>CM032329.1:48083891-49368629 GCA_019022515.1 Quercus aquifolioides | reverse complement strand
ACCTTTCACTCTATTTCTTTCGAGGTTATTTTTATTTTATTAGGTTTTAATTGGAACTATATTCAAGTATTTATCAAATGATGAGAAGGAAAAGAAATCTACACGTCGGATTGGACTTAATTGAGTCATAGATCCAGGAATGAAATGGAGCGAAATGTTGCATCTACTAATAGGAGCATAAAATGATTCATATACTTAATTTGGACGTGTACCTTGGATAGAAATGTATGGTACAAGTATGCAGGATATTATGTGTTGTATATGTAGAAAGCTATAGGGTCTCCATGCGCTTTTGGTTTAATTTTACAGTGTAAAATATGTTGCTTATTCAGTTTTAGAATAACTCTCTTTCTAATGTGGTGGTTGTTGTAGAGATAGAGACAGAGGAAGAGAGGAAAGAGACAAATGGGAGAAGAGAGAGAAATAAGTTTTTTTTTTTTTTTTAATTTAAAAATTATTTTATTAAATAGTTTATATTATTTTATTAGGTTGTATGTAAAAATAAGAAGTAGAATGTAGGGTGTATTGTAAAGTGAGTTGGTATAATAGATAGAGTAGGTTTTTAGATGGTAAAATAGCAACCGGTTCTCATCCCCAGATGCTAGTATTCTAAGGAGCACTTCTACTACTATTATTATTATTATTATTATTATTATTATTATTATTATTATTATTATTTACAAAAATATTTAGGGATGTCATCAGAAAAAGACAAAAATTTTGAATTATGATGAATGTAAAGTGACATCTCTCTCATGCCAAGTTCCAATTATGTTTCACACGCTAGGACTGTGTTCTCACCCTTGGAAAAACTAAAGAAGGATTTGTAAGAAGGATTTGTAATAAAGGGAGGTTTGATCCTAGAGAGAAGTACTAACCAAGAAATTTTTTTTAGTTCTGTTGAAATATATTCTTTGATTATAAGGCCATAATAAATGATAGTTGACAAATTAAAAAATTTTCCAACCATAATAATATATAATTCCCACATAAAAAGGGGGAAAAAGACTTCCATGCTATAAGATCACCGATTCAACATGCACAACAACTACCCTCCAAAGAATGGAATGGGATGGTAAGAAAAAAATTAAGATACTTAGGGTGTGTTTAGATACCACTTATTTGTTGAAACTGAAAAATTATTGCTGAAAGTACTGTAGATAAAGATAAAAGTTAGTTGAAATAGTACAGTGAGGCTCATGAACAATAGCAAAAATAAGTTAAATAGTGGAATAATTTTAATTTTTAATCCTAACCCAAATGCACACTTAGTCAGCAAATTAGTAAACCAAGTAACAAACACCATAATGAATTAAAAAAAAAAAAAACCAATGAAGCAGAAAAGAGAAATTTTGTATAGATTTGATATCCAAGGCATGATACTTCGAAATAGCATTGAAATCATATGTTCATGTGTGGATTTATCTATTTTTTGAAGCTAGCCTCATGACACTCTTAATTGTATAAATAGTTTACAAATGCGTAATATTATTGGACAACCGTATAAATCTCAAATTAGGATGAATGTAAAATTATGAACACTAAACTAAAAAAATAGAAAAGAAAGTCTTATCTCTCCCATAATTTGGGACTAGCCTCTACGAGGCTCTTTTATTTTTTTAGATAAAGGTTAATGATTTGTATCCATTATAATTTAAAATTACTATATTTTCCAATCATAAAATATCTAGAGGTGTGATGAAAAAATTATTTCACCCACAAACGCATAACACTCATCACACTTCTATCTATCTTGTGATTGGAAAATGATATAGTCCTAGATTATAAAAGATGCAAATTATTAATTTTTACTAAAAAAATAGAAGAGCCTCTGAGCATGCGTTGAGGCTAATTATCTTTTAAAAATTTGAGAATAAAAGACTTAGGATGAGTCTCATAAGAAAATTCTTAAGCTCGCTCCAAAAGGATCCCTTAGAAATACAAATGCTACTAAAAATTAGAGGAATAATGAGTTCAAGATCTAATATCTTAGGTAACCATTACACTAAATCCTTTTTTTTTTTTTTTTTTTTTTAAAGATGATTAGGGAGTTCATTTGTAAGGCCGTATTTGATTTGGTAAATCACACCAAATCTCTAATTTAGATCTGCTAAAAATAAGTTGGGTAACAATTTTAGAGCATTTAGCAATATTTAAGCTTAGGGGCTAAGAAGAGTCTTGTCACTTGTGACTCAACGGATAGACATACATGGTTTATATCTTCTCTCGCGGATTGTGATTATCAATTTTATAAATATGAAAAAGAAAGAAAAAAGTAAAGTTTTGGAGATTCTCTCCTTGATCTGTTTAAGTTTTAAGTTTTAACAGTTATAAGGTGTTTAGTTGAGATTTCTCCATCAATGGTTCTTAAACCAAATTACGCGTATCCTTCCCCATAAGTAAGTAGTGGACGGGAATTTTACACGTAATATTGAACAGGATTGGGTGAGTTGTGTTTGAACTTTAAAGGTTATAAAATCTCCAACAAAATTAACTGTCTTTGTCTTAAATCTTAATATAAATGGTCTTTCACATTGAGAGTTAAGAGACCACCAACATTTACTATTTCTTTCTAAAGATTTACCAAAATTTCTCATTGATCATGTATCCTAATCCTATGTATCCTTGGACGTATCCTTCACCCTTTTTTAATGAAGATGAAACCCTTCCTCCTCTAACCCCCTTAGAGTCCATTATAGTATGCTTCACGTTGTTTTGTTTAGCATTGATGTGTGGCCTCGTTATAGTAGTTCTATTATTAGATGAAAAGAAGTCCTCGAATGATGAATTGGAGCAAAGGAAGCGTGCGCAAGAGAGGCTGACACCAATCTCAAGCTATGAAAGTAGTGATCACGAAAAAACATCAAGTTGCAACAATCACTACTGTGTGATCTGCTTGGAGGATTATAATCCTGGTGATCCATGCCAACGTTTTCCTTTCTGCAACCACATCTTCCATTCCGAATGCATTAGGCTTTGGTTGAACTTTCAATTGACATGTCCAATATGTCGTACCAGCATATGGAGGTCTAGAAAGATAAAAAAATATCGGCCTACGCGGAAAATAAATCGTGGGCGGATCAGTGCCCATGTTGACTTGCAAGGCAATAACAATGGCGTCACTGCAGCCGTGTAAAGGTTTCAGGCTTTCAACCCTTTTTTCTTATCTTACAGCTTGTTCATTTAATAGACGTAGAACGTAGTTGAGAATCCAGAGCTTTCCAAGGAAGCCATGAAAATGATGTACTTTTAATTATAACTCACTTCTATAAACTTCCATTCAATGGCGTACGCTAGCTTCATATGTGGGTGTGTTTTGATGAAATTGAGGCTTGAGACAAGACTTCATTTTTGTTAGGACCTATGCAACAAAATTTTCCATGAAAATCAAAGCTCGCATATTAAGTAAAAAAACTAACAAAATTTAGTCACAACATAAAAAAAGTCAACATAAAATAGTAACAAAAAAACTCTCTTTATAATAATAATAATAATAATAATGATGATGATGATGATGATGATAATGGATTTGGTTAATGGGTGCCTTTAGGACATTTGTTAATGAATAATTAAAAAAAAAAATTATACAATTTTGATTGAAAATATAAAAAAACTTTCAAAAAAACAAGTTTTTTTTTTTATTTTTAATTTTTTTTCCATAAATTTTTTGTTTAAAAATTAATTCCCAAATGAATGTCTTTAGGACATCTATTAACATAATCAATAATAATATATAATTTATTAGGTCATCTGTTAACAAAATATATAATAATATATAATTTATTGTTTCTTTTAAATAAGAATACTTTTTATAATGTGTCTACTTATAATATCTATAAATTAATAAATTGAAGAAAAAAATTGAGCGAAGCTAGGGGCAGCTCTACATTGTGTCTAGGGTGCTCACAAGACTACCCTAACTTGAAAAAAAAAATTTATTATATATATAAATTTTAAAGATTTATAATTTTTTTATCCTTAAAAAAAAAATTGTGACCACCCTAAATTTTTTAGGCGCAACATAATTAAACTTTGGACAATGTTTGGCAAGAAATTTGATTGTAGTCTTGTAGACAAAGGTTACAACTATCAGTTTTTTTTTTTTTATTGGATGTAAATTTTGACAAATCCAATATTTGATTACATTGTTTTCTTATATCCTCCATACTTAAAAAAATTTAAGAAGATCAAAAATCAAAAATTATGTCATCAATCAAATGTTTAAATTTCAAGTTTTTGTGGTCTAAATTCATACACAAAAAATGAGTTTATGTATCGTATAGTAAATAACGTCCGATTGGCATAAAATTTAACATGTGTTTTAAGAACATAAAGAACATGAAATTCGATCAATGGTCAGATTTTCAAAATAAGTAGTCATGTTAATTATTTTAGTGAGAGTTGTAGCCTTATGCTACAACTAAGTTTGTAGCCAAATTTTGTCCTTAAACTTTGGTTCCCTTAATAATATATAAGGTCTTTACAAACAAAAAGAAAGGCCCAAGAAAAATTTTATTTAACAAAAATTTTAAAAGAGATGTAGCTTATAGTATTCATAATGAGACTATCATTCAACAATTTCATAATAAAAAAGTTTGTAGAAGGAAATTGTAATACTTTATGTATTTATGTGTGTTTTTTGTTAATATATGAAGTTCTTTTTTTATTAGATTTTGTATAATTTAAGTTTCTTAATGACCACCTTGAAAAATATTCCTGGAGCTGCCACGAGACAATAACTAGTAAAGCTAAAATTTGGTTCCATAACCTTTGTACCATTGTTCTTGTTCGATTGCCTCTGTCAATTAGTCTAATAGTAGTTCCTCAAAAAAAATTAGTCTAATAGTACTCTTTTTTGATAATTTGATGTCAAATAATGATGCTTGAATCTGAAAGTTCACTTGGTGTATAAAAAACTAGTGAATGTTTAGACCCCCAATTTCAAAATTACCAACACAAGCTATACTTAAACAGTAAATGTGTGGAATGATAAGTATAAGCAATACCCAAATAAACAAACTACTCTAAACCATAATTAATCACAACACAGCAGCAATTAAAAGGTAAGAGTAAGGATTAGAGAGATGCAAACACAAAGATAACACCGGCATGTGTTATCGAAGAGGAAACCAAAGAACTTGGCGAAAAACCTCTCCGCGACCCTCCAAGCGGTAAAATGATCCACTAGAGAATAAAGTTGAGATACATGAATAGCAATAGACCCTCCAAGCCTAATCTACCCGATGCACCTAAGCCTTCCAAGCTTCTTGCTCTAACAAGGTTAAGTCTAACCGTGTCTTCTCTAGCTTTCTGGATCTCGCAATAAGCTCATTGCATCAACCAAATGAATTGGTCCTCTCTGAACTACTTCCCAAGCACCAAATAACCTTCTCACTGATATAGGTATGGTGAGATAAGGATTTGGCTAAAGGTCCTCTCAAGGGTATGTCAATGGAGAGAGTGAGAGTAGAGGAATTTGGAGAATCAAATGTCTAAAATTGTGGATGAGTCAATCTTGATTTTCTCTAGGGTTTATCTCTCAAAATTCTCTCTAGAAACTTTCTATATTTTGTGGGTATAAGGGTATTTATAGTAGGGTATGTAAGGAATGTGAAAAACCATTTTTTTTTGCAAAACAAGGGGTTCTAGCGACTCACTCGTGACTGGGACAAGTCGCGAGTTCTAGTCGCGAAATAACTGACTAGCCAGACTATCCATTTTTGTCATGTAGTGCTCTAGTTGACATGAACCTTCAGCTTCCTGCATGCTTCATACATGTGGCATTTTGGCGAGTCATCAGTCGCAAGTCACTCGCGAGTTCAAGTCGCGAGAATGCTCTTGAATGCACACACACTTGAATTCTTTACACTCTCTCACACACTACCTTTACATGATTCTCACCTAAATACAGGGTAGCTAATTGCTGAATTACAAGCAAATTTGGCACGAAATAAAACCAACACATTGTTGAATATATTCAATCTTACAGAATCAAAACAACCAATTAGGCAATTTAAATCTGCTTGCTCCAAAAGCAACCCATGACATATTTTATATCAAAGGTTGACGAATCTTTGACCTTTGGATCTTAAGATCAGTTCCAAATACTTGGTCTTGTAAGCTTTACAAAAAAAGAGTTCAAAACTAAAACTATCTCAACACTGGCAAACTATTTGAATGAAAGAGCGAGTTGATTAAGAGTTTGTTTGGGATGTGATGAAAAATGTTCAGCTTATTTGAGTTTTTAGCTTCTTTTTAGTATTATTCATGAGTCCCATTGTACTATTTAATTAGTTTTTAAATTTTTTTAACACTTTTAGCAAAAAGTTTTTGTTAGATTTTTAGACCCCTAGAAAACATAATATAGGTCCGTTTGGATACAACTTATTTTGCTAAAAACTAAAAACTGAAAACACTGTAGCAAAATAATTTTTAAATAGGTGAATAGTGTTGATGGACCCGTGAATAGTGCATAAACAGTGCGTGAACAGTGCGTGCACTGTTCATGAACAGTAAATTTTGTCTCTAAAAGCAGTAGCAAGTGCAGAAAAAAAAAAAAAAAAAAAAAAAAAAAAAGAAGGCAGAAAACGCAAAACGTACAGACGCGAAACACAAACTTTGAATCCAAACCCACACTATGTTTAACTTAATTTATTAGCCAAGTTTTTATTTAGGTTAGTTATTCAGATCTAGGCTAAACAATCATTACATGAATCATCCATAGTGGAAAAGTAAATAACACAAGATGTGATGACTCAAGAAAACCAATGAAACTTTCCAGTTTCAAGGTAAAAACTTGGGGATGATTTAACTTAAACAATCTATAAGGCAACAATTCACTAATAGAATAGAAGTTTGTACAATAGACTTAACCCTAAATTTACTGCTACCTCATGTAATACTTACTTATGTGACCACACGTAGCTCCGAATCCACAGACTCTTCTATTATGAATTTGTTTCACACAAACGCTCCTTTTTGTAACTTTGAGAACCCTACTCAAAGATTTAGATCATCAACTATAATTGATTTGATGCAGCAAATTTAGATTTACCAGTTCTATTGGTATGAAAATGATTTTCGATAGTGACTTTTAATGGAGAAGGCACAATACCTTTTAGATCTCAATAGAGAAGCTCCAAAAGTCTCTACAAAATGTGTCTTAGGACTTCCTTTAAATACTTAGTGAAATAGATCTGAAACCCTAATCACTTACTGGGCTTAATGGGCTACTAGGCCTTAATTAAATTTTGCTGATCCGTATCTTGATCAGTTGAGCCTTCTTCTTGATCGGTCGAACCTGACATGTTTTGAATTCCTGAACCTGTAGCTTCCTTATTCTTGCATTCCAACTTGCAAAAATTTGAGCATTGTCTAATCATACTTATAGACTTAGGAATCTATATTTAGACAAGTTTGTGCTCATAATTTGCCGATTGTTTTAAACTTTTAGAATTTAACAGCTTTTAGTTTTATCTAAATAAACTGTTCTCAAATGGACCCTAACACTCTATTTAAGAAAGAGAATGGTTGAATATATGTGTGAGTTATTTCCTTTCTAATGAAAAATTTTATATGTTTGAGGATCGAGAAGAATAAGAGGCGGGGTATCATGCACAAACCCACCTGTAAAAGCGCATCCAACCGGAGGACTCCGTCTACCTGAGAAGAGATTAAAGAGGTGATGTAGCATCTTATGAGGGCTTGACTAAGAGGAATGGAGCCTGAGGAAAGGATCGTGCGGTGGGAGGAAGCTTCTTGAAAGGGTATACCTTCTACCCCTGCATTGAATACTCTGTAACAACCTTATCAGTTGCATTAATGAGGAAGTGACTCCTGAATAGTATTTTCATAGCTAGCAACCCCTTATATCACCTTCAGCAGAGCCCTGATAGGACAAGTATCTTGGGAAGGGCCTTGGGGCATACAAGTGGAGGGTTAGGATCCGAAGAAAGGGGATATATAAGAGGGAAGGAGCTCCACAGTGTGGGGGTCTGATATTTTTGGAAACAGAAAATAAGAAGTAAAAAAAGTGAACAATGTATTGCCTGATAAAAAACCCGTGTCAATCATATATAAGAACTCTTACTCGGAAGTGACCAAGGAGAACTTTATTCTCATTAGCTACTTGATTTGTTCTTCCTTGTTTGGGCACCACATCCTTAGCCCTAGGCTTAACCTGTAACTATATCGTAATTGTCTTCCCACCCTCTACACGAAAAAAATTCTATTGTTTAGGCTCGGATTGAAGTACAAGTCACTACTATTTTAAGTGGGCTAGCTTGAGCTGCCAAATCTTGAGTTCCTACATGTACTATAATCTATTTTATTTTTATTTTAAAGAATGGGGTTTCCATGCTTTTTGAATTGAACACACACATATATAGCTGTAAAAAAGTAAGATAAGAGTTTCAAGGTCTAAGGAAAAGTAGCAAGTACAACTAGGGTTACCAACAGAACAGAGTAGGCCGACCTATACAGTGCATGTGTGCAAAAATTTTGATAGAAGGGGTTGTAAACAATTTAAAAGGTTGATAATGGCAGCAGTTACTTAGGCATGGATTAATGGGTTTTATTTATTATGCGTTTTACTCTATATATATATATATATATATATATATATATATAAATATAAACTCTAATTACCAGAGGTGTGGGCCAGTAAAGCTTATAACTTTCAAGCATCCAATACATGCATTTTTTGGTCTAACAACATTTGAGTTTCATATTATGTACATTGTACAATATGTACATAATATGAAACTCACATGTTGTTAGTTAGATAGGTGATACTAGGGGTGGTAAATGGGTGGGTTGGGTCATAAATGGATTGGTGTGTAATTATCCATTTATCCATTTATGACCCGTTTATATATAAATTAATTATCCATTATCCGCCCAACCCATTTAATTAGTTACCCACCCATTTAACCCAATATGATCCAAATAAATAAATAACTTATTAAAAACTTTAAAAACAAAAATTAAAAAGTTCAAAATTCTTTCCTTTCATTTTCCCTTCACAAAATTAATTTCTCAGCAACCAAACAAAGCTACAGAAAGAAAAAAAAAAATGACTTTTTTCTTCTCTATTTTTTTCTTGGCAACCAAACAGACCGTCAGAGAAAGAAAGAGAAAAAGTTAAAGCTGTCAAATTCCAAAAAAAAAAAAAAAAAAAAAGCTCAAAAATTTGAGCGAGAACAGACTTGGCACAGATCAACTCAGTGGGAGATCGAAGCAAGCCGAGCTCGATTTGTTCCTCTCCGAGACCCCCAGACTTACACACCAAATCGACAATCTTGTAAACAATATTGGAATTGGAATCGGAATTAGAGTTGGGATCGGGGCGCTTGATCTCGGCGAACATGGCCGATTGGTGGTTAGCAAGATTGGCCGGCGACACTCTTTCGCTTAAATCTTCACTGCGGCGGCGACGAGATCGCTGACCGTCGATCCGGCGACTTTGACAACCTGTCTGGTTCGAGACTCCCTTGGATAGTCACATTCAGCAACAACTTCGTCAGCCTCGCCGCCGGTGGCCGTCCTTCCATCGGCGTGGATCCAACTACTGATACCCAAGTCAATGGCGTGTTAGGTTCTTATTCTTCTTCAAATCTGAGGGAAAGTGTTTGTGCAAATCTAGAGGTTAAAGTGTTTGGTTACTGAGAAAATCTGAGGAAGAGTGAGACTAAGGTCATGCCTTTTATTTAATTTTTACTTTTTAGAAGAGTTTAGTGGGTATAGTGGGGTTTTTTTAATTTAAATTTTAGATGGGTTTAGTGGGTATTAGTGGATTTATCCATTTAGACCCATCTAATTAAATAACTAAATGAGTCTTTATCCATTTAACCCAAATACTTAAATGGGTTGGGTTAAGATTCATCCAAATAGAGTGGGGTAATGGGCGGGTTTATGGATATGGATAAAAATTGCCACCCTAGGTGGTACAATGTTTAGGTACCACATATCTAAACATGCTTTCGCACATATTGTTAATATCTAATTATTTTATTAAAAATGAAAAACTAAGTCTCTATAATTGGGTTACACAACAAATGGAGGTCTGGATTTACAACGTTTTGTTACTTTTTCATCGTTGCAAATTGCAATTACAGTTACTATTGACAAATGGCTTAAATTTATTTATTCCTTTAATAGATATATGTAGGTCTGGATTCCCAACAGTTCCTTTTTTCCCACTTTTGTGATACTAAGGTTTGTTCTAACAAAGTTCCTAAATGGTTTTATCAATGTATATATAACCAAAACTTCATAATGAAAATCCAAACGATCGAATCAACCAAAGCTATCATGGATTCCCAAGCTTTTGCTCACCCACCTCCTTCTCCTTCTCTTATATCAAACGTCACTACGATTAGTCTTGTACTTACAGCCTCATTCGCCATTGTAGCTTTCTGCTTCTTATGTGCAATTATCATTGCCCTCATTCACACCACAGTTGGCATGTTATTTTCCTGTCTTCTATTCGATATGCATGACCGCCATATTGATCTTGAAGCCGGACAAAGAAGACACCAGACACGGATTCTTTCTGCAATATCACAGCAAACTCCGTTTAGAAATAATATAGCATTCTTCCAAGCTCTGTTGGTGGAGGTATGGGATAGAGTTAACATTGATGAAGAAGGAACAGAAGAGCAACAACGACAAGTAGCCTTGGAATCACTACCGCCACCCATAAGTTACAGAAACTTAGATGTTTCATCAAGTCCCCATGAATGTGTCATTTGCTTAGAGGATTTCGTAGATGGCGATTCATGTCGAGTTTTTTCGGTTTGCAAACACATGTTCCATTTGAATTGTGTGGACAACTGGTTGAGGAAAAACCTTACTTGCCCAATTTGTCGAAAATATGTAATAGATGTATGAGCACAAATTTCTAGGAACATCAATACAACATATAAACTTTGTCTCAAATTTATAAACTTGTAAGAAGGAAAAAGAATAAATAAATTATAAACCATTTTTCTTTTTCTTAAAAAAAAAATCAGTAAATTTTATTTTATGGACGTATCTCTTTAAGATTAATTTATGGACACGCGAAATGATTGTAGAGTTTGTCTATATATACCATCAAAAATGAAATTTTCCTCCTTTCATTTCATCTTTTCAATAATCAAAACTAACGTTATGAAAAAAAAAATCACCTACTACTATGGAAAAAAAATATAACTAATTAAGGTTAAAATAGTAAACTAAATTTAAAAAAATGTCCACATAATAATTATTTCATATGCGAAAAATCCTGATAGAATTGCAATTTGCGACATATAAAAGCTTTCCCCACTTCTAAAATGGTAGGTCCAACTGTCAGTTCATATATTTTTCATACATTTTATCTCCTCCCTTTAAATTACGCAGTCATCTTTACATAATCTTTAATTACGTTTAATTTCAACTTCATGTAATTAAGTTTCTCAAAAATGTGTTGTCAACATCATATAGGATTTCTGTTTCTCTGCTGCTTGAGAGTGTTGAGTCTAGGCTCTGACTTTTTTGCACTGTAGAATAGATTGTCCCTTCTTGTGAAGGTGCTGTTAGGTTCCTTGGAGTTCCACGTGTACTCCAAGGCTAGTTGGGTTTTGTCGAGGGGTTTGGGTTGGGAAACAGTTGTGAGAGAGGTGAGTTTGTTAACAAAGTCCATGGAGGATTTGGCACAATCTTGGAAGCGCCTTTCTCTATCAGAAAAGGAAGGACCGGGTTGCTGTCTCACGAATGAAGAGAGTATCAAACAATTCTCCATTGCAGCAAGATTCACGACGAAGAGAGCTATCAATGTTGACTCAATAGCAAGGACGTTCACTCCCTTGTGGCGTGCAACGAAAGGTTTCAAGATTCAAAAGATTGGAGACCATGAAATCCTTTTTTCTTTCGACACTAAGGAGGAGGTTGACAGAATCCTCAGTAGTGAACCATGGAGCTTTGACAAGCATTTGGTGGCCATGCAACGTTATGATCATGATTCACCATTGGAGGATATCAAATTTGAGAGAGAACCAACTTCTGGGTGCAAGTCATGGATTACCATTGAAGTATATGACTATTGCAGCAGCGGAAAAAATATGTGGAGTGGTGGGGAGGTTATCACCCAATCGGAGCAGAAACTTTACGACGGAGGCAACTTTATCCGTGTAAAAGTTGCAGTGGATATAAATCAGCCACTATGTCGAGGTCGCCTTGTTTCCTTGAACGATGAAAAGCAAGTATGGATTTCTTTTAAGTATGAGAGACTACCCAATCTCTGCTATTGGTGTGGTCGCCTTACACACGACGATCGGGACTGTGAGCTTTGGATTGAAAGTGAAGGGACCCTGAAGAGTGAACAACGAGAATTCGGACCTAGTCTGCGAGCACAGCCATTCGTGGCTTCAAAAAGACACACAATCTCTGTACCAGGCTACTATTCGAGTATGAAGAAAGCCAATCATGGAAAAGATGGCAGTCGGAAGGAGAAGAACGGTCCAGCGCCGCCCCACCAAGCTGAATCATCCACCATGCAGGAAAAGGAGCCAACGGCGGAGAACTGTTACAACCTGAGAATTAATTCCCAATCAAGGCGCAACGGTCACACTGATTTACACCCCATAAATGACGCAATCCCACCTTTCCCGCATGCATATAATTCTGTGATTAATGAGTTGCCAGGAGAGCTCAACGTGATTGAGAAGTCAACTACTATTGCAACGGTTCAATTAGTGGACGAATGCGTTAATGAGGTGCCAGGAAAGGAAAAAAATAATGTGGTGGAATCAATGACGCGTGAAGGAATTAATTGTGGGGATCCAATTGAAGGAAAACAATTAAACAATAATTGTGAGCCTGCTAGGGTTCCGGACCATGCAAAACGTGTTCTCCCTTCTTGGACACGCAGATGTAGGCCGGTCACCCAAAGTCAGGTTAATTCAATTGAAAAAATTACAGGGAAGAAGAGAGAGTATGTGACTTCAGATGATCATGTAGAATTGTTTTCAAAGCGCCTTCAGATTTCTCAGAATGGTGAAGCTGAATCCAATACATTGGCGAGGCTGATATTCAGCCTCGCCAGGAGCAATGAGTTGCTTAGCCTGGACTGTCGTGGGCTTGGGACCTACGTACAGGGAGAGAGCTTGTGGAATTCACACGGGCTAAAGATCCCTCTGTAGTGTTTGTGGCTGAGACACTTACAGATGATGCAAGGCTGGAGATTATACAAAGAAGCATTGAACACGATCACCGATGGGTGGTTCCAAGGGAGGGTAGAGGTGGTGGTTTGGCTTTGTTTTGGAAGTCTTCAATTAATTTGGCAGTAGTGGGATCATGCAAGTACTATATTGATGCTATCATAGATAGGGGTTCGGAGAATGAATGGCGTCTAACCGGATTCTATGGTGAGCCTGAAACAGCAAGGAGGTCGGAAGCGTGGGAGAAACTCAGGTATCTCAATGCTCAATTTGATATACCTTGGCTATGCGTTGGGGATTTCAATGAGATAATTAGACAAGATGAAAAGGTGGGAGGAGCTCTAAGACCCCATAATCAAATGCAATTGTTCAGAGAAGTCTTAGACGAGTGCGGATTCATGGATTTGGGCTATGTTGGCCCTAAATTCACATGGGCTAGACATTTTGACAATGGCAACTCAATCTGGGAAAGATTAGATCGGGGTTTGGCAACCAATAATTGGTTCTTAAAATTTCCAGGTACGAGGGTTCACAATTTAAGGTGTGATTCTTCGGATCACAACCCAATCCTCATTGTGTTTTCGGGACTGGATCCTCCTAAAAGGAAGAAAGTGTTTCGGTTTGAAGAAATGTGGTTGTCGAATCCTGGTTGTTCGGAGATTGTTGAAGCTGTGTGGAGTAGGTGTGAAACCGGTCCTATGGGAGGGATTGTAAGTAGAGTTGAAAAATGTGGTAGGGATTTAAGTTGGTGGGATAAGAATGTGTTTGGGAATGTGAGAAGGGAGCTGGAAAAATGGAAAAAACTTCTACCAAAGGCCGAGGAGGAGGCCATTCTAGGGGGTGACAATACTAGGGTTAGAGAATTAAAAAAAGAAATTGAAGAGTGGCGTGATAAGGAGGCTACAATGTGGGCACAGAGGTAAAGGATTTTATGGGCAAGGTAAGGGGATAAAAATTCGAGGTACTTCCATAGTTGTGCTACGAAAAGATACCGGAAAAATTTGATAGAAGGTATGAGAGATGAAGAGGGTTCATGGAAAACCAACCTGGAAGACATTACAGAAGTTCTTGTAAGTTACTACCAATCACTTTTCACTTCTACGGGTCATATGGATTCTTCACAGGTGTGGGAGTGTGTACCTAGGGTGATTACTGATGAGATGAATGCCCTATTAAGCCGAAAATTTGAAGTACATGAAGTAGAAGTGGCCTTGCAACAAATGGCTCCCCTTAAAGCCCCTGGTCCGGACGGAATGCCACCATTATTCTACCAACACTTTTGGGGAACAGTTAGGCATGATGTTACCTCCTCCATCCTTATGTGGCTAAACTCAGGTATATTGCCCCAATCTCTCAACCATACTTTTATCACACTAATCCCCAAAATTAAATCCCTTGAATTTGCCCACCATTTTCGCCCTATTATCTTGTGTAACGTGTTGTATAAAATTTTCTCAAAAGTTTTAGCCAACCGTTTAAAAAAAGTTTTACCTTCTATCATCACAGAACACCAATCTGTCTTTACTAAAGATAGACTTATCTCTGACAATATAATGGTGGCATTTGAGACTTTACATTGTTTGCAAAGATATAAATCTGGCTCACATGGTTATATGGCAGTTAAACTTGACATGAGTAAGGCATACGATAGGGTGGAATGGCCTTTTTTGGAAGGCATTATGAGGAGGATGGGTTTCAATGAAGGATGGATAAATCTGATTATGTTGTGTGTAAAAACTGTTACTTATTCAGTGTTGGTGAATGGAGAACCTTGTGGAATGATTCATCCTACAAGGGGAATTAGGCAAGGCGACCCTATTTCCCCTTTTCTTTTTCTGCTTTGCACTGAAGGGTTGAATGGTTTGATAAAAAAAGCAGAAGGGAATGGGGATATCCATGGTTTCTCCCTTTGTAGAAGAGGCCCAAAATTAACACATTTGCTTTTTGCAGATGATAGTCTCCTTTTTTGCAGGGCAACAATGGAGGAATGTGGCAAAGTATTGGATATCTTGAATACCTATGAAGTTGCTTCCAGTCAAAAAGTAAATAGGAGCAAGACAACACTTTTCTTTAGCAAAGCGACTGATGGTGCTCTAAAGGACCAAGTTAAAGAAGCGTGGGGTGTACCAGAAATTATGCAATATGAGAAATACTTGGGCCTACCATCCTTTGTAGGGAAATGGAAAAAAGAAAGCTTCAACTACATTAAGGAGCAGGTGTGGCGAAAAATTCAAGGATGGGAAGGGAATTTACTTTCACAAGCTGGAAGGGAGGTATTGATAAAATCAGTCATCCAAGCTATTCCCACATACACCATGGGATGCTTCAAAATCCCAATGGGCCTATGTAATGAGATTGAGGCCATGATTGAAAAATTATGGTGGGGTCAAAGAGGAGACCGGAGAAAGATCCATTGGGTTAAGTGGGATGACTTGACCAAGGCCAAAGGAGTGGGTGGCATGGGCTTTAGAGATTTAGCAAAATTCAATGATTCATTACTAGCAAAGCAAGCGTGGCGGCTTTTATACAATCACAACTCCCTATTCTACAAAGTGTTCAAGGCTCGGTTTTTTCCAAATACAACTATTATGGAGGCCAAGGATTCAAGAATGGGTTCTTATGCTTGGAGGAATATACTTATAGGGAGGGATGTTATTAAAAGGTGGGGCTAGGTGGAGAGTCGGTGATGGGAAAAAAATTAGTATTTGGCAAGATCATTGGCTGCCAAGGAAGCACCCTCCACATGCATTATCTTTTCCATTGATAGAATTTTAGAACTCTAAAGTGGACATCCTTATCGACCCAAGCAGTAGGCAGTGGAATGAAGAGATGTTATATGGGTTGTTCAACACGGAGGAAGCAGAGCTGATCAAGACTATCCCGTTAAGCAGTGAAGCTTCAGAGGATGTCCTGTTCTGGCCTCACTCAAGTAATGGTCAATATAGTTGCAAGTCCGGATACAGGTTTTTAAAAATGGAAGAAGAGTTGCCTAATGAACCACAAGAGGTCACAAATGATGAGAAGCAGCTGTGGAATGGAATTTGGTCAATGCGAGTTCCTCCCAAGGTGAAAACACTGCTATGGCGTGCTTGCCGAGAAGCTATGCCGACGAAGAGTGCTCTGTTCTGTCGTACCATCTCAACAGATTCGTTGTGTGTTAGATGCCACGCCCATTCAGAAGATTCGATGCATGCTTTGTGGTCTTGCCCAGAGTTAGATTCGGTGTGGTCGGATATGGAGCTTTGGAGTTTACGGTTTTTAGTTCAGTTCATGACTTTCAAGTAGCTGTTATCGTGGTTAATTAAAAACAACCATCAGCCAGAGCTTTTTGCAGTCACGGTTTGGACAATCCGGAACCAACGGAATCGAGTTCACCTCAACCAACCAAAGGACTCACTTCATCAGATTCCCAACATTGCAAAGTCCTGGCTAGCTAAATATCATGCGAGGCAAGTGGCTACTGCTACTCCAGTGCAGCGGACTCACCGTTCCAGAACTCATTGGAGGCCACCACCATCTGAGCTATTCAAGATTAACTTTGTTGGTGCCGTTTTCCCACATGATAAAAAATCTGGCATTGGAGTTGTAATACGAGATCACCAAGGTTTAGTGATTGCATCATGTTCAAAACCGGTACACCAGGTATTATGCAGCAATGATATTGAAGCAAAAGCTACGGGCTGTGCTCTCTCATTTGCTTTGGATGTGGGAGTGAAACGGGCTGTATTGGAGGGTGATTCATTGACAGTTATTAAAGGGTTAATGGAGGAAGAAAGTTTGCTCATGACAATGGGTTTGCTCATTGAAGATGCAAAACAGTTATCTCAGCATTTTGAAGAGTTACTTTACTCTCATGCAAAGAGGGATTGTAATGTTTTAGCTCATAATCTAGCTAGACATGCCGCTGGCATTCCAGATTTGTTAGTTTGGATGGAGGATGTTCCTTCACATTTTTATGATGTACTACAAGCCGATTTATTAGGCTTAGCTGAATAAAAGCAATTTTCGTTGTTCCTCAAAAAAAAAAAAAAGTTTCTCAAAAAAAAAAAAAAAAAAAAATATCATTTAATTAAATTTGGGGAAGCTCTCACAAGGACGTGAAGCTCTATGTATTTTCAGCTTCAGCTCTCCCTCACTCTCTCTCTCTCTCTCTCTCTCTCTCTCTCTCTGGGACTAAGCTCTCTACAAAACTCTCATTCCTTATTTTCGGACTCTCTTACTTAGAACATTCCCACTAGTGTATGCATAAAAAAAGGGAGTGTGCTTGTTTTAGAGACAAATTGAGTGAGAGGAAAAGAATTTAAACCAAAAAAAAAAAAAAAAAGGAATAGAAAGAATGCATAAGCTCTACAACTGTAACATCATCTAAAAGTAGCTGATACTGCAGTAACAATGTTTAAAATTTTCTACAAGAATGGACCGGATGTAAGCCTTCTTTGGTTGTTTATTACGAAACATCTTGATGATGCCGAAAATCATCAATAAATCACACGGTCCTTACGTGCTCAAGATAACACCTACACAACACAGAACAAGAAGACCTAGTCCTCACATGCTCAAGATAACACCTGCACAACACAGAACAAGAAGACCTTAGGAGAGTACCAGTGTGGTGCCGGCCAAAAACCCTCCGAAGGTTAGAGAAATTTCACAACTCTAGAGTGTCAGAGCTGGGAGAGATTATGCGTACCTTAGTTTGTAAGGGTTTTGGGGTTCTTATAGTAGGTAGGGTTGACATTAGTTCCTTGGCATAGAAGATCTTTCCATGTAGGGAAGATCTCCATTAATGTGCACGTCTTGCGGGATCCTTTCCTTACAGGAATCCCCTCGATTAGGGTTAGTTGTGGAGCACAAGGTATTTCCTTATATATTCATGCATGGCGGCCAAGCAAAAAGCCACGTTGGAACTGTCAAGAGCACCCTGTACACCCGTCAACTTCTTTCCATCAATTCTTCATCTCGTCAAGGCGGTTTGGTCGTCCAACATAAAGTCGTCGGCTTTGAGGGCAGGCTCGTTTTCTTCCACCTAGTAAGGTTGATGAGTTCTTTGACCCCGACGGCTTTATATTATATGGACATAACCAAAATTACCCTCATCACATCTTAATTTTGTCTTTTGCATTTTATTCGGTTTTTAAAGAACTAGATGAGTAATGCTATAAATTAATGAATTAAGCTGTTCATAAACTGCTTTACCTTTTCATCATTCATATATGTTTATTTATAAACAAACCAATTTTGAGTTTAGTTTTAGGCTTGATTAATAAAAATAACCCAAGCCCAAGTAAAATTTTTTTTTATGAATAGGCTTGTGAATATTATGACTTGATACAAAACAAGCTTAGTCTAGAGTCATTTATGAGCTTGGTAATAAGCTTGACAATTAAACTCATATCTTACTATAACTTTAAGCAATTGGGAATTAAAACTATTCACCCAAACCAAATAAGTTGATAGCCAACAGGGGCTTGGCTCAGCTGGCAAGGTTCGGACGCTTCGTGCAACATGCCTAGGTTTGAATCCCGCTACTAGCAGGAGTCCGTTGGTGGGCATCCTTAGTGGGGTAACCCCCCACACGGGTGTGTAAAGGGCCGGCCGGCTATGAAAGGGCCCGCTAACCCGACTGCCACCTGGCGCCCTGCCCGGGGGAATAATATAACCATAAAATCCCCCATTTTAGTTTCTCAAAAAAAAAAAAAAAAAGTTGATATTTATCTTAAGTTTGAGCTTGATATTGATCTTGAGCTCAGCTTGAATAATATATTTAGTTGAGATAAGTCGAGCTCAAGCTTTTAAGCTTGAGTTTGTACATCATTTATAGGCTTGGCTCAAACTTGAGCTAAACTTGATCATTTTACTTTCAATGTCCAACCAAACTTAAACACTTATAGTTCTTGACAAAAATCGACTCATTTACTACCTCACGAATGAGAATGCACTTATACCAAATATGGATCTCACTTTTGTCTACAGTTTTTTTTACCCGTTTTATTCACCTCAATACTAATAATAATCTATTAGTAATGGATTATTATTACATTCGTCTTGTGGTCATATTATTAAAGACATTTTGTTGTTTGGTAGCTCCATTCAGAGCTTTTCTTTCTCTCATATTTGTACGCAAGGTAATACTTTAGCTGATGCCTTAGCCAATAGAGCTAAGTTTTCTTTTCTGTTGTTAGTTTGGATGGAGTCTGTTCCACCAGATCTTTATAACTGCTATTTGTCGGATTTCTCTTCTTTTGAATAAAGTGGCCTTCTGGCCTGTTTCTCAAAAAAAAAAAAAAAATTTGAAAAAAAAAAAAAAAGATTGACTTTGTTTTAACATGGGAGACAAGCTCCTAGGTGGGCTGGACCCATACGGGCTGCTAGCCCCTACAATATACAAGGTTTTCAGACCCGGACCGTTCATTGAACCGTAAAAGAGAAAGGTTCAAGGTTTTTGAGGTTGAACCGAGGTTGAACCGAGGTCGAACCTTGATAACGTCATATTTAATTTAATAATTAATTAATATGAAATAAATATATACAAATTAAAAATCTCAATTAAAATTTACTTTAAAATGATTAATTTTATTTTCAGTGAAACTTAAACTATCACTTAAAACTTGTTGTGAAAATATTGTAGTTATAATTTATATCATTTCTCTTTCTTAAAAAAAAAAAAAAAAAAACACTTTTCTCATATAACAATATTTTTAAAGTTATCACATTAATATATTTTAACTATTAAATATTGGCAGGTATAATTACAAAATTCCAACTATCAAGGAGGCTTAGCTGTAAACCATTCCGGCAAAGTACAACTTGTACAAGTAGAATCAAAACAAAGAAGTCCAATCCAATCCCACTAATTTAAAAAAAAAAAAAAAAAAAAAAAGGTCCAATCAACTATCAAGTGGCTTAGCTGTAAACCATTTTGACCGTTGCTTTTAATCCAATGGTCAGTAACTATGTTGGGTTCTTCAAAGTTCACACCAAACTTCAAACCCTACATTATTGTCTTCTTTTCTTTCTTGCTTTCCCCTACTGCCTACGCCTCTCTCTCCCTCCTTTGTCAACCTCTTTTTTACCATTTTCAAACAAACAGAAGTTTGCATATGCAGAAGCCAAAAGCGTGTCCTCTGACTCCTCTCTCCTTTTATTTTTCTTTCTTCATCTCTAGCTCTCTCTCTCTCATACTCTCACCCTGTCACACACACATTACCGGCAGAGAACAAAGCCTGAACTTAAAGCTATGATGTTGGAGATGGCAGTGGCAGAATTTAATGCTTGCTTCGCCGAAGAGAAGAGTTTCTGAAGAGAGGAAGCTGCGTGATGTACTCTGAAGGGAGCAAAATTTAAAGCTTGTTTTTCTCTCTTTCTTTTTTTTTTTTTTTTGTTGGTTCAGAACCGTGAGAAGCGGTCTGATCACGGTTCTCAGAACCGTGAGGTTCGACCGCGGTTCTCACGGGTCCCTGCATTTTTCCCATAGAGCGGTTCTTGAAGCTTAAAGAACCGCAAAAATGAGCGGTTCGAGGGTTTTCCGGTCGGACCGTACGGTCCGGTCCGGGTTTCAAAACCATGACAATATATTCAACAATGAATTATTGCAAAAATTTTAACTTTTCTGATTTTTTTTAGGAGCCTTTATAAACGCACACCAACACGTGAAAAAAGAGTCTTTTGGCTGAATATTGCTGAATCTCGGGTTTATTTGCGTTATGGGCACTGTTCCAAGTTAATTAGGGAATTGAGGAAAGAGAGTGAATTTCGGCAACGGTGTTTCCGAAATTCTAACAAAAGTATGAGAGAGAAAGAGAAAAAGTGTGAGAGAGAAAATTTTGAATTTCGGCAATGGCATTACCGAAATTCCTGTTGTCCGAACATGCTGGCCGAGTGGGTGTGAAGTGCTCGAAGTGTGCTAGTGCTAGGTGGGTGCCCAAAGGGAAACCAATTGTGGCAATGGCATTGCTGAAATAGGGGGGGGGGGGGGAATTTGTGGCAATGCCATTGCCGAAAATGGGAGGGAAAAAAAATAGTGGTTGCTGAAATTTAGGGAGTAATTTAAAATAAAAAAAAAAGTGCTATGTCCACAATATTTTTACAACATTTTCACAAAAAAATCACAGGTAATTAGTTATTATTAGTTCAAATTTGAATTTAACACTGAGATTACTTTTTTAATCCAACAATAACAACCAGTAACAACTTGCCACTTAGAATTTGTTGTAAAAATGTTGTAAAAATTGTGTGCGCTTATCATTTCTAAAAAAAAAAAATGTGGAATGGATTTGTGGCAATGGCATTGCCGAAATAGGAGGGAAAAAAATTGTTACAATAGGAGAGAGAAATGTCTAAAAATAGTACGCATATTCTTATTCTTCAGTATTTTTTTGACCGAATCGATTTGGTTTGTGTGTATGTCATGTTCTTTCCTTTTGTATTGTAAAAGTACCCTATGAAACAAATAAGGATAGATTCAAGTACAATGAGTACATTGATTCTTATTCTAAAAAAAGTACATAGATTCTTACAATATGAAATGGAAGAAAAAAATGATTGATGTGCACACTGTAAATAAAAACAAAAAAAAAACAAAAAAAAAAGTACATAGATTCTTATAGAAGAAAAAAATGATTGACGTGCACGCTGTAAACAAAAAGAAAAAGAAAAAAAGAAAGTATATAGATTCTTACAATAGGAAAGAAAAAAATGATTGATGTGCACACTGTAAACCAAAAAAAGCAAAGAAAGTACATAGATTCTTACAATATGGAAGAAAAAAATGATTGATGTGCACACTATAAACCAAAAAAAGCAAATAAAGTACATAGATTTTTACAATACGAAAGAAAATAAATGATTGATGTGCACGCTGTAAACAAAAAAAAAAAGCAAAAAAAAGTACATAGATTCTTATGTGCACGCTGTAAACAAAAAAAGCAAAGAAAGTAAACAAAAAAACAAAGATTCAATCAACCAATCACCTCAACTCCTCATCTCATCTGATTCTTATTCTCTACATCGAATATATTCACCTATTCATATCCTAAATGTCTCTCAGAGATTCTTTTTTGTGTTTTTATTCTTCAGTATTGTAATAAAAGGCAAGGCAAGTGCCCTTGTCTTTTTATTTCTCCTCCTTCACTGAAGAATTGTATCTCCTCACAAAGGATTGTAAGTCCTCCGATTATTCAGTTAGTCTTTTGCTTTGCTTCAATGTGAACAACTAAGGATTGTAAGTTTTTTGTTAATGTAAGTTTTTTTGCTTTGTTTATTAACTTACAGCTCTAGAAATTAACAGATTAATTATTATTGTATAAACATGTACTTTGTAAATATTAGAAGCTAATACATTGTAAAATATTATGTATTGTTGTAGTTGTAGTTAATATTATTTGTATGCCTATGATTATGATTATTGTTGTTGTTGTTATTCAAATTTTAGATTAATGAATTATTTTTTATGGTTATCTGATTGTGTTTTTGTGTGTGTGTGTGTGTGTGTGTGTGTGTGTGTGCAAGTATCACTCTATAATTCTCACTCTTTCAATTGGTATCACAATTGTGGTAAGCATCTCAACTCTCTAATTAAATTTATGTATGTGTTTTGTTAATTTTGAAATTATTTAAAATTATTTATTGTTATTATTAGTATATGTTGTTGTTATTATTATTCAAATTTTAGATTAATGAATTATTTTTTATGGTTATCTGATTGTTTTTTTTTTTGCAAGTACCACTCTATAATTCTCACTCTTTCAGTTGATATCACAATTGTGGTAACCATCTCAACTCTCTAATTAAATTTATGTATGTGTTTTGTTAATTTTGAAATTATTTAATATTATTTATTGTTATTATTAGTATATGACCACAAAAATTGTAATAAATTGTATTATTGTGATCTTTTTATAATCAATTTTATTTTGTTATTATCAATTATTACATCGATTACTTGGAAAAAATATATTGCATAATATGTTTGTTGGTTTATAATAAAGATATGTATGTGTATTATTATTATTTACAACAATAAATCGAACATTTGTGTTTCTTTTTCTTTAAAGTTTAGTTGGTATAAAAATTTATTGAGTTTCTTGAATCTTTACTTTTTACGTTGGTTATAGGCTGGAAAATGAAAATTAATTATATGCTTTATAAATATTATATATGGTTATATTATAGTTAATACTAATTATTGTGTGTATGATTATTTTTGCTAAAACTATTATTATTATTTAAAATTATGCTTCATAAATCCTTTATTTGAGTTTCTTTCAATTTTATTATGAACTACAAGCATTGTAAGTTATATTTAATATTTAGCATAAAAAAACTATAGTAGTCAGTATATATTAATTTTATTATTATTTATTAATTTTATTTATTTATTTAGGATTATAGTTTTTTAGAAGATATTTATGAATATCTAATTGTGTTTTTTTTTTTTGTTGTTTCTTTCTTTTCTTGCAAGTAGCACTCTATAATTCCTACATTCCTTCACTTCATATCGCAATTGTAGTAAGCTTTTCGGCCCCCTAATTTAATTGGAAATTATTTTCTTAGTTTGTAATTTTTTATATAGATGGTTTGTAAAAAATATACCTTCAAATGGAAGTTGCATGGTTTAACTCATTGTAGCATTTAATGTAGGATATATTTGAAATGGAGCAACAACAATATCACATCTCTAATGATGCAATGGAAGGCAATGTACGTTGCGAGATCCAAATTTATTAATGTCCTAATAATATCTACAATTATTCAATTTACATGAAAATAATTTCAACATTAGCAATATAACATTGTACATTTAAAAAAAAAAAAAAATGAGGTTTCCACCTTACGAGTGCGACCCCAACCATTTGCACCCCCTCCCCCCCGCGTAGTTAGGTGAGCGTATCACCCCATATTTGCATCAATGTAGACTATACCATGTTACCCGCCTACCACATATAGATATTGACTGGGGTCTTATCACTTCTTTGGTGGAGCGGTGGCAATCTGAAACCCATATATTTCACCTACCTACTTGTGAAATGTCGATCACTCTACAGGATTGCCTATTGATGGCAATGCAGTGTGCGGGCCCACTAATTTGGATTGAGAACAAGTTTGTGATAATTTACTTGGGATAACACCACCTGCAACAGCATTGGCATATGGTGGCCTTAAAATAACATGGGTAAGGAATACATTCTCAAACCTACCAGAGGGTGCCAATGCTATAACAACCCAACAGTATGCTAGGGCATACATGTTCCAGGTTTTGGCATTACTATTTGGAAATAAGAGCCAAAGTAGATTGCATTGCTACTTTCTCAAGCTGTTAGACGACTTTGGTGTAGCTGGGGTAGTGCCAGACTTGCTTTCCTTTATAAAGAGCTGTGTATTGCTGCTATTCAAAAAAGCACGGAGATTGTAGGTCCTATTTTCATAATACAATTATGGGCGTGGGAGCATTTTTCATATCTGACCCCAATTCCAATAAATCCAACAAATTTAAATGGCGACGACCTATACAGTTGCAGGTATAATATTTACTTTCTATTTCTATACAATATTGTATACTATAGGGTTTATCCTTGATACTTCCAAACCCTAAAATCAGTGGCAATCATTAATTGTGTACAGGCGGGATACCAAGAGAACGTTTACTCACACACCAATGCATGTTGTGCGTACGTACCGTTCTAATCATGACACACATAATAATGAACTAGTAATATATCACAATGCATCAATGGTTAATTTACTAGTTATATTATTGTCTTGATTGATTATAACATAGTTATTGTAATTGGAATTGCAAGTTGTTTGGATACACCGTATGATAATTATTTGCATCCATGGTGTCTTGCAAAAAAACATATATGGACTACAACAGCGCCATTGCTATGCTTCCAAATTGTGGAGTATTACCATCCAGAAAGAGTCATGCAATATTTTGGGTTGTTGCAAAGATGTCCAAAGTGGCCTACTGACAATTTGGATAAATCTGTGCATTGTGTAAAGTTGACAGGAAAGTCCGGTGTCAATTGGCTTACGCAACATGCACAATACTACTGGCTTTGGAACGTGCGAGCTGAACATGTAGTTGGAGATGACAATTTCGATTTAGGTGTGGACTACACAACATGGTACTATCAACATGGTCACCTATTTACAACACCAAAGGCGGCTGCCCATGTGTACCAGGTAATTATTTTAGCTTTTTCAATAATACTGCACTAATATTAGAACAAATATTTACACAAACAAAATACTGTACTAATATTGATAACAAATTATTGTTTTAGCTTTTTCAATAATACTGCACTAATAAATGCTTTTTTTTTTTTTTTTTTTGGCAGCAAACTGAGATCAATAATATGTTAAATTTGGCTGTTGCAAACCAACAGAGGAATGTAATCACTGCACAGCAAGTCCTTCCACCAATAGTAGAGAACCTTACTCGAGTGAAGTTATCGATGGAAGCAAATATTTCCTCTGTCCCTACTTAGAGGGTGACACACTTCGGGCGACGACAAAGGCACCAAAGAAGACAGCCGCAAACCTAAACTGAAATCGGACCGTCCACCTATACACAACTCTACACAACATAATATGTACAGCACTACCCAAGCTGGGCCGTCAACATCTGCCGGTAATGAGCCAACCACTTTTAGTGAGTATAATCCAATTAATGTCAACGAGTACTGCATAAATTTATATCAACAGATTGGATTATCCACTTCCATAGGACAAGGATTTGAGGGTTTGTTTAGCTATGACCATTATCCCCAACCTAGTTCAACACCTCCCTCCTATCACCCATCGCCACCTCCATCCTATGCTGGGCAATACAATTATGGCCAAGATAGCCAGTACAGCTATGATTTCTGCACACCACAACCTTCCCAACCAGCCCCTCATGTTGGTGATTTCTACACGCCACCAAATACATGGGCATGTGCTCCAAACAGTGAGGAAGAGGCCTCCGTAACAAACTCTGAGGAAGATGCCTCAAATGAAGATAGTGGGGAAGATGCAGAAGATATGGAGGTGTCTTCAGATAATGAAAGTGACGAAGGTGGTAATTATCAAACAGAGGTTGATATTAGAACGCAGCCGAGGCGCATGGGGAAAAGTCCTATGCAAGCACGAAGGTACCCACAACAAGTAAATAGGCATCCTCCATGTTGTGGAACACAACAAAAACTTCATGTACCCCATCGTCGCAATCACTAATCAATGTAAAATGACTGTTTATTAAGAATATATTAAAGTATTATTGTTGTTTATGCATCATTGTAGCAAAAAATATTAAGCCTAGATAGTATACATAGCACATTATACTACTAACCGTAAGACCTTTGCGAAAATAAGAAATGTGTACACATTTTTTGGCATTTGAATTTAGTGCCCAATTAATCTAATCATACATCTATTTACTATAATTGTCCATTCCTACAAATCCAACATAGAATCTATATGTGTAGCCACAACTGTAGACGCATAATAGGCAGAAAAAAAAAAAAAGGTGTCAAACTTCTATTTTTATAGTTGATCTTTTTTCCTTTGCATGATGGCTACTATGGTGTGCATTTCTATTTTCGTTCTCCACAACCTCTCTTCCAAACCCTCGTAAAAGTGTCAAAGAAAAATAAAACTTTCACCATCTAATTTTCGTCCAAATTTACAGCAGCAACTTGTGAGTTAATTTCGGCCAACAAAATTTGTGAATTTCAAAAAACTCAAAACATAAACGTTGTAGATATTTAAGTCACGGTTCCAGCCCATCCGACCTTGAGTCAATTGGATTTTTGAAGAGAGAGATACATCTAAAATACTGATTAGTGCTCAAATCTGATTTTTCCTCTTTAGATTGTGGCCCTTTGACCCAAGCACTCCATAAAAAAGTATACATTTTAAGGTGTTATCGAAACCCTAAACTATAATGCACAATATATATATATATATATATATATATATATATACACACACATAGAGACACAAAATAAATAAACGTACACCCCAATCCAACTTGCAGTGATAGAAAACATTGTAGCATATGGAATTAGTACCATGTTCTTTCAAATAATACAAACTAACAATATGGTCCAACTCCTAAAAAAAAAAAAAAAAAGAGTCCAACCAATCCACTGAAATAGATTGAATACTTATGTTAGGTCATTCAGTTTGGCTGCTAGTGGAGCCAGCCACAGTTCAAATGGGGCATGTTCTTCTATTATGGCATTCTTGCCTATAGAGACTGCACAATGGCCTTGGTTGATGCTCTGCCCCTTCGTCCATTTCATTTCGAAGCCGAGTTGTTCTTGGTCGACCTTTTTCATGGCGTAACTTGACATTAGGATACAAGACCGGGAAATCAGGCTCATTCCAATGTACACTGCCTGGAACCATGTGAAATCTAGGTGCATAACAAGCAACTTGTTCTTCCAAATGGTAGCAGCGGTCAATATATTGCATTGCAGAGATGCCTTGATATTTACACACGGCAATGACATGTGAGCATGGAATCTTATAAACCTGCCATTTTTGACAACTACAAGTGTTCTGCCTCAAATTTACCTCATGACGATGATTACCCCTATATGCAGAATTAGGGTTTATTGGTGTTTTGACTTCAAACAGACCATCTTTATGACTGAACACAGTAATTGAATGCTTTGGTGCCTTTTTTCCCATTTATTGAATTTATTCTTTGCATAGGTCGTAATGAGTTCACCGACAGTAACCTCTGCGCATGCCTTAGTATACTGATCGGCAAAGTAGGCTACACAACGGTAGTATGTAAGTTCAACTAACATAGTTATGGGCAGATTTCTAACACTCTTTAGAATTCCGCTGAAGCTTTCAGACAAGTTTGTCGTCATTGCCCCATAATGATGTCCACCATCATGTGCTAACGCCCACTTGTCCACTGGTATTTCCGTTAAATACTTCTCACCATCTGCACTTAATTGAGTAATTCTATCCCTGGTTATTTAATACTTTCGTAACTGATTCTCCATGCTTGCCCACATTACCATAGCCTTCAAGTTTTTATTCTCAATTTGTTGATTGAAATTGCTAGCCACATGGCGAAGGCAAAAACGATGATACCAACGTGTTAATTAACATATAGTTCGTATCGCTGCCATTATACCAGGGTGACGATCAGATATGACACATAACCCTTCCCGATTAGTGACATTAATCTAAATACAACGCAAAAACCAATACCAGCTATCATCAGTTTCCTTCTCCACAATGGCAAAGGCAAGTGGAAAAATTCTGTTGTCACCATCCCACGTTGATGCAATCAGTAACGTACCTTTGTACTTACTATATAGGAAAGATCCATCTATACTAATCACTGGCCTACAATGTTGAAAACCTTCAATTGATGGACCAAAAGCCCAGAACACTCTTTCGAATATCGCACAGCTTGGCATAGTAGCAGGTATTGTTCTCCAAATAACCTTGCTGCTCGGGTTTGAATCAGTCAAAGCTTTCAACCATTTTGGCAATAATTGGTAAGGTTTGTCCCAATCACCAAATGCTCTACCAATTGCTTTTTCTTTCGCCTCCCACACCTTAAAATAAGAAGGCCAGTATTGTTACTTATTGTAAAAATTCTGTTGAAGTGAAGAAATCTTTATGGTTTGATCATTTTTGACAACATCCCTCAACTCTTTCTCAATAACATGGGTGTCTAATTGCTCGTGATCTTGTGTGAGCATGGACTCTGTACATGTGTGTAGACCATTGTATTTCCTAACCTCAAACAACCCATGTGTAGCCCGGAAGCATGCTCGAAGACGCCAAGAACAATTTTTGCACCTTACAGACCAACATGCTGGATCTGACTCTCTTACACAAAATGTTTGGTTCCTCTTGATGTGATAGTGTTTAACAACAACTTGTAGTTCATCCTTATCGGCAAAAAGCAAGCCCACATAAAACTCTTGGGTAGGGTCCTAAATACTCTGAGTGGGCTTTTCAAATGGTGGGATTGGATCAATCATATTATCCCACGTGTTCTGTGAAAAGCTTAGTGATGAAGGTTGATGGAATTCCATAGCTGGACTGCTTTCATGATTAGCTTCATTTAGAGGCTCATATTCATCTCCAACATCATTAAGGACCTCGTCATTATCAAGGACCTCGTCGTCATCAAGTTGGTCATCATTATCCATGGCTTGCATCCTTTCTGATAATGTATGGACCGCATTTTCAATAGTAGTAGCTATGCGATGTGTATCATTGGGATCATTAGTAGTCTCTTGTGTGACGTGCTCAATTGGATTATCATAGTTAGCATCACTAGTGTTCATTGACCGATAAGGAACATGTTGGTCCTCAGTTGCAACATGGGTATATGGAGCATAACAGTCAGCATCACTAATGTTGATTGGGGAATGAGCTGCATCTTCAGAATAATGACCAATGTGAGTGGCATATGGATCATGGAAGTGCCCGCCATGTGAATAACTAAACGATGCACTCGGTCCTTCGTTGGCATATCGAATGGGAAAAACATCTCGATGGCTTCTTATGGGCTCTACACCCACATATAACTCTGCATCTACAAATCCATATTGGCGGTCTAACATATCGAATATTACATTGACACCATTATCATCTTCTACCAAAACTTACTGGTAAGTCACAGGATGTGGATGACATTGAAAAAGAAATCTATACCAAATAGTCAGTTTTGAATCTTCTTTGTTTATATGAAGCGTGGATGCTACTCCATCACATAGATCTTCAAATGTAACATCCTAGCTTAATGGAAGCATAGAAGGAGGTGGCCCTTCGTAATAAAACTCATTTTCTCCATGTTTAATTATTCCGCTGGAATGGATAAGAAAAATGAACAACTTTTCTGCCATCTACACTAAAATATAATAATAGTATTAATATATTAACACTACACAACCATTACAATGCAATACAAGAAGGTAATCCATTAAAAATATTCAACGTTTAAATAGCTAGAGCTAAGAGAATTCTGTTAAAGAGGATTGTTTCACTGATAATAATAGTATTAAATTATTTTTTATTAAGGTTTATCAACATATACTAACCTTTTTTTTTTTGGTTTTCTTATAGCATACGTGTATATTATAGGCTAACAAACTAAGTATTTCTTTAAGGAAATATATGTCAATTTTGAAATATATTTTTGCTATAGGAAATTTTAGGTAAGAATTCATGGACAAATAATTTAAAACATATCATACAAATCAACTCATGTTGCAAAACACATAATACGAAAACAAGATTTGCATGAACAAATAATTTAATAAAAACAAGATTTTCATGTTTAGCTATGCCCAAAAACATATCAACATGAATATTATAAAAAGAAAAGTAACTACTTAAGAGATGTAACTCACCTTCTAAGAGATAAAGAACAGATATATATTTGCAAGTGTTGTTACTTATAGTTGTTTGTAGAATGTATGGCACGCATGAATTGAAAATGGTTGGTAGAATTATAAGGGGAATAAGAGTGAAGAAGAAGGTTGATGGAATTGAACGGTTTTAGACCCCTTAAAAACAACCAGATTGGTTAGCCTAGATTAATTAGCCAAGTTGTTACTTAGTCAAATTATGCAATTCTAGGTTAAAGCAATCAAATAATCATATCAAAAGTATAAAGCAGCGGAATAATAAAAGACACAATGATATGATCACCCAGGAAACCACGCGGTAAAAACCTGGGGAGGATTTGACCCACCGATCCTCAAGGCAAACCTGAATCCACTATGAAAGAATCGAAGTTCATACAAAAGGACTACAAGCTCCCCGCTTGACTTCCTAATGCTACCCACCAGTAGAACTTACTGACACGACCACGTGCAAGCTCCGAATCCACGGACTCCTTCTTTCTTGGATTCTCCAATCAGCTACAAGCACCCACGCTTGATATTCTTTAAGCTTCAATGGTAACAACCGAGTTGATCATCAAGATGTTGATACTATCTCTACCTTGAAAACCCTAAGCTTTGTGTAAAGGAAAGCTCCTCTAGATCTCACAAGAGATTTACACAAAACAGCAATGTATGAGCAATAATACAACTAGAGCAACTCTAAAAACGTGGCTAGGGTTTTTCTTTATATACCTAGGGTAAAAATAGAAAACCCAAAATGTTTAATGAGTTAGGGCTGAGTTGGAAAAACTGCAGAAAATGCATCTGGTCCGTGATTCGATCGATCGAGCCTTTCCTTCGATCGATTGAGCTAGACCGAAATGCCTCAATGCATCTACAGTCACTCGATTCCAACTTTACAATATTTTATCAACTTTGAGCAAGCCTAAACAAGACTAAACACATTGTTTTGATCATGGTTTGCCAACATTACACATTAGAGTTCTAAATACATAAAATCCTAAATCTTTAGAACCTAACAGGAATTTATAGGGGAAAGAGAGTAGAAAATAAGAACCGTGGAAATTTCAGTAACATTAATGCTGTTTAAATAGGATGCAAGTTTCATATCAGTTAAATTCTTAGATTTTAAACTGTATAATTAGATTCGCAATTGACCAAATACAACACAACAAAGATGGGACACTTTGATACAAATAAATTACTTAACTATAAACATATATTCACTACAAAGAATCTCTGTAAAAATCTCATTTTTTTTTTGTTTTTTTTTAGTTTACAGTGTGCACTTCAATCATTTTTTTTTCTTCTGTATTGTAAGAATCTATGTACTTTCTTTGCTTTTTTTGGTTTACAGTGTGCATATCAATCATTTTTTTTCTTTCCTATTGTAAGAATCTATATACTTTCTTTGTTTTTTTTTTTTTTTTTTTTTTTTTTTTTATAACGTGCACATCAATCATTTTTTTCTTCTATATGAATCTATGTACTTTTTTTTTATTTAAAGCATGCACATCAATCATTTTTTTCTTCCATTTCGTATTGTAAGAATCTATGTACTTTTTTTAGAATAAGAATCAATGTACTCATTGTACTTGAATCTATCCTTATTTGTTTCATAGGGTACTTTTACAATACGAAAGGAAAGAACATGACATACACACAAACCAAACTGCTTCGGTCAAAAAAATACTGAAGATTAAGAATATGCGTACTTTTTTTTTGTATTCAGACATCTCTCTCTCTCTCCCCTCTATTTCGGCAATGCCATTGCCACAAACCAATCGCAACATTTTTTTTTTCCTCCTATTTTGGCAATGTCATTGCTACAAACCAATTGCAACAATTTGTTTTTTCCCTCCTATTTCGGCAATGCCATTGCCACAAATTCATTCCCACAATTTTTTTCCCTCTATTTCAGCAATGCCATTGCCACAAACCAATTGCAACAATTTTTTTTCCCTCCTATTTCGGCAATGCCATTGCCACAAACCAATTGCTACAAAAAAAAATTTTCCTCCTATTTCGGCAATGCCATTGCCACAAATTTGTTCCCACAAATTTTTTTTTCCCCTCTATTTCGGCAATGCCATTTCCACAAATTCATTCCACAATTTTTTTTCCCTCCTATTTCGGCAATGCCATTGCCACAAATTCATTCCCATAATTTTTTTTTCCTTCTATTTCGGCAATGCCATTCCACAAATCCATTCCACATTTTTTTTTAGAAATGATATGTACACACCATTTTTACAACATTTTTATAACAAATCCTAAATTGCAGGTTGTTATTAGTTGTAATTGTTGGATTAAAAAAGTAATCTTAGTGTTAAATTCAAATTTGAATTAATAACAACTAATCACATGTGATTTGTTGTAAAAATGTTGTAAAAATATTGTGGACGTAGCACTTTTTTTTATTTTAATTCCTCCCCAAATTTCGGCAACCACTTTTTTTTTCCCTCCCATTTTTGGCAATGGCATTGCCACAATTGCCACAATTTTTTTTTTTTAATTCCTCCCCCTATTTCGGCAATGCCATTGTCACAAACCAATTGTAATAATTTTTTTTTCCTCCTATTTTGGTAATGCCATTGCCACAAATCAATTGCAACAAATTTTTTTCCTCCTATTTCGGCAATGCCATTGCCACAAATCTATTCTACATTTTTTTTTTTGGAGAAATGATATGTGCACACAATTTTTATAACATTTTTACAACAAATCCTAAATGGCAAGTTGTTACTGGTTGTTATTGTTGGATTAAAAAAGTAATCTGAATGTTAAATTCAAATTTGAACTAATAATAACTAATTACCTGTGATTTGTTGTGAAAATGTTGTAAAAATATTGTGGACGTAGCACATTATTTTTTTTTTTTAATTCCTCCCCAGATTTCAGCAACCACTATTTTTTTTTTCCCTCCCATTTTCGGCAATGGCATTGCCACAAATTTTTTTCCCCCCTATTTCGGCAATGGCATTGCCACAATTGGTTTCCTTTGGGCACCCGCGCACTAGCACACTTCGAGCACTTCACACCCACTCGGTCAGCGTATTTGGGCAGCAGGAATATCGGTAATGCCATTGCTGAAATTCAAAATTTTCTCTCTCCCACTTTTTCTCTTTCTCTCATACTTTTGTTAGAATTTCGGCAACACCGTTGCCGAAATTCACTCTCTTTCCTCATTTCCCTAAATAACTTGGAACAGTGCCCATAACGCAAATAAACTCGAGATTCAGCAATGTTCAGCCAAAAGACTTCGTGAAAAAAGGCTATTAAAAATAAATAAAATGATAAATTTCATTAAACTACTTTGAGGTTTGAGCTAATATCAACAAGCTCATAACTTTTAAAAAGTGACCAACTGGGTTTTTGAACACCATTTAGTCCCTAGACGCCGTTTAAACCTGTTAACTTCTCCTCTCTCTCTTTCCGCTTCTCTCTCTCCTTTACTAGATGCCTAACTCATGCTAAGGCTTATTTTTCTAAGAATCACAATACATGGCTGCACCATGTCATAGAACACTAACATACACACATAGCCATATAAAACTTGAAACCCACAAAAATCCCAGATTACAAACACATATTCATCAGCAAAAACAAAAACAAAAACAAAAAACAAAAAACACTATATTAGACCCATTTTGATACAAAACTGCCAAATTAGAAAATACCCATAGATTCACAAATGATCATACCCAAAACCCACATTTGAAACCCAAATAAAAAATCATCAAATCCTCATCCCTATAAGAAAACCTAGTCCTATATTCATCAAAACCCAGTCCTATATTCATCAAAACCCAAACCAACGAAGAAAGAGGAGAAAGACTCACAGCCACTAATGGTGGCATAGCTAGTGTTCAACGTTTGGCACACAAACCCAAACCCAAACAGAAGCACAAATACAAAATTTTTCTTACATTGTTGAGGAACACCAAAGCTAGTGTTGGTAGCTCTTAATTAGAGTCTTCAACGAGGAATGACAGCAACAGTGATGAGGAGAAGCTCGAAAATCCTTAGCCAGTCTTCATGACAATGATTCGAGAGAGAGTGCAAGAACTTAATAGCAAAACATGGGTTCGGCCACGGCCAAAGGTTGAGAGAGGGAGTCTTTAGCCGCCGACCACCGTGGGTGAGAGAGATAAGAGAGAGTCAGAGAGGTCTGAAAGAGAAGATAAGAGTGTTTATGAGATGGATGGGAGAGAAGAGAGAACATTTAGGTTTTAACGTCGTCTAGGGACTAAATATCGTTCAAGGATCAAGTTGGTCACTTTTTAAAAGTTGTGGACTTGATTGGTATTAGCCTAAACCTCAAGGTCATTTAGTGAAATTTACCCTAAATAAAATATGAACGAAGATAATAGTTATGCACTTATTTTAAAGAAGGTTAATTCTTTAAAAAAAAAAAAAAAAAAACTACTTAATAAGACAATTCTTGTATTGCCCATGCATGTATAGAAACATAGTCTTTGCTTTTTCTTTTTTCTTTTTCTTTTTTTCATATTTTTCATATGTTTAAATTTGAATATATGATATTCATTTCATAATAAATACTCTTTATCAAATGAAGCCTTAATTTAATGTTTAAAAGTAATCAATATGGAGTGCACATCATACGTTCAAATTTATTGTATCTTTACATACATTAAAAAAAAGTGTTTAGTTACGTTGCTTTAAAAAAAAGTTTAGTTTATATTGCGAGACATAATGTTCTTTGTGACACTAGAATAGATTTCTGCCATTTCCAGAAAGTGAACGGACAGCCGCCCTTTCTCCTTCTTGCTTTGCGAAATATATGAAAGACATGTGATAAATTGTCTAACTTGTTGAAATGACAATTGTTACAATGTGTCTTGTATTTACTGTTTACTCAAAGAAATAAAGCGAAAATATCATTTAGGTCTCTACATTTTGGAGTCATTGTCAATTTGACTTCTACATTTTGGTAGTAGTCAATTTAGTTCATGTTATTTTTAACTACAGTCAGTTTGGTTCCTACCATCAACTCATTAACATAAATTAACTACAAGTTGAAGAGAACATGTACCAAATTGACTTCTACCAAATGTAAGGACCATATTGACGGTAAATCCAAAATGTAAGGGCCAAAATAATATTTTTGCCAAAAAACAATAGCTCTCCAAAACCCTTTATTTAGTTGACTCTTAACTATATATCCTAATATAGTTTTTCATCTATTGTATGAAATCGCACTTAAACAGCTGACTTAATGTGCCTGTTGAGAATCGTGAATCTCAATTCTCAATCGATCAAGAGGCAGTTGAGAAATCCAAGACTGCCTTAACTTGAGTTGAATCTTGAACTTGGTCTCGCAGTTAAATATCAATGTTACCACTCAAACAAACTTTACATTGTCATGAATTTACCAACATTATAGCTAACACTCTAAAAATATGTAATAGAAAATTTAGAGTTCTCTAGGGTTAATGGCTAAGTTGAGAGGCTGACTAGTGTTTACAATCCTTATTGACTATAATGAATTTTTTTATCTATTTTCGCCATCTTTATCATGGAAGTAAACATCTTACTGAATCATATATATTTTTAAGTTATGCAAGTGTGTACCTTGTTGGTTTAATTTTTCCTCACTATTTTTGTGGTTTGAACTTTGAATTATTTCATAAGATCAGCTTATACAAAAATATTCACCTACAGAATGTATTAATTAAATATGATTAACTAAGTGTTTATACCATAAAAATAATATCAAATTGATCTTAATGTCAGAATGTCAAGACCAAAATGTGATTTAAAAGTCAATACCAAACTGTGGTCTTGAGATCAAAATCAAGACCATTCTTACCTGATATCAATGACTCAATAGAGACTAAAATTGAGATGGTGATGATATAAGCAAGGTTTTGAAACCCAGACCATTCATTGAACCGTAAAAGGGAGAGGTATAAGGTTTTTGAGGTCGAACCAAGGTTAAACTAGGGTCGAATTGTGATGATGTCATAATTAATTTAATAATTAATAAAAATAAAAATAAAGGTATTAAATTCATAAATATTAATAAAATTGACTAAAATATTTTTTAAAAATTGAAACAAACTTTAAAATAAATTTTATTATTTATTCTTATTATACCTAAATTATATAAATAAATGAATTAACTATAATGTTTATAAAAAAAATCCAAATAAGAGGAGAGATGATGAGATTTATTATTAAAAAAAAAAGGACTAAAATAAAAAACTCAAATATAAACTTTTTTTTTTTTTGTTGAGAAAAAGGTAGAAATATATATAGCATGATAAAAGTTTACAGGTGTGCTCAAACAAATAGACATGCTTAGTTCCACCTCGGCTTAGTGTAGCCAGCCCGAGTATGTTCTAGTGTTGAGCATAAAACAGTGCCACACGTAAAAATAAAAAATAGACTTTTATTAGGAAATAAATTAGTATAGTGGGGATTTGACTATTTGCATTTTGCAAAATAGGAACCAGAAGGTTCCTTTTCAAATTTAAATTCACTCTCTACCAATCCAAGGCAAAGTTGCTCCAACTACGTTTAAGGATCAAGGCTGCTGTGGGGTTGGTGTTGTAATTAGGAATGATAAAGGGCAACTGATGGGTGCCATGAGCAAACGGGTTGAATTCCCGAGGGGGGCTCTAGAGGCAGAAGCTAAAGCAGCTGAGATAGGAGTTTATCTGGCTTGGGATTTGGGACTGAAGGACATAGAGGTGGAAGGGGACTCTCTGCTGGTTGCTCAAGCACTTAAAGGCTCAACACCACCTGCCTTACCTATTCTGAAGATTGTGGAGGGAGTGAAGAGGTACCTTAGGAATTTCAGCTCCTGGACAGTTGCGCACACAAGAAGAACTAACAATGTAGCCGCTCACTTGCTAGCTAAATCTACTAGGAATGTATCTGATTGTGTAATATGGGTTGAGGACACTCCTCCCATTATTGAAACTCAAATCTTGAAAGATGTAATTTCAATGGACATTGTTCCGAATTAATGAAATCCAGTCAGGTTTACAATCAAAAAAAAAAATTCACTCATCCATTCTAACTCCACCCACGTGATTTCTGATTTATCTATTCCCAATACTTTTTTACTTTTACTTTTACTTTGTGAAGCTTTATTTCCTTCTTACACGGTTATCTAGCATTAGCCTTCCAGTTCAGTACTCTTACAGTCCTCCCTTCATCTTCCTCCTCATGAGTCACGTCTACAACTGCGCTCATCTATTTTTTTTTTTAATCTCATCATGCCATCAATCGGTGCTCCTTAAATTTCTTGCTTCATCTTCGGATCTTCTTCATCAGTTTCTCTCTTTCTTTTTCTTTTTCTTTCTTTTTTCACTTCAGATCCATGCCAGAATTTCAGATTGGAAAATCAAATTTCAGCAATGTCTTACGGTCGGACCAGCCTACGGTTTGAACGGTTTTTCAGGTCAGACCTCGGTTCAAGCGGTTCTCTTGTATTTTCTATATGCCCGATTTTCATGTATAAAAAACCGTTTTGATGAACGGTTCATGGTTAACCCGGTCGGACCATACGGTCCGGTCCGGGTTCTCATATAAGAGCATTAACAGCTTTCTTATCTATACTATTATTAGGAGGATACCGCTCTTTAGTGTTCAATTGCTAGATGTTCTAAAATACCCTCATAATATAAATTATAAAATCTTTAAAAACTTCAAAAAAAATGAGGTTAAATAAGTAAAATTAATAACTTGCAAAATTCTAATTTTTAGGTGACTTAAAACTACCATCAAATTGTTACCTGCAACATTTGAGTTAGTCCAATGATGCTCTTAAAAATCAATAAAATTTGTCAATAGGTCTAGTAGTTAAGACAAAATAGTTTTTGTTTTCTCTAATTCATATTTTTGTACATGTTTAATATCAAACTAGACAACTTTTGTATAGTATTGGAGTTTGAAAGATGATAAATTTCCCTAAAAAATTATCTTGCGAATATACAAATGTGAAAGTCGTTAATTTTATATACAATATATTTATAAATTATGACCTACTCTAGTATCAAAATATTAATGTTTATATTTGTGTAAGTGCGATTACGCATGAGTGTGATAGTTTATCTTAACTCAAGACTAATATATTAGTAACAAAATTTGGCCCTCCCGAACAAAAAATTCCTAGCTCTACTCCTGAAAGTCACTAATAAGATTTTAGGGTAACTCTTTGAAAAGTCTTTCAAATCCTATATATTAATTGTGAAATAACTAGACTAGATCGATTTTATCACAAAGTAAATAATCTGTATAGATCATGAAATAAGTATTAGTCAATTTTTTTTTTAAAGCTAATGATGTAGCAAAACTGAATCCACTCAGTTCATAATTTATAACTCCACTGTAAAATTACCTGAATAACTTTAGAGAAGACTAATTAATAGACGATATATTTGTGTGTCATGGAGTAAGAGTATAACTGGAATTACAGTGAGTAGACTAAGGCTTGTTGATTGTTCTTCCCTCCAAGACCATGAAAATAGAAAATTCATATACGTCTAATCAATAGAGCATATGTATCGTACTTTCTCAAAAAATAAAATAAAATAGAGTATATGTATAATGAGAATCAAATATAGTTTTACAATTGATAAACAATTGGATACACATAATATCTACAATTTTACACATAATTATCTATTTTTTATTTTTATTTTTATTTTTATTGATATTCATATTTAAAATGTGAAATGAATGATGTGTATGCCTGAATTATGTACAATACAAATTTCGTGAGATTCCATACCCATAAATTTTACACATTTTCAGGCATATACTTTATCGAGCCTCTTGCGATGAAATGGTTAGTCCATTGTTTGAACGTCCTTCGTGCTTCCTTAGTGAAGAATCCACTCTTGACACATGCCTTTCATTGAGGAAACTAGGCTCTTTAGGCTGAGGTAGAGCAGTCTCACTGCTCAACATCAAAATCACATTGCACATTGTTAGGACATATGTGGTTCACTTGTTAAGAACATATGTCATTCTTTTATGTAATCGGCTAATCCTTTGACAAAACGCACTCAACTTGTAATTGGGTAGTTCTAGGTGTTTTTAATACTTTAAGAAACAAGGTTTCAAGATTAAGTATTGAAGTCATCAAGTCTGTCCAAGAATCAAGTTGAAGAAGTGCACATTTATTAAAGCTCGACAGCATCTCGAGAGCTGGCTCGACAACTGCATGTGTCGAGGTTTAAGAAGCTGTCTCAAACCCGTGACTCGACAGCTACTCAACACCTTCTATCTGTCAAGGTTTATGAATTTCAGAATTTCTGATCTGAATTTCTTGGATCCGTGAATGTGTCTTTGGGCCTTCTTTTCTCCTAACCCTAGACATATAAAATGATTGTTTTAAGGGCCGTCAAACAGTTCACAAGTTGCACAAGCATTGAGAAAACTTTGTTCAAGCAAATTGTGACCGGAGACAAAGTTTTTCCCTAGTTCATCTCTTCTGAAGAAGTTGCTGTGTATGTGCACCTTTGGGTTTTGTGACCAAACATCTTCTTGATTTTCATCGTGGATGAACTGAAGAACTTTGCAGCCAACAACTCTTTCTAGTTGGTGATTGAAGTCGCATACTGGGATCCGCGCATTGGTTAGTCACGTACTTGGGAGCCGTGCATCAAAAAGGGAAACTGTCACTACAGAACAAGTCCAATTGGGTATTGGGGTAAGGGTTCAATGTAGGTTGGTAAGGTACTTAAGATTCTTTTACTTGTAACCGCTTGTTGTGATAATAGTGGAGTTTCGGGAGTGGTGATCTGAAAATCACCCGGTGGGGTTTTTGCCGTCAGGTTTTCCCCATTCGTAAACAAATCACCGTGTTATTTATTTTCCGCTGCATAATTAGTTTATTGGTGATTTGTTTGTGCTACCACGTGTTTGCATGTTAATTTACTTAATTAATTCACTTGGCTAAATTAATTGGTTAATTTATCAAAAGGGGTCAATTCGTTTTGGCCTATCACACATGGTCGGTCTATGTTCTGGACTTTTCTGCACACATAACAGACCAACCTGAATTGATCGTAACATTTCAGTTAGTTTGCATGAGTCCATAAATGAGTTATCAATTAGTTCCAATGGTCTGTCCTCCCAAAATAGTCTCCATGCCTGAAAGGATTTAAAGATCATTTGCAAAACTTTGGGGATAAAAAAGCATGTATTGAAACCATAAAAGCTAACACAACAGGGCCAAACTCACTCAATTGAAGAATGAAAATGAAGAGACCACCATAAAGTATATTGCTAGACATCACTTACATGCCCAAGAAGACTAAGATTGTGGTCTGGATGATAGAATCCCATGTTCCTCTTCCCACTTAATATCTCTAATACCAAAACACCGAAGTTAAATACATCAGATTTTATTGAAAAGAGCCCACCAATTGCGTACTCTGGAGGCATGTAACCACTGCAGCAAATCATTAATTATATCAACATATTTGTGGACAATGGTTACAATTACACTATGTATTAAGATTCTTACTATGTTCTGAATTTTCAAATAATGTGTAAAACACCTATGAACGTTTAGACCCCCAAATTACAAATTACCAACACAAGCTTATAATTAAACAATGTATATGCAGAATATGAAAATAAGCTAAAACAGAATTGGTAAGACAATCTAAACCAAAATTAATCACAACCACAGCAGTAATTAAAAGCCAAAGATTAAGGGAAGAGAGATGCAAACACAAAGACAACACAGCGATGTGTTATCGAAGAGGAAACCGAAATCCTCGGCGTAAAACATCTCCGCTGCCCTCCAAGCGGTCAATAATCCACTAGAGAATAAAGTTGGAATACATGAATAGCAGAAGACCCTCCAAGCCTAATCTACCTAGTGCACCTAAGGCCTCCAAGCTTCTTGCTCCAACAGGACTACGCCAAACCTTGTCTTCTCTAGCTTACCGAATCCCGCAATCGCCCATTGCATCAACCAAAATGAATTGGTCCCTTCTTAATTGCTTCCCTAGCACCAAAAAGTCTTCTCACAGATATGAGTATGGTGAGATAAGGATTTGGCTAAAATACCTCTCAATGATATATCAATGGAGAGGGTGAGAGTAGAGGAATTTGGAGAATCAAATGATGAAGATTGTGGATGAATCAATCTTGTTTTTTTCTAGGGTTTCTCTCTCAAAATTCTCTTTGGAAGCCCTCTACAATACGTGGGTATAAGGGTATTTATAGTGGGGTGTCTATGGAATGCGAAGAGTCAATTTTGTAACAAATAAGGTGTTCTAGCGACTCGAGCTCGCGACTGGAATGAGTCGTGAGCTAACGGCCTAGCCAGACTGAAAGTTTTGTCCTGTAGTGCAACAGCTGGCGTGACTCTTCAGCTCCCTTGCATGCTTCACACGTGTGCCACCTTTGACGACTCGCCAGTCGCTAGATCCAATCGCGAGGCCCTTCTTGAGTGCACACTCTTGAGCTTTTTTTCACACTCTCTTACACACTACCCTTACATGATTCCCACCTAAATACAGGGTTTCTAAATGCTGAATTACAAGAAAATTTGGCACGGAATAAAGCCAACAAAATGATTAAATAAATTCAACCTTACATGTTCCAACAACTCTATTTGTCTTTGCTTCAGTTTCATCTCCTCCAAATCTTTTAGCCAAGCCAAAGTCAGGAATTTTTAGATTCGTCTCGATGTCCAGTAAAACATTGCCAGCTTTTAGATCTCGGTGGATAATTCTCAATCTAGAATCATAATGAAGATATTGTAGTCCCCGAGCAATTCCATTGATAATGTGGAAGCGCTTAGGCCAATCTATTAATATGCTTCGCTCTGGATCTGCAAGTTTACATCCAACTTATTCATGATGGGGCTGTCAATTATTTAAATATTCATAGAAGTTCAATCAATAAGGTTGGAATTGGGGACTTTTTACACAATTGAGTTCAAGTGGCAGCAAAGGTGACAACGATAGAAAAGTTTTGGGCTGTTTTAGTAGAAATATTGGTTTAGACTAAACAGTAATAAAAATGCGAGTTGGTAAAAAATTACTATACAAATGATCTACGAAAGAGTAATTGGTCAAAACATCAATTCAACAAGAAATTGGCGAACTCGAAAGCACAATGTAGAGAAAATTTTACTTTATATAAGCTAAGTTCTTGAGAGAGACAAACCAAAAATAATGGAGTCCAAGCTCTTGTTGGGCATATATTCATATATCAGGATCCTCTCTTCTTCATGAATGCAACATCCTAAAAGCTTGACAAGATTTCGATGCTGAAGTTTGGCTAGGCAAAACACTTCGTTCTGGAACTCGTTAAATCCTTGCCTTGAATGTGCTGAAAGCCTTTTAACAGCTATTTCTTGTCCCTCATTTAATATTCCCTGAATATCATTACTTGCAACAGTCGCAAATGTTCGGCTAGTCTACTCGTGTGTGTCTATATATATATATATATATATATATATATACATATACTAGTCGCTAATCCGTGCGATGCACGGGAAAGGTATTGAGTACAATATATAATTTAATCTTGGTTTAATTTTACTACAACACCGAAATTGAATTTGTAAAATAAAACCATATAGCTAAAACATTAGTTAACAGTTATACTTTTTATCTTCCTCAAAAAAAAACAGTTATACTTTTTAGACATTTATTAAACTATATATATAATCATTATTATTATCAACTTAACAATATTTAAATATATGATACCAACATGCATTCTTCAAGATAATGTCCAACGCTGAAAACAACTTCGAAAAAAAATTCAACCAAACAGTTTGATGAATAAATATATTACAATCTATGATATAAGCCAAGAAATAGCACATGAAATAAACTTTGAAACCAATATGAACAAAACCCACGTCAAAGGAAACCATTGTTATCATTTAAGAATATGACGGATTTTATTAAAAAATAACCAAATCCCTCAAACTATTGTATTAGTTAGGCAAGGTTTGAAACATATTTGGTTTATAACAATTCGACTTTTCTGGAGTCGATTTCGCCCTTTGAAAATTCACTTGGAAATCGAGTGTGAGAAACTCGATTTTGGAAATCGAGTTTCTCACACTCGATTTCCAAGTGAATTTTCAAAGGGCGAAATCGACTCCAGAAAAGTCGAATTGTTATAAACCAAATATGTTTCAAACCTTGCCTAACTAATAATATAGTTTGAAATTTATAGTTTTTTTTTTTTTTTTAAATCCGAATATGACGCACGAAAGTCATGAAAAACACATGATTCTTTATAAAAAGGAAGCATCTTTACAGATTTTCCATAAGATGACACATACTCACACAAACTATTAAAGAAAGAATTAAAGATCATACACAACACGTACATATGCTATGAATGTAAAAATACGAAGAAAAAAAAATAAAAAGATCGATAAACACGCACGATGAAAAAAAAAATATGTAAAAAAAGCTAGGAATAGAAAATAAGATAAAGATGATTGAAATCTTCTAGAAAGTTTCAGATAATGAAAAAAATGAACACAAAAGTTAAGATGTTAAAACTTCCAAAAAGGCCAAAAAAAATAAAAAATTCAGAAGATTCAAAGCTACAAAAGCATTGAATATATATATATATATATATATATATATATATATATATATAATTATGCAAATAGAAAAATACAATAAAAAGAAGGATTACCCTCAAAAAAATAATCCATGATTATAGCTTTTCTACTATTGAAATATGACTCAATAACTTGAATAAAAAAACTAAAAAAAAATTGTAAAAACAAAAAGCTCACTATAAAGAGAGAGAGTATGAAGAATGAACTAAAGTTTTAGGTTTTTTGTCTAAAGAAATATAGAGTGAAATTTATTTGGAACAGTGTAAAATTCATAACTACCCATTGGAATGATGAAACTATACAACAATAGTGGTAAAAATAGTACTGAAACAGTTTGCTTAAGCGGCCAAATGTATAGGTACATTTTTCTGTGATGGTGTCCATCTGTAACAAAACATGGAATACATAGTGAACAAATCATCATATGTTGTTCAAAACAACCAAAAATAATAAACTAATGAAGATACCAACAAAAAAGGACAACTTAAAAAAGAGTATTTTTTTTAAAGATAAATAGAGTCGAGACAACAACAAAGACACTACTTCAATGTGATTAACTTTAAACGGGACATGAAAGAATTGTAAAAAGCCCAACTATGTAAACAATCATAAAAATCTCAAAAGCATAAACACATAAATCCATTACTAATGTCTAGATTCCAAAAGCGTAACTATTTTTAGAGCCTTTTATATTGTAAATTAGAGATAAAAAGAAGGAAAGGCATACCTTAGGAGGCTTGACGCCTATATCCTCATGTCGTTCAACTGCCTCTTAATCAAACCTTAGGAGCCATTTCACCAATGATTAATCAAACTGTAGGGCAGTCTCAACCTTCATCATAGACAACATTAGATTAATCAAACCTAAATAACCATATCTAAATCTTATTTTAACACCTAAGCTTTTGTCTATTTTAAATACCTTTACCAATTGTGGTTTGGTTCCGACAATATGATGGTGGTGGGATGCGGCCACGGATTTCTCTCTTTCTTTCTCTCCCTATGTGATTTTCTTCTCGATGACATACAATGAATAGATAGGGAAAGTATTGCTTTAGAGGATTTGGAGAAATTGTTTCACAGTTACCCACTGGAAATAAAAGTCAGAGAGAAGGAGAGAGGAGTATAGATATAAGAAAAGAAGTGTTTATTTGATCTTTTGTAACTGCTACCCAAGAGAAAGCGTTGTGTATTTAATTTACTACAGGCAACACCAACACCAACGGGTGGTAAAAATTTCACTGAACTGGTTTGCTTAAGTGGTCAAATGAGAAGATGTTTCAAATTTTCTATAATGTAGACGTGTCAATAATTTATGTAACCACGTGTCGCAATGAGAAGTGGTCAACAAAAATCAAACGTTTCGGCTATTAGTTATTATATAGATATATATATAGGATGAACAATCTACTCGTATATATTGTTTCGATGTATGCATTCATTTTAATAAATGCCTGAAAAAGTTCTATCTAAAGAAAACACTTACCCTTCCCCAGGATGACTTTATGATCAACAGAATAAAATATAGTTTGCGCAAACATTGATTTCATACGTGAAGAAATTCAGTGCTTGATACTCTTTTTCATGAAAACAAATTGCTATTGAAATCTCAGGTACATGCAAAAAGATGAATTTGATTTACTAACTACTAAGTACAAGTTATATCAGCGAAACTAGGGAATAGGGAGTTAGGGACTAAATTTATGTGCAGAAATACTATTGTGCAGCATGAATTTGGTTCCATGTAGATTGGATAGTCTCAACTATATAAATTAAACTGTACAACACGCACACACACACACATATATATAACTCTGAAACCTTTGATTTTTAGTTGACTTCTCCACAATTTTTCATATCAGCATTTTTTTATTTATATTTTTTTAATTTGATTTAATTCTTTCAATTTTATAGCACCAAATTATAGAAAATTTATTAAATTTCTATTTTAAAAAATTGAATTTAGTTGTTTGGTGCCATACAACCACTATACTTAAAGGAGATAAATTATTACATAATCAGGGAATTTTTAGATAATCCTAACAAACTATATAATAACTCCATTAATATAAATCTATCCCAGAAAATGGAATATATCTCCATTAATTTGGTAATTTCTACGTTGATGACATTTTAAAAAAAAAAAATCTATCATATTTCCTTATATCTATCAGCTGCGTTTTCTTTCTCTTCTTTTTTTCATTTTTTTTTTTTATATTAATGTTGATTAGAAATTATGATTTCAATATGATTTAAATTCTATAATTATATTAAATGAGACTCAACAAATATATATAATTTTTAATTTCAATAGGATTTAAATTTTATATCAAATGGACTCAACCAACATATTCATCCTATTAAAAAAATTATATAACCAAATTTGATTAGGAATCCATAACCCTATATTATATTATAAATAGGTTTTTTTTTTTTTTTTAGGGGTTATTTGTTACAATTTCAACTCGGCTTTTCATTCCTATACAATATTTTAAATATTTTTTTGGGGAGGGGGGGATTATTCTTCCAACACCGCTCTATTGTACAATCTCTTGCATTGCTTTTGGTTCTAGGAGTGCCTTAAAAACAAAAGGTATGTAAAGTTTTCTTATCTGGTCTAATGTTAACATATATGAGAGATATTTTGATCAATTAGAAAAAGTTTAATGAAACATAAAAGGAAAAAGAACTAAAGAACACAAAATCTGAAGAAAAAAAAATAGTGACTGTATTAGGCAAAGGCTTTTGGAGATTCTTGTTTTTATTTTTGGAATTCTTTATGTTCATGTGTATGTATGTATTGGGTTTAATTGAATTAAAATTATCTTTGAAACTTTGGTTTTGGTTGAATAATGAAAATGGCAGAAGAAGTATGTTTTAATATTTGGAATCTTCTGTATATGTGTTGTTGTAGTTTAAACTTGGTATTTGAATTGTTAAAATTTTAATTTATAGTTTCATTGTTCATCTATTAATCATGAATAATAATATTGCAATTTGCAACCATCATGATATGGTATCAATGATGTGATCATTCCGAATGTTTTCCTTTAGAGTTTAGATAGAGTCTATTTTATGATTAAAAAAATTTACAATTAAAAGACTTTTGAAATTACATATTTAAAAAAATATATATTATTGGATACATTGGATCTTAAATGACTTCTATTAAAGTCCATCCTTTATGGCAATATTAAAAAGAAAACTCATATAAATAGGTATTAGGATATTATTTGGAACTATCATAATGGAGTAAAGTATTACACATAGTATGGATCTAACTGTAACATCCTATGCTATAAAATAAAAATTGGGCCTATGGTTATCTTCTCTTTACAAAAAATGGTTAAATTCTCATTAATTGTAATAGTTCACTTTTAGGTAAAATAGAAACTCTACTAACTAAATTTTAAGAAATTTAAAGTTCTATTTCAAAAAATTTACAGAACATTAGATTTTATTTTAATTATTTTAATAATTTTATATTGTAAAAAAATAAAATTTATACATTACATTAGTTACCTTCTAAATAATGGAGGATAAGAGAATGCAATATGTAGATTTACTATCAAGACAACATAGATTAGATTGGTGGTAGATAGTAGATTTAATTGTAGTTGAATATTGTGTGAGTTATCACCATAAAATAGCCCATGCCAGGAAGTTATCACAACTTCTTCTTTTTGAAAAAATATAAAAAATAAAACTACTCTTTTTTGCTAACTCCACATTTCTCTCTCACATTAGTAGTCAAGTACTAATACAAATTTAACTTAAAATAAATAAAATAAAATAAAACTGCTATAAGTAAAACGAGTAAACCCAAAAAATAAAAAATAAAAAGCGTCATCGCATGTGCAAAGCGCTTGTGACGAGGCTAGTATGTGTATATTTATATATTGTTGAGGAAGACAAGAAATATATTTATAACAAAATACCAAATGAAAAAAAAAAAATTGTATGCTTAATTATTGATGACAAAGTAGGACATGATCTTTCTCTTTAAAAAAAAAAAAAAAATGCAGTGCTTGTTCAAAATTTTTAACCATAAAAATTGTAATATCTTTCCTTCTAAAAGAATGGGGGAAAAGTATATGCCCTCATCTACTCTCTAAATACTAAATGCCAAAAGTATTTTAACTTTGTGACATTGTTTGGCCTATGTATGGGGAGAATCAAGATTGGAATCTCACTCTCTCAATTGTTGTAACAATTGATGAAAAAAAATCTTAAAATTAAAATGAAAAAGAGTTTGTGTTAATTCAATACATCTTATCACAGTTAATAACATCTCAATAAATTCCTAATTTGGTTGTGTAGGGGGTGGATTCGAGCGCTCTCTAAGGATTGAGAGAGTGGACCCAAGCCCAGCTATCCCTCCAATAAATTTGTAGAGTATGGGCTCAAGAGCTAGGCCTTAGTAAAGAATGCAACGGCCATGCATGGTTGTACGTGATTGCTAATAACTAAAATGTGGGTTTGAACACACAATGAGGCTCCTCGGACGTGCCTTATGGAGCTGGAAATTCCTATTATCTCTTTTCAGAAATGTTACAAGAGTTGAGAGAAAATACTTTGCCACAGTATTCCTTTTTCTCTGGTTTTTCGTCCGTCCCCTTCACAAGAGGGATTTTTACATTATATACTTCTCACTCAGTTGATCCTAGCCCTACATTTGTTGATCAATCCGGTTTCCACTTGAGTGCCTGTCCCATCAGCCGCATTCCCATACCTCCAGTGGGTTGCAGCGCTCAAGACGGCACTGTTCAGAGGTCCTATCCTCATTAATGCGGCCAGAGCGTTAGTTGAGGGCATTTAATGTGGAGGTGACAGTTCACCTGGGACTTGCTCCTCCGCCATGCTTCAATGTCCGGTGATTGGTTCTTGCTATTTGCTCCTTGGATGCTTGGGGAGACTTCCCTTAAAGGTGTGCTGTATGCCCACTTTCTGTCCTCGGCCTACCGAGGATGTAACCATCCTCGGCAATGCTCCTTGAGTCCTGGGCTCTAAACTTTCGTTCTCGGGCCTCGGATCGTGGAGGCGTCCTCGACGTGGGCCTCTGGGCTTGGCTTGGAGTGGGCCGGGGTTGCTGACTTATTCTGGCCCCACAATAGCCCCTCAAAATCATGCTGTCCGCATCCTCGGGCGGAAAGGAGGATTTTGATATCCTCGGACCTGCTTTGCGTCTAATCAAGTCTTATCCCTCGTCAGCGTTGGCGCCTTTTCAACTGCCCAAGGTGCGTTACTGGCGCTTCGATGTGCGTAACGTGTCTTGCATTAAATTCGGGCGGCTTTATGCTCCCCACGTTCAACGGGCAGATGACAATCTAACGGTGGAGATGCGTCTGGCACTTATGGGCGGGAAAACTTGCGCAGCTCTTCTTTCTAGGGTATAAGTACCCATTAGAGCCGTTTCTTCACTTTTCATTTGCAATCAAGAGCTCCTGCGCCTCTATTCTGAGTCCAGCCAAACTTCCACCTCCATCTCCAGTACAAAAAGCCAGTCCGAGGAGCTCCTCCTCATTTCTGTAAGTCTCTTTGTCTCTCTCTGAGCTTTCTCCCTCTCTACTCGTCCTTCTCTTTCATTCGTTCATCTTTTAGTTCGCTTAGGCGTCATCTAGGATGGGTAGACTTAAAAAGTTTGTTGGCACTGAGGAGGCGATGGAGAAATTCATCGCCGATTACAAGATACCGGCCAATGTGGGCTTAAGGTATTGTGAGGAGGGGGAGTGGTACATCAAGAGGCGAGAGGGCGAAGTGGTGATTCCTGTCATCGCTTTCCTTGAAGGGGGGATGAGGATCCCCATGGGGCCAGTGATGAGGGGTTACCTCACCTACTTCCGGTTGACCCCCACCCAGTGCGCCTCCAACATGTTCAGAATTTTGGGCAGTGTGGACGCCCTTAATGAAAAGATTGGTCTGAGGCTGACCTATCACGATGTCAACTACTGCTACAATCTTCAACATTTGAAGAACAAGTCTTATTACATGAGGACGAGGGACGACAGGGTCCGGCTTATCCAGTGCCTCCCCGAGTCCAACAAGGGGATGAATGAGGATTTCCTCATCGTGTCCGGAGCGTGGCACGATGGCCTTCATTGTCCGACGACGGAGGGAGCACCAGGTGGGGCAATGGGAATGAGAGGGGATTTATAGATTCTAACTTCTTTCTCTGCGTTATTTCTTCATGTATTGTTTGGTTTCTAACCACGGATGTGTACTCTCTTTGCAGATCCACATTCCTATGCGCGCCATTTCGGCTTGATCAATAGTGAGGACTTGCAGAAGGTGCTCAGGTCGGCGGAATTTGAGAACGAAGCAGACCACCAAGTCAGAGCTGCGCACAAGATTTTGGGGTACACTCCGCTCCAGAAGTCATTTGCGGCCCCAAAGTACGTGATCAGAGCAAAGGATCCTCGGCTGCAGAAAATAAAAGTGACCGAGGACGGGTTCGAGTTTCCCGAGGACACCTCCACTTCAGAAGGCGTCACAGTAGCAGTCCCCTCGTCTTCCCATTCGTTCCCAGAGGCCGCGGAAGAGAACTTAGAGAGGGAAGGGGAACCTGTAGATTTTGGTCCTGCCGAGGAGGGTTTCGGCGTTTTTGAGCAACTCCATCAGTCCGAGGACCCCCCTGGAGACTTGGGTGATCCTCGTCTAACCGAGGCAGACCTCTTAGCGTCAGAGACATCTTCCCGGCGCGAGATGGGTTACAAGAAGAAGTACCAGCCAAGCCTGTCCGAACTACTAGAAGGGCAGCCGGGGAAGTCCAAGCCGAAGCTTCCTCCCCCATCTCCAAAGAATCGTCCTGTTCAGACCAGGTCGGCCTCAACACAATCCAAGCTTCCTCCTCCTCCGCCTCAGGCGAGCCCGTCGTCCAGGCACGAGCCCGCTGACCCTAAGCAGAAGAAGGACAAGGGTAAGAGGACCCTTGAGGACAAATCTGGGCCCACGCGGGAGGGCGATGGCAATCAGCGGCCATCGAAGCAATTGAGGATAGGCCCCTCAACGCAGGATAAACAGGTCGCTCCCCCGCCCGAGGTCCAGGCCTGGCTCCCCGCCCCAATGCTCCGCGGGGCTCCCTTGAGGGATGACTCCTCCCTCAGGGACTTTAAGGATGGCGAAGGCGCGTACGTGGCCGACGCTGTGGAGAGATGCCTGCTCCTGCCTGCGGACATGGCGGAGCTGGGAACCATGAGGAGTAGGGATGTCTTCCTCTGCCTCAAGCGGTATTTGGGGATGGTAAGACCTTAACACTTGTGCTTTTTCTTGCCTTTTTCTTGCTTTCATTTCTTTTTGAGCTCGGCTAATTGCAACTTGTCTGTTTCGTTTGGTAGGCTGTACAGGCCACCTTCAGGCTGGAAGAGGCGGCCAATGAACATGGGAAGGCCCTGGATCTGGAGCGCGATAGGCGCTTGGTGGCTACCCGGACCCTCAAGACGTCAGAGGAGGACCTTGCCAAGGCCAGGGAGGAGCTGAAGGCAATGACCCAGGCTAGGGACAGCGCAATGTCAGGCCTTGAGGGTGCCCAAAGGCAGGCCGAGACTCAGACAAAGCGTCTGGGTGAGGCAGAGAAGCTGTTGAAGCTCGCCGAGGATCAGATAGCTGGCCTGGCGAAGAAAGTGGCAGATGCCGAGGAGGCCAAGAGGGTGGCTGAATGGGCCAAAGGGGAGGCTGAGAGGGCCAAGCTTGAGGCAGAGCAGGGCAGGGAGGAAGCCTGGGCCACTAAGCAGGAAGCTGAGGAGGCAGCCTTTACTGCCGGGGCAACTGAGACAGCAGCTGCCTACAAATCCCAAGTCCCTGGGGTATGTAGGCGCTACTGCTCCGAAACTTGGAGCGAAGCCCTCAGACAGGCTGGAGTGGAGGCTTCTTCTGACTTGTGGAAGGAGGAGAACGTGTACTACCCTCCTGTTATCCGCGAGACTGCCCCCGATGGCTCTGAAGCCGAGGAGGCTGCTGTGGAAACTGCTGCTACTCCGGGCGAAGAGGCCTCGGATGCTGGGGTTACTGATGAGCCAATCCAAGGGAGCAATCCTCCCGTGGTGGTTGTGTTGAGTGATGGCTCCAACGAGGACGCGCCTCAGCAGGTTGTAGAGCCTTCCCCCGCTGCCCAGGTCTCTTCTGCCGAGGGGGCGGCTATTCCTGCTGTGCCTCTGCAGGCCATTCCCCTTAGTCAGGGCTCAGGGGACCCTGAGGCAGCTACGGGCCAGCCACCCACTGAAGCAGGCAACTAGGCCCCATGGCCCTTCTGCCTGCTGCACTTCATTTCTGCATCTCTTTTCCCTCTTTTTTTTTTTGCTTTATTTGTAATGTGACTTCCTGGGTGCAATTCCCTTGTGTTTAATGAAATGAAAACTTTATTTCCTTTTCTGTTTGTTGTGGCTATTTCCTTACTTGCACGCTATTCGTTTTTTCGTATAACTTTGACTTCAATTGTACCTCGGCCAATCGCGGCATTTGATAATTATAACGTAAGGGCTTGTATGCTCGGGCGGACCTTTTATGTCCTAAGGAGCAGGTGGAATTTTGAAGTAGACACTTAGGATCTTTTAAAGTAGTTAGTTTCCCCTTAGGCATAGGTCCGAGGACCCAGCAGTTCTATGGTTCTGTCTAACACTTGGTTTTCTTAAAGTGGTTAGTTTCCCCATGGGACTGAGTCCGAGGACCATGCAGTTCCCTGGTTCTGTCTAACTCTTAAGCTTTCTGAAGCAGTTAGTTTCCCCATAGGACTGAGTCCGTGGACCATGCAGTTCCTTGGTTCTGTCTAACGCTTAGCGTTCTTAAGTAGCTAGTTTCCCCATGGGACTGAGTCCGAGGACCATGCAGTTCCGTGGTTCTGTCTAACACTTGGGTTTCTTAAAGTGGTTAGTTTCCCCATGGGACTGAGTCCGAGGACCATGCAGTTCCCTGGTTCTGTCTAACACTTAGTTTCCTTAAAGTAGTTAGGACGCGAGGCACATAACTAAGATATGCTAACAATATGAATCAAAGTGGCTTCTTTATTAATAGTAGTACCTTTTCAGGTTGTTTACATTCCATGGACGAGGTACAGGTTTGTCATCTAAATCTTCTAAATAGTACGCTCCTATCCCTGCCACCGAGGTGATTCGGTAGGGGCCCTCCCAGTTGGGTCCGAGCTTTCCCCAGGAAGGGTTCTTGGCAGTTCCTACAACTTTCCTCAGCACCAGGTCTCCCGGTGCTAGTGGTCTGAGCTTTACGTTGGTGTCATATCCCTGCTTGAGCTTTTGCTGGTAGTGGGCCAGCTGGATCATTGCTTGCTCTCTTCGTTCGTCTACCATGTCCAGGCTCTGCCCCAGCAGTTCATCATTGCTGCCTGGGGTGAAGGAGCTCGTCCTTAGTGTCGGGAAATTGGTTTCCAGGGGGATCACTGCCTCCGCACCATAGGTCATGGCAAAAGGTGTTTCCCCTGTTGAGCGTCGGGGCGTAGTCCGGTACGTCCAGAGGACATGGGGCAGCTCTTCTACCCATCTCCCTTTGGCGTCATCCAGTCTCTTCTTGAGCCCGTTGACAATGACCTTGTTGACCGCCTCGGCCTGTCCATTCCCCTGGGGGTAGGCTGGCGTTGAGTACCTGTTTGTGATCCCAAGTTCGCGACAATACTCCCTGAAGGCCTTGCTATCGAACTGGAGTCCGTTTCCGAGATGAAGGTATGAGGGACCCCGAACCACGTAATTATGTTCCTCCAAAGGAACTTCTTCACGTCTACATCTCTGATGTTGGCTAGTGGTTCGGCCTCGACCCACTTGGTGAAGTAGTCCGTGGCCACCAACAGATACCTCTTGTTCCCTGGTGCCTTGGGGAAGGGTCCCACGATGTCCAAGCCCCATTGGGCGAACGGCCATGGACTGGATAACGGATTGAGGACCCCTCCTGGCTGATGGATGTTTGGGGCGAACCTTTGGCATTGGTCGCACTTCTTGACATACTCCTGGGCCTCTTGCTGCATTCCCGGCCACCAATATCCTTGAGTGATGGCTCGGTGAGCCAGGGATCTCCCCCCTGTGTGGCTCCCACATATTCCCTCGTGCAGCTCTTCGAGTAGTAATTCCGCCGCTCCGGGGTGGACGCACAGTAGGTATGGTCCAGAGTAGGAGCGCTTATATAGCTTGTGATCCTCGGACAACCAGAACCGAGGGGCCTTCCTTCTAACCTTCTCGGCTTCTTACTTGTCCTCGGGCAGGATATCTTCTTTTAGGAATCTCACTATGGGGTCCATCCAGCTGGAACCCACCTCAATCTGGTGGACGGGGATCCCTTCTCTTGGCACTTCGCTTGCTCTCCCCAGATGTTCCACGAGTATTATCCGAGGCAGATCCCCTGCCAAGGAGGTTGCGAGCGTGGCCAATGAGTCGGCATGGCTGTTCCCGCTTCTGGGGATATGAGTTAGGCTGTAGAGGCTAAACCCCAATCGCAAACGCCTGACTTGGTCCAGGTATTCTTGCATTCTTGAATCCCTGGCCTCCATCTCCCCATTTACCTGGCCTACCACCAACCTCGAGTCCGAGAACATCTCTATCGACTTTCCTCCCATCCTTTGCACCATGATCATCCCTTGTAGTAATGCCTCATACTCGGCCTCGTTGTTCGTGGCCGCGAATTCGAGCCTTAGAGATTTCTCAATGACATGATCTTCAGGGGATACTAGGACCAGCCCCACTCCGGACCCCCTTTGGTTTGCCGCGCCATCCACGTACACTTTCCAACATGGTGCCTCTAGGATGGAGATTGCCCCAACTGATTTCTCATCACGGCTCTTATCTTGGGCCGTCACTTCTACGATTGGTTCAGCGAACTCGGCCGTCAAATCTGCCAGAACCTGGCCTTTTATGGAAGTCCGGGGCATGTACTTGACGTCAAAAACCCCCAGAATTGTGTTCCACTTCGCGATTCTGCCTGTGTAATCAGCGGTCCAGAGCACAGACTTCAAAGGCAATTGGGTTAGGACAACCACGGTGTGAGCTTGGAAGTAATGGGGGAGCTTTCTCGTGGCGTGGACTACAGCCAGGATGGCCTTCTCTAAGGGTAGGTATCTCACCTCCGCTTCGTGCAGCGACTTGCTGACGTAGTAAACTGGCCTTTGAACGCCATTATCTTCCCGTATCAGTACTAGGCTCACCGCATGGGGCGCCACAGCAAGGTACGCGTATAGGACCTCGTCGACCTCAGGATGGGACATGATAGGCGGTCGGGAGAGGTAATCCTTGAGTTGCCGGAAAGCTTCGACACAATCCTCAGACCACTCAAATCCTTTCCATTTGTTGATCAGGAGATAAAAGGGTCTGCACCTGTCAGCCGACCTGGAAATGAACCGGTTCAGCGCCGCGATCATCCCCGTAAGCTTTTGGATCTCCTTGGGATTCTGCGGAGGCTTCATATTGTGAATGGCCTTGATCTGGTCAGGGTTGACCTCGATCCCACGGTGAGTGATCATATACCCCAGAAACTTGCCAGAGCTTACGCCAAATGAGCATTTTGAGGCATTAAGGCGGAGCTTGTGCTCTCTCAGGACGCCAAATGTGCGGCCAAGGTCTTCCAAGTGCTCGGACACCAACTTGCTTTTCACCACCATATCGTCAACATAGACTTCGACGCTCTTGCCCAACATCGGCTCGAACATTCTCGTCATCATCCTCTGGTAGGTGGATCCGGCGTTTTTCAGGCCAAACGGCATGACCTTGTAGTGGTAGTTCCCAATGGGTGTCACAAATGCCGTCTTCTCTCGGTCCTCCAAGGCTAGGGGGATTTGATGATAACCCTGAAAAGCATCCAGGAAGCTCATCCGAGGATGGCCTGCAGTCGCGTCTACTAGCTGGTCTATTCGTGGCATTGGGAAGGGGTCTTTTGGGCATGCTTTGTTCAGGTCTGTGAAGTCTACACAAACCCTCCACTTCCCACTTTTCTTCTTGACCACCACAGTGTTGGCCAACCACGTGGGGTAAAAGATCTCCTTGATAGCCCCCGCGTGCTTAAGCTTATCGACCTCTTCCCTGATCGCATCAGCGTGCTCTTTCGACGGGCGCCGAGGTGGCTGCTGCTTGGGGATCGCAGATGGGTTGACGTTAAGGTGGTGACATATGAAAGATGGATCAATCCTAGGGGCATCGCAGGGGTCCCATGCGAACACGTCAAGGTTCCTCTTGAGGAATTCAAGTAACTCCTCCTTCTCCCGTGGAGGCAGCTGGATCCCGACCTGGAAAAACTTCTCCGGATCATCGCCAATTATCACCTTCTCCAGGTTTTCGCATTTAGCATCCTCGGCAGGTGCATCTGGAGGTGCCACCTGGGTCTTTGATTGCTATGAATTTTCCTCGGATGGGGCCGAGGACTGTGCATCGATCCGATGGGATATGGCAGCCACTGTGCAATGCCTAGCCGTGGATTGGCAACCTCGGATCTCTAGAACCTGGTCCCCTGACAGGAATTTCACCTTCTGGTGCAAGGTGGAGGCTACGCCATCCAGGGCGTGTAGCCAGGGCCTCCCTACGATGGCTGTGTAGGGAGAGTATGTGTCCACCACTATGAAGTTCGCCTCCACCACCACTGGGCCTGTCTGTACGGGCAGTCTGATCATGCCCTTTGGGATGACGAGCTTCCCATCGAAGCTCATTAGGGGGGAGCTATAAGGTGTGAGGTCTTCCTGCTTTAGCCCCAGCCCCTTGTAGAGGTCTGGACACATGACCTCGGCTGCGCTGCCACCGTCCACCATCACCCTTTTCACGTCGTAGCCCCCTATTCTGAGGGTGACGATTAGGGCGTCCTCATGTGGTTGGATGGTCCCAATCTTGTCCTCCTCCGAGAAACTCAGGGCTGGGGGAGGATTCCTCCTGGACCTCTTTGGCCCCGTCCGGGGGTCCTCGGCGGGCAGTTGGGCCACAGACAACACTCGCAAAGGGGGTGTGCCCGTCCTTCCTGGCGCAACCAGGATCATATTGATCGTCCCGGTGGGTTGCCCCATGGCGGCGTCCCTCCGAGGCTCTTGGTAGGTCCGGTTTTGCTGGTTGCTGGAATGGTGGAGGAGGTGCTTCAGCCTCCCCTCCTGGACTAGCTGGTCCAGGTGGTTCCAAAGATCCCTGCAGTCCTCCGTAGTATGTCCGTGATCCTGGTGGTACTGGCAGTAGCGACTCTGATTGCGCCTACCAGGCTCCCCAGCCATCTTGTTCGGCCACTTGAAGTACGGCTCGTCCTTTATCTTCTCCAGCACCCTGTGCACGGGTTCTCGGAACACAGCGCCTATCGTCTGTGCGTTGGTCGCTCCAGATTGCCCACCGAAATCCCTCCTCGGACGGGCATTGTCATAACGGTCCGACCTGAAATCCCTTCTCTCCTGAGGGATAGCCTTCTCTTTGCCTTTGCCTTGCAGCATATCTTCCTCCACCCGCTTGTACTTGTCGATCCGATCCATCAGCTGCCGCACGCTGGTGGCTGGCTTACCGGTTAGGGACTTCCTCAGGCCGTGCCCCATAGGTAATCCATTCTGGAACGTGTTGATGGCAACAGCATCGTACTTGCCGTCCAGCTCGTTGTAGATCTCCCAATACTTGTCCGAGTAAGCCTTGAGGGTCTCCCCGTCACGCATGGACAGGGACAGCAACGCGCTCATGGGCCGAGGAGGCCTGCTATTTGTGACAAAGCGGGAGCCGAAAGCCTGGGTTAGCTGCCTGTACGAGTCTATGGAATTCGTCCTTAGACCGTTGAACCACCTCATTGCCACAGGTCCCAAGCTGGATGGGAAGACTTTGCACATCAGCGCCTCGTTCTTGGAGTGGACAGCCATCCTTTGGTTGAACTGGCTCACGTGCTCCACAGGGTCCGTTTTGCCGTTGTAAGCAATGAAGGTTGGCTGCTGGAACCGCCGAGGAAGCTCCGCGTCCTCTATACGACGCGTGAAGGGTGACTTGGAGAGCCGGTCCAGCGCCCTGCTCATGGCGTCGCCTCCTAAGTCCCTGGGGGTTGGGTTGGCATGCCTACGCCTCTGGTAGCGCTCCTCCTCGTGGGAGAAAGTCTCGCTAGGGGGCGTTCTTGACCTTTGCCTGTATTCATCATCGCTTTCGTCGTCGGAGGGAAGGTCAGGGCTAGGTTCGGACCGTCTTCGTTGCGCACGGCGCAGCTTCCTCTTTAGATCATCTATCTCGCGTTGCATGGCCACCTTATCGTCCCTTCTCTGGGAAGCGTGGCTGTGCGCCTCTTGTGATCGCGTGGCCTGGCCATCGTCGCGCTTCTGGGGAATGTGCCCGTCCCCTCGGCTTTCGCTCGCCGTTGAAGTATGCACGCTTCCTTCTCGAAATCGCCTGTTGTCGTTCTGACCGCCCCCGGGGTCGCCATATTTACCCTGATGCCGTGACTTCGCCGGTTCAGGTCGATTGGGAGTTCCTTGGTGAGGGCCTGATCCTACCATGTTCGACTGTTGTCCTTACCAACGCACAAGCTCTTCCCACAGACGGCGCCAATTGTAGGGGGTGGATTCGAGCGCTCTCTAAGGATTGAGAGAGTGGACCCAAGCCCAGCTATCCCTCCAATAAATTTGTAGAGTATGGGCTCAAGAGCTAGGCCTTAGTAAAGAATGCAACGGCCATGCATGGTTGTACGTGATTGCTAATAACTAAAATGTGGGTTTGAACACACAATGAGGCTCCTCGGACGTGCCTTATGGAGCTGGAAATTCCTATTATCTCTTTTCAGAAAGGTTACAAGAGTTGAGAGAAAATGCTTTGCTACAGTATTCCTTTTTCTCTGGTTTTTTGTCCGTCCCCTTCACAAGAGGGATTTTTACATTATATACTTCTCACTCAGTTGATCCTAGCCCTACATTTGTTGATCAATCCGGTTTCCACTTGAGTGCCTGTCCCATCAGCCGCATTCCCATACCTCCAGTGGGTTGCAGCGCTCAAGACGGCACTGTTCAGAGGTCCTATCCTCATTAATGCGGCCAGAGCGTTAGTTGAGGGCATTTAATGTGGAGGTGACAGTTCACCTGGAACTTGCTCCTCCGCCATGCTTCAATGTCCGGTGATTGGTTCTTGCTATTTGCTCCTTGGATGCTTGGGGAGACTTCCCTTAAAGGTGTGCTGTATGCCCACTTTCTGTCCTCGGCCTACCGAGGATGTAACCATCCTCGGCAATGCTCAATGAGTCCTGGGCTCTAAACTTTCGTCCTCGGGCCTCGGATCGTGGAGGCGTCCTCGGCGTGGGCCTCTGGGCTTGGCTTGGAGTGGGCCGGGGTTGCTGACTTATTCTGGCCCCACAGGTTGTATTTTCAAATGAGTATTATAATTGATTGAATGTGGTTGTGCTTATTTTTTAATATGTGATAAGATAATGTGTCATGTTAGGATTGGAGAGTGTAAAATATGAGTTTTACATCACATCTTTATATAATTTAATCTCAAACTAAATATCTACCTAGAAAAAAAGATTAAATTCTATAAGGATTGGGTGTAAATTCTCACACTCAATTTCACACCATACTTGGTTATCAACTTATGATTGGATTACAACATTAACATAAGAGACTACCAAGGGTCCAATGGTACTTGTTGAAAAATTAAATTTACGTATACCAATCAAAAGGAAATACTTAAATATATTGCGGATTTGTACGTGTATTTGGGTGCATCTCTAGAGTTTTCTAGTAAAGAACCACATCTATATGAGAGTTTTAGCCAATCCTCCGACTGATTGGTGCAACCGTGTTAGGCATGGAAAAGAAATAGAAAGACTAATTCGTGAAAGACATGGTAAAAACAACAGAGGCATCATATAAATCATTGCCAACATGCTATAGGAAAAGAAATTTGAATTTGAAATATGGACCAGAATCGATCTGTGATGGCTGTCGTAAGATCAATCATGCTTCGTTTTACAATAATTTTTCACTGATCAAACCTTATTTTTTGTATTTAAAGATGAGTTACCTTCTTGATTCAGCTTCTTCACATAATCATCAAGCACAGGCAGAGGAGAGCGATTCCGAAAGATAAGGTAGAGATAACTATTATCCTCACTCGTTTCTTCAATTTTGGTTTTAAATAAACCGCTGCATGCATAGATTAAATGTAAATAGGAGAAAGATTAGGTAATGTTGTGATGATGTACCTTTCTCCATATTCATCTGGCCAATCTGATTGCTAAAGAGGACAATGTCGGCGTTGTTGAAGCTCTTGGTGATGAGCTCTTCAGTCGTGTAATCGTGGAAAACAAAACTAAAAGATACATGGAAACCATAAAAAATTCACCTTAAGTTAAATACCCTGCCTTCGATTTTTTAGAAACGGCAACAACTGAAAGGATTTGAACATTTGGAAGAAGGAAGAGCTGTGATAATAGAAGTGGGAGAGCCCTGGCATTATGAATCTGAAGTCTGAAGATTTGAAACTGTCTTTGGAAGAAAGAGAGGCTGGCATTAGCAAGCTGAATGCCAAATTTTTTGAAACTGTGAAACAAAGGTAAAGAAAAAGGTAGGGAGACAGAAAGGGTTGCCGTTAAAAATTAAAGACCATTCGACTGGGTTTGGGCTTCATGGTTGTTATCATTAATGTTAGATACATATTTATAATAAAAGCTACAAAGATTAGGCTTTGTGGTAGAGATAAGTTTGGGAACCATTTTTCTTTTATTAGTATTTTAAAATTTAGGAAAATTATTTTAAAATTATAGGAGAAATACAGGAAAAAGAATGGCAATGACATGACTATTGATGTGGCTCAACAGGAACGTAGCAACATTAAATGCTACGGTTTAGTTTTTAGATATATATATATATATATATATATAAACTAGTTGATGTCCTGCATGATGTGCGAATACTTTACAATTTCATTTAAAATTATTTTTATGTATATTAAGACCTATATATATATATATATATAAATATATACTGTATAATATTTATGTTTGCCCATAATATTTTTGAATACTTTGAAACTTGATTTTCTTAATTCATATTGTATGGACTATAATTCAAAGCCGGCCCAACATCCCGGCCTGCTATCTTGAACCGGCCAAGCCCATCTCAGCAGTGAGCCGAACACTACCGAGAACATCAAGTCGAACACCCATCTAGCCATGGATGAAAGGTAGTGCCTTGGGAAGTCTGTCTACCAAGCATATCTTGGCGTTTGGTGCAAGTTCCAAGAAGGTCATCTTAGAAGCATGTAGTGGGTCCCTTCAAGTTAGGAATTTGGAGCTGGGAGGGACCCACCTACTTGGGAAAGACTAGCCTTCATCATGATAAACCCACTAATAGAAGATTATAAGAGGCAAAAGAGGGAAGATGGAAGGGGGTTGGAAAAATTGGGAAGAAGAGAGAGAGAGAGAGAGAGGCACGAGAGAATTTAAAGCATAGACTATTTTTATATCCTAAAATTACATAAAATACTTTTACATAATTAATGCTCTGTTATCATTCACTGCATATGGGAAGCCGATTTTAGTAAGTTAATCATGGGAACGAGATTTCTTGAATGTTATCTCCCCACTTCATGTTGGAAAATTATTGTTTCACACTTTCAAATATATAATGTTTCGCATAATGTCCACACTATCACACTTTTTTTTTTTTATAGGATCTCAAACGTGTGAGAAATTGTCCTTTACTTTAGGATATGTGATCTCCCCCTCTTCCCTTCCTTTACTTGGAACATCCATCTTGTGCCCCATAAAATGACTGAATTACTTTAAGAATCTCATCAATGTTACTCTCATTCCAAATTTTAATCAAATTCTCAAACACTCATATAGAACTCCTTTTCAAGGATTTGTACAGTCTCTTTAGCTTACAAATTCCTTCGCCATAACCTTACTTCTTCCACTCATCTTGAATCCTAGAATTGGATAATGCAAGCATCACCTTCATTTATTTACTTTTCTTTGAAAATCTCATGGCCGCATCCGGATAAGATCTATCTTCTTTTCCATTCCCTTATCATCTACAATGTGGTGTCCGAAGTGTAATTCCCTTGAATCTCCCAAAAATTATCGTCGGTGTATAAATTGATTTTGTACCAATTTACATGGTGCCATTTCAATATGTTGCCAGTGCTATCTCTCATTGTCTTCCTTGGTCCTTACTATTTATCTTCTCTATTTGGAATATTTGGTTATCTTAAAAAAAATCATCATTCAACAGATAGATTCACACCATTATTCAACATGCCATAGAATTTTACCAATCCTATCTCTGCTTCAGCACCATGCCAAGCACACATGACACCATTCAGAACATGAAAAGAAACAACTAGTATCATTTTGAAAAAGGAATTGATGTGTCTTAAAGAACATTATGAAAAAACACATATTACAATGTTCAAATTAATTTCCAGACAAACAATTATTCTTTGTTGAACAGAAAAGAAAAAAGAAGAGAGTGCAAAAAAGCGTCTATGAAATCGCATTGTCAAAAATATTTGGAAAAACTGCTGGAGTGTTGTTTAGGGGGTTCTCTCTCCAAAATTGAGAGAAACATGCGTTTAGAGAGGCTATTGGGGATGCTTGATTTCACCAGCATAAAATAAAACCCTGTATACATAAAATCATTTCTCATAGACACACTCGTCACCATCATGATAGTAAGTAATAACCACAGTAAAGAGAGAAAATCAATATTCAACAAGTACTAAATCTAATAGTATTAACCAAGAAAATGTGCAACAGAAAGAGTACGACCCCATACTGCAATCTTAACCCTTTAAGAAGAAGGAAAAGAAATATAGTCAAAAAACAATTTCATCAATAATGATCAAAGACTCACTTCCTCTTCCTAGCTTGAAAATCATCATCTTCATCCTCTTCCTCAACAAAGTCATCATCATCAACATACTCATCCTCATCACCCCACTCATCTTCATCAAGCGCATCCAACTCATCATCATCGACACGTCGCTGACTAGCAACCTTTACAACCCGAGTCTGGTCCTTGGCAAAATACCCATTTACCAAACCAGCTTTTTTATCAGCTTTCTCAACAAAGACAAAGCCGCCAATAGCCCTCTCGCCTTTGTCAACAGCTACAACACCCTCCTCCCCCTTTAGATCAAACCCAAAGAACCCACATTCTCTTTTATTGAATACAATGTTATAAGCAGCCACCTTGGAGGTATTGTTTATGCCATTGCATTTCTGGACGATGCGATTGCGTAGGATATGGAAGGGAACTTTGGTGTTTCCAAGTACCATTCTGGTTGCCATTGTTAAGGCTTAGGGAAGTGAAAACTATGGAAGTTCTCTGTGTTTGTTTGCTGGCTTTGCTGGAAGTGGAGGCTGAGTACAGAGTAGCCAAGCGTGTAGTTTCATATATGGAGGGTTTAGGGTTTTAGGAGGACATGTGGCCTTCTGGTGTGTGCAGAAGGTGGTTCTAGAGACTTCTGTTTGGTAAAGGTTGCCACGTTTTTGCGATTGGGCTTTGCTAAGGTTGCAATTTAGGCCTGTTTCAATTTTGGGTATATATGAGCCCGACTGCTGTTGATTCTTCCAAAAAAAAAATTGATAATTATACTCTTTTAAGTCTTATCACAAAAAATAAGTTTAATGTAACCCAAAAAAATCACAAATAACCATTAAAAAATCTGTGATTTTTTTTTTTTTTTTTCTGTTAACAATACTCTTAGGTATTTGTAGTTCTCATCTCACACACTTCTGATAATTATAGGGAAGTTTCTTAGAGATGATCCCAAGAACATAACTATAGAGAACCTTATAAATCTCATAAGACCTTAGAAATCAGTAAATCAATCCTTTCGAGTTAATAATATTATTACAATCCTCATCATATGAGATTTTGAGGTTATCATTGAGTTGGTTAGCCCAAACCCCAGATACTTATCTTTTTGCGCGGACCATATTGATTATGATGGATAATCTGTATATACATTTGTTGCATACAAAATTATATACTCTCTCTCTTTTCTAATTTGAGCCAAAATAGTCAAATACTATCTTTGGCTAAAATATTTAGCAATCTACCACTATTTAAGAAATATATAGCAATGTACCACCTTTTTAAAACTCAAATTTAGGGAACTCGAGTTTGACATGTGTGAGAGACTAGAAAATTAGGTGCTCTCAAAAAAGAGATTTTTGAGTGCTTTTTCAAGACACCTCTCTTTTTGGGTAAGTAGTATGGAGTCGCCACTTATTTTTTATACAAAAAATAAGAAAAAATTAAATACAACACTACATGACTAAAATGTTCTGTTCTCATTGATTAAATAAAAACAAACAAACAAACTTGATAAATTGAGTATTACATAGCTTTGGATCCTAGCTACAAACTACCAAAGAATTACACAACTTTTTGTCCTAGTTACAATCTACCCAAAATAAAAACAAAGACAAAGCCTAAGTCTAACTATCCAAAGACACTAAATTCGGAGGCTAGGTTACGGAATGGAAAGGTGTTAGGCACCCATTCTGCCCAGACAGAGTCTGGTCTTCTAGACTCTCATGACCAATGTACCCCTTTATGCATGATATAAATGATATGTTGCATACATGAGATACTTAACTAAACTAAGTTACATAAGGCTATTTATGAATGTATCATCTCCTTTGTTAAAAATTCAGATTTGTTTTTGTGAGAAAAAAAAAATTGATTTGATTCATATAAAAAAAAAAAAAAAAAAAAAAAAAATCAAATCTGTTTTGGTATAGGTTAAAAAAAAATTAGTTTTGGTAAAAAAAAAAATAGATCAGCTTTTATTAAATAAAACAAAGCCTTTTTGGTTTAAAAATATCAAATCTATTTTGTAATAAAATAAAATAAAAATTGATTTTTGGTTTGTATGTAAAAAAATCAGATATGTTTTATGGATAAAAAAAATCTAGATTTGTAGAGAGTTAGAAAAAATCAAATCTGTTTTTAATGTAAAATAAAAATAAAAATATTTTTTTCTTTTTTAAGTAGAGAACCACATTCATGAAATAAACCTACGCTACTTGCATCAAACAAAACAAACAAATCATTACTCATGACCTTCTTTTTATTTCAAAATCTACTACGTTAAAAAAAAAAAAAAAAAAAAAAAAAAAAAAAAAAAAAAAATCAAATCTACGTCTAAAGAAGATATAAATCTATTTTTTGTGTAAAAAAAATCCAGATCTATATCTAAGAAAGATACAAATCTGTTTTTGTATTAGAAAAAATTCAGATCTGCATCTAAGGAAGATACAAATCAGTTTTTATTTTGAAAAATGCAAATCTGTATCTAAGGAAGATACAAATCAGTTTTTTTGGTTTTTGAAAAGTTCAGATTTACATCTAAGGAAGATGTAAATCAGTTTTATGATTTTTGAAAAAGATGTAATGATAAGCAGATTTTTGAAACTAAAAAAAAGATCATGACAATAAAAACATTGAGAACATATTTCAACAAAATATTGACAACACATGATATGAGCATTTGGAAATTAAAACTAAAAGAACATTTACTCATGCATTACCAAATTTAAAAAATAAAAAAAAAAATAAAAAAAAACTACCTCTTGCATGGACGTGCTCTTCTTATTGAGGGAATATTTTAGGATTCAAAGAAATTTATTCAATTATCTTTGAAACCTAAAATATCTTGCTTACAAAAAAGAAATTCCTAAGGCCAGAGCCTCCAGAATGTCTTTAATGTAAGAGAGAAAATAAAAGAAATGAGAGTCAGAAAGAGGGGAAATCAGAGAGCATGAAAAAGTGTGATGAATTTTAAGATGCAACCTCTATTTATAGAGGTTAGGAGGCTTGAAAAAATAGCTAAATAATCAGAATATGAACTAGGATGCGTCTTTATCTTGAAAAAATAAAAAATGATGAATTTTATCTCGATCTAAGTGCCCTCGGGCTGAGGCCCGCGTTTGTGCCAATCGGCACTCCAAAAGGCACTTTTGGGTGCCAAGCCCGCTTTTGAGTTCTAATCTATTTTGGACTCCTTTTTTGAGATTATTTGAGCCAGGACTTGTACTTAGACTCATTTTTAATCCACATTCTAAAAATTAAACTCTTTTTCTAACAATTCAGGTCTTTTCAGCAACAATTATCTTGTAGATAAATACTCCAAAAAGTCTTGTTTATCCACAATTTTATTCTTATCCAATTATCCCCTTTATTCCCTTGCAAACAAGCCTATTTTTGACACTAACTAACAACCAATCACAAAATGATTTAATTAATTTTAATTGTTTGACCAATCAGAATAAATTTAAATTAATCATGGGTGGTTGATTCTACCTAGACACGATGCATGCTGACCGTGCAAACTTGATCATGCGATATCTTTCGATCTGACAATCTTATTTGGAAACCGGGCATACCGTCGCGACTGTTAGAATCTCAAGATCATTTTTATGATATGCAATGAACAAATTAATGCACGTAATGCAATCATGAATTTTGGGTACATGAATGGTCACTCTAGTCATCTTCCTTGATTAAATCATGGGTGCAAAATCGAGTGTCTACAGAATGCCCCTCATTGACAGAGCTTGGAAGTGAATGTCAATGTAAAACAAAGACACTAATTTTAGCGGCCATGATTTAATTGAAGTTGAATTTTCAAAGATTACCTAGCCCTTGAACCTAAAATTTTGGAATATAGAACTAGTGCCTTACTCTTTGACAAAAATGAAAATTATGAATACTTGACCTACTTGATAGTTGATGAATTTTGAAATGATTCTTAATGATTGAGGTGACTGAGAGGCTTCTCTATTTCAGTCTGAATGTGGAGGGTCAATCAAGGGGCTTCTCTACCTCGATCTGAATGAAAGGTAACTAAGGGGCTTTTCTACCTCGGATCTTGATGAAAGGTAACCAAGGGGCTTTTCTACCTTAGAACCGAAGCTGTGACGACCAAGGGGCTTTTCTATCTCGATCATGATAAAACGTAACCAAGGGGCTTTTCTATCTCGGAATCGGAGCTGTGATGACCAAGGGGCTTTTCTACCTCAATCTTGATAAAAGGTAACCAAAGGGCTTTTCTACCTCAGAACCGAAGCTAGGGTGACCAAGGCTCTTTTTACCTCGATCTTGATAAAAGGTAACCAATGGGCTTTTCTACCACGGAACCGGAGCTGTGACGACCAAGGGGCTTTTCTACCTCGATCTTGATAAAATGTAACCAAGGGGCTTTTCTACCTCAATCTTAATGAAATGTAACTAAGGGGTTTTTCTACCTCGGAACTGCAGCTATGGCGACCAAAGGGCTTTTCTACCTCGATCTTGATGAGAGGTAACCAAGGGTCTTTTCTACATCGGAACCGAAGCTGTGGCGACCAAGGGGCTTTTCTACCTCGATCTGAGCTTGTGGAAATGTTGGTCAAAGGGCTTCTCTACTTTGACTTGAACTGTTGAAATGATGATCAAAGTGCTTCTCTACTTTGATCCTGAATTGTTGAAATGTCAATCAAAGGGCTTCTCTACTTTGATCTCCCTGTTGCCTGCAAAAAGTCAAAATTTGGGATTAGACTTTAAACAATGAGTGCTTTGTGGTCCCACTGTTTTTGAGATGTGTGATCTCCATTTGTTCCTTTTTTTATTTGAATTTTTTTCATTTCTAGGAAGAAAACTTTGATTGATTTTAGTAGTTCTTTGAAAAAGATTTTATCTTTGAAGTTTGAAATTTGAAACTTGAAATTGAAAATTTGGAAGTGAACTTGAAATTTGAAGCTTGAAAATTTGGAATTGAAAACTTAAAACTTGAGATTGAAAATTTGACATTTGGAATTGAGAGTTTGATGTTGAGACATTGTCATTTTGTTGTCGTGTGCTCTTGTTGAAATTTGGGGCATTGCATGGTTGATCATATTGTAATCTTGGCTTTGGGACATTTTTTGAATTGTTGTATTTTTTGGGCATGATGTAACTTGAACAATGTTGGTGAGTCATGAATTTGGCAATGTTGGCAATTTGTGATGTTGTTGAATGAATTTTGGTTTGAATTTTGAAGGCATTGAAGTTATGAAAAATTTGTTAAATAGGCTTGGTTGAACAAATTCATGATGAGTGCAGAAAATTTGTTGGCATGTGTAAGTCTTATTTCACGAGCATGGCAAAATTTTGTGGGTATGGGTATGGAAAAAAATTGTGGTGGCATGAAATTTTTGGTCATTGAAAATTTTTGTTGGGCATGAGATTTTCTTTGGTTATCCTGATGATGGGTCTAACACTTGTCTTTGTTGATTTTTCAAGTGAGTCGACTGGCATTGGTTGATGCCACCACAAGATCTTTGGAGGAAAGGATTAGAAATCTTGAGCTTCAGAATCGGCAACAAGAATCTTAGTTATATGCAAGTCAAAAAGGAAACACTGAAGGTGGCTCTTTTAGAGGTGGGTCGAGGAGATCTTCGCGTAGGCAGACCCGGCGTCCCAATGATGCTTGATCTATGTTTTTAAGCCCCTAGTTTAGAAATGAATGCATGATGATTTTTGGAAATCTTGACATCTTGGTTTTTTATGTAAGGATGATGGTGGTGGTCTCCTTTTTGAAAATGAATGAGGAATGGTCAAATGCCCCTAGTTTGCGAATTGATGCATGACTTTTTAAAAACCTTGATATTTGAGGACAAGATGATTTCTTCTTCTTTTTTTCAAAATGGATTGGGCATGGCTGAATGCCCCTAGTTCAACAATCAATGTAAATTTTGAAAATTCTTATTGTGTAGGGACCTCAATAAAGAAAAATTTGAGTAGAACAAGATCAAAATCACAAAACTGGCCAAAACAAGGACTGCTGGAATGATGGTAGCATCTAAACTGAAGATTAATGGTGATTGTTGAGTAGATAAAAGATCCATGTCCACCTCTTGCAAAAGATTCTTTCCATGAACTTGTTAGTAATCAATTATTATAAAAATGTTTTGGGCCAATGCCCCTAGTTTAGACATGCTTGCACAGAAAATTGATGATATGCTTAATGCAAAACAGATGCTTAGCCTAAATTCACACAAAGAAATGTCTTGATTTTGAGTCTTTGAAAAAAAAGATTTTTTAAGTGATTGTGACCGGGCCTTTAGAAAAGCTGCCTACTTACCTCTCTCATAGAGGATTAGGTCCAGACATAGTTCGAAAATAAAGTTTTGAAAAAAATGAAGTTTTGAAAAATCTTTTTTGAAATGAAGTTTCTTTTTGGGTGATTGTGACCGGGCCTTTGAAAAGGCTGCCTATGTACCTCTCTCATAAAGGATCAGGTCCAAACGTAGTTCGAAGAAAGTTTTTTTTTTCCTTTGAAAAATGAAGTTTTGAAAATCTTCTTTTGAAAATGAATTTTTGAAATGAGTCTCTTTTTCTCTCCTTAAAAAAAAAAAGAAAAAAAAAGCGCAATTTAGTTAGAATGAGACTTTTTGAAATTTTATCTTTTTCAAATGAACAAAAGGTGATCCTTTGAACAACCTCTTTGACCAATCATGATGCTCAATTGTTAACTCGATCTCATTGGCTAGAAAAGATCTAAAATCATTAAAAACATGTAATCAAATTTGCTTCTTCATTCTAAAAAAAATTTTAGATTAAGTCTTTAAAGACAATCAAAGAATTGAAATGCTTGGGAATCACACATATTGGGAGTAAGCAAGAAAGGGAAAAATCCTAAGTTTGAAGATTTGAAAATTTTTGAGAATTTGGAAATTTTTTCTCTTGAGAGTTATTTTCTGTTGGGAGCAAACAAAGTGAGTGTTTGAAGCTTAGAAAAAAATTTCGATCACTTGAGAATTTGTGAAATTTGTCTTTGAAAGATATGGCTTGATAATCTTGAGCAATTTTCCTTCTTAATCCAAGAGAAAATATTATCAGAGCTAAATGCATGCTTTCAATTAGCAAGACTTCAAGGAGGGCTTTATTCAAAGGTTGTAACGTAGGCCAGGTTCAAGTTATTGAAAGGAAGGATATAAAAGGCTCAAAAAACCCTTATGATGTTTCCCCAAGTATGCAATACTTTAAATTCAAGCACTGGAAGATTTTTTTTCATGTCTTTCATCATTGACTCTTGTGCTAAAATCCTTGTCATGTTCATCATCTTCTCATCAGTCTTCATTGATTCCTTTCATTTGGTCTTGATTTTTTTTAGCTCAACAACTTCCTCTTTTTGGTCTTCTTAGCATCCTATCTTGTGGTCAGATCACTCACTCTCATTTTTGTTTTTCTCATTTTTTTGTGAAAGATTTTTTTTTTTTTTTTTTTTTTTGCCCTAATTTTTGCCTAGACCGCTTTTTCAAGTTTTCAGCCTACCATGCTCTTTCTCTCTCTCTCTCTCTTTTTTTTTTTTTTTTTTTTTTTTGCTTTAATTTTTGTCTAGACTACCCTTTCGGGTTTTCGGCCTAGCGAGGTTTTTTTTTTTTTTTTTTTTTTTTTTTTTTGAATTTTGTTGCTTTTCACTCAACTACATATTTTTTCTTTCAATTTAGTAGAATTTCATCTTTCTTGGATGAATTTGTATTTCTCTTTGATACCCTCTTATCCTTTCTAATGCATTTTCATTTTTTTTCTTCACTAAGCACACCTTTTTTTTTATGAAATATATCTTACTTTTTTTTCCTCATCTTCCTCAATTCGATTGAATTTTGCTTTTGATGAATCTTCATTTTTGCTCCTCCCTCTCAACTTGAATGGTCTTTCATGGAATCTCATATCTCTCGTGTCTTTTGATGAATTAGTATTCTCTCATAACTTGATGTAAATTCTTGCATTCACTTCTCTCTCTCTCTCTCTCTCTCTCTCTCTCTCTCTCTTTTGGTTGAAGTCTTTCCTAGCTTGATCCCTTCTTCTTCTTCTTTTTTCACACAGTTCGATGCTTTCTCAAAATCTTATCTCTCCTTGATGGATTTCCTTTCTACCTAGCTTTGATGAACTCTCTTTTCTGAACTTGATGAATCTTCCTTTTTTGAACTTGTTATATTGTCTTCATTGAGGACCTTACCAAGTGGTGCTAGATCCATAAGGTCAGCACTTCCTCATCTTGAGATTTAAGTATGCATACTTAATTTCCCCACCCAAGGTTTAAGTTTTTAGTGGGTTCATTGAAAAACAGGCTAACTGTTTAAAAGCTCAAGTTGCCTAGCAATGGATAATTATTGTAATAGGTGTCAAGGAATAATGTGGGTTATTGAAGGTGGCCTCCTATCCCTAGTGATGCTTTCTTGTAAGCACAGCAACTTAGACTCCTTTAATAAATTATTCTTGGAATAGAAGTATAAATGCTCCAACAATGTGAAAATTTTTGTAGAGATTGGGGTTGAGTGTATGTGGTTTGAGAAATTTGGAAGAATAGATGTATTTCTTTGGAAGAAGTTTTGTCAAATGGATCTACTTGTATTCTCTTGAAAAGAAGGCTTTTGAAAAAACAAATTGGAGTTTTTGAAGGAACAAAAAAAAAAGGTTTTTAGAAAAGGGTTACTAAGAAGGCCCAATGCCCCTAGTGCAATTTTTTTTGAAAATGAATTGAAATGACTTAAGGGCCCAATGCCCCTTGTTGAAAAGTCTTTTTTTTTTTTTTTTTTAATTTTTGAATTTATTTTTTTTTTTTTTAATTTACATATGAATAACATGACAAACCAAATGCATCAAACACAGCATGGATTTTATTAAGTAAAAGACCAACTAGAAAGTGAATCCTAAATAAACAATAAGACCAAAGAGTCAATCTAAAAAAATATTGTAAAATGAAATTCAAACAAAGTCAAGATGACTGGCTGATGAAGGCGAAGTAATGGCTTGTTGATCAATCAAGTCTTGAATATCATGCCTTAAGTGAAAACACTTGTTAGTTGTGTGGCCTCCTCCCTAATGATATTTGCAATGAGCATTAGGGTTGTAGCTTCTAGGCATGGGTTGTGGTATTGATTTTGGATCCAATGGCTTTAGTACTCCCTTAGCTTGTAGTTTCTCCAAGGCTTCACTCAAAGTTATATGTAGTTCTAAAAAATTCCTTTGGCACCTACAATTGCTAGTTGATGTTTGATTGCACCGTTACTGATGTGGTAAGGCACTACCTCCTTGGGGACAAAGTCCATTGACATGTTCTTGTTGATTGGAGAGGATAGTTAGAGAGATAACTCATTGAAATCCCTAGCTCTTTTCTTTAGAAATTGGAAGTGTGGGATCTCTTCGGGTTCTGGTGAATTATCCTTGCACAAGGTAGAGAGCATAGCTTGATTGGCTAAGCTAACTTGTAATGCAAAGTTGGCTATTTGGGAGATTTGGGCTAGCTCTTCATTTATCTTCTCTTGACCTTCCAAAATGGAGTTCAAAACATCTTCAATCCTTTCTTGACTCATTAAGGTTGAACCTTTCTTGGGCTTGATGGGTTTGATGAACTTATGGTCCAAATGGTTGAAATCTCGGTGGACTTTGGCTTTGGGTTGTCTTGTAGGTCGAACATGGGATTGTGATGTTGCAGGAGTGGAGTTTCTTCTATGCTTGCGAACTTTAGTACCGTGATGGGCTTGGAACTGGAAAAGTTAGGTCGAACACGGGATTGTGATGTTGCAATAGCAGAGTGTCTTCTATGCTCACGGGCTTCAGTACCATGATGTTAGGTTGAACACAAGATTGTGATGTTGCAGCAGTGGAGTGTCTTCTATGCTTATGGGCTTTAGTACCGTGATGGGCTTGGAACTGGAACTGTTAGGTTGAACATAGGATTGTGATGTTGCAACAGCGGAGTGTCTTCTATGCTCACGGGCTTCAGTACCATGATGGGCTTGGAACTAGAACTATTAGATCAAACATGGGATTGTGATGTTGCAGCAACAAAGTGTCTTCTATGCTCACGGGCTTCAGTACTGTGATGGGCTTGGAATTGGAATTGCTAGCTTAAGTGTCGTCCTTGGATTCTCTTTAGAGTTTCCCTCTAATCTTGACCAAACTCTCCCTTCTCTCTCTCTCTCTCTCTCTCTCTCTCTCTCTCTCTCTAGAGCATGCTTTCTTGGGTCAATTAAAGCTAGGTCGCCATCTACATCAACCAACCAAGCAAAACAAACACACCACACCATGCAATGAAATTTTAACATGGACTAGCCTAAGGGTAGGTTCTAAGTTAATACGTTGTAGAGTGGGTTTGTTGTTTCATTGTTTCCCATAGCTAGGACGTTACACCTCCCAACTTGTAATGTAATGAACATTGCGTTTTTCCAAACGGCATGGTTTGTCCTTTATAGTCAACAAGAAATGATCTAGTGACTTTAGGCTATGAGTTGGTGAGTTCGCCATTGGGTACCCGAATCTATTGAAGACCGGTGATCCATGGTTACTACCACCACATTGTTGTTGAAAGTGGTGCATACATATTTGTTGTTTTGATGGCACACACTATGACAATTAGGGAAAGCTTTTAGCAAACAATACAAACAACAAAATATCATACAACATCTCAAAACATACATAAACAAACAAACAATAATATCATGCAAGACCATACAAAAACAAGGGTACATATTTGGTCACTTAAGTCTAACATGAAGCTTAGCCCTCGACATCCCCAATGGAGTCGCCACTATGAGAAACTGGAAAATTAGGTGCTCTCAAAAAAGAGATTTTTGAGTGCTTTTTCAAGACAACTCTCTTTTTGGGTAAGTGGTGTGGAGTCGTCACTTATTTTTTATACAAAAAAATAAGAAAAAATTAAATACAACTTTACATTACTAAAATGTTCCGTTCTCATTGATTGAATAAAAATAAAAAAATACAAACTTGATAAATTGAGTATTACATGGCTTTGGGTCCCAATTACAAACTACCAAAGAATTACAAGGCTTTTTGTCTTAGTTACAATATACCCAAAATAAAAACAAAGATAAAGCCTAAGTCTACCTATTCAAAGACACTAAATTCGGAGGCTAGGTTATGGAATGGGAAGGTGTTAGGCACCCATTCTGCCCAGACAGAGTGGTCTTCTAGACTCTCATGACCAATGTACCCCTTTATGTATGATATGAATGATATGTTGCATACATGAGACACTTAACTAAACTAAGTTACGTAAGTCTATTTATGAATGTGTCCTCTTCTTTGTTAAAATTCCAATACGTCTTTGTGAGTAAAAAAAAATTGATTTGATTCATAAATAGAAAAAAAAAAAAAAAATCAGATCTGTTTTTATTAAATAAAACAAAGTCTTTTGGTTTAAAAATATCAGATCTGTTTTGTAATAAAATAAAATTTTTGATTTTTGGTTTGTATGTAAAAAAATTTGATTTGTTTTATGGATAAAAAAAATCTAGATTTGTTAAGAGTTAGAAAAAATCAAATCTGTTTTTTATGTAAAATAAAAATAAAAATCTTTTTTTCTTTATTAAGAAGAGAACCACATTCATGAAATAAACCTACACTACTTGCATCAAACAAAATAAACAAATCATTACTCATGAACTTGTTTTTATTTCAAAATCTGCTATGTTTTAAAAAAATAAAATCTACATCTAAAGAAGATATAAATCTGCTTTTTGTGTAAAAAAATCCAAATCTGCATCTAAGGAAGATACAAATCAGTTTTTATTTTAAAAAATTCAAATCTGTATCTAAGGAAGATATAAATCAGTTTTTATTTTGAAAAATTCAGATGTATCTAAGGAAGATACAAATCAATTTTATGGTTTTTGAAAAATTCAGATTTATATCTAAGGAAGATGTAAAGCAGTTTTATGATTTTTGAAAAAGATGTAATGATAAGCAGATTTTTGAAACTAAAAAAAAAGATCATGACAATAAAAACATTGAGAACACATTTCAACAAAATATTGACAACACATGATATGAGCATTTAGAAATTAAAACTAAAAGAACATTTACTCATGCATTACCAAATTAAAATAGATAGAAGAAAAAAAAGTAAAGACAAACTACCTCTTGCCTAAATGTGCTTTTCTTATTGAGAGAATATTTTAGGGTTCAAAGAAATTTATTCAATTATCATTGAAACCTAAAATATCTTGCTTACAAAAATGAAATTCCTAAGGCCAGAGACTCTAGAACATCTTTAACGTAAGAGAGAAAATAAAAGAAAGGAGAGTCAGAAAGAAGGGAAATCAGAGAGCGTGAAAAAGTGTGCTGAATTTTGAGATGCAGCCTCTATTTATAGAGGTTAGGAGGTTCGAAAAAATAGCTAAATGATCAGAATATGAACTGGGATGCATTCTTATCTCGAAAAAATAAAAAAGGATGAGTTTTATCTTGATCTAAGTGCCCTCCGGCTGAGGCCCGTGTCTGTGCCAATTGGTACTTGAAAAGTGCCATTCGGCACTCCAAAAGTGTCGAATTGGCACTTTTGGGTGCCAGACCCGCTTTTGAGTTCTAGTATATTTTGGACTCCTTTTTTGAGATTTTTTGAGCCAGGACTTGTACTTAGACGCGTTTTTAATCCACATTCTAAAATTAAACTCTTTTTCAAACAATTCGGGTCTTTTCAACAACAATTATCTTGTAGATAAATACTCCAAAAAGTATTGATTATGCACAATTTTATTGTTATCCAATTATCCCATTTATTCCCATGCAAGCAAGCCTATTTCTGACACTAACTAAAAACCAATCACAAAATCATTTAATTAATTTTAATTATTTAACCAATCAAAATTAATTATATTAATCATGCGTGGTTGATTCTACCTAGACATAATGCATGCTGACTGTGCAAACTTGATCATACGATATCTTTCGATCCGACGGTCCGATTTGGAAACCGGGCATACTGTTGTGACCGTTAGAATCTCAAGATCATTTTTATGATATGCAATGAATAAATTAATGCATGTAATGCAATAATGAATTTTGGGTACATGAATGGTCACTCTAGTCATCTTCCTTGATTAAATCATGGATGAAAAATCGAGTGTCTACAACATGTAACTCGAGTTTAAAAAACTTGAGTTCCCACTTTTACTCAAGTTTATAAAACTCAAGTATCGTAAAACTTCTCCTCACCAAAGTCTATTTCTTTTCTTCTTTTCCTTTAGCTTTTCTTCTTCACTTCAGCCTGTCCCACACGCATAAAGCTTGTGAGACAAGCTCCGTAAAATATGAAACTGTGTAGATCCTAGAGCTTTGAAACAGTGCAGATCCTGAAGTAAGGCCACATCTTTGACATGAAGTAAAGTTGCTCTTCAAAAATTCAAAGACCAACCTCACAAAAAACAAATGTGAAACTATGTAGATCCTAGAGCTTGGAAAAGAAGAGTCTTGGAGCTTCCTTTTTTCATGTGACTACCTGACTGGAGTGTCAGAGACCCACACCACAAAAAATGAAAAATTTTCAATTTCTAAACCAAATTACACAGCACATGAAAACCAACTTTCTTTGTTACATGGTACTCGAGTTCTTGAAACTCAAGTTTTATATATAACTCGAGTTCCAAAAAAGTGGTACTTTCCTAAATATTTTGAAAATAGTGGTAGTTTGCTAAAATTTTGGCCAACAGTGGTATTTGACCATTGTGGTCTTATAATTTGTATAGTCTATTTTTTCTAAACCTATACAGGTCAAAGTAATGTTTGGGGTATAGAATTGTAGTAATGACACTTTTTTGGTGTTCAATGTACATAATTTGAATCCCACATCCCCCTCCCCACTTACTATCTATTAAAAAAAGGTAATATTTTACAACATTGTGGTCATATTTTGCATGAAAAGTATTATGCATGCCAACAACATGGCAAATGCTTCATGATTTTGGCATGATGATTGTGTTTTTAGTACAAAGAAACAAATTCAATTGACACCTAAAGTTGTTAAAACATACAAACATATAATTGTTGGATTTACAAATAAGTGGCCATAATGACCACCGTTGGGGTATTGGAAGAAACTAATTTGAGAGCACTTGTGAAACTCCAAAAAAAAAAATATATATATATAAAAAAAAATATATATATATATATATATATATATATATATTTAAAATCTAACATTAATCGTGGCCGTTGAGGTTGCTCGTGGGTGTGGAAGATAAGCTCTCCTTTTGTTGTTGTGTAATCTGCATTTGAGTTGGTGTGTTTATAGATGGGCTTACGGGGTTTGAAAATCAAGTAATGTGCAAATTGTGCAATAACTGAAATTGGGCATTGAAATGGTGCAATAATGCCAATTCTGCAATAACTGAAATTGTACAGTAACTACACTGCACTTACTGCCAAATGCAATGGCATTATCTACACCAAATGCCCTATGATGGCTCAACAAAATTGAAAATAATTCCATTAACTCCACCATATAACAGAAATAAACCTGTTGGATTTACCACCATAAACAATCAGTTTCAATACCATAATTATCAACAATAAATAACTTGTGTGTTTGTTTCAAAAATAATAATAATAATAATAACTTGTGTGTTTAACCACAAAACAGAATCTCATTCATAAACATATAAATAAAGTATAATAAATTATGATTTCATTGAGAATTAAAACCATTGCTAAGCTAAAATTCAATGTCCAACTTGTAAACAATCAAGGACATTCCAATAGTCAAGGCAATTAGAAAACAAATGTGAAAAAGGCCATTACAAAAATCAAGGAGGCCATAAACATTAATTACAATGATCTTAATATAAGGTCCAGCTAGTGACAAAATATTAAGTTGCCCTCTTCTACAAAATAACTTTAGCACATCCTACTTACATGCATAGAGGTTGGCTTTCAGTAAACCTCAGTGCATTCATATACATTAATGCATTTGTAATAGCTCTCAAAGTCTCATCAATTTTTTTTTTTTTTTTTTTTTTTTTACCTTGTTGAACCCCTACAATTGTTCCTACTTGGAGTGGAAGTAGTAGCACTAGAGTTGGATGGTGCACTTGGGAATTCTTCTTGACAGGTGTTGGGTGGTGCACTTGTCTGATTTGGTTCACTAGTAGGAGGTCCACCACTTGGACCAACCTCGCACTACTACAAACAGCAAATACAATACCATAATTTTAACAAAATCTTAAATTGGCTTAAACAAAAAGGGCACTTATATTTTATTTTAACTAAGGCAAATAATCAAAACTACAACATAAAAAAATAATAAAAATTGAGGAAAAAAAAACAATACAAGATAGTGATAAGGCATTAGATCACTGGTGTTTTTTTTTTTTTTTTTTTTAATGATTTTTTAGCAGCTCCTGGAAGTGAAGAATCTCCTCTAACTTCCCCTTTGCAACTTCTTTTATTATGTCCTAACCTCCCGCATGCCTTACACATTTTAAAGACTTCTACTCTTCTAAGTTTGTTATGGCAGTTTGGTTCATCAGGTTCCTTTACGCTTTTTAGGCCTACTAACTGGCCTACGTTTAATGGGAGGTTACACGAAAGGAAGTCCAGTTGATTGGCTCCATCATTGGTTCATAGCATGCCTTATACGCATTTACTTTGTAGCGGTCATTTACATGTTTTTCAACATCTTCTCTATTGAAAAAAATGCATGAAATGGCATGGCAACAAGGTATACCGGTGATCTCCCATTTCCTACAACTACACTTGTATTCAACCAAGTCCACAATGAAACTATTAACCCCATTTTTACCTCAAACTTGGCATGGCCAGCTCAACAAGCTAGCCACTTGCCGCTTCCAAGCTTCTCCTTGTACAACCTCTTCCTAACCTTAGGACACAACTCCAACTCAACTTTCAAAATTGTTTCCTTGTTTTCTTGAAATCGTCTCATAAAATACAACCTGATGTCCTCAAGCTAAACAAACAAACAAATGGACAAATAAATTATCAAACTATTGAATTACATTAAAGTCAGAATTTATAGAAGAATGTAGATAGATCACCATGCTAATTATGAGTTCCCTCTAAATTTCAAGATCTTGTTGTTGAAACTCTCACACATATTGTTCAATATTGTATCACTCATTGCATCCCCACGGAACATATGTCTAGACCAGATTATTGTTGAATGGTGTTGTAACCATTTGTATGCCCCTTCATCAATTTCTTTTAGTTCATTCATGACCCTCTCATATTCTAGGAGATATGTTGCTTTTGTAGCTTTCATAAAAACTCTCTAATAAGAACACCAGAGTGACTTTTCCTCAAATTATTGTACAAATGTTTGCAACAAATCCTTTGTTCATATTGTGGCCAGTTTTTAGCAAATGTTTACACCAAGCCCTACCAACAAAAGGTGTCAAACACAGACACAGAGTTAGAGAGAGAGGGTGCACATCTTCTAACCAAATATAAAGTTACCCCAAAAAAAAAATGGTAAATTGGACATTTTTGGGAAAAATATGAGAGAAAGAGAGTGACCTAGAATGTGAAAGCACCGATTTTTTCATCGATGTTTGGGTTCTCTATTTCTTCATCTCTTTGAGGGTCGAGAGCTCTGATGGGAATTGGCAATGTAGTTGGCAAGATGAGAGTGGAACGGCGAGATGAGAGGAGCTTTAATCACGGGGATTAGAAGAGAAGAGACATGGTTGTGAAGAAGAAGGAGTTCATGTTCATCGTGGGTTAGGGGTTGGAATTTTAATTTTGGGATTTTGATTTCAATCATGTTTGATAGTAAGGGTGTTAATAAGTGGGTCATGTGAGAGTCACGTAGGATTAATAGTAGTGGAAGTTCATGTGGAAGGGCTGACGTGGAAGCACCATTTAAGAAACATAGGATGACTATTTATATTTTAATTTAATTCATGCCATGTGTGCATTTCATCTGCTACCTAAGTAGATTTCGTTAGTCATCTAACGGTAGGGACTAAATTTACTATGACTTGAAAATACAGGGACTAGATTGACAGCTTCCAAAATGTAAGGACCAAATTACAATCATTTAATTTTATCCCAAAATGTAAAGACCAAAATATAGGGATCAAATTGACTGTGTTTTCACCTTAATTTTATCTCTACATTTTGGTAACAGTCAATTTGATCCATATTATTTTCAACTTACAGTCATATTGATATATTAATAAAATAATAAAATAATTGTAATGGTCATATTGATAAATTTATTTATTTGTTAAAATAACCTAATTAATTATCTCGGATTGTTTGTGGGTTAAATAGCTCAACATAGACTTGACCCATTTAATAATCAAGTTAAGCGTGTCAACCCATTTTTGACATTAACCCATTTAAACAAAACACTAACCCACAAAAAAAATTTCATGTTCATGGGTTGTTTTAAATATTGACACCCCAACTAACAATCAAATTTAATTAATTTTTCCGGTAGATTGTTAATGGGGTGGCAATTGGGTGGGTCGTAATTGGATTGGGTGCTTAAACATACATTTATCATCTATTGCCCACTTAACCTAGTTACAACCCATACCCAATCCAATTATTTAAGGTAAAACCAACTCATCCACAGGGGCGTAGCCAGGATTTTTTACATGGGGGGGCCGATTTTCGACGACGATGATTATCATTGTTGTATGGACAGTGTATATATTTAGGTTGATATGGACCTTCTTTGAGATAAGCTCATCGGATTTCATCTTGTTTGTTGATAAGAAATTCACATATTTGTTTACGTGATCCTAGATCACGATCTATTTCTTCAGATTGAATTCTTGATCATTTGGAGGGGTGTTCATCAGGCATTGAAGCATCAACGTTTATTTCTACAGCCACATTTGTTTCTATAGCCACAAGTGTCCTAAATTTTGAATTGCTAACATCTTTTTTCTTTAAGAATGCATCAATTGTTTTTCATTTGCTCATAAATCTTTTAGCTTTAAGAATATGACTCAAAAATTGACTGGAAAAGAACTTAAAAAATAAAATCTTAATTAGAAATTTTTACTTAATTATATGGATGTTATTCATACTCAAGAAAAAAATAAAATTTCCACTATAATTTAAATAGTCAACCCATCATCATTCCTATTATTCAAATTTTCCTGTATTTTAATTTTTTTTAATTAAGAATAACCCCTCAAACAAAAGAAAAAAATTAAACACACAAATACACAACATAAACCAAACAATTTAACAACACCCATTGCCACATGATATCTAACTAATCAAAAATAGGTAATAAATCAAAAAAAAAAAAAATTACCTTAGAAACTTTATCTTCCCTTCAAGACTCATCACAAACAACCTCCCCATGCCCATGCCTTCAACCATATATTTCTCTAAAAATCTATGAAAAATTAGAGAGCATGTGAATATTTAACTGTAGATAGTTGAAAAAAAAAAAAAAAAAAACCAACAACAACAACACTAAAAAGAGAAGAAGCGGAAACTGAAAACTCACCCTCTAGCTACGCCCCTACTCTGAATGATTTATCACCCTCTAGCTACACCCCTACTCTGAATGATTTATTTTAAGAAAGCAAGAAGAAAGAAAATAATGGTCAGTTTTTTTTTTTTTTTTTTGGGATCGTGAGGACTAAGTTTGAGAGGAGGGCTGAGCTGAGCTGAGGGTTTTGTTTTGTTTGGGAGCTGTTGGAACCAGTGGAGTGGGCAGTGGTGTGTACACAGTAGACAAGAAGAGAGTAAAAAGAGAAACAAAAGAAAGGGTTCTAAATCTTCTGATTTTGAGTTGGAGAATGGGTGATAAAGTGTTGTTTTGTTGGGTAGTGCTTTGGGTATTTAAATATAAGTGGGCTGTGGGCCATGTTTTGTTTTATTAGAGGATAAAAAGGCCTACAATTGAAACTAGAGGCTGGGAGTGAATTGAAGTATTGAACAGAAATGGGAGGGGGGGCCGGATATACATCATTGGCAGGCCCAATTAAAATTTGTATATATGCTGGTGGACTTTTTTTTTTTTTTTTGCAGGGGCCACACCCCCACCACCCAGGGGCAACGTGGCTCTACCCCTACTCATCCACTTACACAATAATGAATGAATATTTATAACAAAAAATACCTTAAAACCTCTTAAATAGCCAAAATACCCTTCGATATCAAAAACAACCAAAATGCCCCATAAAACTTAAAAATTATAAAAATATTCCTAAAACCTCAATAAAAATACCTAAAATCCTCTAAAATGACTAAAATATGCCTTAATCTAAATGACTAAAATACCCTGAAAATCCATAAAATGATTGAAAAAACTATCAAAACTTAAAAATTATAAAAATATTCCTAAAACCTCAATAAAAATACCTAAAATCATCTAAAATGACTAAAATATGCCTTAATCTAAATGACTAAAATACCCCGAAAATCCATAAAATGATTGAAATACTATCAAAACCTCCAAAATGACTAAAATACCTTAAAACTTTAAAATTACCAACATACCTACCTAAAACCTCCAATGTTCGAAATACCCCATATCGTAAAATGATTGAATTATCCCTAAAACCTATAAAAAGGACCAAGATACCCTCTAAGCCTCTAAAATGCTTAAAATACTTTGAAAACCTAAAAAATAACCATAATACATTGAAAGCCTAAAAATTGACTAAAATACATTTGAAACTTCCAAAATTCATTAAAAAAAAATACAGTAATGCCTTTTCTTTTCTTTTATTATGTTTTTTGGCCTTCTTACCATTTTCTTTTCCTATTACAGTGGTCTTGAATCCATGGGAGAAAAAAAACTACATGTCATTTAAACTATCAATATTAACAAATAGTGGGTTACTGGATGGCCTATGATATAGAAGTAGATCTCTTGAGAAGGGAAGAGTTCTATTTGCTCTATTTGAGTCCCTTGTCCCAAAGACCTAGGTACCAAAACTTTTCTGTTGAGAGTACTATAAACAATCGCAAATTTGGTATAAGTTCAAGGATATTGGATTATGTTCATAAGAGTAGTGTCACACACACTAATCCACACAATTATGACTTCAAGTTACCATTTTAGTTTTCCGCATGTACAGATGTATGGATTAACTTGTGTAACTGTCAAAGGCTATTACAAGACTCACCCACACTTCTACATGACAGTGTAAACTGTCATGCTTGAGCAACTACTAGCAAGTAGCAATTGAAGCTTCAATACAGCTGCATTGATTCAACCAATCTGGAAGACCCACACGGTACATAGGACAGCCTAATCATTTCAGCTAAGATGGTGTTGCGCTTCCAAATGACAAATAAGACGATGAATAGTTTCTAATTTCAAATAATACATCTATTTGATTGCTTACTCAAAAAGATTGGATCATCTGATGTGATTCATCAGCTAAATATATGTGAAATGGATTGGTTTTTAGAAGCACTCCCCCAAACAAATTGAATCATGGGCACTTGAACTATGCCAACTACTGATTGGGGTCATTCCCCAAGCTAGTTCTATCAGCATACATGTCAAAGGTTTGGTTCAAAAACTGAAAAAATACATAGCTCAGGCCATGACATCATGTTCTAAAATTATAAATATAGCTTCCTAGCTAGGAAGTAAAATCCATTACAGTCCAACCAACTTGAGGAGAAGCAAATTGTTTTCATCTTCTCAATACAATCTTGAAACTTATTTGTAGCATTCACCTGTTGAGTGCATCATAAAAAATCTACTATCGACCAACTTTTACACGGAACTCTAGAAACAGTCTGAGGCTGTACATTAAGTACATTGTTCACCTATGGTACCAAAAAAAAAAAAAACTAGCAGGATGTAGAAAACTGAATTCTAAAGGATCGCCATCCACATAGCTAAGGATGACTCAGGCATATGCATTGTAGGGGGGACGTAATCTAGTAATGTGTAACCTGGGAATAACAACCATGGATCCTGTTGAAATAGATTGCAGGTTTGCAACCGGCCTTAATGCGAAATAATATCCCACCTTGCAAAAGTACAGACATAAGTTGTATTTATACTTGCTGCCAATGCTAAATCTGATTGGCGATTGCACCAATATAGAGCATTCATCGATGACTAGGACCCCTAAAACATTCATCTTGGGAGTAAACATACAACACATTTTCTAACAATCCAATCAATCAGTACATGCTTTGGGGTAGGAAGGTACTTAACATGCTTAATGGCATTCTAATATGCTATAATCTTGTTCAATTTTCAATTTATTTTTCTTACTCTGATGATTCAAGGGGACTATTAATTGCTTCACCCGTAATGCTTTTCCATTGGCACTACCCAAAGTGTAAGAAGGTTAAAGCACTTTACCAGTATCTACACACAATGCAACCAATAACAAAATAAACCTGAATAAAACTAGAAAGGAACAAGAAGACATTGAGAGATAAAAAGACATGAACACATATTCAAATACTCAAATTAAGTTAACCATACATCAATCACCATTCTTGCGAATGTATTTTTCATCACTGTGTATGCGGGAGTGAGTGTGACCACTTAAGCAAGGGAAGAAGTTCCTCAAAACTTGGCTTGGGCTTGGGTTTGTTTTCATGACCAAAGTCATTATCGTCATCAACGCCACTCCTGCTTTTGGAATCCTGGTTGGCAAAGTCATTAACTTCTTCACTCACATCTTCAGAATCTCCATTGACAAGGTCATCATCAACTCTAGCCTCTCTGTGTTGAGGATCGCCGCGCACCAATTCATTGAAACGGGGCTCAGGGACTGCATAGTAGTCATCATAACCATCACCACCACCACGTTTTTGTTCAAGGCGTTTTTGTTCAAGGTAGCGACAGTCCAAATCCCGTCGGTTCTTGAGCTTATCCTCCAAAGGGCTATTGAGAAAACCAGTTACGAGAGATTTGGAAGTAAGCGAGGGATGAACTGCACGGGCTCCAACAGCAAGAACTGATTTGTAAAACGGAGAAGCGCTGTTTGTATAGGATATGCAGTTGGGTTTGGATGCAAAAGGACAAGGGGTGTGATTCTTTGGAGCAAAAGTAGGGAAAGGAAGAGGATTGAGAATCGGATGTTGAAAGGTTAGCGCTCCTTGCATCATCGTTGTTTTGACTGCCGCATACGAGTTCAACATATTCCTTGTCTGTGGGGTGGTGACCGCAGAGAGGCTAGGAAGGGTTTAGGGTTTGGTGGAAAGGTTTTAAATTAAATTCTCTTTTAACAGGGGATGTTAGTTCGAAAAATGAAAAAAATATAATATATAATATCATCCTACTTATTGCCTTATTGGTCTGCATCTAGAGAAATTATATTACATCCTCTGGGTGGAGTCCTCTACTCCTCTCCCATTTCAACCCCTACCCACTACTAATTCATTAGCTTATATATTTCCGGAAAAGTTGAAAACTAAGCGACAGGAGTTTTGTAGAATATTCTAAAATATTAATGGGTAAAAAGATTACATAGGATATAATATATCATGTATTGTGCACATAAATCCTCCCTCATATGAGAGAATAGACCCCACAAAGGTCACAACTCTCATGTACTGGGGATGATTGATGTATCCAATACATAATCCTCCTTATTAGACATGTCTTTTACTTATTAGATTTTGATATTGCTTATGTTGTATCATTTAGTATCAAATACTTTTTCTAAGTTCTAGTTCACAACATACTCTTCCTAAGGCTTTTGATTTAAATAAATTAGATGACAAAGATTATGCGGATTGCCAATCTTGTAAAGACGATGTTCATATATTAATGAGCATGAAGACCATGTATCTTAAGATTGCATTGCATTCTAGTATCTTAGTATAAATAAATTATAAAAAAGAATGCATTCTATTGCTTTTTTTAGGCATAAATATCATTACATAACATCCCAGTATCTTTTGGGCTTTGCCTTTTGGGTATATTATTATTTTGATTCATACATATACATCACGCCTTCATTTTAATCGTGAATATCAAAGATGTATTTAGATACTATTTATTTTACTGAAATTGAAAAATTATTGCTGAAAGTACTGTAAATAAAAGTAAAAGTTAGTTGAAATAGTACAATACAACCTCATAAATAATGCCAAAATGTGTAGTAGAACCCTTGAATAGTTGCAAAAATAAGTTGAATAGTAAAATAATTTTAATTTTTCTTTTAAATCCAAACGCACACAAAATACCATTCTCTATATTTTTGTAAAACTCAAGAGAATTATATAATTCTATCTTTTTAGACAGAGAGAGAGTTATTTAAAATGTTATATCTTTGTACGCTGTAGATGTCCAATTCACCAATTGTTTCTTCTTATTTCACACTTAGACAGTTTACTAGAACACACAAGCAGCCCACCCTGACAGAAAATTGAAAAAATAGAACGCATATCAAAAACTTACCCTCCATTCTTTTTAAATTAAGTGGGAAAGAGTAGAGATTGACAATAATTTCAGAGTTACTGAAATCAAAATGTTCAACTTGATTGTGGAACCTACTTCCACTATACTCCACGCTTCCAGTTTCAGCATCCTAAATGTTTTCAGCGGAGATTCTTTTCATATCCAAAACTATTCCATTATCCTACCATTCAGCTTCCAAACCAAGTATCAAGGCTAAGCTGGTTTTCATAGCTGATAGTGTATGGGCAGTTCCAGCTGGTATTTCCCCCACCAACAAAGTTTATTGGCCTTCAACTCAACAATGGCAAGGGTACTTCCAATTAACCAGACCACAGCCATCTCATCCTCAACCTAATTGAACAAACTCTGATGCAAGATCTAGCCCAAGACTTAGCCTAAAAGCAACAGCTCATGATATAAATCAACTTCCCAACTCATCTCCCAATAGCAACTTTGAGTAAGCTGCTAAAAGTTACAAAGATTTATCAGTGAAATGTGTACAAGGGCTTGTCTTGAGAAAACAACCCATACCTTCTCCAAATGATTGAAAGACTCTTTAGAATCAATCATTTGCAAACTTTAATTTAAAACCATCAATAGGTTTTAACAGTTTCAAAAATATACTATTCATATCTCAGCTGTAAACTATGCCAGAGATTCTTCAGAATATTAACTTCACAAGGGTACTTAATATCAAAGTCTTCCAACACGACAGTCAAGCTGTAATTAACTTGAGGAAAGAACCAATAGTTAAATTAGTTTGGTAAGGTTAGTATAATCAATAGGACTCGTGATTATAGGTCACAGAATTTCTAGTACCCAAATCCTCACCAAATTGAGAATAAGAAGAACAGCAATATAAAGAAATTTACCTTCTTACAAGCAATTGCAACCAGATACAACCGTGCATAGCTCATAGTTAATTTTAAACAAAACCCATGTAATCTAAAACTCCATGACCCATTCAAGGGCTCTGAAGTGCCATGTACCATTTTACTTGATCGGATCAGGTGTCATCGTTCCTCTTCAGTTTATGTCCATATAAACTGTCCAATTTCTAAAGGGGGTTGTTGGACTCTAAAAGCAACAGCTACTTGCAAACCTTGATTTAGGATTTCATTAAAAAAATAAGTTACAACCTTTTAAATTCATAGTGCTGCTTTAGCATATGGATTCATAATAGTAATCAGGGCATACAGACATATAATACAATTTAGGCAACCGTGGATGAAGTTGTGATTTAAGACTTACGAACAAAATGAGAAACAAAAAAAGAAACAGAGGCTTGGGAACTTGGCTTGTAACCAGACAAATAAGCTCATACAACAAACTAATCCAACATATATGCTTGCATTGATTCAGAAACAGGGCCAAAATTCTAAGAAATTTGAAAACTAGACAAAAACAAGATGGTTAATATCTGATGCACCAACTTAGTTGCATAAATCATTATTTAATATAATTTCTCAGCACTCTGCAGCTTTTATTTTTCAATCTCAATACACCTAAAACGATTTCCAAATTTAGATTTTGACTTCATTCATTTTGCATTGGAAATAAATTCCCAATAGAAGAAAAGTTATGTTGCATCAATACATCTTATAAACAAACACATGCTAATATTCAGTCCCTACTCTAACATCACCAAGAACTTTATCAACTAATATTTTTCCAATGATTAAAACCTTATGTCAGCAAGAAGTCAGATTGTCAAATTGATCATTTTAAATTGTTGGTTCCTCAGTATTTTCTCCAAAATTCAAAATATAGCCCCATGTAACATCCAAAAAGCAGAACACAATAGCAATGCAATGCACACTCAATTCCATCCCTACACTTTAAACAACTAAAAAGGTATAATAAATATACATAAAAACGATTACCCAGTACACAAAACTCCCACTTTTGTGGAGACAAAATCAGACTCACCTGCAATTTGTTGTTTTGGGTGGAAGGCCCGAGCACTTTGGGTAGAAGGCTCTCGTCAGTGCACCAAGGCCCGACCTCTTATAATAAATATACATAATAATAGTGCAAAATTCAGAGATTCAGTGACAACCCGCACGCAAAATACAGATAACATGAAAAAGAAAAAAAATTGTTGACATAACAAAAGCGAGAAATTCCAATTACGGATATAAATAAATACAAAAAAAAAAAAAAAAAAAAAACCCAGAAAAGAAGAAGAAGAATCTTATTCTTTGGGCTTGCGAATTCTATAGGTGATGCGGCCTTTTGTGGAGTCATAGCGACTGACTTCAACTTTCACTCTATCCCCAGGTAGTATACGAATGAAATTCTTTCGGATGCTACCAGAAATGTAACCGAGGATTAAGTCTTGGTTGTCCAAACGAACCCTGAACATGCCGTTGGAGAGTGACTCGGTGATTGAGCCTTCGTGGGTCCATTTCTGTTCCTCTGCCCTTTTTGGGGCTCGGTCTGAGTTGGGAGATTTGGCTAGAAGAACCAGATGTGGGTGGCTCTTGTTGTTGGGGATGAGAAGTGGGTTTGAGAATTTGTGGGTTTGGGATTGGGGGAGTGAGAGTGAGAGTGAGAGTGGGAAGAAGAGGAGAGTGCGGTTTGTTGCGAAAAGATGGGGTTGGAATGAAGGTGAGAGTGAGCTCAACATGGTCATGGTGTGCTTTTTTTTTTTTTTTTTCCTGTTTTTGTGGTCTTTGTTTTGTGGTTTGATTGTTTGGTTTGGTTGGTTTTTCTGTGGCTAGTAGAGAGGGAAGTGGAGAACAAGAGAAGGGTAGGGGTTTTTACTTTTTATAAGGTTCTAGGATTTTCATTTTTTGTGTCTTTTTTTTTTTTTTTTTTTTTTTAATTTGGAGAAACAAGTAGTTTACAGGTTGGGTGTGGGGAATTACGAAGGTCATAGGCCCAAAATTACAACAAAGAGTAGCCCAGCCCACGGGGGAGAAATTATGAGGGTCCAATTAGCTGCGGTAAAGGTGGACAACAAGATTACATAACTCATGGTGCTAGTCTATAATCAAATTTCAGATTAGAAATGGGTAAAGAAGTTAATAACAAGTAAGAATAAAGACCCATTAAGAAAAAAAATAAATATAAAAAGGAAGGAAGTAAGACAATTAAACAAAACTACACAATGAAAGGGTTTTGAGTTTTAATCATGATTCATGAATACATCCATGGCTATTCATGATTTTCTCTCTTGGGTGTTACACTCCATGTAGGAATATGTATAAGACATTTTCAACCTCAAGCAAACAAAACATCTCTCTCTCTCTCTCATCCAAAACCTTTCTTCTTTCTCAAGAGAACATAATCCGCAAAATTTAGTAAATGACAAAATGTCCCAAGAACTCCTAAATAATTTAGGTTTGCTCAATTGCCCATCCAATATATGAATTTCAAGGCCAATCCTTAGAATCAAACCATGCATGTGCTCGTTAATCTAGTTTTATTGAAGGCCCATTCATTATATCACAAATAATAATAATAATAATGAATTAATCATCCTTTATAACTATTGAAGGCCCATTCATTATATCACAAATAATAATAATAATGAATTAATCATCCTTTATGAAAGGTTCTCTTCAGCCAACAATTTAATGTTTTTTGTTATGAAATATTTGGGTAATGCATCTTTAGGTCCCAGAAGGCAAAAACAGATGTATCCAGAGGCGGAGGCCTCCTAGCTCTTTAAAATTATTAATTACAGTGCTATTATTGTTACTAGGGATGGCCATACCCATTGGGTAATGGACATCCAACCCTACCCGATCCAATTGTTTCGGGTAATACCCGGTTCTTCATAGGTAGAGCTTAATCGGGTAGGTATGGATATTACCTGAATTGTTTGGGTAGGGTATGGATATTATCCAAACCCGACCCGTAAAAAAAAAAAAAAAAAAGAAAAAAAAAAAAACCCTAAACCTCTCTCACTAGTTCAAGTAGAGGTAAAGAAATTTGGAAGACAAATTAATGTCTTAAATTGATTATGTGAAGCTAATTGAAGAGAGTGATGCTGCATTAAAACAAATTAATGTCTCTCTTAAAAAAACTCTCTCAAAATTTCTGCAGACATTTTCTTTTAGAAATTGTTCTTTTGACCATTATCCAAAATTTGTTGCTCACTTTTGGCTCACTTTGGGGAGGAGGTTTGACATGAGCTTAAATTATAGCAGTATCATGCACCTCAGACTGCTGGGCAAATAAAATTGAGGTGAGGCATGAATAGAACTTTGAGGAATTTAAATTGTAGTATTTGCCAGGATAAGACAGAGCCATAGGATAATGCACTTGCAAAAGCTGAATTTGACTACAACGTGTTGTCCATAGTTTTACTAGACAATCACCATCCTCTATTATCTATCATGGAAGGTTCTGAAACATGCATTGAACTTGGTCACATTGGCTTAAGTCCAAGATTTTTGCACCTCAACAATTAATATAGTGGAACAAATTCAGCCGGTTCAAGTAGAGGTAAAGAAATTTGGAAGACATTTAATATGTTAGACTTGGTACAGATTACATAATTTGGATTAAAAAAAAATAAATTAAATGGGTTTCGGGTAGAATATGGATATCCATGAATAATATATTCGGGTAAGATTCGGATATTGATAATCGGATATCCATGGGTAAATTTTTCGGGTAGGCTATGGGTATACCCGATCCATACCCTACCTATGGCCATCCCTAATTGTTACAAATTATCATAAATTACCTGCATGCATCATACATGTACTTACTGGCCCCCCTAGGATTTTGAGGAAAAAAATACTATTGCTTGTATTCTCTTGAAATTCATTTGGGGCTAGAATTTTAATTGAGAAAAACCCAAAGACAAAATGATACAGGAACCCTACATTAAAAAATATAAAAAATATATAAAAAAAAAAAAAGAGCATCTCGCCCATTGCCCATAACCCCTCCTAATAGACGCAAACAACAAAACAAATTTCCCCAAAAAAAAAAAAAAAACTCTTTCACAAAACAAAAATCCATTATAAGGAATACTCTTATAAATACAAAATTAAAAAAATAAATAAAGAAAGAAAATAACATCTATGTGGTTTAGTAAGAAAACCCAAATCTAACTAGAAAGGAACGGCCTCATGGTGGGAGTATTTTTTTTTTTATTTTTTTTTTTAAGAATCATAAACTTAGAGAATTTAAATACTCAATTTGTCACCTTTTTTTTTTTTTTGATACAAGATAGAATTCTACTCTAGCCTAATCTAAGTGTATATGTGAGTGAAACTCCCTCCTGAAAACTTGAACCCCGGCTCTTGCCCCCCACACTCCATAAGCACTTATACTTATGGAGTGACCATCGCACCAAAGCTGTGCGGTGAATTTGTCACCTTCATTGTAGTATGAAAGTTTTTTTTTTTTTTTTTTTTTGAGAAGAATTTTAGTATGAAGTTGGGTTTATAATGAATCTTGGCATCATTACTTAATGTTAGGATCCATTACTTAATTTTTAGTTATTAAATTTTTGAGTTCACATAATGGTCCTAAATATTTCTATTAGAGACATTAAGAGGTACCAATTAAGTTACGAGGCTCCGTAAAAATCATTTATTTAGAAAAAAATCATGGGGCACAATTATTATTCCCCACGTTTGCATTTCAAGAGTTGCTGAGCTAAGCACCTACTCAACAGTCTTGTATAGAACTGGGCAGAATTCTATTCAGCTGGATGATAGACCTGAGCAAAAGTTCTAAGTTGGATATGTACTGTAAGCTCATATATGCATGTACCCGTTAGTTTAGAGAGTTAAAAAAAAAATTAATTCTTAGTCCAACAAAATTTATGGGGGCTGTCATACTTTCTCTCATTAGGCAAATAAAGAGCTGCCAGAACTATAAACATCTTTGAACAGTGAGTACGTTTATATAATGGGTACCATAAACATCTTTGAGTACGTTTATATACCATAAACATCTTTGAGTACGTTTACTAGGCTACTAGCTATTAAAATAAGAAACCGAAAGGGAAAAGAATAATGGGTCAATTTCCAAAGACAAGGAAATTCCCACCATGAGGCCGTTCCTTTCTTCACTGTATTATAATAGGTGATTGTAAAGGTGAAATGTAAAGAGTCAGTATCTTTATTCATCTTAAAGACCAAAGGGAAAATATGAGAGCGTGAGAAGGGTTGTAGTTATGCACTCATCACAGCAAGTATGATTGAAAAAATATATGGATCTGTAGATGTCAGATTCCAAGATTCATGGAATCTGATCCTTATTTGAGATAAAGCACCATCCATATAGGGATAACATCAATTTAGCATCACATAGGACATGCAATAAGAGAGTGAAATAGTACAAGAATTATAAGCTTAAGATCATACTGCTAAAACTTACAAACTTACAGTATGCTCAAAATATGTAAAAAGCCACTAATGGGAATGATTCCATTTTATCTCTATCAACATGGAGCAAAGAGTACAAAATAACATAGGGACACCATCTTATGTGTAAGATTTGTCATGCAGTTATGCATCACTAACCACAGGCACCTTTTCATATACTACCAACTTTCTAAACCTCTGAGGAAAGATGACATGACCACCAAACTGCTGTTGCAAGTAAATGATCAACACAAAAAGCAATCCCCCAAGGGGGATAACAACATCCCAAGCAGTGGAGTACAAATCCACACTAGGATTTGCATATATGTATGACCCATCATAGTGGGGAAAATGATTGTGAGCCCTGTAAAAATCATACACACGTGGTAGCAATCGGACAAAAGTGTTTCCAATGTAGAATGAATGAGATAGAATACTCTCTCTTGAGCTCTGAAACATGTTGAGCAGTATTTGAGGCAAGAGAAAACCATCCAAGACCAATACAGCATAAGATTTCAAGTCACCCCAAATAGAAGCTGGTTTGTAACTTGTAGAGGAAGTGGAAAGCATCACAACATCACTTTTATTACGCCACTTCCTCCGGTATGCTATCACTGCAACTAAGGCCCCAACTGCATATAATCGTAAAGCCACAAAGAGAACCTTCTTCTCAGAAATCCATTTGCCCTTCCGATCTCCATTACCCTTTCTTGCTGCCCATGTTTTCTGCAGAAGACGGAATTGCAATAAGAAAGCTACCATTCCAACCACCCTTACAATTACTTCATTTGTTTCAGTCCATCCACCAGTTTCAATTAACATATTCTTACTAGGATTTCTCAGGAATAAGGCTTCAAAGTTGAGCACAAGTGGTATCATGTGGCCCAGAGTAAGAATTGATAGCCTGACAAGGGATATGAAGGGAAGCACATCAGGATGCCTTTTCACATGAAAGAGTCCCACAAAAACACATGAAAGTGTGGTAGAGATAAGTACCAAAGTGATCTCCACATCCATTCTCCAAATGGATTCTTCATCCGAGTAAAAAGCAGTTGAAGGCAAGTCTAAAAGTTCAAAGTAAAGAGGACCAGATTTAAGCCGTGTGCTTCCAATGCTTCCATTAATATGATTTTCATTCTTTGTATTTATTGCAGGGAAATTAAGTTTGACAAGAATCTCACAATCCAAAACAATTATTGGTGTTTTATCGTCTGAGCTGAAATCTCTACAGCCTACCATACACAAGCTTCCTGTTTCAGCATCATACATCCCTTCAGCTGAAATATGAAATTTCTCATATGGTCTTGAAAGTGTACTATTAAAAGGAGAGATCCCAGTTGCAAAAGTGAGACCTATATTGTAGCTGATGTTGAGTGGGGCACTGTAGCTGAAATTTGCAAGCTCTTCAGACAATATAGAGCTTGAGTACCCATAAATCTGATCACCAACAGAGATGGGGGACGAATAACCCCAACCAATTTCTTCTTTTGAATTTTTCACTACATGTCTAATCTCATATTATAAGAATACCCATTTGGGTATAATTTCCCTTTAGTTTTTTCAGACTTTGGACACAACTTCCTTACCATGTCAATCTTGGAATAATCATACTTCAAGCTGCTAAACTCAGACATATAATTCCTAGAACTTTGAAACATGATCCTATCAAAATAACCAGGTTCATTCAAAGTCTTGTTACTCCAAATTTGCCCCATAATGCTACTAGTGCCTCTGATTGACCAAACTGCAGGGAAGCAACAACCGGCAAGCAACAATATAGAGTTGATTTTTTATTCTCATCCCATGATCCTTCTCCAATCAGAGTCGTGTTTTTTTTTTGATGGGACAATCAGAGTCGTGTTGGGATTGAAATGCTTGTAATAATTAATATTGCTCTCCTTAGGAAACTCCAAAAGGACTCGCATCCTTTCATTGTCCTCTGAACACTCAATTTCACTCAACAACATAACATGAGGCAAATATCCAATACCCTTATATAATGGGTTGCAGTTCTTTGCAGAAATGCAACCTCTGGCATATTTCAAATTGAATTGATTGACTGCACTTGACACTAGTGAACAGAGTTTTTGTTGGAAGAGAACTAAGTGACAGACCTTGCGGAATATCATCACTTCCGCCAAAACAAACATTTTTGGACTCTTCCAAAACATGTGTACTTGTTGTTAGGAATTCAACCGAAATTCCAACCTGTGAGAAACAAAAAAAAAATAAAAAATAAAAAAAATAGAGAAAACACACGTCAAAGAAAACAATCACACGCACAAGACACAGAGTTGCAGGGATTTCACTATTATCAGGGAAAAATACAAAGTGCGGCTACAATGTTTTTCTCTCTCTCTAAAAACACGACAACAGTCACAAAACCCTAATCACAAAAGCGGCTTTTATATCCTGCGCACAGGATTACAATGGGCTACAAAATGGGCCAAAAATTCCCAAGCCTCCGCTCCATGGACTAAGCCTCAGAAAATCTACCATTAAAAACCATGCAACATTATTCGGGTCGGGTCGGGTCGTCAACCGGATCAAACATAAACTAAGCTCCACAAAGCCCAACAAATCTCCCACTTGGAGACTAGTTCAATCACCAACATCAGCCGCTATCCTCCAAAAGCAATCCTTCATCCCTGCAACTCATTCTCCTGTCCTCAAGCTAGAAGGCCAACTGAAGCTGCACACAGCTTCAGCTTCTCAATAGTGACACCCTTAGTTAACATGTCTGCCGGGTTCTTAGATCCACATATCTTCTCAAGTATTACCAGCTTATCTTCAACAAGGTATCGAATAAAGTGGTATTTTGTCAGTATATGTTTCGACTTTGAATGAAAAGCCGAATTTTTAGTAAGAAAAATTGCACTCTGACTGTCACTGTGTAGAATTCCCATCTCCTGCTTCTTACCCAATTCATCTAAGAAATCATGTAGCCAAATCATCTCCTTTCCAGCTTCAGTTGCTGCAACATACTCAGCTTCTGTAGTAGACAAAGTAACAATCTTTTGCAGATTTAAAGCCCATGATATAGCTGTACCACCCAGAGTAAATACAAACCCAGTAGTACTCTTTCTACTATCAATATCGCCAGCAAAATCAGCATCTATATAACCTTGCAGTTTCAAACTTGCACCTGTGAAACAAAGACATGTATCTGATGAACCCTTCAGATATCTCAGAATCCACTTGACTGCCTCCCAATGCTGCTTTTCAGGCCTACTCATGAATCTGCTCACAACTTCCACTGCATGTGCCATGTCTGGCCTTGTACACACCATAGCATACATCAAGCTGCCAATAGCTGAGGCATAGGGCACCTTGCTCATATTGTCCCTTTCTTCTTTTGTTTTCGGTGACTGTTCTTTGCTTAATTTGAAATGACTACCCAAGGGTGTGCTCACTGGTTTAGCTTCATTCATGTTGAACCTGCTAAGAACTTTTTTCACATATTCTAACTGTGAAAGCTTCAATGTACCATTAGCCTTGTCTCTAATGATTCTCATACCAAGGATTTGCTTTGCAGATCCCAAATCCTTCATTACAAACTGTTTTGACAATTGCTTCTTCAGATTATTAATCTCCTTAATGCAAGACCCTGCAATAAGCATATCATCCACATACAATAGTAATATGATGTAAGAATTGTCAAAAAACTTAACATAGCAACAATGATCAACTTCATATCTCTTGAACCCAATTCTATGCATAAAACTATCAAATTTCTTGTACCACTGTCTAGGAGCTTGTTTTAGGCCATACAAGCTCTTTCTCAGTTTGCAGACTAGATTCTCTTGTCCCTGAACAATGAACCCTTCTGGCTGAATCATGTAAAGGTCTTCCTCCAAGTCACCATGAAGGAATGCTGTCTTCACATCTAACTGCTCAAGATGTAAGTTTTCTGTAGCCACCATTCCCAGCACCAGTCTAATTGTTGACATCTTCACAACTGGAGAAAATATCTCTGTGTAGTCAATGCCTTCCTTCTGCTGGAACCCTTTAACAACTAATCTGGTCTTGTAACGTTTGCTACCATCATGCTCATTCTTTATTCTATACACCCACTTGTTGTGCAAAGCCTTCTTTCCTACTGGCAATTCAGTCAGTTCCCATGTCTGATTCCCCAACAAGGAATCCATCTCATCCTTCATGGCTAACTCCCACTTGCTTGAATTCTCATCTTGCAAGGCTTCATTATAACACTCTGGCTCACAACCATCAGTCAACAGAAGATAATTTAAAGTGGGTGAATAACGCTATGGAGGTCTAATGTTCCTGGAAGATCTGCGAACTTCAGCTACAAGTGTACTCTGATCTACCTGTGAATTTACATTCTCCTTATCTTCTTCACCCCTTTTCTGGACAGTACTTTCAGTCAATTCATCTAAGTTGACAAACTCAGATTTCTTTTGATCTATCTCTGTAACATCTGGCACTATAGTTGACCTGTCCTTATACATAACCTATTTATTAAATATTACATTTCTACTTCTGATGATTTTCCTGTTTTGTTCATCCCAAAACCTATAGCCAAATTTCTCATCACCATAGCCAATGAAAAAACATATTTTAGATTTTGCATCAATTTTACTACAAGCATCAAAATCAATATGAACATAAGAAACACAACCAAAAACTTTTAAATGTGAAAACTTTACCTCTTTACCGCTCCAAACCTCCTCAGGAAGTCTTAACTCCATGGGAACTGATGGCCCTTGGTTTATCAGGTAAGCTGCAGTGCTAACAGCATCAACCCAGAAAGTTTTTGGCAGTCCAGCATGCAACCTCATACTCCTAGCACGCTCATTTAGAGTTCTGTTCATGCGCTCAACCACACCATTCTGCAATGGTGTCCCAGGAATGGTCTTTTCCATCCTAATTCCCTATGCAGCACAATACTCACTGAACCCTCCATCTATGTACTCACCTCCATTATCAGACCTCAAACATTTTAGTTTTAATCCTATTTTTGTCTCAACCATGGCCTTCCACTTCTTAAAAGTTTCAAATACATCAGATTTATTTTTTAGAAAATAAACTCATACCTTTCTGCTTGAGTCATCAATGAAAGTGATGTAGTACCTTGAACCTCCAAGGGATTAAACCGGAGAAGGCCCCCACAAATCAGTGTGTACTAACTCCAATTTTTCAGCCTTCGGTGCTCTGCCAATTTTCAAGAAGCTCACATTTTTCTGCTTTCCTAAGATGCAGCTTTCACACATGTCAAAATTAATGGACTTCAATTCTGGTAGTTTCCCTTTTGACAACAGCATTTTCATCCCTTTCTCACTCAGTGACCAAGTCTGCGGTGCTATAGGCTTGTATCAGTACTTGCTTCAGCATCTGCAATTGTGTCTCTTGGACTTGAGGTCATATAGAGAGTGCCAATCTTCTTTCCATGAGCCAATACTCTAGCTCCCTTTGTAACCTTCCAAGTACCACCAACAAATAGTATTGCATGCCCTTCTTGGCTATACATAGCCTTATGCTGAGTTAATACTCAGTATAACATTACACTGCAGTTGGAGGAATTAATGCTCAATGATGACCATTTAATCCCAACGCTTTCTATTTGTAATCGACCCTTAATTCCGCATTATAGGATGAGGATAACGGTTTTGTGATATTCATTGCTTGATCATTGATTGCTGTCTGGAATTAATGCACTTACGCTCATCCATACTCTTACTCGTCATTGTTATGGACAGTTTGCGAGTGACAGACGACCATTTATATGCTACTCGTCAATTGCCCCCTTTATTCCTTTGTCGTCCTTTGTCTGGACGAGCGAAGGAATATGGAAAGTTCTTCTTGGCTGGATCATTTTGTTCGTGCCCCGAGATTCTTGTCCCATCATATTTATTATGGGGCAACATCTCCATCAGCTGATTGCCACGTTTCTTCTTTGTGTTGGCCGCACATGTGTTCTTTCCTTGTGTTTCCCGCGCATTGATTTTGCTTCATTTTTTAGCAAAAAACTCCTCATATTCTTCTTCTTCTTCATTATAAACTGAGCTTAAGGTCTGAAACTAAAAGAAAGCTTCTGCACCTTCTGTACGGTAAGACTCCTTTTCCTCTAGTATTCCATTAATGGTTGATTTTGCTTTCATTAGGAAGGAAACTCCCTCTGTTTCGTTCTTCTTTGCTAGGCTAGGAGTATTTCTTGAGTCTTCTGGTGGGCACCATCCCCACGTCGGTTTATTTGTACCTTGCGATTGTGGGGCTTTTAGGCCTGTCTTAACTAGCCTTTTCCCTTTGATTCGTCGTTCTTTGATCGCTCATCATCTGGAGATGACTACTATAGAGTATAGAGATAGTGACGTTAGGTCTAGTGAACTAGAAACTGGTCTGTCATCGAGTGGTGAGTCTACTGATAAGGATTTTGAAATCGTAATGTCAAAACCTCCATCATCTTCAAAACCCTCCTCTTCTTCAAAACCTTCTTCTTCATCCTCAATCCCTTTCCATGCTTTCTCAGAGTCTTGCCTTTTAGAGTCAAGACATTTGAAATCTATCCAAAAAAGGTTCCAATTTCTTGAAGGGGTTGTTATAAGTTTACCTCGTTCTAACGAAAAAGCATGTACCTTTGCCCAGGGTGAGGTGAGTTTTTACGAAGCTACCTTTTCGTATGGCCTTCGATTCCCTGTTCATCATTTTATTATACGACTTCTTTTTGCTCTCAATGTTGCACCTGGCTAGCTCGTCCTTAATGCATGGAGGACGATCATTGGCTGTATGTCAATCAAGGTATTTGTCCATGATGGGGACATGATCACCCTAAATGAATTTCTTCACTCGTATCGTTTGAAGGCTTCTACCCACTATGGGTATTTTAAACTCTTGCCTTGGAGTAGGGAGTCTAGGATTGTCTGTAGCTTTCCTACCTCCTTTTTTTACTAGAAGTCACGATATTTCTTCATTTCTGGATCTGGATGGGAAACCATGTCTAACGACCTGTGGGGTGAGGTCCCGTGGTTGCCATGGAAATAGGAAATCCCTTCTCTTGGTGCGTCTCTTTACCTCTTCATTAAACTAGTTGTTTTAACCTTACCATTCCCTAATTTTTTCTTGCTAACTTGTTTTGCAGTTTCTGATCGTCCTTTATTGGAAGAGTGTTATCAAGGATGAGTTCAATCTACACTTGAGATTGCCCTCACAATCGACGACTTCGATGACCTAGTTGATCCTCGTCACTTATACGAGTGTTGTCTTGGACCCGAGCCTTCTGCATTTGTTTTAAAGAAGATTGCCCATGAAGAAAAAAGTAGGTTTAACTCATCGTTCTTTCTTATTTCCTCTTCCTTCATAGGATCTCATCTTTCTAACCTTCTATCATGCAGAAATGGCTACCAGGTATAGCAAAGACAAATACGCTCGACCACACGCTCCAAAGGGAAGGGTAAGGTTGGCAAGAGTGTCTGGAAAGACCCTGCCACAGCCCTTGGACGAGCTCACAACATCATCACTGACGATGAGCTTAAAGGTCTCTCGTCTATTCCTTCTCACGAACTGGTCAGCCATCACATTCATAAACTGGTGCAAGTATTTTACTCAACTACTCTTTATTGCTCATTAAGTATTTACACATGTTAAAAGTTCTAACCCTTCCTTCGTTTTTCAGGTTCTTAGTGAATCCCTGCGCTTGACGAGGAATTATCTGAATAGTGAAGAGAAGGTAGTGGTGGCCAATTCCAAGGTTGACTCGATTAAGGCCGAGACCTCGAAGTTGAGGAAGGATTTGATCGAGGCTATGGACCAATTGGCAAAGGCCAAGGAGAAGGTGAAGGGACTGAAGGACGCGCTGAAGGTAGAGAAGAAGCTCGTCATTCAAAAGGACGAAGAAGTTCAAGCTGCCCTTCTGAAGAAGGATGAGGAATGTGAGAAGGTGATAGCCAAGTTTCTTGAATCTGACCGCTTCTCTGATCTTCAGTTCGTGTAATACTTCAAAGGCTTCGAGCTTCTTCGTAGGTGGATGATGAAGCACCACAATCAAGTTGCGAATTTTGCAAACCTGGACTTTGAAGCTATTGATACTGAGATCCTTGCCAACGAGGCCAATGAGAACGAAGGTGAGACTGTTGCCAAAGCTACTGATGCTGTTGAAGGAGATGGTGCTGTTACAGGTGGTATTGCCGCAGGTGGAGTTACGAACAAGGCTCGTATGGACATGGGCCATGTTGAGGAGGTTGTTAGTGCTCGTTGAAAGAAATTTTTTAAGTAACCTCATTTTGCTTTAACTTAAAGACAAAGGGTGCCTCCTGTTTTGAGGCTTTTGACTTAGAAACAATGGGTGCCTCCTGTTTTGAGGCTTTTGTTTTAGAAATAATGCACTCGTTTAGGTTTATTATGGTTTGAACTTTGAAGTTCTTTTACTTATGATTCATGCTTTACTGTTTATAATTTTGCTTATGATTTTAACTCATCACTTGAGTTTTCATCATTTTTTGTGATTTTTAATTCATTGTTTGAGTTATTACCATGTTTATGATTTTAACTCGTCATTTGAGTTCTTATCATAACTTGTGATTTTAACTCATCGTTTGAGTTATTACCATGGTTATGATTTTAACTCGTTATTTGAGTTTTTACCATATTTTGTGGTTTTAACTCATCATTTGAATTATTACCACGTTTATGATTTTAACTCATCATTCGAGTTTTTACCATATTTTGTGATTTTAACTCGTCGTTTGAATTATTACCACATTTATGATTTTAACTTGTCATTCGAGTTTTTACCATATTTTGCCATTTGAGTTCTTACCACATTTGTGATTTGAACTCGTCGCTTGGTTTCGCGTACTTCCTTTTCGTCTTTGAACTTAGTCTTGAAACTTTGTCAAACTTTATTGAAAAAAGGAATGGCTTAGAGAGCCTTATTATTTCATGCATCCTCATACACGAGAGAATTACAAGGAAATAACTGAAAATAACTTAATCAAAATACTTGAAGGAAAAGAAATACTTATAGAAAAAACAATGAACCTCACTTATCTGATGTGTTGTCAAGCGAGGTGCTTTCACAGACAGAGCTTATTAAACTAGGATATCTCTCATTGATAGTTCTTCTTGAAATGTTCCACATTCCAAGGACGTGGCAGTGGCTTGTTGTCCAAGTCTTTTAGGTAATAGCTTCCTCGTCTGGAGTAACAGATGACCTTATATGGACCTTCCCAAGTAGGCCCCAGCTTCCTTTGCACTAGATCCCTAGTAGTTTGCGAGACTTTCCACAGCACCATGTCGTCGGGGTTAAACCTTCTAAGCTTTACCCTCTGATTGTGGTACCTTTGCATTTTTTGTTGATACCGGGCCATTCTTAGGGTTGCCTTATCTCTGACTTCAGCCAAACAATCCAAGTTGAGTCTTAGCTCGTCATTGTTTGTACCCTCGTCATAATGAGCTTGCCTAAGATTGGATACTCCTACTTCGGTGGGAATAACTGCTTCAGTGCCGAAGGCCAATTTGAATGGAGTTTCTCCTGTTGGTATTCTTGTTGTTGTCCTGTAGGCCCATAACACCCCAGGTAACTCTTTGGGCCATGCACCCTTTGCCCCCTCAAGTCATGCTTTGATGAGCTTAAGCTTACTTTTGTTTGCCCATTAGCTTGTGGATGCCCAAGTGACGAATAGTGGTTTTGTATCCCTAGCTCTGCACAAAATTCCCTGAATTTTCAGCTGTCAAACTGCCGACCGTTATTAGAGATGATCGTCTTAGGAATTCCAAACCTACAGATAATGTTCTTCCAACCAAAGGTCTGTATTTTGCCTTCTGTAATTACTGCTAGTGGCTCTGCTTTGACCTATTTGGCAAAGTAATCAATGGCAACGAGCAGAAACTTCACTTGCTTCTTCCCCTAAGGAAGTGGACCGACGTTGTTAATCCCCCATGTGAAAAATAGCCATGGTAAGGAGATGCTCGTCAGTAATTCTCTAGGTATATGCTGCACATTTCCAAACCGCTGACATTTATCACATTTCTTAACAAGTTCAACTGCGTCTTTTTGCATAGTTGGCCAAAAGTAGCCTACCCTAACCGTCTTTCCCACTAGAGATCGAGGTCCTGAATTGTTACCACATACGCCTTCGTGTATTTCTCGCAACACACACGTTGCTTCTTCAGCAGGCATTTTAGGTATGGCATCGAGAATGCTCTCTTGTAAAGTTCACCATTCAAGACAGTGAACCTTGTTGCTCTAACTTTGACCTTCTTTGCTTCTAACGAGTCAGATGGAAGTTGGTCGTCTCTAATGTAAGACAGGTTCAGGTCTATTCAGGAGTTTAGTTGTTGAATTAAAAGGGTCTGCAGTCTGTCGATACTAGGGATTGTCTGGACTTCCATGAGCAATTCTGTCGTTGCTAAGGCATCTTCAGTTGATGCTAGTTTAGCGACCTCATCAGCAGCTGAGTTATCCTCCCTTAGGTTTTGCTCGAATTTGACATCATCAAACTCGTCAATGAGTTAGATCGTCAACTGGAGGTATTTCTTCATTCTTTCTTCCTTTGCATCGTATTCGTTGGTTATTTGCCTAACAATCAGCTTAGAATCAGTCCTCAATCTCAAATTCTTGATCCTTAGGGCTCTTGCAATTCTCAAGCTAGCAAGGACTGCTTCATACTCTACGTCGTTGTTTGTTGCTGAAAATTGGAGTTGAACCCCATACTTAAGGACATCCTTCTCGGCTGACGTCATTATGATGCCAACGCCTCTGAGCCCTGCAACAGACAAGCCATCTGTGCAAATTGTCCAATACTCTGCTTCCCAATCAAGGACTGGAAGAGTGAATTCTGCAATAAAATCCGCTAAAGCTTAAGCTTTGATTGCTGTTCTTGGCCTGTACTCGATATCAAACTAGCTTAGCTCAACAGTCCATTGGATCATGCGACCTACAGCGTTTGGTTTGCTCATAGCTTTTCGGATTGGTTGATCCGTCATAACCATGATGGCATGGGCTTGGAAGTAAGGACGAAGCTTCTTGGAAGCCACAATTAATGAGAAGGCCATCTTCTCCATGCGTGGGTACTTTGCTTTAACGCCCTGGAAAGCCTGACTTGTGTAATACACTGGCTGTTGTATCTTAGATTCTTCATGGATCAATGCTGAACTGACGGCTGTTCGTGATACAGCTAAGTACAAAAACAAATCTTCTCCTTCTATTGACAGGTTCAGTAATGGGGGCTTGGCCAGATACTCGTTAAGGTTCTGAAAGGCTGCCTCACACTCGTCCCTCTTGTGAGAGACCGCCAAAGGTGCCTCTAAAAAAAAAAAAAGAGATTTTCTGAGGGCTTTTTAGGGCACCTCTCTTTTTAGGTAAGTGGTGTAGAGTCGCCACTTATTTTTTATACAAAAAAAATAAGAAAATAAAAAATAAAAAAACTAAAAAAAATGACTGAATTGTTTCCTTTCATTAATTGAATAAAAAAAATATACATATTTGAAAAGTTAAAAATTACATGGCTTTGGGTCCTAGTTACAATCTACCAAAAATACATGGCTTTTTTTCCTAGTTACAATCTACCCAAAATAAAAAGCAAAGATAAGACCTAGGTCTGCCTATGCAAAGACACTAAATTCGGAGACTAGGTTACGGAATGAGAAGGTGTTAGGCACCCATTTCGCTTAGACAAAATCCGGTCTTCTAGACTCTTGTGACCTATGTACCCCTTTTATGCATGTGATGAATGATATGTTGTACATGTGAAACAAACAAAATCACACAAATTTATTTATGAATGCATCCTTTTCTTTGTTTTTTTTTTTAAAATTTAGATCTGTTGTTGTGAGTAGAAAAAAAATGAACTTGGTTTATAAAAAATCAGATATGTTTTTGAGAACTTAAAAAAATTGGTTTGTTAATGAAAGAAAAATCAAATCTGTTTTTACAAAACAAAATATTTTAATTTGAAAAAAATATCAGATCTATTTTTGTATGTTCAAAAAATATGAAAAAGATTTTTTTTTTAGAAGAGAATTTCATTCATGAAATAAATTCATGCTACATGTATTAAATAAAACAAACACCATAAACACAATCATGCATGATCTTTTTCTTTATTTCAAAATCCGCATAGGTTAAAAAAAAAAAAAAAAAATCAGATCTATATCTAATGAAGATACAAGTCTTTTTTTTTTTTTTTTTTTTTTTTTTTTTTTTTAACTTCAGATCTGCATCTAAGGAAGATGCAAATCAGTTTTTAATTTGAGGAAAATTTAGATCTACCTCTAAGGAAGATGTAGATCCATTTTTGCTTTAAGAAAAATTCAGATCTACATCTAAGGAAGATATAGATCCGTTTTTGTTTTAAGAAAAATCAAAAACTTCAGATCTGCATCTAAGGAAGATGCAGATCAGTTTTTGATTTGAGGAAAATTTAGATCTACATCTAAGGAATATGTAGATCCATTTTTTGTTTTAAGAAAAATCAGATCTACATCTAAGGAAGATGTAGATCCATTTTTGTTTTAAAGAAAAAGAATTGTTGACATGCAGATTTTTGAAAATAAGAAAGAGATCACAACAATAATAAAGGAATTAAGAACATGCTTTGACAAAACAAATTAGCAATTCATGTTATGGATACTTGAAACAACTAAACAAAAAAAAAAATTACAAACATGCATCTTTACTACAAGAAAAGCATAAAGAAAAGAAAAGGGTAATCGGAAACAACCTCTTGCATGGAGCACTTCTTCTTCTTGACAGGATGTTTTAGGGTTCAAAGAAATTTATCCAATTATCTTTGAAACCTAAAAACCCTAGTTTAAGAGAAAATACCAGAAAAGGGGTGAGAAATTTGAGAGTGTGAAAAAGTGTCTATCCTAGAGTGTAAAAGAATGTCCTGAATTTTGGGATCCAGTCCCTATTTATAGAGGCCAGAATGCTTAAAAAATAAGCAACCACGGGTAGAATGCGAATCGGGACGAGTCTTTCTGCGAAAAAGTCAAAAAGGGTGTGCCTTATCAGCACTTGAAGAGAATTGGGCCAAAGCCCAAAAGAGTGCAATTCGGCACTTTTAAAGTGTCGATCGCACTTTCGTGTTCGGGTGCGTTTTGGACTCCTTTTTTAGGTTTCCTTGGGCCGGTCCTTGCAGTTAGATGTGTTTTCAATTCGTATTCTAAGATTTTTATCTCTTTTCTAGACAATTCAGGTATTTTCAGGAACAATTATCTTGTAGATAAATATCCTAAAATAAACTTTGATAAAGTTCAGATTATCCACAATTTTATTGTTATCCAATTATCCTTTTTATTCCTATGCAAGCAATCCTATTTTAGACACTAATTGTCAACCAATCACAAAAATATTTAATTAATTTTAATTGTTTAACCAATCAGAATTAATTTAAATCAATCATGTGTGGTCGACTCTACCTAGACACAATGCAGCTGACCATGCAAACTTGGTCATGTGATATCTTTCGATCCGATAGTCCGATTTAGAAACCGAACACATTGTTGTGACCATTAGAATCTCAAGATCATTTTTATGACATGCAATGAATGAATTAATCCATGTAATGCAATCATGATTTTTTGGGTACATGGATAGTCATTCCAGTCATCTTCCTTGATTAAATTATGGGTGCAAAATCGAGTGTCTACACGTCTAATGAAAAGCCTGCTTAAGAATTTTAAAGAAAGGGAGGCACTTGTCAGTGGCCTTCGAGACAAACCTGTAATGCTGCCACCCACTCGGTCAGCCTTTGCACCTCCTTGACTGTCTCGGGAGAAGTCATGTCAAGTATGGCTTTGATCTTCTTTGGATTCGCCTCAATTCCTTGCTAAGATACCATGAAGCCTAGGAATTTTCCTGATGAGACCCCAAAAAGGCACTTCGCAGGGTTGAGCTTTATTTTATACCTTCTCAAAGTATCGAACGTCTCATGGTGGTCTTCAAGGTGGGTTTTAGCTTCCTTGCTTTTTACGAGCGTATCGTCCACATAGACCTCCACATTCCTGCCTATTTTCTTGCTGAATGTCTAGTTTTCCAATCTCTGGTAGGTGGCACCTGCGTTCTTCAGTCCGAACGGCATGACTTTATAGCAATATAGGCCCTAGCTAGTGACGAACGCAATTTTCTCCTGATCTTCTTCCTTTGTTAGGATCTGGTTATAACCTGAAAAAGCATCCATGAAGGTTAGTAGTTCATGACCAGCTGTCGAATCAATGAGCTGGTCGATTCTGGGAAGGGGAAAACTGTCTTTGGAGCATGCACTGTTTAGGTCGATGAAATCCACACACATTCTCCATTTTTCATTGGACTTTTTTACCATGACAACATTGGCAAACCATTTGGGATAATAGAATTCTCGAATGAATCCAGAAGCTAAAAGCTTTTCCACCTTTTCCATAACTACTTTATTCTATTATGGAGAGAATACTTGTCTCTTCTGTTGAACGGGCTTCTTTGTTGGGTCGACATTGAGATTGTGCTTTATTACTTGTCTGTCAATCCTTGGCATATCGTCATGGCTCCATGCAAAGACATCCAAGTTCTTTTTCAAAAACTTCACTAACTCGTCCTTCAAAGATCGTTGGAGCTCTTTTCCTACCTTGGTGGTTTTGGATGGGTCTCCTTCCACTAGCTCAATATTTTTCGCTTCCTCCATGGGTTTGGGTGGTTCTTCTTCTACCATCCAAGTGTGATTTTCTCTAGACGCTAGGACTGCTTGGTAACATTCCCTAGCTAAAAGTTGGTCTCTAGTGATTACTCCAGTCCCGTGGGGGGTCGAGAATTTCACTAATCAAGCAGTATGTGGAAGTTGCTGCCTTAAGGCAATTAAGGGTTGATCGTCCAAGAATCATATTGTAAGACGAAGGGCAGTCGATGATCAAAAAGTCTACCATCCTTGTCACCTGAGCAGGGTAAGTCCCTGCTGTAATATGCAATGAAATTATGCCCTTTGGATAGACATGGTCTCCACTGAAACTGACCAACGGGGATCCGAAGGGTCTGAGGCGTTTTGGATCCAACTTCATCCACTGGAAAGCCATCATGTACATTATATCTGCCAAGCTTCCATTATCCACCAGCACTCTTCGGGTGTTGAACCTTTCAATGGTGCATAATGACAAAGGGGTTATCATGTGGCTGCTTGATCCCTTTCACATCTCGCTCGGAGAAAACAATGTCGTCATTCCTAGTATGATGATTTTTTGCTATTGGGTGTTTGATATGAACACTTTTCACTTGCCTCTGGACTACCTTTCTTAGGGACTTATATGATCCCTCAACGACCGGTCCTCCGGTGATCGTCCTTATCTCTCCCACGATTGGCTTGAGATTGTCCCAATCTTCTTCCTTATGGTCGTCAGTAGACTTCTCCTTTGTTCGCTGGCAAGCTTGATAATTTTTATTAACAAACTTTTGAAGTTTTCCCCTCTAGATCAACTCCTCTATATGTTCTTTCAAATCTTGGCACTCGTCAGTATAGGACAAGCTCAATGGTTTGGGCCATTTCAGTGCAGGGTCGTCCTTTATCTGCATGAGAATCTTGTCCGGCAACAGCAAAAGGGTGAAATTCAGCTTTTCTTTAACGATGTGTCTAGACCACTTTTGCTAGTCTTAGCTTCTGTGAGATTGTCTTTGCGCTCCTTCTTTTTGCCCTGAGACTCTATGTTTTCGTCCTTCTTTCGCTTGCCCATCAGTTCCTTTGTAGTCAACGCGTCTTCCCCGTTCATGTATTTTTGTGCTTTGAACAACAGATCCCTCATTGAAGTTGGAGGAGTCTTCCCTAAAGAGAAAACAAGGTCAAGATTGTTCAACCTAGCCTGGAAGGTCATCATTATCACCTGATCATCTACTTCATCAATTTCTAGAACTACTTTGTTGAAACGTTTCACATATTCTCTCAGGGTTTTACGGTTAGCAGATAGGAGGTGGGCCTCTTATGGCGTTGACCCCCAATGAAGTGACGAACAAAGGAGTCACTCAACTGGTCAAAATTTGCATTAGACGTTGCAGGAAATTTACTGAACCATACCCTTCTGCTCCCCTAAGGGTTGCTAGGAATGTTCTGCAAATGACTTCATCTGGGGTCTGCTGGAGTCTCAGAATTGTTTTGATTGCCCCTATGTGATCTAAGGGATCCTTAGTTGCTCAAAGTTCGTGATAGATGCCATAGGCAGCTTGCTAAACCACACCATTGCTGCTTTTTTGAGGGTTGCTGTGAATGATCTGCAAATTACCTCATCTAGGGTCTGCTGGAGATTTAATATTGTCTTGAATGCTCCTATGTGATCTAGGGGATCCTTAGTGCCATCGTAAACCTCCAGCTGTGGGAGACGAAATTTGGGAGGCAATGAGGCACTCCAAAACGCTGGCAATGAAGGGTGAGCCTGTCCTCTTGATCATGTCATCAAGATTTATTGCTGTCTTTCCCTTCATGGCGTTCTGGACTTCGTCTAACTCCTTCCTCATGTTTTTCATCATCTGAACGTTGCCATGAGTCAACTGTGCGGTGTGCTTAGAAGTTTCTCTTCTACTATTTCCTAGACTATGGGTTTCGTCATCATTATCATTGCGATTACGCAGTGACTGTGACGTATTTGTGCCCTTTGAACACACTCTCTGCTTCAAGTCTTCATTTTGTTTCTTCAATTCTTGCACATTGGCTGTTAGTGTTTGGATTTGTTGAGCCATCACTACGGGGTTCAACGGTGTAGTTGTGGTAGAGTCCATCGGTTCTAAGGAACTTAGTCAGTAGAGAATTCAATGGCTTATTGATTGATAGCCTATCGTTCCCACAGACGACGCCAAACTGATGAAGTAGAATTTCACCTTGTCAGTATGTTCCTCGTCAGTATGATGGACGGCCTGGAGCTCGTCAGTACTATGGACGGCCTGAAGATCCTGTACCAAAAAAAGTACTACGCAGATAATGACACTGGTTTGGGGCCTGCCAAGGACCCTCCAATACTTAAATTAGCTTAAACTCTTTAGAAATCTGTAATCTGTAGAGTAATTTGTGTGTGTATTCAACATGCCTCACTTACTTGTCTCTCCTAGCTCTATATAGCCTTTGTGTGAGTAAATGCTCAATCTACTAGCCTCTTTAACGTTGTACCACAGCTGGAGGATTTATGGCCTAATAATGACCATTTATCCTCAGCCCTTTAACGTCTATAACAGCCATTAAATGCGCATAATTGGACGACAGTAACGACTCTGTGCTCATTTATCATTTGGACATTAAATGCTGTCTGGAACTAATGCGTTTACGCTCGTCCATACTTTTACTCGTCATTAACATGAACAGTTTGCAATATGGACGAGCATTTTATTGCTATCCATCAGTTATGGTTGAGCTGGAGGCTGAAATGATCATTTAATAGCCATCCCCATTCAATGTCCTGTAACGGCTGTGTAATGGTTAGCTTGAGATAGTTATAACAGCTACAAGCTTGTGGCTAGAAAGGCCGTACGTTCGTTACACTTGTGCCATTTAAGTGGGGAATTTATATCTGAGCATTAATGTGCGCTTACGATCATCCTTAGTAATGATGGTCACTTTATGGACGACCATTTTACACTACTCGTCATGTACTAAATTTATATAAATTTTCTATGTCATAGATAAAAATACTTGTGACGTTACTCGTCAACTTGAGGAGCAATTCTAAATACAAATGTTTTTAGTGTCAGATCTACAACTTATATTGAGTTTATTATAGATTTTTTTTATCTAATGTATTATATTTTATTTTTAACGATGTATATAATTTATGCGTTTTGGATCAATATTTTTCTTTTGACTTTTTAACTTATTTGCTTTAATGCAACTGTATAAATTCATCAAATTTTTTGTTTAAGTACAACTATAATTTTGACAAATTTCAGCAAAAAAAAAAAAACTTTGAAAGCACACCTATTTTATAGATGATTTAACTTTATTTCATGTATAATTTACAATATGTATACACATTTTATTTTATTTTTTGGAATTATTAGACTAGTAGACTATTATAAGTAATTGTCAGACTTGAAACTAAAGGATTTATCTATGGACAAAGTTTGGCTATAACTCCACTCAATATCTTTTTATTAGATGTAAATTTTGACAAATTTACCATTAGATTTCATTGTTTTCTTATATCTAGCATGCTTGAAAATTCTCCAAAAGTTCAAAAATCAATAGCTATGTTATCAATTAAATATTAAAATTTCAAGTTTTTGTAGTCTTAAATTATATATATAAAAGTTTTCAATAAATCACATCCGAGTAGTACAAAATTTTCCATACGTGTTAATAATAAAAAAGAAATGCAATTCAATGGTTAAATTTTCAAAATATATAGTCATTTTAATTTTTTAGTAGAAGTTATATCCAAACTTTGTCCTTTATATATTATTTAGCTTTATTCTTTGAGTATTTTTTTTTAAAGAAATTATTTGTATTGAATGAAATATGAAAAAAAAAATGTTAGAAAGTATGTTAAAGTTTTTCTTCTGTATGTGAAAAAATAAGAATCATGAATCATCCCATATTAATATGACCCATCAAAGACCGGATAAGGGTCATTGAAATAAGTCAAATAACAACCTGTTTTAGTCAATTAGTTTTGGACCCGAACCCAATCGACCAACCGTTTACCATGTTTAATTAAGGGTAAGAGTAGATGAGGAAAAGGTGCCGAGTTTCAAAAGATGGATCTGGAGTCGGTCTGGCTAAATCCGGTTTTGGGCCTCTTGGCCCCTTGGGGTTAGATGAGTCTAGGTAAGCTCTCTAACGTTGGTCAGTCCAGAGCCTCTTAATGAGCTGCTAAATTTCTGGAGAATGTATATAATGTACCCGCTACATGCAAATGCAATAGATCTCTCTCCATATGTGGGCCCCACCAGTGTGGACAACCTACATGTTGTGAGGGCGCTCAATGTATACAGTGAGTACCACATATTCTTTACCAAGTTTCTAGAAGTATTCAAAAATAATCTTCTTTGAAAGTATTCATTATCCTTCATTAGGCTATAGAAGAGCTGTCAGGGCTTTAAGTATCATTGAACACAGTAAGGTTGTTTATAAACTGTTATTGGTTATTGAAACAAGTATCCAAAAGGGGAAAAGAATTAAGTATTAATTTTTTTTTTTTTTTTTGGGGAATTTTTTTTCGAGAATTAAGTATTAATAATAAAAAAAAAGCTAAGGAAATTTCTACCAGAGTTTTTTTTTTTTTTTTTGGATTGACTTGGGTTTATTTCAGGAAGTAAACAAGGCAAAGCAATGTGCCAGGAGTACTAGTACCTGTAAAATAAGCAAATCAAAGTTCCCTCTGATTCCCATTACTTTTACCTTTTGTAGTCCAAGAAAATTTTCCCAACCACACTAACCCATTTGCTAAAGCTTTCATTTGGGCTTCGTTTGATGGACTTGAACTAGGACCCGAGTGGGAAATACATGTATAAGCTATTTATCTTCTGTTACACGCCAGACATTGAAGTACATGTGATTACAGATTGGATACAACCTATTTATTCACTAGTGACACTGACGTTTCAAGGCTTTATTTATTCACAGAGCCTGTTAGATGGTGGACGCAAGTTGTTTTTTCATACCGAAGTGTCCTAATTAATTGAATCACAAATGCTTGTGAAGGAGTAGTATAAAGAGGCAGAGTAAAACTACAAAATATTTGGTTCTTTAATTGTCACACTCAGATTCATGGAATCTGATCCTTATAGATATATGAAACAAAGCACCACCAAATAGAGATAACATCAGCTAGGGCAGGTATAGACACAGCCATAAACTGAATTATAAGAAAGATAACCTAAAGAGATCATACAGATAACTTACAAAACATACAACATGCTCAATATATGTAAAAAGCCATAGATGGGGAATGTAAGATTCCTCTGGAAATTATGCGTCACTAACCACAGGCACCTTTTCATACCCTTCCAACTCTCTAAACCTCCGAGGAAGGATGAACCGACCACCAAACCGCTGCTGCAAGAAAATGATCAATGCAAAAACCAAACCCCCAAGAGGGATAACCACATCCCAAGTAGTGGAATAAAAATCTGCACCAGGATTTGCATATATGTATGACCCATCATACTGGTGGAAATAATTGTGAGCCCTGTAAAGATCATATGTATGAGGTAGTAATCTGACTATAGTGTTCCCCATGTAGAATGCACAAGAGAGAGCTCTCTCTCTGGTGTTCAAAAACAGGTTGAGCAGTATTTGAGGCAAAAGAAACCCATCCAAGACCAAACTAGCAAAAGATTTTAAATCACGCCAATAAGAACGTGCATTGGTTCTTAAGGTACTGTTCACCATCGCAACATTTTCATTATTCACCCAGTTGGCTATCACAGCTACTAAAGCCCCAGCTGCACATAATGGTAAAACCACAAAGAGAACCCTCTTCTCAGCAACCCACAAAGCCTTCTGATTTCCTTCACCCCTTCTTGCGGACCATGTTCTATGCAGAAGACGGAATTGAAACAAGAAAACTACCATTCCAACCATCCTTACAATTACCTCATTTGCTTCAATCCATCCACCACTGTTAAGGAATATTCTTTGCTGACGATAATTTCCCAGGAACAAGGCTTCAAAGTTGAGCACAAGAGGTATCATGTAACCCAAAGTGAGAATTGATAGCATGACAAGTGAGGTGAAGGGAAGCACATGAGAGTGCCTTTTGACATGAAAGAGTTGGAGTCCCACAAAAACACATGAAAGTGTTGTGGAGATAAGTACCATGATGATTTCTGCATCCATCCTCCGAATGGAGGTTTGATCCCTGTAATAAGCATTTGCAGTCAAGTTTAAAACTTCAAAGTAAAGATTATCAATTTTTTCCCGTGTGCTTTGAATGGTTCCCTTGATACGACCTGCCTTTCTTTTATTTGTTGAAGGGAACTCAAAATTGACAAGAATTTCACAATCCAAATAATCATTTGAGTCAAGAGTTCTGCACCCTACCATACACAAGATTCCTGTTTCAGCATCATACAACCCTTCAGCTAAGATCTCAAAGCTCTCTTGCAATTTTGAAGATGTGTTGAATGGAGAGCTCGTCGAGTACGTTTTGAGGCCTATGTGGTAGCTGATATTGACTGGACCACTGCTGTTGAAATTCGCTGGCTCTTCAGACTCCATATAGCTTGAGTACTGATAGAGCTGATTATCAACAGAGATTGGGGTAGAATAGCCCCTAACCATTTTTCCTTTTGAAATTTTCACTGACATGTGAAATCCCATTTCATGAGAAAACGCATTTGGGTACACTTTCCCTTTGGTTTTAGCAGGATTTGAGCATGACTTCCTCGCTATGTCAATCTTGGAATACTCATACTTCACACTAGACACAGCGGCATCGCCTTGCATATGATTGCTACCACTTTGAAACATGATATTATCGAAGTAACCGGATTCATTCACAGACCTTTCGCTCCAAAGTTGTCCCACAATGCTATTAGCACCTCTGATTGACCAGACTGCAGGGAACCTCAAGCTCAACATGGTTGAACAATCACCAAGATGAGCATCAGAAAAAGATTGAGCCATGCCCATAAATCGGCAAGCAACAATACAGAGCTGATTCTTGCTCTCATCCCATGATCCTTCCCCAACCAGAGCCATGTTGGGACTGAAATGCCGGTAATAATCAAAATAGCTTCCGTTAGCAAACTCCACCAGGACTCGCATCCTTTCTTTATCCTCAAAACATTCAATTTCACTCAAAGACATAAGATTTGGCACATATCCGATATTCTTCTTCAAAGGATTGCTGCAATTCTTTGCAGAAACGCAACCCCGTGAATATTTCAAATTGAATTGATTGACTGCCCTTGCGACTATTGAACAGAAACTGCCTGTTGGCAGAGAACTAAGTGACAAGCCTTTTGGAAGATGATTACTTCCACCAGAACAACGATCTTTGGAATCATCGGAAACATACGAGTACTTGTAATTCATTTGAGGAAACAACAACATGGAAATTGGATCAAAGTAGGAATCTTTATTATCAGAACTCAGACTCTCTAAAGTCCCAGTAATCAAACTAGTAATATTAGTTGACTTTGTGAGATTAGAGAGCTTAAGAACAGCAGAAAGCTTGAGCAAGTAATCTTCTTTGGAGTAAGTAAAACCTGTTCCAACCACACAAAGGTTCCCCTCTGGTTCTGACCAGTAACCTTGTAGTTTAAAAGTTACTGAATTTCTTCGAGACCTATCTTGGTAGTAGATATTTGAGACTTGAAATGTCAAACTCAGATCAACCTTGAATAAGCCTGGTTTATCAGTTTCATGAACAGCTGTGGTGCGAAGTGAAATGGAGTTTGAGAAAAAGGGATAGTAAGAATACGAGTGTTGGTTGTGAAGTTTATCACCACCAGTGTAGTAACCATTATGTGTTCGAGGAAGTGGAAATTTTGGGAGTGGAACTTGATTGTGTTTGGAGTCAGCGACAGTTGAAGAACAGTGTTCATCGTAAATATCTTGAGAGGCAGAGGAAGTGACAGAGAAGAATGGGAAGGTGGTGGAAAGAAAGAAAAGGATGAAAAACCATGGCAGTGAGTGCCATTTTGGTGAAGAGTTGGTCATTGCAAAGGAGTTCATGGCCTTAGTAATTGTATCTTTCTTGTAGAGAAAAGAAAGATGAACAAGACCACGGTGTTTGAAGACTGGACTACACATGCTCATTTATATATATATATATATATATATATATAAACCGAAGCCTCTGAAGCTCTCACAATTTTCCACATCATCACTATTTTCTTTTTCTTTTTATTTTAGATTTTTTTTTATTTTAGGTTTTATATCTTATATAGAATCCACCAGAAAAACAATAGACAAAAGTTTGAATTTTTATTAATATCAATAATATTGAAAAACGTATACAAACTTGGAGGCCTATTTAAGGGCTCCATAAAACTTGATGGACAAGAAAATATATTCTAAAATAAGTCCTAATTAATACCTACCATAATAGGAACCAAATTTGACCTAAAAAATATTAAAAGAACCTAAAAACAAGGAAATAAATCACCTAGACCTAAAATAACGTTTTTTGCATAAAAATACCAAAATTAAATAATTACAAAAAAAATTTCAATTTTTTATGATACCCCACGTTAGAATTAAAAAAAAAAAAAAATGACTCACTTTAGGTTTCAAAAAAAAAAAAAAAAAACTCACATAACACGTTAGAATTTTTTTTTTTTTTTTTTAAACTTTAGGATTAATAAAAAAAGAGAGAGACTCCTGGTAGGACTCTCTCTTCTCTCCTTAAAACCCTAGCAATTACCATCTCAAAACCCTAAACTCAACTTCACTTTAAGATTAAAAAAATAAGAAGGAGAGAGACTCACGTAAAAAAAAAAAAACGTAGGTTTTGTCTTTTTTATTTGCTTTCATATGTGCCTGAAATTTTCATTCTATCTTATTGTTTTATTATGTTTAGAATTGATTTTCTTCTAAGTATTTGGGTTAATCTCTATATTTTGATAGTGTTTTTATGGGTTTGGTTTTTGGGTTGAAATTCTAATAATTATTTTATATTGTATATGGCAGATGAAGCATCTCTATTTTTTGGAGAAAAATCAAAGCTGCAACCTATGTCTTCCAGCCCAAGGTGTGGTAAATTTTTATATGTTCTTGCTTTATTGAGAATTTTTATTTGGGTTCATGTGATTTTTTGTTTTTTTATTAAAGCTTTGATTTTTGGTTGATTAATTATTTGTTTGGATTAATTTCAATTAATTATTTGTTTGGATTCAACATAAAAGATAATGGAATTAGGTGTTATAAATTTGATAATGTTCTATGTTTTGAATTGTTTATATTGTTAAGACTCCTGGTAGGACTCTCTCTTCTCTCCTTAAAACCCTAGCAATTACCATCTCAAAACCCTAAACTTAACTTCACTTTAAAATTAAAAAAAATAAGGAGAGAGACTCACGTAAAAAAAAATAAAAAAAACGTAGGTTTTGTCTTTTTTATTTGCTTTCATATGTGCCTGAAATTTTCATTCTATCTTATTGTTTTGTTATGTTTAGAATTTATTTTCTTCTAAGTATTTGGGTTAATCTCTATATTTTGATAGTGTTTTTGTGGGTTTGGTTTTTGGGTTGAAATTCTAATAATTATTTTATATTGTATATGGCTAGATGAAGCATCTCTATTTTTTGGAGAAAAATCAAAACTGCAACCCATGTCTTCCAACCCAAGGTGTGGTAAATTTTTATTTGGTATATTATATATGAATTTTTTGAATTTGAAGGGTTTTGTTTGGTTTTGAAGTAGAATTAGGGGATTCTATAAAATTTGTAAGCTTTAAGTTTTGGGGTTTTTGGTATTTGCGTCTTAGTAGATTGATCTTAATTCTTTATCTTATATGTTTTTGCTTTATTGAGAATTTTTATTTGGGTTCATGTGATTTTTTGTTTTCTTAATTAAAGCTTTCATTTTTGGTTGATTAATTATTTGTTTGGATTTATTTCAGTTAATTATTTGTTTGGATTCAACGTAAAAGATAATGGAATTATGTGTTATAAATTTGATAATGTTCCATGTTTTGAATTGTTTATATTGTTATTACTACGACTAAATAAGATTTATTTTTATCTTTGTAGTTTATTGAGTGTGTGTGTGTATATATAACTTTTGGGAATTTTGCTTCATTAATTTAAAAATTGTAAATTACTTTGTAGGTTTCAGTGCAGTGAGACATTGACAATATAAGCATATATATATGGTATTAACATTTTATAAAAATATTTCTTACAACCCAATAACATTCTACGTTAGACAACACTTCTAAACTATAGAAAAGCATAGAAGTTAAATATTTATTCCCATTGTATTTTATTTAATTATGACAGATCTTTTTTTTTTTTTTTAAACGCTAACTAGCAAAATGTCTATAATATGCATATTATTAACACAATTTTCTATTTCTAAATTTCTTAGATTTTATTATATCAATATTTTTTTCTTTTAAATTCTTGGTGGGCAAATCAGTCTCTCACTAATTCTTTTACCTTAACGTGATGTTGGTTAATTATCCTTTTATTTAACTATCCCGTGCATCGCACGGGTTAGCGACTAGTTTATAAGTTATAACGCAACCCTTTCTTTCTTGACTAATTATCATGGTTTTAAAAACCAGACCGGGCCGACCGATCTAACCGGTTCAATCGTGAACTGGCCTCTAATATGGTCCAATTATGGCTAAATATAGAAAATAGCTTAAAAACCGGGAAAATGTCAAAACCGGCCGGTTCAACCAGATAACCAAGAACTGGCATGGTCAAAACGAATACTGACCGGTTGGGATTTTTTGTCCTTTTCCCAGCCTAAAACTACATCGTTTTGGCTAAAAACTAACCCTAATGACTCACACCTCTCCTAAACACTCTCATCTCACGCCTCTCTCACGATCTCAAGCTCTCTGCCTCTCTTCCTGACTCAACTCAAGCTCACTCTCTCTGAAATCATGAATATCCCTCACTCTCTCTGCCTCACTCTCACGGTCTCACCTCACGTATGCCTTAGAAATTATTTTTTTTCCCCCTTCTCATCCTCTCGGCATCTAAAGCTATGAAGTGTTCTGGTTTTTTTCTTTTTTCTTTTTTCCTTCACTCTCACAGTCTCGCCCTCACCCTCTCTGCTCTCTGCTTCTCAGTGTCAGGTAATATTCATTTCTTTTGTTATGATTACTTGATTTTGATTTTGATTTTCTTAGTTCTGTTTTTTTTTTTTTTTTTTTCCTCAACTTCATCAGGTAATAATTAATATTATTTTCTTTTGATTTTGACTACGTTATTACTTGATTTTGATTTTGATAATTTTCTCTTCTTTTTTTTTCTTTTTTTTTTTTTCATTTCTCTCGGCTTCATCTCAAATTCTCAGTTCATGTTCTCGGCTTCATCTCAGGTTCTCCTTCCGTGACTTCACTAGTAAGTGGTAACTTCAATTATTAGTTTACAATAGCATTTTAGTTTATTTGTGATTTTGTGTATGTTGTGGATTTGATTTACAGAGCATTATTTTTTGTGAAATATAGTTTACAGAGTATTATACTATTGTTTGTGTATTTTGTGTTGATGAATTTATTTGTTGATTAAATGGTTGTTGTCAGTCTGAAATTATTGACTATTGTTTGTGTATGTCGTGTTGATAAATTTATTTGTTCATAAAATGGTTGCTACCAGTCTGAAATTGTTGAGTGAAATGGAGTCCACCTCTGTACCATCTAATGAACATGCTTCTACAACCGGGTCTAATACTAATTCTTCATCTGTGAGAGCGAAATGTGATCCTGCATGGGATCATGTAACTAAAGAGTTGAAAGACGGAAAAAGTAGTTATAGATGTATACATTGTGGGAAATTTTATAAAGGAGGGGGCATCAATAGGATGAAAAGACGTCTAGCTGGAATCATTTGGTGATGATATGGATGCTCCTCCCGGATTTAGAGATAAAAATCATCCTATTCAAGTTGAAGATGAAGAAGATGAGGATGAGGATGATGATAATGATGTTGGTGGAGCATTTGGTTCACATGATGATATTGATTTCAATTTTCTTCATAACAAATGAGGCTTGGGTCTTAAAACTTAGTAGTTGTTTGTTTAAAACTTATTTGCTATTTGGATGTAATGAACTTATTTGCTATTTGCCATTTGGATGTAAATGTAATGACTAATGAACTAATTTATTTGGTTTTGTTGAAAGTTTATTATGTTAAGGATGATTGTTTTGTAATGTTATTATGTTAAATTCTTTAAAAAAAGATGTTATATACTTATATACTTGTATTTTTTTTTTAAAGGAAACATATTTATTACTATTGGTTTGTTAGTTTTAGTATATTAAAAATTTATTAATTATTTATATAATTTAAATAAATAATAATTAAATTATTTATGACGTCACCGGTTCAACCATCAATCGGACCCCAGTCTGACCATAAAATCGGTAATTAGCTCCTTTTTCGGTTCTTTCATCGTACCGGTTTTTAAAACCATGCTAATTATTGGTTCGCACTCCGGTCAGGGTCAGGAAATGTTTCACACAATATTCACACTTAACACCTACCCCTAAACCGTAAAAATACACACTTACCTCCCTAAATTATTTCTTATGTAACACATGCTTTCTAAATTATGGGAATGTACTTACTTTCCTAAACTATTACCTATGGAATAGTACACATACCCCCACTGTAAACTCTTACTTGTGTAACATTTTGCACCCCATCTTATAAGTTATAGATCAAAGAAGTAAGCATGCATTCTCATAATTTAGAAGGTAAATATAAAAGGAGTATAGTTTAATGATGTAAAGTGTACATTCTCATAGTTTAGGTGCTAAGTGTAAAAATGGTATAATTTAGAAGGTAAGTGTGTATTCTCATAATTTAAAATGTAATTGTAAAATTATATAAAGTTCAAGGGTACCAGTGTAATTAGCCCGAAGAAAAAAGTATCATTATTTAGCTAGCAGCATTAATGCATTATACTATTATTCATTCTTTATTTTGAAAATTTCCAAAATAATGTTTATATAGAAAGTCACTGGACACAAATAACTAGTTTCCTAGTTTGTTATTTAGAAAAGTCAATGGACACAAATGGTTACTCTCCTAATTTGTTATCAAATATATTTGAAAAGTTGATACTCAATTTTTATTTTTTTTAATATTAAGAAGAGTAGTTGAAAATTGTTAGCAAATTATTTCAAAAAATAATATATTAAATGGTATGTCATTAAAAATATGAATTTTCTAAAGGAGGCAAATAGTATGAGAGGAAGAGAAGACAACAAGTGCTCATTTGGATTTGTCTAAAGGTCGCTATTGAGCCCCAAAAAAACGCTCGTTTTGGATTTTTTTTTTTTTTTAATACTACGTATTTTAACACATATACAGGAAGAGGGAAGAATGTCTTCAAAAAACTGATAGTGATATACATCTAAAAAGGCTTTTGGACTAAGCCACAGATAAAAGATTTTTTTTTTTTTTTTTGGATAAACTTCAATCTATTAAAAAAGAAGGGGAAACGCTAGTGGAAATCTTCCTTGTGCATTCTCATAGTTTAGGTGCTAAGTGTAAAAATTGTATAATTTAGAAGGTAAATGTGTATTCTCATCATTTAAAAAGGTAATTGTAAAATGATATAAAGTTCAAGGGTACCAGTGTAATTAGCCCGAAGAAAAAAGTGTCATTATTTAGCTGGCAGCATTAATGCATTCTACTATTATTCATTCTTTATTTTGAAAATTTCCAAAATAATGTTTATATAGAAAAGTCAATGGACACAAATAACTAGTTTCCTAGTTTGTTATTTAGAAAAGTCAATGGACACAAATGGTTACTCTCCTAATTTGTTACCAAATATATTTGAAAAGTTGATACTCAATTTTATTTGATTTTTTTTTTTTAAATATTAAGAAGAGTAGTTGAAAATTGTTAGCTAATTATTTCAAAAAATAATATATTAGATGGTATGTCATTAAAAATATGAATTTTCTAAAGGAAGCAAATAGTATGAGAGGAAGAGAAGACAACAAGTGTTCATTTGGATTTGTCTAAAGGTCGCTATTGATCCCCAAAAAAAAACGCTCGTTTTGGACTCTTTTTTTTTTTTGAACACCAAGTATTTTAATACACATACAAAAAAAGGGAGAAGGTTATGATTTATGAAGCTTCATTTATTTTTATTTTTTTCAAATTCAGAGCTGAGTAGTTAGAACGAATAGACATGATAATTCATTAATTGGGCGCGCAGTTGGTTGGGAATGGTGGATTGTAGGTGGTATAAATGAAAAGCATTTTATGGAAAGAAAAAAAAAGGCTTTTATCTTAAGGATCAAAAAATAAAAATAAAAAGGATTAATGAAGCTGTTGTTCATTGCACAATTGATGTGGATATTTAATAAAAGAAGGGAGTCAAAGGACACCAATGTGGTGGCGGCCTAAAGGCTCTCAATGCCTCTAATGCTTAAGTTTAAAAGGCTTTTTATATAGGAATAAACTTAAGTTTTTATTTATTTATTTTATTTATAGAATCATAAACTGAGAATTTAAATACTCAATGCGTTACCTTCATTGTAGTATGAATTTTTTTTTATAGAAGAATTGTAGTGTGAAGTTGGGTTTATAATGATGAATCTTGCTATCATATTATTAGGGTCCATTACCTAATTTTTAGTTATTCTATTGTAGCAATTTTTGAGTTGAGGTAACAGTTCTAGACAGTTAACATTAAGAGGTAACAATTAACTTACAAGGCTCTGTAAAAATCATATATTTAGACAATATTCATGGGGGCACAATTATTATTCCCCACGTTTGCATTTCAAGAGTTGCTGAGCTTTTAGTACCTACTCAATAATCTTGTATTTCATAGACCTAGGCAGAATTCTATCCAACTGGATGATAGACCTGAGCAAAGGTTCTAAGTTGGATATGTCATATGTATTGTAAGCTAGCTGAGTGTGTCTTTCTGTTCGTATCAAAGATCAAACCTGGTAAAACAATAATATATTCTTTGTCCAACAAAATTTATGCGGGCTATTATTCTTAATCTCTCATTAGGCTAAAGAAGAATTGTCATGGCTATAAACATCTTTGAATAGTGAGGCCGTTTGTAAGCTTTACTAGTTAATAAAATAAGAAACTGAAAGCGAAAGGGGAAAAAATAGTGGGACAATTTCTAAAGGCGAGGAAATTGCCACCATAGACCAATAAAGAGCAATTGAAAGAGTCATTATAATGTTCCTTTCTTCACTTTATTATAAACTAGAAAGCCCAAACACGGACACGGGTATTAGTATTGGTACGGATACAAGTATGAATCAGCAATACAAGCAAATTTTAAAAAATTATAACAGGACACGGCGGATATGGGTATTGATACAGATATGGTATGTTCCTTTCTTCACTTTATTATAAACTAGGAAACCCAAACACAGACACGGGTATGGGTATTGGTACGTATACAGGTATGAGTCAGCGATGCAAGCAATTTTTAAAAAATTATAACAAGACATGGCGAGTAAGACCCAAATACAATAGAGGTATGACACGAATACGACACCCCAAATAAAGTGCCTGTACTTCCTAGATTATAAATGAGTGTAAAGGAGCAAGGTAAAGAGTTAGGGAATCTTGATTAATCTTAGAAGCCAATAAATTTCACAGGAAAGAACAATTGAAACAATCATTATATTGCTCTTTTGTTCACTGTAATATAAATTAGTGTAAACGAGAAAAGAACAATTGAAACAATCATTATTTTGTTCTTTTGTTCACTGTGATATAAATTAGTGTAAAGGAGAAAGGTAAAGAATCTTGATTCATCTTAGAGACCAAAGGGGAAATATGAGAACTTGAGAAGTGTTGTAGTTATCACTCATCACAGTAACTATGATTGAAAAAAAATAAAAACCCGATTTGGCATTGTAATATAAAAGAATGGTTGGATAGATGTCTAGGAAATGCGGAATGGAAACTGTTGGGAATTAAACCGAAATTCCAACTTGTGAGAAACAAAAAAAATAGAGAAAACACACGTCAAAGAAAAACAATCACACGCACAAGACAGTATTTACGTGGTTCGGCAATTTGCCTACGTCCACGGAGTTGCAGGGATTTCACTATTATCAGGGAAGAATACAGAGTACAACTTGCGGCTACAATGTTTTCACTCAATATAAAAACACGACAACAACACCACACTAAAAAACCCTAATTACAAAAGGTGGTTCCATAATGGGCTAAACGGCCCAAGCCTCCGCTCCATGGACTAAGCCTCAGTAAATCTCCCATTAAAAACCACGCAACATTATTCGGGTCAGGTCGGGTCATCAAACCGGATCAAACAAAACTAGACTCCACAAAGCCCAACAAATCTCCCACTTGGAGACTAGTTCAATCACCAACATCAAACCGCTATCCTTCAAGAAACAATCCCTCATCCTTGCAACTCATCCTCCTGTCCTCATGCTAGAAGACCAATTGAAGCTGCACACAGCTTCAACTTCTCAATAGTGACATCCTTAGTCAACATGTCTGCCGGGTTCTTAGATCCACAAATCTTCTCAAGAATTACCAATTTATCTTCAACAAGGTAACAGATAAAGTGGTATTTTGTTTGTATATGCTTCGACTTTGAATGAAAAGCCGAATTTTTGGCAAGAAAGATTGCACTCTGACTGTTACTGTGTAGAATGCCCATCTCTTGCTTCTTACCCAATTCATCTAAGAAACCATGTAGCCAAATCATCTCCTTTCTAGCTTCAGTTGTTGCAACATACTCAGCTTCTGTAGTAGACAAAGTAACAATCTTTTGTAGATTTGAAGCCCATGATATAGCTGTACCACCCAGAGTAAATACAAACCCAGTAGTACTCTTTCTACTATCAATATCGCCAGCAAAATCAGCATCTACATAACCCTGCAGTTTCAAACTTGCACCTGTGAAGCAAAGACATGTATCTGATGAACTCTTCAGATATCTCAGAATCCACTTGACTGCCTCCCAATGCTGCTTTCCAGGCCTACTCATGAATCTGCTCACAACTCCCACTGCATGTGCAATGTCTGGCCTTGTACACACCATAGCATACATCAAGCTGCCAATAGCTGAGGCATAGGGTACCTTGCTTATATGGTCCCTTTCTTCTTCTGTCTTCGGTGACTGTTCTTTGCTTAATTTGAAATGACTACCCAAGGGTGTGCTCACTGGTTTTGCTTCATTCATGTTGAACCTGCTGAGAACTTTCTTCACATACTCTGACTGTGAAAGCTTCAATATACCATTAGCTTTGTCTCTAATGATTCTCATACCAAGGATTTGCTTTGCAGCTCCCAAATCCTTCATTGCAAACTGTTTTGACAATTGCTTCTTCAGATTATTAATCTCCTCAATGCAAGATCCTGCAATAAGCATATCATCCACATACAATAGTAATATGATGTAAGAATTGTCAAAAAACTTAACATAGCAACAATGATCAGTTTCACATCTCTTGAACCCAATTCTATGCATAAAACTGTCAAATTTCTTGTACCACTGTCTAGGAGCTTGTTTTAGGCCATACAAGCTCTTTCTCAGTTTGCAGACTAGATTCTCATGTCCCTGAACAATGAACCCTTCTGGCTGAATCATGTAAAGGTCTTCCTCCAAGTCACCATGAAGGAATGCCGTCTTCACATCTAACTGCTCAAGATGTAAATTTTCTACAGCCACCATTCCCAGTACCAGTCTAATTGTTGACATCTTCACAACTGGAGAAAATATCTCTGTGTAGTCAATGCCTTCCTTCTGCTGGAACCCTTTAACAACTAATCTGGCCTTGTAACGTTTGCTACCATCATGCCCATTCTTTATTCTGTATACCCACTTGTTGTGCAAAGCCTTCTTTCCTACTGGCAATTTAGTCAGTTCCCATGTCTGATTCCCCAACAAGGAATCCATCTCATCCTTCATGGCTAACTCCCACTTGCTTGAATTCTCATCTTGCAAGGCTTCATTATAACACTCTGGCTCACCACCATCAGTCAACAGGAGATAATTTAAAGCGGGTGAATAACGCTGTGGAGGTCTAATGTTCCTGGAAGATCTGCGGACTTCAGCTACAGGTGTACTCTGATCTACCTGTGAATCTACATTCTCCTTATTTTCTTCACCCCTTTTCTGGACAGTACTTTCAGTCAATCCATCTAAGTTGACAAACTCAGATTTCTTTTGATTTATCTCTGCAATATCTGAGACTACAGTTGACCTGTCCTTGTACATAACATGTTCATTAAATATCACATTTCTACTTCTGATGATTTTCCTGTTTTGTTCATCCCAAAACCTATAGCCAAATTTCTCATCACCATAGCCAATAAAAAAACATATTTTAGACTTAGCATCAAGTTTACTACGAGCATCAGAATCAATATGAACATAAGAGACACAACCAAAAACTTTTAAATGTGAAAACTTTACCTCCTTACCGCTCCAAACCTCCTCAGGAAGTCTGAACTCCATAGGAACTGATGGCCCTCGGTTTATCAAGTAAGCTACAGTGCTAACAGCATCAGCCTAGAAAGTTTTTGGTAGTCCAGCATGCAACCTCATACTTCTAGCACGCTCATTGAGAGTTCTGTTCATGCGCTCAGCCACACCATTCTGCTGTGGTGTCCTAGGAATGGTCTTCTCCATCCTAATTCCCTGTGCAGCACAATACTCACTGAACCCTCCATCTATGTACTCTCCTCCATTATCTGACCTCAAACATTTTATTTTCAAACATGTTTCTGTCTCAACCATAGCCTTCCACTTCTTAAAAGTTTCAAAGACGTCAGATTTATTTTTCAGAAAATAAACTCATACCTTTCTGCTTGAGTCATCAATGAAAGTGATGTAGTACCTTGAACCTCCAAGGGATGCAACCGGAGAAGGCCCCCACAAATCAGTGTGTACTAACTCCAATTTTTCTGCCTTCGGTGTCCTACCAGTTTTCAAGAAGCTCACCTTTTTCTACTTTCCTAAGATGCAGCTTTCACACATGTCAAAATCAATGGACTTCAATTCTGGTAGTTTTCCTTTTGACAGCAGCATTTTCATCCCTTTCTCACTCATGTGACCAAGTCTGCGGTGCCATAGGCTTGTATCAGTACTTGCATCAGCAACTGCAATTGTGTCTCTTGGACTTGAGGTCATATATAAAGTACCAGTCTTCTTTCCACGAGCCAATACTCTAGCTCCCTTTGTAACCTTCCAAGTACCACCAACAAATAGTATTGCATGCCCTTCATCATCAAGTTGTCAACAGAAATCAGATTCCTCAAGTCAGGAATATGTCGAACCTTCTCCAGTAACCAAACAGACCCATTGGGTAACAATATCCGGACATCTCCCATACCCACAACATCCAGGGCTGAACCATCAGCCAAATACACCGTACCAAAATCACCTGCAGCATAGTTCTGTATGATTTCTCGGTGTGGAGTGGTATGAAACGAGGCTCCTAATCCAAAGCTCAATCATCAAGTGGACTGTCTACTGCAAGAAGTAATGCATCATGTACCTCTTCTGTTACAGCATTAGCAGAATCATCTTCATTCTTCTTCTTAGGACTTTTGCATTGGTTCCTAAAGTGACCTATTTTCCCACAATTCCAGCATTGTACTTGTTGGCCTGATCTAGACTTACTTCTGTTCCGATTAGAATTTCTGGATTTTGATCTGCCCCGATTTGAATTTCTATTATTACCTCTGCCTCTTGTCTCAAGGTTTAGGGCAGAACCAGATCCTGAGGTTTCACCTACATCTCTTCTGCAAATCTCCTCAGCCAGAATTAAATCTCGTATATCATTATACTTGAGTTTTTCCTTTCCTGTAGAATTGCTTACTACCATCCTCATTGCCTCCCAACTGTTTGGCAAAGAAGCCAAGACGATCAGAGCATGAATCTCATCATCAAAATCAATTTCTACAGACGACAATTGATTTGTGATAGTGTTAAATTCATTTAGATGTTGTGCTACTGATGCATTCTCTGCCATCTTCAGATTGAACAGTTTCTTCATCAGATGCACCTTGTTGTATGCTGACGGCTTTTCATACATACCAGACAAAGCCTTCATCAGATCTACTGTGGTTTTCTCCTTTACAACATTGTGTGCAACAGACCTAGACAGAGTTAACCTGATAACTCCCAGTACCTGTCTATCAAGAAGAGCCCATTCCTCAGCCTTCATCGCCTCAGGTTTTGCCCCCAAAAGAGGCAGGTGCAATTTCCTCCTATAGAGATAATCTTCAATCTGCATCCTCCAATACGCAAAGTCTGTGCCATCAAACTTTTCTATTCCAGACGTCTTTCCTGCTTCCTCTGCCATTGCTCCCACTCAAACCTAACCCTAGGCTCTGATACCAGTTGTTGGGAATTAAACTGAAATTCCAACTTGTGAGAAACAAAAAAAATAGAGAAAACACACGTCAAAGAAAAACAATCACACGCACAAGACAGTATTTACGTGGTTCGGCAATTTGCCTACGTCCACGGAGTTGCAGGGATTTCACTATTATCAGGGAAGAATACATAGTACAACTTGCGGCTACAATGTTTTCACTCAATATAAAAACACGGCAACAACACCACACTAAAAAACCCTAATTACAAAAGGCGGTTCCACAATGGGCTAAACGGCCCAAGCCTCCGCTCCATGGACTAAACCTCAGTAAATCTCCCATTAAAAATCACGCAACATTATTCGGGTTGGGTCGGGTCATCAAACCGGATCAAACAAAACTAGGCTCCACAAAGCCCAACAGAAACTACGTTTTCCTAAGACAGAAGTACATCATCTTTCCAGGATTAAATTTGATCATTATCCCATTTTGCTAAATATTGACTCACTGTAATGCAAATCACAAAAGCCTTTAGGTTCGAGCAGATGTGGCTCACAGACCCTCCTTCCCCAACTTAGTGGAAACAAGCTGGAAGTCCTCAAAAACTATTCCTTCATCCTGCTCTTCCCTCTCCAAGATCCAACAACGCCTAGATTTCTTAACAGGTAGGATAATAGATTGGAATAAAAACCACTTTGGAAATTTATTCCAATGAAAGAACCGACTTTTAGCTAGCTTTCGTGGTATCCAAATTGCTCTAACTAGAAAACCCTCAGGTTTCCTATTGTAAAGATACTAAGGTCAAGGTTAGAGCAGCAGTGAGGCAAGAAGCAGATGCTGAACCAGTGGAATAAAGTGGTTATGGTGTGAAGTGCTTATAGAGTAAAACAGAATGATAGTGTTATGCACAAAAACGACATAAGAACTTATGCTACCTGTAGTTTTACTTTTACATTAGTTATGGTCACACGTGAGAGTCACACGTGCTATGTTGTAACTGCCTAATGTAACTACTCAACGCATAGTTAGGAAAATTAGTTTCTTTTCAATTAGCTTCCAGTTAGTATATAAGTAGGACCTGTGTATAGATTAATCAATTAATTCATTTTCTCTCAGTCATAATAGAAAGTATTTTCCAGAAGCTCTCTCTCTCGTTTCTTTCTTTCTCAGTTTGTATAGCTCTCTGTTCAGCTTTCTATTACTCCTTAGTTTGCATTTTCACATGGTATCAGAGCAAGAATCACTTTCAATGGCTTCCAATCCTCAACAAGCTTCATCTTCAACCTCACAGCGTGAGCTTTCACCAATGGAGGATCCTCGTAGCCCATTCTTTATGCATCATGGTGAATCACCTGGTGCGATCTTGGTTTTACAACCATTAACAGAGGATAATTATCCTACCTGGGCTCGTGCGATGAAGATGGCTTTGGATGCCAAAAGCAAACTAGGTTTTGTTGATGGTTCAATCACTGCTTCAATGGCAGTTACTCCTCTGGAGAAGAAGGCATGGTCTAAGTGCAATTCAATGATTTCCTCTTGGATTCTGAATTGTGTTTCGCCTCATATCACTGCTAGTGTGATCTATTGGAACACTGCTTTTGAAGTTTGGAATGTACTCAAGAATCGCTTTTCTCAGGCTAATGGACCACGGATTTCACAGCTACAAAAGCAAATTTCTACTGTGATGCAAGGAGATTCAACAGTCACCTCCTACTTCACAGGGCTTCAAGCTTCGTGGGACCAATTGCTAAATTTCAGACCTTTGCCTTGCTGTTCCTGTGGCAAATGCACCTGTGGTGTAAATGATGAGATCAATTCTCTTCAGCATCAAGATTCATTGATGCAGTTTCTCAATGGATTGAATGATGCTTATTCTCAAGTGCGAACCCAGATTCTCATGATGGAACCTACTCCTTCTATAGACAAGGCATTTTCTTTGGTGATTCAAGAAGAAAGGCAAAGATCTTCAGGCTTCAATCTGGGTTCATCAGTTGAAACAACTGCTCTTGCTATTAAAAATCAAAGCTTTACTCATAGCTCTGGTTTTACAAGCAATTCTGGCAAGAATTTCAAAGGCAATACTGGGAAAGGAAGGCCTATGTGCAGTTATTGTGGCAAGCTTGGTCACATCAAGGAGAAGTGTTACAAATTGGTGGGTTTTCCACCAGGTTACAAGCAGAAGGGAAAGGCTCCAATGGCAAATCAGATCAGTCTTGAAGGTGATCAATCTCAGACTGGAGAGACACAGCTAGGCAATGGCAATTTTCCATTTACTACTGATCAATGCCAACAATTGATTTCCCTACTCAATACTCATGCCTTCTCATCTGATTCCTGTGAAGGTGTCCATTCAGCCAATTCTGCAATTGCTTTCACTACTGCCTCAGGTAATACTTGTCATATGTTTCAAGATTGTATGACTTTAAGTATGCAACATTCTATATTTGCTGTTAATCCTGTACATAAAAATGCTTTCAATAGTGAGACTTGGGTTCTTGATACTGGTGCTACGGATCACATAATTCATTCTGTCACCTTATTCACCAAAATCACTAGTTCTATATCCACTTTTGTTCAATTGCCTAATGGTGAGAAAGTTACTGTCACTCACATAGGCACTATCCAAATCACGTCCACCTTAATTCTTGAGAATGTTCTTTGTGTTCCCTCTTTTTCATTCAACCTAATCTCAGTTAGCAAATTAACAAAATGTCTATCTTGTTGTCTTGTTTTTCTTCCCAAATTTTGTTTCATACAGGACCTGTCATGTTGGAAAACGATTGGAGTGGGTAAATTGCACAACAATCTTTACTTGCTGCAAGTTTCATCAGATTGCACATCCATATCAGGAGTTTCCTCCATTTTGCAATCTGTTTTTGATTCCCTTGTAAATTATGTTTCCAATGTTCCTGTCGTTTCTAAGCCATTTCTTTGGCATCTTAGACTTGGGCATGTTTCTGATAATAAGCTCAATACTTTGCACAGTCATCTTCCTGATGTAATCCAATTTCAAAGTAATAAAGATTGTGTTCTCTGTCCTATTGCTAAACAGAAAAGTTACCCTTTCCATCTTTTAACCACATTTCCTCTAATGCTTTTGATATTGTCCATTGTGATGTTTGGGGTCCTTTTGTTAAACCTACTCAAGAAGGTTTCAAATATTTTCTCACTCTTGTTGATGATGCTACTAGATCTACTTGGGTTTATCTAATGAAATATAAATCAGATACTAGGCCACTGCTTGTTTCTTTTTACAACATGATATGTACACAGTTTCACACCAAAATCAAAGTGTTTAGAACTGATAATGCTCCTGAGTTTTTCTTGAAAGATTTTTTTTCTGCAAATGGTATTATACATCAACATTCTTGTGTAGCCACTCCACAACAAAATTCAGTTGTGGAGAGGAAACACCAACATATCTTGAGCATGGCTAGGGCCTTGAGATTTCAGTCTAATGTCCCTCTTTATCTTTGGGGTGAGTGTGTATTGACTGCTGTACATATCATTAACAGGCTGCCTTCCCCCATTTTAAACAATAAATCTCCCTTTGAAAAGTTATATGGCAAAATCCCTTCTTATGAGCATCTCAAGGTTTTTGGTTGTCTTTGTTTTGCTTCAACTTTAATTCACCATAGAACTAAGTTTGATCCTAGGTCTATACCTTGTGTTTTTCTTGGATACCCCTTTGGTGTTAAGGGTTACAAACTTCTTAACCTGTTTACTAAGAAAATTTTCATTTCAAGGGATGTGATTTTTCATGAAACCATTTTTCCTTTTGTGTCTGATCCTTATTCATCTTCTTCTCATTCCAACATCCCTTTACCTCATCTGTTTCCTTCAGTAGCTTCACCTCACGATCCTTTGCTTTCTTTTCCAAATTCTGACCTTGTCACAGATGCTGTTTCTGCACCAAATCAGGTCATTCCACCTATATCTAAATCCATTTCTCCTGCTCCAATTCATGATCCTACACCTTCCCTTTCCTCCACTCTTCCTGTCCTAAATCAGTTACCAATTGAAGTCCCTTCTATGTCTAATCTTCCTCATATGTCTGGTAGTTCTCCTATTCCAACTGATATTGCAGATATTGTTCCAACCTTAGACACTGTTACTTCTACTTCATCTTTAAGAAGGTCACAAAGGGTCTCTAAGCCTCCTACCTATCTGCAATCATACAAATGCAGCTCAGTCCTTTGTGATCAATTTCCTCACTCCAATTCATCCATCAAGTCAGGTTCTTTATCTCCCACATCAAGTACCAAATATCCTTTATCCTCTTTTCTCTCTACTTCAAAATTGTCTACTTCTTATGCCAATTTTTGTTCCATCATTACTAATATTCCTGAACCCAAGTCCTACTTTGAGGCTGTCAAAAATCCAAAATGGCAGGAAGCAATGAATACAGAAATTGCTGCCTTAGAAGCCAACAATACTTGGACACTTACTCCATTACCTCCTCATAAGAGGGCAGTGGGTTGCAAATGGGTTTACCGGGTCAAATATAAGTCAAATGTCAGCCTTGAAAGGTACAAAGCACGTTTGGTGGCTAAAGGGTTTACACAGCAGGAGGGTCTTGATTTTACTGAAACTTTCTCTCCTGTTGCCAAAATGACTACTGTCAAAACTTTGTTGGCTATTTCTGCTGTTCGAGGTTGGCATTTGACTCAACTTGATGTTAATAATGCTTTCCTCCATGGTGATCTACATGAGGATGTATACATGCAGCTTCCACAGGGGTTTCACTGCAAGGGGGGCCTGGTTTGTAAGCTCAACAAGTCATTATATGGACTTAAACAAGCTTCCAGACAATGGTACTCCAAGTTTTCATCCACAATCTTGCAGTGTGGTTTCACACAGTCAAAATCAGACTACTCTTTGTTTACTAAGAAGTCTCACAGGTCATTTTTGGCCTTACTAGTTTATGTTGATGACATCCTCATTGCAAGCAATGATGTCAAGTCAGTGGAAGATCTTAAAGTGTTTTTGGATCAGAAGTTCAAGCTTAAAGATCTTGGGAGTTTGAAATTTTTTCTTGGTCTTGAAGTGGCCAGATCAGATAAGGGAATCACCTTGTGCCAAAGAAAATATGCCCTTGAGATACTTAAGGATGCAGGGATGACAGCTTGTAAGCCTTGTAGGATTCCAATGGACCAAAATTTAAAGCTGAGTAAGTATCATGGACAATTGTTGGCTGATCCTGGAGTCTATAGGAGATTGGTTGGTAGATTACTATATCTCACCATTACTAGGCTAGATTTGGCATATTCAGTCCACAAGCTTAGCCAGTTCATGTCCAAGCCTAGAAAACCTCACTTGGATGCAGCTTATAAGGTATTGCAGTATATCAAAAGCTGTCCTGGTCAAGGGATTTTGTTGTCTTCAAGATCTGATTTTCATTTGAAAGGGTACACTGATGCAAATTGGGCAGCATGTGTGGATACTAGAAGATCAACAACCGGATATTGCATCTTTCTAGGAGATTCTTTGGTGTCATGGAAGTCTAAAAAGCAATCCATTGTGTCCAGATCCTCTGCAGAGGCAGAGTACAGGGCAATGGCTTGTGACAGTATGTGAGATAACTTGGCTGCTATCTCTATTGAAGGATCTTGAAGTCTATCATCCTCAACCAGCCTTACATTTCTGTGATAACCAAGCTGCCATGTATATAGGAGAGAATCCTGTGTTTCATGAACGTACAAAACATATAGAGATAGACTATCACTTGGTTAGAGACAAAGTGCAAGATCGAGTGATTAAGTTATTTTATACTCCAACTCACACACAGTTAGCAGATTTATTGACAAAGGCACTTAATGCTCAACAATTGTTTTCTTTACTTGACAAAATGTGCATAATCAACATACATGGACCTGAAGCTAACCTTGAGGGGGGCTGTAAAGATACTAAGGTCAAGGTTAGAGCAGCAGTGAGGCAAGAAGTAGATGCTGAACCAGTGGAATAAAGTGGTTATGATGTGAAGTGCTTATAGAGTAAAACAGAATGATAGTGTTATGCACAAAAACGACACAAGAACTTATGCTACCTGTAGTTTTACTTTTGCATTAGTTATGGTCACACGTGAGAGTCACACGTGCTATGTTGTAACTGCCTAATGTAACTACTCAACGCATAGTTAGGAAAATTAGTTTCTTTTCAGTTAGCTTCCAGTAAGTATATAAGTAGGACCTGTGTACAGATTAATCAATTAATTCATTTTCTCTCAGTCATAATAGAAAGTATTTTCCAGAAGCTCTCTCTCTCGTTTCTTTCTTTCTCAGTTTGTATAGCTCTCTGTTCAGCTTTCTATTACTCCTTAGTTTGCATTTTCACACCTATACTCACTGGAACAACAGCTTATCCAAGAATATAACACCACCTTGCACCAAGAGTACTTATATTGGCAACTCAAATCTAGAATCATGTGGCTAAATTATGGCGATGCTAACACAAAATACTTTTATCTAAAAACCTTACAACATCGCAGCCAATCTTGTATTGTGACCCTCAAAGATGGGACAAGGCTGTGGCTCTCTGGGGATGCTTTAACCACCCATATTATTGACGCGTTTAAAATTTTGTTTACAGCCACTTTGTCTCAAATAAGGTCAAAAGCCAGTTTAGGCCAGCAACATAGTCAAAATAACCCCTTTTCACTGTTTTCAGAACATTACTAGTGGCTCTCGAGTATTCCCTAACTGAAGGAGATTTCTAGGAATGTCCTCTCTCTTCCTCCCTTGAAGGCCCCGAGGCCAAATGGGTATCATGCAATTTTTTTCCAAAAAAATTGGCACATTCTCGAGCCAAGTGTGATTCAGGTCATTTAAGAGATTTTTGAAAAGTTAACTATTCCACCTAATTGGGGCATAACCAATCTTGTCCTTATCCCAAAAGTGGCTCACCTAGAGATGATCAATTGATTTCGACCGATTAGTCTATGTAATACTCTATATAATTTGGTATCCCGAGTTATCCTGCAGCGTCTCAAACCCAATATTGCAAATATTATTAATCCTTGTCAGGCAGGGTTTGTTTCAAGGCACTAGACGAGTGATAATATTATTCTTGTTCAGGAGATTATTCGTAAGCTGATGCATAAAAGGGGTAAAATGGATACGTAGCATTAAAATTAGACCTTGATAAAGCCTATGATCGCCTAGAATGGTCTATGATCGCCTAGAATGGTCGTTTATTAAGGAATCGCTTAAATTTTTTCAAGTCCCGCCAAATCTAATCATGCTTAGTATGAACATGATATCATCAACCCGCTACCATATACAATGGAATGGAGTTCCTCTTCTGGAAGTGATCTCAAGTAAGGGAGTGTGTCAGGGAGACCCACTATCCCCATATCTCTTTATTTTGTGTTTGGAACGCCTCTCCATTCTGTTGGAGAAAGCAATTCGGGACAGAACGATCCACCCTATAGGGTTCAAAGGCCAGATTCGAATCTCCCATTTATTTTTCGCGGATGATATTTTTTTGTTCACAAAAGCCAATGTAATGGTCTGCCAGAATCTTAGTAGAATTTTACAGAAGTTTTGCCATTGTTTGGGCCAAATCATTAGTACCCACAAATCTCGAATATGGTTTTCGCCTAACACCCCTTGAAGAACAAAGGATTAGGTTGCAGGAATATTTGACATACCTACCACAATGCAGATAGGCACATATTTAGGAACCCGCATTTTCACCACCCACCAAACGGCCTATGCATACCAATATTTAGTTGACAAAATTCAAAATAGAATTGAAGGATGGCAGGTCAAATATCTTTCAATGGCTAGCTGTGTCACATTAGTCAAATCTTTGGTAGCTTCCATTCCCATCTATGCCAGGCAAACAACTCTGCTTCCCCAAAAAGTTAGCTAGCAATTAGACAAATTCAGTTGCTAGTTCTTATGGGGAGACATGAATCAGTAGCAGAGCTGTCATACGGTTAGTTAGAAAACTATAACACTTCCGAAAGACGCAGGGGGTTTGGGAATACAATTGATCCAATATAGGAATAGGGCAATTCTTATGAACGAAGCCTAGAGACTGTATCATCAGCCCAATATGCTCTGATGCCAAGTCTTAAAAAATATATTCCACACACGAACATGTTTGACAGTGCCAAAACTCCTAGAGGGTCCCATATTTGGAAAGCCCTGTATGAAGGGATACAATGGTTACGAAATGGTATGAAATGGATATTAGGGGACGGGCAAACTATTAGGGTGTGGGATGACCACTAGATCCCTAGAGGCACCCTCTGGAGTCACATTGAAGGACCATTAATGCAAAACGAAGAAAATCGCCTAGTTAGCTTATTGCGAAATAAACATAGTTAGACTTTAGACTCTCTTCAAGTTTCTCTCCCAACACAAATTGAGCAACTTATTAGAGGTATTCTGGTGGCATGGCTTTCTAGGCTCCCGGATTCCTTTGTATGGCCATATAATAATGGTATTTGCTCAGTTAGTTTGGCATCAAAAATTTTATACCAACAAAAACATGTGCCTTTGGATAAACCGTTATGGAATTAGATATGGAAGTTACAATGCCCCAAAAAGATCCAACTATTCCTTTGGAAAGCCATACGCAATCAGGTTCCCACAAGGCAGTATTTAGCATTTTCTCGCCCAAACATTAATGATCAATGTCCTAAATGCAACAATTCGGAAACAACAATTCATATTTGACATGATTGCCCCTAGGCTAAGGAGGTTTTCTGTCAATCCCTGGGTATCCTGCCACTTTCTTTTTTTCACACACCCTTACAAGCTTGGCTGTAAAGCAATGCTACCACTGATAGTGTTATTCTGCACCAGCAACTCCAATGGAAAATATATTTTCCCTTCCTATGTTGGCATTTATGGTTAGTTAGAAATAAACATATTTTTAAGAACCGGTTCAAGCAGTTAGAAATTAACGTATTTATGGTTAGCATAAACTAGTCTACACAACGGTGCAAGTAGCTACAAAATATTTTTTTTCTTAGCCAGCTTTGATAAACCGATTCAAGTTAGGACTCCACTAATTATTAAATGGGCTGCGCCAAATGAACCCTATGTAAAGCATACGGATGGTAGTTCCATAGGTAACACAGGGATGGCCAGCGCAAGGGGCCTACTACGAGATAGCTCTAGGTTATGGATATCAAGATTTTCTCTAAATATGGGTATAGCCACTAATAATATGGCATAGTTGGGAGCAGTTAGGCAAGGCCTCTTGTTGGCATGGGACTTGGGGTTCAAATTTATATAGCTTGAGATTGATTCTGTAACAATTTTATCCTGGTTAACTGAAAAAAATTCTACTTACCCTCCTGATGTGTTTCCTTTAATATGTGATTGCAGGAGCCTTATGGAGCGGGCATAGGAGGTTCAAGTGCACCATATGTATCGTGAAGCAAACAACTGTGCGGATGCCCTAGCGAAACAAGGGAACCACCAATAGCATCTCTTGACTATCTACAATACCTGTCCCAGTTTTGTATACCACTGTTTAGTAAGGGATTTGGCCGGCCTCGGGAGTACTAGACTATGTGCATGAAGGTTGGATAATGATGATGTTGTATAAAATTCTGTTATAATTATACAAGACTTCCCGTTTCTACCAAAAAAAAAAAAACTATGATTGAAAAAATATATGGATCGGCCAATTTTAGTTTCCAAGATTCATGGAATCTAATCCTTATTTGAAACAAAGCACCAACTATATAGAGACAACATTAGTTTAGAATCACATAGGACATGCATTAAGAAAGTGAAATTTTACAAGAATTATAAGTTTGAACATCATACTGCTAAAAATCACAAACTTATAGCATGCTCAAATATGTTAAAAGTCACTAATGGGAATGATTATGATAGGTTCTAAAGATTTAGAATTAAATATTTAGAATCATCATTGTATTGTGTTGGCAAACCGAGATCAAAACATGTCTAGTCTATGTGTTTAGGCAATGCTTAAATAAGGGTGATTCAAGTTTTGAGGTCCAGCTGTTTGCAAAAAAGAAAAGTGAGGTTCTACCTTTCTCGACCAATCGAGAATTAGGCTCAACCGATTGAAAATCGCAAGTCCAGTTTTTTTTGCAGAATTTTAAACAAGCCCAATCCCGTGAAAACATTTAGGGTTTCACTTAAACTTCTCTACATATTAAAGAAAAACCCTAGCCATGTTTTGTGGTGTTGAAGAAGACTTGTGTGTTACTCTTTGTGAGATTTGAAAGGTTTTGTACTTTCAAACTACACAAGAATCTACCAGAGCAAGAACTACAATCAAGGATTGATAGAAATAGTTGCTGCATCAAGATCAACAAGAAAAGGTGATTTGAAACCTTTGAGTGGGATCTCAAAGTCACAAGAAAGGTGGCTTGTATTGCTATAAATCCAAGAAGAGAAGGAGTCTGTGAATACGGAGCTTGCACGTGGTCGTGTCAATAAGTTACTATTGGAGGTAGCATTAGATTTAGGGCTAAATCTATTGTAAAAATTTTGATTATCTTATAGTGGATTTAGTTTACCTTGAGGATAGCTGAGTCAAACCTCTCTAGGTTTTTACCTTGAAAGGGTTAGTTTCATTAGTTTTCCTGGGTTATCATATCATGGTATTATTTATTTTTCCGTATTTTTGCATGATATGATTTATTTATGTTTAACCTAGATTTGAAAATAATCTAAGTAATCACTTGGTTAATAAATTAGGTTAAACAATCTGTTTTAAGGGGTCTAAATGAACTTTCAGATTCCATTTTATCTCTTATTAGCAAGGAGCAAAGAGTACTCAGTAACATAGGGGCGTCATTTTATGTGTAAGATTTGTCATGTAGTTATGCATTAGTAATCACATGACCACCAAACCGCTGCTGCAAGTAAATGATCAATGCAAAAAGCAATCCCCTAGGGAGATAACAAAATCCCAAGCAGTGGAATACAAATTCATAACAGGATTTGCATACATATATATATATATATATGTGACTCATCATAGTGGCAAAAATATTTGTAAGAGCTTATCTCTTATTGTTTAATATACAATTTACGAAATATATAACGCAATTGATCCAACCAAAAGTCGTCTCATCAATTACAATAAGCCTAATTGACCTCAACTAATAAACCGCAAATACGTCCTATGGCTATGAGAGGGTTTTGTCGACCCATTCTTTTGTTTATGTCAACAATCTATTTAATAATTATTATGCCTTTTGAGTTTTTACCATATAATAATCGCTGTGACTCCTCAAATATGTCGACTGTTGAAACTTTTTTTTTTTTTTTTTGGCACTCATTGCTTTAGCTTTTTTTTTTTTTTTTTTTTGTCTAAATAATAATTTTTTCTTTTTTTTCTTTTTTCTTTTTTTTTCTTTCTATTGTTCTTGCATGTTAAATCTACGGTTTTTTTTTTTTTTTATAATCACAAAAGTAAATTAATTTAATGCAATATATATTGAAGTTTTTCTTAATTTATTTTTGTGATTCTACGAAAAGTTTCATAAATCGTTAACCTGATTTCGGTGGATTTACTATTTTTGTTAATCGATGTAAGTGCTAAAGTTGATTTGATTGAATGTGTTGTACTATGTGTGCTATTAAATAATTTTGTATATGAGCTACACTTACAGAAGGCGCAGTTCCATTCATGACGGTTACGAGCCTGACGGCTACCGCATCAGAAATATTCTCAAAATTGTTGTAGTGTTGTGATTAGGTTTCAGTGAAACAGTTCCCCCTCAAAAAAAAAAAAGTTTCAGTGAAACAACGTGCTCATTGCAAAGTTATAATTTTGGAATCCTGGAGAAATTATAAGGAACGAATGATGGACATTTATAAGTGATATGGTCTACTATTCTACTAAAAGATTTTTATTTGTTTAAAATGGTTGAGTCAAAATTTTTTTTAAAACAAAAACTAATTACTGACTCAACATTTTAAACAAGTGGGACTCTTTTAATAGAATGGTGGACAAGTGACGTGATTCACCATGAGGATTGTCTAATTTCTCCCACATTTGATTGGTTCAAAAATACGAAAAATTATTGAATAGTCCGAAGTACCATAAATGTGTACTCTCCCTTCTCATTTGAATTATGGATCTCAACATAAATTTAATTAGTGAGATCTACAGTTATGTGAGATAGGAGAATATGCATTTATGGTAATCTAAGAGTGAATAATTACCCCAAAAATCTTATCAAAAAAAAAAAAAATTACCCCAAAAATATCCCCACATTCCTAGGTTTAAGTAGAGACAAAATTGAAGGACTATCTATTAAAAATACATCTCTGACTCCCACGTTTCTAATTTCCACTCAAAACAATGACTATAAAATATGACGGATTTGGCTTACTTCCAGTACTTTTTTCACTGAACATGTCCTTTTATTTTAAATACACAATAACAAGTAGTTGTGGGTTTTAATCCCCATCTTTTATTTGTTAATAGGTGATGTAGCAATCTCTCATTAAAATAAAATGAGATTTTTTTTAAAAAAGTACTGGAAGTAAGCCAAACTCAAATAAGACGACACTGTTTTCAAACTCAAACAAATGGGTCCATTTGGTAGTAGTATTTAAGTATTGTTGTTCAATTTTAAGTGTTGTGAAAATACGTGTTTGAGTGTTATAGAAATATGTGTTAGAAGTGTTATTATTGTTTAAGGGAAATGCTGAAAACTGTTGTTTAATTAAGAGTGCCAAACAGCCCTAACTTCCCACAAATAACTTCCAGCCAGAAGTTCACGAGTACTACATAGGAGCACAATTAACTATGCAAAAATACAGAGCATAATCTTGTAACAGTGGAAGGTTCCAACATCATTGATTTTAATCCTACAGGCAATCTCTTTTTTTGAGTTGGTTAGTTCCAATGAATTTTATATAAAAATTAACTTTTTTTTCCTTTGTTTTATGCTTAGATTTTGATATGGATACAGATGGAAAGTGTTTTATGTGGCAGGTTTGTTTGCTTATGTTTCTAATCTTTTTCACATGCCTATTGTCCTCAAAATTTTATGATTTTATTTGGTAACACGTCCTAAAACGGCACTTCTCCACTTTTTTTGAATTATCAAATTCAAAATTTTTTTTTCTTTCACAAAATATTAGAAAACCAAATTCAAGTATTTGAAGAGATAAACGGTAGTTTAGTATTGCAAAATGAATCAAATTCTGTCTTTGGATTTTTTTTTTTTTCTTTGTACTATTTATTTCATTGGGTTTACAAATATAAGTTTTTTTTTTTTTTCCTTCCTTTAGTTTATTGTGTTAACAATTATGAGTTTCTTTTCCTTCTTTTTAATTTAATTTTTATGAATAGATTGTGAGTGGGATTGCATTGCCATTGGAGTCTGATACCTTATACAGGGAGAAACATGAGATTACGAGGGTTTGGGGTACATACATTTGGACATGTTGTTATCTTCTTTTTATTTTATTATTATATTTCATTTTATTACTTGATTTGGTTTGAAAGTGTACGTTTCTCTTTTACATTGATGGTTCTAAAGTCAAATGTAGAAGATGAATCATTACCACCAATGTGATTGTATTTATATTTAGGTACATGTTGATTTGGTTTTGTTTATTCATTCATTTCCTTTTCAAGAACTCATTCAATTAAAAAAAAAATGTTATTTTTGCAGTAAATTAAAATGAATGAATGGAAAATTATGACATTAAACCTAAAATAAATAAATAAAAAAGTCTTGTCACACACGCAAATATATAAATGATTTTTTTGATTCATTGGAAAAGAGCCTCATCGCACCAAGAATATATAAAGAGAAGTGTTACGTCCACAATATTTTTACAATATTTTCACAACAAATCATGGGTGGTTAGTTGTTATTGGTTCAAATTTGAATTTAGCACTGAGATTACTTTTTTATCCCAACAATAACAACCAGCAATAACCTGTCACTTCAGATTTGTTGTAAAAATGTTATAAAAAAGAGTCTTGTCACACACACAAATATATAAATGATTTTTTTGATTCATTGGAAAAGAGCCTCATCCCACCAAGAATATATAAAGAGAAATGTTATATCTACAACATTTTCACAACAAATCATGAATGGTTAGTTGTTATTGGTTCAAATTTGAATTTAGCACTGAGATTACTTTTTTAACCCAACAATAACAACCAGTAACAACATGCCACTTAGAACTTGTTGTAAAAAAGAGTCTCGTCACACACGCAACTATATAAATGATTTTTTTGATTCATTGGAAAAGAGCCTCATCGCACTAAGAATATATATATAGAAAAGTGCTACGTCCACAACATTTTTACAACATTTTCACAACAAATCATTGGTTCTAACCTTCTAACCTTCACTCCCTATTCCCTAACCTTTACAAAAATTACTAAAATTAATACTACATATATACTAATTTAAAATATAAATAAATAAATAAATAAATAGGAGGGGCCATGGCCCCCCAAAGCCAATGATTGGCCCCGTCCCTGCTCATACAGCTCTTCCCTAAGCTAGAGATGTTACTATTTATTAATGAAGTTTAAGGGACACGTATACGTACATGGTTGTAGTCTACCTTTTAAATTGTTTGAGCACGTATAGTCTTACTTTATATTTATACTAGTTAAAAACTCATGCGTTGCACGGTTTACTTAAAAAGATATATGTAAATAAATTAAAAGATTCAAAACTATATTAATAATAATTAGTTAGTCACATTATAAAAAACATTAATGTTATGACATATAATTAATACATACATTTGAGTCACTTTTTATGAGCACGGTGTGTAATATATAAATTTTACATATTAATACATAAAATTATGATATACAGTTAAAATAAATATTAAATTTGTTTTAAATTACTTTGAAAACTTTTGCTAATAGAATCTTAGATGAAGTAGAATTTTAAATTTCTTATAGTTTAGAAAATAGATTTTTAAATTATTGATAAAAGATTTTGATCTGCATTAGCTATCTATTGTCACTATATTAATAATTTATGACAGTATGCATATAGTATTATAACCTATTACCAAAGCACTTTAATTTTGAAAGGAAAAATTTGAAAAGGAATGGCCATTTTGAGGAGATAAAACATGGCGTTTGAGGCATATGAGCACTATTTTGACTTTCATAATGCATAATGTAAACAAAGAAAGAATAAGTGTTAACCATATGTGTGGAGTAAAGTTGCTTGAGATGATTATATATATATATGAAATCTTCACATGTTTTGTAACCAAATAGACAAACAAACTCTTCATAAGAGTGTCATTAAGAAGTAAAATAAATACTAAACTAAAACTCTTAACTCACGGAAAAAAACTGAAATTTGTAAAACTTAAACTTTTTCAAGTTTGTGGATTGAAAATTTTAAAAGTACATAGATTAACACTTAAATTAAAATATGACAAAAAAGTGTAGTGACAAAATAAAAATTGTAGATAATTCATATAGTGATGAAGAGGGAAAAAAAAAGTTGATGTCAACAAATAAACTTTTGTATCTATCCAAAAATTAATATAGCAATGGTTTAAAAGTTGTAAACTACTCTAGATTTAGTGGAAATAAAATTTTATACTATTAAAACTTTAGCTAATAGAGTTAAATCTCAAGAAAACTATCTTCATAAGAGTGTCATTAAAAGTAAAAATCAATGCTAAACTTAATTCAAACTCTCTTAATTTGTGGAGGTGTGAAGCTAAAATCTAAATCTCTAAAACATCATGCTTTTGCTCAATTATTCTCCTTTTTATTAATAAAAATTTTACTACTCAAGAAAATTAATTTAATCTAATAACGCATATATAAACATAACACGAATACATATGGAACCTTTGTTATAGGAGAGAATACAAAATTTGATCATTCTTAAATAATAAATAGATTAAGCGTAAATATTTATAGAGGTTTATATGATAGATTTCATGGATTTAAAATTGCATTTATGATTCATAAGCAAAACCTTTAAAAAAAACATAAAAACACAAAAACAAAGAAGAGAAATACATGCCTGTAATAGTTTGGATGGTAGGTTTAATAAAGACTTCTACTATGGATTTCACAAACATCAAATTGCCTAAGTAAGAAGAAAAAAACAAAAAAAAAAAAAAAAAAAAAAAAAACAAAGGAGAGTTAGATTTCTAAACAACATAGGAAGGAATCGTAAGAGAATGAAAATTATTGATAATGGGGGAGAGAAAAGAAGAAGAAGAAGAAGTTATCCAAAAAATATGTCATATAAATTGAATGAAAAAAAAATGTTCACATAAAAAAAAAAAAAAAAAAAAAAGTAAGTAAGTAAGTAAACGTGAATGATGGCAATAAGGAAATTGGATAGATTTAAAAAATAAATAAAAATTATGATGATGGAGGAGTCAGTTGGTTGAACACTTCGGCTTCGGTGGACTACGGCGTTAGCGGAGGCCTGTAAAGAGAGAAAACAATCAAAGGGTGACCGGGGTGGACCGGCCAAATACCCTCCGATGGCAAAGTTAGTATCTTCTCTCAAATGGAGTTCCAACTTTTTGGGAGCAAAATCTCAGAGTTTTTTCATACCTTTGCTTGGTTCAGACCGGTCCTTATATAGGGAACTTTGGGGTGGTTATTGGTTCAATAACTTCCCCCAGATTTGTGGAGTCCGGACATAACATCCTCAACGGCTATAGAAATTACAACCGCTACTAGAAGTTACATACTTGGAGGAATTGGTGGCGATGAACACGGGTCGATTAACCGCTCCAGAATTTGCTGTTGTGTGGTCGTCCATGTGCAATGCCCATGGACGACTCTTTGTTAGACTGTTGTGTGGTCGTCCATGGTCTTTGCACATGGACGACTCTTCAAACCTGATTCCCTCAGGTTTATTCAGTTGATCAATACTCTAGACGACATATCTGGACGAATCAGAGATGGTCTGGCCATTTGGCTAACTGGTGATCATGGACGACTCCTCTGGACGAACCATAGATGTAATTTTTGCTATCCCATCAGTTGCCCCCTTGTCCAGGGTGTCGTCCAAGGATATTGTGGGGATTTAATTCCCTTTATGTAGCCACGTGTCGTGATTTAATTCGTTGAGCAGTAAGTCGATTACATTTTCCTAAGCGATTGCCACTTGTCATCTTCTTAATGGATGGTGTCGCTTCACGGACCCTACTCCTGGGCCCTATAAATAAGCACATTCTCCTTCTTGCCCTTTACCTTTCTCATAAACTCCCTTCTGCCATCTCATCCAAGATTCTCGTCTAGCCTTCGTCCTAGTTTTGTCAGGTATTTCCTCTTCCTTTTAGGTTTTCGTCTTGATCTTTATTTTAGTTATGTCTTCGTCTAGTAGTACAGAGAGAGAAATAGACGAGTATCAGGACGTCTCGTCTGGGAGTTATGAGAGTGGTGAGGGTAGCACTAGTTATAGCAGTAGTTCCTCGAACGAGCATTATTCGTCCGAGGTTCCTGGCATTTCCTTAGAAGAATTTCAGGAAATGCAACGTAGGACGGCCTCTGGAACTGGGGCTAGCTCGTCCAGAGCATCACCTAGGCCTTTTCAGGATGAGGAGGAGGAAGAGGAAAACATCATATACAGCTATGCACCTGAGGTAGCGTCCACCCTAGACACCCCTAAGTTAAAAATATTAGTAGATAGATACCAAATTCCTAGGGAGTTTGAACCTCGTCTGCCCAGGGAAGGAGAGTGGTGTTGTTCTCCTTCTTCTGGTTTGGGAGTATACTCGTCTTATCTCTTAGCTGGTCTTAGGTTTCCCCTAAATTCATTTTGTAGAGGTCTTCTTCATAGGTTAGGTATTGGTCCTAACCAACTTAATCCCAATGGTTGGAGGACGATAGTTGCCATGCAAGTGTTATGGCGTGAGGCACTGGAAGGGGAATGTCCTATAACAGTGGACGAGTTCCTCTACTGTTATAAGCCCTCAGAAATAAAACAGTCAGCTGGTTTTTACCAGTTCTCGTCCAGAGGCTCTCACTATAGCTTAATAAAGGGCCGTAGCTCGTCTGATAGGCTCTGGAAACAAGAATTTTTTATTATTTCTGGAAACTGGGCTGGGGACCCAACAGATGTTAGTAATGCCCCCTTCCCTCCTTTTACCAGCCCCATAGGTCGCCTTCGTCCTGAGGGTATGTTTTCTTTTCATGTTATTTATTTTATTCCTTACACATTTTCTATCTTTCAATCGTCTAACCACCTTTCTTTTATTGGTGCAGCTGTTATTCGTCCACGTTTGAACAGGTCTTACTTGGATCGAATTGACCAAGTGCGTGCCTTCCCTAGAAGAACTTTCCACGATTTAGTAACTTTCAGCAGTTTGGCTACGTGGGGTCTTGGTCCAGAACCAACTGCTGAGAACCTAGGCCACAAAGAAACTACTCGTAGAAGTAAGTATCGTCCATCTCTACTCCATTTTCTTCTCTATTATTTTTTTTATTATTATTATTATTCTTTTTTTTTTTTTAAACTGATTTCCTTCGTTGTAGGAATACTTACAATGAAAGAAAATAGGGAAAAAACAGTAACCAGTGGGGACGAGGATGCTCTCGTGCCTCCAGTCGACCAGAAGGCTGCCGTCCAGCCTGGGAAGAGAAAGTCCAAGAAAATTTCAAGTGCTGTGGACCTGGACGACCTTCCTAGTCGTCGAGGTTCTAAAAAACCAAAAACCGCTCAGACTTCATCTCTTCCCAAGGTCCCTAAATTTACTCCTCCGACGGTGAATCTGGACGACCCTCCTACCAACGTGGAGCCCGTCCAAATAATTCATCCTATTCAGACTGATCCTACTCCCCCTCCAGCTAAGACTCCTCGAAAGCTTCATTCGTCAGAGCAATCAGATCGTCCCTCTAACTTGGTGCTGGACGAGGGGTATGCATGGAGGACGTTCAAAGGAATCGTCACTAACAATGAAGTTAATTAATGTTACAACATGTTAGTGAAGGAATTTGAACGTTCTGGCGTCCATGACCTCTTTAAGGTAGGACCTTAATTCGTCCTTGTGCGCTTCTTTTTATTTTTTTATTTTTTTATATATAGAATCTCTAACTCTCATTCGTCCATGCACATGCTATGTCAAAGTTTTATATAGCGACGTGCCAGGTCAAGGAACTTGCTGAGGAGGCCAAGACGGCAAAAGAGAAGGCTAAGGAGCTGAATAACGAAATTTTGTTGAAAAAGGGGGAGGTGATTAGGCTGACTGATGAAGTCAACCGTTTGCTAGCATGTGAGACGAAGTTAAAGGAAGAGGTGGAAGAACGCAAAGCAGATGGTGTCGAGAAGGACACTCGTATTGCTTACTTGGAGGGAGAAGTTTTAGGGTTTGCTTTGTCCTTGGAGAAAGCACGCGAGGAAGCCATTTTAGCCTTCAAGAAGTCTGACGAGCTTAAGAATCGTCTAGACAGTCACTATGCTGCCGGCTATGAGGACTTCCGTGCTGATGCCAAAGAAGCCTTCCTTGATCTAAACTTTGACTCCTTCAAGCTTCCTCTTGCTACAGAGAGTTCCTTGCTAGCGACGAGTTCTGAGGACGTCAATGTGGTGGACGACGCTAATAACGAGGTGACACAAGACGATCCAAAGAATGCTCCCAGTGGTCAATCCAAGTGATTTCATCTTTCATTTAGAAAGTTATATTTTAATTTTATTTGGAGGTGCCCAGTGTTTTGGGCTTTTGCTTATTTCTTCTAGAATTTATTCAAGTACAATTTCTTCGTCCAAGTTTTATGGACGAGTTTTATGAATAAGCACTCATTACTCTTTTAAGGGTTTTTGGACGGTGGTCGTCTACCCTTTGAATTTTATGAATGCTTTTCCTTTTCATTGTTCATTGTGTTTGAATATTCCTTAAGCTTTGTGAACAAATTTCATTTATATCGTCCATACCATTTTTGTGGTTGTGGGATTTTCCCTTTTATGGAGGTTTTATCTCGTCTTGAACATATGGACGAATCCCTTCCTGTATAACATCATGAGATGTTCACTTTCAAGCAAAGTTCGTCCATGAATGACGTCTTTTTGCCAGATTTATTCGTTGCTTAAATTTTAGGACGATTATTTACTCGTCCTTAATTAAATTTTCCCAACAAATGCTCGTCCATGGGCTGGATTGTTAAGTTGGTTAGATTCGTCTATGGGCCTGTGGAGTTTTTACACGCACATTGTTCGTCCATGGTTTAGACGATCATACTCTAGGTTTGTCTCGTCTTGAGCTTAGACGGACATACCTTGTTTATTTTTCTTGCTTTATCCTTATCTAAAGGAAAGCTTTTAGACGATACTTCCTTGCGTCCAAGGATTTTACTCGTCTTTGGCCTTTTGCCTTCTGTGGATTATCTTGGATCATAGAAAATGGAGGATTCCCATACAATAATACATATACTTAAAACACATCATATATATATTTGGAAATCCATACTATGTAATCATTCGTCCACAATCATGGCACATGCTTGAGAGCTTTTGCTTTCAGGGAATTAAAAATACATAATACAACATAACTTCGTCCATGAGCAGCATAAAATACTTATACACTTAAAACACAATAGTAATAAGCAAATACTGGAAAATAATATTAAGCATTACTTCAAACGTCCAAGAGTCTCGTCCATGTCAGGGCTCGTCCATGATAACCCTTCATTGATAGTATCTCCTTAGGTGTTCAACATTCCACGGGTGCTCTAACTTTCGTCCATCCAGGGCTTCCAAATAGTAGGATCCTTGTCTCTTGAAGTTGATAACTCTGTAAGGTCCTTCCCAGTTTGGTCCCAGCTTCCCATGGGCCGGGTTTTTGGTGGCCAAAGAAACCCTTTTAAGGACGAGATCCCCAATGTTAAAGCGTATGGGTTTCACCATAGCATCATGCTGCTTTGCCATGAGATTTTTGTACCTTACTGTTCTTTGCTCCGTCTCCATTCTTACCTCGTCTATGAGATCGAGGTTAAGACGAAGCTGTTCGTTGTTTTCCTCATCTTGATACTTCATCACCCTATGGCTGGCCATATGCACTTCTGCAGGTATGACTGCTTCGCTCCCATAAGCCAGTTTGAAAGGAGTCTCTCCTGTGGGAGTCCTCGTTGTTGTTCTGTAAGCCCACAAAACACCTGGTAATTCATCCAGCCATACTCCCTTTGCCCCTTCAAGCCGAGTCTTGATGATTTTCAACAAGGATCGGTTTGCTACTTCTGCTTGTCCGTTAGCCTGTGGGTGGGAGGGTGAGGAATAATGATTCTTGATTCAAGCTGTTCACAGAATTCTCTGAAGGGGGTGTTGTCAAACTGTCGTCCATTGTCAGATACTAGTACTTTTGGTACTCCAAATCTGCATACAATGCTCTTCCAAACGAAATTTTTGACATTTTATTGTGTAATTTTCACTAAGGGTTCAGCTTCCACCCATTTAGTGAAATAATCTATCCCCACTACCAAGAACTTCATCTGTCTGGTTCTAGTTGGAAAGGGACCCAAAATATCCAAACCCCACTATGCAAAAGGCCAAGAGGCCATCATTGGGGTGAGGTATTCTGAAGGCTGTCTAGGAATATTACTGAAACGCTGACATTGGTCACATACCTTAACATATGCCTTAGCATCAGCTTGGACGGTTGGCCAGTAGTACCCTGCACGGATGACCTTGTGGACGAGTGATCTAGCTCCTGAGTGGTTTCCACATGCTCCTTCATGAACTTCTCTCAGCATGTAATTCGCCTCGTCTGGAGCTAAACACCTCAGGTATGGCTGTGAAAAACCTCTTTTGTACAACACTTCATCCATAAGGACGTATCTAGCTGACTTAAATCTGAGCTTCCTGGCTTCATCCTTCCCCTCTGAAAGCCTTCCGTCCCTCAGGTATGATATTATTGGGGTCATCCAATTCTCCTCGCCTCCTATCTGCAATATCTCTGGGAGGTCTATGCTTGGCATGTATTGTATTTCATCAAACTTCATTGCTTCATTAGAGAAGGCTTCCTTCGCTAGAGTATCTGCTTCTATGTTCTCTTCCCTCGAGATTTGAACAAAATTAACTTTTTTGAATTTCTTCACAAGGCGTACCACTTTCTTCAAATATTTCTTCATTCTGTCTTCCTTTGCTTCACACATCCCATTTACTTGACCTATGACCAACTGAGAATCTCCCAAGACGAGTATTGAGTCTGCCTCCATAGATTTAGCTAACTCCAACCCTTTAAAAAGGGCTTCATACTCTGCTTCATTGTTAGTTGTTTGATACTGCAAGCGAACCTTGTGATTCAATTTTTCTCCTTCTGGTGATTGCAAAACCACTCATATACCTCCTGCATACAGTGTAGATGATCCATCTACATGGACGACCCATTTTTTATTGTCTTCTTTGTCATCCAAGTCCTCATAACTTGGAGTGAACTCTGCAATGAAATCTGCCAGGGCTTGAGCTTTTATTGCATTCCTCGGTTGGTACCGAATATCAAACTCACCGAGCTCAACTGCCCATTGAATTAGTCGTCCTGCAGCTTCAAGTTTATTTATTGAGTTCTTGAATGGATGACCTGTCATGACATTGATGACATGACCTTGGAAGTAGTGTCTTAACTTCGTAGAAGCTGTTATTAGTGCGAAGGCTAACTTCTCTATCAATGGATACCTTCCTTCTGCCCCTCTCAGTGCCCGGCTAGTGTAATACACAAGCTTCTGCACCTTTTCTTCCTCCCTGATCAACGCTGAACTCACGGCATGTGGGGACACTACTAAGTATAAATATAGTTATTCTCCTAGCACGGACGAACTTAGCAATGGGGTCGTGGTAAGATAGTGCTTTAGGTCCTGGAAGGCCCTTTGACACTCGTCCGTCCATTCAAATGCCTTCCTGAGAATTTTGAAAAAGGGTAAACACTTGTCAGTCGCTTTTGAGACAAACCTGTTCAGAGCTGCAACTCGTCCAGTTAGGGATTGGACTTCCTTGATGTTCTTCGGTGGTTCCATGTTCAATATGGCTTGGATCTTGTCTGGATTTGCCTCAATTCCTCTCTCTGAAACCATGAATCCTAGAAACTTTCCTGACGATACTCCGAATGCACATTTACTTGGGTTCAGCTTCATCTTGTATCGCCTAAGTGTTTCAAAGGTTTCCTGAAGATTGTCCAAGTGGCTTCCCTCGTCTAAGCTCTTCACAAGCATGTCGTCCACGTACACCTCCACATTCCGTCCTATTTGTGGACGAAACATGTGGTTCACCAACCTTTGATAAGTTGCCCCTGCGTTCTTTAGACCGAAGGGCATCACCTTGTAACAAAATAAACCTTGACTGGTAATAAAAGATGTCTTTTCCTGGTCTGCCTCGTCCATCTTTATCTGATTATATCCCGAGAAGGCGTCCATGAAGCTCAACAGTTGATGGCCAGCTGTAGAATCAACCAGTTGATCAATACGTGGCAAAGGATAACTATCCTTAGGGCAAGCCTTGTTCAAGTCAGTGAAGTCGATGCACATCCTCCACTTGCCATTTGCCTTCTTCACCATCACTACATTTGCCAACCAATCCGGGTAATAGACTTCCCGGATAAACTGTGCTGTGGTTAGTTTCTGAACCTCTTCCTTGATAGCCTTCTCTCGTTCAGGGACAAACACCCTTTTCTTTTGACGAATAGGCTTTGAAGAGAGGGACACGTTCCGTCGATGAGTGATTACACTTGGATCAATGCCAGGCATGTCATCATGACTCCATGCAAAAACATCGGCATTCTTCTTTAGAAACTAGACGAGGTCTTCTTTCGCCTTCTCCTTCATACTTGTTCCAATTCTAGTAAATTTCTCAGTATCATTTTCTTGTAATAAAACATCTTCCAATACTTCAGTCGGTTCTGCAACAATTCTTCTTTCTTCTATACTCATAGTCTGCATTTGCTCGTCCACAGCCAACATGGCTAGATAACACTCTCTGGCTGCCAACTGATCTCCTTGTGCTTGTCCAATCCCACACTCCGTAGGGAATTTGATTGATAGATGGTAGGTAGATGTTACCGCCTTCCAACTGTTCAAGGTTGGTCTTCCAATGATGGCATTGTATGAGGATGAACAATCCACCACAAGGAAATTCACTTCCTTAGTTATCTGCTGTGGGTATGACCCTACTACTACAGGCAAGGTAATGGTACCTACGGGCTGCACTTTCATTCCTCCAAATCCTATCAGTGGCGAACTCACTGGACGAAGCTGATCTCGTCCAAGCCTCATCTGCTGGAAGGCAGGATAATACAATATATTCGCTGAGCTTCCATTATCCACCAACACCAACCTGGTTCTGTAATCTGCTATGAGTAGGGTAATGACGATTGCATCGTCGTGTGGATGATGGATCCTCTCAGCTTCTTCGTCCGTAAAAGAGATGTTTGGCTCGTCTGTTTCCTTCGTCTTTGGGGGTCGTCCAGAGAGTTGGACGTTCTGCACCGCTTTGAGATACGTCTTATTTGCCTTGGAAGATTGTCCTGTCGACGTCCCACCAATGATAACCCTTATTTCTCCTAGCGGGGGTCGTGATGACTCTTCCATTTTTGCTTTTAATTTTTCATCTTTATGATCCCTTCCAACGAAATGCCTCAACTTTCCTTGTCTGATGAGATTTTCGATCTGCTGCTTCAAGTCGTAGCAGTCGTCCGTGTCATGCCCATGATCTCTATGGAAGCGACAATATTTATTCTTATTGCGCTTATTCGGATCTCCTTTCATCTTCTCTGGCCACTTTAAGGAAGGATCATCCTTAATTTGCATGAGCACCTGATCGAGTGGGGCATTTAAAGGTGTGTAATTCTGATTCCTTGCTAAAGGGCCTGCCTTCCTGCTATCTCTGTCTCGATCCTTTTTATCTTCCGTTCGTCCTTTCTTTGGACGAGGCCCTTGTTCAGAGTGACGCATGGGGTTGATTTCCATTCTCTCAGCTCTCTTCCTCTTCTTAGCTATGATTGCATCTTCCGCGTTCATGAAGTTTTGGGCTGAATGGACGAGTTCAGCCATGGACTGGGGCTCTTTTTCATACAGCTTGTGAATGAACAAGTCCGAGTTAACCCCATTATGGAAGGCTGCCAACAGTAGCTTGTCGTCCACCTCGTCTACTGTCAGGGCTTCACTGTTGAAGCGTGTGATGAAGGAACGCAGGCTTTCATTCTCTCCTTGCTCTATGGTTAATAGGCTGGACGAGGAACGCTTGTGCCTCTGTCCCCCAATGAAATTATTGACAAATAATTTGCTTAACTCCTCGAAAGAACTTACAGAATTCGGGGGTATTTTGCTGAACCATACTCGCGCTGGTCCCTTAAGGGTGGTAGGGAAGGCTCTGCACATAATCTCGTCTGGAACCCCTTGGAGATGCATTGTGGTCTTGAATGTAGCAATATGATCAAAAGGATCACGCGCTCCATCATATGAATCCAGGGAAGGCATTTTGAACTTCGGTGGCAAGGGATGCCCATTGATGGAAGCCGTGAAAGGGGAATCTGTTCGGTGAACCAAATCCTCAACGGGATTTGCCATTCTCATGTTCTCCTTCATCTCATCCATAACCTTCCTCATCTGATCCATTTCCTTCTCCAAATGTGGCACCCTTCGCGAAGTGGTGCCTCTTGATTGAGTCTCGGGCTCAACATTTCCCCCTCTGTCTTCTTGACTCTGGGATTGTCTCTCAGCATGTCCTTCACGGCGCTACCTCTCCATCTCCCTAGTCAACTCTTGATTCTGGCGAGTTAACTCCGCCATAGCGGCCGCCATGGATTGCATGTGTTGGATGGAAGGCGACTACATGACAGGCGCTGATTGGCGATCGCGATGGGGGTTACTTGAAGCGTCTCTGCTTCCCTGATGGCCTGGGCTTGTAGCCCTCAACCTAGTCCGAACCATTCAACCTTTTTTCCTAGAAAGCCAAATTGTAAAACAATTTACACTCCCCACAGACGGAGCCAACTGATGATGGAGGAATCAGTTGGTTGAACACTTCGGCTTCGGTGGACTACGGCGTTAGCGGAGGCCTGTAAAGAGAGAAAACAATCAAAGGGTGACCGGGGTGGACCGGCCAAATACCCTCCGATGGCAAAGTTAGTATCTTCTCTCAAATGGAGTTCCAACTTTTTGGGAGTAAAATCTCAGAGTTTTTTCATACCTTTGCATGGTTCAGACCGGTCCTTATATAGGGTACTTTGGGGCGGTTATTGGCTCAATAACTTCCCCCAGATTTGTGGAGTCCGGACATAACATCCTCAACGGCTATAGAAATTACAACCGCTGCTGGAAGTTACATACTTGGAGGAATTGGTGGCGATGAACACGGGTCGATTAACCGCTCCAGAATTTGCTGTTGTGTGGTCGTCCATATGCAATGCCCATGGACGACTCTTTGTTAGACTGTTGTGTGGTCGTCCATGGTCTTTGCACATGGACGACTCTTCAAACCTGATTCCCTCAGGTTTATTCAGTTGATCAATACTCTGGACGACATATCTGGACGAATCAGAGATGGTCTGGCCATTTGGCTAACTGGTGATCATGGACGACTCCTCTGGACGAACCATAGATGTAATTTTTGCTATCCCATCAAATTATAATCAGCTTAGAATTATAAAGTTATCCAAAAAAGAAGAAGTTTTTTTAGAAACATAACTTTATCCAAAAAAGTGATAAAGTCATAGAAGAAAAGTTAATAAGAACAAAAAAAGGGGACTTTTTTTTTTTTGAGTTAAAAATAATTGATGCAATTTGAATTATATATATAAAATAAAAAATAAAAAAAATTCATACGTGAACATAACATAAAAAATTTTAAAATAAAAATAAAAGAAAACTTGATGGATAGTTGTGAGGAAACAAGATAGAATTTTTTTTCCTAAACCTAATTATCAACTAATGTAGAAATTAAAACCTAAAATAAAATAAAAAAAACACAAAAAGAAGAATAAGTTGTTATCAACATAACTTTATCCAAATAAGTAATAAACCAATGGAAGAAAGTTGATAAGAATTAATAAGATGTCACAATAATTATCTCCAAAAAAAAAGTCACGTATGTGAAGAGGAAGACTTTGCTGTTTTTTTTTTTTTTTAATGAAGTAATATAATTTAAATAAAAAAAAAGAATTAGATGAAGATTTTGAATTGTAATCAAATTGAGATTTCTTTATCAACTTATAAATTATAATAATAAAAGGATTAGATGAAAAGTTTGGATTGTAATCAAATTAAGATTTTTATCAATTTAGAAATTATAGGAGAAGAAGAGATAAGAACAAAAAAAAATTATATTTATTTTTTTTAAATCTAAAAAAAAAAAATTCTACAATTTGGTGCAACCACTTGGTGCAACTATGACGTCTAAGCCCAACTTTTATTATATAGTATATGATATAAACCGTAGAGCATGTTGGGGGGAGGGGGGATGCTATTTTTTCCACTAAGTCTATTTGGTAAGGTAATTCAAACAATAGTTTTCAGTGTTTAAACACTGAAAACTGTGGGCCCAAAAAAAAACAACGCGTTTGGTAAGAAGTTTTTTTTAGAAGTGTTTGAGTTACGTTTCTTATTTTAGGATGTTTAAACACTAAATTTAGAAAACTCTTCTTACTAGTTTTTAGTTTTCAAATAACACTGTTCAATGAAACTTTTGTAAACAAGTAAAAAACTATAGGTCCCACTAATTAGACTACATGTCATCACTTAAAAAAAAAAAAAAAAACACACACACACACAGAGTGGCGGAGCCACACACAAGGGTGGGGGGGCTGAGGCCCCCTCAAAATTTAAAAAAAAATATTTTATAGTATTTATATTATTTACATTTTAAAAAATGAAGCATGTAAAAATTGAAGTTGGCCCCCTCAAATTTTGAGTCATTTCAATGGTGCTCTTAAAAGAAAGAGATATTATAATAAAATCATATAATTTAAGAGGTTTAACAAATTAAACCATGTAAAAAATGATAAATTTTTGTACATGTTTAATAGAAGAAATACATGACTTTTGTATACTCATTAAAATTTAGAAGATGATAAATTCTCTTAGTAAATTAATTTATATGTGTGTGTGTGTAGAGGTTTATCTTAACTAATATATTAACATCACAACTTGGACCCCCCCAAACCAAAATTTCTAGCTCCGCCGCTACACACACACACACATACCAAACACACAACTATGTTTTTTCACTTTTGAAGAGACGTTATTAGAAATATAATACCAAACACATTTTTTGCATTATGAGTACTTTAAATACGTGTTTTCACAACACTTTTTAAACCACAATTTTCACATCATTTTGAACAACAATACCCAAACAACTCTACCAAACAAGTATTTTCAAAAGAAAAAACAAACAAACAAACAAACAAACAAACAAACAAGATGCCTCAAAAGAAAACCACTAAGACACTTTGTGAATTATGGAAATGGTGATTGTCTTACTATAAATTCTTTAAATGTGGGGATGTCTGGTAAAGTTAGTGGTTCCTATTCGTAAATTATAAAGAACCATTGATTGTGTTTTCAGTGGTTATCTTTATTCCAGTAATTCATATTAATATCTAATTCATGAATTTATTATTTTTTATATGCATATTTATTACTTAGAATATATTTTTACTTGTATGTCTTGTACAAGTGATAATTTTTTTTTAAAGAAAGCTTGAGAATACATCTAGTACCTCTTATGATCAAGAGTTGATGGAAGAAAGGAATGACATTGACTTGGATGTAGTAAAAGGAAAAAAAAATGTCATATTCATTTGGTCCAAAGTTTCTAATACTTTAAAGAAGCAATATTCATACCTAAGGTTTGAAAAAAAGAGTATCAAGAATGAATTAATTCCATCTTTGAAATCCATGTGTAAATTACACCAATCAAGGCATGGGAGAATATCTATGTGGTTGGATCTGGACCCTACACATGGAGTGGCTGTGAGCAAAGGAAGAGGAAATGTTGGCTACAAAATTCTATCCTTAGCTTATGCCAAAGGCGTGACTACCTTGGGAAGGAAGTAAGATATGCACTGACTTGGTACTCAAGCACTCACAAAAGGGAGACAATGACCTTCTATGGTCAGCAACCATAGAAACACCCCTTATTGGCTAAGTACATGTTGGACCACTTCAAGGACACGTGTAGTGCTTCTGATGTCACTCTCATTGAAGAAAGGAATAACATTAACTTGGATGTAGTAAAAGGCAAAAAACAAATGTCATATTCACACCTAATGTGCTTTCTTGAAAAAGAGAGTATCAAGAATGAATTAAATCCATCTTTGAAATCCATGTGTACATTACACCAACCAAGGCATGGGAGAATGTCTATGTGGTTGGATTTGGACCCTACACGTGGAGTGGATGTGAGCAAAGGAAGAGGTAATGTTGGCTACAATGTTCTATCCTTAGCCCATGCCAAAGGCATGACAGCCTTGGGAAGGAAATAAGATATGCATCTGAAATGGTACTCAAGCACTCACAAAAGGGAAATAGTGACCTTCTAAAGTCAGCAACTATAGAAACACCCCTTATTGGCTGAGTGCATGTTGGACCACTTTAAGGACATGTGTATCACCTACAGTACTTCTGATGTCCCTCTCATTACTCAAGAGTTGTTCCCCAGGCAATGGCAAAGTCACCTACCCACATGCCACAATGCCATGTTGGCATATTCTCTCTCCTCTAGTCACCAAGTAGTACCCCAGTTGTGGTAAGGTCCAAAATAAGAAAATGATGACTTGACACCTGTCTTTGTACTCAACTGTATTCCTCAGATTATAAGAGGAACATGCGGCTGGACTTTTAGGGGTAAGAACCCAAGTAGATCTTTTAAAAAGAGAGTAGAAAGTTGATAAGATAACAAGGTCTCTCTTTTTAAGGAAGAACACTTTTATTGTACAAGAGTCACCTCTTCTTTCCATACAATACAAAGCTGAACAAAGCAAGAATGTTCCTTTCTTGCTCAAACCGTGGTTTTTCATCCCTTTTTTATGGTTTTCCACGTACATCTTGTGTCAACTTTACATTCTTGCAATCACTTTCTTCTTCTCTAGACTTTGTGATATCAAAGCCTGCATTTTTGTTACTCATACGCTTTCTCATTGAGATGTACTATTAGATAGTTTATTTACTCTCTCATATAAGCTCAAATCTAACTTGCACGTACACCATGCAGCAGTTCTAGTTGAAAATTGAAGAGCTAATGGAACTATTGGCTAGTAGAAGGCGAGATTTGTTGTAGAAGGTTACAAATAAAAGGAAGGTGTGAGTTTACTTGATACATAATAAAACCAAAGAGAATTGTGTTTCATAGACAAAGGTGTAGGATTGTTAAATCCTTATATAGATTGAAGCAATCTTTAAAGTAATGACAAGAGAAATTTGACAAAGTGATGATGTTAAATGGGTTTAGAGGTTGTGGTTGTATCACATGCTCATTGTAGGTAGTAATAATGATATCATTAAAGCTACCAAGAGAATGTTGATTAGTTCTACATAAAGCTACATCTAATGGGAAGCATTATATAACTGGCAAGTCTTATGAATCTAAACAAACATGCATTGCTGGCACTTGCGTCTCTTATTTGTATATATTAGTAGGGCATAGAGTTATGGTAAATCTTGACATATTCATCATAGACATAATACTATAAGGTAGTTGCTCTCAAAGTGGAATTATTTCCAGATTATAAAACAGATCCGTAATCAATTATTTAAGTGGAGAGAAAATAAATTGCATGTTCATGGCAATGGGATAAAAACCTATAACATAATAGTTTCCGAGATGGCAACCCAACCTAGTTAAATGGAGATCCCAAGGTCTAGGTTCAAAGGGACTACCAAATTGTGAGATTAATTTTTTCACTTTGGAGATAACATCTCTTACCTATTCCTGTGATGTAGTGTGAAGTGAGCCGCTTCTATAAGAGTCTAAGGCAAAATTCTCTAGAGCACATCACGAAAATACAGAGATATATTTTGGGCCAAAATGAACACAACCATAGGAATAAACTATGTTTGAAAATGAGCTATGTGAATTCTATTGTCTTGGTATATACAAACTGCTAATAGTACAAAAGCATCAAGTTCACTGATTAACCAATATACCCAATAGTCTTTCACAAAGAAATGGTTAAAGTCAAAAGCCACATGTCCCAATGCAGAAACTTTTCGTCTACTATCTGTGTGTCTACATTATCATTTGCATTGTGTTTTGTCAAGTTTTATTCCTATGCAGATTGTTAGAAAAATATTATAGAGTAAATAAGAAATTAATTCCTCATATGTTCACTTGATCATGTTATTAAAGTGGTGAAAATCCATGAGTCCTACATAGGAAACGAAAGAGATAATGTATGAGTTTATATGTTCATGGGTTGGACATTGGGTTAGGCTTATGTATGTGTGTGATGGACCCTACTGGCCAAACAATAATTATTTATTTTTTTTATTTTTTGAGTCAGCAAGCCTATGCACAACAATTTTTCTTGAACAATATGACATACATGTTCATAATCCTTCATTCATAAAGTAAATGAATAAATAAATAATTTTAAAAAAAAATTGAATTGAGAAAACTTTCCTAGAGGAAAATATTTTTGTGCATACATCTGCATAGAGTCAAAGAGAGAGAAAAATACATAGTTCAGTTCCCTGAGCATAGAGATTGCAATGCCCCCCTACATGTTATTGATTATTTGTTAAGGAGATTGTGTCAAACACAAAACTTGATCAGTTTTGCATCATTCATTTTTTATGGCTTTACGCATATGATTGGTAAGTTATTTAATTATTTTGTAGATTTCTTCTTTTTATTGTTCTTGCATGTTAAATCTATTTGTGTTACTATTTGTGATTAGATATTTGTTTATTGTTCTTGTTTATATAATCACAAAAGTAAATTAATTTTTATGTTTCCAACAATAAATCCCCATATCCTTACGAACTAGATACCAGCTTCATAAGCCTTCACTTCGGATCCAATAGCATCCAAAGGAGCTATTATTTCTTACTTATAGCCACAACCACCATGCTGCCTTTGCCAGCTCTAATCAAGACCCCAACCCTAACTGTTTTCTGTGCAGCAAAATCTGATCCATCGACATTGATCTTGTATAGTGGAGCTATAGGAGAGGTCCAAGGGGCAACCAGTTTCTCAGCAGGCTCCGCGCGCAGTAACCAAACTGGCAGCCCGATACTCTTTCAAATAAAGTACACACCCCTCAACCATCAAGGCAGAAGTCTTCCTCAACCTCAAGCCCCCATGTCTGGCATCTTTCCTGTTGTTCCAAAGCGACCAAGCAACCGTGGAAAGCATGGCCTGTTTATCATTATGTCACTGATCAATCATCATCACTTGCCACAAGATATCAAGAAAGCTTTGATAGATCGAGCATAGATCCTGGTGAAACAAAAAGATTCGTGCACTCCCAAATCTAGCACACTTTTAGATTGAAAAATATTTAAGAATAATTGAAACGTGATCTATGATAGAAAATTTTAATTCAACTAGCTAGAATAAAATAAAACTTAAAATGTAGAATAATAGAACCTAATTTATCAAAAATACAACTGTACAAATAAAAATTTATCAACTACAAGGAAATGCTTAGCAAAATAAAAAGGGTGTGCCCTCTGTACTATTAACTATTAAGACATTAAGTCTATTTTTCAATTGATTTTTTTATTAATGGGAATTTTTTTTAATTGATTTTGTTTAATATACTATTAAGTGTCATTTGCCTACATTTTTTTTTTTTTTTTTTTTTTTTTTGCTGTTAATTTACAGTTTCTTAAGACCTCATGTTTTCTTTTTTCTTTTTTTCTTTTTTTTCAAAGCACAGTTATATTTTACCATACTTTTAGCAAAAAAATAAATAAGATTATGTCAAACACATCAGTATTAAGGGTCCATTTCGTAAAAGTAAAAAACTTAATGCCACGTGAGGGGCTATGCTAATATGATGGTAAATAGTTGACGTGATAACTCATACTAACCAGAAAAGAGGAAAAGTACTCAAGAAAAAAAAAATTAAGATAGAGTAAAAAATGTCTATTTACTTTATTTCTTTGGGAAGACCGGGTTTTTTTTTTTTTTTTTTTTCTTTTCACCTACTGTTGTTAATAATAGTGCATTTTATTGGTCAATAGAAGTGTCTTAAATTTGTTTTCTAAGTGAGAGGATTTTCATTAAAATGTGCATTATGCATGTAAGACATCAAATTTGTTTTCTAAGTGAGAGGATTTTCATTAAAATGTGCATTATGCATGTAAGACATATCAATATAATATATTTTATTGATTAAAAGAGGGTGCTTTTTTTTTCTTTGGGACCTTAGGCCATTGCCTTAGTTGCCTATAGTGTCTAGCCTACACTGATTGCCTATAGTGCAACAAGAAACAATTTTAAAAATACATTAGTTTATTGTTGATTTAACTTTATTTAATGTATCATTTATATATATATATATATATATATATATGTAAGGACTCAATTTGGATCAGGCCCAGAATAGGGATGGATTTCTAACCCAACAAGCCCAAACAATAAATTTGTAGAGCGTAGGTGCAAGAACTAATTCTATTACGTAGGAAAAAGTGTCATAGTAACTGAGTCAAGAAGATTCAATACTGACCAACCGGGAAAATATTGTCCTCGGCCTCCCTCTTAGGAGTTTTTGGGATTTTTTCTTTTATATCTCAGGGTTTCAGTGTTTTAGTCTTTCTTTTTCTCTTTCTTTGTTTTTTCCGCCCCTTACTTCAAGCCATCTTCCCCCCTTATATATCACAACTCTCCTCCCGTTTTTACCATACACGTGTAAGTTAACTTCTAGGAACTCCTTCCTATCCCATCCAACACCTCCCAGAGCCATCAATCAGCAGCCATAAGGCTGCTTAATTATTGTTCAGGTATCACCTCCACATTAATGCGGCCAGAGAGTTAGCTGGGAAGCATTTAATGTGGAGGTAGCAGCTTTAGAAGATATTTGTTATCTTCCCTGCTCCTCCCTTGTTCTATATTCATTTTTCAATTCTAATACAATCTTACGGAGTATCTTGAATACTAAGATAGTTACATATACCTCGGATCATTGTATCCGAGATGGATTTTATCCTCAGACGCATCTTGGGCCATTATATATGATTTCCACCTCTTTTCCTTGTACTATTCCCACAGTCTTTATTTAACCATCCTCGGATAGATGAATGTCCTCGGATTGGGCCATTGGACCATAAGCCCATTTCCTACGATTTCAACATCACCTTTTTGGATAACCGGCCCCACAATATATATATATATATATATATATATATATATATATATATATGATGGGATTAAGGATTTATATATTATTCAACTTTTATCTTTAAGTGTTTTTTGTATTTTTTTTCTTTTATTTATATTGAAAGAAATATGGAAAAAAAAATGTTACAAATTATGTTAAAAGTTTTGAGAAGTGCTACATCCAATCATCCACAACACCTCTTTCAAAACAAATTTTAGGTGGTAAAATATTATTAGTTCTAAAGCATACTATTAAAATGAAACCCAAAAAAAAAAAAAAAAAACCATTAAAATTACTTTTTTACCCTCTAATAACAACATGCCACTTATTATTTTTTATGAAAATATTATATACATAACATTTCTCTAAAAAAATTTCTTATGTATGTGAAAAATATATACGGCTCATTTCAAGTTACAAAAACCGGATATGGGTCATTGAGATAACAATCAATTTTATCCTATTATGCTTCGGACTCAAATTCAATAGACCCGACATGTGTTTCCAGGTCTAATTGATTTGTAAGAGTAGATGACGAAGAGGGCCAAGTCTCGAAGGATGGATATGGAGTCAGTCCGGCTAAATCCGGATAGTGTGGTTTAAAGATTTTGGGCTTCTTTAAGGTTAGTCAATCAGGGCCTTTTGATGGGCTGCTGAGTTTCTAGGAGTATTCATTCTTCATTTAAACTTGAAACTATTCTTTATTCTTCATTTCAAGTATCATTGAACACGCTAGTAAGAGCATTCTCATCAAGAATGCTATAAAATATAGCATTTAGCATCTTAAAAAGTTACTTTTTTTATTTTAACAACCCACTTTACAAAACACACTACATCAAAGGTTCTATTATTTTACCATTTCATTTAAATATTATTTTTTTATTATTTTTTTATGTTTTCATTATTCTTTCTTTATTAAACAAATACTTTTTTCTATTAAACAAATACTTTTTTTTTTACAATCTTGCTACAGTGGGCTGCTAGAGATAGCAGTCCACTGTAGCGGTATTGTAAAATGAATAACATTTAAGAGGATTGATGGAGCACCTTTTTTAGGATTTATAGCATTTGGCATGTTAATTTTTAACATTTATAGCATTTACCCATCTTAATGGGAATGCTCTAAGGTTGTTTATAACAAGAAACCCAGCATCCTTTTTGGTTTCTCCAAAAAAAAAAAAAAAAAGTATCAATAATATCAAAAGGCACGGAAATTTCAATCAAACTAATGAATTCACGGGAAATGTCAACAGTTGGATTGACTTGGGTTTATTTCAGGAAGTACACAAAGCAAAGCAATTTGCTAGACTGCCAGTAGCTGTAAAATAAGCAAATCAATGTTCCCTCTGATTCCCATTTTTCACCACCATTACCTTTGTAGTCCAAGAAAATTTTCCCAACTACATCAGTCCATTTGCTAATGCTTGCATTTGGGCTTCGTTTGTTGGGCTTTCATTCGAAAAATAGATATATCAACTATTTATATTTCTGTTACAAGCTACATATTTAATTTTATGTGATTATAGATTTGCATAAAACTTATGTCACCTAGCAACACTAGTGAAACTAACGTGTCAACACTCTACTTTTTCATTGTGCCTGTTAGATGGACACAAGTTTTCTTTTTTTCTTGCTGAAGTGTTCTAATTGAATCACAAATAAGTGTAAAGGAGGAGCACTATAAAGAGGCAGAGTAAACTAAAAAATATTGGGTTCCATAATTGTCAAATTCAGATTCAAGGAATCTGATCCTTATATGAGACAAAGCACCAGCCAAATAGACATAATATGTAATGAAAGAGGCATAAATAAGCTTAAATACAAGAACGATAACCTAAAGAGATCATACAGCTAACTTACAAAACATACAACATGCTCAATATATGTATAAAGCCATAGATGGGGAATGTAAGATTCCTCTGGCAATTATGCATCACCAACCACAGGCACCTTTTCGTACCCTTCCAACTCTCTAAACCTTCGAGGAAAGATGAACCGACCACCAAACTTCTGCTGCAAGTAAATGATCAATGCAAAAACCAAACCACCAAGAGGGATAGCAACATCCCAAGCAGTGGAATAAAAATCTGCACCAGGATTTGCATATATGTATGACCCATCATACTGGTGAAAATAATTGTGAGCCCTGTAAAGATCATATGCATGAGGTAGCAATCTGACTAAAGTGTTTCCCATGTAGAATCCACAAGAGAGAGCTCTCTCTCTGGAGTTCCAAAACAGGTTCAGCAGTATCTGAGGCAAAAGAAAACCATCCAAGACCAATCCAGCATAAGATTTCAAGTCACCCCAAAGAGAACGCGGATTGGTACTTCTTAAGGAATAAGTATCCATCACAACATCATTTTCATCATTTCCCCAGTTGGCTATCACAGCAACTAAAGCCCCAGCTGCACATAATGGTAAAACTACAAAGAGAACCCTCTTCTCAGCAATCCACAAAGCCTTCTGATTACCATCACCCCTTCTTGCGGACCATGTTCTATGCAAAAGACGGAATTGAAATAAGAAAGCTACCATTCCAACCACCCTTACAATTACCTCATTTGCTTCAATCCATCCACCACTGTCAAAGAATATACTTCTCCCACGAGAATTTCTCAGGAACAAGGCTTCAAAGTTGAGCACAAGAGGTATCATGTGACCCAGAGTGAGAATTGATAGCATGACAAGTGAGGTGAAGGGAAGCACATGCGGGTGCCTTTTGACATGAAAGAGTTGGAGTCCCACAAACACACATGAAAGTGTTGTGGAGATAAGTACCATGATGATTTCTGCATCCATCCTCCAAATGGAGGCTTCATCCCTGTAATAAGTATTTGCAGACAAGTCTAAAACTTCAAAGTAAAGATGATCAGACTTGACCCTTGTGCTTTCAATGCTTCCCTTGATTCGACCAGCATTCCTTTTATTTGTTGGAGGGAACTCAATTTTGACAAGAATCTTACAATCTAGAGATTCATTTGTTGGTGCATGATCATTTGAGTCAAGAGTTCTACAGCCTACCATACACAAGCTTCCTGTTTCAGCATCATACAACCCTTCAGCTATGATCTCAAACCTCTCATACGGTGTTGAAGATGTGTTGAATGGAGAGATCATAGAGTTCACTGTGATGCCTATGTGGTAGCTGATATTGACTGGACCACTGCTGCTGAAATTCGCTGGCTCTTCAGACTCCAAAGAGCTTGAGTACTGATGGAGTTGATTACCAACAGATATTGGAACAGAATAACCCCAACCAACTTCTCCTTTTGAATTTTTCACTGACATGTCGATTCTCATTTCATTAGAAAACGCATCTGGGTATACTTTCCCTTTGGTTTTAGAAGGATTTGAGCATGACTTCCTCGCTATGTCAATCTTGGAATACTCATACTTCGCATTAGACACAACGGCACCTCCTTGATTGCTATCACTTTGAAACATAATCTTATCGAAGTAACCGGATTCACTCACAGATTTTTTGCTCCAAATTTGTCCCACAATGCTACTAGCGCCTCTGATTGACCAGACTTCAGGGAACCTCAAGGTCAACGTTGTTGAGCAATCGCCAAGACGAGCATCAGAAAAAGATTGTGTCATGCCCATAAACCGGCAAGCAACAATACAGAGCTGATTCTTGCTCCCATCCCATGATCCTTCCCCAACCAGAGTCATTTTGGGACTGAAATGCCGGTAATAATCAATATAGCTCCCGTTAGCAAACTCCACCAGGACTCGCATCCTTTCTTTATCCTCTGAACATTTGATTTCACTCAAAGACATAATAGTTGGCATATATCCAATACTCTCATCCAAAGGGTTGCTGCAGTTCTTTGCAGAAACACAACCCCCTGAATATTTCAAATTGAATTGATTGATTCTCCTTGAGACAATGGAACAGAAAGTCTTTGTTGGCAGAGAACCAAGTGGCAAGCCTTTTGGAAGATCATCAGTACCAACAGAAAAACCATGTTTTGAATCATCGGAAACATATGTGTATTGGTAATTCATTTGAGGAAACAACAACATGGAAATTGGTTCAAAGTGGGAATCTTCATTATCAGAACTCAGACTCTCTAAAGTCCCACTAATCAAACTAGTAATATGAGTTGACTTTGTGAGTTTAGAGAGCTTAAGAACTGCAGAAAGCTTAAGGAAATAATCTTCTTTGGAGTAAGTAGAACCTGTTCCAACCGCACAAAGTTTCCCCTTTGGTTCTGACCAGTAACCTTGTAGTCTAAAAGTTACTGAATTTCTTCGACGCCTATCTCGGTAGTAGATATTTGAGACTCCGAATGTCAAACTCAGCTCAACCTTGAACAAGCCTGAGATAGCAGTTTCATGAACAGCTCTGGTGCTAAGTGAAATGGAGTTTGAGGAACCGGGATAGTAAGAATACGAGTTTTGGTTGTGAAGTTTATCACCACCAGTGTAGTAACCATTATGGGTTCGAGGAAGTGGCAATTTTGAGAGTGGAACTTGATTGGGGTTGGAGCCAGCGACAGTTGAAGAACAGTGTTCATAGTAAATATCTTGAGAGGCAGATGATGAGACAGAGATGAAAGGGAAGAAGGTGGAAAGAAAGAAAAGGATGAGAAACCATGGCAGTGAGTGCCATCTTGGTGAAGAGTTGGTCATTGCGGAGGTGTTCATGGCCTTAGTAATTGCTTCTTTCTTGTAGAAAAAAGAAAGATGAACAAGAACAACACTGCTGTGTGAAGACTACACACTCATTTATAATAATACACACTCATTTCCAGCAAGATTTGCTTGTAGATCGTCTCCCTTCTTTAGGGCCGTTAGATACGTTCTCCGTATTTTTTTTAAATATGTATAAAAAAAAATATATAAAGATATGTGTAATATTGTTTAAAAATTAAAAATATATATTTAAACACACGTACGGAATAAACTCTTAATTATCTTTATTACGTGTGGCCTAGGGAGCTTTCTGCTCTTGTTGTATTCCGGTTGTTTATAGTGTTTGATCAATAAAGTTTTTCTATATCTTCCATTCAAAAAAATATAAATAAATAAATAATAATACAACCCTTTCTTTCTTGGCTAATTATTGGTTCACACTCAGGTCTCTCTCAATCAAAAAAAAAAAAAATTAAAATTAAAAAGAAAGTCCTCTCTCATTCTAGTTTGATTGGTTTTCAACAATTGATTAAATGTTGATGGGATGATTTGCCGTGCATTTGGTCTCGTAGTCCCACTTTTCCTGCTCCACCTTATAATTCACCAATAAAAACTTGACACATGTTCACCTAATTAATTAAATATTATTATTAATTAATAACGATAGTATTAATAAGTAAATAATGATAGTATTTAATTAATTAGGTGAACAAGTGACAAGTTTTTATTGGTGGAGTATAAAGTGGAGCATAAAAAGTGGGACAGAAGATTTAAACTCCTCGTAGTGTTTCCTTAATCATTCATTTGTATTGGATTTTGATGGAAACTACTCCCAATTAAGTTTTTTTTTTTTTTTTTTTTTTTGAAAAACTCTCAATTAAGTTATAAGTTATATTACTCTGTGCTCCCAAAAAAAAAAGTTATATTACTCTATTTTTAGGATAAAATTTGGCTACAAACTTACAACTCACTCAAAAAATTAATATTGTTACATATTTTGAAAATATAACTATTAAATTGTGTGTTTTTTATATTCTTAATACACATATTAAATTTTATGTTAATTAAATATTATTTATTATTTGATTTATATACTTATTTTTTATGCATATTTTGACTTATAAATTTTACCTGCATGAAGGATATAAAAAAAAAATGTAATCCAATAACAAATTTGTTAAAATTTAGATCCAATAAAAATATATTGAGTAAACTTGTATTCTTAAACTAAAACAGTTCTTATATGCTTCTTCTTTTTTTAATTGTAAGAAGACAAAGCCGATATTTATTAAATTAGATAATGCAAGAAAGAAGAATAACTCAAATTAGAAGATGTTTTCCTAATATTTAAATGGATAAACGAATGCTTACCTTAGAGAAATTGCATTATCAATTTTTTTTTTTTTAGTTGATTTGAATCAATTAATTAATTTTTAAACAGCGTGACTTTTCTTTTCCTCTGCGTTATTTTTGGTGGATAATTGGCCACACCCTTTCATACTTCTATGGATGAAGTACTTCCTCACACTCACAGCTGTGTGGGTCCCACAGCTGGTGGGTCCCACCAGCGTTAACAGGGTGTATTTTGCCCTTTCTATGGGTTAGGTTTGAATAGTCTCCCTATATGTCATCAAAATTCAAAAGTCATTGCTAAGACCAATGAACTTCGATAACAAGTCTTGAATGTGGAGGGGAAGGAACTTTCCAAGTCTTCGTCAACGTTTACTCAAAAAGTCTTAGCACCACATTCAAGACCAAAGAATATGTCAAGGATGGCAAAAAATATGCATTATTATTATTATTATGGCTTTGCCCATGACCTTAATAGGGGCCGAATGGGACTTCTCCAGAGTGGGATTGTGAGGTGAGAGTATTTCCGTTGACCATTTTTGCATTAAAAACACACTCCATGGGTCAAAAAACTACCGTAGATAACAATACATTTTACTAGAGTAACATCTATTTTTTTATTGTAGCATCATGTATATCATTTTTTTATTTTTTTTTATTTTTTAATCTTTCTTTTGTAGAACCATGTTACTATAGCAGCATGCGAATAAAAAATATATTATTTTAATGTATAAGAATGTAAAATAAAAAATAAAATATACAGTGTGTTGTAAAAGTATTGCTTATAACATGCGCACTAGAATAATAGAGTGATGAATTAAGTTTAGGGGGGTGTTTGGTTTAAATAATGTCGTGTCACATTATATTGTAATGTCACACTCTTGGAATCTTAGATTCATGAAATTTCATTACAAGAATATAATATTACAATGTTTGGTTCGTTAGTTACATTCTCATTATATTTTACAAATGCAACACTTCTTTTTTACATTGAATTTTCAAAAATATCCTTTCAAATATCTCAACAAAATTTTAATTTTTTAAAAAAATTAAACAAATTTTTTTTTTTTTTCCTTCACTTTCACACCAACACAAACAACTCAAATCTACAAAATAACTTAACATAATCCTCACTTTCCTATACTTTCTCACCAATCAAAAAGTAGATTCACAAGATAGACAAATTTTTCTCACTCAAGCCACCATATCAACCTGATTGAAGAGAGAGAACTCAAAATGAGTTGGAGAGAGAGAATGAGGGGTTGGGATTAAGAGACACTGTCACAATAGCGATCGCTAGCTGTGTAGGGCAGAGATTGGAGGTGATAACACAAGGAATTTCGGCCATGAAGTTTAATCGCAGAGAGAAAGAGAGGAATTTGTGGCTAATTCATCTGCAACCCTAGAATCCTCCACACCAAACACAAAAGCCTAATCCCTAACCAAACCAACCAATTCCACAATCGCAATCATCAAGCTTGATCAAGCTGCTATGGTGGCTTCGGCAAATCATTACCACTCAGTCTTGGAGCACTAGTAATTCAATCGGACGACAGAGCTTGCTTTAGAAGACAATGATTTCTTTGTCATGGAGAGAGTGTCACTATGCAATAGAAGAAAAGGAGGAAGAATCTCTATAAGTGTATTTGGTTGGGATGATTTCGGGAGAGATAGAAAGGGGGAAAGGGGAAAGAGGAGAGAAAAAACTTTTTTGGGTTGTTTGGTTAGTGGGGAAAAGGGGGGAGATTTTGGTGGAGCCTAGGTTTTTTCTCCCCGTGCCCACCAAAAAAATCAATCCCCCAATTCGAAGAGAGTTATGGAGAGATAATTGGTGTGAGAACAAGCTTTTTTTTTATTAGTTTTTATTTGCTTACATCCTAGTGTATGGTGAGAATGTTGTTTTGTTACATTCTTTTTTTTTTCTCCATATCAAATGACAAGTTTTTTTATTATTTTTTCTTTTGCCAGATATTTTATTAGTTGAGTTAGTTTGCAAGTTTATAGTAATTGAAAAAATTAATTTTTATAAACTATTAAACTTTTGTTTTTTATTTAATAGGGGCATGAAAGTAAATTTACACAAACTACATTTTCAATCCTCTTACTTTTCTTCTCAACCAAACAAAAAAAATTTCAATTCCTTCACTTTTCCACCCCATCAACCAATCATATTGAGAGAAAACTATAATCTCTTCTATCCCCCAACTTTTCACCCCCTCTCAATTTTCTATCCTTCCAACCAAACAAACTCTAAGTGATCTCCATTTGGCTACTAAGAGAAAGTGAAAGAAAAGTGGAAATATTATTATTAATTTTTTTTTTTTTTTTTGGATTTTTCAGTTCCTTAAGAGATTCAAAATCTCAAATATGTCCAAAAAATTAAAATAAATCTACGACTATGTTGTAAATAGAATTTATTAGTGTGGAAAATTTTGTTAATTGGATAAATTATTCCATTTCAGAGATTATCTTCATTTAATAAAGGCAATGACATTACCATAATGTGGAACTTTTCATAATCTTAGATTACCATAATATTTCCTCAAAAAAAATTATTACCATAATATTATGTATAATTTAATTATTTAACAAACCAAACACGATAATGTTCACATTACGGACACATCCATATAATGTGACCGTAATGTTCATTACATTACGGCCAACCAAAAGCTCTCTAAAAGTTTAATGATAGACTTCGTGTGTATTATGTACCTTATTGGGCATACGAGTTCATTACAAAAAATATATCTCCAAATTGCTGGAAGTTAACCAAAATCATTCAATTTTGGAGTTTTTATGTTCTATATCTCAAAAACTTTGTTACAAAATGTTTTAAGTCTAAAAACAAACTTATGATACATCATCTACCAAATAGGTTTATAGACAAACAAGACATGAAGAAGACAAAGTGGTCGCCCATCCTTTACCACCATCCAACGAGTTGTTGGGAAAAGCAACCCGAATATATTTTTCCTTCCATACCTTTTTTTTATTATTATTATTATTATTTCGAAGTTCCTTCTATGCTAATACTTTTTTTTTTTTTTAAGAAAAATACTAATACTAATTTAATTGCATTGAGCCCTTCAAAAAAAATTAATTGCATTGGAATAGTACAATTATTATTAAAAATATACAAGGGACCATGGATGGGCTACACACCGTTAACATTTTCCAAAAGTCAATTGACTAATTGACTTCGTCTCACCCAAAAAAAATAAAAATAAACCTTGGAATTGAGTCTTACTCTGAACCAAAGAATTCTTGCTTATAAAGAAAGAATTAGGACTCATTTGGTAGAGGAGTTTGATTAATGTTATTTGTAATTTTTTGAAATACGTGTGAGTAAAAAAATGTGTGAAAAAGTGTGTAATGTTATTTAAAAACTAAAAATGAGTTGTTTAATAAGTCTACCAAACGGGGCCTTAATTTTGCACACCAGCTTTTAAGAGCTGAAAAGGATTTCTGGAGAGACAAAATAGTCACATAGAGGAGGCGGAGACCACTAAGATTGTGGCTTCATTCATACCTCAAGAAGCATTGGGCGAGCAATACATGAAATGTATTTAGTTTTAAGTTTTGAAACTTTAATTTAAATTTGGATTCTAAATCAATATATTTGAAATGTCATGATTTCAAATCCATTGATTTTAGATATTATTTCAGATTCAATGACTTTAAAGATTCAAAATTTTTGGTGGATTTATCAAATCCAAATTATTGACTTTTTATAAAGAAAAATGTTATATCTCTAATATTTGCACAACACGTTTACAGCAAATTTTAAATAACAGGTTGATTCTCAAAAAAAATTTAAATGACAGGTTGTTATTAGTTGTCAATGGTGGCCAAAAAAATAATTTCAATGATAGATTCAAATTAGAACCAATAAAAACTTACCATCTAGAATTTGTTGTGAAAATGTTATAAAATGTTGTGAACGTAATACTTCTCTTTTTTTAATCATTCAAAAGTATTTGGATTTTAATAACCCAAATCTAAATCCACATATCCAAATCCTATCATCAGCATTTGAGATTTTATAATAGAATGCATATCATCCAAATTCTTGACTTTTTTTTTTGTCTTTGGAGAGTCCACATTATTCCTTCCATACTAATTTAATTGCATTGAAATAATAGGAGTATAACTTATAGGGGGCCGTGGACGGGCTACACAAAGCTACTAAAAAATTATCAATTAACTAATGCTATGTTTGGAAATTTTGAGAGAAATGAGAGTAGAGGAGAGTAGAGGGAAGGATAGTAGTGGAGAAGAGAGTAGAGGGAAGGAGAGTAGAGAGGAATTGTTATCCTCTACCTTGTTTGGATGTTTTTAAAATTAAGTAAGGGGGAAATGAATAATTAGTCTTTTCATTTGTAATTTTGTTAATATAGTAAGGGCAAATTTGATTATTCATTTGGTCAAGCTTTTTTATACTCTACTCTCCCTTCAAATCTCTCTAATTTGGGGAGAATTAAAAATGAAGGGTTAGAGGAGTTCAAACCCCTCCAAATCCCTCCCCCTCCTTCCTTAAAAAACATTCAAACAAGGTAATTTAATTACTCTCTCTCCCTTTACTCTAATCCCCCCCTTCTCCTAACATCCAAACATAGCATAATTGATAAAAGCCTTACATGAAAAATGTCTTTAACTCTTAACGTGGAATTCCAGTATTGGTGAAGAAAACAACACCATCCAATAATTGGGCTAAGATTAAAAGATTCAATGAACTAAAAACCCCTAATAGCAACAGTAAATGACTTAGAAGACCCCAACCTTCACGGTTTATTACAAGAAGCTATCATAAATTATCAATGAGCCTACAGTTAACATTTAACACCATGGTTTTCAGAGCCGGACCATTTATTGAACCGTAAAAGGGAGAGGTTCAAGGTTTTTAAGGTCGAACTGAGGTTGAACCAAGGCCGAACTGTGATGACGTCATAATTAATTTAATAATTATTTAAATATAAATAAATATATTAGATTTGTAAATATTAGAAAATTTCACTAAAAATATCTTAAAAATTGAAACAAAATTTCAATGAAATTTTCATGATATTATAAGGTTAACATAAAATAGTACATTATAAGGTTAATAAAAAATAGTACATTATAAGGTTAATAAAAAATAGTACAACATAAATAAGCATAAAAAAGAAATTTTATAATAATCCTTCAAGAGAAATCATTTCACTTAAATAAAAATGACTTTTAAAATAAATTCATAAATTGCATAGGTCTTATTCTTAAATAAAAAGTTAATTTAGCAACGAAAAAAAAAATAGTAATATTTAATATGTTGAGAAAGATGATATAGAAGTTTGGAAACTATAAATCATGTAAATTTAATATAAATTTAATAATACGGCTTATTAACTCCCAAGAAGGGCACTTGGTCCATTGGTCATGGTCTTAGTCTTGGTGCTTACAAGGTGAGAGGGCTCAAGTTCAGAGCCTAGCAAGCGCATTTTTCTTTAATTTTTCCAAATAAATTAAAAAACCAGTTCTCATAGTTAAAAAACCAGATTTATTACCGATTCACAATTAACCCGATCGGACCGGCCGGTTTGGTCCGGGTTTAAAAACCATGCTTAACACAAGGAATCCCGCAACTTATATAAATAATTCATTTCACACTTTACCCTTTATTATAACAATATGAATGATTTATTGTTTTTTTATGTAATAGGAGTTTGAGAGTAAATTTATACAAACTATATTTTTTATTCTCTCACTTTTCTTTTTAGCCAAACAAAAGAATTTTCAATCCCTTCACTTTTCCACCCTTTCAATCAAACATATTGAGAGAAAACTACAATCTCTTTTATCCCCCTACTTTTTCACCCCTTCTCAATTTTCTATCCTCCTAACCAAACAAACCATAGGTGATCTCCATTTGGCTGCTAAGAGAAAGTTGTGAAAGGATGAGAGAAGATGAAAGAAAAGTGGAAATATTATTATTTGTTTTTTGGTTTTTCAGTTCCTTAAGATATTCAACATCTCACATATGTCCAAAAAATTAAAATAAATCCAGGACTATGTTGTAAATAGAATTTAGTAGTGTGGAAATTTTTTTCAATTGGATAAATTATTCCATTTCAAAGGTTATCTTCATTTAACAAAGGCAATGACCTTACCATAATGTGGAATTTTTCATAATCTTAGATTATTGTAATATTATGTATAATTTAACGAACCAAACAAGGTAATGTTCACATTATGAACACATCCATATAATGTGACTATAATGTTCATTACATTACGGCCAACCAAACGCTCTCTAAGAGTTTAATAATAGACTAAGTGTGCATTACCTTGTTGGGCATATGAATTCATTATAAAGAATATCTCCAAATTGATGGAAGTTAACCCGAATCGTTCAATTTTGGAGTTTTTATGCTCTATATCTCAAAAACTTTGTTACAAAATGTTTAAGTCTAAAAAAAAACTTATGATACATCATTTACCAATCATTTACCAAATTAGTTTCTAGACAAGCAAGACATGACGAAGACAAAGTGGTCACCCATCCTATACCACCATCCAAGGCCTTTTTTGCCAAACAACATGATTTTTGGAAATATTTAGGTCAAACTTAATTAGTTATGTAGCATGTTCTTTGGAACATGAGTTTTGTCAAACTTGAGTTTCAAGTGAAACTCGAGTTTACCAAACTCAAGTTCCAAGCATTATGGCAATCTGATCAAACATAATGCTTGGAATTCGAGTTTGATAAACTCAACTTTTACTTGGAACTCGAGTTCAACAAACTTGAGTTCCAAAAATATGCTACATAACTAAATAAGTTTGATCAGGTGCTATTTGGCAAATGGTTTCTAAATTTATGCTATTTAGCAAACTTTCCCACCATCCAACAAGATGTTGGGAAAAGCAAATCGAATATATTATTCCTTCCATACCTTTTTATTTTTATTTTTTGATAAGCTCCTTCCATACTAATACTATCTGTAAGGGAATTGGGCCCGGGTGATTAGTAACGGCCCACCAAACTTAGGCCAAATATCGGCTTAAGTAGCCAAGGCAAGACCGGGGAATTGAAACTAGCTCAAACCCTGTGGGAATGGGCTCTACCCAACAAAAAGTATGTCAGGATCTAGACAGCAATGTTCAGAGAATTCGCTAAGCATTTGGGCCAATCTCTGCCTATTACTAACTAATAAGATAGTGGGAAATCAACGAGGAGATAGATAAATTCAAATCGGCCCCAAGTACTAGTAGTGTCTTTGGGGAGTTCATTGTCGAACGCAGTTTGGCGACAGGAACAAGTTTCGAGAGAATCTTCAGAAGACGTGATTTTTCTAGGGATTATGGGTGAAAGTGGAATTGTATGGGAACTGGTGAAAAGTAATGATTTGAATCCCACTAAGGGGAGAATATATAAAGGAGTGAGGGCAGACAAAAAAGGAGGTTGGTTTTTCTAGGAAGGGAGAGAAAGGGTAAGAAGAGAAAGAGAGAGGGAGTAAACACAGAAGGGACGAAAACACAAAGAGAGCAAAGAAAGTAAGAACCAAAATCTGAGGGGAAGAGGTGTTGGGCTGGAAACCACAGGGATACTAGAGGTTGGGCTGTCTAGGCTATGTTTGAAGCCAAACCTATAGGACTATGAAGAAACCCACCAACAAATAAATTGGGAGCCCAAATCCACTTTCCTAATAGTATCATTTGTAGGTTTTGGGTACTGCACTATCTTTTTTTTTTTTGGGAGAGATGCTAAATTGCTAATATTCATTTAATTGCATTGGAATAGTATGATTATTATTAAAAAGAAAAAGTTAACGAATGACCTAAAGCCATTTGTTAACAAACCATTTTAGGAAAATTTTTATGGAAAAATAAATTAAAAAAAATTAATATTTTAACAGCTTTTTTAATTACCCATAAAAGTAATAAAAAAATTTCTTAAATGATTTATTAATCATTACCCTAAGAGCACCCGTTAACATAAGTCTTATTAAAAAGATATAATGAACCGTGGATGGGCTACACAAAGTTGTTAAAAATCAATTGACTAACTGACTTCTTTAGTTCTTCTCACCCAAAAAATAAAAAATAAAAAATAAACCTTGCAATTGACTCTTACTCCAAACCAAAGAATTCTTGCTTATAAAGAAAGAATTAATTTTGCACTCCAGCCTTTAAGAGCAGAAAAGGATTTCTGAAGAGACAATAGTCGCATAGAATTAATTTTACACTCCAGACTTTAAGAACAGAAAAGGAGTTCTGGAGAGAGAATAGTCACATAGAGGAGGCGGAGACCACAAAGATTGTGGCTTCATTCATACCTCAAGAAGGGGCGAGCAATACATGAAATGTATTTAGTTTTACATTTGGAAATTTTAATTTGAATTTGGATTCTAAATCAATATATTTGAAATGTGATGATTTCAAATCCATTGATTTTTATATATTATTTCAGATTGAATGAGTTTAAATGTTCAAAATTAATTTTGGTGGATTTATCAAATCAAAATTCTTGACTTTTTATTAAGAAAAATGTTATATCCACAATATTTTCACGACAATTTTACAACAAATCCTAAATGACAAGTTATTATTAGTTGTCAATAGTAGGCGAAAATATAATTTCAATAATGGATTCAAATTATAACTAATAACAACTTACCACCTAAAAGTTATTGTAAAAATATTATGAAATATTATGAACGTAACACTTTTCTTTTTTAAAAGATTCAAAATATTTAAATTTTAATATATATCCAAATCTTGTCATCACTCATCATCATACGAGATTTAATAATAGAATGCATATCATCCAAATTCTTGACCTTTTTTTTCGTCTTTGGAGAATCCATGTCATTCCTTCCATACTAATTTAATTGCATCGAAATAATAAAAAGATAGGGGTACAACTCATAGGGGGCCGTGGATGGGCTACGCAAAGTTACTAAAAATTTATCAATTAACTAATTGACAAAAGCCTAACATGAAAAATGTCTTTAGCACTTAACGTGGATTCCAGTATAGGTGAAGAAAACAACACCATCCAATAATTGGGCTAAGATTAAAAGATTCAATGAACTAAAAAGACCCCCTAATAGCAACAATAACTGACTTAGAAGACCCCAACAATCACGGTTTATTACAAGAAGCTGTCATTAATTATCAATGAGCCTGGAGTTAACACAAAGAATCCCGCAGCTCATACAAATAATTCATTTCGCACTTTACTCTTTATTGTAACAACAGGAATGATTTATTGAGTGAGAAAACATAAAGGCAGGTACCACTAAAATTGTGGCTTCACACAACCAGAAGATTTAGTCCTTTCAATCCATGATATACACCTGCACTACATCTTCCAAACATTCCTTCAATGACATTTGATCAGCCACTTCATAATTTGTATGGACAGATTTGTAAAACTAATTTAACTTGTATTTTATGCATACCATGATATTAGATCATCATAAAGAAAAAATGATATTAGGGGCACGATGGACTTTACTGCAATTAAATTACAAATTGAAGAGATCATTTATGATGGGGCCGATTAGTGTAATGTATGGTATCTACAAGTTGCATTCCATAAGCTCACCCTCCGAATTCACTGAAAGTGGATATGAGATACACGAGGCTTGAGAACTAAGCAACTAGTCAGTTCAACTTCTTTGTCGTAAAATTTGCAACACCCCAGTAATTCTCAAATCAAGATAAATTAAAGAGTTAAATTGTTTAATCTGTAAAAATTATGTGACAAATCTTGTGCCATCCATGTATGCAGTCAAGGTTTAGACAATAACACTGATTCCCCCAAGGATAAGACATACCTGACAATATCTAGACACATGTGCAATCTCTTGTAAGTGTCCTAGGAGTATAAATATAAAAACTTTTGAATTGAAGTCTATTCAAGATAGAAACCAAAACCTGTAACTTACTGGGAAGGATCTGGTTTTATCCTAAAACAGTTGACAGAGACTTCTTAAGCCCATTCATATCTGCAGCTATATACAGTATCCCAAATTATGTCTGCGACCTCAAGGTATGAACATATGATACTCTATAATTTATCTCAAAACTATTCAAAATAGGATTAGAAACCTAAGTTGCATGTCAAGGATGGAAAACAATTTGTGTCAAGTCTCAATCAGTCTTTCATCAAGAGTGTTCATGTTGCAGCCTTAGGCATACCACAGAAACGCTTGTTCCCGTTCATTCCAGGAGACTGGAATATCTCACAGCCCTCGGCTCCAATTTGAGTAAATGCCTTGACAAGCATATCCACATAGCCTGCCAAAGAATCCTTAAACCGCTTTGAGCAGCTCCTGTCACCCACATCAACATCCTGCACCCCACCTTTGACCAGAGATCCTACTTGAGCACCTTCCATATATGCTTTGCATGCAACCAGAATATCTCGGGCACGGTTTCGGAAATGCCCCATAACAAAGTCCTCAAAATGCTGCAGCCACACATGACTCAGAATTAGATGTTGAACCCTCAGAAGCTGCCAAATAAACATCCCCCCCACCCCCACAAAAGAAAAAAAAAAAAAAAAAAAAAAAAAAAAAAAGACCACACACACACACACAATATAAGCCTAGTACAGAAAGCATCATTTCCATCAATAACTATTCCAAGTGTGTACAATGGATGAAATCAAACCATAATTCCCACGTAAACTAAAGACCGAATTTGAAAGTTATATAACTTTTTGATTGTCAATGGTCATGATGCAGCAAAACAACCAAAAAGATCATTGTGAATCCCTAAATGCTAATAAATTAACAGTAATGTTACACAACATGCTTAGTATTTATTTTTTTATAGGTAAGTTACACAATGGTTTGTGAACCCATAACAGCATAACCTCACCCTTCATCCCTTTATTACGGGAGGAAGAAGTGCCATCAAAGCCAGGGCTCATTGGCATTACAATCTATTCTAAATTCGAGACTCAAAACAATCAATTGTGGACAACAGAAATGTGTTGCAAGAAAAAAGATATACAGAACAAAATTAGAAAATCATCAACAGTCAAGGATCTAATTTTTACATATTGAAACAATCAATTGGATCTCTGTACTAAACTATCTCCTTAAAGCAGAAATGCTTGAGTGATCTAATGCCAGATATAATGCTTGAATGATTTAGTGTCCCATATAACACACACAGTCAAAGACCACATTAATTTCTTTTTCTTTTTTATAATAAATAACCATCTACATTAAAAAAAAAACTGCACTGTTTCCACAGTATCATAAGCATAAATATTTCCAGTACAAAGTGCAATCATGGAGTCCATGCATAAAAGCCATTTCATAAGTAATTAATATTTAATACCAAAAAATGCAATCTCTCCAAACTCCCACAACAAGATATGCAATGCTTTTGGGATATGATTGGACTTTTAGGTGAGAATGCTTTGGAGAAAAGAACACAGCCCAACCACATTAATGGGTATTAAAATAAATAAATAAAAAGCATTTGCCCACATTTTTAGAAATTACATCATATCATATTGAATGGGGAAAAGTTAACCATGACTCCACTATATCTCTTCTTCTCAAATTCCCTATACACTAAATTATTACACATAACATGGTTGTTTGCTAGGACTTCAAGAAGTATACCATTCACTGACGTTTAAAATTAAATACTTAAAAACCTCAACAGGAATCTACATGAATTAATGTAAAGTTATGTAGTAAGGTTATAATTGTTAAATTGAAATTGAAATTTATATCTATTTCAGGATGCAATGAATGATAAGATATCCAAAATGTGGAAAGAATGAACAAGGCATAATCAATGGAATTGAGAAATCTCAGTAGCACCTCCAATTAGTGCTAATACGAATGTTGTTTGATTGGTCTAGAGTGTGGGATTTTACTCATTGTAATTATTTTCTAGAGTTCGAAGACTCTTTCCCTTTTCTGTATGATGTACTTTTTAAGACACTTTGTGTTCATCATTGCGAGCATGAAGTGATCTTCTTTCTTAATAAAACTTTATTACCTATAAAAAATAAAAAATAAAAAATAAAAAAAATGGAATCTTACCTTTGGTGGCCTCCTCATTGTGTACATCATTGTTTTTAGTGAGAGAACAAATGTATCCTCATTGTATTGCTGGGACCTCATTTCACCAGACTCTGAGCCACTCATATGTGCATATCCAGGCTCATTGAAATAGGGCTTTGTATTCAAGATCAACCCTTGTATGGAGACAAGAACTTGAAGCATGGTCGATACACCTGGGATCCACTTCTCATTCTTGTTACCAGACCAGGTATTAAGTAGACTCAGGCATACTTTCCCACAATTGTACAGATTAGGATTGAGTCGAAGGCCACCAGAGTGGTAGTAGACATTCTGGCATAAACAAGTTCTACAGTATTCAGACAAATGATGTAAAGCAGAAGACAAAAAAAATATATCACCAGCACTCAAAGCTTCAATCACATACCGGTGGTACATTAGGATAACCACAAGGGAAGAAAACATCAAAGAAGAAGAGACCATCATGGTAGGGAGTACCCTCTGCTCCAACGATGACAGCCCTCAAAAGATCCATCCTTGATTCATAAACTCTAACGAATATTGTATCTATTGGGAAAAAAGAAAATGAATTACAAAATTTTAGGGAAAAATAAAGGTGTGCATTGGGGAGGGGCAGACAGCAAATCCATTAATGTCCCACTACATTTCTACAGCTATGCTTTGCAAATTTAGAGTTTAGGGCTACTATTATCAACAACAAATTTATTTCCAATGGTTTGATCAAAATAGAGGCTACGTATTGGAAAAAAGTTGCAGCCATTACATTAAAAAAGAGAAGAATAAAAGCTCACCAGGTAGATCCTTCTCCAGGATCTTCCACTCCTCCTGAATTTTCTTTGCCCAAGTCTTTGATGGCTGTAAGAAAGGGGCAATGAAAACGAAATTTAGATATATTTAAAACTAGAGACTGAAAAAAGAAGGCAAGCAATGCCTCATCTAAACCTAGTCACCTGCTTTGTGGTAGAACCATAGCCAGTATAGTGATGGTCCGAACAGTCTTCCACAGTATCAAATTGTTTAAAAAGTTGGAACCTCCTCAAAATTTCATCTTTGTCCTTGCCAGAGATTGCCTCAATTGGGAAAGTTGAACTACCATCAGCAGCTGCATTATTTTGATTTTGGGCAGAATCCGGAACCCAGGGGAACTCTTCCACATCTTCAGGAGGAGCATGTAAACCATGAAATGGAAAATAATAACCTGGATGGTTAGTCAAAGGTGGCGTCCACAAGGGTGTGGGCGGTTCTACTCCAGCAGGATACTTAAATGGATCTGTATGGCCCCCAGCAGGATACATAAATGCATCTGCATGCACCCCAGCGGGATACTTAAATGCGTCTGTATGCACCCCAGCAGGATACTTAAATGCATCTGTATGCACTGGGTTAGTAGGATAATATGTACTACTACTAACTTGCTTCTTTACATTCTCAGGAGTATGATGTCCCCAAAAGGATGGCTCAGCTCCAGAAGGGAGCTTCATTGCATCCAATTTCTTTACATAACTACAATTGGGTGAACTACTTGAAGCAAATTGCTTCTTCTTACTTTTGAAAGGATCCAAAAACCACCGTGATTTAGATGATTCTTTCCCAAGTGGGAGATTCAAAGCATTCCCTCTATGGTGTGAAGCAGATGATTTCTTTTTATTTTGGCCAACTTTTGAATGAGGGTGAACGACAGAATCCATACTTGAACCACTGACCGAAGTTAGATTCTTGTTGATGTGAACAGGCTTTTCTGACCATAAAGGCAGAGAGGGGTCTATGCCATGGGGACCGACAACATCCAAGTGCATTTGTGACTCCGTATAGTGTGAACTACTTCCAGTAACTGGTTGTTTCTCATGTTGTGCAAAATCTGGCAACCAAGGAACTGGTGCCTCTATTCCAGGAGGAATATCCATGCTATCAAAATGGGCTTGCAAAATGGCATACTCATCAACATCCAAGATATCATCCGGAAAAAAATCAGCATACTCATTATTATCATCATAAGATAGATCAGAACTATGACCATCAAGGTTGATTAAATTATGCATCTCAGAAGACTCAACCCCATTCACTGATCCAAACATTTCCACACCAGCACCAAAAATATAATTAGCAAAATCTTCCTGATTAAAAAAGAAGAGCGAAGAATCAGAAACAGTACAGCTATCTTAGATGTTTATTGTATTTATATAAGTCATGAATCAGCAACTAGAATTCAGAAACTAGAATTTATTTTAAAAGTTAATCACAAACCTTAGCTTGATGATGACCATAACCATCAGCCACATCTTTTATTTCCTTCCCTTTTTTACTTGTGTGAACTTTTTCATCAATAAACATTACATCAGCAGAATCCCCCTCTTTGTCTATATCAATCACATCATGCAGAATGACCTATAGAGAGAGGAAAAAAAACGCACACACTAAGCGAAAACAGAATAATTAATAAGAATCAGAGAAGCCAATGAAGTTTAACTCAAATTTCTTCCCACAATAATGGGATGGAGGGTGAAGTCTTAGAGTTCAAAATTTGAAGCCAATGAGTACATGCATATGTTATAATTATATTTGATGTCATGTGATGGCACTATGCACATAAAGAACTGAAGCTACCAAAAGTGAAAATCAGTCTGAAGACAGCAACTTGACCCTCATTCCATGGCTGCATCAAATATACAGGATGCCAACTCTCCCTTAGATAAAAGAGAACTTAAAATTTTCATGCCAAGGATATTAGATATACAAGACAGCCCAGTTTAGAAAATGCATAACATGTCATTTGCTAAATAGATTCCATTCTTCCTAACTTTGAAAGAGTGGAAACCTCCAATTAATCCATATGGAGGAAGCCAGGAAATTGCTAGAATAGTGAGTAGAATAGAAGTCTTAGAAGTAAAAATGTACAGTAAGGGACAGACTCTACTGCACCACAGAGATCCTGAATGAAATGTGTAAAACTTTTTTTTTTGTGGGTTATTGGTAAGTTACATGCCTACTCGGTGAGTCTTCAACCCACGACCTCACCCTCTACCTTGCTTTTACAAGGGAAAGAGATACCAATTGAGTTAGAACTCATGACTGAAATGTGCATAACATTTCAATTTCAACAAATTGAGGACATAATACCTGCTAGGAATAACAGAACTCCAAGGTCTGGTCAAAATGACTGTAACCATTTCAATTTCAAACAAAACATTTTGTAGGATTCAACTATAGGATGATGTACCAATTCAACCGAAGGTAAATGCCCACCCATTGTTACTGAAAATTGATTGATCATCTAAATGGGTTTGAGATGACATGTCATTCATAAAATAAAAACTACACATAGAATTCATAATGGATGATATAAAACACAAACAACAATCACTTCAGCAGCAAGAAAAACCCATCTGCATATCACACTATCTTTTCTTTTTTTAATTTATACTAAGATTCATCACTATAACATTGCACATAATAACAAAACACTACTATGAAATTCTTTAACTCGCCTCTAAACTCCTTTGAATGAAAGCTTCCAAAACAAGCAAAAACCCAAATTAAAAAGACTTACAAATTTAGCTACAACCCACCCAAAAAAAAAAAGCCCTAAAAACCGAAATTTCGCATCAGATTAACCAATTTAAAGTCCCCCATATTGCAAAGCAAGCGAGATTCTACTCTGTCCAAATGAAGTCCCACACACACGATCAATTTCATGCAATTCAGAAGCTAATCACTACGAGATTAAGCTAACAAAGACCTATCAGAGTAAAAAACAATTTAAATAATTTCAGTATGATCAATAGCCGAAACGAAAAACGAATAGATTAAAACTTGAAAATGATGTTTTTTTTTTTTCTTAAAAAAAAAAAAGCTAAATCTAGAATCATGTAGTAGTGAGCGAAATAAAAGCGAGTGATTGAGAGAAATAGCGGAGCAAGAATCTGAGAAAAAAGAAAATTGGTTTGGGTTATGGAAACCTGTTTTTGTTTGAGGAATTTGGGAGTTCGGAAAATCGGGGGAGGGATTTCGATGACTTCGGGCTCCATGAAATTGGAGTATGTTTTCCCGGAAATCAATCGCTTCCTGTTTGGGGACCGAGAAAGTGAGGGAAAGTGTGAGAAAATGTTACTACAAAAATAAAAATAGTCAGAGTGTGAGAGAGAGAGAGAGAGAGAGAGAGAGATTTCAAAAGTGAGTGAAAAAGGGCGAGAGAGAAAGAGAGAGACTTTAATAGGCGAGAGGTATTTGCGTGACGGCGGCGGCGGCTCCTTTTATCGGCTCGGCTCGGTCCCAGAGAGAGAAAGTAACTGAATCGGCGCGCTGGGGCTAGTGGCTTGGCTTGGCTTTGAAATCAGATATATAAATACTATTTGCTTTTGTTTTGGTTAAGTTTGGTATGGTTTGGTTTTGTTTTGTTTTGTTTTTCTCAGCTCCGCAGTACAGTACAGTCGGTCGAGTCCGCTTTGGATTTGAGAGAGAGAGATAGAGAGAGTGATTTGTGAGTAATTAATAATTTGTTAGTAGTTTTGGCCTCGTTGGCGCCTTGAAAGAGATCAACCTAGAGAATGCGACGACGCCACCGGTGCTTTTACCTCTTTTTGTATAAACTATTCGATTATTCCACAAATGCACACGCTTCCCTCACCCCCTTTTTTATGACTTATCACTTTTAATCACTAGTGGATACAGTAACTATAGGTGGTAAATTTTTGTTCATTCTAATTATGTATACATGTGCATAACACTATATTTAGATTAAACTTTTAATTATCATCAAAATGTTAAGTAAGTTATCTCTATATATTAAGAAGATTCAAAATTTTAGTTATTGTCTTTTTGATTTCTAAAAATACTCCTAATTTAATTAACTTATTTTTATTCCTATAACATAAAAATGAAGTTAAAACTGTAAATTGACCAAAATTAAAAACAAAAAACCTACTCATGCTTATAAAACTATCCCATGTTATATAAAAATTTCCACTACCCTATCTATACAACCAAATCTACCCCATGTTCCTATTAAAAAAAAAACTATCTAAAAAAAAGTCTCATTACACGCACAAAGTTCCTAGTAAAAAAAAAAAACTACCCCAAGTTCCTATTAAAAAAGAAAAAACTATCTAAAAAAAAAGTTTCATTACACGCACAAAGCACGTGTGATGAGGCTAGTTATTATTAAAATTTTGGATTGTTTACTCTAAGATTGACAAAATCTTACAAGACTTGCAAACTCGACACGATTAACCCGTTTATAAATAGGTCGTAGATTGAAGCTAAACGGGTTCGGGTCAACACGACTAACCCGTTTAATAAACAGGTCATATTCGTGTTCAACATGTGAACACGTTTGACCCATTTAAGTTATAAAGGTATTAAATTTTGTTATTAGTATTTTGTAATTATTGCTTTTGATTAATTTTTTTGTTCTAATTATATGTTTATTACTATATTTATGGTCGTAATTGTATTTTAATTTTAGATATATGAAAATTAATAATAGGTTATTCAGGTCAAATATGTCTTATTAATTAAATAAGTTATTAGATGGGTCATTTGTGTTGACTTTTATATAACTTGTTAAAATGGGTTAAACATGCTATGTCAGGTCAACCTTTATAATAAATGGGTCGAATTAGAGTTGAGAATTCTTAACACGTTTACTAAACAGGTCAAGTTCGAGTCAACCTATATAGCTGAGTACCCATGGCTCAACACGACACGACCCCAACCCGCGAACACAAATTGCCACCCCTAGTTTACTCTAGCTAAAAACTCTATTACCCAAATTTCAAGAAATTTAAAATTCTATTTAATATTTGTTTTAATTATTTTTGTTATATATCATAATTTTTTTTTATTATAAAAAGACAAGACTTAAATACAGTACTTAGGTTTCCCTCTTAAAATTCAATCATATGGATTTTTTCTCATGGGATGGAAGTGTATTTTTTAATTAAGTAGCCACATGGTTGAATCTTAAGAGGTAAACTTAAGGAACAACACCTAAGATATTGTACCTAAGTTTTGTCCTATAATAAAACATACACACTACACAATATATGTCATACATACTTACACTAAATAGCTCTCTCCCTCTCTTTTCAATATATATATATATATATAAATAACTTCATAAACTTAATATGTTTTTATTATGGCTCATTAATAATTAATTTATTATATAGGTAAAACTCTATTTAATTTACTCAGTATAATTCAATGATATCAGTTAAATATTTTCTTGTATTTACATATAAGTTTTTACTTAAAGCATACTACTAGACTACTAGTAAAGAGCTTTAAACCTACAATTGAAGAGGTGCTATCTCACCAAATCAAAAAATGGCACAAGATTTAAAGTTTAAAGCCCTCCTTATAATGACACTATAAATTTCCTCTTGTATCCTAAGTATCCATTACATTTTATTTGATTTTTTTCTTTTTAATTTTTTCAAATTTACTACTAGCTTACATTGTCTTTTACACCTTTCGTAGTTCATAACTGTAAAATATCAAAGTTTTTATACTTCATATTTATATTTCAAAACCATTAAAAAAAATTCATGGATATAGGATAATAACAAGATCTAATTAAATAAAAAATTTGGCAATGCATGCTAAAAATAAAGAAATTATAAATTCATCAATATGAAATATTAATGTAAAAAAAAAATTTAAGAAGCAACATAAATTAAGTTGTTCACTAAAAAAAAAGTGAGAGGTTTTAAAAATATAGTTAAATAAATAAAAGTTGAAAAAAAAAAAAAAAAAACTTTCAAACATGGTGGTGTAACATTAATAATAAAGAATTACATAGATGTGACATGAGCATAATTAAGAAGGTGAATGATGAGTATTAGGAGGCTGTACCGGACAGAAGCCAAACTTGGGCAGCAAGCCAAAGGGGTAAAGGGTAAGAACCTCCTCAAATTCTCCAACAGTCCAACGTTGTGTGTTGACTAGTGTAATGCGTTATCAGCCGTTGGATCAAATTTTTGGAGTACGTCAGAGGACCAATCAAACGGCTGTTATCAAAGGAGTGGAAGAATCTACCTTAGATGGTCACACTGCTTACCTTGTTTTCTTTTTTGGTAGAACCTTGTTTTTCTAATGGCTAGATTTTTTATACATATATAGTAGTAACCTTAGAGAGATGTCCACGTGTGACTTATAATGTTTTGGAAGTGGACCCCACATCTATATATATATATATATATATATATGTGGAGAAATTTTGGTTTACGATAAGGGATTTTTTATGTTTTTTTTTTTTTTTTTTGGATTAGTGGTGGAATAAGATAGTATAAGACTTTTGTGATAAGATCTTGATTAATCGGGATTTTGAAAATAATCATTTTATTTATTCTTCGCGTGAACAAAAAAGTAATAAACTTTTGACATTAAATTGAGGTACAATCTATGGTACTCTCTACTATATATATTTGTATAATGTATCCAAGTTTCTTAATTAAAAAGTCCCTTTTGAGTCACGTTTCACTTATACCATTTGGAAGCAAATTTAACATGTCAGCAAATTTACCAATATGCCGACGATTTTTGCTCTAAGGCAATTATCATTTGAACTTTTAATTTATCCAAAGTTTTGTTAATGGCTCTCCCGATAACTAAGAAGACAAAATAAACAAGAAGTTTCTTTGTTTTGGCTCAAATATATATATATATATATATATATATGTGTGTGTGTGTATATAAAACAAAATATTAAATTATTAATTCAAAATCAAATAATACATTCTTAATATTATCATTACATATCAAAAACTCTATAACTCAATTAGTATCTTTTACAATGGAATATTCCTGCATTTCAGGTGAAACGAAAAGGAATTGAGCATTGGTCAATTAGAAATTTATGAGTAATCATTCTAGTGTAAAGAGTGAAGTTTGTATGGTGTTTTAAATTTTAAATGTAACATAAACGTTAAAATATAGGTGTTTGAAATATTATATTTTTTTTCCTTGTTTGACTCTATTACATTTGGCTCTATTAATGTTTTACTCAATAAGGGGGGGGATAAGGTCACTCGTCAAAGCATTCTTGGTAATCCCCTATAGTTGATCCTCACAAAGATTTAATATTAACCCCAAAACCTAACCAGTCAGTGGAGGATGCGCACAAATCAATACGACAAATGTTCCTTGATCAAATGAATAACCTATAAAACAATGGGATGAGTTGGAATTGCTCCACAAACAAGAGCTTTTGTTTAGTGATCTCCCAAGCAGGGAATGTTCAGAAATTTGCAAAAACTAATTTTGCTAAGAGAGTTTTCGATGTAGTGATGAAGGTCTTGAACCATAAAGCAAAGTTGTCAATACCCAGATGTTGTTTTAGTCTCGCTAAGGAAACAAAATATTTCAATACTAATTAATAACTGTGCACATTTTTAAGTTATTACTATATATATATATATATATATATATAAACATAGAATTTAAACTCTATGTATTTTATAAGCCCAAGTATATTAACCCAACATATTACCCATGTTTCAACCCCTTTCCATTTTTTTAATATTTTTTTTCTTATATTGAGCAAAACACTCATACATCCCCAATGCATGCCGGTATTTTATTCGGTTTGTTTCAGGAATTTGTACAGATTTAGCCAGCTGCTACAATTTGATATTGACAACTTTGCTATGAAGAGCTTCCAATGGTAGATAGGGTTTCAATCTCAATGAGGATGGCGAGTGTCACTTGTGAATAAAAACAAGTAGGAAAAACAATTGGGGACGATATTGTTGAACTGGAATTCCTTCTTAATCATGCTAAGATGCAACTCATTAGGCATAATATGAATGGTAAAAGAAAAAATAGATGTCAGTCTAGTCTAATCTCCAAGTTTAGAGCTTCAAAGGCCCAAATAAAATTCCAAATTTTAGCCTTTCCTCTTGAGCCATTAATGCGCCTGCAGAGAATTAGAGTGCTCTATTTCAAAAAGATCAGAGAACCTTTACAAGCTTGCAATTCATTACCTTTAATAAGGTGAATGGAAAGATTATTGTCAAAGCACTAAGTGAGGCGGTTGCTAAAGGAGTAGCGAGAAGCCAATCTTATTGGTCAGTTTTGGCATAAAAAATTCTGAAGAGGGTATTGTGAGAATAATAATATGAAAGTCAAGAATAGAGCTCAATGGAACCTTTTGTAATTCTATTCTTAACAAAGTTGTATGTTGCTTTTGGGGTATTTCTTGTTCCAACATCCAAGCTTAAAACCAGAGCAACAAATGGCTCTCTACTCTTAGCTGATGTTGTCTATTAGCATTTTTCCTATGGTGCTTTTGTCATGGGGTTGTTGAGTTTGGATAGTTTTTGTCCTGTTGTTTTGTACTGTTGTTGTGCTTAAACTAATTGTACCTTTGGTTTTCTAGAAATGAAACTGCTTAGTCATAATATATATATATATATATATATATGTATATATATGAGTCACAAATCAGCAACTAGAACATATTTAAAACATTAATCACAAACCTTAGCTTGATGACCACCATAACCATCAGAAACATCTTTTATTTTCTTCCCTTTGTTGCTCCGCAATTTGTTCCTTGTGTGAACTTTTCCATCAATGAACATTACATCAGCAGAATCTCCCCCTTTGTCTATATCAATCACATCATGTGGAATGACCTAGAGAGAGAGAAGAAAATTGCCCACATTAAGTGATAATGGAATAATTTATAAGAGTTAAAGAAGCCAATGAACTCCAGCTCAAATAGCACATCCTCTTTCCACAATAATAGAATGGAGAGTGAGATCTTGGGTTCAAACCTTTTTTTTTTTTTAATTCAACAGTTGGGGTTGGGGGATTCAAATCCTAGATGTCTCCATTGGAAACATCAAAAGCTATCAACCAATAGAGCTATAAGGCTCTTGGCGAGATATTGAGTTCAAACATCAAAAGCCAATGAGTACATTCATATGTTATAATTCAATTTTATTTAATCTTATCCAAAAACTGTTCAACAAGACCAAAAAAAAATGAATTCAAGCAAGGAACAGAAAGAAAGAGGAAGGAGCATACATTTGAGCAGGACAAAACAAATTCAAGAAGAAAACATTTAAGATCCAGATGCACTTTTTATTTTTTAAGAATAATAATTAATGGGCCTGGGTTGGGCACAATGTTTTGAGCCTTTACCAAGGTGGTTCAAACATATTATACAAAGTCTATCAGCATATTAGGAACAATATTCTCAAAAGAGTCATTCAAAGTGCCACCTGCCTTTTGAGAGCTGATACCTCTGCTGCCTCAATTGTCATTAAATAAATTGAGCATGCATCAATGCATGCTGTGATAGTAACAGAACAAAGATGTTTAAAGGTCATTGTCCATCTTAGCCAGTTAATGTTGTTCCAAAGTTTGAAACAATGTCCACCAATTCCATACTGTACATATTACATTACAACTATCAGAAGTAATCCAGTTTACAGCATAACAAATGATGACATATTGAAGTAAGAAAAATTTAAGGAATCTGTCTACATGTGCTTTGTTGGGCTTGGGATTAGGGAAATTTGTGAATGTATTTAAAATTTTTTAGAATAAATGATTAGAATTCAAAGGCTGACAAGGGTTTTGACTTTCGAAACAAAGGGGAATAATGCTAGGCCACTTTCTTTAAGCAAACAGGTTCATTCTATATAGTGACTGCGTTTGGAAGTTCATGGCTGATTTGATAGGTTTTTATGTCTACTTGAAAGGGAAAATATATGGGAGTTTTAGGGTCTCAATAGGTAAGGAGAATGGCATAATTTGGGGTCACACAAGAGAGAAGAAAAAGAGAGAATTTTGTGATTGTTCAGGGGCTATGAATAATACTAATGCACAGTGCATAAGAAGAAGAAAGCTAATTGAAAAGAACACATAAGGCAATCCGGCATCAACACTCAAAAATCAATATTGCATTATGAAAGTCTGCTGTCTTTTACCAATAAGGAAATTTATATACACTCATTGATTTAACCTACTAGGACTGGGACTGGGACTAGGGCCCCTAATTTTGACTAGTAAACAAATTCCTGGAAAAACCCTAAATGCGGATTACTCATAAACTAGTGACTCAATTCAAAACTGTTTTAACCCTAAGATGCTTATAATATAAGCTTCAAAACCACATAGGTTTTACTTCAATGGATGTCACTTATTAGCTCTATGCACATAAGGACCTGAAGCTACCAAAACTGAAAATCAGTCTAAAGAAAGCAGCATGACCTTCATTCAATGGCAGCATCAAATATATAGGGTGAAGCTCTCCCTTAGATAAATGGGAACTTCAAATTTGTCAAGTCAAGGACGGTTCAGATATAACATGGACAGCTAAGTTTAGAAAATGCAGAGCCTGTCATTTGCTAAACAGATCCCCATTCTTCCCAACTATGAAAGAGTGGAAACCTGCAATTCTCTATATGGCGCAAGCTGCAAGCCAGGGAATTGCTAAAATTTCGAGTAGAATAGAAGCCTTTAGAAGTAAAAATGTGGAGTAAGAGACAAAGTCCACTAATCTACTTCACCACAGAGATCCACATGTGTGTGTGAGGAGAAGCAGATTATAAGAAGGGTTTCCTAGTTCCTTATTCCGATCAAGCAAACAAAAACTCGTATAGTTTTGAATGAAATTTGCAAGACATTTCTTTGTTAAGTTACACACGCACTTGGAGGGTATTAAATTCTTGACATCACCCTCTACCTACTCTTCAAGGAGTCATTTGAGTTAGAGCTCATTAACCGACGTATGAAACATTTCAACTTTGTCAAAACAACAGACACAAAACCCGCCGAGGAATTACAGAACCCATTCGACTGAAAGGGTCCGAGTAGGATTCAATTGAAGGATGGGGTACCAATTCAATGAAAGTCCAATGCCCCACCCATTGATACTCAAAATTGATTGACTAGCTTAATGGCTTTAATATGATATGTCACTCATAAATAACAATCAAAACATAGAATTTACAATGGATACTATATAACACAAACAATTTAATCAATTTAGCAGTAAAAAATATCCATGTACATCTCAAAATAACATTTATTTTACACAAAGATTCATCACAGTTCACTAAATGTAACACCAAAACAAAATTTCTAATACTTTACAATCCAGTTAGAAAGAAGCAAAATTCATATTTGGATAAACAGAATAATATGGGCATGTGAAAATTAAAAGCAGTTGATTAAGAGCGAGAATTAAGGGGGGGAAATATATGCTTTGTTATCCAACCTGCTTTTGATTATGCATTTTGGAGGACCGAAAAAATTGAGGCGGGATTTCGAAGATTTCGTGCCCCATGAACTTGGAGCCTTTGCCGGAAAACAATCGCTTCCTGTTTGGAGACAGAGAAAGTGAGGGAAAACGAGTGAGAAAATTTGTTTCAAAAAATAAAAAGTCTCAGAGCGAGAGAGAGAGAGAGAGAGACTTGGAAGTGGAAGTGGAAGTGTTGGGTGAAGGAGGCGGCGCTAGCGGCGGCTTCATTGATCGGCTCAAGAGAGAAAGTAAGCGAAACGGCGGCGTTGGCTTGGCTTAGCTGTTATTTGACTTTACTGTTCCTCCTCGTTGGATGTGTTTTTTTATTCTTATTGATTAAGGCTGCGTTTGGTTTGTAAATCAAATTTCGAGTGTAAAATGAATGCAGGTGTAAATAAATTCTCGTACGAAAAATGAAATTCGAGTGTTTAGTTCTGCAATGGAAAATAATTTGAAAAATAATTTTTGGTATTTGGTAACATTCTGAAAATGCTATTTTCCTACAAATTTTTCATATTTTCTCAGTTATTTTCTCAACTTTCAAATAAATTTTATAACATAAAATTTCAAAATATACACTTTAACACAACCAAAAATCAAAATAAAAACATTTATGGGTTGTTTATGGGTTTGAGGGTGGATGTTGGCTAGATAGGTTTGAGGGGATGTGGATTGGCTTTTGTAGAGGGTAGGTCGGCTTTTGGAGGCGGGTATGGCTTCGCCGGCGTAAGGGAGAGTGACAGCTGGGTGGAGGTGTGTGTGGATCGGAGGTGAGGTGAGGTCGTCGGACTCAAACAAAACTCAAATAGTGGAGGAAACTCACCGATGCAGAGGGTGGGTTTGGGGGTGGAGTGTAGTGAACTGGTAGTCGATGGTGGCCAGATCGGCGACGTTGAGAAGAGGGAGAAGAAGAGTTGAGGAAGAAGAGAGAAAAAGGAGGAAAAGCTTGGCCAGCGCGATCTGGGCGGTGGGGCGGCGTGATCTGGGCGGTGGGCGCGGCACGATCTGGGTTGCCGGAGCTTAGCTGGGCGACCACCTATGCTCTTTCTTCTCGCTCGCTCTCTCTCTCTCTCTCTCTCTCTCTCTCTCTCTCTCTCTCTCTCTCTCTCTCTCTCTTTGTTTGTGAGTCCTGGAAATCATTTAAAGGTAAAATGAGGGCTACGTTGGTTTTACGGCTGAAGTTGGTGTTTTTACGGTCAACGTGTAATTAATTTTCCATTTGACCATATTTTTTGTTGGAGCCAAACACACACAAGGGTGTAAAAGTAATTCCTGAATTAGTTTTCAGCTGAAACAAATGCAGCCTAAGTACTTTTTTTTGTGAGCAATGCTATGACCACATTATTTTACACAACTTTGGTCATAACTCGTCACGTGGCGAGTTGTGAGTGGTAGATGTGTGGTGGTGGGTCTATGTAGGACCATACCTTTACCACTCACAACTCACCACGTGATAAGTTGTGACCAAAATTGTGTAAAATGGTATGATCCTAGCATTTCTCATTTTTTGGTTGCTTCGTGCCTTCAGTAAGTGACAAACAAATCAACCTAGAAATTAGAGTGCCAAATGCACACGCTTGCCTCTTTAATTGCCATTTTTACCACTATTTGATTTATACTACTTTTATTTATAGTTTACCACGTTAGCTTGCCTCTACAAGTTGCCTATTCTGCAATTTAAACACTGTCATCTCACCAAAATATACTACAAATTTTAAATAGGTTCACATCCTCTCCATTTATAATCAAATGACTTATAGTGACATGGGTTCCTGCTTTGGCCAAAGCCCAAGCCCAATAGTCTGAGAGGGTCCTGGACCTCTAAAGGATTTTATAGTTGGTGGACTAAGCTTGACTTACAATGGCTTTGTTGGGCTGTTTACAAGCCAATCTATGCACAAGATATGGCCTCCATAACACAAATATACATGAACATATATATATATATATATATATATATACACAAATAACTAAGAAATAGCAAAGGAACTAAAAGAGTGCAAATAAAAGAATGTCAGGGACCCTCAAAATATAGTGAGATTATATTTTTTATTATATCAAGTATTTGAATATATTAAGTTCTACTTTGCTAGGATATATCACAAGGTACAATAAAGTTGAAAAATCACAGACTTAGATAGCTTTCTTTGGGCTTCCAAGTCTTGTGAAATTTGAATCCCTTTAAATCCAAGTGTATCCTTAAGTATTTTCTGTAGGATCTTTCAAGCTTGCAACTCTCTTTTTAATATCTTTTCTAGTATCTAAGTGCTTCTTGTTGAATGCCTTTTGGCTGGAGCTTCGCCCCCTTTCATAGTGCCATTTCTAGGGTTTTTTTCCATGTCATTGATCCATTCTCTTGGTACTCTGGTATCAGAACCAATGTTATGTCTATAACATTGGTGGCTAGTCCTTTCTTCTTTCTCTCAGTATTTCCCCTTTTAAGGTTTGGCAACCCAAAAGTTTCCAGCTGACCTTCCTCTTATGGGAGATCTTGTTTGAGTAGTCCTAGATGCTCTTCCCAAGTCAAGGCTTCTCATCCTTTTCCCAAGATCTTTAAAACGACATCTCAAAGTATTGGTTGCTTCACACTTTGTCAATTTCCTTTAAATGGGTAGATTCCTCATTGCTAATGATGAAATGCAAAAAGGCTCCCAGCTACCTTCGTTCTTGGTTCTCCTTTCCTACTTTACCCGAGTTACTAGGCTCCTTCATCAGATGCTGACTTCTAAGCCACCATCTGTTCCCAAAGCTTTCTTTTGAATTGTGGGCAGCTAATGGGACATGACCTCGTTCGTTTCTTGTGTCCATGGGCATGCCACCCTAAGCTATCCAAATCCCAACTAGTTTTTTTCCCCAAAATTTCCCAAGGATCCCCCTCTGACTCTAGGGGATCCTTTGCAACCTGGCTTAGCTCCTTCTTGCCTCCCTGTTAGGCTTCCTTGGGTACCACCTTTTGCTTAAGCCCATGGCCCACGTTTCCCTTTGTGCCTCTTTTTTCTTCCTAAGGCTCAATACTTTATTCTTTTCTCTCTGTAGGCCGAGCTCCTCCCTTTTTTTATTTTTTGAGGGTCAAGCCTTTCTTCTTCATGGGCTGGGCCTCTCTTACTTTTAAAGGCCTGGTTCCTTATTGCAATTTTGAACCTGTTGAGGTCCAAAATATCACAAGTGGTGAAATCTAAAACTAAATGGGCTCTCAAAGATAGGGAAGGCCCAATCCACTAACCAAGGCCCACTTAAAATAAGTAAGAGAAAGCCCAAACCCATGAATGGGCAAGTTTTGGGCCTTAGAAAAGGAAGAAAAGGGAAAAAGGGAAGCTCAGCCCAGCCTTTGTGAGGAGATCTCCTAGGGAGCCCAGAAAGGGACTGGATCAGGATATCTTGGGACTGCCAAAACCAGGGGGGATCCTTGGGAAGTGCAGGAAAAGGATTAGCTAGGATTTGGACAGCTCAGGGAAGCATGCTTATGGACACAAAGAACAAAGATAAGCATGTCCCATCAGGCGTCCATGGCTCAGAAAAAATCTGATAACTTAGGAATCAACACTTGATAAAAAAGAAGCCTGGTACCTTGGGAAATGCAGGAAGGTGAACCATGAAAGAATGTGGCTGAGGATCTTTCAACTTGACAGAGAAGAATCTACCCATTTAGAGAAAAGGACAAAGGGAGTAGCAGCCAAGAGGAGGGGTTTGAAAAGGTCTCTCTAGAAACCTTGAAAAAAGGGATTAAAAGTAGTTAAGGTCTAAAATTTCACAACAAAGCCCATTCCATAAAAAAATAAAGAAGACCCAATTCTTGTAGCAAGAAGAATCGACATCAAGGCCCCATGTATGTTCAGATTTCCAGCAAAAAAGGCCATTAAAAAGTTTAACAAATTTCAGTGAAAGAGCTGAGCCGGGATCCCCAGAGGCTTGGGATCCTCGGGACGTGCAGCACAGCTAAAGTGGATTGAAGCAAGTTTAAAAGAGGGATAAAAGACAAAGAGCATGCGGGTCTCATGCACCCAGACATAGAGTGGGATCAGAAAGTACGAAGCAAAACGCAGGAGCTGTGCCTCAAGGAACCAACAATGAGAAAACCGTAAAAAAAGAGGTAACCGGAAAGAGCTTTCAACCCAGCAGTAAAAGATTCCAACTATTTGAGGAAAATGACAAGGATGGAGTGCAACCAAAAACTGGAAAAGTGGAAGAAATGGCCAAATAGTTGAAGAATCAGCGAACAGAGGGAACCTTGAAATGGAAAACCAGCTAGGGGCTTTCAGCTTGGTCGGACCAAAAGGAAGAAATTATGAGGAAAAAGGAAATGACAAGCCTCTAGGTAACTGACACAGTACGAGCTCTGAGGGGCAAAAGAGAGAAATTGCTCGTGCCCCAAAGCCCTAGAGTTGCACTATAAAAGGAAGAGAAAACCCATGCTAAGGGACATTCATTCATCACCATTTTGATCTGAGAAAAGATATCATAACAGAGCCATAGAAAGAACTCTGTAAAACCCAAAGAAAAATAGAGGACTGTCTCCCAGTATCCTAGAAACAGCCACTATAGCACATACTTGGATTCAAAAGGATTCAAACTTTGCAAGTCTTAGAGGCTTGAATAGCCATCAAAGTCTGCAATTTTTGAGCTTATTTGAACCTTGTATCACGTCTTAGTGAGCATATTGTAATCCACAATTGAGAAAAATAATGAAATACCTCATATTGATTTGAGGATCTCTAACAATTATTTCATGTATTTCTTTATTACATTGTCTTCCTTTACTGTTTCTTGCTAAAATCCTTCTCACCTAACTATCTTGGAAGGCAAAGCCCACGCAAAGCCACTCGGACTTGAGTTCCAAATCCCACAAGTCTTGTGCAAAAGCACTAAGTCTGTGAGAATTGGGGCCAGGATCCTCGTGGCTGAATCATTCTCATGAAACTCATTTACACATATGTATATGTATTAAAATGTATATCCTAATCTAAGAAACTAACAATTGTTTGGAGATATGTGTATTGTATAGTGTGTTTTTATGTAGCACCCATAGAGGTAAAGGGAAATGACAAAACTCTATTGCATAATAAACATGGAAAAAGACCATATAGTTCAGAAAACCAGAGATTCTGGGTTCTTACAGGCCTAGTACGCCCCGAGATCCCACGACAGTACACCTCGGGGTACTAAGTGAAGGAACTCTTTTAAATGTTTATACAATAAAAGATAAGCCTTAAATACTCTATTTCAATCTCCTTCTCATTGTGAATATTATGAACTCTTATTTTACTTATTTCGTAAGAGTAAATGGTCATTTTACGAGACTAAAACACTTATAACGGTATTTTATTGCTTAAGAGGAATTGCATTTTTCATCTTGAGGAGCTTTATGTGACTTGCGCACAACTTGGTTCGTAATCAGCCCCATTTAGCTGCAGTGAACCAAGCCCAATCCACCAAAACAACAAGTATTTGGGCCCAGGATCCTTGTCTCTACTTGGGCCTGTGTGCTAAGAAAAAAAAACACTCTCACAAAAGTCAGCTCTCAAGACCCCCCAGAATAGAAAGGTTAGTTAGGGACTTTTGGGGGAAAATCTCAAAAGGAGAAGGTAATGAGAAAAAAAGAAAAGGACCAGCCATCAATGTTGGCTAGCACAACATTGATTCTGGTACCTAGGGTAGCAAATGGAGGGAATCAATGGCATACCAAAAACCCTAGGAAGGTACTATAAAAGGGGATCAAGCCATCAGCAAAGGGCATTCAACAACACTTAATCAGAGCAAAAAGAGCCTTTTAAAAGACTCATTTAAACCTAAAAAAAATAGAGGAAAGAGGGAAGTATTGTGAGGGATCCTGAGATAAGTGCTAGAGGATACACTTGAATTCAAAGAGATTCAAACCTCACAAGTCTTGGAAGCCTAAAAGAGCTATCCAAGTCTATGATTTTTGAACTTATTTGAACTTTGTGACATATCCCAACAAGGAATAGGACCCAATGTACTAAGATTTAATATAATGACATATCACTTTACTTTCTGAGGATCCCTGACTTACATACATGCTTTTTCTTTATTTCCTCACTGTTCTTTAGCCATTTTATGAGAGACCATGGAAAATTTAGGGCCTTTCAAAAAAGAGATTTGGGTACTTGTAAGGGCACCTCTCTTTTGGGTAGTGATGTGGAGTTGCCACTTATTTTTTATACAAAAAATAAGAAAAAATAAATACAAATTACATGTTCAAAATACTTCGAATGTTATTGATTGAATAAAGAACAATACAATTTTGGTAAATTAAGCTTACAAGGCATTGGGTCTTAGTTACAATCTATGCAAAAGAATACAAAACTTTGGTCCTAGTTACAATCTACCAAAAATAAAAGACAAAACGCTAATCTACCTATCCAAAAATCCTAAGCTCGGGGGCTAAGTTACGGAATGGGAAGGTGTTAGGCACCTATTCCACCCAAACAGAGTCTGGTCTTCGAGACTTTAATGACCAATATATCATTTTTTGAATGATGTTGAATGATATATTATAATGCACATGACAAACACTTAATAAAAATTAACTTAAATAAATTTGCCTTATGGATGTGTCCTCTTCTTAAAAAAATCAGATCTTTTTTTTGAATTAAAATAATAAGACTTGGTTTGTAAAAAAAAAAAAAAGTGATTTTATCAAGAAAAATCAGATTTGTTGTTTGTAAAAGAAAAAGAAAAAAGAAAAAAAAAAGAGATTTCGAAAAGAATCAGATATGTTTTGCGTAAAGTTAAAAAAATGTGATTTTATTTGTAAAAATTAGATCTGTTGTTGGAAAAAAAAGACTTTTGAAAGATGATCCACATTCATAAGACAAATTTATTATGCATGCATTATATAAAAAAACTTTAACCTAACTTTTAATCCCTTCTTTTGAATTTCAAAATATGCAATTTTATAACAAAGAAAACTTTTCAGAAAAAAATCAGATCTATATTTAATGAAAATACAAATCAGTTTTGAGTTTAAAAAAAATCAAATCTGTATTTAATGAAAATGCAGATCAGTTTTGTATTTAGAAAAAATCAGATTTGTATTTAATGAAAATACAGATCAGTTTGGGATTTAGAGATCTGTATTTAATAAAAATACAGATTAGTTTTGAATCTTCATAAAAGAATTTTGTTAGTCAAAAAGAAAGAATTGAAATAAACAATCATATAAAGTATCTAAGCGTAACAATTATATATTAAGAACAAGACATAATAAAACATACTAAACATATTCATGCATCAAACAAAAACATACTAATTAATGGAAGAAGAAAAGAAAGAAAAAACAGAATACCTTGTACATGAGCGTGCTCATCTAATGAAAGAATATTTTAGAAATCAAAGAAGTTTGTTCACCTCTTTGAAGTCTAAAATACTTTACTTATGTTGGGGGTGTTTTTCGTTGCCTACATGATGTTAGGGGAGTCAAAACCGAGACTCGACTTTAGGCTTAGAACATGGCCCAAAGGCTATCGGTGAAGTGTGAAAGACCCACTTTGCTCAAGGTCTAGGTTGCATCCAACAAATATTATAATAAGGCCCAAAATACCTCTTGCAAAGATAAGCTAACACAAAGGATGACCCACCACAATAAATGCTTAAATAATAGTCTAGCAGTAAGTAAGAGAAACGTCTAATGGTAGATATTTGGAAAATCAATAAATGTATTTGCATAGTAAAAATTATGCATTTCCTCCTTAGTTGGTTAATATAAAGGTGGGCCCAATATAACAAGTACACAAGAGGAAAAATGGTCCAGCGGTGAATATAACAAACCTCTAACGGTAGATGCTGACAGATTAACAAGTGTGTTTCCATGGTAAAAATTATATGTTTTCCTTATTATTATTAATTCAACATAAGGGAAAACTTCCTTAATATCCAAAACATTATGGCTTTCATCATAATAACAATAAACAAGGATTAGAGGCTTCATAATTACAAGTAAAAGAGGAAAAAATAGGATGGAATGAAGGGAGAGAGAGATTCCAGCTTAGTGCAGCAAATGTTGAACTAAGATTCTTAGGGAATATATATGTGGGGCATGAATAGGGTAGTATATGCTATTTTGAGTGAGTGGATATGTAAGCTTGTGGTGGTGTGATGGAGTTAATACTGAGGCTAAAAGGGTTGTTTGTGATTGATTTGGAAGCATTTAGGGGCTGTGAATATGTAGAAAAAGAAAGGGAATGTCTAAGGCTAACACTCCCCAACATCTTCAAGAAATACTCTCTAACAGAACGACCAAGTCGAAAGCCCTGCATGAAGTCCCCGCGGTTGTCATAGATCATCACCAGATGAGAAGCACAGTCCTTCGGGACTCTAAAGCCGTGAAAGTCCACATAAGGAGGCCCGGAGCCCCAGAAAGCTGCAAGATCAAGGTCATTGACCTCAGGCTGGTCAAAACGGGTGAAGAAGGCAACAGCCTCGTCCTCGGGACCTGGAAGGGTGGTGGAACTACTACCCGCTTCAAACTGGAATGGGGCTATAGGAAGAGATCCTGCCAAGGAAAACACAAAGCATGAGATGAGGAATTAAAAAGGGAAAAGGGGAAAGGAGCAAACCCACGGGGAGCAAATAACAAATAGACAAGGAAGAAAGGAAGCTTACCAGAACCAACATCAATGGGGGCTGTGGGAAGAACTGAAGCAGGCACAGAAGGGAGGGCGAAAACTGACGCTGTAAATATGGTAGAAGCTGGTACAGAAAATACGGCAGGAATAGATGCTGGGGGCGCGGCAGGATTAACTACCGCAGGCGTCCCTACGCTGACCGCAATGCCTAGCCCTTCAAAAGTCTCTATACACAAGAAAATAGACATGCAAATAAAAAATAATAATAAAAAGAAAAGAGAAAAGAGTGGGCCTAGTGAATAAAGAAGGAAAAGCAAATCCAACAAAAGAAAAAAAAAAGGGGAGTGGGGACATACCCATAAATCTAGCCTCGGGTGGAGCATCCTCTTCCTCCTCGGACTTAGAAATCCTCCTCGGCAGGACGGGCTCACTATCAATATCTTCAAGAATATCCTCGGACTCAGAAATCCTCCTCGGCAGGACGGGCTCACTATCAATATCTTCAAGAGTATCCTCGGACTCCTCGGAAGACAGATCAACATCGGGTCCGCGAGTGGCCGAGCTAGGAATGGAAGAAGGAGTGACTACTAAGGAAGAACCATCCTTTGCGGCCTGGGACAGAGTCGCAAAAGGATCACTGGTAGAGAGGACGAGAGGAGCAACGGGTGAAATAGCCTCGGTCTGAGTTACGGCAGGAGGAGCAATTCCCTGTGGAGAAATAGGCATCTCGGCTGAAAAGGGAGTGGCCTCGCTAACCCCCTCAGTGTGAGTACCCTCTCTGGGTACCAGTCCGGTAGGAGGGCTAGGAGTCTCGGCAGGAATCCCATGTGCAGCAGCTAGAACAATGGACATCTGGGAAGCTTCACCAACCCCATCAAAAGAATCTGCCACGGGTGTGCCCATGGAGGCGGGCAGCTCCTTGGATGAAGGACGATAGATGGAAAGGGGCTCGGGCTGATCCTGGAAAGCAAAAGAAAGAGAAATGCATATATACACATGTGGTAAAGAATAAGGGAACCTATGGTTAACCCAAACAAATGAAGACACGTGGCAGATGAAATATATGTAAAAGAAAAAATAATAATAAAGAGGAGGAAAGAAGGAAATAGAGGAGATTACCTCGAATTCAGGCTCGTCAAGGTCAATGGGATGGGCAAATGACGTGTCTTCCTTATGCTTAGACTGCAAAGAGAGACAAGAGGCAGTATTAAGGAAAGGAATCAGTAGGCGTGACATGGGCTCACCGCAGGCAAGTTAAAATCAAGACACAAAAGACAAAATGTATGTAACATACCCTTCGCTCAGCGGCAGGCATGGGATGGGGGGTTGTTTTCCTCTTGCTACCCCGTGTCCTGCTAGAAAGAGGAGCATCCGTGGGTGGCTGTGGGGCAGCAGGCTTGGGCTTGCTTGCAGACTTGTGCTTGGCAGGAGTTTTCTTAGTTGGCGCAGGAATGTTGATTACCTTAACTTTCTTCTCCTAACCAGGGGGAAAATCGCCTGCGAGCCAACACCATCCTTTCTTCTTCTCGTCCCACTCAAAGACAGCAGAGCGGCTCTGTTTCTCAACATAATCTAAAACTGACCTGGAAGGCAAGAGCAACCGAGGATTGGGAGATACTAACATACTTAGCCCGTCGGGTGGAATAAGGGAGAAGCCACGACTGCCTACCAACTCTTGCCCAAACGAGGTCATCACTGCTTGCCAATAGCCATGCATGGCAGGAGTGCAAAGACCCTCTCTCGACGAGCCAGGAATGGTAACTGCACTAAAGCGCGATCTCCAAAAGTCGTAAGCAGTCTGCCGCAGGAAAGGCCGAACAGAAGTAGGAGATTCCATGAGATAAGAAAGGTCATCGGGAATATCCTGGTCCAGCCCAAACTGCCTTCTCACCCGGTTGGCAGGGTAGTGAACAAATCTTATGCCCTCATCGGTTAAGTATGGCGGCCATCCAACATTGGTAGCTGCCAAATAGGTGATCCCCGCCTCATCAAAACCAGCCAAAGGAGTGGTAGTCCCAATAATATTAGAAAACGGACCCATAGCAGAATCAGTACATGTATAACCCCTACCCAAATTTCTGTAAGTTCTCCAAGTAAAACCAGTACCACTATCAAAAGACTCAACAACTGAGTGACCAATGGGCTTCAGACCAGACCAACGAAAAGCTAAAGGGAAATCGGATTCAAACCTGCCGCAGAAGTCAGTGATCACCCGCGGACATGATTGGTACTTCTCTCTCGCGAAGCGAACAGGCCTACACTTCGCCAAGTATTGAGCACAACGCTCAAACAACAACTGCTGCAGGATAGTGCTGTGTACAGAAGAAGCAACTATATGGCAGGAACCAGCCTGACTCTCATCACTCCGCAGGATATCCAGTTACACATATAAATGCCCCAGAAACATAGGGGCCGGCGGCAGACTAACTCCGGTAGATATCTTAATGGCCAAACGGAAGTATAAAGGCTTGATGGCGTAATGGGGATGTGAACCAAAAACGAACTTGCAAAGCCAAAAAGCAACAAAGGCCGCACGGTGGGCAACAACGGAAAACTTAGAGGATGAACTAACCCAATATGATAACTTAGCATTCCCCGCCATCCCCTTTCTCAACTCGGCCTCAATGGCCTCTTCCTCCGGAGAAAGCTTTATGGTGGCAGGATCCACGTCACCAAGGATTGGCAAGAGTAGTTGGTTGGCCACATCCTTAAGGGTCACGGTCAGTTCACCGCAGGAGAAGAGGAATGTGTGGGTGGTGGCACACCACCAGCGAACCAAGTGACGAAGGTTGTAAGTGTCTCGAAAATTGGAAAGACTCCGGGATAAAACGATGGACTTCAGAACGCCAGCCCGCTGTAACAAACCCATGAAAACCGAGTCCGATAACTCTCGGTCAACCCACTCCTTCCAACCCAAGGCCGTTCCTGACCCAAACACGAAATGAATCGGCACCGGAAGAGAGACACCTTGGCGGATGACCAAATCAGAAATGGAGGAAGACACCGGAGCCCAAGAAATATTGGGGTTCCGTCTGCACATAGAAAGCCACACACGGCCTGGCGGCGGCGGCACGTAATCACCGGGAATCTCCGGGAAGAGAGGATAAGGGTTATACCAAGGGTCGATTAGCGGAGCGCACTCGCTGTCGGGGTCGCGCGGCGCATCTTCCTCGCCGGAATGATCGAAGTCGGAATACATGGCCTCCTCGCCCGTTTCTTGTCCGGCGAGAGGTTCAGAAGCTTTCCCTTTCCCTTTGCGGCGAGAAAAAGAACCTGGGCTTTTCACCGGCGCCATTGTGCGACGGTTCGATCTGAGCAAGAGAGATAAAGGTGTTTGAAGAGAAGAAGGCGATGAAGGAAGAGGGACAGACACGATTTTTTGGAAAAGATGGTGTTTATGAGTGATTTTCGAAGGGACTCTCTTTTTAAATACATGGGTAATTAATACTGGCCTGAAGGAAGGCGACTGATTAGCCATCGAAAGAAGAATGAAATAAATGAAGCGGTAGTTGTGTCCTAGAATAACTGCCATTCTGGGAAAATCGAAGAGTCAGCACTGTTCACCGCAGGAAAAGAAATATAAGTACACGTAAAGGGGTCCACAGTTTCAAAAAGCCCGCGAAGGAAAAGAAAGAAAGGAAACACAGGACAGAAAAGTCTTTTATTCACATATGGACCGCAGGAACGTTCCATATGTTCAGGGGGCTAAATGTTGAGGGTCATTTCTTCGAAATAGACAAGGGTAGACCAACCCAGCGACGTAGGCAGCAGACCAAGTGAGAAAACCATTAGGCTCAGGCGGCAGGAACAATGGATCACAGGCCCATCAATACGAATGAATGGGTCTTGAGGAAGTAAGTGGGCCTAAAAGGCCCGGAAAGAGAGAAAATAGCACCCATGGGCAGTATGTGTTGTGGAAAAGAGAGAATGGGCTGCGGCAGGCCCAAAGTAAAGTAAACAAAGAAAGTAGGGGATAATGACAAGCCCATGAACCCCAAGGATGAGAATGAGGAAATTGGGCCGGGGAAGCCCAATTAAGTTAGTAAAAGCCCATGGGATGCGGAGTTAATAAATGGACCAAGGATGTCCAAAGAAATGGGCCGGAGAGGCCCAAGGGAAAAAGGGACATGAGATCCCATGAGCAAGAACACCAGTGGCCACCATTGATTGAGCCACTAGGGGAAAGAATTGGAACGGCAGGCCTGAGAAAAGGCCCAGCAGGAAGAGGTCACCGCGGCAGGAAAGGCTAAATAATGCGGAAAGAAAGCAAAGGTAATTAAACGAATTGGGCTGAAAGGAACACAAAGCCCAAACACTGAGTAAAAGCCCAGATCCTGAAGGAGCGGGAAATCAGAATAGCAACTCGTGAAAAGCAGGAAACGGGTGGCAGGCGAGCAAAGCCTTCAGTCCACGGCAAATGCATGAACAGCAGGCAGGATTCAGACGTAAACACGCGCAAGGCCCAGGCACCACCAGCCTGTACCCAGCCAATACAGGACATGGTGGGGTCATGGGTCAGAGGTAAGAGGGCACGGTTTGGAGGTGGGGAGAGGGGAAGGCCTGTTTTAAGGTTCCTGCTCAAACTCTTTTGGGGGATACGTCCTGCTGGGATGACATACCACCCAAAAGAGGCAAGGCTGAGTTGGAACCAATAGGTGCATGCCACGAGGGATAGAGAGAGAAGAAACATCACCGCGGCAGGCAGAAATGCCACGGCAGACTAACGGACAAAAAGTGTCTGTGCCTGTAACAGGGGAACCCACAGACGGAACAGTAATGTCGGCAAGTACTCTCAGACCAGACAAAAACGGTTGGAGGGTAGAATAGTAAAATCCGTTCACGGCAGGCACTATAAGATGGGAGCCTCTGCCGTGTACGAGGGGAAACACAAAAAAAGCAAAAGGCAATACAATATTAGAAAAAAACTACTCTGTAACACACTTAGTAAAGCAGGGGAAGCACAACACCTAAAACCACAAAGGTGGAAATCACTAAGGAAAAACGAAAAGGAAAAAAAGAAAGGAAAGATAGGAAGAAAAAGAGTGAGAGTTAGCGGCATGCACCGATAGGCCTCTTCCCTTCTCTCCCTCTCAAATCCCTGCTCTCTTTCATACTTATTTAAGGTATTGTCCATTCGGGTCCACCTCCCTCAAACCCATTAACTTCCACGGCAGGATTTCTTTTCCTCGGAGGTTAATCGCGTTGAGAAGAGGTGTTCTTCCTCTGTGGCCTTACTCCTGCGGACGAGACTAAACTTATCCATGTCTATTGATTAGTTTTTTTTATCACCATCCTCCTTTACTATTTATTTAAAGATTGTTAAGTGTTATTAGAGTTATGAATTATTTTGTCATTTCCTATTAAAAGAGCTATCTGGTCATTCCAGAATGTATGTTTTGTTTATCAATTATATCTGCCTGCCGCAAGTATTTTTCTGAAACAGCTCTGCCTGCCGCAAGCATTTTTCTCTGAAAAAAGCTCTGCTTGCCGTAAGCTTTTTCTCTGTGTCAACTCAGCCTGCGGTAAGCACTCCCCTGGCAGACGAGGCATGGTTCGCGCACAAGCCAGGCCAAGTTGAGTTCCATTTGGCCCGGTCTCGACTCCTGCAACCCAGAACACTTGGGCCTACGATCACAAAAAGGGCAGCCCAGCCCAACATAGCAAAAAGGGCCCCCACAGTAATATCATAGTAATGTTTAAGAAATTAAAACATTGTCAATCATTGGACTTTTTAAGTGAAATGCTTATAATATAGTATTTTGCCAAGTGTTAATAACCTTGGGCTTTTGATAAAATGGTGCCAAGTAGTTAGTTTGTGCTTTTGATATTGCCAATGAGAATTGGGGTTTTGATATTGCCAGCGAGAACTGGGCTTTTGATGTTGCCAATAAGAAATGGGCTTTTAATGATGTTGCCAATAAGAAATGGGCTTTTAATGATGTTGCCAATGTGAATTGGGCTTTTGATAAATAAATTGTCATGGGTTAAAATCATGGGCTTTGATTATGAATTTGAATTCCATTGGTACAATTGCCATGAGTTTAAATCATGGACTTTGATTATAAATTTGAATTCCATTGATAAAATTGTCTTGCCATGGACTTGAATCATGGGCTTTTCAGATACTGTCAAGCATAAGTATTCTTGGGCTTTAAAAAGAATGAGATGTGTGCATTGAGCACGTAGGGCCAGTTTTGGGCTTAGCTAAATAATGATAATAAAATTGGATAAAATATGAGTTCTTTGGACTTTTGTGATAGTTTATATCATGACAATAAGATATGAAATATTTGTGGTTAACATAATAATAGGACAAAAAATATTTGGGAAAGCCCAATAACTTGTTAGTGGTATTTGAAAATAAATAGGTGGTACTTAAATAAAATTAGGTGTAAAAAAAAGTACCTTAACAACTTACAAAAAAAAAGTTCCTAAAGCAAAAGCCTCCAAAACATCTTTAACGTAAGGGGAATTGAAAAGTCAGAAAAGAAGTCCTCTCATTCTTATATTTTTCCTCTATTTATAGAGGTTGACATGCTTAAAAAATAAGTTGAACGAGATCAAATACGAATTGGAACGCATTCTTATCTTTAAAAATTCGGAAAATATAGGCTTTATCTCAATCAGGGGATTCTTGGGCCGAGCCGAAAGCTTGGGCCAATCGGCCCTTGCCATGTGCCGAAAGTTTGTTATCTCAATCAGGGGGTTCCCGCGTCCTTATGATCATTTAATTGTTATTTTAATTGTGATTAAATCATAATCAAGTTTTAGGACTTTTTTTTTTCTCAAAAATAATACACTTTTTCACTAATTTTGCAATATATTGTTAGAATTAAGTCCGACTTTGGGCCTGTGGCTGTGAGTACTATTTTTAAGGGAATTCAATCATCTTTGATGTGAACTCAAATTTGTCTCGATCAAATGGTCAAATCTTGGTTGACTGAAGTGTTTAGGGGAGATGGACCTTGCCACCTTGGTTAATAAAGGTGGCCTTTCGCGGACTGAAAAAAAGAAGAAAAACCCTTTTGCTAAAAGCCCGTAAAACCCTTCTCCTCTACACCACAGTGTGTACGGAAAACCCCAACGCAGCAATTGATACACGGTCACAGACACAGTAGTAATACAATACAATGGCCATCACCATCAGATTGAAACACTGGCAAACTGCCCTTGCTCACCATGGCGCGACCCTACTCTCCTGCCTTCAAACCCAAACCCAAACTCCCTCTCGCTCCCTATGCTCTCTTCTTTCACCCACCAATTCTGAGGAGGACCAGAAACGGAGACAGAATGAGGAGCAAAAGGAAATGTTTCGCATGAATTACAGAGTAGATGCCACTACTCGTGACACCCGTCAGCCTTTCAAGCCTTCTGTTTTTTTCTATGTATGTTTTCTTTTCATTCTATTCCAATTTCAGGCCCTTAAAGCTGTATTTTTTTTTCCCATGTAATGGGTTGGTAATTTTTTTTTAATATGAAAATTGAGGCTTTTGGTTTAAAGGTGTGTTTTTGAATGATGGTGCCAGATTGGGAATCAGGGTCATGAAGCTAGCGTAGGGGATTTGATATCCACGGAAAGACTTAAATATGTTGATGTCAAAGACAAGGTACGAGGATCACTGACTTTTCCTGCGTGTTTCTTTGTTTTTGCAATGTGGAGGTATATTGGTCTTGCTTTTCTTTTTTCTTTCATACCCATATTTTATTTTTAATTTTTAATTTTTTTTAATTAGTAAGTTACAAATGGCTCATGGGTTTTGATCCTATGATCTCACCCTTCATCCTATTCTTATGGGGGAAGGAAGAAGCGTCATTTGAACTGCAGTACATTGGGTACTTGATTTCTTATATGTAACAACTAGTTATCGTGGAAACTTGGTTGAATGGGGCAAATGGATTTTAAAAAGTATATTAGAAGAGACAAGTCATGGTCAAGCACAATTTGATATGCAGTCGAGTAGTTTAGTTAGAAAAATGGTGAAGAGGAGAAGGAAATGTTTGGGGAAAAAAATGGAGATTATTGAGTAGAAGTAAATAATATATTCTAATAAAGCGAACTATGTAATCATTTTGTTGGAAAACCTTTTAATAATGGAGACAGAAAATTAAAATTTACAGGAAGTAAATCACATCACAGAACTCCCCCTCCAACTCATGATGCTGCACGTTTGTGCAAGCAGGTCCTGCTTATGAGTGGATTGGGCGTCAAGCCTTTGAATCAATATTTATAAGTTGAATGGGGCTATATTCTACTGCAGAGACCTGGGAAACTATCAGAGGAACAGTATGCAAGTAGGCCTGGGGATCAGTTTACAAAATATTATGTCAAAATGCTAGGATATTTGGGGGCCAAATTCTGAATGAAGATAGTATAATAAATTACATTTGCTGGGAAGTAAGGACCCAAGCTACAGCAAGAGTGAGCTTCAAGGATACATCAACAAATAGGCTATTATGCTGCAACTGGGGAATCCTAATGTCAGATTTCAGAGTCTGACTGTCTGAGGCTTTTTAGTGTCTTGATGCGTAAAGATTCCTTTCTTCTTGTTTGTATTTGATTGTTAGCAGCTTAGCTTTGTGATTTGTGGTTCGTGGGAGTCTAGTGTGTAGATTGGAGTGGGGCTCTCTTTATGTTGAGGTGCAGAGTAAAAATGCTTTTTTTTTTTTTTTTGGGTGGGGGGGGGGGGGTGTTCCAAAGTAACATGGATATGCTTTGGAATGCCAATGCCACAGACTATCTTCCAAATAATATCATCTGAAACAATGTAGCTTTAATATGGTCTTGGAAATTAGCACTATTGTAGATCAAGTGGCCCAAATAATGATTAGAAAGTACCAGCATGGGTTTATCACTTGATATGATCATAAGAGTTTTAATTTGCCCTTTTGTCTTTTTTATTATTATTATTATTATTATTTATTAAATTTGTTCTCAGCAAGCCTTTCTTCTCTTATTCGTATTACCATCTGGTTGGTAGGATATGTAATATTAAAAAGTATTCTGTGTGCGTTTTATACACGCAATTAAATTAACAGCTGTAAATTTTTTTTATTGGTTATTGTTTGCTGTGACATTTTTCATTACTTGCAGGTGGAATTCAACAAGGTTGGCTTAGTTTCACTAAAAAGGAAGCTTTTCTTGCGTCACCCACTCAAACGCTTGCTGCAGAACGCATATGTTAAGGCAGTAGTTGAGGCTCATGTAAGAAAAATATCTATTTTTCCTAATACGCCACTTCTCTTGCAGTGGTTGCTTAATAAGAACCATTTTTCAGATGCTTATCTTATAGAAACCTGCCAGTCTAATACACTTTGAGTAAGATAAGTTGAAGTTACCTATCATTGATTTATTTTGCCAATGTTCCTTGGACAATGTTGCATCAATGCATCTCCTCCCACCATAAGGGATGTAGGGTGAGGTTTTCAATCTTTTGGGTGTGTTTATTAAAAATAGGAGTTAAGTGCTACAAGAAATTTTTAGTTTTTTCTCCTTTTGCCATTTGGCACATTATAAGTATAATAAATTATTAGCATAGTTTTCTCTAACTAAATCACTATTACCAAAGATGTATGAAGATTAAAAATACTACTTGGATTAAAATTCGATTTCCCAAAGTTTAAAATATTTTCGTTATTTATTTTATTAATAATATGCCATGCTTTTTTTGTTTTAATAATAAAAGTTAAGCCTTACATGACATGCTTGTACTATGTAATTCAACATATGTATTTATCAAAAATGTAATTCAACATATGTATTACACAGCGTATGACATGCTTTTGCTATGTGATGCACTATAAGTATAAGTACGTAAGAATTGTTAACGTAGTTTTTAAAAAACTATAATGACAAAAGTTAGATTACCAAAAGTTTTTAAAATTTGAAAGGACTTTCATTATTTTAATAATCGATTATAAATTTTGGATTTTAATAAAAATTTGGTCTTAAACTATGTGCTTTTGGCATGTGAGTTAATAGTTTTTTTAGTTTGTTTATTTTTACTATTTTTTTTATTGTTCAAATTCAATTATATTATTGAAGTGTATCTTCAATTTTCACATGATTTTCTATTAATTTTTGCATCGCATGAGCATGTTTATTTACGAGAGATATAGATTTCCCCCATTTATAGTATGTTTAATTATTGAATCTATTTTTTTTCCTCTACAGGTTCAAGAGTTCGGAAAGGTGATTACATTAATTATAGAAAGCAGAATGATGTATTTTATGCCCAAACCAGCAGTCACAACCAGGCTAAGTTGCCTAGACCCTTCGTATAGAATTTCAAAATATATCTATTTTAGTTCAAACACATTGATAGCATGTGGACAAATGGTTGTCACATTGACGTTGGACGGGGATTATTAACATAGATGAATTAATTCCGGTATGGATATCCAATTACATTAAAACTTCAGAAATATAGAAAATAAAGATTAGTGAAGTTTGGTTGAGTTGGAAGAATATAAAGAGGAAGAGTGGTATAGTTTTAGACACATAATTGTTAAATCTAAGAATCATTTCTGGCCACCACAATTTTGTACAAGTTTCTATTTGTACATTTAAGTGGAGCTCACATCTTTAATACACATGTATTGACTCATATGTTTTGAGTTCATGGTGGAGTCAAATTAGTCTAATGTCTTCCACACTGATTTACTTTCAGGATCTCACTAAGTTGAGAGTTGTTGATTTTGGCTTCTTAGATGATGAAGGCAGAAAAAAAAACCTCAAGTTTTGAGGGAACTTTTAAACAATTCATGGTGGAAGTTAGGGCATGTGTTGGGGCAGAACTCAGAAGACAAAGGCAAATGCTTTTAATCTTGAATATTGCAGCCTTGCTTACACCTCTGGTTATCCTAATGTATTCCAGATTTATATTTCATGTAAATTATGTCTCATTCCCTGCCTACTAGTTAGAGAATAGAAACAACTTTGTGTTTGGTTTCCTCCTATTTATGGCTTTAAGTGATAATTAAGAAATTACTATATCACATAACTTCACATGTTACTAGAGTTCTTCTAACCAACTCTTTCTGTTCTTTACCACTTGTAGTATTATATTTTCAGGTTTATTTGGTCGTGTAATGCTTTATATATATATATTTTACCCAAGATTCTCTCACCTTTTAGCTTTATGTTCATTTTGATCATGTATGAAAACTTTGCAGCAACATGCATTACACATTTTCCTTGGTAGCTTTATTGCATGCTCTTCACAAAAACTCTTGAAAGACTCTGGTTAGCTCAAAGCAGGGAAGCCACCATATGCGAAACCAGAAACTTTGGGTTACTCTGGTTGGCTAGTATTCAAAATAGCCTCACCATTTGGCCAGTTAAAATAAGGTTAAATATCTAGTAAAGCAAGTGATGATCTTTTAATTGAGTAGGGTTTTCTTTTTCTTTTCTTTTTTTTTCTTTTGGTGTGTGTGTTTGTGTGTGTGTGGGGTAAAACTTAAGTATAAACGTATAGCATTTTAGGTGTAATATGTCAGATTTCTTAATTGAATTCAAATACTTGTTTGCATTGATTTTAATTTTCCTTGAATAAGAAAACACTGTTTATATTTTATTGGTTAGCATGATAACCATTGTAACGCATGTCCTTAGAGTTGAGTAAATTCCTTATAGATTTAGAAGAGTATAAGGCATCATCAATAAAAAGTTTAGTGTCTTTTGGCAATATAATATTTTATCTTCTGGAACCTTCAATTAGGTTAAATGAACCTGATATGGTACTTTAGCTTTGGTTAATGTTAATTGTAGAAAATCTTTCTCATCTTTAAGGATTGTGTGCATTGTTGCACGGCTGACTAGATAAAAATCTTCACCAATTATCTAATAATTAAATTTATCAATAAGACTCTTGCCTTAATATATATGCAAAATATAAGTAACAATTCATTACATTAAACAAAAATAAAAACATGCAAAATTGCATCAAGTGAAATAAAAACATGGCGAAATTATATTAGGCAAAATAACACAGTCAGCACAACAAGAACGTGGTAGTAGTTCAATAAAGCTTAAAAAGGCCAAGAAGAAAAATGCCATATAGGTGTGATATGAAAGGGCATTGGTTGCGTGCTTGCCTGTAAAAGAAAAAGGCAAAGGAATTGAATCAAATTATGTCAACCATAGTGATATCTTGTAGACCTTTCATCTGCGTATCTTTGTGTTGCTAGTTATTTCCTTTAATTTTATAACACGTTATCAACATGAGGCACTGCCCAAATTCCAAAAGGCAGCTGCCCTCATTGTGTCTTTAAAAGCCAAAGATTATTTCGGTGATACTCCAACCCACCGTAAGTTTTACCCTAATGATTGATAAATCTTCTTATCTAATGTGTTTGTTATCGCATTGATTCATATGCCTAATATTAGTGTTCATTTAATGTAATTCATCTACACTTCAAGCGAAAAGTAATTCAATTACACATGTTGTCTTTACTTTAAGCATATCAAAATTTACATGACATGTGTATATTAACTTTGTATTCAAATTGATATAAGATAATATGCACATATGTTTTACGCTATGCTTCATGAAGATAATTTTATTCTTATAGTTCTCTCTCTCAAAAAAAAAAAAAAAGAAAAAGAATTCTTATAGTAAGTTTGCATTTAAATTATTTAGATTGAATATTGTAATGTTCCTCAAAAAAAATTAAATATTGCACTAATTAACTAAACTTGACATAATATAAATGTTTATTTAATTATTAATGTTGTGGATTCTAGTTAATTCAACAGGTAAAGTCTCTGATGATTAAATAAGAGATTTGAGATTCAATTCCTGCCTACACCAAAAACCATTTGATGTCTTAGTCTGATGATAAGAGGTTATCATTAGAAGAGGACACCATAAGTTGAAACTCTTTCAAGGTCAAACCTTTTAAAAGTAGAATTTGTTGCTCTTGGCATTTTGGGTAAGAATTACTTCAATGAATCCTTGCTATGTGCATGGGTTGGGTTAAGGAGTTTTTTTCAACTCAACCTTTCATGGTGAGTTAAAAAAAATCCAATTCAACCCAACCTAACCTATTACAAGGGTCCAACCCAACCCAACCCAACCCAACCCACATGGATTGAGTTAGACAATTTTTTTTAATTGTACATTGTTGTTGTTATTATATATATATATATATATATATATATATATATAAAACCGAAGCCTCTGAAACTTTCACAAATTTCCACATCATCACTATTTTCTTTTTCTTTTTATTTTAAATTCTTTTTATTTTCGTTCCCCCACTATATAGAGTTTTGGTCGTGGTGATGTCCTCACTCCAAGGACACTTTGGAGGTAGTTTAAACATAGTATAATTGTAATTATTAGGCCATTGAACAGCCAAACAAAAAAAAAAAACTTTGCTGTACGTGTTTCAATCCATAAACATAACAATTTGTCTACCTATTTTTTTGATAGGTCGTCTGCCTAAATTTGTATCTACATTAGCTAATTAATATTTTGTTTACAGGGGGCGTAAAAAAAATTATTGATATTGTTTGTTATAATTAGAATTCTACGATACAAACCAACACTCTTCTAATCCGTCATTTAAAAAAATAATAATAATAAGAGAGAGAATTCTATTATAGTTGTATCACGTACAAAGCCAGTTTTGTTATAGTATTGTTATAGTAGTATTGTTGGCTTAGTTTTGTGAAAGTATTTGGTTATGATTTTTTTTATTACGCATCTCTGTAGATTTATTAAAATTATGAAATATGTTATTAATAACTTCTCTTTTCATTTGTTTGATGGTTCTTCATGTTTTTCTGTTTTTGTTTTCCTTTTGATTTTGCAAGTTTCCTAGGAACACAACCTAGCAGGTAAGAGAATCAGTATGTGTTTTTTTTTTTGTTTTTTTTTTATATGAGTTTGTCTAATTCTATGTTTTTTAATTCTTTAGTTTGATTTCAATAATATGTGCATGTTTATGATTTCTTTTTGTGGTAATAAGTTTCTATAGTTTAAATGGTAGGTTTTTGTTTGCTTTTTATGTAAGAACATCCTCCTTCCTCCGTTATAAGTATTGAATTTAAAACAAAAAATCCTTTAAACTAAAATTTTTATTTATCAATTTTTATGTTAGAATATATTCATGAACTTTGAGGTTTGTAAGATTTATAGTTGGAGTTTGTGCAAGTATTTGGTCAGGAATATAATTATGTGCTCTCTACTGTGTGCGCTAATGATAAGTTTGTTGGAGAAGCTTAAAATGTAATATCAACTTTCTCATTTTTTTTATTTTTTTTATGAGAGTTGACCACAAACAGAGAAGTTCTATTTTATTCAAAATTTACTATCAACTTTCTTCTTCTTTTCTTTCAATCTATAAACATCTCACACAACTTTCATCCGCCAACTTCGTATTAGCTAAAATCATATTACATGTTCAATGTCTATTTCAGTGCAGAGATTTGTATGTAATGTTTCTTATTGGATTTATGGACACAGAGAACATGCTCTATTAGCTTGAACTCACATGTCTATAACAAAAACTACTCAAAGAAGAGATAAACCCGTGCATCGCATGGGTTAGCGACTAGTTATTATTAATTGAGCATTAGAATAACATTACCACAAATAATAGCAAATTTATAACCAAATAAACACAAACTATATAATTAGAACTTAGGATTTGGGTTTTATTGAGGAAGAAGGGCAAGAAAGTAAATAACAAAACGAAATTATATAATATATTTTTTAAAATTTAAATATATATTAAATATAGGTGGGTCAGGTCGGGTTAGGCAGATTTCTAAATCTTATAACTTGAACACAACCTGACCCGTTGTAAAAAAAATTTCATAACCAACTCAACCCACCAACCCTTAAAAACCGACCCAACCCGACAGGTTGGCTTGGATCAAGTTGGTTTTGGCGAGTTTGCTGCACACCCCTACTTGGAGGCAATGAACCTTGGAGATACTAGAAAGAATTGAAACTAAAGCATCCCAACCAAATTGAACAAAAGTAATGATTTTTATTTGTCATCATCTTCATGAAGAATTAAAAACCAAGTACCTTACAGTAAAATGTTTCACCAACCTTATGTAATAATTTAAGGGAAAGATACAAGCACCAAAAAACTGTAATCCTCCCAAAAGCTTGTTACGATTGGATGGACTTGAGTTTGCAAGTGATTTTAAAAGTGTTAGTGAATATAATTCTACACTTTTTAAAATCATCTCATAATTAAAATAATGTGGGAAAAATGTCACTGATGAATACATGTTGGAAAAAACATATACTACATTTCATGTCTCGAATGTACTCTTGTAGTAGCAATATCTAGAGTATAAGTTTAGGACTCTTAACTAACATCTTGCCCTCTAGTAGCTGAACAAAATAATGAGTTTTTGCTAAAAAACCATCAATCATGCCCAATTGGGTCCTCACCATTCCTTGAAATGAATGGAACCTCAATAAATAAATATGGAGAAAATAATGGTCATGAACGTGGTAGGAACAATCAATATAGAGAGGATTGTACTCATAATCCCAAAGATTCCTTAGATTATCTTGAGAACCTAACATCCTCAAAGAATTTAGAAACATCCAGATGAGTAATATCCATACCATTTGTTTCTTTTTGAAGAAATATGAGTGCGACCCCTCTAAATTGATTGTTCCTACCTCGTCCATGACCATTATTTCCTCCATACTTATTTATTGAGGTTCCATTTACTTCAAGGAATAATGAGGACCTAGTTGGGTGTGACTGATAGTTTTTAAGCAAAAGCTCATTATTTTATTCAACCACTAAAAGACAAGATATTAGTTTAGAATAATTTATAAACTTACACTCTTGATATTGCTACTACAAGAGCACATTCGAGGCATGAAATGTAGTAAATGCTTTTTCCAACATATATTCATCAGTTACATTTTTCCCACAATATTTTAATTATGAGATGATTTTAAAAAGTGCAGAATTATATTCACTAACACTTTTAAAATCACTTGCAAACTCAAGTCCATCCAATCGTAACAAGCTTTTGGGAGGATTACAGTTTTTTTGGTGCTTGTATCTTTCCCTTAAATTATTACATAAGGTTGGTGAAACTTTTTACTGTAAGGTACTTAGTTTTTAATTCTTCATGAAGATGATGACAAATAAAAATCATTACTTTTGTTCAATTTGGTTGGGATGCTTAGTTTCAATTCTTTCTAGTATCTCCAAGGTTCATTGCTTTCAGGTGGATCTTAGCATAAAATTATCTAATTCAAACTTTAAGAATAAAATTATGTACATGAAGCATAGCGTAAAACGTATGTGCATATTATTAGTTTGTATATCAATTTGTATACAAAGTTAATTCTCCAAAAAAAAAAAAAGGTATACAAATTTTTTTATTGTTTTTTTAGGGAAAAATTGTATACAAAGCATATTTCACATAAATTTTGATATGCTTAAAATAAAGATAGCATGACCACCGCGCACCTTTGGCACGATGATCACTCCATAAGTATAAGTGTTTATAGGATGTGGAGAGAAAAGACCGAGATTCAAGTATCTAGAAGGGAACAAACTTACAGTGAATTGGAGTATTAGAAAAATAATCGTTGGCTTTTAAAGACACAACGAGGACGGCTGTGCCTTTTGAAATTTGGACAGCACTTCATGCTCATAACGTGTTAAAAAATAAAAGAAAATAATTAGCAACACAAAGATACGAAGATGAAAGTATACTGATAGTCATCCACTAGCATAATATGGAAATATATACATGTAACAGTTTTGGATACAGAATAGCTATGTGTTATTTACAGCAAAGCTTTTGGTTGAGTTTAGGAGATGTGCTGAAGCAATGAAATGTAAGTCAAGTCTATCTAGATTCTTGGCCCATCCACTGGGTGAGCAATGGGTTCTGATACTGGTCTGTTATGTGGATGGTCATATTTATAAGTCTAGGTCATTGGTCTCATTGAGTTTTTTCAAGCTTCATTTTTATTTATTACAGGTTATTTGTTTGACATGTAATAAAAAATTGAATGAGAAAATATAGGGTTTTACCCTAGTGCACATGATGCATACAAAAACTGAAAAAACAAACAAAATGTTAGCTTCTAGAATTCAACATATCCATAAACTCAGGGAGACTCAAAAGAAGAATTTGTTGAGCTACTAAAAATAAATCCCAACATATCGACAATTCAATCACGGATTGTGGCTTTGACCAAATAATTCCAACCAAATTGAAGACCATAGGGACTCCATAACACATGAACTTTTGGGCAATGTAAGAACAAATGGTACATGCAATACCAATCCACGACACATGGTATTAAATGTCTTAGAGCTCTCATAACTATAACACACACAAATGGAGAAAGAGGATCTTCCTATCGACCTATCGTAATCCTCTTTGAGCTTCCTGAAAAGCCACATAGTGTTCTATTGTGACTAGAACCAAAATAAACTTATGGAAATACAATATGAAATCTAGGTTTTCCACATACTCTCCGACATGTAGAGCAAGAAATCCTAAATTACAGATCACAAGCCTTTTCCAAATCTAACTTACATAACAAACCAGCTATACTATCTTTCTATCTACAATTCAAACATTCATTAATCTCCTGTTAAATTGGAATCTAAAACTGCCTTCCACTTATTGTTGTTACCATGAACATAAATTAATAAATAAAATAAATTTCATAATTTTCAAATTTATGGTTCAAATAATTATATTTCACAGAAAGTAGATTTCACCATAAAATAGAGAAAAAATTAGGAAAAATTACATTGTTGGTGCTTTAAAATCATCTCATAATATGATAAATAAATTTACGTCAATTCCATGAGTTTGAGGTGGTAAAGTTGAGGTCAGGACTAGGTTGCTTTTTTAAAGTAATACACGCTATTTACAAAATTTACCGATGTAATAGTTCAAAAATTTACACACTACTCCCAAGATACAACAAGCCCAACCACCTATTTGTCTATTCTAACAAATCCTACACAAATCCTACACTTGTAGGATAAGAAACCTTCAAACAATATTTCCTTGAACCCAAAATAAAGTGTAGTGGGGATTTTTTTTTTTCTCAAAAGAAGAGGAAAAAAACCATGCAAATGTTTTAGAAATTCATTGCTGCGTATGAGGGTGAGAAAACCAAAACAACACCTTTCCTCTATTGGTTCATTTTTTGTTTTAGTGCCTCACCTATTTTTAGGTGTTCATAGTATACTATATATAGAGGCAAATGAGAAAACATCCTTTAATTTATTTTAATAAAAATTTAACTATTACCATAAACGGCTAATTTATGTTTTTGACTATTCTTGTCAATATAGAAGGTATCCCATACTAGTAACATATATATAAGGGCTCATTAATATTGAAAACAACAGCTATTTGGCACTAAATATACTGGTTTTATTTTTCCTTTAAATGAAATTAATGAATGACCATTTAATTAGGATTTTTTTTTTTTGAGAAAAAAATTTAATTAGGATTTAAAATAAAAGATAATAATAATTTTTTTTTTAAATTTCCAACACCTATCAAAGCAATTTTTGTGTCCAAATCAAATCTCCCAACAATGACTTTTTTTTTTTTTTGAGAATCAAGAACTATAATTTTATTAAGATGAAAACAAATCAGCCGTAATCGGCACAGAGTACATGAGAAAGGTGTGGAGGGATATTCTCCATCCATACTGAAAAACCCCTAACATGTCTAGCATGTTGGGCTAGGTTGTGTGCTACCATATTACCCGTTCGACCAACGTGAGAGAATCTAATATTTCCATCTGTCATCATGGATTTTGCTGAGCTAAGAATATGACCAAAGGAGGATAGAGATGCCTCTTCGGACTTCAGAGTTTTTATTATGTTTGTGGAATCGCCTTCTAGTATGAATGCAGTGAAACCGAGCCCCTGTTCAAAAGAAATAGCTCTAGCAGCAGCCAAAGCTTCTGTGATATCTGGCGAGAAGGGGGGAGGTGCTTGCTCTGATAGAGAGGCCAGAGCTTGTCCTCTGCTGTTTCGGATAACAGCCCCTAATTCTGCTTTGCCCATATCTTTAAACTGAGCTCCATCGAAGTTAACTTTGATTTCCCCCTCTGCTGGTGGTGACCATCGAACCCGAGGATGAGGAGAGTCTCTGAAGTGTGTAGCATCCACTAAATTTGCTTGTCGAAAGTCTTCCAAGGCCTGAATCGCTGAAGGTGCAACCTGTGCTAGTGGGAAATCCGTTGAAGACGTACGAACCCAGTTACGGCGATGCCAAAGGGTCCACATCACTGAGGCCAGCAGTTCCGGATTTTTCTGTTCTTTGTCCGTGTAAGTGAGCACTTCCTGAATTGATGAAAATGTCCTCGTCTGCCTGAATGAAAAGGTAGACAACGTTCCCCACACTTGTGAAAGCTGTTCGCAACCCCATAGTGCATGGAAAACCAACTCAGTCTCTTGTTTGCATAGGTCGCATACGTCTTCATTTATGATGTGCCTTCGTCTCAGATTTTGTTTTATCGGTAAAGCATTATGGCAAGTCCATAAGAAACTTCAATCTATTAGTTAGAACTTTTGCCATAATCTTGGATATGGATACTATCTAAGAGGCCAATAGGCCTAGAATTTTTAGGGCCCGTTTGATAGAGGAGTTTGAGTAATGTTATTTAAAATGATGTGAAAAATATGGTTTAAAAAGTGTTGTGAAAAACATGTATTTATAGCATTCATAAAGCAAAAAATGTGTTTGGTACTGTGTTTCAAATAACATATTTTGGTGTTTGGCATGAAGCGTGTGTTTATTTTTTAAAAAGCTGACAACGGTACAAATTTAAATTTATTATATTAGAGAGAAGACAAGTGCTTGAAGCGTCTAGCACTTCTTTTTCCCTGTGTGCCATTGAAGCTTCACTTTTCTTCGTCAGTAGGAACTGAGGCAGACGACGATCTGCAACGTTTTCCTTTACTTCACATTCCTCATCTCCATTGATGCAAATGACGATTCACGACTGGGTTTCAGTTTCCGTCAAATCTCGTCCATTCCTGTTAGCAATCCACGACCCAGCAACAGCCAGGGGAAGAAGGTCCCACTTCACCACCGAAAACCCACGAGCTTGTTGCAAATCCAGGTTTGAATAACACTTTAACCTTGGTTCTTAATGGGTTTTTGTAACAAGATTGTTGTTTTCCTTCTCTATACTTTTAATTGAAAAACTATGTCAATTTATTAGTGAGAGGGGTTTTGTGAGATACCCAAATGGTTTAAACCACTCCATGGAGAGAAACCACCAACCCTCGACAGAGGAACCCTTGTGAAAATATACCAATTTTGGGATTGTGGGATGTGAAAATAGAGAAGAAGATTCAGATAAATAGATGATTTTCTTGTAAAACATGAAAATGACAAAGTACCTTGTAGATTGCTCAGGTATACAACCATGTGTGTGGTAATTTCAAGAATAAGGAAAACAATAATAGTATCTAATTTAAATTGAGGTGGCTTTGAGTCATGGCCTTTGAAAGCAGTCCATTATTATCTGCAATAGACATCATGGAAAGTAAGAATAGATGCTATTTGGAGTCTAAACAGTGTAAAGTGTGCATGTTTTTGGATTAACACCTAATCCAATATTACTCCTACAAGGCTTTAGAGTAAATAGGTTTTGCAGGAGTTACTCCACAATCCTTAGGAGTTTATTTTCGGGTGGAGACTCACCCTGAGCAAGGTAAAATAAGTTGGTTTCGTGAAAATTCAGAACAAGAGAAGTAACAAAAGTAATATTTTATTTGCACATCAGCAACTGTAAAAGCTTTTGGTGATAGTGATGGATTCATAAATGATCTTTTTGTATATATAGTGATGGATTCGGAAATGATCTTTTTGCAGTGGACATGCATATTACACTGTTGCTTGTTTTGAACAAAACACTGTTATATAATACATATTACAATTGTTTGATGCTAAACTTGATACTGAACTCATGGCTTTGTGCAAATTATTATACATTGAAAGCATAGTGAATTCATTACTCTTTGGTTTCTTTTGCAGGTGTCAGAAGCAATGCGTAATGATATTGACAACGGGAAATGTGAACTGTTTGTGTGGCTTGAGAGCAAGCGTGAAGATACGGATAAGCAAAATGAGAATCGATACAGGGTTTACTAATGTTGCCCAAGGGATCAATGTGGTTTTTTTTAATGGTGTATTCCATTGAATATGCCATTGTCATATGCGGAGGATTTCCAACAACAACAAATAGAGCTGTGTGTATTGCAAGAGGAATTGAAGGTCGTGCATGAGACGGTCCAACCCATTGTTGAGACTAAAAGAATGGTGAAGATTACGTACGCTGGATGGTGCCTGCTATGCGTGGCTGTTGCATTACTGCTCACTATGCGAATGGTGTAAAAAAAAAAGTGATATGCTATCCACTTTGTGTTTCCTTGCTATGCATATTTGTGTAGGGTTTTTTGACATAGCAGCCTCTTGTATTTTGCTATTGCTATCCATATGTATGTTTTAAAACTGTTTGCATAAACCTGTCTAACAACTTCTCATGTATATATTAAATATATTAGCATCTTACTAATTCCACATATCATTTTGTGGAATTAGCACCATCGATATAGCATTCATTTTCCTAACAAGTGTTGCTAAAAATAGCTTTTCGCATTTTGATATGTGAATGTTCTAAGTGGCTCATGTTGATTCAAATGTGATTAAAGTGAAAGATTGTTGTCAATTTTATTATAAAATTATATGTGTGTATGAAAAACTTTAGTGAAGGAGTCAATAAGGTCTTTCATGAAGTTATCAAATATTGAAATCTTGATTTTGTGCTAGTGATGAGATTGATCGAAACTTGATTAAAAAAAAATTATAGTTAATGCAAACTCAATAGAAAACAAAAAAAATTAACTGACGGTTACAAAAAATATACACACCATATATAGGACTCAAAATTGGCGTTGAGAACCCACCAAGTCATAACTAATGCCCAATGTTTTATTAAAGGAATCGCGTATGAACTGAACCTGCATGAGAAATAATACAACAAGGCACAAAGATTTGTTAGTGGAGTTTTTAGAGATATCTGGAGAAGGGATTTAGAAGAAGAATGAGATATCTTATATCATTCCTCACACCATTTAAAAAAGAAAAAGAAAAAATATATGCTTGAAAAAATTAATACAATTTGGTTAATACCGCTCTTAGGCCATTTGTTAAATTACTTTAAGATGGCTTTTATACAACTTTCTTGAGAAATATATATAAAAAAAAATTATTTTTTATTTTTCCATAGAACGTTTCTAAAAATATTTTCTAAATCAATACCTTTAAGCCATTCGTTAAAATGTCTCAAAGTTTTTGTGTGAAGGAAAAAAAAAAAGTAAAATATGCCACCTAAGGGAAAAATATAACATATGATAGCAATATATATTGCTGGGATTCTATCACTTCTCTTATTTTGATGGGTTTTGAATCACCAACCCCTTTACAGATTAGTCCTTTATAATAGAATCCAATTACAAACAGGGTGAGTTCCCCTTATCCAATTACAGGATAGAGAAAAGATAAGAAGAGTGGAAAGAAACAGGATGAATTTGAAATACATTGAATTTCCCCTTATCCAATTACAAACAGGGTAAGTTCATTTTGCAAGCCAAGAGAAACCTATAACAATATCACTTAATTTGATCAGTATTTACCACATAAATTTTTAAACAGGAACCCACATAAATTTACCTAATAAATACCATAGATGTTCCCAGTTCCATTGCTTTGAACAACAATCAACCTAAATTCCAGCACTACGTGTATCTAAAATTCTAAATAGTCACCCACCAATGGGAATTACTTATAGCTGTGACAACTTTAAGTATTCCCCTATATTTGATGGAATTGAATCAGAAATGTTATTATTCCTCAGCAGCACACAGCACAGCAGCACCTGATGCACACAACAGCAACACCAACTCCTTATCACAGTAGCTCCTACTCCACTCAATTCCAATACAATCATTCCTATCATTCTCAATCAGCAACACCTAACATCTAACTAATGTCTCTAGTTATCCTTAAAACAAGTAAACTGATTGTGATGCTAAGCAAAGTAGGGACACAAAAAAAGAAACGAAGATGCTTATTGAAGTTTTGAATATAAAAGTCTATTCAATCAACAAAGTGCAATTGATGCCATTGAAACCAACTTTTACTTACAGTTGGATTAACATGGAGAAATTTGTGCTTTGTCAAGTATCAAGATTCCAACAATATGATAATAGCAAATAAAAAAGTGAAGACATCCCTTCCAGCAAAATGATAATAAATTCTAGGAGTACCAAATCCACCAAAAAGGAAAAATGCAAAAGGGATAATTATGATAATGTTAATGAAAATATAAGCTTACAAATGAATAATAATATACTTACTTTTCTAGTGGCTGGTATAGCACCAGCCCTAACTGCTTGAATGCCTGCTGGAATTTCTTAAATAGATTGTGATTATGTCATAATTAAAATATTATAATTAACTAAAATACAAATAAATATAATAATTGTGTCAAATCAAAAGTTTGCAATGTTAAATAAAATATTACTAGGGTTTTACTAATGCAATTTGAAGATTTATTACAATAACATTAGTTATACAACAAAACAGAGTGTATTGAATTCACAAATGAATGCTTAAAGGCATGTTTAAATTTATTATACACTTGTTGTACTATATGGGCAATTTAAAATTTAAAAAAAAAAAAAATTCACTTCAAATGATGTTGCAACAATGTATTCATAACAATAGTGATAATGTAATAAGTTTAATAACTAAAGTGAAAATATTTGTTATTCATTTCTCGTTATCCACAGACGTGTGCTATAAAGGAGCTCATTCAGTTCCCACTTCCTTTCAAAAAACAACAATTTGGGTCAATAAGGCCTTTTTTTGGAGACAATGAAATCAAAAGAAAGAAGAAATCCATGTACCTTTGTCAATTTGGAGCCCCACCGAGTCAAAGTTTAGGATTACTCTCTCAGATGCCTAATATTGCCACCGTATAGTCAAAAAAATTCCATGTCCTTTAATTTGCATCAGCTTTTAACTTGAGTCTTCTTGCCCAAAAAAACCTGACTAAAGAGGAAAGTCATATAATGCCTCGTTAATTTTTGCGTTGATAGAAACCATATATAAATTTTATCATAAAGTGGAATTTAGAAGAAAGTATGGGCAGATAAATAACTTCACGTATAAATACTGACATCAGTTACATAGTTGCACACATATGTAGAGAGATAAATCATAATAGGACGACACTTCATCAAAGTTGAAAAGGTCACTTCTTTTGTATATACAGTAGGTAAATTTTTGTTGTAATTTAGACCAAATATATATATATATATATATTTATGTATGTATGTACGTACGTATGTATGTATGCTCAGATAACTAGGACTAGCTAGGAAGAAGAAGTTGTAGGACACTTCCTTTTGACTTAAGCACGAAAACCCTTAGACAAAATTTTTTTTCCCCTATATGCAAGAAATGTGATCACATGATAATCTACACAAAAACCCCCAATTGAATCTTAAACTTGAAATATTAAACACAAGGGCTGCTTGATTGAAGGGAACTTGCTAATTAATTAGCTGTTATACTAGGCAATAGTGCAATACATGTGTGCATGTTTCAGCATTGATGAATGCCAACTTTATCACAAAAACAAAGCAATAATCACATCACATGGTTTTAAAAGTAATAAATAAAATCAAATAAAAGAAGGTTCAGTTTACAAAGAATCTCACTGAGCATCCCCAGTAAGGTTGCAGCCAAGGAGCCAAACTCAAAATACATTTGACTAAAAATGCTAGGAGTTTGTTTAGACCCCTTAAAACAGATTTTTTAATCTAATATATTAACCAAGTGATTACTTAGATTAATTTTTAAATCTAGGTTAAAACAAATAAACCATATCATGCAAAGTTGCGGAAAAGTAAATGACACCACGATATGATTACCCAAGAAAACCAATGAAACTAACCTCTTTCAAGGTAAAAACCTGGGGAGGATTTGACTTAGCTACCCTCAAGGTAAACCAAATCCACTATAAGAGAATTGAAGTTTTTACAAAAGATTTAACCCTAAATCTAATGCTACCTCATGTAATAACTTACTGATACGACCACATGCAAGCTTGTGACTTTGAGACTTTCAGACTCCACTCAAAGGTTTCAAATCACCATCAGTAGTTGATCTTGAATGCAACAACTAGTTCTACCAATCCTTGATTTTAGTTTAAGTTCCGGTAGAATCTTGTGTAGTTAGAAGGTACAGAACCTCTCAAATCTCACAAAGAGTAACACACAAGTCTTCCAAAAGTCTTCAAAACGTAGCTAGGGTTTTCTTTTTATATGTGGAGAAGTTTAAGTGAAACCCTAAACGTTTTTGTAGTGATTGGACTGAAGTATCCTTCTACAGAAAACCATATCTATGATTTTCGATTGGTTGGGTCTATTTCTCGATCAGTCGAGAAAGGCAGAACTTGTCTTCTCTTTTTTGCAATCAGCTGGGCTTGAAATCTTGAAACACACTTATTTAAGCACACTCTAAATACTTAAACTAGACATGTTTTGCTCTCGGTTTGCCAACACAATACAACCACGATTCTAAACATTTAATCTAAATCTTTAGAACCTAACAAATGCATTGCACAACAAAGGAGCCAAACTCAGAAGATACATGGTTACAAAGCATTTGACTAAAAATCTTACCCTTCTCCATCACAAGGTAGCTTTTTCCACAAATTTTACACTTCAAGAGATACATGGTTACAAAGCATTTGACTAAAAATTTATGAAACATTCTAGTCTTTGGTGGATCAAAGTTCAAACATCTGACCTAATGTTACATTCTAACCACAGTATTTCAAGGAAAATCCAGATCACTACAATCCTGCTTACAATACTTAATATAGAGTTTACTCTGAGGGCGTGGTCTCAACAATGTAATGATGTCATGGGGACACGATGACTACATGTATTTGGTACATCTTTGAACTCTAAAAAACTAGTTTAAATTTCATGTATATAATGAAATTTAATGTATTATTCATAAACTAGAATGAAAGAATCTGTAACGTTGGTATGTCATTGTCAGGTGGCCAAGAAAATAAGACCACTCATTCTATGGTAAGTAGGAAATATAGACAAATGCTATAAATATAAGCTCCCCATTTACATGAAATATGCCATATTTTCTTATTAAATGATCTAATGGAAATATTTGATATTACGGCCTTACATAGATCAGGGGCATATAAGCAATTAAATTAGGTCTTCAACCCATTTTCATTTCACTGAAGAAGATATTGAGATCCAATCAATTAAATTTTTTAATATGTAAAAGCCATAGTATGAACATCAAACTACCTTTCTCAGTAAAACAAAAAAAAAAAAAAAAAATCAAACTACCGTTGTTCCTGTAAAGGAGACTTGTAGGATTCTCTTCATTCATATCTTTGATGATCGGTGAAAGGATGAGTTCAAATACATGCACCATGCACTTATATAAATATTATTACTAAAAGTGTATGCTTAAAATTGATTATCATTTTCTTCTTCTTTTTTTATGATTTTTTTTTTAAAAATTATTTATATCCCAACTAACTTCAATTGAAAAAGAAGAAAATATTTCTTATTTTTCAATGTCTTTTAAAGGTTTTGCAAACCTGTAAAAAGAACATAAGAGTCAACAATATCGAAATTCACATAAGTTGTACTTGAACTTTGTTAAGTTACTAAAAATTCTTTCTTGCGAATTGTAAAGGGAATTTTGGCTTAAAAAAAAAATTCACAAAGCATTCATTTGAAAAAAACTTCTCTAACAAAAATAATTAGCTACTATACTAGGCAATACATGTGTGCATGTTTCAGCAAGAATGGATGCCAACTTTATCAAAAAAATAAAGCAATAATCACATCACATGTAATTAAAAGTAATAAATAAAATCAAAGAAAAGAAGGTTCAGTTTAGGCAGAATCTCACTGAGCATCCCTAGTAAGGTTGCAGGTAATACTCTTAAAATGCATTGCACAACAAAGGAGCCAAACTCAAAAAAAATTTGCAGCCAACACATATTTAGCATTGTTCCTTAGCATGTTTCAGACCATGCTTCAGGATATTTCAGAACATTGATTGGAAGTTTTTTGAGGATCAATGATTTCTCATCTATCAACAAATTATGTTTTGTTTCTCTATATATGTAGTATTCCATCAACATGTTATATTTATAGAACTTTGCAGCAAAGACAGCATAATGTTAATACAAACAACATCCACCAACTAAAACAGCATATCATGTCTTCGCAGCAAAGACAGCAAAGACAACATAATTTGCAGCAAAGACAGTTGGAATAATCAGCACAACAGTAGTTATTAACAACATCAAAATGGTTAGTAACAACATCAATAGTTATTAACAACGCGGCTTGTAGCAAACAACATCACACAACAGTAGTTATTAACAACAAAATAATGGTTCCTTAACAAACCAGAATGTTGGAATAATCATTAAAAAAAAAGTTTATACAATAAACTCAGCACCAAAGCTAGTTTTTTCACAATAAAAAGTAAATGGTTCCTTAACAAACCAGCAAATATTACCATCATTAACAATAAGTTCACATATAGTAAGATCATTATTCCTTAGCACACTAGAATGTGACCCCCACTAAACCATACAACCAATGCAACAAAAAATGGTTCTAGTGGTAATTAGCATAATACACATAAGAATGAAAATAGTAGATGCAACCCCACAAAAAGTAGCCCAAACTTGCCCCCTTTCCTTAACCAAGTCACCTACATAAAATTACTGACTAAATCCATCTAGCCTCTTCTTCTATCTGGTCTGAACATGATGAAAGCAGCCTTACTATCGGACTTATGGAGTTCGTTAAGGACCTTGAACATGGTGTAATCATCAACATTTTCAATACTGTTAAGAATTGTGATGGCCTTGTCCATTGAGAACCTAACATCCACCGGCGTAGATTCAACAATTTCCAACACGCTTGCTACCTTGCCCTACAACTGGGGTGGACAGCTCCTCCACATCGTCTCCACTATCGGGTTCGACATTGATGTATACTCCATGCATTAGGAAAGCGGCATCCAATTATCGCTCTTTATCGCTATTAATTTGTAGAAATCCAGTTACAATGCCTCTGTTGAAGAGTTGTCCTAGTAGGTCATAGTGATCTAGTCCCTTTTTACGAAACTCTATACACTTAGGGTTGGCCTATCAAGATGTGGTATATATGAGATTATTCACATGTGGTATATATGGGATTATTTGTATGAATACTATGAATCAACAGCATGGAAATTATAAAGTAAACCTATAACACTCACCGCCACTGCCTATGCCCAAGCCACGTTCACTACTTATGACCATGTTAGTGAAAGAATCCCATCCCATTCCGGTTCAACCGATTAGCTGGGAAAAAACATGGTGTCTTTGCTTTAACTTTTAATATTTTTGGCGTAATTGATCTTTGTGATAGGCTTTTCCAGCTCATTGATTGAACTTGTTTCAGACAACTGTCCAAAGCCCTTTTTTGAATTGGCCACTAGCCATGTTCCCTTTGGCTTATTCTTCAACCAAAACATCAATGAAGTGCTTCTCAACAGGTGGAGGCCATAACTTCCAATCCTCAGCATTGGATGATGCAACCATCTAATAAAAGATACACACTTAAGCCAAAAATATCCACTAACATGGATAGTAGGAAAGACAGAGTGTACATGGTTGCCTAGTAAATTCAAAGTTTTTGTTTTCCTAAATTACTTTTATGATTTCTCAGACTTGAACCTAATCCTTTCCAATACCAGTAACTAAAGAATAGGAAAATGGTCCTTTGTACAGAAAACTATACCAAACATGTTGTAGAATTATGTATTAAGCTTAGGGCTGTCCACGGGTCAGTCCGGGTCGGGTTTGTGCCCAACCCGGAACTGACCCGATGGAATCGGGTTTTGGAAAAACTCACCCGCCGCTGACCGCCGGAGTAAATGGGTCGGGCGGATTAGACTTCAACGGGTGGCGAACAGGTCGGTCGGCGTCAAAGATCTGAGAAAATGGCGAGGAAACTGCGAGAAAAGGTGAGAAAAGCCCAGATCCGGTGCTAATCTCACTAGATTCGATGAGATTTAGCTAGATTCGATCAAAATCTCGTTGGATCTGTGTGAAATAGCGCCTGAATTTGGGTTTTTATCGTCGGAATTTGGAATTTTCTTGCCGAAATCTGGGTTTCGCGCTGGAATCTGGGTTTTTCGCCGGATTATGGGTTTTTTTCCGATCGGTTCAAGTTTTTGAGGGAGAGAAACCAAAACCGACCCGCCAGAGTAGGTTTCTGGTGGAGAAAATCCACCGCCGACCGTCGGAGTAAGTCGGGTCAGCCAATTTCGGATCGGTTCTAGTCAGGTTGGGTCACTGGATATGTTTGGACAGCCCTAATTAAGTTCAAATACAACTAGAGCAACACATTTACTAATTAACTCAAACAAGTTATTACAAGTATATATAAAAGAGATTGCAATGAAGACAAGTTACATACAACATGGGGAAACAAAACAGAATTAACATCACAATTATAAATGATTTATATGAAATCAAATATACACTTTAGGCCTTTATTAATGATTTCTAAAAAGCCCATTTTTCAAACCATACTTAGCTTTAGTTAGATGGAGATGGAGGAAAATCGTGTCCAAAATCAAGAACAAAAATCAACAACAATTGTGAAGAAATATGAACCCATGGGTGAAGGATTGTATAACAACAACTAAGAACAAATGCTACAACAAAATTGAACATTGAATTGAACAGCAAAATTAAACACTTACCGTAGGTAAAGGAACTGCGTTGGAAGAGGATGAATATGGCAAAATGACTGAGGAGGAAGACGATGTGTTTGCAAACTCCATAATATACTCAGCTAATGGTAGATGTGCTATGCAACAACACTAAAATTGATATGAGATAAAGTCTGATAGTTGTTTGAAAAAATCTTGCCCAAAACTGTGATTAAAGGTGCGGCTGGACTGTTCGAGTAAATATGGTGGTTAGAGAGATGAATCAGGTCATATGGATTTGAGATTAATTTTGGTGAATTTAGGGTTTCGTAACTTTGGTTCTCTGTGTGTTTATGAATGCTCTCAAATGGCCATTAGGATAAGTAATGAGGGATTCAGGTGGGTGTGTAGGATTAATGAAGGGTTAATGAAGGGAGCTACAAGCCAGGTGATGGGACTACCGTTGTACAAAAAGGAGAGGAGAAGTGAGCTTTAGGAAGGATGAGAGGGTAGAAACTCAGAACAGACAGATGGTGTGGGAGAGAAGAGAGTTGAGGTGTAGTCACTTCAGGTGGGCCCAATGTATTTCAACCAAACAGTAACATAACTCAAACACCATTTGAACAACATAACTCAAACACCATTTGAACAACACACCTTACCAAACACAGAACTTAGTGTGGGGCCCACGTGTTTGGGCATTTAAACAACAAAAACACTTTTGAAACACTCATACCAAATAGTACCTTAATGTCCATAATCCTTCTTTCTAGGAATAAGAGATAGAAAATCTTTTTAAAGTTTCTTTCAAATATACATGTCTCATGAAAATTGGTAAATTGCAAAGTACACCCCTAAAGTTTGGGGTTGCTTGAATTTCACACCCTAAAGTTTGAGATATTGGATTTTACACCCTGAAGTTTGGTTCTGTTAGCAAAATCCCATCCTCTAAGGATGGAAAATATAACCCGACCCGTGGGTACCTAATCGAACTCGATCCGTTAAACAATAGGGTCGGGTTTGGATTTTAAAAATCAAACCCGAAATGGGTTCGGGTCATGTTCAGGTTTTATGCATACCCGGCCCGAACCTGACCCGTATACACATAATATTAAAAAAAATTTAAAACCCTAGTAGTATAAATACTCTCTTTTCCTTTCAGATTTCATTTTCTAAACACTAAACCTAACCCTCACCTTTCAGCCGCCCCCTCTTTCTCTCTCAAGCTCTCACCGCTAGCCACCCTCCCTCGCCTTTAGATGCTCCCCTCACGGTCATAGACTCACTCAGCCTCGTGGCCCCACAGCCTCATCCTGCCTCACACTTCCCTCAAGGCGTCACTCCACCTCGCCGCCCCTTACCTCTCTCACTCTTACTCTCGTTTTCTCTCAACCGTCCCTTACCTAGTCACCTTACTTTCATTCACTCACCGACCCACCCTCACCCTCACTTTCATCATGTGGTGGTTGTTGTTTTTTCATGGAGGAGCACGGATCTCGTGGTGGTTGAAGTTTGTCATGGAGGAGCATGAGATTGTTAGATCGGAGAACGGGATTGTTAGATTAGAGAGAGATTAGATGATCGGAGGACGGGATTGTGTTTTTGTTTATGATTTTTGTTTATTGTTTTTTGGTTTTATTTTTTATTTTTTTTTATTTTTTTTAATGAGTGAAAAATCTGTATTAACAAAGAATAGCTAAAAAAACAAGCTGATTTGTGTTTCTGTTTATGTTTGGGTTTTTATTTTTATTTTTTATTTTTTTTATTTTTTATTATTATGAGTGAAAAGTTTGTATTAACAAAGAAGATCCAAAAAAAAAAAATGAAAAAAAGAAGAAGATGATTTGTGTTTATGAATCTGTGGTTGTGATTTCTAGACGTAAAATTGATTTTTAATTTTATATTTGGATCGTATTGGGCCACAGCTTTAGATTAGGCCTAGATATGGTTGGAAAGGCCCACAAGGCCCGACGGGGCAGGTTTGGAGTTAAAAAAAAAAAAAAAAACTTGTTTATTAAACAGGCCGGGTTCAGGTAACGGGCGAGGACTCGCGAGTCGAGTTTGGACATAAAAAAACCCACCCCAAACCCGAGCCATTGGCATTCCATCCTCTATTAGTTTAGACGGTTAAATGACAACTTGGCATGCTGACATGTATTTTCCTTCCCAAATTAGTCCCCTACAAAACGATGTCTACTTCTAGCTTACAAAACTAGACCGTTTCGTCCAAGAAGAAGAATTAGAACATAAAGCCCACTAGGGATGGAACTACTCAAGGGCAGAGGGGGGCTATGCCCCCCCCCCCCCCCCCCCCCCCCCCAACCTTTGAAAAAAAAATATAAAAATATATACTAGTATGTATATTTGTTAGGTTCTAAGTACTTAGGAACTAATGTATTAGAACTCTAATTTGTATTGTTGGCAAACCATGATCAAAACAGATGTTAGTCTTGTTTTTACTTGCTCAAAGTATAGGTCTTTTATGTAAAGTTGGAATCGAGCTGTTGCAGAATTCATTGTGCAATTCGGTCTGGCTCGATCGATCGAAAATTAGACTCGATCGGTCGAAAGTCGGTCAGATTGTTTTTTTCTGCAAAATTTCCAACTCAGCCCTAAGCCCATATGACGTGTAGGGTTTTATGTTTTGCCCTAGGTATAAAAGGCAAACCCTAGCCACGTTTTAGTTGTTGCTCTATTTGCTGTGTGTGTGAATCTCTTGTGAGATTTGAGAGGTGGTTGCCTTCACACAAGCTTAGGATTATCAAGAAGGAGATTTCATTGATAGCTTGATGATCATTCAGTTGCTGCATTAAATAGCTTAAAGATACGCAAGCGGGAGTGCTTGTACTTGCTGAAGAATCCAAGAAAGAAGGAATCCGTGGTCTCGGAGCTTGCATATGGTCGTGTCAATAAGTTTTCTACTGGTGGGTAGCAATAGGATGTTAGTGGTCTAAGTCGCTATTGTAAAACTTCGATTCTTTCATAGTGGATTCAGGTTTAGCTTGAGGATAGCTAGGTTAAATCCTCCCCAGGTTTTTTACCGGTTTGGTTTTCCTGGGTCATCATATCTTTGTATTCTTTATATTCCGCACTTTACATTGATATGATTATATGATTGTGTTAACCTAGATCTAAAATTTTGGACTAAGTAATAACTTAGCTAATTAACTAGGTTAATCCAGTTGTGTTTTAAGGGGTCTAAAATCAAACAAGTAGTATCAGAGCAGATAGCTCTCTTGTTAAAGATCTTTTGATCTCTGAGCTGATCCTTGACCCTGTTGTCATGGAACACAGACACTCTCTAGTTATTCCTCCTCACTTTGATGGGAATAATTATGCTTATTGGAAAGTAAGGATAAAAGCATTCCTAAAATCTATTGATGAGAGAGTTTGGAACTCCGTTGAGTACGGATGGGAAAAGCCCACTACTCCTGTGAGTGAGTGGCAAACTTCTCAAAAAGAAGCAGTCGCGTTCAATAGCAAAGCTATGAATGCTATTTTCAATGTTGTTTCTATGGAGGAATTTAAGAGAATCTCTAATGTTGAGGTTGCTTATACTGCTTGGAATATCCTCTAGACTGTGCATGAAGGCACAAAGGTTGTTAAAATTAATAAGTTGCAGCAATTAACTACTAGATTTGAAAGCATTAGGACGTCTAATGATGAATCATTTGATGAATTTTATGCTAAACTCAATGACATTGTTAATTCTGCATACAACTTGGGTGAAATCTATGATCAACCTAAAATTGTTAGGAAGATTCTTAGATCTTTGACTGAAGATTTTAGACCCAAAGTGACTGTCATCACTAAGAGCAAGGATGTGGACTCCATCGATGTTGATGAACTTATAGGATCTCTTCAGTCTTATGAGTTGGACCTACCTAAATCAAGCAAATCCAAATCAATGGCTCTTAAGTCAGTTGATGATGTTGAGGTTGATGGATTTGATGATGAGCTCTCTGTTACAGAAATTGCTTACCTTGCCAAGAACTTTAGGAATTTCCTTAGAAATAGCAACAGAAAGGCAAGAGGTAAGAACACTGTTGAACCTAGAAATTTTAGGAAGAATGATCCCACTAAGGTTAGCAACACTAAAAAACCTAAAGAAAAAGTAGGTCAATCTTCTAATAATTCTATGGGTCCTCAATGTTTTGAATGTCAAGGGTATGGTCACATGAAATCTGAATGTCCTACATATTTGAGGTCTAAGGGCAAGGCTATGGCTGTAACCCTTAGTTTACTGATAATGAAGTTTCCGATGATGAGTCTGGTTCTAACGAGGATGGAAACTTTATTGTTTTCACTGCTACTGCTATAGTCAGTGAAAGCGTGTCAGTTGAAGAGAACCCTTCTAATTGGGAATTCTTTGAGGATGCAGATCTTCAAGAAGCCTACAATAAACTTTGCATAGTTGCTGCAAAGGATGCTATGAATGTTGAACTTGGATTGAAGAAAATTGCATCTCTCGAATTTGATAAGAAAAATTTGCTTGTGAAACTGTTTGATGCTAATGAACTTTTGAACAATGTGAAAACTAAGAATATGTTTTTGTTGGATAAAGTTAAAAATTTGGAACTTAAACTATCTGTTGCTAAAGAACAATCTAGTAAGTCTGCAAGCTCCAAACTTGATCACATCCTAAGTGTTCAAAAGTCTCCCTTTGACAAAATTGGCTTAGGTTTTGTAAAAAGCATCTTTGTGTCTGCACCCCATTCCACAAACTTTGCTCCTTCTTCTTCCTTTGAACCCCTTGTGAGTGAGGTTATGTGTGAGACTATTAAACCTGTAGAGGTCACACCTCTTAGGAAGATTAGAGTTGATCTGAAAGAGTCTAAACCTAAAGAGTTTACCCTTTCTAAGGATAAGTCGCATGATAAGCCTGCTTGGGTTTGTCATTTTTGTGGAAAGTTTGGGCATATTCGTCCAAACTATTTCAAGTTGCAAGCTGCTAAGCAAGTAAATAAGCCAAAAGTGTCTGTGCCTCAAGCACAAGATCCTATAATACTTATTGGTGAATTGGTAAAGGCTCTCAACCTTTATTCCAATCCTGGAGTTGGAAATCACTCTAATGTGAATAAGAACTCTAATGCTCGAGGTGCATCTAAAAAGTTTTGGATGCAAAATGCTCGATCTAATTGAGTCTTTCTGACATGGTTCTTGTGCTTCTTTGCTCTACTCTTTGTGACCATTGTTCTTTGGTTTTTGTTTTCTTTTTGTTTCTAGGACTTGCATTGCATAACATTCATGCATTTCATTCTAGGACTGTTTTTGTTTCTTCTTTTCAAAATAAAAAATAAATATAAAAAAAAAAGGAGAAAAAGGGAAGCAAATTGTGTTTTGTATTTATTTTCTTGGTTTTGAAAACAAGGTTGGTCAATTTATTTTCACATAACATGTCTTTGTACCTTGTTTAGCTTTGATGAGCTTATTTATTGCACTTTACTAGTTGAAGCTTTGTAGTGCATGTTGTGTGGGAAAGATGTTTATGGTTTTTGATCACTTTGTCTTGATCTTGAAGTCACATGTCTTTGACTGTCAGACTTGAACTTTTTGAGAAATGCATAAATAATCATCTCACCACTGTTCACTAGCCAATCATGAACACCTTAGTGCATATCATAAGATTTTGTGCTCGCTAAAGTATAGCACATGCATGAAAAGAATATAAGGTGTAGCCTCGGTTTAAATGCTTAAAATTGGTGTGTACATTATTGGACTTAAAGTTAAATCAAACAATTAAAATTGGTGTGTACATTATCCCGGCTATTTTAATAAGTTTCTGCTCAATTAAAATTGGTGTGTACAATATGAGGCAAATCAAGAAACTTACATGATTGCAAGCTTATGATCTAGGAGATGTGAGAGTTATATGATGTAACTCTTTAGGTGATAGTCTCTTTCAAATTCTATATGATGAATTTTGTAGACTTTGTGGTTGATTTCTATTCACATATCACCTCACATGTATCTCAAGCTTTTGCTAGTTGCACACACTACACAAGTTACTCTTTTCTAAACTTTGTACATGTTATTGTGTGTGTTTTTGGTTTGACCAACCAAGTTTGAAAACTCCTTGAGTTTTATGCAAAACATATTTGATGCTTAAGAATTTAAGAGAATGGATGGAAAATCTTAATTTTTGGGAAAACTGGGTTTAAAACTTGTGTTTTTGAAAGACATTTTTGCCAAAGTGGGAGTTTGTTGGGTTCTAAGTACTTAGGAACTAATGAATTAGAACTCTAATTTGTATTGTTGGCAAACCATGATCAAAACAGATGTTAGTCTTGTTTTTACTTGCTCAAAGTATAGGTTTTTTTTATGTAAAATTGGAATCGAGCTGTTGCAGAATTCATTGTGCAATTCAGTCTGGCTCGATCGATGGAAAATTAGACTCGATCTATCAAAAGTCGGTCAGATTGTTTTTTTCTGCAGAATTTCCAACTCAGCCCTAAGCCCATATGATGTGTAGGGTTTTATGTTTTGCCCTAGGTATAAAAGGCAAACCTTAGCCACGTTTTAGTTGTTGCTCTATTTGCTGTGTGTGTGAATCTCTTGTGAGATCTGAGAGGTGGTTGCCTTCACACATGTTTAGGATTATCAAGAAGAAGATTTCATTGATAGCTTGATGATCATTCAGTTGCTGCACTAAAGAGCTTAAAGATACGCAAGCGGGAGTGCTTGTACTTGCTGGAGAATCCAAGAAAGAAGGAGTCTGTGGTCTCAGAGCTTGCACGTGGTCGTGTCAGTAAGTTTTCTACTGGTGGGTAGCAATAGGATGTTAGTGGTCTAAGTCGCTATTGTAAAACTTCGATTCTTTCATAGTGGATTCAGGTTTAGCTTGAAGATGGCTAGGTTAAATCCTCCCCAGGTTTTTTACTGGTTTGGTTTTATTAGGTCATCATATCTTTGTGTTATTTATGTTTTGCACTTTACTTTGATATGATTATATGATTGTGTTAACCTAGATCTGAAATTTTGGACTAAGTAATAACTTGGCTAATTAACTAGGTTAATCCAGTTGTGTTTTAAGGAGTCTAAAAACAAACAATATTAACAAAAAGAATTTTAATTCTAGCTCCTACATTTATATACTTGGCCCCCCTTCTCCAAAAAATTTACAAACTGACCCAAGAAATCCAACAAATAGATAACAAGAAAAATCTATAAAAAAAAATGCACATATCCAGATAATAAGAAAATCTTTGGACAAATCATAAATCTGGTCTAAGCAAAAACAATAACAACAAATCAATTACAAATTTTAACAAAAAAAATCACAAAGACCCAATAACCTTTGCCCAATTTCTCCCTCTCACTTGAGAGCTATATGCCCCTCTCAAATGACTCCATCCTTATAGCTATAGAAACAACTCCTATGCCACATATTGATCGCTTCATCCACACATTAGTTAGACTCTGAAAATATTAAGACATGCCAATTGACTTGCAAAACTCTTAATTATAAAATCTTATTATTAATTTTTTTTTCAAAATAAAAATATAAAGAATAATTAATAAATTAATGTTAATAATGCAACTTTGTCAACCTCTAATATTAATATTTTAATTTTTTTTAAATCTTTGAACAAAGAACTTTGCCCTCCTAAGTTTGAATTCTAGTTGTCCACAAACAGTCATTCCACTGGTGCAGAAAATAAAATCTCAAACTCTCCTTGGTTAATCACCCACAACCCTCTCCATCTGGTTCGTTCCACCTCACCGGCGACAATGAGACAGCTACTTCAGATCGACGGCAGTGCGATGGCTCTAGAGTAGGTCCATCCCGGTGCCCACAGTGAGCTCTCCTCTCTTTTTCTGCAACTCTCGTTAAGGAGAGACCACTTTCTTCGATTCTATTAATAACAATATTGGTGGACCGTGTTGGCTATAATATATGTGGCATTTCAGGGTCTTCAATCTTAACTAAATTTCAATATGAAGCACTAGAAGAGAGCAGGTAAATTAGGAAACTAAATGATAAAATAAATTAAAAACGAGAGTATCAATAAATAATTTTCTAATACTAATGAATTACAAGAGTACTCTATAACAGTTGGCTAAATATGGCCACAAACAATAGGAAGACCTTCTTCGGCAGCAAGAATAGCTTCAAAGAGTTCATGACCACCTGATGGAATATTCAGAGTCTATTTTAGCAGATATGGGTATGTGATTTTGGAAGTAAAATGGGTTTCGGTGAAACGGTCGTGTTGCAGATGGGTTATGATTCTTCTTCTTGGCGGAATAGTCTTGTTTTGTAAGCTAGCAGTAGTTCTTTTTTTTCCAAGTGAAATGACATTGTTTTGTGAGGGGCTGATTTTGGGAAAAAACAAAAATATACCTCTAGCACGCCAACGTGAAATGCAAAAACTTAAAATCCAAGCAACTCCAAATTTGAAGGATATACTTCGCAATTTATCCATGGAAATTGTGAAAAGCCTTCATAATGTTCTCTTTCACCACCTTGAGCATTTGTGAAAAACTGCAATAGTAAAATCATTTGGTCCCAATTCATTATCCCCATCCATGATTTTAGTACTTGCAATATTTCCTCTTCATTAAATGGTCTCACCATTTTCACAAGGCTTCCAAGTTTCCAATTCATAGTATGCGCACGTTTTTATAGACTTGGAGACTTTTTGTTTTTAGGGAAAAGTTAATGGATGCTTAAAGGTCACTAGTTTATGAATTATTTTTAGAAATTTTTTAAGAAAAAATTTAAAAATAGCTAAAATTTTATGATAGTTTTTTATATTTCCCATGAAAATGGTATATAAGTTTTCCTAAAATAGTCAATCAACAAATGACACCCATTAACAGGAGCATTATTTTTAATATTGACAAAGGTCTATCTCCAATTTTGTTTGGAGAAAAACTCTTTAAACTCATCCTATATCTTTTTATTGGATGTGAATTTTGAAAATTTAACTGTTGGAATGTATGCTTTTATTATATTCTCCATAGTTGCAAAAATTTAAGAAGATCAAAGATCAATAGTTATGTTATTGATCAAATTTTTAAATTTTAAGTTTTTGTGATTTAAAATTATATATGAAAAATAAGTATCAAATAGTATATAATGTCTGATTTGAACAAAACTTGACACGCTTGTTAAGAATATAAAAAATATGTAATCTAACAGCTATATTTTTAAAATTCACATCTAATAAAAAGATATAGAAAGAGTTTTAAGAATTTTTCTCCGAACTAATATGAATAAAAAAACCTTGTCCTTTAATATCCTCGTGATAAGTACACATCACTGTCCACACATTAATGAGAGTTAAAGCTTGGTAAACCATGGAAGTAATAATTAATCACCACTATTTATTAATCTTATCCACAAATCCCTTTAACCTCAGCCACATTTTCTCAACCCAAAAAGAAAAACCTGATCTTTGTATTCAAACCTTTGCTATTTACAAAATAGGAGAACAGTTCAAGAGATTTCTAGGGAGTAAGTATTGACTTCCATTAGGAAAGTGTTCTTCCCAGTTCCCACGATGTAGAGACTAGGCCTCCGTTTGGATACCAATGAAAAATGAAAATTATTTCACTATTTAGCTTATTTTTGGTACTATTTAGGGCTCATTGCATTTTTTGATACTATTCATGGCCCCATTGTATCATTTTAACTAGCTTTTACCTTTATCTACAGTATTTTCAGTAATAAGTTTTCAGTTTCAGCAAAATAAGCAATATCCAAACAGACTCTAGGAATCCTTTTCTTTCTTTCTTTCTTTTTTTTGGGGAAGGGGGGGGGGGTTGAGAAACTAGAGATTAGGAATTTAAGATTTTATATATATATATATATATATATATATACAAGATAGAAATTCTACTCTTGTCTAATATAATTGTATATGTATGTGAAACTCACTCTTAAAAACTTGAACCTCAACATTTGCCTCCACATCCCACAAACGCTTGTTTTTGGTACTATTTAGGGCCCCATTGCACTTTTTGGTACTATTCATGGCTCCACTGTATTATTTTAACTAACTTTTACCTTTATCTACAATATTTTTAGTAATAAGTTTTTAATTTCAGCAAAATAAGCAGTATCCAAACAGACTCTAGGAATCCTTTTCTTTCTCTCTTTCTTTTTATTTTTTTATTTTTTTTTATTTTATATATATATATATATATATATATATATACAAGATAGAAATTCTACTCTCGTCTAATCTAATTGTATATGTGTGTGAAACTCACTCTTAAAAACTTGAACCTCAACATTTGCCTCCACATCCCACAAACACTTATATTTGTGGAGTGACTATTTTGTCAAAAATGTGCGATGGTAGAAATCTAATAATTCTTGACATGACAAAGACTGTCTTGATTATTGGACAAGGTATAAATTATTATATCGCATATTAATTACGTGTACGTATATATTTTTAATAAAACTCCTGTTATTAAATGTATTAAACATGTTTTAAACATTTCCCATATTATATTGTAACAAAAATACTTTAACTAATTAACTGAACTTCAATACTTTTATTGATGGTGTAGTTGTTTATTTTGTAAAGACGACATTTCATTATATATAACCATTAAATTATCAAGATTAATTTATGATGAAACAAGATTTTGCATTGTCAGTATGTTCCTTGTCAGTTGATGATGACCTATAAAACCTGTGTCAAAGAAAGCACTCAGTGGATAAGGGCACCGGTGTGGGCCCTGCCAAGGACCCTCCGATACTTAAGTTAGCTTATTCTCTTCCTGGAAAAACTGTAAATTGTATTGTTGTGTGTGTTCATGTCCTTTTACCTATTTTTCTTGGCTTTATATAGTCTTAGGCTGAGTTAATACTCAGCAGACCATTATGTTGCAGCTGGATAATCAATGCTTAATGATGGCAATTTAACTCTAACGTTTTCTGCTCATAACCGATCCTTAGTTCTGCATTATTGGATGAAGGCAACTATTCTATGCTATTCATTGCTCGATTATTAATTACTGCTTGGAGTTTATGCATGCATGCCCGTCCATACCCTTACTCGTCACTGTTAGTGATGGTTTGTGAATGATTGACGATCATTTATATGCTACTTGACGGGACTGACGAGTCCGTCCCACACTGACGACACCCTTCATGGACGAAGACACCCTCAGGAGTGACAAAATGATCACTCACGTTACTGACGAAGACATTCAGGTCATTCAATGCAGCCAATTAAGCCCAGAACGGTTAGAAGGCCAACTGTACGGACCGTTGGAGCACATTGATGCCACATTAACTGCCCCCAAACGTTACCAGAAGGAGTATTAAGATCTCCATAACTACTCCAACGGCTAGAGGCCATGAAAGAGTATAAAAAGCCCACACATTGCCAATGACAAGGTACATACACACTGAGAGATCTCTTTTGCTCTGTTATTTCCTATATTGTTCATTCTCAAATAGCAATCGATACTAACTTTAGCATCGGAGGTGCTGTGGCAGGCACCACACCGGTGACCACCTTTGTAGGCTGGAGGTTGCTTCCATCTGACGATTGACTGACGAGTTTACGCTTCATCAGTTTGGCGCCGTCTGTGGGAACGACATTTTCGTGCTCTAACTCGAGAAAATAGTTTCCAATCAACTATTATTTTCAGATGGAATCCAACCAAGATTCCGCGGCCTTAGCCCAGCAGGTTCAAGCTCTCACAGCTGTTGTCGAGGAACTCACTAAGCAAAATCAGGAGATGAAATTACAGATCCAACAGGAGGAGAATCGATCCAAAAACAACATGGAGGATGAGGGAAATAGTAACATGAGGAGTGGTCATCCAAGGCCTACTACTCCAGGAGATCAAAATTCAGATCTTCTTCAGGAAATGAGGAAAGAGATGGACGAATTGAAAAATGCCATCAGGGAGAAAACAGACCAGAGTGTGGGCAGGTTGGTAAGGGCAACAGATTCGCCTTTCATAGTCGCGGTCTTGGCATGCCCAGTATCGTCGAAGTTCAGGCTGCCACAACTGGAACCGTTTGACGGGCTCAAGGACCCACAAGATCACCTCAACACCTTCAAAACAACTCTAGGGCTCCAGCAGCCCCCTGACGAGATAATGTGTCATTCCTTCCCTACTACCTTTAAAGGAGCTGCAAGGGAATGGTTCACCAAGCTGCCAACGTCGTCCATTGACAATTTTGACCAATTGAGTAATGCCTTCTTACGACACTTCATTGGAGGACAGCGTCCCAAGAGGCTAGCGGATTATTTGCTTACCATCAGGCAAGGAGAAAAAGAAACCCTGCGGTCATACGTTAAGCGCTTCACTAGGGAAACCTTAGAGGTGGACGAAGCAGACGATAAGGTGTAGCTGACGACTTTCAAAGCGGGTCTAAAGTCCAGGGACCTCGTGGCTTCACTCGCGAAGAACCCTCCAAGAACAATGGCAGAAATGCTCATAAAAGCACAGAAGTACATGAATACTGAAGACGCACTAGCAGCCATAAAAGATACAGAAAAGCCAGGAGACAGAGGAAGGAAGGATGACGAACGTAGGGGACAAAAGAGGGAGCGCCCAGATCGTCGGACCAATGACGGTAATAGAAGGAGAGACGACAAAAATCCAAGAACGGTAAAACTTACTCCCCTTGTTATGCCTGTTGACAAAATCTTAACGCAGATTAAGGACGAACATTACCTTAAGTGGCCACGGCCATTGCATTCGTCTCCTAACGTCCGCGACAAGAATAAATATTGCCGATCACAAGGATCATGGCCATTATACCGAAGACTGTCGGGACTTGAAGGAACAGATAGAAGAGTTGATACGGAAGGGGAAATTACAGAAGTTTGTGAAGAAAGGAGAATACAGTAAATTTCAAGACGGAAATAAGGCCGTCAGTCCCAACCACCTCAAAACATGATGGGGGAGATACAAACGATCACAAGAGGACCCGTCACCGGAGGGTCGTTCAAGTCCCTCAGGAAGGCCCATCAAAGGCAAGTGAACAATGTCTACATGGTACTTCCGTCCAAGCAGCGACGGACAGATCAAGATATGTCTTTTAATGAAGCAGATGCCAGAGGAGTAAAGCAGCCCCACAATGACCTGTTAATTGTAATGCTGACCATAGAAGGGTTCAACACCAAAAGGATCCTCGTAGACAACAGTAGCTCAGCAGATATCATCTACCTCCCAGCATTTCAGCAGCTCAAGTTAGATCCAAAGAAACTGCGTCCGTTTGACACCCCTCTCGTCAGCTTCAGTGGAGACAGAGTATATCCCAAGGGCATAGTGACGTTGACAGTAACAGTGGGGACCTACCCAAAGCAATTGACTCGCAAGATAGACTTTTTAGTGGTAGACTGCCCCTCGTCTTACAATGTGATCATTGGAAGACCCACGCTCAACAAATGGAAGGCAGCCACGTCCACCTACTGCCTGAAGGTAAAGTTCCCAACGGACAACGGGGTTGGAGAAGTAAAAGGCGATCAGGTCTTAGCCAGAGAATGCTACCAGGCCGTCTTGGCCGCAAAAGAAAACCATACTTGGACGATTGAAGAGAAAGAAGAAGAAAAAATAGAAGCTTTAGAAACAGTGAAGCTGGACGAAGAAGAAGATGCCAAGACGACGAGGATAGGGACGACGCTAAGCCTCGAGATGAAGTCAAGGCTAGTCTAGTTCCTAAAAGAAAACCAAGATATCTTCGCATGGAGTCATGAGGACATGCCTGGTATATCCACAGAAATCATCCAGCACAAGCTGGACGTGGATCCAGAGAAGAAGCTCGTCAAGCAGAAGAGAAGGGTATTTGCTCCAGAACGAGATCAGGCAGTCACAGATGAGGTAAATAAACTACTGAAGGCGGGATTCATCCGGGAGGTCTACTACCCTGATTGGCTTGCAAACGTCGTCCTCGTTAAAAAGGCGAATGGAAAATGGAGAATGTGTGTGGACTTCACGGACTTGAATAAAGCGTGCCCGAAGGATAGTTTCTCCCTACCAAGGATTGACCAGCTTGTGGACTTTACTGCCGGACATAAGTTGTTGACATTCATGGACGCCTTCTCGGGATACAACCAGATAAGAATGGCTGACGAAGATTAAGAGAGGACTGCTTTCATCACAAGCCAGGGGTTGTATTGCTATAAGGTAATGCCATTTGGATTGAAAAATGCAAGTGCTACATATCAGAGATTGGTGAACAGAATGTTCAACAAGCAAATAGGCAGGAATATGGAAGTATACGTGGATGATATGCTCGTCAAGAGTAAAGAAGAACTGGCTCATCTGGACGACCTCAAGGAAACATTTGCTACCCTCAGGCAATACCAAATGAAGCTGAATCCTAGTAAGTGCGTTTTTGGTGTAGCTTCAGGCAAATTCTTGGAATTCATGGTGTCCTAGAGAGGAATAGAGGCAAACCCGGAGAAGGTGCAAGCCATAATCAACATGGCATCACCCAAGACTGTCAAAGAAGTCCAGAAGCTTACTGGAAGGATTGCAGCCCTCAATAGGTTCGTCTCTAGGGCCACGGACAAGTGCCTGCCTTTCTTCAAAACCTTAAAACAAGCTTTTGCTTGGACGGACGAATGCGAAGCAGCCTTCCAGGAGCTCAAACGCTACCTGAGTAATCCACCCCTCCTAAGCCCATCCAAAGAAGGTGAGAATTTATATCTGTATTTAGCAGTATCAGATACGGCCGTCAGTGGAGCCCTGATCAGAGAAGAAGGCAAGAAGCAGCTTCCGGTTTATTACGTCAGCCAAGCCTTCCAAGGGGCTGAGTCCAGGTATCCAAAGATTGAGAAGATTGCATTTGCATTGATTGTGGCCTCCCGAAAACTAAGACAATATTTCCAAGCAAATCCCATCCTAGTGATGACGGACCAACCTATCAAAAAATCCATGAACAAGCCTGAAGCAGCAGGAAGAATGGTCCAATGGGCGATTGAACTCAGCCAATTTGACATCGAGTACCATCCCAGGACAGCCATTAAAGCACAAGCCCTGGTGGATTTCATCGTCAAGTTCACTTCCCCGAATGAAGATAATCGCGCCAGCGAGGCCGAAAGATGGACGATACAGACCGACGGTTCATCAGCTCGAAATCAGGGGGGAGTAGGGGTCGTCATAGTCACCCCAGAAGAAGAAGTACTGAAGTACGGTGTTCAGCTAAAATTCCCGGCCACCAACAACGAGGCAGAATATGAAGGGATTCTGACGGGATTGAGACTCGGAAAGGAGCTCGGGGCTAAGAACCTACTAGTCCAAAACGATTCAAAACTGGTAATAGGGCAGATCCGGGGAGAATATGAAGCAAAGGAAGAAAGGATGCAGAAGTATCTCAAGCTGACGAAGCGTTTAACCCAGGAGTTCGATGAAGTGGAGTTCGTACAGATACTGAGGAGCCAGAATACGGAGGCAGACGAAGTCTCGAAGATAGCCTCGTCAGGAGATGGATCAACGAACGTGGACCTGAAGATGGAAACCCAGAAATGCCCCAACATCGAAGAAGTTCCAACGTTCTCAATCCAGAACAAAGATAGCTGGATGACGCCCATCATATCCTTCCTTCAAGACGGGAACCTTCCTCTGAATACAGACGAGGCTAGAAAGATTAAAAAGAGGGCAGCCAGATTTACAGTTCTCAACGATACCCTCTACAAGAGAGGCTTCTCCACGCCTTACTTGAAGTGTGTTAGTGAAGAGGAAGCTAAGTACATCCTAGAAGTGATACACGAAGGAATCTGTGGAGACCATGCTGGCCCTAGATCCCTGGTAAGCAAAGTTCTTCGAACAGGTTACTTCTGGCCTACTATGCAGGCGGACGCAATGCAGTTCGTCAAGAGATGTGACAAATGCCAGCGGTTCGGGAATGTCCAACGACTTCCGGCAGAAAGACTGACGACGATAACATCCCCCTAGCCATTTGCATAGTGGGGAATCGACATCGTTGGCCCACTGCCCTTAGGCAAAGGTCAGGTAAAATTCTTACTAGTTGCTATTGATTATTTCACTAAATGGGTTGAAGCAGAGCCACTGACGACCATCACCGAAGCAAAAATCTGAAGCTTCGTGTGGAAGAATATAGTTTGCAGGTTTGGGATTCCAAGGACGATCATATCAGATAACGGACGACAATTCGACTGCCAAGGCTTCAAAGATTTCTGCTCAGGATTGGGAATCAAGAACCAGTTCTCATCGCCAGGACATCCACAGGCGAACGGACAGACGGAGGTGACAAACCGTACGCTACTCAAGATCATAAAAACTAAGCTAGACGACGCGAAGGGTGCCTGGCCAGAAGAATTACCCAATGTCTTGTGGGCCTACAGAACAACAGCGAGAACCCCGACGGGAGAGACCCCCTTCAGGCTTACTTACGGAACTGAAGCAGTAATCCCGGTCGAAGTAGGAGTAACCAGCACCAAGCGAGAGATGTTCGACGAGGAAGCCAATAATAATCGTCTACAATTCAACCTGGACTGTCTAGATGAAGTAAGAGACAAAGCTTGCAGCAGAGTGACGGACTACCAGAAAAAGATGACGGACTATTACAACAGAAGGGTGAAACTCAGGCGACTCGACATTGGGGACCTCGTCCTGCGCAAAGTAACCCCAGCAACCAAAAACCCTACTCAAGGGAAGCTCGGCCCCACATGGGAAGGACCTTACCGAGTCGTCCATTACTCCAGGCAAGGTAGCTACCACCTGGAAACCCTGGACGGACAAAGACTCCCGAGGCCATGGAACATTGAACACTTGAAGAAATACCATCAATAGAAGTTACATTGAAATGTAGTCATTACCTAAATTAATAGAGATGTTATCCAGCTAATGTTTCTCTGTGAGCAGGTTTATTTGAGTGTAAGTCACGAAAAGCCAAAAATGGCTAAGTAACAAGATTCCGCCTTGACGGATGTAAGTTATTGACGATGACGAAGATCCCTAAAAATGGGTGTAAGTCACAAAAAGCCAAAAAATGGCTAAGTAACAAGATTCCGCCTTGACAGATGTAAGTTACTGACGATGACGAAGATCCCTAAAAATGGGTGTAAGTCACAAAAAGCCAAAAATGGCTAAGTAACAAAATTCCGCCTTGACGGATGTAAGTTACTGACGATGACGAAGATCCCTAAAAATGGGTGTAAGTCACAAAAAGCCAAAAAAATGGCTAAGTAACAAGATTCCGCCTTGATGGATGTAAGTTACTGACGATGACGAAGATCCCTAAAAACGGGTGTAAGTCACTAAAAGCCAAAAATGGCTAAGTAACAAGATTCCGCCTTGACGGATGTAAGTTACTGACGACTATAAAAATGGTTCAAGTAATGCCAAAAAAGGCTAAGTAACAAGATTCTTCATAGAACGGATGTAAGTTACTAGCAATGACGATACCTACAAGGTTAAGGGATTGACCCTACATAGACGAGCATACTGCATGAACGATCAAGGCCAATATATTGCCAACGATGACCAGGCAAAACACAAGCACAAGTAAGTACGCAGATGAAAATTAAGTTAAAAGCCCAAAAACAACGGGCAAATTACAGGTGTTTCTACAATCAAAGACCCATAAACACTGGGCTAAAAACGTTGTTCTTAAAATAGATTAATTGTTTGAAAATTAGATTAAAAAATAAAAAATAAAAAAAAACCCCAAAACACGGTGGGTATCCAAAAAGGAAAAACAAAAAAATTTCTAAGTATCAGGTTCAGGCAGCATCATCGTCAGCAGGAGCTGCGTCGGCAGGAGCCTCGTCAGCAGGAGCACCGTCAGCAGGAGCATCGTCAGCAGGAGCATCCACGGAAGCTTCAGGCTCAGAAGCAGAAGGACGGGCAGCCTCATCTGCAGCCATTTCTTGATCCACCTCCTCCAGGTCTAGCTCCTCCATATTCACCCCCGAAGGGTGCTTCACGAGATATCTCCTCAGAAGCTCGAAACCCTTAAAATACCAACTGAAGAGCACAGTATTGTACTCGTCAGTAGTTTGAAAGGCTTCAACGGACCTGGCGGCTATGGTCTTAAGACTCTCCCTGACCCCAAGGAGTTGCTCGTCCTTCTCCTTAGTCAACTAGCGCTCAACCCGGAGGTCGTCGTTCAGCTTCTTGACCTACTCCTTCAGAGTGTTGTTCTCACCCATGGAAGCAATAAGGTCTTTCTTCAGCGACGAGTTCTCCGCCTCCAAGACCTCCATCCTAGACGTCATAGACGCCACCTTAGCCTCCTGAGTAAAATACTCAAAAGAAAGATGCAGACTCTCCCCTAACACCTGAACGAGCTTGTGGACATGACGAGCCGCGACCTCGTTGATAGGGATGCCAGTCAAAGCCCTCAAATCTGCAAACGTCACTACCTCATGGGCTCGCTCCACAGCCATCTTCTCGTCAGTCCAAAGGGTGGACGGGCGAGCGGCAACTTTCTCCTTCTCCTTTTCAGACAGCCGCGGCCTTTTAGAGACGGGAGTGCCACCTATCTCCTCCACGGAAGCTGTAGGAGAAGTCGTCCTTGTCGTCTCACTCGCAGGAACAATTGGACGAACGATGGAGGTTGGAGCAGCATGACTCCCCCTTCCAGTGACGTGCACTGTCTTCGCTCCCAAATTCGATAGAGGCTCATCCTTCTTGGACCTCATTTTCGTGTACATGCCCTTATTGAATTTGGTTGTCATTTCTGCAGAGGGAAGACACTAGTAAGAAAAAAAAAAAAAAAAAAAGGGTGAGTACCGAGGAATATAACACTTACTTTTTTTTCCTTCAATATCAAGGTTACGCAGGACGATGGCAGAGGGATCCGGTCTGAGGCAGTAGAAGGCTAGTGTTCTGGGGTCGACAAGCTCGTCCCAGCTTTCAATCGTCAGTGTGTAATCAATCGCCTTCTGTACCCGTTCTCTATACCTGCTCTTGAGCTTGGGTCGTCTCTTAACTGTGCAAAAAAAAAAAAAAAAAAAAAAAAAAAGGGTCAATAGCCATGGAAGAAAACACAACAAAATTCAAAGGACGAGGATGGATATCGATGCACCTAAAGTCGGGGTTTCCCACCGACGACGCAACCTCGGGATATCACCCCAAACCTCTCCAGAGGCAGTCTCAAAATCATCCCTAGACACAAAGAAAAATCTGGACTTCCAGTACCTAAAGGACGATGGTAAACCCTTGACGATCCTGGTTCTTCTCTCCCAGGGCACCAATTCGTAGTACCTATACTCCTTTGATGCTTTTAAACGGTACAAATGGACAAGCTCGTCCACCCTGAGCATATCTCCGTCATTAGCGGCCAACCAGATCACCATACAGCTAACCAAAATCCGCCACAAATTCGGCATAAGTTGCCCGGGGGCAATACCTAAATGGTCCAAGAGTTCCATCAAGAAAGGATGGATGGGAAACCTCAATCCACAGACGAAGGCAGATTCGTAGAAACAAATCTCCCTAGGAAAGAAGTGACAGGCCCGGTCTGCCTCGCTAGGCAGACGAACCCTAACTCGTTCTAGGAACTGAAACCTGTCCTTGAACCTACCTAACGCGTCGGTGTCCAAACCACACTCCTCCTTTAGAGCATAAAAAGCCCTAACTTCTCGAGGCGTGGAGACGGCTGTGTCTTCCTCCACTGGGTTACCGCTAGATGATAACCCAGTCTCGAGCTCACTGGATCTGACCTCAGACGCCATTCTACCCTCTCTCACCAAATTATCAAACCAATCTATTGACTGACGAAGCAAAGGCAAGAGGTCAGCCAACACCACAGCTAAGTAACTACCTTCGTAAACAAAATTTTCAAGGTGTGGAAAATTTCCCAACGAACCCCCTAATCGAGCAAAAAGAAACGAGATGGAGGGGCAAGCTATCCTACCTCGAAACTACCAACCATAAGTAAACCAGAAAACACAAAAAAGCCTAAAAATCCCAAAACCCGGCGAGCAAAAAAAAAAAAAAAAAAGATGGGAAAAATAAGAGATCCACCACCGTATGTATAGACAAAATATGAGAAGAAAGGAGTAGGAAGCACACCTCGAAAAAGAGAACCGCCACCACACGACGCACCGGTTGAAAAGAAAGTTGCCGAAGGAGGCTGGCGGAGAAGATGCCCAGAGAGATAAATGGGAGTTCTTGAGAAAAGTGAAAAGGAAAAGTGAAGAAGAAAGGAAGTTTAAAAACTAAGGCCTTGGAAACTGAAAAACCAGCGGGAAGCCCAATAGTCCCATTTACTCGGGCATTAACTCCACCAGTCAGCATCTGCCACGTATGCCACGTTTTGTGGAGCGCCGTCACTTCGCACTTAATACGGAGCAGAACCCCAAGAGTCACCTGCAACATGTGACCCTTCAAATTCTATAATCGTCAAAGACATGACGAACATAGAATCCGGGGCCAACTGACGGGACTGACGAGTCCGTCCCACACTGACGACACCATTCATGGACGAAGACACCCTCAGGAGTGACAAAATGATCACTCATGTTACTGACGAAGACATTCAGGTCATTCAATGCAGCCAATTAAGCCCAGAACGGTTAGAAGGCCAACTGTACAAACCGTTGGAGCACATTGATGCCACATTAACTGCCCCCAAACGTTACCAGAAGGAGCATTAAGATCTCCATAACTACTCCAACGGCTAGAGGCCATGAAAGAGTATAAAAAGCCCACACATTGCCAATGACAAGATACATACACACTGAGAGATCTCTTTTGCTCTGTTATTTCCTATATTGTTCATTCTCAAATAGCAATCGATACTAACTTTAGCATCGGAGGCGCTGTGGCAGGCACCACACCGATGACCACCTTTGTAGGCTGGAGGTTGCTTCCATCTGACGATTGACTGACGAGTTTACGCTTTATCACTACTCGTCAATTTAGTTTGAAGTTTTACTATTTATATCAAACATCCTTATTTTTCACGTTTTTTTTTTATAAATTTAGAATTTTTTTTTTTCATTGTTATTAATATTTTATCTTATAACAAAACACCAAACCCACATTGCTTTTCATATACATGTGACATGGTTTGAATTGGAGTCTCTTAAAGTTGGTAATTAATGACCTTGTTCATTTCCTCATTAAAGGTGTCATTGCCATAAAGTGAAGTTGCATTTGGACTTTGAAGGAAGGGAATTAAAGTTTGGTCCAACATTTAAATTATAATTTTTTTTTTCCTTTTCTTCAAACCACAAAATGTAAATCTAGGTATGCATCTAGAACTTTCTCAAAAAAAAAAAAAAAAAAAAGGTATGCATCTAGAAAGTAATAAAAGTAGGCAAATTTAGTATTAATTAAAATTTCTCCAACAATGATTAGAAAATACAAGGCATAATAAGTAGTTTACGACGTAAGTGTAATGTCTGATCATTTTCATATATGTTAAACTCACAGACACGGACATAGACACCCCGATATAGCTTCTTGTTGGTCCAGGATGCATCCTTAAGGGCGGCCAGCACCACAATAACCTTGGCAGTACATATTGCATCTGGAATAGCCAAAGTTTGGCGGGCACCGCTTAGGATTGCAAGCCTTATAGCATTGAAAATCATACACATAATAAGCTTCCCCAAGCTCAACACAAGCAGCAAACATCACAACCATGGCAATGAGGAGCAGAGCTACCACTTTGGTTGAACCCATTTGCGCTCTGCTTCTTTGTACTTTGTAGCCTTTAATTATAAATTGTGATGTGTGGGGTTTTGTTTTGTGGGAGTCTTTGCATTTTATAGCCATATATTTACGTTGGAAAACAAATGGTAGTTAATGGGCTCACCTATTTTTGGGTTAGACCATGGAGTCGTTTAGTTGATTTATGGTGTAGGCATAAATGAGCGGATTGTCATGGAGTTAGTCAGTTATAAAAACAAATAATAATACGTGTAAAGAGAATAACTTATGTGTACAACAAGTTTTGAGACAATTTTGTCATGTAGTAACAAATATAGTTATATTTAATTGTGCAAATATAATATGTAACACTCATCTATAACTAGTTTTGTTTTCGCATTTGTGACACATAATTCAAATTTGTTTATGCCCCATCAATCAATATCTTTTACCATTACCATTACTATATATAATTGCAAAAGCCAATTCCTAAGTCTCCTCCCATTACATCTCTCAATTGCTTAAACACAAAAATTAAACCTATTCTAAAATCAATATATTTAATATAATATACTAAATCAACTCTACTTTATTCTGACTCAAAATAGAAGGGGAAAAACCAATATAAACACAGCATAGAAAACTTCCAAAAGAAAGAAGAATTTTTTTTTTTTTTAAAAAAAACCTCTATTTCTTAAGCACAAAAATGAAGTGTCATAAACAAGGTTGTCAAAATCGGGATTCTACATAGGATCTTGAGAGGTAGGTGAGATCGTAGATCGTAGGATCAGATCGTGGATCATGAGATCCTACATATTTTCAGATTTAAAGCAAAAAACACATTGATAATGGTTTTGTATGTTGAATAATCACATAAATTTTGAATTTATCCATAAATAAACAAAGATTTGCATCATATGATGTTATTTGCATGTCATACATTGCTACATCTATACTAACAAAAAAAAAATATTTAAGTTTTGACTCAGCGTATCTAAAAGTTCAATAAATGTTTAATTAGCAACTAAATACCAAAATATTTATCAACACATATGAAAATATTTTCCAAGTTCTAAGTTCCAAGTTCCAAGTTTAAAATCCAAAATAAGTTATCAAATGGAAACTAGTTAACTAAAATATGAAATCCAAAAGCAAGATTAATATTAAAGTGATGTGAACATTTAATTATTCTCATTCTAGGGTTCTTATAACCTCCATCCTAATCATCATCATCCATTTCGTCATCTATGTAGACATTGTATATTTGTATACTAGAGCTATAAAAGAGATCAAGATACAACTTCACACTCAACTATTCAAGTTCTACCACTCAACAACAATTACAGAACAAACTCAAAAAAATCAATCAATCAATATACAAATACAAGCATACTAACAAAATTATATAAAAGAAAAATTTTTGGTAAAATTATAACACAAATTAGTATATTAATCAAACAAATTTAACAACATTATAGCTTAAAGTGTAGCAAAGCCAATATAAATTCTTCATTTAGAAATGAGCATTCATTCATTTTGATTACAAGTAAACTAGAAACTAGATAACATTTGCTTAGGTTAACATGATTTTATAAATAAAAAATAAAAAGTCATACCATCACAACATAGAAAAATAAAAAATCTTAAAGTTTCATTAAAACCAAAAATTTATCCCATAAAAAAAAAATAAAAAAAAAAAAAAAAAAAAAAAACAACCCACCAAAAACTGATGTTTTGGTAGGATCGGTAGAATCGGTAGGATCCCATACAATCCTACACGATTCTACATACAATCCTACCATTTTTACAATCTTAGTGCAATCCTAAATATTTTGGTGAGGTAGGATCCTAAAATCATGCGATTTTACGATCCAAAATTTTGACAACCATAGTCATAAACAAACCTAAACTCTTGATTTGTAGCCTTCTGAGTTCAAACTATAGGTAATCCTCCACATATGATTAGGTTGAATCTCTTTTGTGCAAATGCAAACATTTCACATGCAAACTGCAACAGTAATGTAACTTCTTTGACAACGATGTTTTTCCTTTCCCTCATTTTAGGTGGATGGTATTAGTTGAAGCTATCGTACAATTAAGTGGATGTAAATAATTGAAGTTATCACGGCATAAAGGTAATATAAATAATGCAAACTTTTCAGTCAAAAGACATTAAAATTGCTATGGATATCAATGGCGACTTCAGGAATTTTTTCCAAGGTGTTCCTTAAGAAGCATAATTTTTCCCAGTAGCGACTCCAAGAATTTTTCCCAAATGTATTGTTGTTTAGTTGTTTCATTAATTTATTTGTTTTTTATAAACTATAATTTGTTATATTGTTGTTTCATTAATTATAAAATTATTAATTGTTGTTTAGCCTAACATAATTTAATTTATTTGTCTTTTATAATGTATTGGTTAAGTAAATTATTAATAATTGTTTATTAGTTACTTTTCCCAATTAATTATTGGTTAATTAATATCCCAAACAAACAAAATTAATTAGTTCAACTAATTACTATTGTTGTTTGATACTTGGAATATCACACTATTACTTAACAAAAAAAAGAAAAGTCAATAAATTGTATAGCACAAAAATATATAGGCCGTATAGCTTAAGTCCAAGTTTTAAAAAGAGTGATTTATTACATATTTTATGACCATTAGTTGAACTAATCAACTAACACATAGCACACAGCCATATTTATTAATTATTAATTGCACACTTGCGCTAGCATAGCACACAGTGCACGCTTTTTGTTGTTTATATATGCACCTGATTAACCAAAATAAAATAAAATAAAAAAACAACACCAACACCAACACCGGATAAAGCCAAAAACAGGGTAAATATTAATAAAGAGAGACTGTGAGATGAAGAGATAGAGAGACTAAGAGATTGAGATGAAGAAAGAGAGACTGAGACTGAGAGAGAGACTGAGAGACTGAGATGAAGAGAGAGAGACTAAGACAGAGAGAGACTGAGACAAATGAAATACCTTGAGGTTGATGGAGCAGGGAGGCCTGAGGCTGAGGGGTGGTGTCGTCTGGACTCGGGCAGCATGTTGAGGCGAGGAAGACCGATCCAATCTCCAATCCGATGTGTTCTGCCGTTCTGGAGCTCGAGTTTGAGGCCCAATCTGGCGATCTCCTTCTCCGATCCGACGATCCGTTGGTTCTGGCATTCTGGAGCTCAGTATATTGGGTTTATGGGTTAGGTTTTTTTCTTTAGACTTTAGGTTAGGTTTCTTTCTTTCTTTCAAGCGCTGTCCGTTGTGTTTCTGATTTCAGTAATATTGGGTTTTGGTTTGTTTGATTTTTTTTTTTTTTTGGAGAATCCGTGGGTTGCTACTGTAATCTATTGGGTTTGCTACCCTGTTTTTTATTTAGATTGGGTTTGCTTTACCGATTGATGTTGGGCTTTTTTTTCCTAGTGGGCTTCCTCTCTGTTACAAATTTTTTTTTTTTTTTTTTTTTTTTTTCAGATTTTAGTTCAAATTTTTTTTTGGTTTTTTTTTTTTTTTTTTTTTTTTTTTGCTTGAAAGTAGAACAAATAAATTTTTATTTATTTATTTGAGGGTGTTCCTAATTTTGATTGGGGTGTTCCTAATTTTTTTTTAAAGGTAAACAAATAAAAAAAATTTAATTATTATATATAATTTTTTTTTTCAGTTCAAGGTGTTCCCAGGAACACCCTGAGACCAACGTGGCCTCGCCACTGATGGATATAAAAAGTTATTGGTAGAAATATGTAAATTTCAAAGAGTTTAGCGCGGCTGTGCGTACATATATATATATTTTTATAAAACTCCTGTTATTATATAATTAAATGTATTTACAAAATAAACAACTTCAATACTTTTATTGATGGTGTAGTTGTTTACTTTGTAAATACATTTCATTATATATAACCATTAAATCTTCAAGATTAATATTTTTAGATTGAAGTTTTATTATTTATATCAAACATCATTCTTTTCACGTTTTTATTATAACCTTGAAATTTTTTCATTTATTAATATTTTTTCAATGATTTGAAATTTTGAATTATTAAATCTTATTGCCATATATAATCTACTTATTGGATTAAAAATAAAAATAAAATAAAATCATTTGAAAGTATAATAACATGATACAATAATTACCTTTCTTTTGGCTAAGTAAATTTTGAAGAAAAAATATATACTAAATTTATTAAATTATTAATTAGTTGAATAGTTATTGTAAGGACGCAATTTGAATCCTAGGTCCAAAAGTTGAAAGTCTCTAGGCCCAAAGAGCTCAATATAATGAATTTATAGAGAGTGGGTTGGAAAACTAGGTTCTAATGAATTTGGTAGTAATTATACTGGATTCAAATGACAATAAAGTAAAAATAGACTGGTTTTATCTAAAGAAAAATCATCCTCGACACAGTCCAATGAGATCAGCTCTTGTATATATTTCTTGAAATTGATTACAAGTACAATTCATATTGCTACAATATTTCTTTCTCAATTCTCCAATCCTCTTCTCTCAGGACCTCCCTTATATTATATACTATCTTTCTCCTGTCATCTCTGCCCTCCACGTGTAGATTAGATTGTCAGTGTTGATCCTTGTCATATCAACACTTTCCTGAAGTCTTTGAGGAATAGCTGTAAGGCTGAAAATTACTGTTCAAGTATCACTTCCTCATTAATGCGACCAGAGAGTTAGCTGCAGAGCATTTAATGCGGTGATAGCAGCTTTCCCTTAGATATTTCATAGCCTCCCTTTGTCCTGTTCCTTCCTGATACTTATCCTCATCAGTGGAATTGTCTCAAACGTTGCTCTTAATGTCAGACCGCACCTTCTGACCTCGGCTTTGCTCAGTCGAGGAAGCATTCCTCTTCGGATCACTTTTTTGGACTCTCATGACCATACCTCACCTCTTCATTCATTAATATGGACTCCTCTGACAGTGTTTCCCCATCCTAGGACTACTTAACGTCCTCGGATTAGGCCCCTAGCCCAATATATACATAGATACGTACTACTGGGCCTACCACCCCTATAAAAACCCCTCGAAATTCTCCTTTCTAGCTCCTCGGGAAGAAAGGAGGATTTCAATATTACCACAATTACCCCGCGCTTATCATACATCACCTCTGTCTGCGCAAGTGCCTTTTTAACTGCCCAACACATGCTCCTAACGCTTCGGCATCCGAGACGTGCCTTCATTAAATTTCTGCGGCTCCATGTTCCCCACGTTCTACGACACGATACGGATCCAACGGCTGAGGATTTAGTTGGAACTCGAATGGGAATTTTCCCGCTTGTCACCCTTTCTTTGATATAAATATTGTCCAAACACTTCATTCACTTCACTTTAGCACTCATACATTGAACTTGCGCACTTATTCAACTTACTCGTGCTCTCACAAATACCAAGAGCCATTCCAAGGAGAGTTTTCTTCTTCGCGTAAGTCTTTATAAATCTTTCCATTTATTTTTCCATTTGCTTTTCTTTTCTTCGTGTTCTTTCCCCTCGGCCCTCCTACCTTCTCTTTATCTTCTTAGTACCTTCAATCCTCTCTTAGGAATGGGTAGATTCGCTTACTTGGTAGACTCCACAGAGAGTATAGAGAGCTTTAAAGCTCAATATAGGATCTCGCCAGGAGTCTTCATTAGGTATTGTAAGGAAGGGGATTGGCATACCAGTAGACAGGAGGGAGAAGTAGTAATCCCAATGATTGCCTTTATAGAGGGAGGGATGAGAATCCCAATGGGTACAGTCACTAGGGATTACCTTAGGGCCCACAGATTAGCTCCCACCCAATGTCCTCCAAATATGTTTAGGATTTTAGGTAGTATAGATGCCCTTAATGAGAAAATGGGCCTAAACCTCACCCACCACGTCGTTAACTGGGTTTACAACTTTCACCACCTCAAGGGGTAGGAGTATTACTTAAAAACTAGGCACCCCGAGGTTAGACTTATCTCATGCCTTCCTGATTCTCACAGACGGCACCAATTGTAAGGACGCAATTTGAATCCTAGGCCCAAAAGTTGAAAGTCTCTAGGCCCAAAAAACCCAATACAATGAATTTGTAGATAGTGAGTTGGAAAACTAGGTTCTAATGAATTGGGTAGCAATTATAGTGGATTCAAATGACAATAAAGTAAAAATAGATTGGTTTTATCTAAAGAAAATCATCCTCGACACAGTCCGAGGAGATCAGTTCTTGTATATATTTCTTGAAGTTGATTACAAGTACAATTCTTATTGCTACAGTATTTCTTTCTCAATTCTCCGATCCTCTTCTCTCAAGGCCTCCCTTCTATTTTATACTATCTTCCTCCTGTCATCTCTGCCGTCCACGTGTAGATTAGATTGTCGGTGTTGATCCTTGTCATATCAGCACATTCCTGAAGTCTTTGAGGAGTAGCTGTAAGGCTGAAAACTACTATTCAGGTATCACTTTCTCATTAATGCGGTCAGAGAGTTAACTGCAGAGCATTTAATGCGATGGTAGCAGCTTTCCCTTAGATATTTCATAGCCTCCCTCTGTCATGTTCCTTCCTGATACTTATCCTCGTCAGTGGAATTGTTCGGAACATTACTCTTGATGTCAGACCGCACCTTTTGACCTCGGCTTTGCTTAGCCGAGGAAGCATTCCTCCTCGGATCACTTTTTTGGACTCTCATGACCATACCTCACCTCTTCATTCATTAAAACGGACTCCTCTGATAGTGTTTCCCTGTCCTCAGACTACTTAACTTCCTCGGATTGGGCCTTCGACCCAATATATATACATAGATACATACTACTAGGCCTACCACCCCTACAATAGCCCCTCGAAATTCTCCTCTCTGGCTCCTCGGGAAGAAAGGAGGATTTCAACATTACCACAATTGCCCCGCGCTTATCATACATCACCTCTGTCTGCGCAAGTGCTTTTTTAACTGCCCAACGCATGCTCCTGACGTTTTGGCATCCGAGACACGCCTTTATATCAATGAGGTGGCTCTTTGATATAAATATTGTCCAAACACTTCATTCACTTCACTTTAGCACTCATACACTGAACTTGCGCACTTATTCAACTTACTCGTACCCTCACAAATACCAAGAGCCAATCCGAGGAGAGTTTTCTTCCCCGCGTAAGTCTTTATAAATTTTTCCATTTATTTTTCCATCTACTTTTCTTTTCTTCGTGTCCTTTTCTCCTCGGCCCTCCTACCTTCTCTTTATCTTCTTAGTACCTTCAATCCTCTCTTAGGAATGGGTAGATTTGCTTACTTGGTAGACTCCGTGGAAAGTATAGAGTGCTTTAAAGTTTAATATAGGATCCCGCCAAGAGTTTCCATTAGGTATTGTAAGGAAGGGGATTGGCATACCAGTAGGCAAGAGGCAGAAGTTGTAATCCCAATGATTGCCTTTATAGAGGGAGGGATGAGAATCCTAATGGATATAGTCACTAGGGATTACTTTAGGGCCCACAGATTAGCTCTCACCTAATGTGCTCCAAATATGTTTAAGATTTTAGGTAGTGTAGATACCCTTAATGAGAAAATGGACCTAAACCTCACCCACCACGACGTTAACTAGGTTTACAACCTTCACCACCTCAAGGGGTAGGGGTATTACTTAAAAACTAGACACCCCGAGGTTAGACTTATCTCATGCCTTCCTGATTCCAACAAATGCATGAACAAGGATTTCTTGATCGCTTCAGGAGAAGGGCACGATGGCCTCCCCTGCCCGACGAGAGAGGGGCAACCAGGTGGGGTTTTAGGTCTAGGTTTATTTCTTCAAAGTTACCATTTCTTCACTTTGACACATTTTGTACCTATTCTTCTCCTTTTGTGTCAGTATTTGAACTTTCCTTTCATTTGTGTCATTCCCTTTTTTGATTATTTTTCTTAATAGTTTTGCAGATCATCACGCCGTCATTCTAAACGTCAACCTTGTCAACAAGCAAAGCTTAAACAAGATACTGAAAGCCGAGGTGTTCGTCCATAATGATGGCCAGCTAAGAGCGGCGCACTTAACCCTCGGATACGCCCCCCTTTCATCAAGCTTCCAAGTGCCGAAGTGCATGATCAAAGCAAAAGACCCTCGCCTACAACAAATCAACGTAGCTGTACCTGGCTTCCTCAACCCAAGTCCGGGACCTTAAGGTATGCTAAAGGTAGAACCCATCTTTCAGTACAAAGCCGAGGACGCAACCACCCCCTCACAGCCAGCTACTAAAGAAGAAGAAGAAAAAGAAGAAGGAGGAGTGGTTGAAGTGTCCAATTCCAAGGACAATTTTGAGGTCTTCAACCAAACTCAATCTCCAGAAGCTTTCACTGGTTATTTCAGTCACTTGACTCCTGCCGAAGTAAGCCAAACGCAAGGAGATCTCCCCATTCTAGAAGCCATGGGGATACAATGCAAACCCAGAGCGGGTCTCCTCGGTATCATGGAGTCTCAATCTAGGAGTAAGGTGCCCGAGAAGACTACTCCAACAAAGCTCCCCCTTCCTCCATCCTCTCTGCCTCCCCAACCTGACCTTGCAAACCATAAAAGAAAGAGGGATCAAAGAGGTTCTGAAGCAGTGGAAGGAGGGAAGGGTCCCCTCCCTAAGGAGGCCGAGCTCTAGAGGGGAGCTAAACAGGCCAAGGTAGCACAGACCTTGGCGGATAAAAGAACCGAATCTCAAGTCGGGGTCCTCGCCGAGACCCTCGCTCTAGTGCTAGATGGAGCCCCCTTGCCTACGGATGCTTTAATCAGAAACTTCCAGCAAGGGAAGGCCGGCTACGTGGCCGATACGGTGGAGTAGGATTTATTGTTGCCTAAAGATATGGCCGATTTAAGGTCAATGAGGTAGCATAAGGTCTTCCTCAGTTTAAAGAGAGACCTCGCTCTAGTAAGTCCACCAACCACCTTCCTTTTCCCATTATCATAGCATTTTTTTTTTTTTTTTTAATACTTGTACTTATATTTTACTGGTTTTATTACTTACTTTTTTTTTTTTTTTAAAGGCTTTCCAGGCTACCCACAGAGCTGAGAAAATAGTCATCAGCTCTCACAAGGCAATGAAGGAAGAGGAGGGTAGGCCCCTTGCCGCCGTGAAAGTTTTTGAACTAGCAGAGAAGAAGTCACAAGACCTCACTACCAAGCTAGTTGAAGCTGATTGGGACAAGAAAAGCGCCAAGGCCACTTTGGATGGGGTGGAGAGGCAGGCGGAGGCTCAGCGCAAGCAGCTTCGCCAAGCCAAGGATGAGCTCTCCGCTGCCAGAAGCCAAATTAAAGTCCTGACAAAGAAGCTGGAGGAGGCCGAGAAGTCCAAGGAGCAGGTCGAGTAGGACGGCTATGACGTTGGCGTGGTAGAGACCAAGGAAGCCCTCAGGGCTAAGGTCTCGGAGGTGTGTAGATTCTATTGCCTCCAAGTGTGGAGTGAGGCTCTCGACCAAGCTGGGGTTAAGGCCTTATCTGCCCTTAGGAAAGCAGAGAATGCGTATTACCCTCCAGCCATCCGTGCCTCGGGCTCCAAGGCTGAGTCGGTCTCCAAGGAGGCAGATGAAGGTAAGGAAAACCCAACCAAAGCTCTTCCCACAGCCAACATCTCCCCCGAGGCGGTAGAGCAACTCAAGGACACTGAAAAGGCAGCAGACACTACCAAGGAAGTGGCCCTTGATGCCCACTTGCCTCCAGTCGCCCCCAAAGACCCCCCAAGGAGAAAGAGGCTTCCCAGAACATGGAGATTGTGCTGGCAACTCTCCCTATACCCTCCAAGGAAGACCTCAAAGGTAAAGGACCAGCATCCACCTCGGCGGTCTCCACCTAGCCTCCCAAGACTCAAAATGATAAACTTGTAATAAAAATGAAGCCTTATGTTGTCTTTTTTTTTTTTTTCCACAAGTTGTAATCACCTTGTTCTTTTGTAACCCCTTTGCCTTTTTCTAAGGCTTGAATTAATGAAAATTATAAACGTTTCCTCTACTATTGTGATACTTATGCAAATCTTGATGTAGCTTCTATTTTATTCAACACTTGACCAATGTGAAAATGAGGCATAGTTTCATTTAGTTATCTGCATAAATAATAATGTGTTTGAAATCTCAACAAAGTATATCTTTTACTCCGCTAACATACAAAATGGTGGAGTATCCTTACATGTCTAACTCCACTTTATCCCCTACTAATTAGTAAGTTTAAAGGACTAGAGGGACAATCAATTCTCAAACAGATAACAGGTATTCCTATAAATGCTTTAAGTGATGCTCATGAGTGTCTATCTGAGCATGTTACTACAGTGAAGATTTTTGTCATTTAGAATGGCTGATTTTGTTTGGCACTTAAACCAATAATAGGGAGTAATAATTTACTCCAAAGTATTAATTTACTTAGTAGAAGTAAATGGCAGTATTAATTTACTCAAAGCATGTGATCCAAAGAACCAGACATGACTGGTTCTGTTTAATGCTTAGCAGAAATGACATGAAGTGTTAATTTACCCAAAGCATGTGGTTCGAGGAGCCAAACATAACTAAGGTTCTGTTTAACACTTAGAAAAATGTCATGAAGTATTAATTTACCTAAAGCATGTGGTCTGAGGAGCCAGGCATAACTAAGGTTCTGTTTAATACTTTACAGAAGTAAATGGAAGTATTAATTTACCCAAAGTATGTGGTCCGAGGAGTCAGGCATAACTAAGGTTCTGTTTAACACTTAGGAAAATGTCATGAAGTATTAATTTACCCAAAGTATGTGGTCCGAGGAGCCAGATATAACTAAGGTTCTGTTTAATACTTAGAAAAATGATTGAAAATATCAATTTACCTAAGGTATATGATCCGAGGAGTTAGGTATGACCAATGTTCTGTTTGATATTCAAATAAATAATAGGACGCATAATGCATAATGTAATAAACCAAAATATGGCAGAGAAAACTTTCATTAATAATAATACATTCTCAGGTTGTTTACATTCCAGGGGCATGGTACAACATTTTCATTCATATCTTCAAGATAATATGCACCTATTCTAGTCACTGAGGTGATGCAATATGGCCCTTCCCAGTTAGGCCATAACTTTCCCCATGTTGGGTTCTTTGCAGTACCTAAAACCTTTCTTAGTACCAAGTCTCCAAGCGCTAATGGCCTTAGCTTCACGTTGGCATCATACCCTTACTTGAGCTTATGTTGATAATATGCCAATTGAACCATGGCATTCTCACTTTGCTCTTCAATTAAGTCTAAGCTCTTCCCTAACAGCCCATCATTGTTGCTCGGAATGAAAGAACTTGTTCTCAGTGTTACGAATCCAATCTCCAGAGGAATAACAGCCTCGGCCCCATAAGTCATTGAAAAATGTGTCTCCCCTGTTGACCTACGAGGTGTGGTTCGATATGTCCAAAGGACGTATGACAGTTCTTCCACCCATTTTCCCTTCGCATCATCCAATCTCTTCTTGTGTCCATTCACTGTGACCTTATTAACAGCCTCGGCCTGTCTATTCCCCTGTGAATAAGCCGGGGTGGAATACCTATTCGTAATTTCCAGGTCACAACAGTACCTCCTGAAGGCTTTGCTATTAAACTAAAGACCATTGTCAGGGATGAAGGTATGGGGGATCCTAAACCGATTGACAATATTTTTCCAAACAAATCTCTTGGCATCTACGTCCCTGAGATTTGCCAATGGTTCAGCTTCAACCCATTTGGTGAAGTAATCCGTGCCGACCAGCAATCATCTCTTATTCCTTGCTGCCTTAGGGAAAGATCCTACAATATCTAAGCCCCATTGAACAAATGGCCAAGGGTTGGATAGAGGATTAAGGACTCCCCCTGTTGGTGAATGTTTGGTGCAAATCTTTGGCATTGATCACACTTCTTCACATACTCTTGCGCTTCCTTCTGCATGTTCAGCCACCAGTATCCCTGAGTGAGGGCTCTGTGAGACAAAGACCTGCCTCCAGTGTGGCTTCCACAAATCCCTTCATGTAACTCCTCAAGGAGTAGCTCTGATGTCTCAGGGTGTATGCATAGCAAGTATGGCCCAGAAAAAGAGCGTTTGTACAACTTTTGATCCTCGGATAGCCAAAACTGAGGAGCCTTTCTTCGTACCTTATCAGCCTCTGACTTCTCCTCGGGCAAGATATCCTCCTTAAAGAATAATACTATAGAGTCCATCCAGCTAGGTCCCACCCTAATCTGATAAAAATGGACCACACCCTTCTTCACCTCAGTAGGTTTGCACAAGTCTTCAATAAGGATAACTCGAGGCAAGTTCAACACCGAGGAGGTTGCAAGAGTGGCCAGAGAGTCAACATGCGTGTTTCTGCTTCTAGGGACGTGCAATTAATTGAAAGATTCAAACCCTAACTGTAAATGCTTAACCTGGCTCAAATATTCTTGCATTCTCACATCTCTGGCCTCTAACTCCCCACTTACCTGGCCTACAACCAACCTCAAATCTGAGAATATCTCCACTGTTTTTCTCCCCATTCTCTAAACCATGGTCATCCCTACTAACAGAGCCTCATACTCAGCGTCATTATTTGTGGCCGAGAAGCCCAATCTTAAGGATTTCTCAATTGTAATCCTCTTAGGAGATATCAGAATTAGCCCCACTCCAGTTCCTTTGTGATTCACTGCACCATCAACGTATACCTTCCAGGATAAAGGTTCTTGTAAAGAGACCACGCCAACTGATTTTCCATCCATGTCCTGCTTCTCTATTTTCTCTTTTAATAGGGATTCAGCAAACTCGGACACCAAATTTGCGAGGACTTGGTCCTTGATAGAGGTGCGGGGCATATATTTGATATCAAAAGCCCCTAGGATCGTATCCCATTTGGCAATCCTCCTTGTGAAATCAGCACTCTGAAGTAGTGACTGAAGCAGAAGTTGGGTTAAAACAATGACTGTGTGGGATTGGAAGTAGTGAGGGAATTTACGTGTAGCATGTACTACTACCAAAATGGCCTTCTCCAATGGTAGATAATGAACTTCTACTTTATGCAACGACTTGCTTACATAGTAAACTACCATCTGTACATCATTGTCAATTCGTATCAGAACCAGGCTCACAGCATGGGAAGCCACAGCAATGTAAGCAAACAATACCTCATCCACCTCAGGCCTGGACATGATAGATGGCTGAGAAAGGTATTCCTTAAGCTGCTGGAATGCCAAGGCACACTCCTTGGTCCACTCAAATCCCTTCCACTTATTCAACAGCTAAAAGAAGGTTCTACATCTGTCTGCTGACCGAGAGATAAACCGGTTCAAGGCAGCAGTCATTCCAGTTAGCTTCTGGACTTCTTCAGGATTTTGAGGTGGTTGTAGACTGTTAATTGCCTTAACCTGATCAAGGTTAACCTTAATTCCATGATAAGTGACCATGTAGCCCAGAAATTTGCCTGATCCCATACCAAAGGAGCACTTGGAAGCATTAAGGGGCAGTTTATGTTTCTTTAGTATCTCAAAAATATCCCCGAGGTCTCCCACATGCTCGGACACCACCTTACTTTTCACCACCATATCATCTATATAAACCTCAATATTCTTGCCCAATTGTGGCTCGAACATCCTAGTCATCATCCTCTAATAGATAGACCCTGCATTCTTCAAACCAAAAGGCTCTAGTAGGAGTGACAAAAGTTGTCTTCTCCTGATCACCCAGGACCAGTGGTATTTGATGGTATCCTTGGAAGGCATCCAAAAAGCTCATCTCCGAGGATGGCCAACAGTTGCATCCACCAGCTGATCTATCCGAGGCATAGGGAAAGGGTCCTTTGGACAGTCCTTATTCAAATCTGTGAAGTCCACACACACTCGCCACTTCCCACTCTTCTTTTTCACCACTACAGTATTGGCTAACCACTCAGGGTAAAACACCTCTTTAATAGCCCCAGCCTGCTTAAGTTTTACCACCTCATCTTTGATAGCATCAGAATGGTCTTTAGATAAACGCCGAGGTGGTTGCTTTTTGGGGGTGACATATGGATTTACATTCAAATGATGATAAATGAAATTTGGATCCACCCCAGGAGCTTCGTAAGCACTCCATGCGAACATATCAATGTTCCTCCTAAGAAACTCTATCAACTCTTCCTTCTCCTGAAGAGGCAACTAAGCTCTGACCTGAAAAAACCTTTCTGAATCATCATCTACCACAATCTTTTCTAAATCATCACACTTCGCCCGCTCGGCTATCTCCTCCATGGGTAACACTGGAGTCCTTGATTGCTATAAACCCCTATCAGCAGAAGTCGAGGACCCGATTTCAGGCTGGTGCATAATTGCGGCCACCAAGCACTGCCTAGCCCTGAACTGGCTCCCAACCAGCTCTTCAATCTGATACTCAGACAGATATTTCACTTTCAAGTGAAGGGTGGAAGAGACAGCCCCCAGGGTATGAAACCAAGGTCATGCAACAATGGCTGTGTAGGGAGAATAAGCATCCACCACAATAAAATCCACCTCCACCACCTCTGAGTCTGCCTGCACCGGTATTCTAATCTGACCCTTTGGAATGACAACCTTCCCATCAAAGCCCAACAGAGGTGAGTCATAACCTGTCAAATCCTCCGGTTTCAAGTTTAGCCCATTGTACAAGTTAGGATACATGAACTATGCCTCGCTACCCTGATCCATTAACACCCTCTTCACATCATACCCCCTATCTTGAGAGTGACCACCAGGGCATCATCATGTGGTTGTATGGTTCCAACGCTGGTCAGATCTCCATCCTAGCCCTCTTCGGCTCATGGCTAGAGTCCTCAACAGGTGGCCAAGCCACAGACATCACCTTGGATAGGTGAGAACTAGTCCTCCCCGAAGCAGTGAGGATGACATTAATTTTGCCCAAAAGGGCTCTCAAAAAAGCATCTCTCCAAGGCTCCAATCCTTCTTGGCCCCCTTGCCCACTAGGATGATACAAAAATTGTTTTAACATCCCTTCTCGGACCAGCTGCTCTAGGTGATTCCACAAAGTTCTACAATCCTCTGTGGTGTGCCCTCGGTCCTGGTGGTATTGGCAATGAAGGCTTTGATTGCGCTTCATGGGGTCACCTCCCATCTTATTTGGCCATTTAAAGAATGGCTCGTTCTTGATTTTTTCCAAAACTTGGTATATTGGTTCTTGAAACACCGTGTTAACCATTTAAGTAATGGTAGACCTCGATTGGCCAGCAAAGTCTCTCTGGGGCTGGTTATTGTTATATCGGTCTGACTTGAAATCCCTCCTCTCCTGAGGGATAACCTTAGCCTTCCCTTTCCCTTATTGTTGGTCTTCCTCGACCTGCTTATACTTATCAATTCGGTCCATGAGTTGATGTACACTGCTAGTAGGTTTCCTAGTCAAAGACTTCCTCAAACCATGCTCGGCAAGTAGGCCGACCTTGAAAGTTCTTATGGCTACATCATCAAAGTCACCATCTATCTCATTGAACATCTCCCAATATCTGTCTGAGTACGTTTTCAGGGTCTCCCCTTCTCGCATGGTCATTAACAGCAAGGAATCTAAAGGCTGAGGAACTCTAATGCATGTGATAAAGTGAGATCTAAACGCCTGGGTGAGTTCCTTAAAGGAATCAACAAAATCTACCCTTAGCCATCAAACCATCTCATTGCCACAGGCCCCAGACTAGATGAGAATACCTTGCACATCAAGGCCTCATTCCTAGAGTGGATAGCCATTCTTTGATTGAAGTGACTTACATGCTCTATTGGGTCTGTTCGGCCATTGTACATGGTGAATGTTGGCTGAGCAAATCGCCAAGGAAGTTTTCCTCCTTCAATTCTACATGTAAAAGGCGATCTGGAAATTTGGTTTATCGCCTTGCTCACAGCGTCGTTTCCCAGGCATTTGTAAGACAGGCCCTTATTCCTACGCTCACGGTGGTAGTCCTCATCATACGAGAAAGATTCACTGGGGGGGAGTCCTTGACCTAGGTCTATAACTACCATCCTCCTCATCACCAGAAGAGAAATCAGAATTGGAGGGAGTTCGCCTTCGCCGTTCATGGCACAACTTCCTTTTCAAATGACCAATCTTCAATTGCATGGCTCTGGTATTCTCTTCACGAGAAAGGTGGCTCCCACTTCGAGATTGGCTCCTGCTAGTATTGGTGGTATGCACACTAACCTCCTGATCCCTTCTTCGTTCAAGATTAACAAAATGATCTTACGTTGGGACCCCATAGATTCCTCTAGATTTGGACTTGAACCTACCATAATTGGACGTTAAACTCACTACAGCATTAGAATTCCCATAGATGGCGCCCATTGTAAGGACGCAATTTGAATCCTAGGCCCAAAAGTTGAAAGTCTCTAGGCCCAAAGAGCCCAATACAATGAATTTGTAGAGAGTGGGTTGGAAAATTAGGTTCTAATTAATTGGGTAGCAATTATAGTGGATTCAAATGACAATAAAGTAAAAATAGACTGGTTTTATCTAAAAAAAATCGTCCTCGGCACAGTCCGAGGAGATCAGTTCTTGTATATATTTCTTGAAGTTGATTACAAGTACAATTCTTATTGCTACAATATTTCTTTCTCAATTCTCTGATCCTCTGCTCTTAGGGCCTCCCTTCTATTTTATACTATCTTCCTCCTGTCATCTTTGCCCTCCACGTGTAGATTAGATTGTCGGTGTTGATCCTTGTCATATCAGCACCTTAGTGAAATCTTTGGGGAGTAACTGTAAGACTAAAAACTATTGTTCAGGTATCACTTCCTCATTAATGCGGCCAGAGAGTTAGCTGCAGAGCATTTAATACGGTGGTAGCAGCTTTCCTTTAGATATTTCATAGTCTCCCTCTGTCTCGTTCCTTCTTGATACTTATCCTCATCAATGGAATTGTCTGGAGCGTTACTTTTGATGTCAGACCGCACCTTCTAACCTCGGCTTTGCTCAGCTGAGGAAGCATTCCTCCTCAGATCACTTTTTTGGACTCTCATGATCATACCTCACCTCTTCATTCATTAACACGGACTCCTCTAACAGTGTTTCGCCGTCCTCGAACTACTTAACGTCCTTGGATTGGGCCACTGGCCCAATATATACATAGATACGTACTACTAAGCCTACCACCCCTACAGTTATAACATCTTATAAAATTAAATTAAGATAATATAAGTATACTACTGAATTGAAATATAGTGAAAGAAATAATTTAACATATATAACCATTCTTTTGGTCTCAATTTCTTAGTTCAAGTTCGTATTATACTTGAATTACCTCCTTTATTTTTTTTATTTTTTGGCCATATTTCTACAAAACTTTTTTTTTTTATTATTATTATTTATTTAATTTCTGTTTTTAAATCTTGAGCCGAATGAAACACGTACGTATTTTATATTGTACATATCTCATACATTAATAATCAACTATAATTCCAAAATGAAATCTGAGAAATTTCTCACATGGCTATAGTCACTTATAATACACAATAGAATTATTCCTCCCAAACCGGCCAAATTCACTCCTAAGACTCCATTTGGGCCAGAAAGTCACAAACACTCAAAAATGCCAAAAGAAACTCGTCTCTAACATTTTTTAATTTACAGGAACAAAGTAGTTATACTTGTTGCCTCTTTCAGTTTTTCCACTATCACATATCAATATAATATATGCCGCTCGATCGAGGCTCATGCAGATCCTCTATATATATATATATATGCCCAATCCGCATACTGATCAAAATCCCATAAAAAGATTTATGTTTTGAATCATCCTTTCCCTCCGTTCCTTTCTACTCACCAAACTGTTGTCATAAATCACATGATAAATTCTTCACGCTAAAATGCTCTGATACTCTTTTAACTTCAGTGTACGTAGTTGCACTTACACTTCCTGAATTTTAATTTTAACCAATTTAGTATATAACTTTAGTACTATAACAAATAGACCCCCTTCACTTTTATTTTAGACAATTCTGTACATAAACTTTGATAATGTACCAATTCTCTAAACTTTTTTGTTGTTGTAGTAAGACCTCTTCATTTTAACTTTTTTTCTCCCATAGTGATTTAGTACATAAAGATTTTAAATTGGCAGAAAAAATCTAAATGGGTCTTACGGCTACATTATCAATTTTATAGACTAAATTGGTTAAAGATAAAGTTATGGGATCTATTTGCTGCAGTATAAAAATTTATGTACTAAAGTAGCTAAAATAAAAGTTAAAGGTGTATCAGAGTATTCTTCCCAATTCTTCACCTACTTATCATTTGAACCCCTATCTCAACCTTTTATTTCCTACAAGTATTATCTTCATAATTTCTAAATTTGGTTTTTTTCTTGATATTATCAATATGATAACTGTCCTATGCCTATTTTCCTTTTTTTTTTTTTTTTGGTAGTTATATATGCAAGTTGTAATTCTCCTATACTTTTTTGTTCATATGTTAATGCATTTTAACATTAAAATTAGATAAAGTCTGATATTAATCAAATGAAGATTATTATTGGGAAGATTTAACAAAGTAACTTTCATGCAAGTAAAATTAAATTAAATTATTAATGTTATATATTTTGTGTATGTTATTAGCATAACCTAGACTATATAAACCTCTATATCTGGTTATTTGCATATCAAGAGAGAGAAAAAAAAAAAAAAAAAAAAAAAAAAAGAAGAAGAAGAAGGTTTTCTTCCTCTTCCTTTCCATTTTCATTCCATTGTGAGGGGTGTGTGAGCCCAACAATATTTCAAATTTATATTATATTGAAACATTTGAGATATTTTGGGCCTAAGAAAGAAGGTTTTTTTTTTTTTTTTTGATGTGTATTTTTTGATCCAACCACTTGTGCAGAGTTGGTTTGAGTCATACAATGAATTGATGAGTGGTTATATTAGAGGAGACAATTCAAAGAGAAGGTTGTTGCACCAAGTTTTTGGGCTTTACAAAAATGCAAAAGATTTGAATATCCTTAAAGAGAGAATTATGTGCCTCAATTTACTTTGTTTGACCAAAATTTAAAATATATTGTGACCAAACTATTATTTTTATTGTAACTTCACCACACACACACACACACAACAAAAAAAAAAAAAAACACACACACACACACACACAAATTTAATAGATGGACATGGGGTTCTCAATCTAAAGCTTTATTGGTTCCACATTCACATTTGATGACTCTATGATAAATTATTGATTATTTTAAAAGTATAAGCTAAGGACAAGATTTAAGATCTCTTACTTTAATACCTTGATATATAAATTACTAATTGTCTAAAAAAATTAAACAGTTAAAAATTGATGAAATTAATCAATTAACCTTTATTTAACACTTTGGAAGCAAATAGAAATATCTGCCAATGACCTTTTTGATTTGTTTCGAATGAAAATTTGTCAATCTACTTCTTCTTTTTTTGACAATTGAAGTAAATTTGACCATTTCAACTAAAGAAGATGAAAATGATAGTTGCATCCGTTGAAAGTTGTAACATCTATATTTTCTTGACCGTTTGAACACAAAATTTGTGTTAGATTAGGAAGGCCACAGAAGATTGTGAAGCCTTTAGGGTTCTCACCATTGAAGTCATTGGCATTTACTTAAACGATTAATTAAACCTCACATCACATCAGCAAGAGCTAGTGTGCTTCTCTGTGCTTTCAGTTTTCATGGTATAAATTTTCATTTCTCATTGATTATGATCAATCGCAATCGGGAATCTAGCTATAATTTAGAAATAGCTTTCAAGGTAAAAGAGAGGGGACCCTCAAACCACTGCAATTAATGGCAGGCTAATCTTGACTCCATCATATAGTAACTAGGTATGTATCAAATATTTTCTATTGCATGGTTTATTTTTTCAATGTCTGATATATCTTTGAACCCAATGTTGCTGAATAGTCGAAACCAGCAATTCCTACTGTATGGGTGATTAATAAGTTATTGATGCAACATTTTTTTCACCTTTTTTTTCCCTGAACTATCATAATTAGTGCATAGTAAAAGTAGTGTTAATGATAGATAATCACGGATCTAACCATCTAAGCAAAAGTGATGTTGCTTCTATTACAACACACTATGTTAACAATTGTGAAAGTATAATTTTTTTTTTAAAAATGTTTTTTTCCCTCTAATTACTTATGGGTGATTACCAGTACTGTATTATTGACAAAGAATGGGGAAAAGGATTATAAATAACTAATGGCTAGTGCAGCAAAGAAAGTACCAGACTCAACGAGTTGATGAAATGTAAATCAGATTTTTTGGCAATCATACAATGCTTTGATTTGGACATATTTTTGGAATGGAGAGTGAAGGGCTAAAAGGGAGGACAACCATGATATCTATGGCTACTTGTGGATAGAAAAGTTGAAAACATGAATGTAAGGCTAACAATTGCTTTGACTAAAACGTTTGAAAGCAAAGTTGGCTACTTGGAGAAGCAATTGCTATGGACATTACCAAGGAGTTTTTGTTTGTTGCTATCGCAAAACAATTGCCTCAAAAGAAAATGTGAGAATATTCAAGCTTTACCATCCATATATTGTTGTTTGATTATTATTCCCATTGTGGTTTTTCTGTCTTGTTAGGGCTAAACTTTACACGTGCTAGTCGCGTGAGGGTTTTTTTCTCTTCTTATTTATTTATTTATTTTCCTAAAAGCTTGACTACTTGTGCTCCTAAATTTATTCTTAGCTCCTCCTTGGCTCCCTGATTGTGAGGTTAATTAATAACACTGATGAAGGTCCAAATCATATTACTCTTATCTTGCATGCATGAGAGTTTCTAGTTTTATTGCTGTACACTTATTAGTTTTCATGATCAAATATAAATGATGGGCTTTCAATTTCTTTTTTTCCTTTTTCTTTTCTACGTAAAAAGGAAAATTAAAAAAACCAAATAAATTGAAGGTAAATTCTTCTTTTACATTATACGGTACAATGTAAATTTAAATTATAAATATATAAAAAGTAGTAAGAACGGTATAAACATATTCCAAATTGAAAAAAATGACCTAACATATAAGTCCATTGTCAATTCGATACCAGGGAATCCAATTTGTGCGTACCTTAATTACCAGGGGAAAGTAATAAAAAGTAAAAGGAAAAGGGAAAGTAAAAGAAAAGGGGAAAAAAAAAAAAAGAGATAAGCAATTGAATAGATTGACAGATATCTTCCCTTTTTTTTTAGCTAAATAGATTGATAGATATCTAGCCATAGAACAAGCATGTCTATGCAGATAACAACTAACAATTAGCACATAACTGTATTGAAATATTTTTCATTTCAAAAATATTTTTTTTTTAGAAGAACTTTTTCATTTCAAATTAATCCATTTTACCTATTTAAAATTAATCTATTTCATAGTTCAAATTAAATATTAAAAGCTTAAAGTTATATTCAATATCATAACGTTTATAATCTTAAAAGACATGTTCCTTTGTACATATATATTTCTTTTCTTTTTTTGATAGAATATATATTTCTTTTAGATAAGCATACATGTATATTTCTTAGTTTTGCAGATACAGATGCATAGTATATATGCTCCAAAAAATGCTCCATTCAAGGTCACAGCCACGTGGTAACATCACAGACCTTGAATGGAGCACTCACCACGCTGTTTAGACCCCACATTTCATATCAGTTAGAGCGTGGGGCTAAAATCTTCTCAGTTTGTAAATTTGTAGAAGTCTCTCTTATATAGAAAAGACTAAAGAGAAATCATCAAATCAATGAAGTTGACATGAGAGGAGCATAGGAGGGCAAGCCAAGCCACGCCACATTATTAAAGATTCCTTTGGATAATTCTTGGGAGGCGTGTGCTCTTCACATGTTTAATGGACCCACATATGGAACCATAGCACCATTGGTATTGCAAACATTGCCCTTTACTTCAGCTTCTATAAATAGAGGACCATATTGCAGAGATTATAGATATAGCAATCAAAAACAAGCTTTTAAACAATTTCAGTTTCTAAGTTCATTTTTCTTGCAAACTTAACTCAATCACCATGTCAGACAAGTGTGGCAACTGTGACTGCGCTGACAAGAGCCAGTGCGTGTAAGTATTTCTTTATCCTTTGCTTGTGTTTCTGCGTAGTTATTATTTGTTTGCAATTGAACAAGTTTGTTCTACACTCTTGAATTTTGACATCAATCTTGACGTTATTTTGTTATTATTAACAACTACTTATAATACTATGCTTATATATATATATATATATATAGTTATAACAGCCGCTTCTATATGTTATTATAACTTTATTTGAAAGATTTTTTTATTACTTTATTCTTGCATTTTTCTTCTTGATTTTTTTAATCTTTTCTCACAAAGTTTTCTATCAAGAGTAGGGGATTATTTTAGTTAAATTTTGTGCGTATGTGTCTAGAGTCGCATAAAAATGCTTGCATCTTGCTACTTGATTTATTTTCAAACCTCTTGCATGCGCATGAGTTTGGAACTTGATACGTAATTTATGCTCATGAATTATTTAAATAACATGAATTTGGAATCACAGGAAGAAGGGAAGCAGCTATGGCCTTGTCATCGTGGAGACTGACAAGAGGTAAGGACATCATATATTCAAGGAAAAAAAAATTTATTTCTTTGTTCATATATTCAAATTCATATATATATATATATATGGTGGCCATTAGAGGTCTATTTTGAAAGAGGTCATTGCAAGATAGTTTTAGTTCCAAATATTTCAATGATTTCGAGGAAACAATAATCATCTCTGAAAGTACTGTGAATGAAATAATATAATTCATACCTTATCACTGTTAAATTACCCTTGTTTCATGCAAAATAGACCGTAAAAAAACTGGTGTCTTTCAATAAAAAAATACTAGACATATTCTCATACTGTCAGCAAAGCCATTAGATAAAACAGATCATAACTCAAGATCAAGAACCTCGACAAGCAATTGTCCAAACTTTGTAGCTGGCTGTTGCCATATATGCAGAGAGGTAAAAAAACAAAACCAAGAAAAAAGATGCAAATAGAAGGATTAAGCCTCATCCAGTGATATTGTTTTGTGAACCATCTTAATATGAATACCAATCCTTTCGAAGTTATAAATTTTTTATTAGCATGTTAAGACATGTTTATAGCTATATATGTCTGCTTGCAAGTAGCTTTTCTTTTAATTTTTTTTTTAGTTTATTTGTTTCATGTTCACTTTTTCAAAACTTTATTTTTTATTTTTCAAATACAATAACTCTTTAACCAATTTTCAGCCAATTGCTTATCCAAACTCACACATAATATCTAATGATTCTTATATTTGTCTTGCAGCTACAGCAACACTGTTGTGATGGATGCTCCTGCTGCTGAGCACGATGGCAAGTGCAAGTGCGGTGCTAGCTGCAGCTGCACAAACTGCACCTGTGGTCATTAAGCCCATACAATACCAAGAACATATACTATATGTATATGGAATATATGCTGTGTGTAACTTTCATTAATAATGTAATTTGTGCTGAATAACTTGTGTCTTCTATCACAGTACTGTGTGCTTGTTATTTGTAATGGAGATATATGTGTGTCTCTCAGTCTAAGTCATGTTTGTGTTTCCTTCATGGTATTTGTTGCATCTTGTAATGGCCATCTCTGCGGCCCTTTGTGGTTAATTTAATAGACTTCTCTATTATGTACGAGTTATGCTCCAATATTCTTTCTAATCTTTTGCTCAATATATATATATATATATATATATATATAATAAATGAATTATTTGCTCAATATTATTGCACCTGTTGAGGACTTGAAGGGATAAAGATTTTGCCATATCATAGAAAAATTACTCCATATACCTAATCATTACTCCATTTGATCATGACCATAATAAAAGGGATTCTCAGTGTCACATAAATAAATCCGCAAGTATTTATGATCATTGATTGAAATTAGGTGCAATACCTAGAGTACACATTGGACCAGATCCTAATTCTCATAATCACTGCCATGTTTTTCACAAGTTTTCCTTGGATTGTTGAAATGACAAGGCAAGACGTGAAAATTGTTCTTCTCGAGAAATAAAGATAAGGCTCAACAAAGAAACAAACAAAAGAATGAAGAAAACTAATTTGGACCACTTAAAAATAATACTTTAATATAAAAAGCTAAATAAAATATACTTATTGATTTTTTTGTTGAAAGTATTGTTAGCAAAATAAAAGTAGAGTGGGATCTGCAATAAGCAAAAGTAGTTTATTTTTGTGAAAAAAAAAAAAAAAAAATAGAACCCACAAACAGCTACTTTACCTAAATTTTTGACAAAAAAGTTATACCTACTTCAAACAATTAAGCTAAGTTAAGAATTCTTTTTTTAAAAAAAGCTTTTTTTATTTTTCATTTTGAGGGATTCGCAAGCAATACTTTATATAAGCAATAAACCAGTTGATTATCAGCTCCCAAACACCCACTTAATGATCAAAAGGCAATCATTTTTTCTTCGGCCAAAAAAGAAAAACAGAGGAATAAAGAAAATGAAACGACACATGCTTACGTACGTTTTAACTTAGAATAATGCTACGACCACAATAATTTTATAATAAAACCTAGGTGGCAAATTGTTATTAATTATTATCTGGGTCCATTGCTAGCATCATTTTTTTACCTATTATTAACAACTATTGTTTAGGATTGTTGTAAAATTGTTGTGCCCTTAGCTTTATTCTTACACTTAATTGCGAGTCTAATATTGTCACAACAAATTTTATAATTATCAGGTAGCAAGTAATAATTTGTATTCAATAAAAGTGATTTCATAGTGGTTCTATAATCCATGTACTAATCACAGTCTTATTAGTTATAAAAGAAATTTGTTTTGTCTATAACATTTTTGTAAAATTAATGATCAAGTGATAATTCAATGATAATAGTATTTTCTATAATGTCTCATGTTTGTGGTTCAAATCACAAATATAAAATCAAAACAGAACATAACTAAAAAAAAGTTTAGATAAAGAGCTTATACGATCGGTTAGAACTGCTATTTTATTCAACAAAAAGAAGAGAACACGAATTTAAGGAATTAAAAAATATATATATATAAAAAATAAAAAAAAAAAGTATTGATCAATACATCCGCATCCCAATATGAAGATTGCTTGGCAACAACGTTATCAGGTTTACTTTAACAATCACCAAAACACCAAAGAACTACGTCCTTGAAAGGTGAAAAGTTAATATTACCTCCATTAAGTTTGATTGGTGGCAACAGATCCATTCAGAAGCTGAGCTCACAAAAATAATAATAATAATAATTGGTCCTAAATTATTTCTCTACAAAATATCCAATATATGAGCTATGTCTCATCCACTTATATTTTTATGGAATGGTATTACAATTAATTTTTTTTCTCTCAAAATTCTATTATTAGATAATCAATCTGGCATGCAGTAAAAATAAAATACTACATTCAATGGGATATGATTCTATGAGTTCCAATTTTTTTTTTTAGAACGAAGCTGTGATTCGGCTTTAAATACAATATAAAGATGTGAAGAAACATCCTCCATACACACTAAGAGACCTACCACATTAATAGCATGTCTAGCAAAACTTGATCAATGACAAATAATATATGATGCTTGATAGTAAATTTAGTAACCGGCAATGAAATAAAGGTTGAGGAAGTTGCCATCATCACAGGTCAGAGCTTCCCTCTGCTTATCAATTGAAAAGAAAAAAGACATATGGGGAAAAATGATTAATAGATAAGACAAAGAATGCCAATCTATTAAATCCTCACTTTTTTTTGAGAAGGAAAGTAAACAGACAACACACACACACAGGGGTAAGTTGTGTGATATTATGCCTTTGTCCCCATTAAATCCTCACTTATTTTCGTATTGTGGCCACTTTCACTTTAAATCAAGAAAAAACAAATCATGAAAATATGGATACATATAACAGTCAAGAGTTGCAACCCCTCCTCGCTTTATTCTGAAATTTCAAATTCCATGTGGTATGTCATCATATTTGTAATTCTAAAATCAATTTTTTGAGCTTTAAAATTGTTATTGTCTCAAATGTTTTTACCAATCTCAAACATTAAAGCCCTCTGCCCGAAGGCATTGACGATGAGCATCTATCCATTTAGCACAAGCATCTTCACCATGCTCCACGATGCATTCATCTCTCAGCTTCTTAGTGTCAGGGCAAGCACAGCAGATTTTCTTCTTTGGCTTGGTATCTGGACCAGTTGTAACAGCTGACTCTTGCTTTAGTGGTGAAACTCGCAAAGCTAAGGCAGAGGAAGCATTCTCTATGTTCAACTCACCCATTCTCACAAGACGTTCAGGGAATACAGAATACTGAAGAGACAAAGCCAGATAACAAAAAAAATGAAGAGTATACATTAAGTTCAGAACAGAGCAAAAGTTAAGAAAGAGATGCAGCTGCTATATATGACATAAAATAATACATCCAGATTTCCATATCCACATGGCAAAGGTGATGTTGATAAGAAAAGAGAAGCAACAAAATCATATTAATTTTCTCCTCCTCAAGATTATAAAAAGGATCTTTTACTTTATAACTGTTAGAACTTTAACAAATTTGAACCCTAGACGTAACATAATTTAATTTTCTTTTCTTTGCAATTTTTCTTCCCCAATTGATATCGCAAAAATCAAGTTCTATCACAGTGCAAAGAATCAAATAATAAATTTTGTCTAAGTGTAAAAATACTTAATTTACCAGCTACACTTTATAGATGCCAACTCTTTAGATCAATAAAGCAATTTCTCATCAAAAGATTGTCCAATGGTGTATAATAATATTTGGATAACAAAGTCATACAAATGTAAATCAAAAACTAATTAAAGGGGTATGCCATTGTCCATTTCTTTAGTTTCACCGCATGAAAATTGGCAATTTGAAGAGAAAAGTTTAAAACATCAAGGGGAAAAAAATCCCTACCATAGATAGCAAACAGAATATATTGTACCTCTTGACCAAGGAATGTAATTACAAGTTATTGTAGATGCAATTCAGAATACACATTATCTAATGCAAAGGCTTACAAACTCATATCATAACGAAAAAAGAGAGGGAGAGAAAAGCTCATATCATTGACAGGCAAGCAAGCCAAACTCCACTCAAGTCAGCCTTAAATTTCCTCATCCTAAACCCCAAATACTAGAGTTTTAAATGAGCATCATTCTTAGATGACCAAAGCCAGCCTTAAATTTTGTTAAGCAGCGCTATTTCATTAGTAGAAGAAACTAAACAAATTTGCAAAAACATTTCAATCACCTTCATAACAATGGCCTCAGCTCATTTTATTTCGTTCCTTACAATGTCACAGAAATGCATGTTTTATAAATCTGTCTCTCTTTCTCTCTCTCTCACAGGGCCGGCCCTTCCCTTAGGCGAGTTAGGCAATTGCCTAAGGCCCCCAAAATTTTAGAAAAGAACCGGGTAGTAGAGGGAAAAATCAAATTTAGTTTCAAATGAATTACAAAAATAATCTGGCACATCCTTTTAACCAAAAAAAACAAAAATTTTGGTAAATCCTATTAAACATTGGTTCTAAACAAAATCATTGACCAAAAATCAACCAGATAAACTACAAATCCGGTCTAAGAGGTTAACCACAAAACAATCACAAATCAAAACAAATAAATCCACTCAAAACCCTAAAAATTTTACCTTTCTCTCTAGTCTCTAGTCTCCACTGTTCAGTCTATTCCCAGTCTCCACTGTTCAATCTGTTCTCATCTGCTCAACAGACAACAGCTCAAGGCTCAAGCAAGGCAGCAAGCTTGAAGCCTGATTCTCTGCTCTCCGCCTCTCTCAAGTCTCAACTGCTCACCTCAGGAATCAGGTATAAAATTATAAATATTTGGGCACAGGGCACTCCATTTTGTTTGTTAAGAACTTAAGATAACTTTGTTAATTTGGGCCCTCCCCGGCTGGTTTTGTAACTTTGTTTATCACTTATCAGTTCTTCATTATGGCTCTGGCTGCCCGGACCCTCCCTGGACTGGGCGTTAAGTTTGGGCCTTCAAGGTTTTTTTTTTGGTGGGTCTTATTAACAAGTCTTGTGTTAGTGTTATAGTTGTACTTAAATTTTTGTTATGCTTGTGCTTATTTTTTTTTTTTTAATTTATGCAAGTAGAGATTACTAAAAACTTATTATTGTTCAGTGAAACTGCAATAATACTTTTTATATAAATCAGATTCTATTTCTCATTTGCACTACACTTGAAAGTTATTTTTTATTTTAGTCTTTATAAATATATTGTTTGATTAGAAATGTCTACTAGAAAATATGCATCTGGATATGAAAAACTTAAAAAAAAATATATATATATTTAATTGAGTCTCAAAAAGGATCAATGGATAAATTTTTTGTTAGTAATAAACAAAATATAACACAAAATTTAGATGAAAATATCACAAATTAGCAAGAAATTCACCAAAATGATTTAGAAGAAAATGATGTTCAATTTTGCAATACAACAAATCTTGATAATGAACTTTAAAATAATTTAGAAGAAAATGAAAATAATGATGAAAAATATAATATAAAAATATTAAATAAACATTAATTTAATTAATATATAAGTATAAAAAAATGCCTCATTTTTAGTTCTCGCCTTAGGCCCCAAAATGTCTAAAGCCGCCCCTGTTTCCCTCTCATCCTCTCTCTGCCTCAACCCATGTCACACCGTGCTCCATGACTGACCACCAAGCTCTCTTTCTAAACCTCCATGGCCGGAGCTTTTCAAGCTAATCACCTCCAACCATGCACCACTGCCGAAACCCAGCCAAAATCAAATCACGACCACCACCACGGCCAAAACCCAGCCAAAATCAAATCGCAACGAAAACCCAGAAGCCCACCAAATCACAAATCAAATTACACCCATCGAAATCAAAGCACAAAACCCACAAAACAACCAAAATCACAAAATGAAAATACTAAAAGTGAACCCACTGTTAAAAAAACATATATTGGTTTTGTTATTATATTTTAGAAGAATAATCATCTTGTTGAACTAATTTTAGATCCAAATTAATCAAACAAATACCACAAGCAAGAATGATAGACTGAAAGTAAAGCAAAAAAAAATGGTATTTCCCAGAAAAGTGTTTTTAGAAAATAGAAAGAGCAAGTAAAATATAAAAACTATTTGCTTCATAATCTCAAATAAATAAATAAATAACCAAAAATCACACACCATAATTCGATGAAGCCTCGTGAGCCACAATTTCACCTAAGAGGATCGTCTAAGTTAAGAGGAAGAGATTTTCATAGTCTTTGGCTCGGCAGCACAATCTTCGATTTCCCTTGACGTGGCTTTCGCTCGCTCCTCTCCTGTCAGCCTAGGCGACGTATAAAGAGAAATAAAAGGAAGAAGAACAAAGCACCGCGTAAAAAAGAAGAAAAGAAAAATGGTGAGAGAAGAAAGACGGACTGAGATCAGGTGCACTGTTGTAGGTATTTTTTTACATTTTTCACTCTCTTTTTTTTTTAACTTTTTAACTTTCCTTTAATATATTTTATTTAATGGTTGAGATTGAAAGTTATTTTTTCAACTTTTAATCTCAGCCATTAATTACAATTGCATCAAAGTATTGCACCTGAATCTGAAAAAGACAAAGAGACTTACACATACACATACACATACATAAGCACGCATAAACACATACATACACATAAACATACATAAATATAAGCACGCATAAACACATACACATACAAATACATAAGCACACATACACATACACATACACATACATAAGCACACATACACATACACATACACATGAACTGAGGCCAGCAGCTAGGTGAGGTCAGCGGCTAGTGGAGCTAGAGTGTCACGGCAAGCTAAAGAGGCATGACCGCATGACGTGAGGACTGGGAATTCAGGCAGCATGAACTGAGGCCGTCAGGCAAAGTGCAGAGGCGTGACTACATGAAGACTAGGGATTTAGGCAAAAGTGTGAGGTGATTTTTGTTTGATTAGGATTAGGGATTTCATATTTGGGGTTAGGCTGGGCTGGGCTAGAAGTGTCTTTAGTATAAAGGAGAAGAATTTTGTATGATTAAGGATTTTGGGCTGGCCGGCTGGGCTGAATGTGGACAAATATTTTTGTTTTATTTGAAGTTGTATTGGACTAGTTGTTGAAAATAATTTGGGGGGCGGGGGGGGGCGGATTTAATTCTTGGAGGGGCCCATGTCTTTTTTTTATATGCTCTAAGGGAAATTTTAAAAATTTGGGGGGGGGGGGGGGGGGGCGGTGGGGCAAGGAGCTAAGTAGCTCCGCCCGCCTAAGGAAACTGCAATTTAAGGATCATCCCTAAATGCCCACAACTTTAGCTGCCAAAACAAGCCACATGTGGCAGCTCAATAGTAGCTTTGCTTTTGTTAGAGGTCAATTTTACGGAAAAATCTTGCAACTGGTTGAATTGATGAAGTGGGCAGTACATATTTTGTTTTATAAAAATCTCGATTTGTTACTTAATTAAAGTTTTGGGATAATTACACTTTGCCCACCTGTGGTTTGCCTCTAATTCTATGTGCCCACCCGTGGTTTAAATTTTGACACTTTGCCCACCTGTGATTCTGACCGTAAGTGCTCTGTAACCCACCTCAATGTTTTCTGTTACTCTAACACCAAATAAGTAAAAAACACATCCCAAAACGGATCAAAACTCACTCACTCCCACTCATCTTACTCACCAAACTCACCTGCTTGAGACAACTGTGGCAGATCCGAGCCGAGGAAGAAAGACACAGTTGCTCCTCTATTCAGCTGTGGCAAATCCTACAATGGGCTTCGATTCGTGCATGCTCCTGGGTTTTGATCATGGGTTTTGATCGTGGGTTTTGATCGTGGATTTAAATCTGTGACCTCACCAAATACCATTCTTATGCAGATTCGAAGTGCCATTTTACCCAAAGGTCATTGGCATAATTACTTTTGAACTTTTTATGAAAGATCTTTAATAAATAAATTTTTTGCACTAGAATCTTGCTGGATACAGTGATCTTTCAAAGGAAATAGGCCATTGATCTTAGCATGGAACCGAGTGTATCTCTGGACACTTGAAATTTCACCTCTGTTTCTCTAGAAGTTGTCTTTGTATCTTGGAGCTGATCAAACACAAAAACAGATTCTTATACTACTTAACACTAGAAAGTTGTGCAACTATTCTAAAAATAATAATAATAAAATCTAATCTTATATACTCTTGCGCTTTCTGAAATGCAAATGTTATAAATGCTAAATTCAATACAGCCCTGGTGTTTGAAAGATCATATCCATGTAATTCTCAATGGTCTTGTTCCACAATGTCTAGTTCAATCCAAATCAACTATTTGTCCTAGTCTGAGATAGAATGGACTTCCTCATTTTCATCTCTATTTTCATCTCTAGTTCAGTCCAAATCGCTTGAGACTCTAGCCCTGGGTTTTTAATTGTTGAGATGAAGAGTGTTACATCTGACCCATTTTCATCTCTAACTCAGACAACTTCTCACAAACTCACCCGAACTCACCCAAGCTTCAGATGAACCCAGAATCAAAGCTCCTTCTTCCTCGGGTTACTTGCACGATCAAAGCCCAGATGATTCTCGGTCTAGAGTCTCAAGCGAAGAGCATTGCATTGTGTAGGATCTTCTTTGGGTTGGATGGGAGTGAATGAGTTTTGGGAGTGGGAGTGAGTTTTGATCCGTTTTGGGATGTGTTTTTTACTTATTTGGTGTTAGAGTAACGGAAAATATTGAGGTGGGTTACGGAGCACTCACGGTCAGAATCACAGGTGGGCAAAGTGTCAAAATTTAAACCACGGGTGGACACATAGAATTAGAGGCAAACCACAGGTGGGCAAAGTGTAATTATCCCTAAAGTTTTTGCTATAATTTACAAGCCCACTTTGAAATCTAGAGAATTCTAGAAAAATTATATGAATTTTTTTTTTTAAAAGTAAAATATACTTTAATATCTTCATCAAGATTAGGACCCTCTATAGTTTTCAAGATAACTCTTTCATAAAATTCCTAAATTCTTTTATTTATCTATTTTAAAATCAGGACCCTCTAGAGTTTTCAAGATAACTCTTTCATAAAATTCCTAAATTCTTTTATTTATCTATTTTAAAATTAGGACCCTCTAGAGTTTTCAAGATAACTCTATCATAAAATTCCTAAAACCTTTTATTTATCTATTTTAAAATTAGGACCCTCTAGAATTTCCAAGATAACTTTATCATAAAATCCTATTTATCCATTTTAAAATGAGGATAACACATCATCAACATATTTAAATAACTGTTAACTATCAAAATTTTGAAATTTGCCAACGCAACAAGTCGCCCGATGGAAAGGGACTTGGGCTAACAAGATTTCGGTCTTGGGTTCGAGTGTCCCCCCACCCCCACTGCGTTGGTGCTCATCTTTGGGAGCAGCTTGTGTCCAGTGCCAGTGATCACTAGACACATGGCGATGCGAACACATGTCCAAGACTGGACACGTGTCCGTATCCTAACGGCTCCAGTGGCCACTGGCCACTGGACAGAAGCCGGACCCCTCATCTTTTTCACAGTTGCCCTGGGCACATAGGGGTTGTCCCATTCCTCGTACACTTTTTTGTTTACCCAAAAAAAAGTTGATATCTATTTTAATTATTAGTGATATGACAAAATCTAAATTATTTTTTCATCTCAAATGAATAGATAAGTTTTAGAAACACATAGGGGTATCTTAAGAATTTTAGAGGATTGTAATCACCACCCCTTAGTTACGAGAGGAGACATAATTCAGAAAATTTAAAGCTAAAATCCTCAATGAAGAATCTTGTAATCCAATTGCTTGACATTTCATTGAAGACGATCAAAATTTTAAGGTTCAAATCTCTCTTGCCCCACTATTGAAATATCAAAAAATAAAAATAAAAACTACACTCACTTTTTTTACTGGAAAAAAAACTACACTCACTAACATTTATAAATTTTGTATCTTTAAAAGTGCATTATTAATTTATTATAGAAGGCAAAACAAACATAAACCTAGGCATTTAAAACAAGAATTAATTGCCAGTGATCTTAGGAATAATACAAATTTTATTGTATGAGTCTTATAAATTGATGTTTCACCTATATGATTGATGCGATATCAATCACATTTATTGTCACGACAATATATAAGTTCTTGTAGTAAATATAGTAATAACTTTGAGAGAGAAAATAAAGAGACTGACACCTTGACTATTTAAGACATTAGGTGCAAGAATAGTGTTAGGATTTAATATTCCTACAAATTTTACTACATAAATTTTATACACTAATATTTTACCATTCCAAAAAAAAAATCAGACATTCATATGTTATGTTTTTCAAGTCCACCAATTTACACTTATTATCACATCAATTTGTAAAAATTATGTACTAAAATCTGTAATATCTTGTGCTACTTCCTTTTCCTTGGTGCAAATCATAATATCACGACTTCACGAGACATTTGCTTGGCATTCTGAAGAGCAAAGGCAGTACTGTCCCATAAAGGTCTTTTTCTCCCCAATCTCACCAATTACAAATCGAAAAGAAGATCCAATAAGTTATGATTAATTAATTTTTCAGCATTAGCAAGCAAGGATAATAATTGGCACAAACGCAAGCAATTTAGGATATTTCAATGACAAACCCCAAAATGATGGGTCAAACTGTAGAAGATCGTCTATAAGAGCTTCCATCTCACCACAATCCCACTGATTAGACAGAACAGCATTATCATGGTTGGAAATTAGAATAATTCCTATGTCAATGGAAAAGGAATTGGTACTGCACAAGGTTGTTTAGGCTGTAAATTTCGTTAATTTGCTTCAAGATTTTATGATTTGGTTATGAAAAATTGAAAAAAGCATTTTGTTTAAAGGTAAAGTGGGTGGGGGAATGATAAAGATGCTAGAGCCCGAGAAGTATGACAGGAATTAAACATTCTCATTGTCGTGTACATGATGACATATAAGTGGAGCAATTTACAAGGATCTTCATTACATGATGCCAAAAGTACAGAAACTAAAGCATTTCTAAGATCCTCAAAGATTTGAGCAAAGATTGCAACCCAGATCCCATTTCACTTTCTTAGAGTTGAAGCATAATCAGACTCTAACCAAGGTTTAAGTTACCTGAAATTCAATATGTGCTGTGTCTCCAATTTTCTCCTACTCCAACATACCCCTGCAACCTCACAGGACAGAAAACCAATAAAATTCACTTGGGTGAAAACCAGAGTTCAAAATCAATTCCAGCTCAAACTCATTCAATTAAAGTATAACCAAGCAGCAGGCAGAGGGAGAAAACAACAGCTTCATTAACTGTCCACAACAATTCGAATTCCCTCATGATTGCACCTTAACAAAGTGACTGCAAAACTAATCATACTTCTCTCTCCATGAGTACACAAGAAAGAAAACCCAAGAAAGTGCCAACGCAATATCCCCAAAAACCTGCCTTGGCCAATCAAAAGCAAGATCCTCAAGCTTCATCCCAAAATATACTCTCCAAACAGCCATGGAGATGTGAAGAAACACACATCCCTTGGCAAAAAAACTCTGAAACTCTCTGTCCTGAACAAAACCCACCATGAACAAAAGGGACCCTATTGCAAATAAAAGCAAACCCGAGAAGGAATCGGAGGTTCCAATCAGTAACTGATCATGGGGTGTTGATCCTTGAAGCTTAATCGCGGTCTCGAGGCCATGGCCAAACACATAGACCTCGTGGGAGTAAAACATCATTAAAGCTCCACAAGTCAGAGCAATCCCAGAATGGAGAATACATATCAATAAAAAACCAGATGATCCCATTGATAAATAAATATAAAAAAAAAAAAAATTCAAATTTAACTTTCTTCTCCTATAATAAGGTTAGCTCCAATCTCAATTCAACAATGGCTCAACAACATCAAAATCCTTTTGAACCACAACTTTCAATGCAGAGTCATAAGAAAAGCAGAAAAAACCCAAAACCCTACTCTTTACTGTGAATAATTGATCAAAGTCAATACCGACCTATGAATCCAATTGTAAAATTAATAGGAATACAAATAAACCATTGATCAGAACCCAATCTTAGATTTTACTGTACAATTCTAAAAACCCAAATGAACCCATTGACCAAAACCACATAAACCCAAACCTCGATATTCAATACTCAGTACAAAGAAACAAAAAAGACAGAGTAATTAGAGAGAGAAGAAAACCATGGATCCAAAACCCAAAAGCTGAGGCAATGAAGGGAGATGAAGCTGAAAAGGGTTTGTAACAAGTGGGAGTTCTTTTTTGGGAGGAGAAAGAACAGAGCAGAGAGATAAGAGTGCAGTGGGCAGTGGGCACTGGCATTAAGGAGGTTTTAGTTTTGGAGGGTTTTTATTTATTTAATTATTTATATATTGGGGTTTTGGATTTTAGAGATGTGGTGAGTGGTGAGGATGAATAATAAGGTGGGTTTTTGGAAATATATGCCTTTAAATGGCATAGAGATTGCTTCATTCTCCGTATCCTAAAACCATGCAAAATAGTGCCATGCTTTTCTGGTGACTTCTTGTTTCTTGCTTCTTCTGCTAAGCAATTGCACATTTTGTGGGACATAGACTTATTATGGGTCTACATTATTAATTTATAATTATTACTGGTTTTTGGAACCATGGTATGGTACCAGGACCATTTGATATCAGTTTAGGATTCTAAAAAAAAAAATATATATATAACTCTCTCAATTTAGGATTCTAAAAAAAAAAGAAAAAAAAAGAAGGATAACAGTTAAGAAATCATTATTAAAGTGTGTTCATTTTCTTTTCTTTTCTTCTCTAACTCAATTTTTTGTCCACTAGTTAGACAAATAGATGGATAATAACTTTAATGTGGGACAAAAAGGTAAAGGGTTATCTTTAGGATGAAATTTATACTTATCTTTAATTGACCTTTGTTATTCTTCTCCTTCTGAGCCACTAAACATTAAAATATCCCCGATAAATTTTGAATGCTTATCCGAGTTTCACTCTTGCTAATTTATTTATGGGAGAAGATATAATAAGGATATTATATATAGATCTATCTCAATTGTTCAAACAATTTTGAATAATGTTACAGTCACAAACTATTTTATAATATTTTTACAAAATATTGATATAGTCAATTTTTTATTAGTTTTCATCTAGACTCACCATTAATATCACTTTTTTATTTAATAATAATCACTCATCATATTAGCAGTTTGTGATTATTCAACAATTTTATAAAATATGATGCTAGAAAGTTTTTAATTTTGGATTAAATCAGTGAAATAAAATTATCTATATTTATATCTTTACTTTAATTTTTTGTCAGTTTTGTATCATGTATGAAATGCTTAGATATTAAATGCTTTTAATTACAACAAAAATTGACTGTTATACATATAATTGACAGATCACATTATATTGTGAAGGGGATACGGCACCATTGATTTCAAATCTCCATTAATACATTCATTGCAAGAAGAAGAAGTTATTGATATCTTGATGTGAAATTGCAAATTGCATATTGTCAACAAAATTTGCTTAATGGACACCATTTGATTATGAATTTTCTTCTTAATGCTTCTCATGTTTTAGTTTAATTGCATATTGGAAGGCGTCAAAGAAGACTAAAAAAAAATCAATGCCATCATGTGTTGAATTTATCCCTTAATTTTTTAAGTTCCACACCAAATTCAGAGTTGCTTTCCATTTCTTCCAAAGGACTTTTTTTCCTTTTTTCAATTTCAATATTGCCTTTTTATTCTATGCTGATCTTAGCTTGATATTCTTTGATCTAATGTTGATGGGTGCAAAGCAATAATGGGATATTTTATATCAAACAAAGTAGCTGTACTGTTTTGCTCTGTGCAGCAAACCAATGACAAAGTATCTTATTATCCTATTGATTAAGATCTCCACAGAGGCCGACATCATTGTGTAGTCTCCCATACAGCTGTTTAGGGATAGGGATTGGGATTCTTCTTTTAATAATAATAATAATTTTAAAAAGCCAAAAAAAAAAAAAAATTGAGCTACAAAGGGAGTAATTTTCACAGTATGATCTGGAAAGAGGGTCAAAGAAGTTACCTAATTATATATATATATATATATATTTTTTTTTTTTTTGAGAAGGACCTAATTATATATAATGAAGAGAGCAAATAAGGCTTTCTACCTTCAATACAGGGGAAATTGCTAAGCTTGCCTTTGTTTGATTTTATAAGTTCTTTTCTAAAATCTTAACTCAATAACTTAAAACCTTATAGATGAATGAGGACTCCTCTCCTATAAATCAATGTTTTACTAAAGAGAAATACTATGTCTGCAATATTTTTACAACAAAATTTAGGTGAAAAATTGTTACTAGTTGGTGGATAAAAAAACAATTTCAATGATAGACCGGATTAGAACAAACAATAATTTGCCACCTAAAATTTTACTAAAACGCTAACTTTTTTTTTTTTTTTATAGAAAAACGCTAACTACTTACTTATTAACCACATGAAATTTCCACTTTTTTTCTCATGGAATTTACTAACTTATTGTTTATTTAATTTATTAAAAATTAGATTTTAATATTAAAATGTTCCAAAAACTATCACGTCACATACAACTATTTGTATCTAAAAATGAAAAATTATCCTGTAAAATTTAGTCAATAGAAGTCCGATGCTAGCTAGCATTTTTAGTTTCTTACTCTGTTGAGGTTGTAACCAAGTCATTCCACAATGAATCCCCATGATGATTTACGTGACCTTAAAAATAAAACAGATTATTTTCTTCGATTGAATCTCTAATGGGAATTTCGTCATACGTAATTAGAAAGAAATTCATATTTTCACTTTAGATTTATCAACATATAAGACTGCCGACCAAAAAAAAAAGAGTCCATAAAACAAAATAGAACAAAAAAAAAAGAAAGAAAGCGGAATTGATAATCCATCCCCTGGTCTGGGCTTGTTAGAAATTAGTCTGCAAACTTTAAATGAAATCGTAGGAGTTGTATTTAAAGACTCATTTTTTTAGTTCATTTTAATCCAAATTTAAGAAAGTTAAAATACAGTAATTGAACAAAGTTTGTGTAACTACTATTAATTTGGATAAAATCTTAACAGTTTCATTTTAATATAAATTTTAAGCAACCATCAAATGTAACAATTGAAAAATTTTGTACTAATTGCAATGAGGTCCCACCCCAATAAAAAGGGCCCTTAACCTTAAGTCAAATCAAAAATCTTTAGAAATTTTTTTTCCAATCTCAATGATAACTTGTTTCTAAAAAAAAAATCAATGATAACTTCAATAATAGGCATAACTACTCTTTAACATGTGCAATACTCAAGAAAGTTTGACAAAAAAATATTCATATATGATACATAATTTATTAATGTCAATAAATAAATAAATAAGCAAATTAACATGGGCATTAATACTCTAAAAAGTTTGATAAAATAATATTCATATATGATACATAATTTATTAATTTCAATAAGTAAATAAAAAAATCAAATTAAAGAAGTAGAAAAGAACATATCTTATTTAATTAGATTGAGTTGAGAGAATATCAAACTTAAATTAACCATAATACATTAAATGTTTGGTTGCTTTATCTAAAAGAACAAGAAGTTTTAATTAGATTAAACTAATATACTTTAGCATTATTTGCAACTCTAAAGATAAATAAATAAATAAAAACTGGCTAAAAAAAACTTTTGGTCCTTAAAATTTGGAGTTCTTTTCATTTTGATCCTTTAAGTTTCAAAATTTTTATTTTAGTCATTCATGTTTGATTATGGTTTCATATTGAAAGAAAAAGTTAATACAAAATAGAATCAAATATAAGGGGTCAAAAAAAAATTTTCAAGTATAAAGGGCCAAAATAAAGACAATTTCAAATTTTAAGGGCCAAAAGTATACTTTAATCTAATTAAAAAAACATATCAGAAGGATAATTTTGGGAAAATGTGAGTTTTAAAAAATTTATGTGACAATGTTAAAAAAAAAGTCAACAAAAAGTCAAATGACTTTCAATTTATATGATATAGATATAGATATAAATTAGGCTAAAATGCAAACTATTCCCCTAAAGTTTAGGGGTATTTGAATTTTACACCCTAAAATTTTAAATTTTGGATTTTATTCCTAGAAGTTCTATTTTATTTGCATTAACAGTCCCTCCATCCATATTTTACATTAAGTATCTCATAAGTTTGTCAATCATATTTAGTTTGTTCAATAAAATGATGTCATAATTTGTTGTTATTAGACTGTACTTAAACAGTATTTTACTTCTTGCTATTTGACTGCACCTAAACAATTCATTCATTTGTGTTTTTTTTTTTTTTTTTATTAGTTTGATTTGTAAATTATGAGAAAAGTACTACAATATTTGACATTAAAAAAAAATGCAAATATTTCAAAAACTAATTCTAGTGATGTAGCGTCAACATCTAATGCCAATATCCCAATTTTTTATAATTCTTAAACAAAATTTCATAAAACACTTTGATTATGAAAGATGATTTTGTAAAAAACTCTTTAATTTTTGAAAGGGAGATTATTACTAAATTTAATACATAATCAATCATAGATGTTTTTTAGAATTTAAAAGAACATTGAGTTCCATTTTAATAGATGGTTTAGTTGGAATATAGTGAGAAAAATTATTTTTTCGTCGTTTCTTTTTTTCTTTTCTTTTTTTGTCGTTTCTTCTATTGATATTTTGCTAATATCTGATAGACACTACTTTGGATTCGCATGAAATTTCATTTATTCATGTCCCCCTAAATTCAAATTCTAGTTCTTTCCTGACTCTTGACATGGACTAGCCAAGGAAAGAGAAGGAAGTAAACTAAGGAAGGCGAATGGATCAAAGGCTTCACACTCAATTTTGGATTTACATGCCGGAGTCTAGGCTTAGATTGGAGTTCAACTTCTATGGAATTTAGTTTTGAGAATGGTGGTTTTAGAAACGGACTCATTATTAGCTGTACAATATTGGCTAAGAATAAATTTGTTTCATTTCCCCCATAACCATTTTACTTGTTTATTATATTTATAGGCACTTGTTGGAGAGACCATGGAAAGTCTCAATGAAAAAATTGTACGTGCATAGATCTAGAATTATAGAAATTGTTGATTTTTGTTTTGAGAAATTGTTATTGGTTATTTTTCTTTTTAATTTTTTATGTACAAAATTATCTGCTTTAAAATAAACTAATATTTTTGTTTGTGTGTAAGTATGATTATATTATCTTCTACCTTCTACTTGATATTTTTTGTTTTATGTACTCAAACTATTATATAAAAATACATAATATTTTAATGATAAATCATCGCTTAATAAAAATAAAGAATAAAGTACACTTTTGGCCCTCTAAAATTTGGATTGATTTCATTTTGGCCATTCATGTTAGATTTCATTTTTAAATTGGTCCTACTGTTTTTTGTTAGTAATTTGATCATGAAATTTCTCCATTCTACAACATTTTATGATTAGTATTTCATGAAAGAATAAAACATGAAGGACACTTGATAGTCACATTTATGGAAATAAACGGTATGGTGAATATGTAAATAGAATCAAACATGAATAGTCGATAGGTAATTCCCAAACTTTAAAGTCCAACAATGTATTTTGGTAAAAAAAAAGGGGGGAAAAAGTGTTCTAAGTAACATAACCAAATGCAATTTAATTCTAACAAAATTATTTTTTAAAATGAATTTTGGCAGTATACTAAACTTTATTTCATAGCAAAATGTATTTTGTCAAAATCCATTTTACTAGAAATCATTCAAAAAACTAAACAAGAAAACGACTTGTTTGAGAAAACTAGTCAACGTTCAATTAATATCAATCAACAAACACTAACGCTTGATTGAAGAGAGAGAAGGAGATATGTTAATGCTAGGAGTGTTCTTTCTCAAATGAAATTTATTTGAGTCTTCTATTTTTTAGATAAGCATAGTGGGGAAGGAGGAGCTAGAGTGCAAACCACAAACACAAGACATTACAAAGAATATCATCACCACTGAACTACTACTTATTTTTTAATGACATAAGAGAACTTCACTCATTTTAGTTGCACAAAGCATACGGTATAACAATTTCACTGGTAATCAAACTCTTATGGGTAATTGAATCCACCCACCACAGCCAATTACCAAGTAACCCAGGAGCTTCTCACCCCTAATGGGCTAAGCAATTTATACTCATGCCACTAAACTATCACTTGAACCCCATTTGTGAGTCTATTGAGTATGTAACATTTTGGAAAATATTTTCCGCTCTTTGAAAGCAAAAAACATATTTCACTCTGTTGGGCTTTTGTCTATTGAAATAAATGTGGAGTAAGTCTCGCATTTTCCGGCTGGTATAGCACCAAAGAACTACCAATAACATGAAAATGAAAAGTCTATTGTCCGGGGAAAACAACACAATGTTTAAGGCTACTGAAAATGGCAGAGCAGCTTATATGACAATTATTAGTAGTAAAGGTATTTACAACAAAAATTGATATTTATCAACATTTTCTAAAACAAAATTAGAGCCACTGTTGTCCTCAACCATCCTGCAAGAATCTAACCACAATTTCCTAACCCGTGATGTATAATTTGAATGAAAGAAAGAAAAATCAAAAGATGACAATTTCTTTAGCGCCCCACCGCCCCAACCAACCCCCCCCCCCCCCCCCCCCCCCACCCCTCTCTCTCTTCTCTCTATTAAAAAAGAACTAAAATGAATTGTTATCTCTACTACCAGCAATAACTTTACGATGACGCTTCTGACCAGATCTCCTCTCTCCTTTTCGCCTATTGCTCTTCTTCACTGGAGTCCTTACAATTGGAATAGAACGAGGCAAAGGTGGTGGATGACGGATAACTGGACCAACTGGACGAGGCCTGGGGGGGGGCTTTGTTACACCTTTGTGGTAATCCTGTATGTCAAAATTTTCACACTGAGCATATACAAAAGAGAATCTAAATATTTTTTCTCCAGGAAAAAGAGGGGGGGGGGGGGGGGGGGGGGGGGGGTTGGATCTATTTTTATCTACATGTTTTTAACCAGTTTCAAATGCAGACACTAGAATGCAACTAGGAACATTCAACTTTCCAACATTTTCTGGGGAAGAGAAATTCCTCCTGTGGCAGCATTATGGGAAATGGACGTTAAAGATTTAAATGCTATAAACACCAAAAGAATGACAAATTAAATAAGATAGAAGTGGAAAAAACCTTCCCCATCCTGACAATTTTTTCTCCACACTCCCATAATATAGGAACAGCTGCACCTTAACTACCCAGTGAAAGGAAACTGGGGAAGAAAGCAGAGAAAACTACGATTCCTCTAGCAGGGAAAGAAAACATAATAACATAAATATGTATGTGCATCTGCCTGTGTCTGTGTCTGACCCAATGGCATGTTCTCATGCAAATTACACCACTTTAAGAAAAGTGGTACCAATCAATGTGTTAACAGTATGTCCTACTCTTTATCTTGAGTACAAACTTAGATCAAATAGCTTTCTATTGAGAAATAAATGCAAATTTCACTTAAGCTTAAATGCTCTAAAAAAAAAAAAAAATTCCCTGCATCCATATGGCAATAAGTAAATGCTAACCTGTATCACAAAGTTACGTCTTTCACAATCCTCGAACATATTGATGCTCCAACTAACTTTTGACATTATTTTGTCTCTAACAGTGGAAAAGCTTAACTGATCCCTAGGAGTAAAACGATCAACTTCATTGAACCATAGACAGGTAAATAGATTTGTGATGGGAATGTGCTCCTTTAGAATGACACAACCTTCAGGAACATCTGCAAAAACATGTACAATTGCAAGAATAAAATTTGTTCATGTATAAATATCTTCAAAGTTATTCATGCAAACATGAATGCATGAAACCTACCACTAGTAATCGGAAGCTTAGACTCATTATATGCTGTTAAATTCTCCTCCCTTCTATAAAAATCGATCTGGTAGTCAATGGAGGCATTGTCGAATTTCCCAGCATTTTTATTAGCTTCAGCCTCTACAAACACATCATAGCGTTTATAGTGTCTTGAGATGGCGATATTAGCATTTTCACGCCACAAGAACCTGGCAATATATTAAAAAAATATTAAATGATTTCCCATGAGCTCGGATAATCATGTCCCTTCCTCCCCTTATGAACATCAATGCCATTAGATTCTTCAAAAAATAATGCAGGTGATCAGGATGAAATCTACAATTACATTAGGTAAAAATGCAAAACTAAACCTCAAACTTTTAGCTTTTGTCATTTCAGTCTTCCAACTTTAAATTTTGTCATTTCAATCCTCTAAATTTCAATTTTTGTCAATATAGTATTCTGTTAGGACTCAGTTACTCTGCTGTTAAGTTTGGCCTTTTTTTTTTTAATAAATTTTGTAATTAAAAGAAAATAAAATAAAATAACTTGGAAAAAAAAGAAAAAAAAACATGGAACTGGAAGGTCCCCTTCAGTCTTCATCCTCAGCCTCCCCGTTCTCCGCTCTCTCTCTCAAGATCAGTCTCTCTCTCTCTCTCAAATCCACCATCATATATGCATTATGTTTTAAAGCAGACAACCACCAAACCTCAATATTTCAACAAACCAACCCATCTCGCACAACCAATCTCACACCAATGACCACCCACTGACCGATGCCAACCACCATCACCGGTGCTACAAAACTCATTACGCCTCTTCCCTGCACAAACCCATCTTCTCTTCACTCTTGCATCATCCTTGCATCCGATTAACAAGCTACGACAATCTTGGGTTTTTGGTTGCTACCCGATCTCGCCTCCACTGGGTTAGATTTTCAAATTATGTTCTTTGTTTTTTTTTTTTTTTTTTTTTTTGGGTTTCCTATCTGGGTTCGTGGATTTTTTTTTTTTTTTTTTTGTGGCTCTATGATCTAAATTTTTGGTTGTTGGTGGTTGTTTTTTGGGTGGTTGGTGGTGGTTTGGTGGCTGGTGCTGTTTTGGTGGCTGTTTTTTCTTCCGGTTCCATGTTTTTTTTTTTTTTCAAGCTTTTTTTATTTTCTTTTAATTACAAAAATTAATTTCAAAAAAAAAAAAAAAAAAAGCCCAAACTTGACGGCAGTAGTAACTGAGACCTAACAGAATATTACATTGATAAAAATTGAAACTTCGAAGACTGAAATGACAAAACTCAAAGTTAGAGGACTGAAATGACAAAAGCTAAAAGTTAGAGGGTCAATTTTGCATTTTTGTCATTACATTACTTGCATCAGTAAACAATATCTACAATATCTATCTGAAATTAAGAAATAATAAATTTCTTGAACATCAAAATTAATAAAATTTTGAGAGAAATAAAGCTAGTGAACAGGTAAATATCCAATTACACTACTTGGGTCAAAGATCATTCTTGGAAACATATCAAATATGGTGAAACTCTCTGATGCCTGTTTTACCCTATAAATGTCTTAGCCATTAAGAAATCACCTACGTAGAGGTTTCCACATACCAAGAGCATAAAAGGTAAACACAAACAGACAACGGGATGTACCTCTCAAGAATTTGATATGGATCCACAACAAGCTGGAGCTTTCCATCAATCCATATAGAGTACCGCACATTGGGGAAGATCCTATGCAATAGAAGCTTTGGTACCTGTCACAAGTACATACAGGATCAACATCTAATACACCTAAGGACTCAAAAGATTTCTAATTTCTTCATCACAATTTTCCCCCATAATAGATTGCAGGGGTACCTAATATAAAAAATGAAATGCAGATAAATTTTTTTTTTTTTGATAAGTAACGAAAAATTTTATTAATAAAAACAAACAAAGTACACCAGGGGTGCACTCAGGGAGAATTACAAACAGCTCTCAAACTACAATGCTCAACCAAATCTAAAAGAGAAGAACAAGGACAAGGATGAAAAGCACACTTCAATCTAAGCAGATAATCTAATGAAATGCAATGCAAATAATCTAAGCGTGTATTCCGTCACAGAAAAAGGAAGTTTAGAGGTAGAGCCCCTCATTTGCTCTCCACACCACCCCAAGGAAAAAAAAAGGGAGATTGAAGAAAAATATATGCAACCTTACCTGTGGGCTCACAGGATTCTTCGGTTATTTACTTTGCACTTTTTCCCCCTTTGAGCCAGCATTGACCCCATGGCATATTTTGTAAAGTTCGATTTTGTTATTAGTAAAACCTACAACTAATTTCACATTTTTGCTTCTTTTCATGGATTTATAGTAGTAAAACAGGAATTTTGTTTTATTATTTAATGGGAGAGAGCGAAAGATTTTACCTTCCTAAATATTTAATAGAAGCTTGGAAGTGGAACTGGGGAAGTAAATAATTTAAATTTAATTGAAATAGGTAAATTTAAGAGCTTTAGAAAACTGAAACCATTGTTTCCCACTTTTGAGAGAATTTGACGGGAAGTAAGGTTGGGGCTGACTTAACTAAATTCAAATAAAAAATTACTTTGTTTTGTCAAACGTTAAACATATTAAATCCTTACTTTTGGGAAATAAAATAAGGTATTAACGACACAACAAAAGTTGGACCACCTTCAGGTGGAGAGTCATATCAAACAATATAGTTGGCATGCATGTGTATATACATGCCTAAAATCATGCACAAACACACAACCCAAAATCCTTCTGTGGTGAAGTGTAAAAAAAAGTTAAAAATAAAACAAACAAACAATTTTTTTAAACGTTATTATACAACAAGTAGGATGATGATGATGATGATGAAAGACTGAAAAAGAAGGACTGTTGGTTTTTAACTGACCATGTCATCCCCCAAGATTTGCTACAATATAAAGGCCACCACAATATAACCCTTGCATATTGAAGTTTAATTGAACTAAAAACAGGTAAAAGCCCTAGTACACAAGAATACAAGTTCAAAAATTACAAAAATCAAGGAACTCCAAAAAAAAGAACAATTAACATCCAGAATAGTCCTAAGTCAACCAAACAACGATCCAGGAAACAGAGTTTCACTTGAAGCAATGAGGCTTCAATTCCTTCAAACATCCTAGAATTGCGCTTCCCCTAAATACAATACATCAAACATAATGGAATAGCATTCAACAAATCAGAGCTTTGATGACTCTTGAAGTCACCTCTCCAACAAGCTAAGAGATCTTATTGGCATGACCAAAGAGACAGAAAATAAGGAGAAGACCATAAACCGAAGTTCCCTAGATATGACACTACACATGCCGCCACTAATAAAGGCCCAAATTGCTATGATGGTGTCCTACTATGCAGATTGTAGTTGATCCTCTGCTTTTACGAAGCAGTTTTTTTTTTTTTTTAAGAGAATTTTATGAAGCAGTTGCCACTGTCATTATACAAATTTTCACTTGACAAAGTGATACTTAAGATCAATGTTTAAAGTTCTATTATAACAGAGAGCTACTGAATAAGGAACATATAACCCACGAACCCCCAGTTTCTTAAACAAATTTTGCACAAAATGGTCATATACTCCATATAGGCCTTTTTTTTTTTTTCAAATAGATAATTTACACATGCATCCAAAGAGTTTGGACCAGAAAGCTCACATATACTTCAGATCCTTATCTGAGAATTTTCATTGCCAAGGAATGATAACACCAGGCTCTTTTAATTGAATATTCAATCACAAAAGGACCACAATTAAAGTCCACACTCCATAGCCCAAATTAGCTTCAGCACTTAATCTAAAAGCATCAATCTTATTTTGTCAAGATACCAAATTTCATGTAGATCTATTGGCTAGGAGATCCTGCCAAGTGGGTTTTAAATGCAATGCATAGGCCCAAGGAGGAGGGGCCAGGGGAACAAAGGACAACACTAGACAAGGGAAAAAAGAATTTAACTGCTGTGCTGACAGAAAAAAATTTACATAAGCTTTCCATTCAAAATACTACCACAAGTCCTAAGTATAGTTTGAAAGCATTATAGTTGCTGTAAACTCAACTTCCCAGAACTTCCTCATTCCTCAGATATCATGATAAACCAAAAGTCCACTTTTAAAATAATATTCCTCAAATAGTAGTAGTAGTAGTAGTAAATGACTATCTATGAATATTTTTGTTTAGATGACTTAAGTCATCTAAATAAGACAAGACTTTTAATAAATCATAATTTTAAAAATACACATGGATGCTCAATTGAGTTGCCACAAAGTGGGTTGAAGGAACTTCTCACCAATTGATCTGAAGGAAAATACTGTCATTCACTTGGAAAATACTGTCATTCAGGTTAAACAACTTGATGATAAGGTTATGCCATCATCAACCATCAACTTAAAATGTAAACACGACGAGGCCCCAGCATTTTCTATCTGAACCTCTAGACTTCAGAAAAGTTAAACCCTCTTAGTATAAATTTTCCCTATGTGCCTTTGAAGATAATTCATAGAAGTAACTGTTCTATATTTGTACAATCTTAATATCTTATCATTCCTAAATAGAACTCTTAACCTCACCAATGACGAACCCAACCTGATCTATATTCAACTTCTCAATTCACCTGAAAATCTTGGCATATACATTTCCCACCATTCTTTTACCCAAGCAGTTATACTTTATATTTATTGCTTTCATCTGATAAAAGTTTTCATTTTGCTTGTCTAGTAGATACTAGTCTCTCACGCTTCATACAAAAATCTTTACACTATATGAACGTCATCATTCGTCAACCAAGTCCATATAGAAAATGGCCCATTTTTCTACAAGTTCTCCAAGAAATTCTTTTTCCTTAGCCTTTGAACTCAAATATATATATATATATATAAACAGCTCCAAGTAACATTGATTTTTTCTATAGAACCGTTATAGAAATTGTTTCAGTGCTCACAACTCAACTTCCAAGTTTTTCCACTGAAACTCCCTTGGCCTTGCCAAGATACAGATTCTGGGCCTAATGTCTTCTTGACTTCCTTCCACTATATATTGTACATAGAAACATATCTGACCATGTAAAGTCCTAACTACTTCAATTTTAATCCGTTAGCAAATTCAAATTTCCAGCACTTCATCAGCAAATAATTTCAAGGACTTTTTTTTTTTTTTTTGTATAGATCTTGATTAGGTATTTGAAGGCCCCAATAATACAAATTATCAACTAATGTATTGTTAAAAGCATAATTAGTATGGCAAAATCAAATTAAATTCTGAAAAAATTTACTAGAAGCAGTAGATGAAATTTAGAGCAAATTGTTACGTTATACACATATCATCTTCACATTCACCAAGATAAATTTATTTTATGAAGTATCCAATCAAAAACTTGTCATGGAGAGAGAGAGAGAGAGAAGAATAATATGGTGATTTCCATTCTGAAATAAAAAATAAAATAAAAATTATGACTATGCTTTCTTTTTCCCTACAATTTTCATGACTATGCTTTGTAATAACTATTTCAAGACATCACCATCCGATGCTTGAAAGAACTCATCAAAGACATTTGCCTCTATGCATTTTTGTATCTGATAGAGATTGGAAAATAGTAATACCAATACTAATACAACTCAGGCAACCTATCTGTATTCTGTACTTTGAGCATTAGTTACAAAATAAAGAATCACTTTGGTCAGTATCAATATATTCAGATTTATGGTGTAAAGGCAAAACAAAGATATAATGATTACTAAATTAGCATATGCTTGCACATTGGTATAACAGGTTAGGAAGATGTACAACAAAAGTTAACTGGAAAATAAACATGTAAACATGCATTTTCTACTTTACCCTTGAATATAAAAGAATTAATTCATATGCAATCTTTTTCTTTTATATATGTTTCATGTCATGCAATCTCCCTCTCTCCAAATGTGGTTAGAACATAATATCCTCCATACACAAAATAGGAAAATGAAAGGATAATCTAAAACTTAATTGAACGCTCAAAGTTACCAATTTCAAAAGGAGGGGGGGGGGGGGGGGGGGGAACATGATTGATATAAGCTAAAATTTGAAATAGGATCAAAAACAAGAAGCAAATCTACTGGTTTAAAAACAAAAACAAAACAAAACCAAAAAAAAAAAAAAAACCAAACAAACAACAACATACTGACCTTTCCATTACGTCTTGGATCACTGTATGGAATATTACGAACAACAATGATTCTCCAAAATCCAAACTTCTTACTGCTGTCCAAGTCAGTAGAATTCTTCATAACAGCTTCTGTCTTTTCATCAATAAACATATAAAAAGGAATATTTTTCCTTGCTGCTTCACTAATGTTCCTGGGCTGTTGGATATTGTCATAGTTTCCTAGCAAAGGTGCAATCATGAGGACAAGCAAATTATATGTATAAAATTAAGAAAGTCTTTATAGAATGGCTTATGCTCAGTAGTACCAAAAATGGCTGATGCAACAATAACCTCATGGAACTGCTCTAGCTCCATAAGATCAGCTTCATCAATATCAAATCCACTTTGGTCACCAGGTTTGCTTCCTTTAACAAATCTGATTAAAACAATATGCACCAGCAGAAAAGGAAGAAAATCAGATGCATTTAGCTGAAAGAATAAAAACAAAAACATTAATATTCTTTACAAGCTATTGTGGACAATGAAGATCATACATAAGCAAAATGCAACAATAAGAACCAAACTTAAACCTACCCACAGTGCACTGTCATTGACTCTTTTATATCAAAAGATTCATTCCTCTGCTTCATAGAAGGATATCCACCAAAGTCAGAGCCTCCATGAGTCTCAGTTTTAATAGGATTTTCATCATGAACATATGTCAAATTCCGAAGCACTGGTGATTTTGATGGAGAGCTCGGCATGCTAGCTATAGCGTCCTCAACAGGAAGGTAACATACTTCACATGCTGAAAAGAAAATGAGAAAGAACACAATCAACAACACTTTACCAGAACAAATTAGATGGGGATAGTAGTTGATATATTCATGTTAAGATATTAAAGACTTATTTAATATTAGAAAGTGTATGGTTACAAAAAAGTATGTTGCTCATAATATTTAGAAGAAACACTCAAACTTACGGCGTGGTCCGATCTTTTTACTACCAGGAGGCGGGGGAGGAGGAAGTATAAAATTTTCACATTGATGGCCCAATCGAGGGGTAGACCTTATAACATCTCTAGGTGTTGTAATAGTAGCAGGAGGAAGAATTGACAGGGATCTGCTTTGATCATTTCCTCCCGAAGAGTTCTGTCCATAAGAATTTTTATCCCCAAGGCTATTTTCTATTTCCAGTGGATTTGAAAATACAGGAAAATCTGACCGATAAGGCGTCATGCTTCCGATATGTAAAGAGATGTTTGATTCTGGAGCATCATCATTCAAAAAGTAAACCATAAAGACACAGGATTTCAACCTCAAACAATTCAGAAGAAGAACAGCTAAAAAGAAAAACAAAGGAAATAAGTAGCACAATGAAAAACCTAAATAGAAAGTTAACCGGATCATGAAACTCATAGCAATGGCGAGTGTGCCTCAAAATAACCTAGATTCAGCTTCACAATAAAAAGTGTAAAGAGGTCAACTCTATTGAGTCATCTCTTGATTGAAATTGTAAAATAATAATAATAATAATAAAAAGGACTATTTTGAACTCAACAAACCATGGTAAACAATAACTAGTAGTTCCCAATCATAAATAGCAGTGAGAATAATTCCAATTCTACATCATAACAACTCACAATCAAGGGGATAAAAAAAGGAATGGGGATAGAAACAGACCTTTATTAACTGTAAAGGAACCAAATACAAAAACCAAAAGAGCAAGGACAACCAAGAGGAGCATTGCAACCCTCCTTCGACCAACATATCGACAAATAAAGGGAAGAAGCCTTTCCTTCTCCCTTGAACTAGAAAGAAGCATCTTTGAAGGCTTTCGCACAAGTACCGGTGATGCCTGAGTAGCCTGCAAGAAACCATTCTGAAACTGTTGTTGCAGAGAACCATAACTCGAAGTACGTAAACCCAATGACCCTCCAGTCATTGTACCTTCACTTCCACAAGTTTTGGTCTCATCTCCTTTCTATTTTATAAACCCCTCTCATTCAAAAATCCTGAAATTGTCTTCCAAAGTTAACTACCAAAATGCTAAGACCAAGTCCAACTTCAGTACCAATCCAACCACCAAATAGTCTACCAAATCACTAAGCAAATCTCCAAATGTATGACCTCACATTCACAAACCCACAATTATTTACATTCAAAAACACCAATTCAAGAACTTTAATCCTAATGCACAAAGTTACTACAATATGAATCCTAAAAAATCAGACCCACTTCACAGTTTTCACTAAACTTTCAAATATTACAATCTCAAACACCAATGTGATCCAATTCTAAAGAAAAAAATATTTACAAGAATAAAAAAATTCCAACTTGGATCAAATTGGAACCTGCAAATCCCAAATAAGAATCAGAATCCAAAACTTCTTTCGAAATTCAAATCTATCTCCAAAATCCAAATCCTAACAGATCAATGCCTACACAAAAACTTTTTTTCCTTAAAAAAACCAAAAACCCAATAATGAGAAACAGAGATTCAGAGAAAAAAGAAAAGACTTACCTCTATGCCAATGCGCCTCAAATTCCAAAACCCAAATCAAAATCCTAAACTTTAAGTCTTTATATGAACTGGGTTTTTCTATTGTGATCGAATTCAAGAGTTTCTGTTCCGAAAAATTCTTAGAGAAACTCTTTTGTTACGTGGGATTGGCTTTCGCGGTTCTCTCTCTATGCCCCTTCTCTCTCACAATGTGAAAAGTTTTTAATATCTTATCTCTTTTTTCAAAAACAAAAAAACAAAACAAACTTTGAATTTTGATTTTTGAAAACTTTAAGAAACGTAAAATCATAGAACTCTGAATACTATGCAATTTAAATATTGGTATTTTTTAACAAAAAGTTAGAAATAAAAAACTGATATTTAATCAATAAAAGTTTTTTAATTAAAGATTTCGTAATTACTACTAATTAGTTTTTTTTTTTTTTTTTTGGTAACAATTACTTACTAAAAATTTGAAACTAATTCTTTTTTTTTTATTTTGAAGAATCAAATTGTTTGTTAAAAAAATAAAAAGTTTAACAGGTTGTATGATATCATTTGATATTTTTTTAAATGAACTTTATTTCATGTCGTATAGAAACTATATAGTAATTGGTTTGTTTTAAGTTTTTTACTTTATTTATTTTTAGTTTATTGATTAATACCCCCTCAAAAAAAGTTTATTGATTAATAAGAAGACTAATTTGGGACAACATCAAAGCAAGCAACCGATAAGTCTATAATATAATGATATGATGATTAGTTGTTGTAGCTAGATGGTAAGAAGGACAGTGTTCAATTTATAGTTTATGAGGAATTGTGTTACTATAAATAAAAAGGGGGAAGGTTTTTTTTTTTTTTTTCCAAAATTCAAAAAAAAAAAAAATTTTTAGAAAGAAATTCAAAACAAGAATTGTTGCTTTATAATTCGTGAAAGTTTGGTTTTTTTGTATGTTGGAATTTTTTTTTTTTTTTTTTAAGAAAGATGTTGGAAAAGTTGGACGGTTTGATAGGAGAATTTTTGTTTTTGTTTTCAAAATAGCATGAAAACATTTTTAAAAAAATTGAAATTAAAACTAGTTTTCAGATAATAATTTTTATTTTATATGTGTTTGACTCCCACTTTTAAGAATAATTTTCAAAATACTGAAAACAAAAATAAAATGTTTGGGAAACCATTTCTATTTTTGATATTTTAAAAAAAAATTACAAAAAATGACATGTAGAATTTGTAGATTACTTTTTTATATATATAATGATAAGAGATTAGAGTTTATGTTTTTTTTTTTTTTATAATAATGATAAGTTTCAAATTTGAAGTGTGAGATTTTTTTTTTTTTTTTTTTGTGATAAAGATAAGCTCCTTAGTTTAAGAGATAAAAGAATTTGGACAAATATGTGAGGTTCACTATTTTCAATTTATTTACAACTATGCCATTAAAAACATTTTCCGTATCTTGAAAATATCATTTCAACTGTTTTCAAAATCTTGTACTGAACTAGAAAAATATGATACAATTTTTTGAAAATTGTATGTAGAGAATATCAGCCAAACAATAAATTCAAACGTGGGACCCACTATTTTATGAATTGCAAAACTAAAAATTATATTTAAATACTCTTACCAACAGGCCCTTAATAGGGGTAATAATTCCCATAAAATGTAAAAATTCTAACTCCCATTTTTTAGATAAGAAATGCCAATTCTCACATAATATCATATGTATTTGTAAGAATTTCCAAAATGAAATTTATATTCAAATTTTCACTTCTTATTTTCTCCCCTTATAATTAACTATATAGAGTTGATTTTATATAATTATTATTATCATTTTCTTCCAAAGAAAGATGTTTATCAATGTACAAGAGTATCTTTCTTCCATAATATTAAAAAAAAATTAAAAAAAAAAGTATCTTTCTCATTTAAAATCATACATAATTTTCAAGTTATATCAATTATTTAGTTCCTAAATGAGTTTGTATAAGTTTTTTAAAAAAGAATTTTTATATTTCTTAAATAGCGTTGTTTGAATTCAGTATAAATTCAAATTTAAAATACATCCGAACAAAAGTGTCAATTCTTGGGAATGTTCTTGTGAATTTTTATTTTCAAATATTTAAAACTATCGGATTTGTAATTATCAACAATTGAACAAGATGAGTTTGAACATATGGAATTCTCAAATAGTTGTTATGAATTATGATACCAAACATAAATTGATAACTTACCACTTTCCAGAAGAACCACAACACCTTACTTTTAAGAAAATATTAAAAGAAAATAAAAAACAAAACCTCACATGTTTTCCTTACTGCCAAGCCCGTTTACTAGTAAAGTAATTCCACGAATTTTACTAAACAAAATTACAACAATAATTATTGTTTGTTGTTTTTAAATTTCTATACAGCATCCCATGAAAAAAAGAGAGGTTGGAGTGACTTCTAAATATTGATATTGTCAACAGTAATTTACTATTTTCACAATCTCTTAGTTCAAGAACATGGTGTACACTGGCTGACAATGATAACTTTAGATTATTCTTTTTTTTTTTTTTATTAACCTTTAGATTATTCATGTACTAATTCACATAATATTGAGAAATGTTTAATTCTTATGCTAAAAGATTCTTAATAATTCAAAAACTTGATGCTTTTATAATTCATATTAACGATAAAGGCAAAAGATATTATGCAATTGATGAACATAAAATGTATTAAATTTAGCTCTTACTGTTATTGATTAAATTGTCATTATTATTTGTTGTTCTTCTTCTTCTTCTTCTTTTTCCTTGATACTATTATTGATTCAACACACATGGAGATTAGCTTTGGGAATGTGCTTAGATAGTTAGATACACAACCTTGTGGCCTAGTTTTCAGTTTGAGCTCCCAACCTTCTCCTAAAGCAACCGGGTTTGTCAATCCCAGATTTCCAATTGAATGATTCTTTCGCTTTCCTTCTTTCTTTTTATAATGTTTTTTTTTTTTTTTTTTGAGAATCTTTTTATAATGTTTTGAAGATCGCGACAAAGGAGAAAAAAATGATTGAATATTTTGACGGCTCAACCTTAGGAAACAAAATTTTATAGTCATTTTCTGTCTTAAAACTACAAAATATTTTACAAATTGCTAATATGATAACAGATGAGTAGTTATTAATAAATAAAAATGTGATCACAATGGTGAGTCCAAATTATAACCGATAAGAATTTGTGACATCAATAGTTTGTAAAATGGTCTATAGTTGTAGCATTACCTAACTTTTATTATCATCAACTTAAGTATCACGCTTAAAGTTTTATAGTTTTTTTTTTTTTTTTTTTTTTTTTGAGAATGCTTAAAGTTTTATAGTTGAATTGACACACACACACACATATATATATATATATATATATAGTTGGGTTCAAGTTACATCTGGTGTAACTCTAAACAGGTGTAACTTAAACCCAACTATATATATATATATATATAAGTGTCAATTCAACAATAAAACTTTAAGCATTCTCAAAAAAAAAAAAAAAAACTATAAAACTTTAAGCGTGATACTCAAGTTGATGATAATAAAAGTTAGGTAATGCTACAACTACATACCATTTTACAAACTATTGATGTCACAAATTCTTAACGATTATAACATATAGAACATATAATTCAACGGTTAGATTTTTAAAATATGAATTTAATAACAAATTATTGAGTGGTGTAACATTGCTTAGAGTTACACCACTCAATAACTTGTTATTAAATTCATATTTTAAAAATCCAACCGTTGAATTATATATTCTATATGTTCTTAATATGCATATCAATTTTCATGCTAATAAGATGTAATTTACCATTCGATCCATAAACTTATATTTTGTGCATTATTTTAAACTACAAAAATTTGAATTTAAACAATTGATTGATAACATGCTATTGATCTTTGATCATCTTTAAATTTTGTAAGTATGGAGAATATGCGAAGATAATGTAATCTAGCGGTGGATTTATCAAAATTCACATCTAATTAAAAAATATTGGGTGCTTAAAGTTACACCAGCTGTAACTTGAACCCAACCCATATATATATATATATATATTGATAGTTACAACAAGAGAGGGGAACATCAAAAGGTGTCAAATCACCAACCATTACAGTTATATTGTTCTTAGCTTTAATTGTGGGTTCCAATTAGCTCAACTGGTAAAGTCTCTGATGGTTGAATAAAATATCTGAAGTTCAATTTCCGCCTACACAAAAAACCGATTGATATCAGAAAGAAATGTGTTCAAATTTTCAAACATGTCATTCCTCAACTACTAAATTATTATATAAAAAAAACTATTGTTATTGCAAGCATGAAAGTGCTCTTAATAAAATAAATAAATTTTAAAAAAAAAATAATAATAATAGTAATGACAGTGAAAGTGGTGCCATGAGATGCCATTCAAAATTTTCAAATATGAATTACAATAGCCCTAAGAAATTATGAGCTAATTTTATTTTTTACTGGTAAAAATAAACTTTTGTCCCTACAATTGGGTTAGATTCTAATTTAGTCATTCAATTTATTAATTAAAAAAAAAAAAAAAAAAGCTTACTTGAGTCTTCAAAATTTGTAAACTTAACAAATTTTTTTCTTTTTTTTCTTTTTGAGAGAGTAAACATATCAAGTTAGTCCTTCAACTTTTCAAATTTCAAGGATCAAAATAGAGCCTAGCCCAAAATTTAGGGACCAATCTCATGTTTTCACAATTTTTTCAATTCATTATTTTTAAAATTGTAAGGGCGAGTTTTGGCTTCTAAGCCCAAAAGATGAATGGATTAAGGCCCAAAAAACCCAATACAATAAATTTGTAGAGAGTGGGCTTAAAAGGTAGACTTCAATGGATCAAACAATACGCACAGTGAATCAAAGATAATAAGAAAGTAAAGAAAAACAAGCTCTGTGCAAAGAGAACCTTCCTCGGCAAAATCCGAGGAGAGTGGTCCTTATGTATATTTCTTTTAAACTAGGATGCAATTTCAGTTCTTGTTGCTACAGTGTTTTCTCTACAGATTTCTCGATCCCCTCTCCCTTGAGGGTCTCTTACATTATATAGCTCCCTTTAGACGATCTTGGTCCACCATTTGTTGATCGTCCAGGCCACTACTTAAGTGTTTGTCCCATCAGACATCTTTTCAAACCCCTTGTGAGTTGTGGCAGCTAGGACAACACTGTTCAAGGGTCTTCTCCACATAAATGTAGCCACAAGGTTTGGTGGGATGCATTAAATGTGGTGACAGCCGACATCCCTTCAGTCATGTTAGGGCTAGCCCCTTCTCCAAAGTTCTTTCTCTACAATATGACCTCCTCTGATAACGTGGCCTTACTGTCCGAGGGTGTGACCTCCTTGGCACGATAATGGCCCCCTTGGCCATAGGTATGACACGTGGCGCAATTACCTTATTTAAATTCTTGTACCCCACAATAATCCTTTTCAACTTTTAGTCCTTGATGGATACTTATTTTGTGGATTAGTTACATGGGGTGGGGGAGGGGGGGAGGGGGGGGGGGGGGGGGGAATTGACCTTGGCCCAGCCAAATTTCCCCTCCCCCATCTTAAAATTTGATTTTTTTCTCTTTTTATGGATTTTCTTTGTATGATTCTTTTTTGTTTATCTATATTATCATTAATAGATTATTGTTTATGTAGTTACTGGGAAATTGGGGGCCCAAGCCCACTAAAACAGTGATGCCTTGTCCCTCAACTCAAGCCTACACAATAGAATTTTTTAAGAGAATGGGAAAAAAGTTCAACCATAATTCTAGGACTAAATTCTGGTCCAATCCGAGGAACTAGAAGCTCTAGAGATAGACAATTCAAATAATAATTAAGGATTTTACTGTCTTCGGGAGAATCCGAGGACTTGTTCTTATAGATGGGTGATACAAATTCTACACCAAACCTTCACTGTTCATTCTGTAGTTTATTTTTTACACTTAAAGAAAAATCCCCCCCTCCCTGTAAAGCTTCTTTGCCCTTATATATCCTCCTTCTTAGCATCCTGGCCCTCCACATGTATGCCCTAGAGCTCTTCCCTGGATACTTATCCCATCAAAGTTCTGTTGAAGGTGGTGGAAGGGGTTGCAAACTATGAAGACACTGTTCAGAGGTCACTTCTACATTAATGCAGCTGATAAGGTTGTTATAGAGCATTCAATGTGGGGGTGGAAGGTGTACCCTTTCAGGAAGCTTCCTCCCACTACGTTGATCCTCTCTTAGAATGTTATTTCTCCCATTCGGGCGCTCATTAGATACCATGCACCTTCCCCATCTTCTTCTTGGGTAGACCAACTTCTCAAGTCAAATGCGCTTTACAAATGAGTAGGTACATGACACCCCACAGCTTACTCTTCTCGGTCCTCGGACACCCCACAGTTTATTTTATATGTCCAACTTCATTTAAAACAAAAACCTTTCTAATTTGATCAATGTCTGTTAAAGACTCAAAACCTATAAAAGGAAAAACAAATGTTAAAAAAATAAAGAAGATAAGAGTTTTAATACAAAAAGATTTTTTGTTTTTTTTTTTTAAACTTTATTATGAGTTCTTCTAAGGACATAACAAAAAATTATAGCAATTCACAATATTTCCAAGTTAGCATACCACCTTACACATGGGTCATTAAAAAAAAAACTTAAATTGTAGATTGTAATGAGCTCATGCGTATGTGGTAAGCTAATTTAAAATAGTTGTGAAATTGTGATAAGTTTTTGTTGTGTTCCTAGCCCTTTAAAAGTGATAACAAAATATTAAAAAAATACTTATTTTAATATAATAACTTATTTTTTCATGTAAATTTATATATAACCAATAAAATAAAAAGAATGGTTATATGATAAACTCGAAACTTTAATATTGTTTTCAAGTGAACTTTGAAGTTCCAAGTACATATATATTTAAATTATAGTTTTAAAAATGTTACAATTTGATAATTCTATGAGTTTATATTTATCAAAATATCAGACTTCATATATATAATACTGAGGTTTTTATAACTATTAAAAATCATTTCATGTGAATCGAAAGTGGATTTTTAACTTAGAAAAAATTAAAAAACAACTTATTCATGTGTAAAAAAAAAAAAAAAAAAAAAAAAATCTAATAACACAATATAGCAAATATGCTGTTTATTTGGATTTTCTTGCATTAATATATCACTTAGTATTCACAAAAATTGGTTATATCATTTAGATTGGTTTTAACTTTTAAGAACTCACATGCATGTATATTTGTGTATATTGCTTATAAATTTTTCTCATTTGAAATCAAATCTTAACTCTACTACTGATTACACTAATTTGTGTATAATTTATTTTGCTAATATATAGTTTAAAAACATTTTACTCACCGACATCACACTAATTTTCAATCATAAATCGTTAAATTTTACATGTGTAAATCACACAGAGGTGCCTAAAAAATAAAGTTCATAAAACATAATAATCAGTTCATTGCAAAAGGGACAAAGAAATTCAAACTATTATCTCTATTTTGAGTTAGACTCATTGTAATATTCACTCACTCAAGGAATTATTAGAATATCTTGAGTTCCATTGAAGTATAGTCGTGTGGTGTGTACAAGGGTCTTACTCTTGGGATGGAGTCGCTCTATTTATTCGAACCAAAACAAAGAGCACCTTGAAGTGTTAGTGGCTTGAAAATGTCTATTACTTTGTGGCCTTATATGTACTTCATTTGCAAGAATAGATAATTAATTTGTGTTTTCTATTTTTTTTTTTTTGTAAGTTTATTGAAATTACAATATGATTGCATTAATTTTATGAAGAAATGAATACAATTAGTCCTAAAGTGGGTAAAATGTTACTTTTTGATGACTTAAACTCAACTGAAACTATAAGTGGGTAAAATGTAATTTTTTCAATTTCTTAATTAGGTTAGATTCCAACATTCCCTTCTTGAAGAATTTATGAATGGACAAAGTTTACAAATCATTTTGGAGCTATCCACTCCAACCCACTACTGAAGACGATTAAGACCAAACACAAGAATTTCAAGGGCTGTGTCTAGATGAGCTTCCAAACATCCTATGAGCATATTAGAATATCTCCAAAACGGCAACAAGGGAATCTCTCTTTAATTAGGCTTTTGGGAAGACAAGCTGACATAAATCTTATCATAACACGTAAGAGCTCCACTTTAACCTAGACCTATTAAACAAGGTAAGAAAGCAAGCAAACCTTAAAGAAGCGTTGCATACCAATAGGCAATAGAGGATAGTGAAATACTATAATCCTCGAGTAAAACCCAAGCAATTTGAGGCTGGAAGAACACACAAAACTTCATGTGGTTTCCCTTAAAAAAATAAAAAAATAAAACCCATTAAGATTTTAAATGTAACACTAGTTAACCTCCCTGTGTTATTGTTGCATGTGTAAACTACTAATTGTGTCACACTCAAGCCTTTGAGTGTGTGTGCGTGTATTTATATATATTATGTGAAAATGCAGCTCTAAGGACATGAGTCATCGCATGAGTAGCTCATCATTTATTTTCATGGACTTTTAATGGTTTATATATAAAGGAGTTTAAGTGTTACAATCATTCAAACCAACAAAATTCGAACATGGATGGCCCACCTTGTCTTGAACAACCTTAATATGAAATTAATTTTTGTTATTTAATGTACTGTTTGAAAATTTAGATTTAGTGAATAATTTCCTTATTTTGAAGTTTTTTATTTTATTTTATTTATTTATCAAAATTTCATAGTAGTGTGCTAATTGGTGCACATTTTGAAATTTTACTTGGAAAATGGATTCTCTGAAGAAAAAAAAAACCTTTAAATAGGGCTCATAATATATGAAACGAACACAACAATTTATATAATATATAATAATTCATATTGGTGATTCTTATAATTATGCAAGGAAGATTCCTATATTTGCTTCACCCATGGTTGATTAAAGGACTCTCTATTATAATGGTAATGCATGACAGCTGCATTGTTAGGAAAAGGGCTTCTATTCAAGAGGGAGACTAACCTAAGTGACTTGGTAGAAGGTTCACATGTAAAATAGGAGATTTGTTGGAATATTTACGTGTGAGTGGTGTGGTTAGTTAAATAGTGAAATCCCATATTAGATACTATTGACAAAAATGCATGGTTAATATAACATAATTGGAATTAAATTTATTGGCTTAAGTTTTTGGCTTTTGGGTAAATTGGCATCCCAAGGGTTTATCTTCCTAACACAATAAATTGAGATTGTTATTTTCTAATGGATTCTAATGTTCAAGGTTTTGCATTTGTTTGGGCTCTTTTGTTGATTCGCCATATGTCTAAATTCGATTAGACTTCTTTGTAGAACTAGGTTTAGTTTAGGGAGCCAATTAAATCCACTACTCACGTCTACACGAATAATCGATGAAGAAGGTTAACAGTGTCTTGAGGTTATATAATACTCATCAAACTTGCAAAAGAAGGGAAAGACCCTACATCCAGCTCACATAACTTTTGAAAATCAAACTTTAGCTTTTGAAAAAAGGGGTAGTTAAGAGTAATGTGATGAAGAATAAAGAGACTCTCTTGTACGTGTAATTAGAAACTCATAAGGAAGTTGTCTATATCTATTGAATGTGCTTAAAGATGTAAGGATGTAAAAGTGTTTTAAGTGTGTGGACGGGGCAGCTATTTGCTCTTCCCCCTGACTTGATAAAAAAAATTTATATAATATAAAAAAAAAATTATTATTAGTTTAATTTACCTTTAAAAATAGTCCTAGCTTAGATCTTGCACACTCTGACACAAATCAGTCTAGTCCAAAACCAACAATAATATAAAACCAACCAACAATATGGATCACAAATCTCTCTCTCTCTCTCTCTCTCTCTCATGAATCTTTTTATTATTATTTGGCTATCAATATTCCCAACTCTTAAGAGTAAAGAGTGGGTGTTTGTGAGTTCTCTTTTTATTATAAATTTATATATTATTTGTGTAAGTGTGTGTCTGATACTGATTGTATGAATTATTTATTTTTTGTTATAATGTTATTTGTGTGAATGTGTGTGTGTATAATATAAATATAATATAAATTTACATAATTTAATAATTAGTAAATATAAAAGGCTTGTTACATGTGTGTATTGTTATCATGCTATAATGATGATTTGTTATAAAGTTGGTGATTTAAAGAAGAAAGAAAGTAACAAGCATTTGATTGGTTAAGTAGACACACGGTGTATTATTTATATATGTATGGATGGTTAAGTAAACACATAGTAACAAGCATTTGATTGGTTAATCCAATGCCTATGGGTTGAATTCTGTTATTTAGTTTAAAATATTTTTATAAAAACAATGACAAATAGATAATGACAATTGCATAAAAATAAAAATGTTATACAAACTTAACAAGATAAAATGGTTACACCTACATACATTAATAATAGATAATGACAACTCATAATAAATTATCATGTAAGGATTCCAAAATATGAAAACTTGTAGAATGAAATTGTAAAACTTCATTTATTTGCATGTGAATTTTTTTTCCCGTTGATAACTCGATATATTTGAGTTCTCTTTTTATTAAATTTTGTTTAACTTAAGTTTCTTAATGAACCCCCTAAAAAGATATCCTAGAGCCACCATTGTGTATGGAGGCTTTTTCTGTTTTTCTTCCTTTCTTAATATGCCCCCCTAACGTTGAAATCCCCTTTTCTCTTATAATGGTGCTAGAGTCATCCAAAGTCTTGTTGAATGAGAGAAGAAGATCAATCTACATATATTAAAAAGCTAAAGCTCATAAAAATCCAATTAGATTCTCAATTTTGGGTCACGTGTTCTATCTAATTTTTAATTTTTGTGTCAAATGAATTATTGAGTGTAAAATCGAAGAGTCTAAATTCAATTAAATTCTAAATTAGATTTCAATTGGAGTCTAATTTCACACCACATGTTCATCTAATTTTTTAATTTTTGTGTCAAGTGAATTATTGAGTGGAAAAACCGAAGAGTTTAAATCCAAAGAAATTCTAAGTCATATATATATATATATATATATATATAATGAGAAAACATCACATATTTTAGAAATATATGGTTAAAAAAATGTGTAAGTTAATACCATGTATAATTTGAAACTCTTTTTAAAAAGATGTGTAATTTGAACCGTATAATTGTTATTATTTTTAATTGTACCCATACATATACACAGGGTTACACGCTAGTTATATTTATTGGGTACTACCATTTATTAGCATTAAGCAGTATTCATCTAAAAAATGTTGAATTGATTTCAACTTTTATTCAAAATTGGCAACCTAATTGTAAGGGTCTATTTGGGATCCGCTTATTTTGCTGAAACTAAATTTTTTTTGCTAAAAGTACTGTAGATAAAGGTAAAAGTTAGCTAAAATAGTACAGTGAGACTCATGAAAAGTACCAAAAAGTGTAGTGAGCCCCATAAATAGTAGCAAAAATAAACTAAATAGTAAAATAAGCTGGTTTTTTAAGTTGGAGCCAAACGCACACTAAATGCCGTAAAATCTGCTTCCCCAAAAGGAAAACCCCTTCTCAATTGGCTAAATTAAAGGAGTCTTGGTTATCAACATTAAATGGTGATTGATCTTCATTCAATGGAAAGAGAAAGTTTGTTAGGTGTTGGCATTCATTTGTTAGATATTAGGGGTCTGTTTGGGATCCGCTTATTTTGTTGAAATTGAAAATTTTTTGCTAAAAGTACTGTAGATAAAGGTAAAAATTAGTTGAAATAGTACAGTGAGACTCATGAATAGTAGCAAAAATAAGCTGAATAGTAAAATAAGCTAGCTTTTTAATTTGGAGTCAAACGCACACTAGATCTTTGGGTCCCGTTTATGGATACCTTTAGGGTATTTGTTAATTCACCATTTTAATAAAGTTTTACTACTATTTTTATGAGAAATATAAAATGTTGTAATAAAAATTCGATTACTTTTTCCTCTCTTTTTTTTCATAAAAATACTTCTAGAAAAATTTTCTAAACCAATGCCCTTAAGGCATCCATTAACTCATGGGTCTCACAGATGTCCCAAGTTCATTTGAGATATATATATATATATATATATATTTTTTTTTTTTATTGAGCCAAAATAGGTTGGAGATGTCTTTTTTGCCCTCCAATCCATATTTCCTAATTCTCCCCTTGTATTGGTATTCCTTGGCCGCAATTATCCTAAGTGGCAGACTGCGACTTATTGTTTGTTACTTTCATATGATCACCGCTCACCGTTTATCATCTGAACAATTATGACAAAAGTTGTGATATTTTACGTAGTTCTAAAATTTTTAATTCCCTGGCTTTGTCCACGTAGTGAGGACTGAGAGGGAGAGATTAATTGCTTGGATCTTGGTAGTGAACCTTATGGCCCAGTTTGACCATTTTCGTTGTTTTAGTCTCATGGATTTCATTGGCTGAATTAGTGGGCTTCTTGGGCTGAATTTCATGGGCCCAACTTAAATCGATTCCATGTCTAACTTGGCTGGCCGTATGGACCATATCCACGGGTTATGGGCTTGAATAACTAGTGTTTGAAGTTTTTGGGCCTTGGGGCTTAATTTTAGTTTGCTGCCCAAATGCCAAATGCCCTTAACAAGATTCAACTAGAGATCTAACTTTTTTCACGCATGTTTGTTAAATGATTTTTAACTTTCTATATAAATTTTGATGGAAAAATAATCTTTTTAATATATATATATATATAAATAAAAAGATACGATAATATTTCAAACCTATGATAATTTTTTTTTTTTTTATCATTATGTTTGTTAAAAAATGATTATTAAGACAACGAATTCTTGCTTTCTTTTATCCTCTTTACCACGTACCACTTCGTTATTACTGTCCATATTTTAATTGACATCCGCAACATTTCTATCTTTTCGTCCTACTTTAATTTGCCCTTTGCTTTCGTCAATGCCATTGTTGAATGTTATTTCCGGCTACTGTTTAGGTTGAAAGTATTATACACATTGTCTGTCGACTCTGTCCTATAAATATAGCAATCAATATTTATTGTTATTCGGTGCAAAAACCCTAGTAGTAACATTAATAGACATGATTTTTCACTACGTACTAGGGGTGCCATGTGTGTGACTAGAAGCACTGATCATTAATTATTTTAAACAAGGTTGTATTTTGTATGTATTATATAAACAATTTGCATGGTAACTAAAATACAAAAATAAAAAAGGACTGTGGTCAGGAGAAGCTTCATCAAAGTGTTAGGCTGCATGGAGACACAAAATAACATAGGCCAAAACTAGAAGGGTGGACCGTGTTTATAACTTAAGAAAAAGAGGTCCCATGTACTTGTCAAATTGTCTGAGTGAGGGACGACATTGTCATAAATTTCATGTTTGCATGATTGATGATTATGTGGATAACCATCGTCTTTAATGGACATGGACAGCTGTTTGGTCATGGATATATGGCTAGTCTTCTTTCTAAGCTCTGATCATGAACTGTCCATAATTTTCTTATAAGCTCTTTCATATGATACCATTTATTACTCCTCTCTTTTTCTTTTCTTTTTGATAATAAAACCCCTCTTTTTCTGATGCCATGCATTCCATTATTTTCAAAGCCAAAATCTAAATGCAATACCAGAAAAGTATTTTAGTTTTGTATAAAGGGTTCTGTTCTTGTCTTGAGGACATGTTTTTCATTTTAATAATTTGGTATGAAACCCAATCTGTTTTTTTCTTCTTCTTCTTCTTCTTCTTTTTGATAAAACTAAAAATTGCTTGATATATAGTAGTAGGTGACTAGGAAAGTGAGTGTTGGACTTTACTCTTTTTCCACGCAATGATTGATAAAATTATATATATATATATATATATATGTCAGTAATACAAGCTGCTCAACAACTGCCCACATGGCTTTAAATTTTAACCAATTTAATTAATTCAATTGTGATGTGGCAAACAACATGTGGTCATAGTGGGAGCTACAATATTTTTCTTAATTTATATACCAAAAACAAGTTTATCAAGGATAAAGAAACTGATTTAATAACAAGACAAGAAGAGGTGCCTTGTGTAGGCTCTAGAATAACCTCTGTGATTGAGGTTTTCCTCGCTTAGGCATCATCTCATGAGCTCCAGACTATTAGGGATAAAGAAATTTGCAATATACGTGTGTGTGAAGTTTCAACTCATGTCATGTCAAAACTCCCTTTTAACACTCTTATAATTAACTCAAACCCTTTAATTTCCTTTCTTTTCCTGTTGTGCTTGACTTAAGTTCTTCATGCCTGTTTGAATATGAGTTGATAGACCTTTCTTTTTCTTTTTTTAATAATTGAGTTGGTAGACCTTAATAGGGTGTAGTTAAAGTTTGGAACATGATGTAACATGACATCATTTTCGAGTCATAAGTGTCAACCAATTAGTATTAAATATATTAATTAATTAAGTAAGCCAATTTAATTTATGATACTTAACTATGTAGAGTATTTTTTTTTTTTTTATATAAGATAGAATTTTACTCTAACATAATCTAAGTGTATATATATGTGAAGCTCCTTCTTGAAACTTGAACTCTGGCCCTTACCCCCCACACTTCACAAGCACTTATACTTATGGAATGACCATCGTACTAAGAGTGTGCGGTGGTAACTATATAGAATATTAAGATTAAGTTGATATTGTACTTAAATATTTACTTTTTAAGTGTATACCTTAGAATTTTCCTTGATAATTGATGTGATTAATAAGGAAAATAGTTCAAAATTTACGCATAAAAATTTACTTACATTCTCACACTTCATCATGCTTAGGCGGTTAGGCCCACAACAATACCAAAATAGTGAGAGGGTGTATAATTTGTGTCTAAGCACTTGCTAATCAAGCCCTATTATTTTTATCACCCAACCAAATGTCCATTATTTAAGATGATTCATTAACTATGATTGAATCTCATTTTATATTATTGTATATATAATATCAACTATAAAACTAATTAATTTTTTGGTCTAATGATATGAGCAACTATCATAAAACAAACCTACAACATAGGTTTCAAATCCAAAATTGTATCAACTATAAATCTATAACTCATCATTGCTCAGCACTTATAATTTTTTAAAGGATATTTCAAGGTGTCTTTTGAGCATGTAACTGATCCTTAACTCCTTAAGTTTTCTATTCTATGTGTCAATAAATTATAAAAATAAACTCTTGAACCAACCATTGGCCTTAGGACCTAGCAGCCAAACCCTTTCTGGGATTATTATATGAGATTTGTTCCCTCCTATCATATTCATCCATAGGGGAAAAAAAAGACAAAAACAAAAACCCCTTAAACTTAATGGATAAGGCTTTTCAAACATTAAACTGGTGTTTGGTATTGACAATTTGAGATAAACTAATTTTAGTGTGAATCTAGTGTTTGGTATTCGAACCCCTCCTTGCCCACTAAGTAAGTAAAAAATAATAAATAATAAATAAATAAATAAATAATTTAAGAACCTTGTTATTAGTGACACGGGGTTCAATCCTTACCTCACCTCCTGTTATATTTTTCTTTTTTATAGATAAATTAAATATAAAACAACATTACTATATGTTTTTTTTTTTTTTAAATTTAGTTTAGAGGTGCGTCAACAACACCGGGCTCTTTAAAAGGTTTGCATACTTTTTTCTAAGTAGGGTAGTTGATTAGTTGGTAGAGGAAAAAGCTTGGGACTACTTGCTTTAACAAAGTCTAAGAATACATCAAGCTAGCCGGACATCAACAACGAAGGAAGTATCATGCAGTAATGAATTAGCCAATGAAGAAGGTCAACAAGAAATTTATGATTGGATGAATTCTAATAAGTTTAATTAGAAAAGTTTTTAATAGTTGAACAAGAGATTTGAGATTCAATTACCGTCTATATTAAAAATAATTTTTTTTTTTGAAAAATAAAATAAATTAATATCTTAACCTCATAATAAAGAACGAAATTATAGACTTGAAACTCTATCCGAACAAAAAAAAGAAATTCATTGTTGGTCCCATATATAAAAACTGAAATTATGGCCAAATTAGAAATAAATATCCTTTCATGATTAATATCAATTGTGTGGGATTATCAAAAAATATATATGAATTGTGTGGGACCAGCAGCATATGGTACCATCATCTTTTCTTTTCTTTTTTTTCTTTTTTTTGAGAAACCATATGGTACCATCTTTATCGTGCAAGTGAGTTTGATGGTAGTAATTACCTGCCAAAAAGAGTTGGTTGGTAACTCTCTCAACGAACACTATTTATCGAGTAAACACAACTGATAAAGCTTAATGGCAAACCCAACGGCCATGTATCACATGCACGCTCTTCCGGAGCACGTGACCTATACGTGTGTTTTTTTATTATTATATAAATTTGACAATAGTAGCTTAAGTTTTTGTTGGGAGAAATAAAATACATGCACAACATGATAAATAAAATAAAAAGGACAACTTAATTCCACCTATTCATTGGTTTCTTATTTTATATTTTGTTTAGGAAATCAAAAAATTGACCAAATCTAAATTATTATCTTCATACATTCTTTTTTTTGCATGCAAATGTGCCAATGTATTTGCATAATGATATATAGTGTTGTAAATATATTGAATTTTTTCCCATCTTGCTCTTTCTATAGTTTTTTAGCCAATAAAAAAGAAAAAAAAAAGATTTTAACTAAACGAGTCAATAACTTTGGTGAATTTATGCTTTCTATGATGTTTTATGTGCAATTTAGGCCTTGGTTTTTGGTGGGTTGGGTCAAAAATCTTCCTCCATTCCATTCTTGTTCATCCCTCATTAATATCTCTCACTAACAACATGTTTAGATGAGCTGATTATCATTATTTTATTTTAAAAATAAATAATGTAAAGAAAATACACGATATCATGTACAAGGTCATAACACCTCTTGTTGTTTTCAACAAAGATGTTCAAGGTTTAATGTTTCACTCTCTATTGTAATTGAATTTATTAAGAGGAAAAAAGAGACAAAAACTGAAAAAGAAAGTACTAATACTTAACCAAGTAAACTAAATAATTAGAAAGAAAGGAAAAAAAAAAAACTTAACCAGACAAAACTCTCTTTCTCTCTCTCTCTCTCCCTCTCTCTCTCTCTCTATATATATATATATATATAACTTCATCTTCTTCTTTTTTTTATATACTTGATGGTGAACTAAAGATTGAATAAACTCCAATTCGTCCATGAGTGTCGTCCAAGTCAAGAAAACAGGAATGGTCATCCCTCTTAGGACGGTTGTCCATGGGCATGAGGGTTGGGAAAGTGCCTAGACTACCCCCAACACCTGGACGACCCCCAACACTTGGGAAATTTCCAGAAAGATTTACCTACAAAAGACTAGTGAATTGAACCACATTTTACTATTTTGAAACATGAGCGAGATCCTGATTCATCGCTGCAACTTCCTACTAAATACTCAACTTCCAATGACAGTTATAGAAGATAAAATTGAACATTCCAACTTCTATAGCGGTTGATAGAAGTTAAGTCTGAACCTTCTAACTTCCACAAATATTGGGGAAGTTACGAGACAAGTAACCACTCTAAAGCATACTATATAAACATTTATCCACATCTAATGGAGGTAAGTTCTCACGACTTCCAAAGATTGGAATTCTAACATTCCAGAGGAAAAAACTAACTTAAGCATCAGAGGGTTCTTGGCCGGTTCATCCCGGTCACCTTTGATCTTATCTTTTTCTTTTCAGGCCTTTCAAGCAATCATTAGTCCATTGAAGCCTGGAGCATTTAACCTACTGATTTTCTTTGCATCATCAGTTGGCATCGTTTGTGGGAAAGTTTAATTTTGTGTTTTGCAATTTATCTCCCTACGACAAAAATGCTGCATGGTTCGGACAAGATCAATGACCACTAGTCTAGGCCACCAAGAGAGTAGGAATGCTTCTAGTAATCCCCACCGTGATCGTCAGTCAGCACCTGTCATGCAACCGCCTTCCATCCAGCACATACAGTCCATGGCGGAGTTAACCCGTCATAACCAAGAGTTGACTAGGGAGATCAATCTAAGGATGCAATGCCATGAAAGATACGCGGAATGACAAGCTTAGAGTCAAGAAGTTAGAAAAGCAGAAAATGCTAAGCTTGAGAACTAGTCAAGAGGTACCGCTTCACGAAAAGTGCCACACTTGGAAAGGGAAATGGAGCAGATGAGGAATGCCATGGACGAGATGAAGGAGAACATGAAAAGGGCAAATCCCATAGATGATTTAGTTCATCAAACAGACTCCCCTTTCATGGCTTTCATCAACAGTCATCCCTTACCTTCTAAGTTTAAGATGACTTCCTTGAACTCATATGATGGAACGCCCGACCTTTTTGATCATATTGCTACTTTTAAGACTACGATGCACCTTCAAGGGGTTCCAGATGAGATTATATTCAGGGCATTTCCTACAACCCTCAAAGGGCCAGCACGAGTGTGGTTTAGCAAGATACCTCCGAACACTGTAGGTTCTTTCGAAGAATTGAGTAAGTTGTTTGTCAACAATTTTATCTGAGGACAAAGGCACAAACTTTCCTCGTCCAGCCTGTTAACCATTGAGCAAGGGGAAAATGAAAGCTTGCGGTCCTTCATTACTCGTTTCAACAAGAAAGCCCTGATGGTAGATGAGATGGATGACAAGTTGTTATTAGTAGCCTTCCATAATGGAGTTAATTCCAATTTATTCATCTATAAGCTTTATGAGCAAGAGCCTTAAACCATGGCTGAACTCGTCCATTTGGCCTAAAACTTCATGAATGCAAAGGATGCAATTATAGCTAAGAAGAGGAAGAGAGCCGAGAGAATGGAAGCAGATCTCCCGCGCCACCCTGAGCAAGGTCCTCGTCCAAAGAAGGCCTGGACGGGAGAGAAGAAAGATTGAGACAACAAGAGGGCAAGTTCTTCAAGCATGGAGTCAGCAATATATGCCCTTGAACATGCCACTTGAACAAGTGCTTATGCAAATCAATGATGATGCATCCTTGAAGTGGCCGGAAAAAATGAAAGGAGATCCCAATAAGCGCAATAGGAACAAGTATTGCCGCTTCTACAGAGATCATGGACATGACACAGACGAATGTTTTGATTTAAAGCAGCAGATAGAGAATCTTATCAGGCAAGAAAAATTGAGAAATTTTTTTGGATGAGATCACAAGGATGAGAAGTTGAAGGGAAAGCTAGAAGAGTCGTCATAACGTCCACTTGAAGAAATAAGAGTTATTATAGGAGGGACCTCGACAGGACAATCTTCCAAGTCGAGGAAAACGTACCTGAAGGTAGTACAAAACGTCCAACTTTCTGGACGACCCTTAAGGGCGAGGGTAATGGATGAGTAAGCCATTACGTTCACGGACGAGGATGCTGAAAAGGTTCATTACCCACATGATGACGTGATCGTCATCACTTTGCTCATTGCTGATTATACGACTAGAAGGGTATTGGTAGACAATGGAAGTTCGGTGGACATCTTATATTACCCTGCCTTCCAACAAATGAGGCTTGGACGAGATTAACTTCGTCTAGTAAATTCGCCCTTAGTAGAATTTGAAGGGATGAAAGTGTAGCCCGTGGGTACCATTACATTACCTGTGGCGGTAGGAGCATATCCACAACAGATAACCAAAGAAGTAAACTTTCTTATCGTGGATTGTTTATCGTTATACAATGCTATCATTGGAAGACCGACTTTAAACAGTTGGAAGACAGTAACATCTACTTACCATTTGTCTGTTAAGTTCCCAACAGATTACGGAGTAGGTCAAGTGCAAGGAGACCAATTAGCCGCTAGAGAATGCTATCTAGCTATGTTGGCCATGAACGAGCACGTACAAACGATGAGCATAGATGAGAGAAGGATTACCACGGAGCCCATGGAAGCGCTGGAAGACGTTCCTTTGGACAAGAGTAACCCCGAGAAGTTCACAAGGATTGGAGCAAGCATGGAAAAGAAGATGAAGCAAGATCTTGTCCATTTTTTAAAGAAGAGCATGGATATGTTTGCATGGAGTCACGAGGACATGTCGGGTATTGACCCGAGTGTAATCACCCACCGTCTGAACGTGTATCCTTCCTCCAAGCTCGTACGTCAAAAGAAGGAGTTTTTGCTCTCGAACAAGATAATGCTATTAAAGAAAAAGTCTAAAAGTTGACCATGACAAAATTTATCCGGGAAGTTTATTATCCGGACTGGTTGGCTAATGTGGTAATAGTCAAGAAAGCTAACGGCAAGTGGAGGATGTGTGTGGACTTCACCGATTTGAACAAGGCTTGCCCAAAGGATAGCTATCCGTTACCACGCATTGACCAGCTGGTGGACTCAACTGCGAGTCATAAATTACTAAGTTTTATGGACGTCTTCTCAGGCTATAATCAAATAAGGATGGACGAGATGGACTAAGAAAATACATCTTTCATTACCAGCCAAGGTTTGTTTTGCTACAAGGTGATGCCCTTTGGTTTGAAGAACGCGGGGGCGATTTATCAAAGGCTGGTTAACCATATATTTCGTCCACAGATTGGATGGAATGTGGAAGTTTATGTAGATGATATGCTGGTAAAGAGTTTGGACGAGGAAAAGCATTTGGACGACCTTCAAGAGACCTTTGATACGCTTAGACGATATAACATGAAGTTGAATCTGAGCAAGTGTGCCTTTGGAGTTTCATCATGTAAGTTTCTTGGGTTCATGGTTTCACATAGGGGAATTGAAGCAAACCCCGATAAAATCCAAGCGATACTGAATATGCCGCCCTTAACAGATTCGTCTCAAAAGCTACTGACAAGTGTTTACCTTTCTTTAAAGTTATTAAGAAGGCATTCGAATGGACGGATAAGTGTTAGAAGGCCTTCCAAGACCTCAAGACCTACCTCACCACAGCTCCTCTGCTAAGCCTATCCATACCAGGTGAAGAATTATATTTGTATTTAGCAGTATCCCTGCATGCAGTGAGCTCAACGCTAATTAGAGAAGAAGGGAAGATACAAAAGCCGGTTTATTATACAAGCTGAGCGTTAAGAGGGGCAGAAGGACGATATCCCATGATGGAAAAGCTAGCCTTTGCCTTGGTCACAACTTCTAGGAAGTTAAGACATTACTTTCAGGCTTATGTCATAAATGTCTTGACAGATCATCCACTAAAGAAGGTGATGAACAAGTTAGAAGTCGCAAGACGACTAATCCAATAGGCCATAGAATTCAACGAGTTTGATGTCGGGTACCAACCAAGAAGCGCAATAAAAGCATAGGTATTGGCGGATTTCATTGCAAAGTTCACTCCCAGTCAAGGCGAGCTAGACGGGGTGGACGAAGCTCAGAGGTGGGTCGTCAATGTGGATGGCTCGTCCACATTATATGCAGGAGGAATTGGAGTTATACTTAAGTCCCCAGAAGGAGATAAGTTGAAATACGCAACTCATCTACAATACCGAACCACCAACAATGAAGCTGAATATGAAGCTCTCCCTAAAGGATTGGAATTGGCTAAATCCTTATAAGCAGAATTAGTGGTTGTCCAAGGAGATTCTCAGTTGATTATCAATCAAGTGAATGAAATGTGTGAAGTTAAGGAAGATCGGATGAAGAAGTATCTCAAAAAGGTAAAGCAACTTGTCAAGAAATTTAAAGAAGCCAGTTTTGTTCAACTCCCAAAGGAGGAAAACATGGAAGCAGATGCTTTGGCAAAAGCAGCTTCAGCAGGGGGAGCTATGGACGAGTATGATAAAGTCCAACACATGCCAAGCATAGATCTTCTAGAGGTACAGTAGATTGAAGGAGAAGAAAATTGTAGCTATATAATTATTAGAAAAAAATATAAGAATTTTATAAGATTTTGACATAAAACTCCCCTGCATTTTAAGACACAAGTTATACATAATTCTATCTCTGAAGCGAAAATCATTCTATAAAAATCGTTGATCGAAACAATGTCAATGAGATTTGAAAATCAAAAAATTTATTATCTCGTACTATCTACTAACCCATAGTCTGTGGAAATCAAAATCAACAATTTAATTTAATATAATGATATTTCATAATTTGTACTAATTAATTTTGTATGCAAATTTGTTAAATAAGAGCATTAGCATTAGGTGTGTCAAATGCCAAAAATTTGACATTTGGCACACCAAACACCAAAAATTTTGCCTCGTGAGGTGTGTCAAATGCCAAATAGATTTGGCGTTTGCTACAGTTCAATTCTACTAATAGAATTGTATAGTCAAAATGCTAAACATATTTCTCATTATTTTATTAAACTTTTCTCTCTCCTCCATATCTCTCTCTCTCTCTCTCTCTCTCCTTGATCTGTTGCTTCTCTCTTATCTTAGTCTCTTCCTCTCTCACTTTCTTCTTCTTCCTTCACTCTCTTCTCTCTACTTGCTTCCTTAGACTTTGCTGATATCACCACGCCATGCTGTCAATATCACCATCTTCCTCAATCACACACCATCGATCTTGTTCTCTTCCTCAGCAACATGCTGCTGATCTTGCCCTCCTCCTCAACCACACCGCCGATTTGGCCCTCCTTCTCCTCTAGCCACACTGTGAACCTTGACCTCTTTCTATTATTATTATTTTGGTTGTTATGAGTTTTTTTTTTGGGTGGTTGTGAGTTTATTTTGATGGGTTGTATTGGGTAATTTTGGTGGGTTGCAATGATTGTGGGTTGATTTGGTGGTTGTGGTTATGGTGGCAGGTGGTGGTTGGTTGATTTTGGGTTTTGGTTATGGTGGTAGATGGTTGATTTTGAATGGTGGTGGGTTTGCAGTGGTGGTGGTGGTGGTGGTGGTGGTGGTGGGGGGGGGGGGGGGAGGGGGTTTCCGGTCTATTGGGGTGGGTTGTGGTGGTGGCGGTGGCTCTCATGGGTGATTATGTGGATTTTGTATTTTGTCTTTTGTCTTTTTAGGTTATTTTAATGTGTTATATATTTTTTTTCAACGTGTTATATAGAATAATAGAACATCTGATGTAAATGAATTATAAAATGGTATTTTGAAATAAAGTAACTTTTTATGTGTGAAAATATCATTTTTTTTTTGCAACTCTTGATGCTAGTGCATAGGAATAAATAATAAATGTTGGACATGATGAAGAAGAAAATGTCATTGAATTTGAAGAAATTGTTTTACAAGATGCCGAAAACAATGATAGCATTGACATGGACTATGGAGAAGAAATTATTAGGAAGGATTATTAATAAGATGGAAAATAAATTATTATTTTCACTAATATATAATGTATTATCAGTTTTAAGTTTAACCAATTTGAACGTAGATTTCATAAATATATTTTAATTTGATTTATTTAATTAGATTTATCAAATATTATTATGAAGGGGATGATCAAATTAGTCATTAACTAAATATTTTTTTAAATCAATAAATATACTGTAGGGTCAGATTTTGCAGCCCAAGCCCAAGGAGGTGTGGATTTGGAGCCCACTGAACCCAAAACAATAAATTTGTAGAGAGTGGGTGAAAGAGCTAGGCTAATAATGAAAATAACAGTATTCAACAGCGACACTAGTGGGAGAATATGAATTAATATGTGCTCGGACGGATGTAAGTGTCTCGTCCGAAGAGGTGATTTTCATTGATGAACTTGGGTTACAATTCTTAGAGCTACAGTAAAATAATACACTCCTTTCTCTCTCTTCTTTTTCGATCCCCTTCTATCAGAAACACCTCTCTCTTATATAGTACTGCCTTTCCACATCTTCACCGTCCACTTGTTCATCATCTAGGCGCCCACTTGAGTGCATGTCCCATCACACTCCCCCTTTAGCCCTGTCTGAGTGGCGGTAGCTGAGGATGCACTGTTCAGGGGTCTTCTCCACATAAATGCGGTCAGAAGGGTAGGTGCAGTGCATTAAATGCGGTGGTTGAAGTCTGTCTCCTTGATATTTCTCTGTTCCTGTTACCTTCTTGTGTGTCCGAGGCCCCCTTCTCTCTTAACACTTGTCAAACAGATCACTTAAACCTCCCATACACGTGTCGGGCAAAAACCTCGTCGGATCCGAGGGTGTCGGGATTCTCGGACATATGAACATCTCCTCGGATAGTGCACGTACTCATCTCCAGACATTCTCCTTTTACATGGGCCTCTGACTGAGTGTCTTCGTCTCCTCGGACGAACAGTATTCCTCATACAGGGCCTTGGGCCCAATACGTTGGGTTGGGCTTTTTCTCCTCCCACATATACTTTTTATAAATGTATTTTTATAATTTTTATGTAAATTTTATAAAGTGTTTGTATATCTTATAATACATGATACAATACAAAAACATTAAAAATCAATTCACGGGACATTTTTTATTTTTATTTTGAATAAAAGACTTTATTAAAAAGGAAACAAGCTACAACACAACCCGGGATGCCTTTGCCAAGATAATGTTAACAAAACGTAGTGGGCTGAATACCAGATCAAAAGTACGAAACAAAAATTGGTTAAGGGGCCAACTGGATAGTACATGAGCACCATGATTAGCCTCCCTGTGTACCCAATTAAAGAATACATGGTCAAAGTCACTAATTACATTCTTAACTAACACAACAAAATTCAAAAGTCTCCATGGAACTGAGAGCAACCACTCTCTATAACACATTTGCAAATAGGAAAATTAAGAGCTATATAAATAGCCAATAGAATAACATTAGTCTCTGCTTGGACAAGGATACCAGTGTTCACTTTCTAAGAACTTGCAAACATCAATTTTAGAGTACCTTGGGTTTTGAAGACTATGATTGACACTACTTACTCTACTTTTATAGTGCATCAATCAAAACATAACACCTTAGTATGTTTTGAAATTAGGTATAAAATTTGAAGTGTAACTAGAGCTATTTTAAATAATGCCTAAAAGTTTTAACCAAAAAATAAAACCTAAAAGAAAACTTTTTTTTTTTGGAGATGGAAAACAATTTATTTTTTTTACATTAATTGGGGTTTTAAACATTTTTGTTAATTTTATATTCAATTTTATGGAGGGAATATTTGAACCTTGAATATCTCAATTAAAAATATTAAGAAGCTAAGTATTTTCCGAATGGTGATTTTTTGAATGCGGCGTTGGGGAGGCAGCCATCCTATTCTTGGCATAGTATTATGGAAGCTCAAAGGGTTGTTAAATTAGGATGTCGCTGGCAGATTGGTAATGGAGGTTCGGTACACCTGTGGAGAGAAAAGTGGCTGCCCTCCCCGCCTTTGCACAAGCCTGCTACTGTTCCTCATTTCTTCCCTGATGATGCCTTAGTTTCTGCTCTCATTTATTCGGAGACAGCAACTTGGAAGTCAGATATAATCCAGAGGTCTTTCTTCCTTTTGATGCTGAAGCTATTCTTTCTATTCCTCTTAGTCCATTGCTGCCCGCTGATAGGATGATTTGGGCTTACACTCCATCAGGTCGGTTTACTGTGAGTAGTGCTTACCGTGTAGCTCGCTAAGCGCGGTGTGATACTCATCAGGGAGAGAGCTCGACCTCACAGCCTGTGGTGTCCTTCTGGCGATGTATCTAGAAGTTGCCGCTGCCCAACAAAATCAAAGCTTTTGCATGGCGTGCTTGTAGGAATATCTTGCCCACGAAATCCAATCTGTTTTCTCAGAATGTAACCCATGATGATGTTTGTGATAAGTGTGGGATTGTTGTGGAGTCCACAGGCTTATGTGCTTTAGTTTTGTGCTAAAGCAAAGGAGGTGTGGACAGCTGCGAATATCGATCTCGGTCCAGACGTGGGAGAAGTGAGGGAGTTCATCGATCTGGTTTGGTATGCTCAGAATGTGAAACAGTGGTCTATTCAGGAGTTGGCTTGCTTCTTCTCTATGGCTTGGGGCATTTGGTCCAATAGAAATGAGATTCGGGTAGGAGGGCCTCGCAAATCGGCTTATGGTATTGCTGGATGGATGTTGGACTATTTGGAGGAATTTCAAGTGGCAAACCATCTTAAGATCAAGACTCCAGAGGTAGATGTTGGTTGGGTTCTTCCTCAGCAACCGTGGCTCAAAGTCAATGTTGATGGTGCAATCTTTGAGAGGCAGCGAGCTGTGGGTATTGGTGTCGTTATCAGGGACCATCTCGGGTTGGTGCGTGCTGCACTGAGCATGAAGATTCATGCTCCCTTGGGTTCTTTGGAGATTGAAGCCAAGGCGATGGAGGAAGGTATGCGGTTTGCTTGGGATCATGGTTTCAGTTCAGCCATTTTTGAAGGCGACTCTATGGTGGTTCATAACTCTCTCACTGGATCAATCAATTCTCCTGCCAGTATCTGCAATCTGATTTATGGGTCTTTAATGTTAGCTACTCGGTTTAGAGAATGCTCTTTTTCTGTTGTGCCAAGGTGTGGTAATAAAGTAGCGCATGGGTTAGGCTAGCATGCTAAGTCTTTATCCGAGTCAGTCATGTGGTTAGGAACTTGCCCTCCTTTTGTGGAGCAATTAGTGACTTTTGATGTAATGTTTTCTTCTTCTTAATACAACTGTCGTCGTTCACATCAAAAAAAGAAAAAGAAAAAAAGAAGTGTTAATTTGTCCGCTCTTGATGATAGATCTTTATCATCAGATTAAGACACCAATCAGTTTTTGGTGCAAGAGGGGATTGAACCCAAGATCTTTTATACAACTATCAAAAACTTTACAATTTGAACTAACTGAAACTTACAAATTTTATTTAACCTTGAGGAGACATTATAAGTAACAAGTTTCCACTTTTCAAAAAAAAATAGAGAAAATTTGTACTAGGGCCCGTTTGGTAGAGCATTTTAGCAACATGTTTTCAGTTTTTAAACAACATTACACGCATTTTCACATATTTTTTCACCCACATGTATTTCAAAAAAATTCAAACAATATTACCCTAAACTACTCTACTAAACGGGGACATTAGAAAAATTTGAACAGTAAATATTTGGGTTGTAAACAAGTTTAGGAGCGCGTGCGTGTAGGATTCGAGAAGAATGTGTTATATTTAGGTTTTTGTATGTTTTTATAATTTTTATTTACACATTGGTTTGGACTTCACTCACTCTCAGTAGAGTACTGACTTTCTCTCTTCTTCTTTTATTCGTCATAACTGCCTCTGCGTCTGCCTCAGTCTCAGTCTCAGTCTCAGTCTCTCCTCCTTCCACTTTAAATACGCGCCGCGACAATCATTATTGTTTTTGTATTATTATTATTACATTACACAAACAATTCACCATTATTATTATTTTTATTATTATTATTATTTTTCTGAAACTCTCTCACTCTTACGTGTGTGTGACTCTCTCTCTCTCCTCACACACTCTCAAATCTCTGTGCCCTAGATCCATGGCTTCCCTCTCCAAACCCTGGAGTGTGCTCTAGGGTTTCAATCCTTCTCTCTCTCTGTGAAATTGGTGTTTGCAAACTGTGCCTCTGCTGCAGTAGAGCTATTGTTTTCAATGTACTGTAAGTGAATTGAAGATTCTCACAGTTTTTGTGTGAAGCTTTTACTTTTGGGATTTTAGGGTTTGAGTTTAGCAATTTTAGTTGGGGGGGTTTTATTTTCTGTGAATTTTTTGCAAGTTTGTGGTTTGGAGTAGAGGAGTGAAATTCTAGTGGAAAAGAACTGTGCTTTTGTTGGCATTGTGGATTGGTTTTTACTCAGTTGTGTCAAGGTTTTCAAGATTCTAGGGTTTTGTTTCTGCTAATTGCAAGACTTTTACTTTCTGAGTAGTGAAAATTGGTTGATTTGATACTAGTGTTGAATTCAATGCTTATTTAAGATACTTTTTTTTTTTTTGGTTTGGAAGTTTGCCAATTATGGGCATGGAAGAAGAGGAAAATAGTGCTAAAATTGGAAGATTTGAGGGGTGAATATTGATTCAAGAGGTGAGTTTTGTTGTTGGGGGTGGTTTTGGTGCACAATGGGTTGCCTTTGTTGCAAGCCCTCTGCTATTGAGGATAGCAAGGAGAGCCCAAGAGAGCGGTTCCCGAGCAAGGCCTCGTCGGACTTGCGGGGGTCCAGGGTGACCTCGTCGAGAAGGGAGGAAGTGCATCGAGCAAAGGATCGATATGATAGTAATGATGGGAGGGCAATGTTGATTGATAAGCATGCGAATGGCTCAGTTCGGTTACACAGTGAACATTTTGAGAGGAAGAGGGAGAAAATGGAGTACGTTGTTGCTCAACATCCGGGGATGGGTAGTATTCCAAAAGCAACAGAAGGGGAGCAGGTTGCAGCAGGGTGGCCGTCATGGCTGGCTGCAGTTGCTGGAGAGGCTATTAAGGGATGGACACCACGGCGTGCAGATTCTTTTCAGAAGCTGGATAAAGTATGATCCTTTCCTTATTTGCCATTTTGGAAGTTACATTATGTTGGGTATTGAGGGAAACTGAGAATGCTTATGGTACTTTGCAGATGATTATTTATTTTTTTGAATTATATTGCTTTATTAATCAGTCCAATCACATAATTTTGAGTGAATTGATTTTTTTTTTTTATATTGAAAGTGCATTTGGGCTTATATATAGTATATAAGACTTTATTGTAAATTCCTTTCCTTGTTCATATGGAAATAAGACTTTCTGAACTAAAAAATTCAATAGCATGTTTATTTTTCTATAACGTATTCTAGTTAGGGATCCATGTGGAAATAAGACTCCTATGGAATTGTTACTATAGGGAGTGAGTTAATTACTGACATCTAAACTTCCTTCAGCTAATAGCATTGTTCTAATTAATATTATGATTGGCAATGGGTTATAAGCCAATGAGTTTCAGCTCAATGACACTTCCTTTTCTTATAAAAAGGGAGTGGAGGGTGAGTTGTGGAATACTAGAAGAAAAGAATAAAGACTCTAAAGCTAAAGGAGAGAGCAAAGATGCACATATTTTTATTGGTGCATGAACTTGATACAACAGAAGAGGACTCATATAAAAGACTGCTCATTTTAAATTTGTAAACCATCTCCTCCTACATTGTATAGTGGCGTGAGAGTTGTGATCATTAGCCTTATCTTTATTAAAGGTCCATTTGACAATGCCTAGGACTGGAAAGGAGTTGTTTGTAGATTGGAGAGGGACATTTGGTAAGTGTAAAAGTGGTGCGATTTGGGGGGCTGTTCCTTTTGTATTATGTGTACTATTTATCAGTAGAGGAATAATCCCACTTTTAATGAAATAGAACTGAATGGAAATTCTCTTAACCATCTTTCTATGTTCTCTATTGGACTGGCTGTCCACTGTGGGCCGCAGCCATTGTGATGCTTTCTTGGATTTCTTGCTCTAGTAAACTTAGGTTCTAAGCGCTTGGAAGGATGTAATACACATCCTGTTGTTCCTTTTCTTCTTCTTTTATTTTATTTAATAATGAATAAATAAATTTTGTAACTTTATCCTTTTGTTTAAGAAAATTGATTAGCCAGTTTCAAGAAGAAGAAGAAGAAGAAGAAGAAGAGTAAAAGGCCTGATTAGTTATAAAACATTAGGTTAGGTTTGACCCAGGATATAGTAAGGGCTAGGGTATTAGGCAGTTTGAATCAGTGATGAAACTCTGATTAATGGCAACTGCAATCTAACTGTTGTTCTTATTAGCACTCATCAAAAAAGAATGAGAAAAATAGGAACTGCTGTTCTTATTCGCAAAACAGAATCGATAAATAGGATTGATCAAGGAGATTTATCACATCTAGCTACCCACTGGATACTTCCAGAGATTGACTTGGAAATAATCTTTTATTAATACCATTTAGCTAATTCAGAAATATGTACATTTGTGCCATAGCTCATTGGCTAAAACTTGAATCAGTGATGAAACTCTGATTAATGGCAACTGCAATCTGACTGTTGTTCTTATTAGCAAAACAGAATCAATAAATAGGTTTGATTAAGGAGAGTTATTACATCTAGCTAATCACTGGATACCCCCAGAGACAGACTTGGAAATACTCTTTTATTAATACCAGTTTGCTAATTCGGAAATACGTGCATTTGCACCAGAGCCCATTGGCTTGGAACTATAGAATATCCGAACAACCCATTGTTAAGGATATTATTCTTCCTGTTCCATTGTTCATTTTTGTTTACTATGATATTTCAGCTGTCTAATGCTTATAATGCAGGGTAGAGGTAAGGTAGCTTAATTGAATTCACAAAGACCAGCTTATTCTATTTAGCTGTTACAAGTGGTGCTTTAGTTTCTCTCTCTCTCTCTCTCTCTCTCAGCTGTCCACTTTAAGTTGATATTACCTGTTGGCTGGTTTTGGATTGTCTTATGATTTTTTTTTTCTTTTTATTTATTTGTTTTGCAGATTGGCCAGGGAACTTACAGTAATGTATATATGGCTCGTGACCTTGAACATAATAAAACCGTTGCTTTAAAGAAAGTAAGGTTTGATAACCTGGAACCTGAGAGTGTTCGCTTTATGGCTAGGGAAATTCACATTCTACGTAGGCTTGATCATCCAAATGTAATTAAACTGGAAGGTCTAGTTACATCAAGGATGTCTTGCAGCTTGTACCTTGTTTTTGAGTACATGGAACATGATTTGGCAGGGCTGGCTTCACACCCTGGTCTCAAATTTACAGAAGCACAGGTATTATAGATTCCTTTTCTCCTACCCCTCCCCTCCCCCTAGACACTGCAATTTGCTGTTCTATAGCATGCTTTAAGTTTTGCTTTCTGTAAATGCAGTCCACAATGATGTGACCATTAAATTGTTTTCCAGAGATGTTAACGTCAATTGATATTACTTATTCATATATTTTGCAATTGCACTCAATGGAAATCTATCTTCTAATATTTATAAATCTTGGGATATTATGTTTCTGTTTAGTTTGCTAATTGAGTTGATGTTTAATTCATTTATTTCCAGGTCAAATGTTACATGCAGCAACTTTTACGGGGATTGGATCATTGTCACAGCCGTGGCATTCTGCATCGTGACATAAAGGGTTCCAACCTTCTAATTGACAACAATGGCGTCTTGAAGATTGCAGACTTTGGTCTGGCTAGTTTTTTTGATCCCCATCAAAGTCAGCCACTTACAAGTCGTGTTGTAACTCTTTGGTACCGGCCACCAGAGCTTTTACTTGGAGCCACTTACTATGGAACGGCAGTAGATTTATGGAGTACAGGTTGTATACTCGCTGAATTATATGCTGGCAAGCCTATTATGCCTGGAAGAACTGAGGTATTTGTTTTTTTCCCCACCAAACATGTGGAATTGATCCCTTACTTTCTTGTGATTAATGTGCACGATCTGCTGTTTTTGCTTTTCATAACAATCTATGTCACTGTTATTAGAGTTATGCACAATTTATTTTATCAATCATATTATTGGTTAAGAACCTGTCTTTTCTACTTACAGGAAGTGATTACCTTTTAATTATTGCTAGGCATGCAGTTTGTGGCTGCTAATTGCCATTTATGTTTCAAAGGTTTAATTGTTTGGACTTTTGGAATTACTGTTATTATTATTTATTTTTTTGGTTAGAGAACTATAAGGACATGCTAAAAGTTTTTTCTTAGTTAAGAGATGAGCAGAGATAGATATTTACAAACAAAAGTAGGGTGCAAGGCTTTGGATCTAGTTTGAAGGAATATGTTTCCTTTCCTAAGAAAATGCCATTATTGTGGAGATGTGTGATGGAGAGTTGATTTTGAACATTCAGTTAGAGATTGGTGGTCACTGGTTATAGTAGGCATGTTGTAGTTTTGTTACTTTTGTATTGTTCTCAACTTCTCAGACTTGCAAATTACCTAATTTTTTTGTGATCATCACACTGTCTTTAAGGTGAATTATAGTTTACATAAAAAAGACATCCCCAGTAATAATTGTACAGATGACATGTAACTAAAATCTGTCTCTTCTTCTTCTTCTTCTTCTTCACTTTCAGCATGTCTTTTTGCTTCTCTTACTTTGAATTAGCTTAGTTGTTTAAATTATCATTGAACTCTTCATTTTGTTGCCTTCTAGGTTGAGCAATTACATAAAATTTTCAAGCTTTGTGGCTCACCTTCAGAGGATTATTGGAGAAAATCTAAGTTGCCTCATGCAACCATATTTAAGCCCCAGCAACCTTACAGACGCTGTGTGGCGGACACATTTAAGGATTTCCCTGCTCCAGCATTAGCATTAATGGATACCTTACTTTCCATAGATCCTGCTGATCGTGGATCTGCAGCTTCTGCACTCAAAAGTGAGGTATGAAGTTTTAGATAAATGAAGTCTTATAGAATTTCTTTTTATTGTATTTCTGCTGAGTGTGTTTTATCTTTATTTTATCATTTTTTACCAGATTTTTTTGCTTTGGCCATGAAATTGATTTATAAAAATTAAAAAAAAAAAAAAATTATTATCATGACCTGTTCTTTTTTAGTTCTTGTCATGTTACTGCCATAACAGTACATTTAGAAAAGTTTCAACATATTTGTTTTGCTATTTTCTTGTGGCTATTAGTTATTGTGATTATTTGTTTACATTTTATTTTTTGGTTTATGTTCTCCAGTTCTTTACAACAAAACCACTTCCCTGTGATCCTTCGATCTTGCCAAAATATCCTCCTAGCAAAGAGTTCGATGCAAAAATACGGGATGAAGAAGCCAGACGGTGAGGATTTTTTTAATTAAAAAAAAAAAAAATTCATAGCTACAAAGCACCTCTCTTCTGATGTTTATGGTGTTACACAGATATGTCAAAATGGCAGTTGTATAAGTATCTGATACATATTAATATTGACATGTCAGATATTATCAGATTGTATTCATTAATTGAAATATCAATTTTACATTAATGTCCTTGATAGGCCTGAGATATGGCATGGAAATGGAACAAGCACCTCCCAATCTTATAAAAGACCAGATCAAAGAAACCCAAGGAACTAACAGAAAGTGAGAGAGCGAGAGTGTGCAGATTTGTTCATCTTCCAAGCTGATTGAGAAGGGTTTCTAGGGAACAGGATTGATTCATTTAGTTTGTTGTTTTCATACAAACTGTACTGATGTCTATAGGTCCAACTTCTGAATTTTATTGGCTTTTTAGACCTGAGATATGGCACAGAAATGGAACAAGCACCTCCCAATCATATAAAAAGACAATATCAAAGAAACCCTAGGAACTACAAGAGTGAGAGAGAGTATAGATCTGTTCATTTCAAGCCAGTTGAGAAGGGTTTCTAGGGAGCAGGATTGATTCATTTAGTTTGTCGTTTGCATACAAACTCTAGTGGTGATTATAGATCCAACTTTTAAATTCTATTAGCTTTTTAGGCTTTAATGAATGATGCATTATTGTGAAAGCAATGTTTATACATATGTTTCACTGGCTATTGACATTTGAACTCCTGTTGATGAAAAAGTGATAGCTGGCTAAGGTGCTGTATGCACTAATATCTTCTTGTTTCTTTCTCTTTTCATTTATTTTTACACGGATAGACAAGGAGCAGCAGGAAGCAAGGGCCAGAGAATTGACCTTGAAAGGAGAGGACCAAGAGAGTCACGAGCCATTCCAGCTCCTGATGCCAATGCTGAATTAGTCTTGTCAATGCAGGTAACCTCATGTTTATTTTAGTTGTTTTTCTTACCACTCTATTTCCAATGGGGAGTGGGTGTTATAATTTGTGTTTTTGATTGTGATTTTAGTGTTTGCCTATTATCATTTTAGTCCTGGTTCCTTAACCTTTGCTTGATAACATGTGTAGTTTTAAAACCAGAATGGACTGCCCTGTCAGGTCCGGTTTGATTGCCCAGATCTTTAGGTTTAGAAAACTGGACAATTCAAATTGTTTTTTTTAACTGTTTGAACCACCTATCAGACTGGTCAACTGTGATACTGGTTGCAGTTGGACTGAGTCTGAAATGTTTGGAAAATTGCAGATTATCATGGACATGGAGAATCAAACCTGTTACCTCCTATTCAATAGCTTACCAGCCAACCATCAGTTCATGTGCCTTTGTTGTGTTAGTTAAATGAATAACTATTATATTTATTTCTCATTCAATCCTCTCCCATTCCCTGCCAAATGGGTTGCACACACTCCCCCACCTTCGTTATTGCCTCTTACCATTTATGATGTTAACACATTTGACTGTCTGAATTGATAACTAATACAGAATTTACGAATAAAATCAATGAACTTTTATATTGCTTTGATTTTAGCAAATATTTTTATACTTTTCCATTATGTTATTTACTAGAAATCATTATCATGGCTCTCTCCATACATACCATTGAATTTGTGTTCTTTTTTGAATTTATTAGTAATTTCAGAAATGTGCTTTTCGCATGTGAATGTGTTGTTTGTTAATTTACTTAGAAAATGATCTTGTTTTAGATTAAAATGATTTGTATTTGAAGAATTGTTAAACACAATATTTATCATGTTTGGTTATGCCTTAATTTTTTTTCTATATAGTGTATACCTTATAAAAGTTGTGAAAATACATTTGAAAATTGTTTTTTTTTTCATAAATAACGTAAAATATATATTAAAGAAGAACACAGCCCCATACGTAGGAAATGTACTAGAAAGGAAAAAACATCAAGAAACCAAATTACAATGATCAAACAAAATAGGAAGAGAAAAACAAGAAAAAGATGGTAAAACTAAACACCATTTACAATGTTGTCAGTTTTACAAATTTAATCCATTTATTTGTATCTTAATTAATTGTTAAAATCAATATGATGTCATCACGGTTTGGCTTCTAGTTGAACCCTGGTCCAACCTTAAAACCTTAAACTTCTCTTTTTTCAGTTCTTTACTGCTCTTTTTTTAAGACATTGAATATGACATGCTTAATTTCAAATTTCAAAGAGTAATAATAAAAAAAATAAAAAATAAAAAAAAAACAGAGAAGAAAGCTCTACTTTGTGCGTTACATGCACAAATGTTGAATGAATAGCATAAGTTTACCGCAATTTTTTTAGGCATATAACATTGTTTTGAATTTGTATCCCTTTTCATTAAAAAAAAAAAAAAAAAAAAAATCCTCTGTTGGCAATGCGGATTCAATGGAAGTGTCATCATTAAAAATTCAAGTTATAGCTTGGTTATTTGTGTATATCAAATCACATATTATCCATTTCTCTATGTAGAAGTGCCAACACGTGTTTTTTTTTTTTTTTCCCAATTTATTTGAATTTCTTGATCTTTTTTACTTTTTCTTGAGTTTTTTTGGTGTATCTCTTTGTATGCTTATCGTATAATTAGGTTTTGCTCCTTTTCACTGGATTAAAATTTTTCTATGTGGAACCAAAAGCCTTCCATTTTTTACTGGTCACAAAGCTTGGGTTTTTTTTATTTGTACTATTTATGTTAAAATTAGATGGCTTTTTGTGTGCGCCCTTAATAATATATATGTACAACACACACACACACATACACGTGCGTGTGTGTGTGTGTCTTATAATGGTTTAATTCAAAGTTCAATACAATGTAAAAGAGCTTACTATATGAGAAAGAATTAGCATGAATGTATTCAACTTGTCATTGGATATGCCCTGTACTTATCCCAAAAAAAAGGTCCTGTACTTATATTACATTGTGCAGACTTCTGTAAATTCCTTAAAAGAAATTGAGTAAAGTGATATTTAGACTCAATGATAACTTGATTTCATTCACTGTTGCGAGTTTATTATTTTGTTGGAGAAACTAGCTTGGGAAGCATAGATCAGATACTTGGAATATGGTTTCGGGTTGTTTGGACAGAGTGGAATCAGCACTTGTTTGAGGATACCGAAAATCATTGGATCATTTAAAAGATTTGTGCCAGTGCACTCTTTTGAATTGGTCTCAGTGTTGGAGTTGCTTGGATTGTTCATCCAGCATAGAGTTCCTTGTTTCTGCAATATGAGCACTGTGATAGCATTCTGAAGTTTATCACTGCTAATTTCATCTGTTAATTTTATTTTTTCATGTCAAAAAATATCTATACTATGTCTCTTTATCATAATGTTAGACTATTATTCTGATCTCTTTCAAATGCCTTGTTTGTGTTATCTAAGCCTTATTTTAGCAATCTATATAAACTAATTTTTTGTATTTCTTCTTGTTTTTTCTTTTCTTTTTAATCAATCTTGTCTTTATCCTATAAATTCTATGTTAATAATTTCTTTTGTTACAGAAAAGACAAGGTCAGTCCAACTCTAAGAGCCGTAGTGAAAAGTTTAACCCTCATCCTGAAGAAGTTGCTTCTGGATTTCCAATTGATCCACCTAGACCATCACAAGCTGTGGAAGGAAGTATGGAAACCCAGGAGCATCATCATAAGAGGGCCTCCCATTCAGGGCCACTGGCTCACCGAGCTGCATGGGCAAAGGCTGGGAAGAACCTGGAGGATGCTGCAAAGATTTCAACTGGGGCTGAGTTGTCAACAATGTCAAGTTTTGGGGAAGTAAGGAGGATGTCTGAAGATCGCAGACAGAGGTCTAATTCTTCACAACCAGAAATTGCAAAATTTATAGGCAGGTTTCCAGGATCCTTTAAGGAGGGCTCAGACTTTGTGACACAACAAGATCAAAAGCTTCACTCACAGGGAATTGCAGGTTCTCATAAAAAAGAAGATGCAAAATTCAACAACAAAGACCCAATTCTTGTAAGTAGTTAAACTTTCTTCTCCCCTTAAATAATTAGTTTTCTTTTTTAAGATTTGTTGGTTGTAATAGATTTCTTATAAAAAAGAAAAATTGAAATAATTTTTCTTTAAAATTTGTTGGTATTACTTGTCAGCTATAAAATAGATTTATATTTTTGTGTTTATTTTAGCTGTCGTAATGTTTACTAGTACTCCTAGAAAGAAGGCCTAATTCTTTGTATTTAGTGAGATTGTCTATTATAAAGAAATTTTCAGCCTAATGATTTGTAATATTTGACTTCCTTAAAGCCAATTATTCTTTCTAATCTGTTTAAGAAGTATTTCCTTTTGAGTGCCTGGTCTCTTCCTTTTGCTTCTCTGATTGCCTGATACATGTTTTTTGTCTGTATTTGGTTCAGCTTGGTTATGGGTCAAAGGGTCACAAAATACACTACTCTGGCCCATTGATAGTTCCATCTGGCAACATGGATCAGGTGCTGAAGGACCATGATCGGCAAATCCAAGAAGCTGTTAGACGTGCACGCCTCGACAAGGCAAAGGTCAGAAAAGCACATGTTGAAGGGAATCAAATATCAACTAATGCATTATTTGTTTCTGGTCGTTGAACTGGTTGAAGTGAACCCCAAATAAAGCCAAGCATCTTCAGGATTCAGGAAGATCACCACATACAATTTGGCTGGTGATTTTCTCTTGCACACAATGCAAGTTACTTATTGGGTGGGGTTTTTTTGTATAGGTCTTAGAAGGAGCGCTAGTGGCCATTTTTAGCTAAGCTTAAAGCTTATTGAGAAATCTCTCTCTCTCTCTCTCTCTCTCTCTCTGCAATTGATCACATATATTTTCTTTCTACTTTTCAACTGATATTGCTTAAGTATGGGCCATTCTTGTAGATCTTATTTATTATTATAAGCTGTAGAGTATTTAGAAAATATGACATCTTTCGTGATGAAAAGAGTAAGATGTTGCATCCTCCACATTGAGTGTGCATTAATCTCCTCTTGTTTCTGTCCTTCCTATAAGATCATTCTTGTAGTGGCTGTAGTGTTGGAGAATTCAGCTGCATGCTGTTATTGTTATCTTTTTTCTGATTTTAAGGCAAACTCCACTTTCCCTCGGTCCTCTCTCTTTTCCCCACCCTGTTGTCCCAGGTCTGGATCTGGGTCCTACTTTTTTTCCATATATGGCTACACTGGTGGCTGCTTATCTTGTTTGTCATTATATCACCTAAACTTGTCTAATCTTCCCCTTATGCCTTTGTCTATGTTTCTTCTCAAGCTGACCATTTCTTACTGTGGTGGTCCGCGGTGGGTTTATTATTATTTATTTACCTTATAGGTATGCGGTCCTGCACTGTGCCAAAGTAAATGGTGCTGCTGGCAATTGAACTAATCCATTTGAGTGTTCATGTTTTTCTTCCCTGGCTGCTAGTGTTGGTCTGCCACACTTTTCTACTCTAATTCAATAAGAAATCTTGTATGGTAGTGATGAAAAGTGTCTTTGGATTCCCTAGTACAGGATGTACCAAAAAAATGATAATGTGTGTGAGAGAGAGAGTTTTGAAAAATCTAATATGGTTTTGTTTGATCTACTATAATTCATCATGGACTCAAATCTGGATAATTGTTGATTCCAGTCAAGGGGAGGGTTTGAAAAGTCAAGTTTGTAATTGTAGCCAGTTGAAAATTCAAATATGTTGGTTCTCGAAGAGGAATGAGCATTATAATTAGATAAAAGTTCCAGACCAAAGATTACTGCTGCATCTGGTGTTTCTTCTTGCTTAGCCCCACCTCTGAAAGGACAATGCACTCTCTCCTTGTTCTCTGCTATTTCTTACCAAACTCTCTTTCCTCCAATCTACCTTGGCAGTTGAATTCAACTTTGATGGCTTCAATCCTTCAGACCTCTTACTCTTATGGCACTACAACTCTGAATTCTCATGTTCTTTCTCTGACACAAAACACTACCTTTTCCATTGGTAGAGCTCTGTATCATACTAAAATTCCCACAAGATCCTCAGACTCCACTAAAACCCTGCCTCTCTCTACCTCTTTCACCTTCTCCATCACCCAATACAAGAATTACCTTCCTGGTCATGATCTAGTTTTCATCTTTATGCCTTCCACTGGCATCCAAGGTGCTGCTTCAGCCCAACATCTAGGCTTCTTGAAACATCACTAATGATGGTGATTCCAACAACCATGTCTTTGGTATCGGATTTGATGTATTTCAAAACCAACAATTCAATGATATTAACAATAATCATGCTGGTGTCGATGTGAATTTCTCTCCCTTCTTTGGTTGTGCACAGAGCTGGATATTGGCTTGACGGTGATAGAAAGAACAATGGTAATAGGACAAAGGTTTTTTTTTTTTATGAAAAGTTGAATAGTGGAGCAATTTATTGTGTGTGGATTGAATACTTTAAATCTCAGCTCAGGGTAACAATGGCTCCCGATAACATTAAAAAGGCCAGAAACCATTGATCAAGGTTGATTTCGATCTTTCCAAGGTTTTTCTTGATGAAATGTATATTGGGCTCTGTGCATCGATTGGGCAACTTATTGAAAATCATCAAATTTTGAGCTGGAGCTTCAATAATTCAGAGTTTACCTGATTTTCTAGGGTGATCTTCGAGAAACTGAAGTGTTTGGTTTGAGCCTTTCTTGTTTAGAAAAATATAAGGCTTTTGCTGCCTACAATACATGGATCCATGTGATGTGGTGGTTAATAAATATAGGCTTCCACTTCATATATGGTTCTCATTTTGAATTGCTTGGTTTATTGACATTATTGTATCATGTCTATTTGTTCATCGCTCTTGATATCTTCTTGTTCCCTCCATTATTAGCAAGATTTGTCAGTAGGGTTCAAATCTCCACTCATTGTTGGTTGGGTTCAAATTTCCACTCCCTGAATTATTAAATGGGTCATGCTAACGAGTGCCCTAAGGGCACTCGTTAATAATTTATTTTAGGAAAGTTTTGATATCACTTTTATAGAAAATGAAAAAAGCTGTCAAAATATTAATTATTTTTTTTTTTCATTTTCCCTAAGGGCACTCATTAGCAAAAGAAGAAGGTATTTATCCCTTTATTCCAGATGAAATGGGAGAGAGTACCTAGGAATTATGTACTATAATTGAATCGGACATAAAACGTTTCACAAGAATCACAACTCTTATGGCAAGGGTTGCTGTTTTGATATACTAGAAGACTAGCTGCTTCAGTGTATGTGAAGCAAATAATAATCCAGTAAAAACGTAAACTTATATATATATATATATATATATATTTTTTTTTTTGGGTTTCCTACCAACCGGTCTACTTATGATCCAGAGTAGGAATGTCTTGCGGAGTTAACCATACAAATACAATAGTCCATTGGTGTGTTGGGGGCAATGATAACATGTTTAATTATTCCAGTCGCAAGAGCTTATTGGAGAGAGGAGAGAGAGAGAGAGAGAGAGAGTATTATAGGACAAAAAGAGTAACTCATTCATTGATGGAAATCTGAGAAGAATCTTTGGAAGTTTGGAACAGGCTATTGTAAGACAAAATGACTTTTTTCCTCTATAAAGATCTTACCTCATAGGCTCATATTGAAATAATTTCAGCTTTTCCTTCTCTTTTTGATTGGTAATATTTCAGGTTTTCCTTCAATTTGTTCCTGTCAGTTGCAAAAGACTTTTAAGAGGTTCTCTAGATCTCTCTCTTCTATTATATGGTCTATTATAATGTTCTTCGGTTGAAGGTAAATTAGAATAGGTTTCTCAAAAAAAAAAAAAAAAAGGTAAATTAGAATAGAAGGTGAAATATGAGGGCTTACCCGAAAAAGAATGCTCCCCTCTACTTACCACGTTGACAACTTATAATGAATAAGATTAGTTTTCTTTCTTTTATCAATGAGTAATTACAGAGGAAATTTAGCTTAGGCAAAAAAGAAAGAGAGAGGAACGTAGAGTAGAAATTTCTCTCTCTTAATTGTATATCAATTTATGTTGTATCCGTAGAGATAACATATGTAGTTACCACTTACCACACTTCCATTGTTTGTCTTTGAGCTAATCTTAATTAGCTCTAAAAAAAAACTAGACTTGCAAAGTAGAAAATGCTCTAATCTTGTTTTGTAATTCCCTATTAGTTCCCTCAATTTACTCCATTAATTCACAATATAAATAATTTTCCCTACTTTTCAATTGTAAAGTTTGTTAAAATCGAACCAAATGATGCATTTTATGTACTTATTTGACTTATTATTGTTGTCATTTGTTAGAGATATATTAGACATATTAGCCTAATGTAATAAGTCCAAGCTCACTCCTACTTGTTCTAGTAGTCAAGGGTTTAGTCGCCTATATATACTCATGTTATAGTTCATTGTAACACATGCTTTGTATTACACTCTTACATAATAAAGATGTAGCCCTAAGGAATTTCTTCGTGGACGTAGGCTGACAAAGCTGAACCACATAACCCTCGTGTTCTCATTGTTCCTATTCTATGCTTCCCCTTCCGCATCCACTCTAGCATACAATATGATATAATACATCGCATTGCTAATATATTTAACATGGTATCAGAGCCAAACTTCATTCTTGGCATTAAACAACTATCTCTACACAACAAAGAAGATTCATACATGTGTAGCACAGATCCACAACAGTGCCCATGCTTGCTTTTAGATTAGGACCCATTACATCACATAGCTCCCATTGAACCACCGTTGTTGTGTCGCTGCTGTGTCTCAGATCACAAGCCTAAGCAATCCGTGCCTCTCTCTTTAAGATTTGTGCACATCAAGGCTTTGCCTGATGAAACCAACCACACAGACGTGCTCAACGGCCTACCGCGACCAAAACCCAGAAAACCCGTCCCCCATCGGTAGCCACACGCGCCTCCATGCGTAGACAAAGGCTCCGGCCCTCCTCACACGCGCTGCCAAGGATTCTCAACTCCCTGATCGGATTTTGGTCACACCCGCCGCTATGTAGGCCTTGTTGTCTGTCGATTTACGAAACCCGAGAATCTGGCCCTCATCTGATGAAACATGCGCCCCCGCGTGCTAACCGTTAATTACATGTGCCTTCTGGGTATCGCACGCTCCACACGCGCCAAAAGACTTCTGCTGATGTCTTCATGATGTCATTCGATGATGTCACTCACTCCACGTCAACAACCATGCAAGCCCTATAACATGTAAACGACATGTTATCAGATGACATTAGCAATATTGCAACACAGATCCGTGACCCAAACTGGAATTGACCTGGAAACCCGGATCTGACTAGGATCACTCTGACCGCTGCACTATTGCTGATTGTTGACCTTGACTTTATGCATTGACTATTGACCAAAAGTTAAAATTTTTGAAAAGGGCCTATCTTGCTCTGGTTTTCGCATAGATTCCGATTTTGTACTCCGTTTCTTCATTTGAAGCATTGAAATTGGTCAATTGACACATTCTTCATTGTGGTTTCTTCAAAGGCATTCTTCAAGGGATCTTCTCATACTTATCCAACCTCAAGCCTTCATTGAGCTTTCGCCTTGAGTTTAAGGGAGGGTGTTAGAGATATATTAGACATATTAGCCCAATGTAATAGACCCAAGCCCACTCCTACTTGTACAGTAGTCTAGGGTTTAGTCGCTTATATATATATATATATATATATATATTCATGTTATAGTTCATTGTAACACAAGCTTTATACTACACTCTTACATAATAAAGATGTAACTTCTAACGGATTCCTCCGTGGATGTAGGTCGACAAGGCTGAAGTACGTAACTCTCGTGTTCTCAATATTCCTATTCTATGCTTCTTCTTCTGCGTTCACTCTAGCATATACAACATAGTATAACACATCGCATTGCTAATATATTTAACACATTCAAATACAATGCATAACATGCACAATTGTCATGGCAATCGAGCTTTTGACAGTCTTTTACTTCCTTTTATGGAAAACAAACACCTCCCCCAAATGCAACGCATTTACAACATTTTTTAATGTTAGCGAAGCCACTTAGTACTATGTCATTATGTCAACATACTGCTAAAACCTAGAGATGCTTTAAAACTAGAACAAGGCCCCATTGAGACAAGCGTGGCAATGGGACCTTACACTTATTAGAAATGCTTCAATATTTCTATCATACTATTGTTACTGTATTACTGTCATCATCATCTTTATTTTTATTTTAAAAAAGAAGTAGGATCGTGGGGTTAGTCACTTCTTATCTAGTGAGAAAAAACATTTTATATGTAACCTCATGGCTTTAGCTATTAATGGTGACTCAAACCCAAACGGTTATAACCAGGAGGATGAATGTCAACCACCATACCCTTTACCTGGGGACTTGGGGTTATCTATTTATTTTTGTTGGAAAAATGTTGATATATTAAGTTATTAACTAAACAGTTTCTCAAAAAAAAAAGAAGAAGAAGTTATTAACTAAACAGCAACAAAGATTTGGTCTACCACATATGTTAGCTGCCCTGTCAAGGGCAAGCAGATTCTCCACCACACGTGGTGGATTATCAAAAAGTACAAAAGTACAAGATAGATTAGAGCCGAACTTGATCAACGCATCGGCACACTAATTAAATTCTCTTTAAATATGCTCAATTTGAGATAGTTCTCAATTGGTTATTGCAATCCGTGAGCAATAGTTACATAAGTTGGTTAGCCACAGAGTGAAGAAGAGAAAGCTATTGTGTGTGTCTGAAAAGAGAATAAAAAAAAAAAAAAAAAAAAAAAAAAACAAAGAAAGAGCAATGAAGGTATCCAACGGGCTCACTTAAACAGATTGATCACAGACTTCCGCGGGCCCCACCAAGGCTGAGTATTTACCAGTGTGTCATTGAAACCCAAATCTCATAATTTAAAAACACCCGAATTGTGTTTGTAGTTTTCATGACTCAAACTCAAAATTTTGAGTTTTGAGTTATAGAAACTTATGACCTATTTGGAAGTTTAAAAAAGGAGGGGGAGTAGAGTAAAGGAAGAGAGAGTAATTCAATTACTTTATTTCAACTACCTCTAACCTCTCATTTTTAATTCCCCAAATTGGAGAGATTTGGAGGGAGAGTAGAGTAGATAAATTATTGACCAAATTAATTCTCCAATTTACCCTTTCTAAATTAAAAAAATTACAAACCGATTATATAAACAATCTTTGTTTGTTTCCTGAGAAAATTTAAGGTGAATGAAAAAAAAAATGAATCTCACTATTTTACTGACACTGAAGCTAAACAACCATGTCATTTTCGCTAAAAACCATTGAAAGACCACGAAAATGAAAAAATAAATAATAAAAAATCAGAAAATTTTGAGGTATTGAAGCTGTTGAAGCTCTCCAAAGCTCGCTGGAATCTCACTGGAGAACTGGTTGTGCGAGAGGTTGATGAGCTGAAGCTGAGTCAAGTTCGCGACACTCCTCGGAATCATGCCGGGGAAGGCGTTCGATGAAAGATCAAGGTAGTTGAGGCCGATAGGAAGTTCACTAGAGATCTCGTCGGAGAGATGGTTCTGCGCGAGGTTGAGGATTTTAAAACCGGTGAGATTCCCGATCTCCGACAGGAGAATTCCGGTGATCAAGTTGTACTGCAAGAACACGAAGCGTAGGAGCGTGCATTTGGAGAGAGAGCGAAGAATGGTTCCATTGAAAGCGTTCGAGCGAAGACTCTATCTCTCTCTCTTGGTCTTTGTTTCCTGGTGGGTTTGCTGGTTCTTGGTCTTTGTTTGGTTGCTCAGAAAATTTTGAATTCTAATTTTTCTTTTTGGATGTCATATGATAGACTAAGGTGGAGCTAGCTTTTTGTTTGGTTGATGAGAAATGCGGGGAAACTGTAGAAATTTCTGAAGGATTTTTATTTTTATTATAATTTTTTTGAGGTAATAAAAATTATTTTATAATAGTTAATAGTAGTTTTATACTTTTATTAGTGGTATTTGATGGAATGAGAATGTTGATTAAATAATTATTTAATTTAACAAATTAATCATAGACTAATGTTGCAAGTTCATTTTCAAATAGGGGTAAATTTGTCTATTTAAATCATTTCCTCTCTTCTCCATCCTAATTTTTAAAATATCCAAACAAGAGGAAAGACTAATTACTCCCTTCCCCCTTACTAAATTTAAAAACATCCAAACAAAGTAGATGATTACCATTCCCCTCTACTCTCCTCCCTCTCTAAACTTCCAAACAGGCCATTAACTAAAAAATTTGTCCAAACAAGTTGAGTTTCAGTAGGTCCTACATTTTTTGAGTTTTGGGTGATGAAACTCAGTTTTCATCAATCCAAACACCCTCTAAAGCATCCAGTTCTATACTTCTATGATCAGAACTCTATCACCCTACTGTATTGTTACTATGTAAACATATAATGTTTTCTTGCACACCTTGATAATGCTAAACACGTACACAAATTCATCTTTCATAAAACCAGAACGTTTAGAGATACGGGACACAAGCATTAGAGATCATAATGTTTTGAATTTGTTTGACTATTTTTATTTTTATTTTTATTTTTATACAAGATATAAATTCTACTCTAGCCTAATTTAAGTGTATATGTGTGTGAAGCTCCCTCCTGAAGACTTGAACCTCGGTCCTTTTCCCCCTACCATACAAACACTTATACTTGTGGAGTGACTATTTTTTAAAAGTATAAAATTTTGATTTTGTAAAACCATCATATAGTTTAATGTGCCACGTTAGCATCATAATATATAAAGACACATGGAAAAAAAGTTAGTACAACTTAATTGTGATTCGCATAGTTATGGGCTTTAGGATAAGGAAAAATAAGGAAAATATTAAAGTATGTTTAAAATTTTAATGATTAAATGAAAAAATCGATGTCAAGAGCTTTAATAGTTAAACATCAAAGCTTAGCATCCTTTATAAAAAGAATTATGGTTCAAATTCCTCATCCTTTTGATACAATATAAAATTCTACTCTAGCCTAATCTAAGTGTATATGTGTGTGAAACTCCCTCCTAGAGACTTGAACCCCGGCCCTGGCCCCTCACACGCCACAAGCTTTTATACTTGTGGAGTAACCTACTACACCAAGGGTGCGCAGTGGTTAAATTCTTCATCCTTGCTTGTTTTAACAATTGAAAATAATAATAATATATAATAATTGAAACAATCAATGGTTTAAGGATGACATTGAAATTTGACACATAATTCAAAAGATAAAATCATATTTTACCCAACTTATTCTGCTTAAAAAAAAAAAAAAAAAAAAAAAACACCTAAGAGGTGAAACAAAGCTTTGGTTGTACTAGTCTCTACGTTTGGTCACCCTCTGCCTTGTTCTTAAAAGAGAAGAAGCTGCAATTTCAGCTAATATTTTTTTACAAAAGTAAATCTGTTAATATGAGACAATTTGAATTTAGCAGTAAATTATTAAAAAGTTACATTTTAAACTCATAGTTTTAGGGTGGTTTTCAAATTAAACCCACGCTTTTGAAAGTTCAAATTAAAATTTATATTTTTAAAGAAGTTGTAATTCAAAGTTTCAAAGTATAAACCCATTTACAATGATATTTTAAACAAAAATTGTTTATGCAAATCGATATTGTATGGTTATTTATTCGAAACATATATTATATATGTAAATATCATTGCAATCAAAGTTAGGAGAAGGTATTTGGTATCAAATGATATCATGTTAGCAGTATCAAAATTCAATAAGTGTGAGACATGTCAGCAAAAAAAACTATTCCACTAACAAATGAAAGACATGTATTAGTAGGTAGTTATTTTTTATACTCATGTCTCTCATTTTGGATTTTGATATGGATGACATGGTATCATTTGATACAAAATACTTTTTTCCAAGTTAGATGACCTTATTTTATTTTAGGCATTTTTTCTTAACACTTCCCTGCACTACTAATGAATTTATAGTTTGAACTGCAATATTTTTTAAAGTATAAGGTTTAATTCATATATACACATATATATGGGAGGGAGGAACCCGAGGTGCATAAATACAAGGCAATAGGATGTTCAAAGAGACAACTGGGCCTCACCCTTCATTGGATTGGGCCAAGCCCAAGCGAGGCAACCAAATGCTGAGAGGTGAATAGTGTTCAAATCCGAGGAGTCCAAGAAGTGAGCTTCCCCTGAGGGGTTAGGGTCCCAGTCCAAAACCAACGTGATAAGAAATTACGGAAGAGAGTCAAAACGTACCGACAAGGGAGCAAAAAAGCTTCCTAATAAAGCACCAATCACCTCAGCATTAAATGCACTATAACAACTTAGTCTGCCGCATTTAATGGCAGAATGACCCCTTACAGCTTGCAACCTACTCTACCACCACTAGCAAGGCATAGATGGGACAAGTATCCAAGTAAGGATCCATAACAGTCCAGGTGGAGGGTTGGGATGAAGCCCTAGCCACTACAAAAAGGAAGGAAGCTACATTAAGTAGGGGGCAAAACAAATTAGGGGGGAGAAGGGAAAGTGGAAAGAGAAGCTTTATAACCGAGAGTTGATTATTATATGAACCAGTGATCCTCGGGCTAATTCGAGGAAGAATTAATACCAAAATCTTTGTTTTTCTTCCTATTAATATCATGTAAATCTGATGACTTAAGCATTGGATTCCTCTTTAATTACTCAACGAAACCATTAAGGCTCTAAAAGGTTGACTGTAATAATCTACCTCTATAAATTTAATTTTCCTGGGCCTTTATACAATAACTATCCATTTCACTTGGGTTGGGCTGTTGATCCCAGCCCCCCTACAGTAACTATCCTCTTTAATTACCTCTATATATATTGTGAGAGACCGCAAAATTGGGGTGCTCCAAAAAAAGAGATTTGGGTGCTTTTAAGGACACCTCTCTTTTTGGGTAAGTGGTATGGAGTCGCTACTTATTTTTTATACAAAAAAGTAAGAAAAAAATAAATACAAATTACATTATCAAAATACTTCATTGTCACTAATTGAATAAAGAAAAATACAACTTTGGTAAATTAACCTTACAAGGCTTTGGGTCCTAGTTACAATCTATGCAAAAGAATACAAAACTTTGGTCCTAGTTACAATCAACCAAAATTAAAAGACAAAACACTAATCTACCTATCCAAAAATCCTAAGCTCCGGGGCTAGGTTACGTAATGGGAAGGTATTAGGCACCCATTCCGCCCAGACATAGTCTGGTCTTCTAGACTCTAATGATTAATATGCCCTTTTTTTGCATGATGTTGAATGATATGTTGAACATACACGATACATACTTAACAAAAATTAATTTAAATAAATTTACCTTATGAATAATGTCCTCTTTTCAAAGAAAATTCAGATCTATTTTGAAAATTAAAAAAAAAATTGGTTTGTAAAAGAATCAGATTTATTTTTTTTATGTAAAAGAAAGAATAAGATTTTTGTTAAAAATATCAAATATGTTCAGTGTACAGTTAAAAAAGGTGATTTTATCAAGAAAAATCAGATCTGTTTTTTTATGCCAAAGAAAAAAAAAATTGAAATAGGATCCACATTCATATGATGAATTTATTATGCATGCATCACATTCATTAAAAAAAAAAAAAATTATTTTTTGAAAGAATATTTTTTGATTCAAAGAAATTTATTCAACTCTTTGAAGCCTAAAATACTTTACTTACAAAAAACAAATTCCTAAGGCAAGAGCCTCCAAAATGTCTTTAACGTAAGGGTATTTGAAAAATTAGAAGAGAAGAGCCGGAAAGAGGGGGGGTCAGAAAGTGTGCTAAATTTTGAGAGGCATCCCTATTTATAGCGGTTGGAATGCTTTGAAAAATTAGCTGAATGATTAGATACGAATTGGAACGCGTCCTTATCTTTAAAAAATTGAAAAATGTAAGGTTTATCTCAATCCAGGAGTCCTTGGGCCGAGCCACGCATTTGTGCCAATCAGCACTTGGGAAGTGCCGATTGGCACTTTTCATGTGCTGATTGGCACTCCAAGAGTGCCGAATGGCTCTCTTGGGTGCCGAGCTTGCATTTGAATTTTGGTCCAATTTGAACTCATTTTTTGAGGTTTTTTGAGTTAGGAATTGTATTTAGACGCATTTTTAATCTGTATTCTAAAAATTAATCCCCTTTTCTAGATATTTAGGTCTTTAAAGTGATAATTACCTTGTAAATAAATATTCCAAAAAGTCTTGATTATCCACAATTCCTTTGTTATCTGATTGTCCACTTTATTCCCATGCAAGCAAGCCTATTTTTGACACCAACCAACAACCAATCACAAAATTATTTAATTAATTTTAATTGTTTAGTCAATTAGAATTAATTTAAATTAATCATGCGTGGTTGGTTCCACCTAAACAAAATGCATGCAGACCGTGCAAACTTGATCATGTGATATCTTTCAATCCGACGGTTCGATTTGGAAATCGGAATACCGTCACGACCATTAGAATCTCAAGATCATTTTTATTATATGCAATGAATGAATTAATGCATGTAATGCAATTCTAAATTTAGGGGTAAATGAATGGTCACTCTAGATTTGATTAGACAATTAAAATTAATTAAATAATTTTGTGATTGGTTGTTGGTTAGTGTCAAAAATAGTCTTGCTTGCATGGGAATAAAGTGGATAATCAGATAACAAAGAAGTTGTGGGTAATCAAGTCTTTTTTGGAATATTTATCTACAAGATAATTATCACTTTAAAGACCTGAATATCAAGAAAAAGGGATTAATTTTTATAATACGGATTAAAAACATGTCTAGGTGCAATTCCCAGCTAAAAAATCCTCAAAAAAGGAGTCCAAATTGAACCAAAACTCAAATGTGGATCTGGCACCCAAGAGAGCCATTCGGCACATAGAAAGTGCCAATTGGCCCAAACTTTTGGCCCGGCCTAGGGACTTCTTGATTAAGATAAAACCTATCTTTTTTGGATTTTTAGAGATAAGGACGAGTTCCAATTCATATATGATCTCATTCAGCTTATTTTTTTAAGCATCCTAACCTCTATAAATATAGGAAACAAAGCAGAACTAGGGGCTCTTCTTTTCTGACTTTTCTATTCCCCTTATGTTAAACATGTTCTGGAGGCTTTTGATTTAGGAACTTCTTTTTTGTAAGCAAAGTATTTTAGACCTCAAAGAAGTGAATAAAATTCTTTGATTTCTAAAATATTCTTCATTAGAAGAGCATGCTCATGTAAGAGGTATTCTGTTTTCTTTCTTTTCTTTTTCCATTAATTAGTATGTTTTTGTTTAATGCATGAATATATTTAGCATGTTTTATTATGTCTCGTTCTTAATATATAATTGTCATGCTTAGATACTTTAGATGATTGTTTATTTCAATTCTTGCTCTTTGACTTCAAAATCTGTAACGACTATCAAAACTTTTTTTAAAAAACACTCAAAACTGATTTGTATTTTCATTAAATACAGATCTGATTTTTTCTAAAACTCAAAACTAATCTGTATTTTCATTAAATACAGATCTGATCTTTTTCTGAAAGTTTTTCTTTGTCATAGAATTGCAGGTTTTGAAATTTTAAAGAAGGGATTGAAAGTTAGGTTGAAGTCTTTTTTTTTTTTTTTTAATATGTGATGCATGCATAATAAATTTGTCTCATGAATGTGGATCCTCTTTCAAATGTCTTTTTTTTTTTTTTAATTTGCGTCCAACAACAGATATGATTTTTTACAAAAAAAATCTTTTTTTTTTTAACTTTACACAAATTAGATCTGATTCTTTTCAAAATCTCATTATTTTATAAAAAACAGATCTGATTTTTCTTGATAAAATTACTACTTCTTTTTTTTTTTTTTTTTTTTTTTTTTTTTTTTTTTTTTTTTTAACTTTACAAAAATAGATCTGATTCTTTTTAACAAAATCATTTTTTTTGAACTTTACAAAAAAAAAAAGTTTGATTTTTTTAACAAAATGATTTTTGTTTTTAACTTTACACAAAATAGATCTGATTTTTCTTGATAAAATCTTGCTTTTTTACCCTTTACAAAAACAGATCTGACTTTTTTACAAACCAAGCCTTATTATTTTAATTTACAAGACAAATTTGAATTTTCTTCAAAAGAGGACATTATTCATAAGGCAAATTTCTTTAAATTAGTTTTTGTCATATGCATTATAACATATCATTCAACATCATTCAAAAAGGGTATATTGGTCATTAGAGTCTAGAAGACCAGATTCTGTCTGGGCGGAATGAGTGTCTAACACCTTCCCATTCCGTAACCTAGCCCCCGAGCTTAGGATTTTTGGATAGGTAGATTAGTGTTTTGCCTTTTAATTTTGGTAGATTGTAACTAGGACCAAAGTTTTGTATTCTTTTGCATAGATTGTAACTAGGATCCAAAGCCTTGTAAGGTTAATTTACCAAAATTGTATTTTTTTTTAATTCAATCAATGACATTCGAAGTATTTTGAACATGTAATTTGTATTTATTTTTTTATATAAAAAAATAAGTGGCGATTCCACGCTACTTACCCAAAAAGAAAGGTGCCTTTAAAAGCATCCCAATCACTTTTTTGAGGGGCCCTAATTTTCCGGCCTCTCACAATGGCGACTTCGCTGGGGATGTCGAGGGTTAAGTTTTATGTTAGACTTTAAGTGACCAACTATATACCATTGTCTTTTGCATGATGTTGTTATTTGTTTGTTTGCACTATGTTTTGAGATGTTTGTATGATATTTTTTTTGTTTGTGTTGCCATGTTGATTGTTAAAAGCTTTCCCTAACTGTCATAGTGTGCGCCATCAAAACAACAAATATGCATGCACCCATCTCAACATATGGTGATAGTAACCATAGATCACCGGTCTTCATTAGATTTAGGTACCCAATGGTGACCTCACCAACTCATAGCCCAAAGTCATCGGATCATTTCTTATTGACTATAAAAGATAGACCATGCCGTTTGGACCAACGTAATGTTCATTACATTACAAGTTAATAGGTGTAATGTCCTAGCCATGAGAAACAATGAAACAACAAACCCACCCTGCAATGTAATAACTTAGAACCTACGCTTAGGCCCGTCCATGTTAAAGTTGCATTGCATATTGTGTGTGTTTGTTTGGTTGGTAGATTGATGTAGATGGGGACCTAGTTTTGATTGATCCAACCGAGCCTTTTCTTAGGGGAGAATTTGCTCAAGATCAGAGGGAAGACTTCAAAGAGAACTCAAGACTGACACTCAAGCTAGTAGTTCCAGTTCCAAGCCCATCACTCCCATCACGGTACTGAAGCCTATGAGCATAGAAGACACTCCATTGCTGCAACATCACAATCCCGTATTTGACCTACAAGACAGTCCAAGCCACAAGAAGTCTGAAGACTCCATCACTATGGCGGAAGAGGGAGAACATTTGAACACTGAAGAACCCATGAACACTTAAGAGCTACTGAACACCATGGTAGCTAGTCAAATCTAGCTAAGAGAGGACATGAACCTTACGGTACAACAATTTCAGAGCCTGAAGAATGGCCAAGAGGAGAACAAGATCGACCATAATTCCCCAACCATGGAGGGTGAAAAGAAGATCAACAAGAGGATAAACAAGATGGAAGAGATGATCAAGGGAGCTCGCAAGATGGAAGACCTCATGGACTACCAATCACTCTTACTTTTCCCTGATGTGAGTTGCCTTCCAAGTTCAAGATGCCAACCTTGGACAAGTTCGATGGGATTGGCTGCCCAAAGTCCCATTTGAAGATGTATATGAGGGCCATGCAGTCCCTAAGAGTAACTGAAGAATTAATTGCTCAAATGTTTCAAAACACCCTGATTGGGGCCGCTCTTTGGTGGTTCCTCAACCTAGATGATACTAGACCAAGGAGTTGGGAGGACATCTGCTGTGAGTTTCACAATAAATACAGGTACAACATAGAGGTGGATGTGACAAGGAGAGATTTGGAGACCACGAAGCAAGAGCCGAAAGAATCTTTCTTACCTTCATTACCAAGTGGAGGTCCAAAACTGCACAAATGATGAATATGCCAAGTGAAGAAGAACAATTAACCATGGTTGTAAAAAACTTATTGCCTGTATACCATAAATATTTGTTTACCTAATATTTTCCTAATTTTAAAGTTTTGATTGCTGCTGGAACCCAAATTGAGGATGCAATAAATAATGGCACTATAAAGAATAAAGACCCACCAAGGTTTAAAAAGAATTCAGGATCAAGTTCTAAAATTGCAAAAATTTCTAATATATACAAAAATGATCTTTATCAACTAATTGCTCCTATTGCCCCCATGCCAATATCACAAGGGCCACCTCCAAGGCCTAGGAGGGAATTTCATGAGTTATATATGTCTGTGAGTCAAGTGTTTGAAAAACTAAAAGGAAAGGGGATACTAAAACCCTTAGACCCAAGACCAATCCCAAACCCATTGCCTGCAAGATTTGATGTGAGTAAGAGATGTACCTACCACTAAAGCTTTGGCCATGACACTAACAAGTGTTTTCGCCTTCGTCATGCAATTCAAAACTTAATAGACAATAAGGTGATTGCACCACCTACAAGGCCTAGCATCACTAATAATCCTTTGCCCAACCATAGTTTTAGGAGAGGACCGAGGATTAATTACTTGATGACTGAAGAGGAAAGTGAAGAGGACCTATCTAAGTTGATTTATAACCTACCTGAATGCTTTATGATGACATGGGAAGAGTTTATGGGTATGACGTCCATTGCAGGGTATGATATATGGAGTGAAGATGTAACAGAAACCACAAATTACCCAACATCCACAAATAGGGGGGGAAATTTCAAACCCTAATCAAGCTGCCCAACATCCATAAAAACACCTGCATACAGGGGGAGACACTTCGAACCCCAATCAAACAACCCAATACCAACATGCGGGGGGAGACACTTCGAATCCAAATCAAATGACCCGACATCCACATATGGGGGGAGACACTTCAAACCCCAAGATATCGATCTAAATGACCCAACAAAAATTGCCCACATCACAAGGGGGGAGATACTTCAAACTCACATTTAGAGACAGACAACTTGATAGAAGCCTTGAATAAATCTACCCAACAAACACCCACTGAAGAGGATGAGGTCCTCAAGCAACTACAGAAGACACAAGCTTATATATCTTTATGGGATTTACTCATGGCCTCATACAAGCACTGTCAGAACCTAGTAGACCTTCTCAATCAAATCCAAGTCCCTACAACCACTATCTCTCAAGATCTGAATGCTATAATTGGGTCTATAAGTAGGGAATTCACAATTTCCTACTCTGACAAAGATTTGACGAAGAAGGAGAAGCACCATAATGACCCATTGCAGATTACTATAGATGTCAAGGGCAAGAGGATTCCAATGGTTCTAATTAATGATGGAAGTGCCTTAAATGTGTGTCCTTTGAAGATTGCAAGTTGCTTGGGCCTAATTATTGAAGATTTTGTGCTGATTGATCAGCATGTGATGGCATATGACAATAGTAGAAAGGAGGTCTTGGGAACCGTGACATTGGACCTCACTATAGGGCCAATGATCAAGAAGGTGGAATTTCAAGTCCTGGACATAGCATCGTGCTTCAATATGCTCCTTGGGTGACCATGGATCCATAACATAGAGGTCGTACCTTCATCCTTATACCAAAAGGTTCGATTTTCGCATGAATGAGCCATAGTTACCATATATGGTGATTCTTTGACCATACTGAAGCCCATTTTTGGTATTGTATTTGAGAAGGAGACATTGACCTTAGATGGCTTTTGAAATCGAGAAGCCTGGTTTTAGAAGAAGAGAAGAAGAAGTGGAGAAGATCCCCATGGACTTTGCTCTATATAGCAACAACAACGTGTTGGTAATGATGAGGAGAATGAATTACCTTTTGGGGATGAATTTAGGGAAGATTGTGAAGAAAGCAACCGCTCAAGTCTCAATAATTCCCACTGCCACACCACCTTTCGGGTTAGGTTATAAGCCTACTGATGATGACTTGCTAGAGATGGAGGTGAAAAGAATGGCCCGTGCCAAGGCCAAAGTCAAGGGACTTCCTTGTCCCCCAGAACCCCTAAAGCCCTATAGTCCTACTTTGAATGGGAAGTTTGTCAAAGTTGGAGATAGTCAACGCTATTGAGGATTTCCTGAACCAAGATTCGATCTTAAGTCAAGAACAATGGTGCCTGGATTTAAGCTATTATTTGATTGCAACAACAAGCTTCCAGAGCTGAAGAAGGAAGACATAAATTGGGTCCCTATTGATTAGGCTGATTATATGGACCCCGATGCAATGACTATGCTTCTAGGAGATGTCATTTGCAATATAGAAGAAGAAGAATACTGAGAGGCTTGTCAACATGCATTGAAGAGCCCGTATGAAGCAAGAACAGATGATGAAGATGAGGAAGGGGGAGAAGCCCTTAGTGATGATAATGAAGGTAGCAACAACAAGAGTGATAGTAGTAGTGATAGTAGCAACAGTGACAATGGAAATAGTGAGGTGATAGCAATAGTGATAGTGAAAGCAACAAAAGTGAAGACTACGACAGCCAATATGGTGACAATGATTGGGGTGAACCCCATAGTGATAGAGAAGATGAAGATGTAGGACTTTTCTATGAAGACCACTTTGATGATGATGTAGACTACTATGACAAAGATATAGAGGATGGTGCTGAAGTTGAACCTATAGACATGGAGAATGGCACTGAAAGTGAAGAATATAAGCTAGAAAATGTGCTGGAAGCTGTAGGAGAGGAGGTGGAAATTGAAGATGAAGAGGCTGATTGGAGCTGCATTATTGATGTTAGTTCAAGGTCAGGCCCTCGATATGACAAGCATGGTAGAGAAATTCCTAAGTTAAGGTCATTTCACAATTCAAAACTTGGCTCATTGACCCTATACACTAAGGAAGAAGATGACATAAATGCTAGATTGGCCACTCTAGACAAAAAGCTGATGATCCACAATTTCAGAAACTTAACACTAGAAAGTCTTAAAGGTCAAGATGATAAGATGGAAGGGAATGAGTCAAAAAACCTCCCCCAATACATCCACCCGAGCAACAAAGGGAAGTAAGATTTGTTTGGTGAGTGGATGGATAGTATAGAGCGTCTGGATGCTTATGTGATTGACAAGCTCACATATATGGAGATTGACGGTGAAGGCACATATTATATGGATGAAGACCCCATGGTATTGATGCTGAGGGAAGAAGGAACTCACTAGGAGCCACCCGCCATCATTGAAGCTACAATCGAGTTGAAGAATTAGGCATGGGAGGGAGCTGCCCACCCCATGGAAGACTCTGTGAAGAAGATCAAGACCGTTGAGCCGATCACTCCTGCCAAAAACATTGTTTCTATCCCTATTAAGTCTGTTTCTGCTAGTATTATTGTTCCTGTTGAGTCTATTGAGAACTATTTTCCTTAAAATATGATTTCTGATTCTGCTTATTTGTTGGTTTTGAATGTTTTTATTTTGAAAATTGGTAAAGAAACTCTTAATAATAAGGAATTAAAACAAGGGCACTGGAACCTATAAAAGAATAAACTCGACCTGTTAACTTGGGAACCGATGATGAACCTAAAATGATACAACTGGGCAACACTCTAACTTCCTCTGAAAAAGATGCATTAGTTGCCCTGTTGACAATATTCAAAGAGGTATTTGCATGGTCATATGAAGACATGCCTGTGATTGATACACATATAGTGCAGCATTGCATTCTAACATATCCAACCATGAAGCCGGTCAAGCAGAAGTTGAGAAGAATGAAGTTAGAGTGGACTCTCAAGATCAAGGAAGAGGTTGAGAAACAGTACAATGCAGGATTTCTGAGAGTGGTCAACTACCCAAAATGGTTAGCTAATGTGGTTCGAGTGTCGAAGAAAGATGGGAAAGTGAGAATGTGTGTGGATTTCTGAGATATGAATAAGGCTAGCTTGAAAGATGATTTTCCCTTGCCTCACATTGATATCTTGGTTGATAACATAGCAGGACATGCCTTGCTGTCATTTATGGATGCTTTGTCGAAATACAATCAGATAAAGATGGCTCCAGAAGATATGGAGAAAACCTCCTTCATTACTCTATGGGGGACGTATTGCTACAAGGTCATGCCATTTGGCCTTAAGAATGCTGGTTCTACTTACCAACACACAACCACTACTTTGTTACATGATTGGATCGACAAAGAAGTAGAAGTTTATGTTGATGACATGATAGTGAAGTCCAAAGACCGTGAGGGGCACATACTAGCCTTATGGAAGTTCTTTGAAAGAATCCAATTCTATAAGTTGCAGTTGAATCCAAGAAGTGCACTTTTGGTGTAACATCCGGAAAGCTGTTGGGGTTTATGGTAAGTCAGAGGGGAATTGAAGTCAATCTTGACAAAATCAAGGCAATTGTAGAGATGAAGCCTCCTAGGACTGAGAAGGAGATTCGAGGGTTTCTAGGGAGAATACAGTACATCAGCAGATTCATAGCCCAACTCACCATGACATGTGAGCCATTTTTTCGACTACTCAAGAAGGAAGTTCCCACAGTACGGAACAAACAATGTCAAGAAGCTTTTGAAAAGATTAAGAATTATCTAATAAAACCACCAATATTGGTCCTACCGGTACCTGAAAAGCCATTATTGTTGTATCTCACAACTACAGATACATCAATAGGGGTTTTGCTTGCTCAGTACCTAGAAAAGTCTAGGAAGGAGAATGCAATCTACTAAATTAGTAAGAAGATGCTAGCTTAGGAGGAGAAGTATTCACCACTTGAGAAGACATGTGTAGCACTTGTATGGGCAACCTGCAAACTCAGATGTTATATGCTTGCTTTCAAAGTCTTGTTGATTGTAAGAATGGATCCTTTGAAATATCTGATGGAGAAGCCAGTACAAGATGGGAAGACGACTAAATGGGTTCTACGTCTATCAGAATTTGATATTAAATATGTGACTCAAAAGTCTGTGAAGGGGAGAGCAATTGTTGATCACTTAGCCCACTGTTCATCTGAAGAAGCTAAAGAGATCCAATGAGGCTTTCCAGATGAGGATATTATGGGGACCGAGGTAAAATCATGGAAGATGTATTTTGATGGAACTAATCAAAATGGGATAGCATTGGAGTTCTCTTAATTTCTCCAAAAGGGACACACATCTCGTTCTTTGGTAGGCTTAACTTTCCTACCACTAATAATGTCATTGAATATGAAGCTTGCATTATGGGGTTACAAGTAGTCTTAGGTCTTGGAGTGAAAGAGTTGGAGGTGTACGGTGATTCAGCCTTGATAATTTTTCAAATTCAAAATAGATGGAAGATCAAGGAAGAAAAGCTGATACCTTATTATGAATGTCTTCAGAAATGAGCCTTGAAATTCCATAAGATCCAGTACCAATTGTGCCAAGAATGCAAAATCAGATTGCAGATGCTCTAGCAACAATGGCATCCATAATGGATGGACCTAAGGAAGATGAAGCTAGACCAATAGTGGTGGAACAAAAGGAAGAGCCAGCTTATTGTCTGTCAATAGAAGAAGATGAGGAAAAGAATGGAGAATGTGAATGGTATTCAGACATTCTATAATACCTCAAGAATGGGACATACCCAAAGTCTGCAGACAAGAATGACCAATTAACCATTAGAAGGTTGTCCAGTAATTATATTATTTGAGAAGAAAGGCTTTACAGAAGATCATATGATGGAATTTATCTCCTTTGTGTGACTGCCAAGGAAGCATATAATTGAAGAGGTTCATAAGTCAAGTTATGGGCCACATATGAATGCACACATGCTATCACGAAATATAATGAGGCAAGGTTATTACTGGACTATTATGGAAGCAGATTGCGCAGCTCATGTTTGGAAGTGCCATTAATGCCAATTCCATGGAGATTTAAAGCACATGCCACCTATGCCATTGCATACCATGACTTCACCCTGGCCATTCTCTATATGGGGAATATATATTATTAGGAAGACTCACCCAACAGCATCCAATGTCCATGAATTCATACTTGTTGCTATTGATTATTTCACCAAATGGGTAGAAGCTGTCTCCTACAAGGTTTTGAACTCAAAGAAAGTTGCTCAATCTATTCAAACCAATATCATTTGAAGATATGGGGTACCATATGAAATTATTTTTGACAATGGGTTGCATTTCAAGGGAGAAACAGAGAAGCTATTTCGACAGTTCAATATTCAGCGCCACAAATCCTCACCCTACTGTCCTTAGACTAATGGAGCAGTTGAGGCTGCAAACAAAAATATAGGGTGAATCTTGAAGAAGAGTACAAAGAACTACAAGGATTGGCATCTACAATTTCCCTATGCACTTTGGGGGTATAAGACATTAATTCGATCTTCCACAAGAGCCACTCCTTATTAATTGGTGTATGGGATTGAAGCAATCCTTGCCATTCAAATGAGTGTCCGTTCATTGAGAATAGTACTAAAGAGTGAAATCCCCAAAGTAGATTGGTTGAAAAGTAAATATGACCAATTATGCATGATGGATGAGAAGAGACTCAAGGCCTTGTATCACATTCAAGGTTACCAAAGGAGGCTTAGGAAAGCTTTTGACAAGAAAGTAAGAACTAGAGATTTGAAGTTAGGGGATTTAGTGCTGAAAGAGATTCGAGCCTCGGTTCAAGATACAAACGGGAAGTTCAAGCAAAATTGGGCAGGTCCATATATTATCAAGTAAATATACTCTGGGGGAGCTATAAGGTTGATGGACTTAGATGCAAACCTTTTTACTGAGCCAACCACTATGGATCAATTGAAGAAATACCACGTTTGAGGTGGTAGTTTGAAAGCACCACGTTTGAAGTGATTGTAAATTATGTTATTTCCCTTTTAAGTTCAGCCAAAAACAGAGAGAGAGAGAGAGAGAGAGCTTACTAGGCTAAAAACCCGAAAGGGAGGTCTAGACAAAAATTAGGGCAAAAATGATAATAATAAAAAAAAATAAAAAAAGGGTAGGTTGAAAACCCAAAAGGGCAATATACGCAAAAGGAGAGTAAAAAAAAAAAAAAGAGTGAGAGAGCCGGCTAGGTTGAAAACTTAAAAGGGTGGCCTAGGCAAAAGTTAAGGCAAATAAAAAAATGAACTACGTGATGACCTGATCATTCTGCCAATGAGGTACATAGGCAACCATATATTGTTCTGGTCACAACTTCCCCAAACCCACCATTTACCCATTAGGAAAAGGAAAAATGTTTTCAAAATCTAACCATTCCATTAAACCATGCCATTACATAGAATTTGGAACCCAAACCCTAAACCAAACCATAAAAAAACCAAACCTTAAAAACCTAAACAGAAGCCTACACCTGGAGGTCCTAAATAATTCCTAAACCTAAGAGTTTCACATCAACTTTTAAAATAAACATGTTCAAAGCCAAAAATAAGAAGATCATTTTTTCTTCAGACTTTTCTCCTTTAGTTGTTCTATAGTTCCATCTGTGCTGGGTATTTTGTTATCGTTGCCCCTCCTTTTAAACTCATAATTGTTAGCCTCATGTCTTTTTCAGTTGTCTCTAAGAAATTCTTTTCTCATAGCAGCCATGTCATCCTCCTTGTCCGCAATCTTGGTTACCTACCAGTTAGAGTATTTGTGGTCATCCTATGAAAGTGAACTCTAACAAAAGATTGATTCACTCGATCAACCATCTCCAAGCCCAACAACATGTTCCTTATAGAAGTAGGATTTGTGTCCATAGGAGTGAAAAGTTTTCTTCCTTTTCCACCAGACATTTCTTGCTCATATTGGAACTGCCTCAAGAGTCTATCCGCCTTATAGAAAGTTTCCCTCCTTAATCCAACTACGAAGATGTGATCTAATCCTGGAGACCGCAACAAAGGAGGTGGGAACTTCCACCAATAACAATTCCATCGAATCGAGACACTAGATTTCTTGTTAAGAAATTTCACCCAGTCGCTTTCAGTTTGACACTCGGTCTTAAGGACAGTCCTACAGAGGAAATTGCCAGGACCGTAATCAACAATAGTAGGCATGCCAATCATGTCCAGTCTTTCCATCAACCATATCTGCAAAGTCAAGGGACTCCCAAGAAAGTTTTGTGACTCTCCACCAAGAAATACAAAATCTAATCCTAAAAGAGTTTTTGCCAAGATCAAAGAAACAGGATTATCACCATCCTTAACTTGACTCACAATGCCAATAGCTCGAGCATCTACAAAACTAGGCCTTCCAGAGCAAAGAAAAAATTCTCCCTCGAAGCAAAGAGCTAAGCCAAATTTTTCTATATGTTGTTAGTCACTCCATGAGTACGTTTGCTAATCAATCTTGAATCAACTGCATGAAGATTCACCATGTGGCCCTCAATCATGCTACTAGTAATTGAAGTAGAAAGTCCTAGAGCATCAGATAAAATCTCCCTACGTCTGGGATCACAAGAAACTGCTACAGATTTTTTGCCAAGATCATAACCTAAAATAGATAAAAATTCTTCAATTGTGGGACAAAGTTTAGCAGTTTTAAACCATAACACATGGTTTTCAGTATCCCAGAACTTCATGGCAGCATGGAGAAAATCCCACTTGATCTTGACATTCCTCAAAGCCTTGATTCCCTCTAGTTTGTAGGCTGTAAAATTGGTCTTGGTGCTAAAATCAAAGCTATGAACCCATCTATTGATATTATGAATGGTTGAATGAGGAAAATTTTGATTGTTAGCCATGTATAACTCTTGCATGTGATTGTTGTTTCTTGATAACTTTGATTCAGAGATTTGTTTGTAGGTTAAATGCTAAAGTAAGTTACCTCAATCCTTGACCAGGTTTAAATAGGTTTCCAGAGTTTGTAGCTGTCTAGGAAAGTGTTTCATGGTCTCAAACGAAGAAAATATTTTTCAAAAAACTCAACAATACAGAAAACATGTTGAAAAAGCGTGAGGAATAGGGGCAAAATTGGGTGTGCACGTCAGCACCTCAAAGTACCAATTAGCACTCCAAGAGTGCTGATTGGCACCCTGCCCGGCTAAGGCCCGTTTACCCTATTTTGTGTTTCTGGGCACTTCACGGGTCCATTTTGACTCTGTTTTTCACTAAAAAAAAAAAAAAAAAAAGGTTGTGCAAATAAAGTTTCTCAAACTTGGCATGGTTTGTTAAACTGGGGCATTTAGGTATGCTTTGTCCATTTGTTTCAAAAGAAATTACTTCATCATTGATTTCAAAAATAGAGGGAAGAGAAAATTAATCAAGTCAAGGTTTTCCAAAGTTAGGCATTTATCTCTAAACTAGGGGCATTCGGCTATGCCTTATCCTCTTTCTCTGGAACAAGTAAAAATCAATCATCTCTTTTCCAAAAAAAAAAAAAACCTTTTCAAAAAATCATGCATAAGTTTTCAGACTAGGGATGTTCAGCTGTGCCTCATTTAGGTAAGTATAAATCACACCAAAGGTGGTCGGAAAAGTTCAAATTGTTTACTACAAGACTTCATCAAGTGAACTCTAAACTTGTCCCATCTATGTTTTTGCAAGATCAGAAGTAATCCAGAGATAAAGAGCTAAAAGCTAAAATTAATACAAATTGTCTAAGGAGTACTTTCTTGTCTTTGTAGGAAAATTAAAATACAGGTTAAGCATTATTCGGGCTTCGGGTTCGCCTGCGGGAAGATCTCCTAGACCCACCCCTAGAGGAGCCACACTCAGTGTTCCTTCTTGAATTGCATAAAATCGAGATTCTTGTTGCCAGTTCTGAAGTTCCAGATTTCTAATTATCTCCTCTAGGATCTTGCGTTACCATTGCCATTCGACTGTTCTGAATAATCAACAAAGACAAGTGTTAGTTCCATTATCATGGAGATTCAAGCAAAAAGCACTAAGGAAACATCATCTTTTACCCAGTTCATTTCATTGAGCACATATTGAGAAGGTTGAGTGCGTGCCACAAGTTGCAAACCTCTAATCATCCGCATGCTTTCTTCCACAATATCAAAACTGACCTGAAGCACAAATCCATAAGTTCAAAAAAAAAAAAAAAAAAAAATTTCAATGAGCAAACATAAGGATAGAAGACTGAAGGATTTCGGAATATACTGGGTCATTCTAGGGGACATTTGGAGTATACTCTGGCCAGTCTAAATTCACAGAGCTGTACGACCCACCAGGGTTCATCACTTCATACTGCCATGCGGGAAAATGAGGATATGTCTCCATGAAAGAACTAGAAGAGCCGCCAGCATGACTAGGAGGGGACTTACCTCTTCCTCTCTCTCATCTTCAGAAAATGAAGCCTAAAAGTGCAACATGCAAATATTTTTACAAAAGCTGATACAAAGGAGATGAGCATACAAGATGAAATGCAAATTGACTTCGGGAAGAAAGAAAATACCAAGGTTACAGGATTGCCAGCCAGACAACCCTACAATTGAGTCTGAACAAACTCTTGATAGTCTCCTTGTGTCCTCGAAACAACATGGCCGACTCGAGCACGAGCAATTTCTTCATTAGCTAAGAGGTCTACCAACCGGATGGAGGGACAAGGATGAACTGGAATTGTCACAGGAGGGTACACTTGTTGAACTTGAGCCAGCACTCGGTCACCAAGATACCAATACCTCCCATGGCCACACTTAAACAATACTTAACGGCCATTCAGCTCTTAAGCCCATTCACACTTAGCACGCTCCTCACATCCAAGCCAAGGATCCAAAGACATCTAAAAATCACAAAGAACCCAGAATGAAAAACCAAACGACATAGCACAAAAAGAAAACAACACAAAAAAACCCTTAACCAAACACAAAATCTCACCCAAAAAAAAAAAACTCACATCATCGACAGTCAAGTTATCAATCACCATACACCAAACTTGCAAAGAACACTTGGAAGACGTTAACAAACCATACTTGGGCAGCCAACGGAGAAACCTGGGATACATATCACCAACATCTGCTAAAACTTGAGGACCAACCCTAAAATACTTGTACATCCAAACCTAAGAAAAAATCAACGTACATCATCAGTGATACAACAACCAAAATGACTTTCCAAAATATACACATAGCCAAAAATTCAAAACCTCACTTGCCAAACAAACAGTGCACCTCCTAAGCTTCAAAGGCTACGCCAAGAAAGTTGAGTCATGAAAGCAAAAGGGTTACGTAAGCCATGCCACCCTAATCATAATTTTTGATTCAACCAATATCCTTTAGACTCCACAAATAGCGCAAGCTCACAGTACTACCCAAGTCTGGACATAAGAGGGTTTCAATGAAGAGAAGCATGAACATGCGAGTGCCAGTTGCTACAGTCTTACAGTTCACAATATTGGCATATAGCCACATCAAGGAGACATTTTTGCTCTTCATTTTTGAAGGCATCACACCCAAAAGAATTTTGATCTCTGCTGAAGTGATGGAATCATTGACTTTAATTCTTTCACCACCTAATTTTAAGCTAGCAATGGCTGAGAAGTCATAGGGTGTCAACATCACTTCACCAATACCTGGAAAATGGAAAGTGCAAGTAGTATCCTAGAATCGCTTTGACAAAGCAAGGAGTAACTGGAGATCCTTATACTCATGGGTATCATGATTCAATAGAGCTTGGAAAAAGGTCTGGAAGCCGACTTCATTAATGATGTTCTTAATGTCCGGGGACAACATCTCCCATATGCCTTTCAACATCTGGAGGCTACCTTGACTTTTGAGGTTCTGCAAAACAAAGTTTAACCAATCATTGAGATGCCCACAAAACACCATGTCCCAAAATACTCATTCCAAAAAAATTCCATGTCCAAAAAAATCCTATGTCCAAAAAAAAAAATTTCTCCATGTCCAAAATTTTTTTTTTCTCCATGTCCAACAAAAAAAATTCTATGTCCAAAAAATCCCATGTCTAACACCAAGAAAAATTCCATGTCTAAAAAAAAAAAAAATTTCTACATGTCCAACAAAAAAAATATTCCATGACCAAAAAAAAAAAAAAATCCTGTGTCAAAAAAAAAAATCACATGTCCAACATAAAAATCCACACCATCCAAAAGATTTTCCATATCCATACCCATACCCATAAAATTTTCCATGCCCATGAGATAGGACTTACACATTCCAACAAAATTTTCGCACTCATTAAAAATGAATTTGTTCAATCAAGCCTACACATCAAATTTTCACGACTTCCATGCCCACAAAATTCATTCATTAATGCCACAAATTACAAACATTGCCAAATTTCATGAGTCATCAACATTGTCCAAATTTCACCATGACAAATAACTCAACAATTCAGAAATGCCCCAAGGCCAAGATTACAACATGATCACAAGAATTTCCAACCAAATCGTACAATGTCCACAATTTCAACAAGAGCAAACAACAACAAAATGACAATGTCTCAACATCAAGCTCCCAACAAAACATGAAACTAACAAATTTGCCAACAAAGAAACCAAAAAATGAACTCACCTTGAAGTCTTTTTTGGAGTGTGGAGCATGGGTCTTGGGGTCTTGGAGGAGCCCTTCTTCCTCATTCCATTCAAGGGATGGGTGATATTTTTTTCCATTAAAAGTAAGAAAGGAAGGCCCATTGGAAGATGCCATTGTCAATGAAAAAAAAATGAAGGTTTGGAGATGGGTTTCAAATAATGGGTTTGTAGCAAAGATGGTCAAGAACACAAAGATCTGAAAAAATATTGAGGGAGATGAATGAAAGCAAGTTTAGAAGCTTAGGGAAGTGATTTTCTAGAGAAGAAATGGTGTGATGAGGGAGAAAGTGCAAGTGGAGGAAGTGAGTGAATAGTGACAATGGAGGAAGAAAGAAAAGTGAGGAGGGAGGAGTAAAAATAAAAAGATGAAGACAGAGGAGATGGGGCCAAAAAAATTCCCCCCCCCCCCTTATTTCACCTGAGTTGCTGAGTCAACTCAGGTTTGACTCAGTCCATTCCAAAAAAAAAAAATTTTGAGAAATTTTTTTGTTTTGTTCTTTTTTAAAAGAGAGAAAAATAAAAAGGGATGAATGAAAAAAAAAATTCAAAGATTTTCAAAGACAGATGACATTAATTTCAAGAAAAATTCAATTTTGGAGGCAGAAAAATTAAATTTTCAAAGATGATCAAGAACAAAGGGTATCATTTTTCAAAAAAAGAAAGTTTCAAATTCTAAATTCCAAATTCCAAATTTCAAAGGAAAAAAATATTTTGCAAAGAACTACAAAAATCAACCAAGGTTTTCCTTCTAAAAACGGAAATTTAAGTCAAAGAAAAGAGAGAGAGAGGAAAATCACACATCTCAAAATAGTGGAACAACAGGACACCCATCATTTAAAGTCTAATCCCAAATTTTGGTCTTTTGCAGGCAAAACTTCAGTTCCAAGATAGAGAAGCCTCTTGGTTATCTTCCATTCAGATCGAGGTAGAGAAGCCCCTTGGTTGTCATACTTCAAGATTGAGATAGAGAAATATCTCAATCGCCCTAGGTTCCAAGGTAGAGAAGCCCTTGGCTACTTTCCATTTAGATCAAGGTAGAAAAGCCCCTTGGTCGTCACGATTCAAGGTTGAGATAAAGAAACCTCTCAATCGTCCTAAGTTCCGAGGTAGAGAAGCCCCTTAGTTACCTTCCATTCAGATCAAGGTAGAGAAGCCCCTTGGTCGTCACAGTTCAAGATTAAGATAGAGAAGCCTCTCAATCATCCCAGGTTCCGAGGTAGAGAAGCCCCTTTAGTTACCTTCCATTCAGATCGAGGTAGAGAAGCCCCTTGGTCATCATAATTCAAGATTGAGATAGAGAAACCTCTTAATCACCTCAGGTTCCAAGGTACAGAAACCCCTTTGTTACCTTTCATTCAGATCGAGGTAGAGAAGCCCCTTGGTTGTCACAGTTCAAGATTGAGATAGAGAAGCCTTTCAATCGCCCTAGGTTTCAGGGTAGAGAAGCCTCTTGGTTACCTTCCATTCAAATCGAGGTAGAGAAGCCCCTTGGTCGTCACAATTGAAGATTGAGATAGAGAAACCTCTCAATCGCCTCAGGTTCCAAGGTACTGAAACCCCTTTGTTACCTTCCATTCAGATCGAGATAGAGAAGTCCCTTGGTCGTCACAGTTCAAGATTGAGATAGAAAAGTCTTTCAATCGCCCTAAGTAACCAAGGTTCCAAGGTAGAGAAGCCCCTTGGTTACCTTCCATTCAAATCAAGGTAGAGAAACCTCTTGGTCGTCACAATTCAAGATTGAGATAGAGAAGCCTCTCAATCACCCCAAGTTCCAAGGTAGAGAAGCCCTTTGATTACCCTTCATTTAGATCGAGGTAGAGAAGCCAGTTGGTCGTCACAGTTCAAGATTGAGATAGAGAACCCTTTCAATCATCCCAGGTTTCGAGGTAGAGAATCCCCTTGGTTACCTTCCATTCAGATCAAGGTAGAGAAGCCCTTTAGTTACCTTCCATTCAGATTAAGGTAGAGAAGTCCCTTGGTCGTCACAATTCAAGATTGAGATAGAGAAGCCTCTTAGTCGCCCTAGGTTTCGTGGTAGAGAAGCCCCTTGGTTACCTTCCATTCAAATCGAGGTAGAGAAGCCTTTCAATCATCCTAGGTTCCAAGGTAGAGAAGCCCTTTGGTTACCTTCCATTCAGATCAAGGTAGAAAAGCCCTTTGGTCGTCCACAATCCAAGATTGAGATAGAGAAGCCTCTCAATCGTCCTTGGTTCTGAGGTAGAGAAGCCCTTTGGTTACCTTCCATACAGATCGAGGTAGAGAATCCCTTTGGTCATCACAAGTCACGAATTGAGATAAAGAAGTCTCTCAATCCACTCCAGATTCAGACTAAGATAGAGAAGCCTTTCAGTCACCCCAGATTTCAAGATTCATTTCAAGTTTATCAGTTGTCAAGTAGGTTGAGTATTCACAATTCTCATTTTTTTTTAAAACAGCAAAACACTAGTTTTATGTTCCAAGGTTTTAGGTTCTGGGCTAGGTAATCTTTGAAAAGTCAACCTTGATTAAATCATGGCTGCTAAAATCGGTGTCTTTATTTTACATTAACATTTGCTTTACAAGCTCTGTCAATGAGGGGCATTTTGTAGACACTCGATTTTGCACCCATAATTTAATCTTGGAAGATGGCTAGAGTGACCATTCATATACCCCAAAATGTAGAATTGCATTACATTCATTAATTCATTCATTGCATATCATAAAAATAATCTTGAGATTCTAACGGCTGCGACGGTACGTTCTATTTCCAAATCGAACTGTTGGATTGAAAGATATCATATAATCAAGTTTTCACGGTTTGCATGCATTTTGTTTGGCTGGAGTCGATCACACATGATTAATTTAAATTAATTCTAATTGATTAGACAATTAAAATTAATTAAATAATTTTGTGATTGCTTGTTGGTTAGTGTCAAAAATTGACCTGCTTGCATAGGAATAAAGTGGATAATCAGATAACAAAGAAGTTGCGGATAATCAAGTCTTTTTTGGAATATTTATCTACACGATAATTATCACTTTAAAGACCTGAATATCAAGAAAAATGGATTAATTTTTAGAATACAAATTAAAAACACGTCTAGGTGCAATTCTTAGCTAAATAATCCTCAAAAAATGAGTCAAAATTGGACCAAAACTCAAATGTGGACCTGGCACATTCCGATCAGGGCCGGCTCAATGCATGAAGCAATTGAGGCAACCGCCTAAGGCCCCCTAAGTTCCTAAGGCCCCCAAATTTAAGCAATACAAATATCTCTTTGTCATTGTGAGATTAATTAGGCCTAAAATATTAACCAATAAAAGTAAAAGAAAAAATCAAATTTAAGTAATAGAGATATTTCTTTACCATTGAGAGTATGAATTAAGCCCCAAATATTAACCAATAAATTGAAAGTATTATTAATTTTTATATAAAAAAACCACCAAAAAAAAAAAAAAAACATTGACTGTGCAAAACAGAAATCAAAAGACAAAAAAATCAAAATCAAAATCAATCTCAAACCTCAAACCTCAAATATTTTTAATGAATTGTTGGAGAGTGACTTTTTCATACGTTTCTTAGCAGCGCATTGGACCCTCCTCTCCGTTGAGCGTTGCCCTCCTTGAGGTTTTTGCACTTCTCTGAAATGTCTTATTCTTGCTTACTTATGTCGTTGTTTGGTTCTTGCTACTTTGTTTTATTTTCTCAGAATGTTTACTTGGTTGTTTGATACTTTTGCTACACTGTGAAACTTTAACCTTCTGACAAAGCATAGACGCGTCAAATTGGGTTGGGCTAGGGTCCTTGGGACATGTGGTAGCATAGTAATCTCCAACCACTCATCCCTACATACTTATCTCTTAGGGTTTTTTTTTTTTTTTTTTTTAAATTTTATTATTATTTTAGTCACAAAAAAAAAAAAAATTTAACAAATTTTACGTTCAATTTCTTCTTTGTTTCTATGTATATATGCATATATATTTTTTTGGGTTTTTAATTATAATATTCTAGTTGTTAACAAAAAAAAATTAATTTTGCGAAAAAAAAGTATAAATAATCAGTTATGCCACAAAAAAAAAAAAAAAAAGGTTGATTAGTTATATTGAAGAAAATGTTAAGGAAACTTGAATACAAAATTTTTTTCAATAACTTTGTATCTTAAAAAGCAGAAAAAATATATTTAAATAAAAATTGATATAAAAAGTTAAATAAAAAATTTATTAATTTAATATTATAGTATGAGAAAGGCCCCACATAACATTTTCGCCTTAGGCCCCACAATGTATTAAGCCGGCCCTGATTCCGATCAGCACTTCCCAAATGCCAATTGGCCCAAACTTTCGGCCTGGCCCGGGGATTTCCTAATTAAGATAAAGCCTTTTTTTTTTTTTTTAAATCCAGATTTTTAGAGATAAGGACGCGTTCCAATTCGTATTTGATCTCATTCAACTTATTTTTTTAAGCATCCCAACCTATATAAATAGAGGAAACAAATCAGAACATGAGCTCTTCTTTTCTGACTTTTCTATTCCCCTTACGTTAAACACGTTTTGGAGGCTTTTGATTTAGGAACTTCTTTTTTGTAAGCAAAGTATTTTAGACCTTAAAGAAGTGAATAAACTTCTTTGATTTCTAAAATATTCTTTCATTAGAAGAACACGCTCATGCAAGAGGTATTTTGTTTGCTTTCTTTTCTTTTTCCATTAATTAGTATGTTATTGTTTGATGCATGAATATGTTTAGCATGTTTTACTATGTCTTGTTCTTAATATATAATTGCCATGCTTAGATACTTTAGATGATTGTTTATTTCAATTCTTTCTCTTTGACTTCAAAATCTGTAATGACTATCAAAACCTTTTTAAAAAAAAACTTAAAACTGATTTGTATTTTCATTAAATACAGATCTGATTTCTTTTTCTAAAAGTTTTTTTTTGTCATAGAATTGCAGGTTTTGAAATTTTAAAGAAGGTATTGAAAGTTAGGTTGAAGCCTTTTTTTTTTTTTTTTTTTAATATGTGATGCATGCATAATAAATTTGTCTCATGAATGTGGACCCTCTTTCAAAAGTCTTTTTTTTTTTTTTGTCCAACAACAGATATGATTATTTACAAATAAAATCTTTTTTTTTTTTTTTACTTTACACAAATCAGATTTGATTCTTTTCAAAATCTCATTATTTTATAAAAAACAAATCTGATTTTTCTTAATAAAATTACTTTTTTTTTTAACTTTACAAAAATAGATCTGATTCTTTTTAACAAAATCATTTTTTTTTTTAACTTTACAAAAAAACAAATCTGATTTTTTTTTAACAAACCGAATTTTTTTAACTTTACACAAAACAGATCTGATTTTTCTTGATAAAATCTTGCTTTTTTACCCTTTACAAAAACATATCTGATTTTTTTACAAACCAGGTATTATTATTTTAATTTCCCAGACAGATCTGAATTTTCTTCAAAAGAGGACATTATTCATAAGGCAAATTTCTTTGAATTAGTTTTTGTCATATGCATTATAACATATCATTCAACATCATTCAAAAAGGGTATATTGGTCATTAGAGTCTAGAAAACCAGACTCTGTTTGGGAGAAATGGATGCCTAATACCTTCCCATTCCGTAACCTAGCCCTCGAGTTTAGGATTTTTGGATAGGTAGATTAGTGTTTTGTCTTTTAATTTTGGTAGATTGTAACTAGAATCAAAGCTTTGTATTTTTTTGCATAGATTGTAACTAAGACCCAAAGCCTTGTAAGGTTAATTTACCAAAATTATATTTTTTTTTATTCAATCAATGACATTCGAAGTATTTTAAACATATAATTTGTATTTATTTTGTGGTAACTCCACATCACTTATCCAAAAAGACAAGTGCCCTTAAAAGCACCCCAATCACTTTTTTCAGAGCCCTAATTTTTTGGCCTCACACACACACACACACACACACACATATATATATATTCTCCTCTACTTTCACTAATTCCTTTCTTTCCTAACAATTTTCAATCAATTTTATTCTACTCCTATTTCCTCTATTTTTATCAAAAATTGGTCATTAATTAAAAGTTTTGTCCAAACAACTTGTTAGGTGCCCATCTCAAATCAAGTCCCATCTTTGTTAATCTCACACAAAAAAGGAAAGTATCCCTCCTTTGAAAATTATTCAAATAGACAAGTGGGTGGGGTTGATGCTGATAGATGATTACTCAAGCCTCCACACTACCACGCCTCACTTGGAAACAGTAGGGGTGGCAAATGGGCGGGTTGGGTCATAAATGGGTTGGATCATAAATAGGTTGGGTATGTAATTATCCATTTATCTATTTATAACTCGTTTATATATAAATTAATTATCCATTATCCGCCCAACCCATTTAATTAGTAACCCGTCCATTTAACCCAAATAAATAAATAACTTGTTAAAAACTTTAAAAACAAAAATTAAAAAGTTCAAAAATCACTTTTCATGTTCTTTCCCTTCATTTTCCCTTCACAAAATTTCATTTCTCAGCAACCAAACAAAGCCACAGAAAAAAAAGAAAAAAGAAAAAAAAGGACTTTTTTCTTCTCTGTGCTGCTTCGTCTCTTTCAACCCAAAACTCTGAAACTCAACAACTCCATCTCCATCCTCACAAACAACTCTTCCTAACCCTATCGAAATCAACAACTCCATCCCCATCCTCCACCTCTGCCACAATCGCGTTCCTTATTGCTGACAAATCGATCCGAAGCCGCGACCTCGAAGTCCACTTTTCCATAACCTTCTTGCTGAAATCCGACGACGAGTACACCCGCCGGAACTCTGAAAGCTTCGGCTGGAGCCTCTTCACGAAATTAATCTCCGCCGGAGGGGATCGAATCGCTGGCACAGAAAACGAAGTCGTAGCTGAGTTGAAGAAATTCTCGAGCTCTCGATCCAACGACGTCACTAAGTTCTTGAATGTGTTGGCTCGGTGGCACATGAGTTGGATATCTGCGTCCGCCAAGTCACGAACCTCTCACCAACCTTTGGATATGAAGGAGAACGCGTTCGAATTCGACGAAGAAGAAGACGACGTCGTTGCTCGATTCTCGTTGTCCATGGCTGACTCTGAAAAAGCTTGGGTTTCTCTTTGTTCTTTGAAAATTTCTGGGCTTGAAAGAATTGGTCTCCCTCTCTATGTCTGTCTGAGAAAATGTTTAGAAATCTAGAAGTCATAGTGTTTGGGAGTTTTTGGTTACTGAGAAAATTTGTTTATTTAAGTTTTAGATTTTAGAAGGGTTTAGTTGGTTATTTAATTTTAAATTCTAAATGGGTTTAGTGGGTTTTAGTGGATTTATCCATTTAAACCCATCTAATTAAATAACCAAATGGGTCTTTATCCATTTAACCCAAATACTCAAATGGGTTGGGTTAAGACTTATCCAAATAAGGTGGATAATGGGTGGGTTTATGGATATGGATAAAAATTGCCGCCCCTAGGAAATAGTAAGTTTGGATACACAACCAAATTCATAATTTTTTTCTTTATTTATTTTTATAATGATTATTGAAGTAGTGGATTGTGATTGATATATAATAAAGAGAAAACATTTTATCAGGCTGTGGCGTAAAACACTGGTTTTACGCCAGCCAATAGATATTTGCCACATCAAGCCCATCACTTAAAAGAAACAGAATGACTTCAAAAAAAAAAAAAAAAAAAATTTCACGCTCACAGCCTCTGCTTCCTTCACGCCGTTCACCTCTACTTCCATCACGTCGAACCTCCACCACCGCCACACATATCGCCGGAGCAAAACGATTTCGAAGAAGAAAGAGTTCTCGTCGTGCCCTCTGCTTCCTCAAACCTCTGCTTCCTCCTCTGGGGTTGTGCCGTCCTTTGCTTGCCCGAACCTCCACCACACCACACACCGAATCACACCGCCACACAGGTCGCCGGAGCTGTGCGTGGAGCTTGTAAACATACCGGAGTTGCCGTGAGCTACGATCCAACGGTTTGTTTTTCCCAATTTGGATTTCGAATTATTTTGACGGGTTTTTCTAGGTTTATGGGTTTTGATTAGATTCCTAAGTGTTAGGGTTAAATGAATCTGATTGTAGTTCTTGGAGGATTGTAGTTCTTATAACTTCTAATCTAGTTCCTAAGTGTTAGGGTTAAATGAATCTGATTGTTTTTTGAAACTTTCTTTTTTTTATGCAAATCATTATATCTTGATGGTTTTTGATTAGATTCCTAAGTATTAAGATCGGTTTTTGCTTATTTTTTGTTATTTTCGTTTGTGTTTTTTTTTTCTTGTATGTGTTACTTTTGTATGCTTTTGAAATTGAAAAAATTAGTGATTTTTCACAAAGCTCAATGATAAAAATTAAAGTTAAATGTGAAAAACCAGAAGCCTAGAAGAGGTCTTTCTTCCTCTTTCCATGGTCATGTTACATTTGTGTGAACAGATCTTCAATGATCAACATGATTTCAATTCATTGTCAATTTTATTTTCAACTAGATAGACTTAGTCTTAAATTGCGGTAATCCTACTTTTGCACACAGATCCTTAGATTCAACATGTTTCAGTGATTGACGTAGCTTAAAAGAGAAAAAAAAAATGCTTGTAAAAAGTTGGTGGACATTCATCAAAATCACATTGCAATAGTTAGATGTTCTTGTCTTGAAATTGATCAACCTTGCATCATTTTAATCTTTTTATTTTATTTTATTTTTTTAACACATTGGGCAGTATCTTGAATACCTTTCCCTGCCCCATCATATATTATCTTCATTATGCAGGATCCTTAGATTCAGCATGTTTCAGTGATTGATGTAGCTTAAAAGAGAAAAAAAAAATGCTTGTAAAAAGTTGGTGGACATTCATCAAAATCACATTGCAACAGTCAGATGTTCTTGTCTTGAAATTGATCAACCTTGCATCATTTTAACAGATCTTTTGATAATCAGCTATATAGATTCATTTTTGCTTAAACTATCTATTGTGTTTTCGTTGTTTCATTTCTCTGGTGGAAGTGGCAGTGGCTGTAGATCTTTGAATTTTAATTCTATATGATTACTCACATTTCTTTGGTCATGTCTGATGCAGATCTCTGAGACAAGTAGTAACATTTCTTTGTTCACTCTCTACTATATACCAAATCTTTTTGAGGCTTTCTATATGATTATACACATTTTTTTTAATTCTTATATGTTTTAAAAATGTGAGATGATGAGATTTCTTATATGGTGAAGGAGGTATTTGTCAACTCAAAGTTATAAACTTCTTATGCTTTCTTCTCTTATTTGCAATCTTTATGTTTTGATATATGAATGTGTTGTGAAGGTTTAGATATAGTGTGACTCTATTATGTTATAAACGAAACTTTCTTGGTTTCATTTATCACATTTTTTTTCATTCTCTTTCCCTCTTAGCAATACTTGGATGCTATTGGTTATTTATTTATTTTTTCAATGATTGATTTTAAGGTGCAAGCAACATTGGATTTCCCTTGTAACTAAAGAATAAAAAAGATGATTTCTAGTCACTCTAAGCACCTTGTCAATTGGATGAATACATTTTGAATGAGTACATTTTGAATGATTTCTGGTCAGTTTATTATTTATGTATGCTGATTAAATGAATTCAGCTAGCCCTTTCTCATTTTTGCACCTAATGGTGGTAGTATGTCAAGCAAGTCTCTTGGATCTTGAAGAGTCCATATTGTAGCCTTTAACTAGTTGTATTGTGGTACTTATGACCTTTGGAGGATTGTATACCCTCTCTTAGCACCTTGCTTTGAACCAATTTCTTATTGATTGTAGGCAATTTGTTACTTTCTAGGTTTGTTCTGTATATTTCTGAACTCATGTGCATTGAAAAGAAGAAACTTGATTTCTTCTATTTTGATGATATGTTTGTTCTTAGTAGTGTTTTTGTTCTATTTGCCCAGCTTGTCCTGTATATATCTGAACTCAAGTGTATTGAAAAGAAAAAAACTTGTTTTTTTTTTCCTATTTTAATTATAATGTTTGTTCTTAGCAGTGTTTTTGTCCTGATTCTAGGATTGTTATGTATATTTCTAGGTTTGTTATGCATATTCCTGAAGTCGATTGTATATTTCTAGGCTTGTTTTGTATATTTTTGAATTTGTTAGTCATAGTCTTTTTCTTTGTATAAAACTTAAGCTCACCTGTTTGTTTTGATGTTATTTTAATAGGATGACAAAAATTCCTCTCAGGGCATGGATACTGTGGTTGATTGGGTACCTTTCGGTTGGCATGGAGTTTGAAACTAAGTAGCATGGATACTTCCACAATGTGGTTGATTTTGAAACTTAGTAGCATAAATAGTGAGGAATTTGGCTATATGACTTATAAATTTTTTGTATTCTACATTGGCTCTGATATGACACAAGCTTGTCTGAAGTTGCAAGGAGTGCATGTTGCTAATGCTAATAGAGTGCGTATTGATAATGTTGATAAGGGCACAGAGATAAGTGATGGCTGATAAGGCATGCCTGCTAAGGATAGAATGCTTGTTGGTTGCCCAGTTTTGGTTAGATTTTGGTCAGATTATCAAATTTTGGTCAGATTATCAAACTTGGATAATTGTCTGCATATTTTAAAATTGCAGACAAGTGTAAATTGCAACTTTGTACAAAGGATTGATGGAGAAATTAGTACCAGAGCTAAGCAAATTATCACTGGATTAGTACGAAAGGCTAACAAGTTGGAAGCTAAAATTCTGCAGTTAGAGAAGGCTAATTAATTTGGCAATGTGAAAGCAAATGGCCAAGGACTTGTATTTAGAATAGGTGAATTGTAGTTTAGTTATTGTAAAAGATTGTAGTGACAATTGTTTTGAAAAAGTAGTTAGTTTCTTATCTTATTTAGTGTAATGACAATTGTAATGGCCACTCGTTATATTTAACAAGTGAATGATCTCATGTTTGCTTATTTTAACAAATTTCGATTACAGTAAGTGCACAATTAGTGATACATATTTAACAAGTAAATGATCTCATATTGAATTTCTTTTGCAACTTTTGTATAAGTGATAAGAGGTTTTTATGAATTTAACAAGTGAGATTTTTGGTTGTAACTTTTGTAAGCTCTAAGGTCTCTTTGTAATTAAGTCTAGTTGTGGTCTAGATTGGTGCTAGTCCTTTTGTTTTTCCTTGCTTCTGAATCTACTGTGTTGACTAGTTTTGTTCTGTTTCTTTGCTGTTGAATGAATTTCAGTCATATCTCAAAAAAAAAAAAAAAAAAAAAACTTCAATTGTTTCCATTCATGATTTGCATTGAGATTTTTCTTTTTATGATCTTTTGCTTCAAAACAAGCTATGAACCTGAAATGTATCTTAATTCCATATATTCAAATGTACAAAATATACTCAAAACACTAGTACATCATTACCAAACCAATTGATATATAAATAATCATTAGAGCATTTGTCCACAACCTATGTCAAAGATTATAAAAAAAAATTTCAAAACAAAGCAAACTATACACTAGGAGCAAACTTGCTCAGTACAATATAAGACACCTCCAATTGAAAGGCTTTTGAAACAATATCAAATCTCTAGCATACAAGACATGTTCTAGAGCATATACAATATCTTCCTAGCCTACCATATATTTGTCTATTTATACAGAATTAAGAAGGATAAGGGGCATTCCTCCATTCAAATAGGCTCCGCTTGGGAGGAGGGAATGGAATAGAATGGAAAGAAATAAAAAGAATAATTTTAGAATATTCTTTCATCCCTTGTTTGGGAGTTTTAATGGAGGGAATGGAAAGTTCATTCCCTTGTTTGGGAGTTTAAGTGAGAGAGAATTGAATGGGTAGGAGGAAACACTCATTCCTCTCTATTCCTTAAAACCTCAAATTTTCATTCCCCTCGAAATTGGGAGGAATGAGAGGGAATGGAATCAGATTTAATGATTTTTTTACTAAAACTCCAAAAATATCCCTATATATTCAACTCTTTATTTTAAAATAGGGGTCTAAAAGTAATATTGTCATAAAAAGATTTCATTTCATTCCCTCCATGTTGCTCCCAAACAGGATTACTTACATTCCATTCATTTATTTTAAAACATCCAATCAAGGTTACTTAATTCCATTCCATTCCATTCTTTTCCATTCATTTCCCTTACTTAAATACATTCCATTCCATTCTATTCATTTCCATTCCCTTATGATCATCTCATTTCATTCCATTCCATTCCCTTATGAACTCCCAAGCAGAGCCTTAGAATTTTTCTTGAGAGCTTCCTTTGCTATTACATGAGCTGCTTAATTACATAAAGAATTTGTAAAACTAAAAACTTTTTTGAAATGTGATGCTCTCCACTGGATGTCTTCAATCAATGTTCCAAAAGGGGCAAAGACATTTCTCTGGATTTTGTAGAGCTAGGAATAGATTAGTAGTCACCTTCAAACATGAGATCATACAAACTCAAGTCAGCAGCAAACTATATTAGTAAACTTATTATTTGACAAGTGATACAAACTGTATTAGTAACAAGAAAATCTATATAAAAGCAACATACATAGACTCCCTCTAAATAATTACAAGCTAAAATTCAAATTATTAACAAAGTCTACAAAGGAAGGGATACAAACACCACAAAATCTAGTAGAATACTTATACAATTACAACAAAAATAAATATTTTAGCTCAAGAATTGATAACTCAAAGCCATTAAATGTGTGGTTACTTATCTCTATCGTTATTGTCCATATAAGCAAAGGGGTATCCTAATAAGAAACAATTACATATGAAAGCTCATTCAAGTTGCAACTATGGTCCTGATGATTACCAAACTCACATTAGGCATTCAAATCAGCCAATGTTCTGAAATTTGGAACTTACTCTCGGTTAATGCCAAAGCCAAGAGACCTATACACACACCAACTACAAGCAGGTCACTTTCAGTTCAATCACTGCATATTCGGCCATAGCCAATATCCCAATTTTAAAACCCAAGCAAAATCAGCAAGCTTTATACTTAATAATAAAACTTAGTCATCAGACAGATCAAAATTGAAACAAAATGAGATCCATGGGTTCGGTAAACAAAAATAAAAATTAAAGAAAAAAAATAACAGAGGGACCCTTAACACCAACTATAGTTACCACAAATCTATGGCAAGGAAGAGAAACAAATTAAAATGAATAAGCAGCCTCCAAGCTTGAAAGACCAACCATCACATAAGGAGAAATTTGATTGGTATAGTATTTTCTTACCAGATGAAACAAAATTTCCCTAAACCATTGAAGACTATTAGGAATAAAAATACGTTCAAAATTTTGATATTACTCTTCGGAAATGTTGAACAAAGAGAAAACTTTATATATATATATATATATATATATATATAAAAATGTCCCAAAATAATTCTATTATAAATTTGGAACCAGATGTTTCTCTATTATAAGTTTATACATGATAGCCAATGTAAATTTTACAAATAAATAACAAAATTAGAGGTCACAATAACTCAAGCATAAAGTTTTGCAATCAAACTACCTTCTGATACCTTTGGCTGGTAACCATCAGCAGATGTTCTTGGGAGAAGTAATAAGTTGGCCTGTGATAATGATAGCATTGCCATCAAGTGCAAAACTGACAACACCTCATACCAAGCATTAGACATGCTGGTTTCCTGCAAAAGTATTGATCCATATAAAAACATCAATTCCACTGAACGGAAGAGGGATGTAATGACAACTAGAAATGAAAGGCAGAACAGAAATTTGAAAATTGATAGATTAGTCCTATACTCCCACCTCTGCGTCATCCTCCTGATTTACCCATACAAATTGTACCTTGTATTGTAGATGGCTTCCTGCAAATAACAGATAAGCGCCACTATTATGAATTATCCAAAACAGTTAAAACATTCAAATCATAGTGGCACTAATACACACTTTACCATCTTTAACTAGTCCTAAAAGAACAGGCAAGTAATCTTCCATAGCCTGCTGAAGATCAGCTAAGGTTGAACCTCCAACAAACAACAAAATTATCCAATGTTTCAATAACTGAGGTCTCATTTAGTAAAGCAATATCAAGTTTTTTCTATAACGATATGAGTTCTCAGAGCAGATAGGCGCTCCACTAAATTCTTGGACAAGTGATCACCCAATGAGTGGGAGAAATCAATAGGTTTAGGAATCCGAAAACCAGGAACATACACAGAAACATCCCCAATGTTCCCTGGCCTCCTCAAACATCCACAGGTTTGATAAACCCATAAACCCAGAAAAACCCATCAATAATGTTTTCTCTTCTCAAAATCACATCCAGCAATAACAATTCAAAGACTAATAATATTAGCACAAAACCTCAAGCTATTAGTAATGAGCAATATTAGCACAAAACTAGCAATACCCAGAACCTTTAAACTCCAATTCCAAAACCCAAAATCCCAAACACAACTGTACTGAACCCATAAACCCAGAAAACAGAAAAACCCATCAATAATTCGAAATCCAAATTGGGGAAAAGGGAAAATCATGAAAAACAAACCTTTGGATCGTGGCTCACGGCGGCTCCGGTATGTTTCCAAGCTCCACGCACAGCTCCGGCGACCTCTGTGGCGGTGAGCTTCGGTGTGTAGTGTGGTGGAGGTTTGGCCAAGCAAAGATGGAAGATGGGTTTTCTTAATTCGTTATCACGCACAGCTCCGGCGACCTCCGTGGCGGTGAGCTCCGGTGTGTGGTGTGGTGGAGGATTGGGCAAGCAAAGATGGAAGAGGGAGGGCTGTGGCGGTAAGCTTTTGTCTGAGTTCTTTCTTCGTTCTCTGTTTTCAGTGTGTTTGGAGAGGGATTTAAGTGGGAACTTATTATTTCCACGTGGCAAGAGTCTATTGACTAGCGTAAAACATTGGTTTTATGCCACAGCCTGATAGAACGTTTTCTCTAAAAATAATGTTAGTGTTGGTCCAATGTAAAAATTATATTATATTATATATAATAAAAGTTGGGCTTAGATGACCACCGCATACCCTTGGTGCGATGGTCACTCTACAAGTATAAATGCTTGTGGAGTGTGGGGGGCAAGGGCCGGGGTTCAAGTCTCCAGGAGTGAGATTCACACACATATACACTTAGATTAGGTTAGAGTAGATTCTATCTTGTATCAAAAAAAAAAAAAAAAAAAAGTTGGGCTTAGATGTCGTGGTTGTTTGTATAAATTTTCTTAAATTTTTAGATTTTAAGAAAAAGTATATATAAGTTTTCTTCAACTATAATTTCTAAGTAGATAAAAATCTTAATTTGATTAAAGTTGAATTACACTTGCTGTAAAATTCAAGAAAAATCAAAGAATTTTTTAAAATAAAAATAAAAATTAAATATTATGTATATCACTATATCTTATTATAATTAGGATTTCTAATTAACGTGTTTGTTGTTATCCCATGAAAAAAATAGAATAAAAAATGTCATATTTTTATGGATAGAATGAAAAAAAAATGTTGATATCAACATAATGTAAAAAAAATATATAAAAAATTAAATAAAAATAAAAACACGTGAACGAGGCAATAAGGAGATAAGGTAGAGCTTTTTTTTTTTTTAAAGAATATATATTGTTATGGTCCCATTTGATGTAAAATTTAAATGCTATTGAAAATAGAATTGTTAATCAATGTGTTATATTACCAAACTAAAAAAAAATAGAATAAATAAAAAAAGAAAAGTCATATGAAATTATGAATAGAATGAAAGGCAAAAACCAAAAAAGAAAAAAACGTGATTGATCTGTAAGGAAATAGGATATGATTTTTTATTTTATTAAAACCTATTTATCAAACGTAAAAATTTGAAAACAAAATAAAATAAATACACAAAGAACAAAACTAATTTATCCTAAGAAGTGATAAAACAATAGAAGAAAGGTTGATAAGAACAAATAATATGTTGTGTTTATCTAAAAAATCATTGTAATTAAAATAAAATAAAAACCCACAAAGAAGAAGAAGTTGTTATCAACATAATTGTATCCAAAGAAGTTATAAAGCAACTAAAGAAAAGTACAACTAATTTGTAATAATCTTTTCCAAAAAAATTGTATGGTTTCTCTATCTTAAAATTCTATATCAATTAGGTTATGTTCCATCTACTTTGCATGGGCAAAAATGGTTTATTGTATCCAGTGAATCTAAGATAATAGATGTTATGCCATCACAAAAGGTAGGTACAATCTAGATGCAATTTGTAACATTAAGATGGAAAGGTAAGGAAATTTGTGTTATTAATATGTTCATCTATCACCCTATCACAATCTTAGTCCAACAACAAACAACAAAGGTTAGTGATTCTCATACTTATTTTTTTTTTAATAGGAATTGAAAGCTAATTCTTAGTAGTTTTGAAATAGTGTTGTTTTTCATTATGGAGTCAAATATTGTTGTTTTTCATTAGGGGATCGGATCTCTTAAAGGATCGATGAAATTCATGTTCCATTCGCTTTCTTTTATATAGTTTTAGATCTATTATTTTATTTTTATTTCAGTTTTGTCATAGGAAACTCTTAAATTGACATTAAATTCAAAGGTTGTGTTAGGTTCTAAATGTTTAGAACAATTGGCAAATCGTGAACACAAACTTGTCTAGATATAGATCTTAGAGTCTATAGGTTTTATTAGACAATGCTCAAGGTGATTCAAGTCAAGATTCAAGAACATACAAGCTGCAGGAAGAAGACTTCATATTCTGCCTGGTTCGATCAATCGAAGAACAGGCTCGATCGATCGAAAATCGTATCTGCAGAATTTTAAGTCGGCCCAAACAGCAGCTTAAGCCCATTAAGGATTAGGGTTTCAGATCTACTTCTCCCACTATATAAAGGAAACCCTAAGGCACGTTTTTGAGACTTTTTGGGAGAGAGATTAGAGTGCCTCTTGTGCCTCCTTTTATTTTTAGGGTTTTGTACCCAAACCTCTCTAAGTCTTTGTTGCTCATATTTGCGGTTTGTGTGAATCTCTTGTGAGATCTTTGAGGAGCTTTCCTTCACATAAACTTAGGGTTGTCAATCTCTTGATGATCAACATAGTTGCAACCATTGGAACTTAAAAGAAAAGCAAGCGGGGAGCTTGTAGCTGATTGAAGAATTCAAGAAAGAAGTAGTCCGTGGATTCGGAGCCTGCGCGTGGTCGTGTCAGGAAGTTCGTACTGGTGGGTAGCATTAGGAAGTCGAGCGGGGAGCTTGTAGTCCTTCTGTAAGAACTTCAATTCTTTCATAGTGAATTCTGTTATGCCTTGAGGATCGGTGGGTCAAATCCTCCCCAGGTTTTTACCGTGTGGTTTCCTGGGTGATCATATCTTGTGTTCATTTATTTTCCGCTGCATTATTATTCTTGATATGATTGTTGAATTGCTTTAACCTAGAATTGCATAATTTGACTAAGTAACAACTTGGCTAATTAATCTAGGCTACGCAATTTGGTTGTTTAAGGGGTCTAAATAACCTATCAGGTTGTATAATATACGGTTCTATTTTTAATTTAGTTTATTTTTCTTTCTGATTTATATTTTCAATTTTAGCTATTGGTATATGTTTCATTCCATTTGTTATATGTTGTAATAGTTTTTTCTTAAAATTTATTTTTGATTTTTTCATAGGTGATTCCAAGCAAGCATCCTATAAAATTTTTGAAGACTCCTAAATTGACATATAATTCAAAGGTTGTAATCTATGTTATTCTATTTTTTTTAACTTAGATTTTAATTTCTTTCTGATTTGTATTTTCCATTTTAGTTATTGCTATATAAATTTTATTTTATATTTTCTGTGGGGGAGAAAAGCCCAGCCCAACTTATTGGGCCAAAGGCCCTATCCGAGGACCACTGTTCGCCCAAGGAGACCAAGACGCAGCCGGAGGCCCATGTGAAAGGAGAATGTCCGCAGACGAGCACGTGTACCGTCCGAGGAGATGCTCATACGTCCGAGGAGACCGATATCGTCGGACCCGACGAGGCTTATGTCCGGCACGTGTCAAGCGATCTGTTTAACAAGTGTCAGGGGAGAAAAGGGACCTCGGACACGTGAGAAGGTGACAGGAATAGAGAAATATCAAGGAGACAGACTTCAACCACCGCATTTAATGCTCTGCACCTACCCACCTGGCCGCATTTATGTGGAGAAGACCCCTGAACAGTGCATCCTCAGCTACCGCCACTCAGACAGGGCTAAAGGGGGAGTATGATGGGACATGCACTCAAGTGGGCGCACAGATGGTGAACAAGTGGACGGTGGAGATGGAGAAGGGCAGCACTATATAAGAGAGAGAGGTATCTGATAGTGGGGATCGAAAATTAAGAGAGAGAAAAGACCATATAATCTTACTGTAGCTCCAACATTTGTAATTCAAGTTCAATGAAAATCGCCTCCTCGGACGAGACATTCATCACTGTCCGAGCACATTTTTATTCAAATCTCCCCATCTTCTATGCCGTTTAATACTGTTATTTTTCATTATTAGCCTAGCTCTTTCACCCACTCTCTACAAATTTATTGTTTTGGGTTCAGTGGGCTCCAAACCCATACCTCCTTGGGCTTGGGCTGCAGAATCTGACCCTACATTTTCTTTTCTTTTCTTTTTCAGTGTTGTCCTGGAAGATTCCATGGGTTCTAAGATTGTTGAAGACTCTTGACACTCAATCCCAAGGATGTAAAGAAAAGTTGTATAGGCTTTTAAGGTAGATTCCCATTTTATCTCAATTTCATTTTTTAACTCAGTTTTAATATTCGTCCTTTTACTTATTATTAATATCGGATTTTGAGGTAGATTCCCATTTTATTTCTTTGGTTTTTATTTTTTTATTTTTTATAATTCGATAACTACACCAAGGCTATTTCTTGGGCTTCATAGAATGCATTATTAACTTTTTTTTCTTTCTTTGTGACAAGTGTTTAAACTGTTTGGTTATTGAAAATTAAAAAAATATTACCAATAATTTACTCTACATAAAACTCTATCATCTAAAATATAAATTCTCTTCAACTATAATTCTATTACTAAATGTTTGTGGCAGGTTTAAATAAATTTAATTCAATATATATAATAAAATTTATATACTATATACCATACTTGCACCAAGTTACATATATTATAAAATTAATCCATTTTATCACATGGCTCACTTATTATCAACATGATTATAATTTATTTTCATATAAATTTTAAATAAGTCGTGCATCACCCAAGTATAATACAATGTAGAATTTCGACTACATCATCGAGTAGGCTAAGAGTTGTGATACTCAATCAATTCTCTTATATTATATTATATTATAAATATATATATAGAAAATGGATTTTTTTTTAATGCTTATACATTTAAATTGCTTATAATTTGTGAATTTTATGTTGATACTGATTTAATGCTTAAATATTAATTTACATGGACATATTATTTTGTTAAAAGTTGATATTAATTTTTATTGTTTAGTTTTATTAGATAATTGGTACTGTTGAAAAGAATTATGAATAAAAATAATTCATTTAATTTATTATTTCTCAAATGCATTATTATATATTGTATTTAATAAGTTATTGACCAAAACTGTGCAACGCACAGGCATTCAACTAGTGATATTATAATAATTATAATCTACCACTAAAAATACTATAAAAAATATAATGAAATTTATTGTGTCCTTGACATTACGACACTAAAAAAATGAATAATAACAAAAATAAAAAATAAAAATCTTCGTTGCATGAGCATTCAAACCCAGATTTTTATAAAAGTGTCTATTTTACACCCCAAAATGATACTCTATTTATTTTATCACCTCATTTAACAATATACCCTATAAAAGTAATGTTAGGACTACAATTTTTATCATAATTTTTACCACAAATTGCTCATGTGGCAAGTCGCGAGGGTAGAGTAAAAGTGGTAGGCTCATAACTCCATCTCTTATGACTTGCCACGTAAGCAAATTGTGGTAAAAGTTGTGTTATAGCATTACTCATAAAATAATATACATCACCCAACAAAAGTGAGAGAGAGAAAAAGGAATAAAATATAATATTTTAAGTTTACAACTCACGAGCAATAGTGTCTAAATAACGGGTTTTCCGGTTTCTTCTTCATAAAATTTCTTCGTGAAGAGCAGTTTCAGGTTGGCCGGATATGTTCTCTAGGAAGAATGAGTGAGACGGGGATAGAAAGAGGGAAAGTGAGTAAAGGATGAAGTTGTGAAAGAGAGACTTACCTTCAGACCTGTTATAATTTGCTTGAGAACTGAGGAAGACCGAAGATGAGAGACTGAGAAGTAAAGGAGAGAAAGACACCAAATTTCAAATATGAGCAGTAGGTGCTGGAAAGAAAACTAAAAGTGTAGAAGAAGTTATCAGATTGCTTGGGAAATGTGATTGTGGGAACCAGTTGTCCTTTTATTATTATTTAAAATTATTTTTAAACTTAAAAGTTAAAATGGGAAGCCCAAGACTTGGCCGGGTGACGTGCTCAGTGAGATAAATATCATGAGTTTGACCTTTTTTTTTTTTTTTTATGGATTTTATTAATGTGTGCCCTTATGGCACACATTAATTTTCATTTTTAGAAAAAAAAATTTTGAGAATTGAAAAATTAATGACAGCTTTTTCAATTCTCGAGAAAATATTTTCACAAATAGAAAGTTTACCGGACCCTTTTTTTATAAACAAAATAAACATTTTTTTTATAAAATATTAATATCTTATTCAGTTGAAACTATTATATAAAAAAAAAAAAAAAAAAGTAAATAAGACATGCCTATCAAGTATTTTAATACTATTTTTTTCATTTACATGCACATTGATGCTTTGATATATATTTTTTTTAAATGGTTATTATTATTATTATTATTATTATTATTTATATTGACTCGACATTGATAAATTATTAGATATTAACTAATATATAGATTTATAGTTTTAAGTGGACTATTGTAGGTTTTTTTTTTTTTTTTCCCTCTCATTTGTGCATATTGATGCTTTTGATATATATATATATTTATTTAAAATGGTTATTAATATTATGTAATTGGGCTTGACATTGATAAATTATTAGATATTAACTAAAATATAGATCTATAGTTTTAATTGGACTATTTTAGTTATTTTTTTATTTGTACCAAATTAATATATTTATTTATATTTAAAATAATTATTAAATTAATTATGACGTCATCATGATTCGACCTCAAAAACCTTGAACCTCTCCCCTTTATGGTTCAATGAACAATCTGGGTCTGAAAACCTATATTTACTTATTAGGTTCACAATTACTAAAAACTTTTAGATTTACACATCTGAGTAAAGCTCTTTTTTAATGTGTCGATCGCAACTTAAGGAGTTTTACACCCCAATGCTAATGCTCCTGTCTAAATGTAAATCATTATCTTCTTTGACCAAGAAGATTGGGGTTTCTGACACTTCTTAATAAAATGTAAAAACAAGCTTAAATTTTTAATTTGTATATACAATTTTAGGGTTTTAGAGGAATCTAATAAGATTGGGGGTTCATGTGTAGCAAAACATCACTAAGCATTATTTTAGTTGGTGTTTGAGAAGCTTAATTAATTTTTGTTAATAAAAGTTAGAAAACCTTAATTAATTAATATAAAAATAATTAAAGTAATAATTAATTATAAGCTATGTTCTTTGGTCACACTTTTTTCATGACAATGATACATACATTAAGCAGATTATTTTATTACAAAATTATCATACCAACGTAACCCTGTGAAATTCATTTGTCTTTAATATTGGATCCCACATCTTGATTGGACTAGATTAATGTTTACTTAAAGTTTAAACAAGTTGTTTAATTTGGGTTTCTGTTTTCTAACGGAACGATATTTCCGCTTCGGGAAAGCAAGTTCAACTTAATCAACCATTATGTTACCAATTTTTTATGGTTATTTTACAAAAGCCCATGTCATTTTTTCTTATAAAAAAATGCTATACTATGGTCCACCACAGTTTGTGAGATTTACGTGTTTGCCACTGTTCCTAAACTAGCTCGAGGCCATGGTTTAGCCACGTATGTAGTTTGGAATAAAGCGGGAAGATAATGAAGAAGTGTTCTAAAAGATTGGCCTCACGGCCCTCACATAGTCCCATAGACCAAAAAAGGCAATAAAGTAATAATAGACTAATATATTTAATATTTTATAGACCCAATAAAGATACAAAGAATAAGGCCTTGAAATTAAAGGGGAACCGTTTTTTTCTATTTATTTTATATTCACAAACGGTCTATGTTTTTTGTGGGGAGATTTTTTTTTGTTTCTTTGTGAAGTAAAAATGTTGGGGAATTTTTTTCTGTTTGTTTTCTTTATGAGGTTGTGCAAACTTTTCTTTTCTTTTTTTTTTTTTTTTGTGTGGTCTCAAAGTATTGCAAATAAAGTTTTGTTGTGTGGTTCTGTTTCTCAGGTTGGCCTAGCAGAAACAGTTGGAGAACTTTCTCATTGTGGTAGTGGTACTGGAACCTCTCTCTCTCTCTCTCTCTCTTTATCTCTCTTGATGGATGTTGGGTTTTTCTCTATTTGCTCAAAAAGATTTCTTTTTGAGTTTTCTTTGATGGGTATTTGCTGGTAGTGGTGCTTGTGTAGTTTGTTGCTTTGAAATGGTGCATATGTGGATGTGAGTATGTGTTTTGAATGAGTGCTGTGGTGAATTATTTTTGTTTGTTTTTTAAGGACTTTTGTTCAATTATTGCTTAGTAATTATGTTGGTGGTAATGGTGCATGTGTTGTTGTCCTTCGCTGAAAATTTTGTATATTGAGTTTGTCTACTTTTTTTGCCCCGCAGGATAATTGTCAATATGTTTGTCAAGCTAAAGTGTTGATCTTGATGAGAAGGTATGTGTTTTTATATGCTTGGGCCAACAAAAATGAGTTTTTGATTCGAAATGGTAATGGTGGAACTGAGAGAGTGTCATAGTAGTGGGATAAATCCTCCATTTTTTGGATGTGCTTGTTCTGGTCTTCATGCAGCTCTTGCTGGATAGTTATGGAGGGTTCATCTGAGTCTGCTTGGCAAGAGTCTGATAGTTCTAGGGGATTAAATAGTTCTAGTGTCTCAGATAGGAATCGTAGGGTTCTTAGTGCCAATAGAATTGGCTTGTCTGGTGACACATCGAATGATTCTGTGTTTAGGAAAGAGAGAGGTAGGGTTGTGTTGGCTCACACTGATCATCATCTTAAAAACCAGGGTGGTTTGTCTGGAGTTTGTGAGGATGAGGTAGCTGTTGACCCTTTTGTCCGAGCCATAGAATGGGGTGATGTTAGTTTGAGGCAGTGGTTGGACAAACCAGAAAGAACAGTTGATGTCTTTGAATGCTTACACATATTTAGGCAAATAGTGGAGATAGTTAATGTAGCACATTTACAAGGGATTGTTGTTCATAATGTCCGACCTTCCTGCTTTGTTATGTCCTCTTTCAATCATGTCTCTTTCATTGAGTCTGCATCTTGTTCGGATTCTGGTTCTGATTCTTTGGAAGAAGGGTCGAATAGCCGAAGCGTGGAGGTTAAGAATTCATCCTCTTCCTTGCCCCATGATGAGCATCAAGAAAGAAGCGGCTTAGGTAGTGAAGATTTTCGATCAGCGATGACACCAACTAATGCTTTGTCAGAGACTACTTGCATGCAGTCAAGCTCAGTCTATGCAGCACGTTTAGCATTAATAGAAGAGACCGAAGAAAATAAAGAAAAAGATCGGGGGGAAGTTGAAGAAGTAGAAGAGAAGAAGCAACCATTTCCAATGAAACAGATATTGCTCACGGAGACCAATTGGTACACTAGTCCTGAGGAGGTTGCAGGTTCTCCAAGTTCCTGTGCTTCAGACATTTATCGTTTGGGGGTTCTTCTCTTTGAGGTTCATAGAAAAGATTCTCAAATTCTCTATTAAATGTTCAAATTAAAATAGGATTCTAAGTTTTTGATTCATTTATTTCATACTGTTATTAAAAAGTAAGAGTTTATAGAGCTCTTTTATGTTTCTATATTTTCTGCACACTGAAGAGATAATTATACTTGCAACCAGTTATTCTGCCCATTTAGCTCAAGAGAAGAAAAAAGCAGAACTATGTCAAGTCTTAGACATCGAGTTCTTCCTCCTCAACTGTTGCTGAAGTGGCCAAAAGAAGCTTCATTTTGCTTATGGTTACTACATCCTGATGCTAGTGGTCGGCCAAAAATGGGGTAATTTCTTCACTTCAAGATGCCTTTTACTGTTTTACATTTCCATCTCTTGTTCTTATGTACCCAATACCTTCACTTTTGACTTGAAAGATATATATGATCATATGAAGAATTCTCAAATAGGACAAGATACTGAGGACAAAACAAGAAAAATATTAATGATTTATAGAATATATTTACATAACAAATGAAGGAAACTGATGTATTAATCTCTGAAGAAATGTGGCTGGAGTTGGATTTTTAATTTTTTAATTTTTTTTTTCCTTTGATCTGTCGATTTTGTGGAGTTGTATGAGTAAAAATCAATTTATGCTTTTGATTGTGGGGGAATTAGTTATATGTTTGGGATAATTCTAAAATATATATCACTAGAAGTTATAGGACAGTTTGCTTGACACATTGTTTTAGATGGATCATGTTGGATTGCATTTGGATCAATAATTGACCATTTTGAGGAAATAATGATTATAAATTAAATAATTCTCTCTCCTTTATACAATATCAAGTATCCATTGCCTGCCTTGCAGTTGAAGGCAGAATCAAGCAAATTGAAATCTTTGCATACATAATCTGAAAAAATGTAATTAATTTCACATGCATTCAGTTGCGTAAGTTTCTTGGAGTGACCAATTTTGTGTATATTTAACTCTCTTTCTATCAAGTGTTTATTATAATCACTTTATTGGTTTCTTTCCTTGAAAAAGTTGATGTAGTTTTCATTTATTTTGCCAGTTGCAATTGAGAAATCCCATCATATCTTTCTAAGTATCCTCTTCCATTGAATTATTGTCATGGAATCCTTAATGGTTAAGAAGAATGATGCTGACATATAAAGGCATTTTTTTTTTTTGAGTAATTGAAATTTATGAGTCAAAGTTTCACACTCTTACTTTTTATGCCATGGGTAACAGCGAGTTGTTACAGAGTGAGTTCCTTAATGAACCAAGGGATGATTTGGAAGAACGGGAAGCAGCAATTGAGCTTAGAGAAAGAATAGAGGAGCAGGAGTTGTTATTAGAATTCCTGTTGCTTATACAACAAAGAAAACAGGAAGCTGCTGATAAGTTGCAAGATACCATTTCTTTTTTGTGTGCTGATATTGAAGAAGTTATGAAGCAGCAAGCACTTCTTAAGAAGAAGGGTGGCTCATGCCCAGAAATGGGGAAGGATGATCTTTTAATGTCAAGTCTCCTACCAATGAACATTGTTGATAGTGGTGATTCTACTAGCTTGGGGTCTAGAAAACGATTTAGACCAGGAATGCAGATTCAGAACATCGAGGAATATGATGATAATCTAGATGACGGTCAAAAGTCAGATACACTCAATGAAAATATTGGCAGCCTTCTTTCCAAAAGTTCTCGGTTAATGAAGAACTTTAAGAAGCTGGAGGCTGCTTACTTTTTGACAAGATGCAGGCCTGTCAAGCCGTCAGGGAAACCACTGATTAGACATTCAGCAATAAGTAGTGATGGTAAGGGGTCTATTGTCTTAACTGAAAGGAGTTCTGTTAATAATTTGGCACCGAAAGAGCAGTACAGTGAGGGTAGACAAACAGGTTGGATAAATCCATTCCTTGAAGGTTTGTGCAAGTATCTATCTTTCAGTAAGTTAAAAGTCAAAGCAGACTTGAAGCAAGGGGATCTGTTAAATTCTTCCAATCTAGTATGCTCTCTCAGTTTTGATCGTGATGGAGAGTTTTTTGCTACAGCTGGTGTAAACAAGAAAATTAAAGTTTTTGAATGTGACACAATCATAAATGAAGACCGTGATATCCATTATCCTGTAGTTGAAATGGCTAGTAGGTCGAAGCTAAGCAGTATATGTTGGAACAGTTACATCAAAAGCCAGATTGCTTCAAGTAACTTTGAAGGTGTTGTGCAGGTTGGTAAAACCTTACTTTTCTTTCCATTTGTAAGTTTTCTATTGGCTCAGTTGCTTATCATGTTTCAGGTATGGGACATTACAAGAAGTCAAGCACTAATGGAAATGAGAGAGCATGAGAGGCGTGTATGGTCCATTGACTACTCATCAGCAGATCCAACAATGTTGGCCAGCGGGAGCGATGACAGTTCTGTTAAGCTATGGAGTATCAATCAGGCAATTCTATTTTTGCACTTGGTGGATGTCAGCTTTGAAACTAAACGTACTGCAGTCATATCATTGCATGCTGTGTACATTTACTTCTGGATGTATGATAAGTTTTTTTCTTACATGGGTTGCTAATGCAGGGAGTAAGTATTGGTACCATTAAAACAAAGGCGAATGTCTGCTGTGTTCAGTTTCCCTTGGATTCTAGTCGCTCCCTTGCATTTGGTTCAGCAGATCATAAAATTTATTACTATGATCTCCGTAACTTGAAAACTCCTCTGTACACATTTATTGGACACAATAAAACTGTGAGTTACATCAAATTTGTGGATGCAACGAGTATTGTTTCTGCATCCACGGATAACACTCTGAAGCTTTGGGATTTGTCAATGTGCACATCTCGGGTTAATGATACTCCAGTTCAATCATTCACAGGACACATGAATGTAAAGGTACGCTAACTCTTTGTTATGTTGGGCATCCACATTTATATATATGTTGAAATATTGTTTTCTCCAATGCTATTTTGTCAAGGTTGGTTTCATTTTAAATGGTATATTGATGTATCTTGTTCTTTTTATTACAAAATGGTTAGTTGGTCCGAGAAAGTTAGAGAATAATAGAAGAAGAAAAAAAGGACTCAAAACACTTTAGATTAAATAAAAACGAGTGTTCTAATCAGTTATTGGTTCTATAACACCAACAATGGTGAAATCAAATTAAAATTTTATTTTTATTGACCAACCTTATTGCTGAAATTCCTGAAATCCTCAAGGTTCCCCACCAACATTGACCACTAAGACTTGTGATTCAAAACTTCCATCTTTTTTATCAAGCATATGTGAACAGGAGCGTCAAAAATAGAGTATGTTCATTACTGAATAGATGTATTATTTGCAAAATGAAATGATGTGGAAGGCTCAAAGACATTTATTTTAATTAAGTGTTATTTAATTTTTCAAGTCAATTGTTGAGGGAACGGAAAAAGGTAGAGGAAGACCAAAAATAACATTATTTGAAATAATAAAAAAGGACATGTCAATTAAAAAAGTAATGCAGAGTATGACTTCATATAGAATAGTATGGAGGAAAAGAATATGTGCGGCTAACCCTAGCTAATCTGTTAAGGGTCTATAGCCAATCCCAAAATTTTGGGACTAAGGCTTTATTGTTTTTGTTAATTTTTCAAGTATTTTGTATTTTTGGTCTTAGTAGTTAATTAGGTTTGTTAGTATTTTTATTGAAAGTCAAGGGTATTTTTGTAATTCAATAGTTTTTTAGAATTAGGTTTCTACATAAGATAGAATTAGGTTTCCTATATAGTTAGTGTTTAGTAGACTATAGAAGCACAATAATGTTCTCCTAGGAAGTGGGGTTATTTTGATGAATAAAATTCCTCTTGAAATTGTCCCAATGGTTTAGTGTTGACTCCAGCCAACCCTAGGTGTTGATTTGTAGAGGTTTTCTCTCACTTAGCGCTAACTTTAAGCAAGCCTTTATGTTGACTCCTAGGTTCTCTATATATGACAACCCAAACCAACCCCTTCAGCCCCAAATTGATTACCAAGCCACTGCGTGATTCAACCGAACCATCAAGCCTTATCTGAAACCCATCAAATAGCTGAGACAACCCTCCTTATGTCGGCAAACCCACCACCCTAGTTCCTGTGTGCTGCCATCAGTTACCACAGCTCCTAACTTCAGTTGTGAGCTTTGCACTCACTGGCTGTTCAGATTTCACAACGTTCTTGTTTCGCTGGAATCTTCCTTGTCTTTATGAGTCACACCTCCCCCAGAAGTTGGCTGGAGATCAAAGCCGCTCAACTGCTGGAAAAAGCCAATGTTGAACCAGGTGGCGAGTTTTTCGTGTCATTGCCCACTTGTGCTAGTGAGAGCTGTTCAAGACATGTCTGCAGAGCTTGACCAAATAAACACCCAGACTGGAGTCAGTAAGTAAGTCCTTTCAAAGAAAGACCAATAACCCTCAAAGATAAAGCTTCACACATGAGAGCCAATATAATTGAGCCATTGTCATTTTGTGCTAAAATAGAGGTACAAGTGCCAATAAATGTTGCTTCAACATCTGTGCAGCCACTAAAAAGCCTTTACAACAAGGTGAAATATCTGAACCATGTGTAGTAGAATTGATTCTAACAGTTGATGAGTTAGATATATTGCCTATTGTTGAGAATGAAGATACCACTATACTTGATTAAGAGAAAGTTCAAGAAGAAAGCAAAACATCAGGGTGCACATGATGACACAATCAGATGATTAGCCAAAACAATATATTCCAACTGTAGCTATTTTCTCTAGAGTATAAATCTCATCCCTTTCAAAAAGTATGGGGAATCTGGAACAAATCCCATCTCCTTTGTGGTAATTATGCTTCCCCTTGCCAATGCTGGCTTTCTCTAGCTTCCTGTGCCTTGCTTTTGACCCACGGTTATACAAAATGTGTCAAGGTATCAATCTGGGCTCTAGGTGGGATGTGAACCCTTGGACCTAGTCATATAGTGTAATGTGGACCTGTTGAGTCTTGCTAATATGGCAAGCCATGATTGGCTAAACATTTATAGAGCTGCATTATCTTTTGGAGAACGTGCACATGTTTGAAGGACCTCAGTCAGCCACTGAAGTCTTATTCTCATATGTCACCTTGGATCCCATAGAAATGGCATTAGGATAGGCACCATGGCAGTTCTGGTAACAGGAACTTCTTATCATGTGATAATAGTTGTTTATTTCTGTGACAATTATCCTGGGTTATCATTTCCATACATGTATGCATGTATTATGCAAGATTGTGATACTATCATGTGTAGAAATATGCCAGGGTTGATATAAGTTTATTGCTGATGTTACTTGATACTTGATTCCTTGTTGCAGAACTTTGTGGGTTTGTCAGTTTCTGATGGTTACATTGCTACTGGTTCAGAGACAAATGAGGTACTTTTTACATATCATCTTGGGATATCTATGTTTTTGTTAGGTTTTTCACATTAATGTTGTGACAAGGGTGAGTCGTTTCCTTATCTTTCTTGTCTGGGAAGTTGTCTCTACTTGTTATGGTCCAATCAAATCACACAAGAAGTTGGCATCACTGCTCAAGTGATTCCTAGAAAACTCAAGTATTGGTCTATTAGATGCTTGTTAAATGAAATAAAAAGCATCCATTGTAGATGTTAGAAGCATAACCCAAATGTAAAACTTAGGAAAATCAGGTATCACGTGTTATTAGAGTAAAAGTGTTTAGGGTTTGATAACTTAACCCTAACACATAAAATATTATTTATATATAAAGGAGTACAGTGACATTGCTATTTTGCTCCTAGCTTATACCCATAACACTCCCTCTCAAGGTGGAGAATATATATCATACAATCCTAGCTTGTAACATAATAAACCCAAACGAGTCATTACATAAAGCTTTGGTAATCATATCAGCAATTTGGACTCTTGTAGAATCATATGAAGTAGCAATTACACTATCTTCTACTTTCTGCCGAGTAATATGACTATCTACTTCTATATGCTTGGTTCGCTCATGGAACATAGGATTGGAGGCAATGTGAATTGCTGCTTGATTATCACAATGCAATGTCATAGGCACCTTCACAACAATTTTTTTTTTTTTTTTGATTAGTAATATAAAATTTTTATTAAAAACACACAGCCCAGTACGTATGAAATGTACAAAAAGGCAAAAACATCAAGAAACCAAATTACAATGATCTAGCAACGCAGGAAGGGAAATACAAGAAAAAGATGGTAAAACAAGACACCATTCGAGAAGAGTAAAAAAGAAGAAAGACTTAAGCTCAATAATGGACTGTTCACGACCCTCAAAGCCTCTAGAATTCGGCTCCCGCCAGATACACCACATCAAACAGTGCGGCACAAACCTCCAAATAACTATATTACGTTGACGGCTGAAATTGCATGTCCAACAATCCAACAAATCCACTACCCTTTGAGGCATCACCCAACAAATACCAAACAAGCAAAAATCATACTCCACATCTCATAAGCTATAGGATAGTGAAGGAGGAGATGATCTACAGATTCCCCACACCTTTTGCACATAAAACACCACTCAAGGACAACAAAATGCCTCTTCCGAAGGTTATCTATGTTAGAATCTTGCCTAAAGCCGCAGTCCAAGAGAAAAAAAGCTACCTGAGGAGGAACCTTCGATTGCCACACCATTTTCCAAGGGAAAGAAATGCTAGTAGAAGGGGAAATAGAATGATAATACCCACTCACCTTGAAACCTCGACTGCTGGCTGGCTTCCAATAAAGATTGTTAGAACCAGCACCCCGCACCTTTGTGGAATAGATCAAAACCATAAACAAAACCAAAGATTGTGACTCTTGATCATTCACTAAACAACGAAACTGAATGTCCCAAGAAACTCTCCCATTTGCAAAGCACATAACCCTTCACAACAAATTTTAATTCCTCAAGGAAATGCTTAATCCACATAAGCTCGCATGATGTGTGTGTTATATCTCTATACTCAGCCAAGCAAGAAAACTTAGGAATTAGCTTCTAAGTTGTTAGGATTTAGCACCCAATAAGCATCCCATCTCTCCATACATCATGATGGGCAATTCTTATGGTTTTTGATAATGTTTATTCTTCTTTTATGAAATTCCCAATTCTATATTTGTGTTAAAAATTGCAGAAGAGATTTGTAAGTTAAGGCACTTGAAACCGGAAAAGCCATTTATTTCTAACGTAGGTGTTATAGTGAAGGGTTAAAGTTAGGATTTGTGAATCTAGCGTTTAGAGTGGTAGAAGAAAGGGTTAGGGCTCAAAATTAGGGTGGCACCAAGCCATTGGAAAAGGTTCCAATTACAATTTAATTCATCATAAACTAGTCTCCATAGAAGTGGAATAACTAACTTATATAGAATACTCAAACTAAACCCAATTCTAATTATGTTGGGTTCTCATCATATCAGCAATACTAGCGGAGTCACTATATCATCCACATAAACAATCAAAATAATAGTGCTAGCAGAAGAGTGACGAACAAAGATACAATTTTCAAAAGTAGAATGTTGGAAACCATACCCAAATAAAATGACACTAAATCGATGAAAAAAGGCACGAGAAGATTGCTTCAAACCATACCACACCTTTCATAATCATTGAACAGGGTGTTCACTAAACATATCCAAGGGGTTGATCCTTGTATACTTCCTCTTGAAGTTCTCCATTAAGGAAAACATTCTTGATATCAAGCTAATACAAAGCCCAAAACTAAGTTGCACGGACACCGATACAGGTACGGGTACAAGGGTATAGCAATTCTTGAAAAATAAGGGTAAGACGTTGGAGGTATGGCAGTTAATTAATTAATTAATTAATATTTATATTTAGATATTTTAAAATATTTTTAGACATAATTTATGTTTATTTTAGGATTTAAATTAAGTAAGAACAACAGAGAAGTACAATAACACCCCTAAAATATGAAATAACAAATGCTAAACAACAAATCAAATAGTTCCTGAGTTCCATTGCTAAACCCATAACAGAAAACGCATAAACAGATAAAACCAAACACCAAATAATAATAATAATAATAACAGCAAGCCCATATAAAGGGTCATGTTAACGGATTCTTAGGGAAATTGTTAATAAACCATAATAGGAAAGTTTTGACACCACTTTCATGGAAAATATAAAAAGTTGTCAACAGTATTTATTGTTTTATCATTCTCCCTATAAAATGTTTCTAAAAACAGCTCATAAGCCAATGCCCTTAGGGCAATGGTTAACATTTCCCATAAAAGAACACGCATAAGGTAGATAAAAGTATAAAACCAAACAAAGAAAATAAATACTAAACCCATATAAAAGAACACGCATGAGGTAGACAAGTAAAACCGAAAAAAAAAAAAAGAAACTGAGAAAGAAAGCGTTGAAAGACCAAGAGAGAGAGAACCCGAAACTTGAAGAAGAGAGAAACGGCGAAGGAAGAGAGGAAGCTTCTGGGTTGCCGGGGGTGGTTTGGTTGTTGCCGATCTATGGTGAAGCTCTCAGAGCACAGATCAGATCAGAAACACTGAGAGGAGGAGAGAGGCGTTGGTCTTAGAGAACTCAGAAGAACTGAGAGGCACAGGTCAGACTTTTAGGGCTTTTAGTTGATTATTATGCTCAAAACAAGATCAACAGTGAATGGTTGACCAGATGTCAAAATTCTTCTTCTTTTTTTTTTCTTTTTTTTTTTTTATAGATTCGCTGTGTCTGGGACATGCCATAGTGTCGCGACTGTGTTTGGGCCGTACCAGTTTGAAAGAAAAAAAAAAAAAAACAAAGAAAAGAAAGAAAGGGTACTCCTTGGGTACGGAACCAGTACCTATGTTGGACACGGGTACTTGGCCAAAATTGCCTTGTCCGTGCAACTTAGGCCCAAAAGTGACTAACTGCAATAGAGAGTGGGATCTTATTTGAATTGAGACGTGCCACAGGAGAGAATGTCTCTAGATAGTCAACACCATATGTCAGTGCGTACCTTTTGGCAACCAACAACGCCTAATGGTAATCAACAGAACCATTATGGAGGTACTTGATATTGTAAACCCAACGACAAACTACTGTTTGTTTCCATGGGGAGGCCAATATGCTCCCAGGTTTGATTCTTGTAAAGAGCACTCATTTCCTTATCCATAATATGTTTATATCTAGATGAAGACAAGGTCTACTTATAAGATGAGGGAATAGAAATAGATGGCATAGTACAAGCAAATGAATGTAGACAAGGTGAAACATGATTGTAGGAAAAAAAAACTAGCAATTGGGTGTTGAGTACAAGTACGTTAACCTCACCATAAAGCAATAGGTAAATCATCATACTCTGGAAGAAAAGTGGATGGAGCCTCCTTAAACAAAAGATGTAGCATAGGGGCTATAAGACAATGCGCCTATCTTGAGATTGCCAATAAACCTCTTAGGGAGGGTTGGGTTAGGAAGCCAAAGGTTTTGCAAGAGGAGAAGAAGATAAAGGTATTGGAAGTGTAGAAGACATATGACTGGAGATGAGATTAGAAGACAAACACTGATAAGGTGAATGAGGTGGAGTTGAAAAAGTTGACATTGGCACTCACAAAATTTCGATGAAACTCAAAACTATTACAATGATAACCCTTCTGAGTATGAGTCTCTGAGGAAAATACACTTACGAGCTCGAGGAGATAGCTTATCTTGATCAAGATAGCAAGTAGTAAAAAATCATCACCCTAAAAATGATTTTGGTAATTGCATATGGAATAACAAGGTACGAGTAACATCTAGTAAATGATGATGTTTCACCTAGCCACACCATTTGTTGAGAGGTGTGAGAAAAAATAGTTTGGTGAATAATACCATGATCGGCACAAAAGGAATGCATAACAGACTGCATATACTTTGATGCATTATCAAATTAAAGAATCTTAATGTGTATAGTAAATTGAATATATATTTCATTATAGAATGTGGAAAAAATACGAGGAAATTCAGATGTCTCTTTCATAAAAGAACAACCATATCATTAGAGAATAAACGTCCACAAAGATAAGAAAAATAAAGAAAACTATTCAAAGCAGAAATGCGGGAAGGGCCCTATACGTCTGTCTGTATGGAATACATCAAAAGACTCAAACTGATGATTATGACTACAACTCGAAAATGAATTACGATGATGCTTCCTTAACTGACAAGCTTCACATTCTGGACTGGGCACATAATAATGCAGGAATGTTAGACTTGAGCTTGGCCAAGGAGGAGTGACCCAATCAAAAATGCCATTGAAGAGGAGACACGGTAGCACAAGTTAAAAAACGGGGGTGGCTAAATCATCAAGATTCATATAATAGAGTCCACCTTTCTCATGTCCTAGACCAATCATCTTATTAATCTAAAGGTCCTGAAAAACACACAAAGTGGGATCAAAGGTGATAGAACATGTATGGCTTCAGTCAATTGACTAACAGAAAACAAATTAAAGGGAGAACAAGAGACAAAAAGACTAGATGACTAGGATGCATGGGTGCGGGTGTGGTGCGATGCGGCGACTCGGCAATTTTTGAAAAAGTAGGGTGCGGGTGCGGTAGTATTCGTTTATTTATAAATTATTAAAAATATTTTTATTTTTATTTTCTATATATTGCTAAGTATATTTTTTCATATAATGGTAAACATATTCCAATTTGAGACCAAGGTTTGAGATTTTATGAAGAGCTGGGAGAGTGAGCTTGGGTTAGTGAGACAAAGGAGAGATGGAGGGAGTCTGAGGGAGAGCCGTGGGTTAGAGAGAGAGAGAGAGGAGAAGGGAACGAGAGAGTCAAAGAGTGTTTGAGATGAGTTTAGGGTTTTTTCTTTAAATTAGGATGTCAAAATGGTATGTTTTGACAAAATTTTTTACTTTTTTTTTTAAACACTTATTTCAGCCCATATCGGACTGATTTGGGACCTGTTTCGGACCGAATCCAAAAAAAAAAAAAAAAAAAAAAAAAGGTCATAGACGCACATGCAACCGCGTCCATGGCAGCACAGCGCGTCCGTGCGTACTGGACTCGGGTGCGCCGACCCAATCGGCGCACCTTTGCTTTCCAGCTAGATGGTAGAGATAGTGACTTAGTGGGGGTGAAGAACAAAACCTTTCTCAAGGACAGGCTGAGAACCATTAGTAAAAAAAATATGATGTTTAATAGGAAGTACATCAAAGAGAAAAACCATTAGTTAAAAAAATATGATGTTTAATAGCAAGTACATCAAAGAAGAGAGATAGTATACTAGATATATGTTAGCATCGGAATCAATGAAACAGGATGGAGAGGAATGAGCCACAAATGCAACATTACTTTGGATCATCTAATGTAGCAACATAAGAAGAGGGAAGTGCTGACTAAGCTAAGTAGTGAGTGCATTATAAGAACCGAAACTTGAAGTGATGTGCCTAGATGGAGTAGAAGTAGGTTGTGGCTTTGTAGCACCATTAATGACCCGATTCACGTAATCTGGCTTGCCATATTTCACCTAACAATAAGGCTCAATATGATTGGTATTACCACAATGATCACGCTTCTTGTCACCATGTCCACCAATACGATGACCACCAAGAAAATCAAGGCCTCCACAACCACCATAAAAACCACCAGAAGAATTACGACAACCACCACTACTGGAGACTAAAGCAAAAGACTCCAAGGAAGTGATAGTGGAGTTTTGTCGCCAAGATGAGTACAATAGTTGAGGTAGACATTAGTAGGGGTAGGTAAGGTCTCACTAGCAAGGATTTGATCTTTGAACGCACGTAAGTCAGAGTCTTAATCAGATGGCAAAGAAGCAATCACGAAGTTTTCCTAACGATGCTTTTGTTGTTCCAAATCAATAATAAAAGATTGATACTGCAATAACGGATCCCATTAATTTTTTTAGAGTATTATAGTACTTGGACAACCATTTTCCAAATTGCTTAGTAGTGAAAATTTTCTCATTAACACAAGAAACATTGCTTTGATGCAAAAAGGATCTTGCTATAAAATCCCAAATCTTCTTATACAAGTCACAAAATTCAACTGTAGTAGCAATGTGAGGTTCCATAATATGCCACAACACCATAAGAACTGAATCCCCCACTCATCCGGTCCTCATAAGCTGAATCTTTCTTATAGGGGGGTTATCCACCAAATATTTCAACATTCGTTTCTCCTGTAGGAAGATTTTCACAGCATGTGCCCAAGCTAAGATAATTTGTACCATTCAATTTGTTCGAAGTAATAGATTTAGGCATACCATCATCCTTGAAAAATGATGTTTTTCCCTTAGAACATATTTAAAATTTTCCTTTTAGTCATATTAAGCAAAAGATTCAAGATAGCAACCAACCACTCCAAAAACTCAATCCCCCAAACAAGTTAAACTTCAACAACCCAAGTTAAACAGCAAAAAAATCTCCAAAATTACAGATCACAAAAGTCACTCTAAATGGCTCCAGAAATTTTCACAAAATCACAATAATTATCATGAGAGAAGAGGTAGGGTTTGTTTGAGATCCGTTTATTTTGCTGAAATTGAAATTTTTTTGTTGAAAGTACTGTAGATAAATGTAAAGGTTAGTTGAAATAGTACAGTGGGACCCATGAATAGTACCAAAAAGTGTAGTGAGACCTATAAATAGTAGCAAAAATAAGCTGAATAGTAAAATAAGCTGGCTTTTTAATTTTAGCCAAACACATATAGTCTCCGGATGGAGCTTCGTACCGGTGTTGACGTTCCGCACCATTTGTTATCTCAAAACTACTTCTAGATGTTTTTAGTGGTTATTAGGGTTGGATTGGGATGCTCTGATACCAAGTTGAATTATGAAATATGAAGAATTAGGGTTAAGAGAGAATAGAGAGGAAGAGGATAATGGAGAGAGATAGAGAAAGGAAAGGTTTAGAGCGATATAGCACAATTACAAGAATAGCCTCATGCTATATAAAATAACAACAAGTGAATGAATAGAAAAATAACAATAGGAACTCTATAAAACACCTAGTGGGATCAAAACATAGGAATCAACACTAGGGTTGACTAAAATCAGCATGAAACCATTGGAAACAATTCCCATTGAATTAATTCATTATAAACTTGTCTTCATAGCAATACAATAGCACACTTATGTTGACTACTAAAACTAAACCCAAATTCTATTTGACTTAGGAAACCTAATTATTGACTCTATGAAATTAAATAGAATACTTATAAGATAATTAACTAACAAGAACTTAAATAAAATCCAATGGACCAATAGTAGAAACACATTTGGCTGCCAAAATTATAATAAAATTTTCTTTGCACTTCCTGCATCACAATTTGATAGACAACACGTAGGTTTTTACTTTTTAGGTTTTGAGAGGTAATAGGAAGTGCTTGACGTGGGGTTGTAAGAAAAAAATAAAAAGAGATATTTATTGTGTTCATTGTTGTATAAATAGTAGTTGTGAACAATATCACAAGAAAGAGAAGAAGAAAAGAAAGAAGAGTAGAGAGAAAAAGAACAATAAGAGGCCAAAGTGCCCAAACATTGAAAACACTCAATGTTTTTACTAATCAACTGTATATATTCCTCAAGTGAATTGACTACAAATATATATAAGGATTGATATTTGTACTAAACTCCTAGTTTTTGATTTGTAAACTAAAAACCTAATAAGAAAATGAACTAACAACTAATAAAAGACTCTTACGATCTCCTAGAAAATCCTATAGTCAAGTAAATTAATATAATTTCTTAAATTCATGATATATTTTTAAAATTATAGTTTTATCCCTTAATTAGAAAATGACCATAACTTGTAACTTGTTAAGTAACAATCCAAATCAAGAATTGTAATAACCCTAGGACACATATAAATAGACCTTTAAAATCACACGACTTTACTTAAATTGGACTTCACAATAAATCTTGAATAGATAAATTTGTGAAATAATAACAAATTTATCTTCAATAGTTGTATTAAGTTTGAAAAAAAAAAGAAAAAAAGTTTGAAACAATAGGGGAAGAGTGAGGCATTTTATTTAAGAAACAATAAGTCTAGGAACACAACTTTTGCCACAACTTAATGAAGTGGTTGATTGTGAGTGGTGAACAATCACTTTTACATGGACCTATCTCTTTTTTTCCATTTTCTTTTTCATCACCTACAATTGACTACTTGACAATTTGTGAAAAAAATTTGTCCCTACCGATTATATGTTGGATTTTCTCACCTTTCCACTTTGCAGCTCCTAATCTATATACCCCTAAGCATCAATAATGATCACGTATACTAACTACTAACTAGGTCGGTATATGCTACCTTGTTTGCTTCTGTTGCATTGGTATTGGGTTCTTACTCAATTGAAGATTAAAGTTGTTCCAAACTGTGACACCTAACTCAATACTCTCAGTTTCTCTGTCAAGATTTCCACTTCTCTGTTCCCAATTACTACCAAACTATCATTTTTCTGGATGCTGATACGGGTTTTATTCCCCCTCCACCGGCCACAAAAGAAGTGTCTTTAAAATAGAAAGAAAATCAAAATCAAAATCAAAATGATAAAAAACTTGTATGAAATTTGGCTGTCATTTAAAAAAAAAGATTTTTTTCAATTGGGCTAGGTTAAAAAAAAACTCTTTTTTCTTTGCTAAGAAAGGAGAGTAACCATTTTTCTTTTTCATATCTATATCTATATCTATATGTCTATATATATATATATATTTTTTTTTTTATTTTTTATTGTTGCTACGCTTCTATTGAGCCCACATCATCCACCTATTTCCAACTCACTGACTCTTATTTAATTCTTTGTTTGCTTATTAATTCCCAACTTATCGTACACTTCTTCTAACTTTTCCCCTTTCTTTTACCTTTCTATCTCTTCACTACTATCTATCTTAATATCACTCTTCCTCTACCCCTTTATCTTACATTATTTTTGGCTCTTCTTATTCCCATTCATTTACTGTAAATTTTCAATTTTCTCTCCCATTCTATGTATAGTTTTCTCGCACAATTCTCTCTCTCTCTCTCAATTTTTTTTTCATTTTTTGGTGGATTTTTTTTATGTTACATCTCTACTTTAGGTTGATTAATTTTTGTGTTCTTTAGAACACTACTTTGGGTAGATACAATTTAGTTGTGTTTTTAAGCTTTTTTTTTTTTTCTTTGATTTCATAGATGTTATCCTATTACATTATAAAGATAGTATATAAGAATATAATGTTATATATTACATAGCATGACTTAGATAATTTAATGTTTATTACTATTTCTCGTCTCATCTTATTTTCTATAAATTTGTTATTCTCTTTCACATTCTCTCATGAAAAAATGATTATTCTCTCTCTCTGTTGATTTTTTTTATTTTTTCTTTAAACTCCACTTTATAGGTTGATGAATCATTGTGTTTTTTATAACTGTATTTTAGGTTAATATATTTTGATGTTATATTTTTTAGTTCTCCATCACAAGTAATCTCTCTCCCTCTTATAGTTTTGGTTTGATTTTTGTTTTGAGTTAATACTTCGTTACTTTGAAAGTGAAAATTTGAATTTATATCAAAACACAATCTTTACTATTAATTATGTGCCTATCAATTATTTGAGTAATATTAAAAAGTAATTTTGTTATGAGTTTAAATTATCATGATAATCTCTATTAAGAAAATAAGGAATTTGAATAATTTATTTGAAACTTAAAAAGTTAAGTTGTACAGAAAAAAAGAAAAAAGAAAAATATAGCACAATATAACATAATTTCAAAGAATATGGACCACCTCATAAAGAAGTAATATTAATCAAACACACCCAAAATAATAAAATGATATATTGATAGAAATAGAAAGATGAAAAATAATTTTAGAAATTATTTAATTTTTAGGCCGGGAGAACAAATTATCTTCAACAAATTTTAGAGATCGAATTATATATTATATTACAATTAGAAAATAATTATATATTCTCATGTATTATATGGGTCGGCAACTAGTTACAATAATAGAGACATACTTTTCCATGCGGTTTACTCTTGAATTTTGCTAATTTACAGCTAGTTATGTTCATATTCTTTATGGCTCAGGTGTTCATCTACCACAAAGCTTTCCCCATGCCAGCATTGTCATTCAAGTATCACAACACAGACCCACTTTCCGGCCATGAAATGGATGATGCTGCACAGTTCATCTCTTCTGTTTGTTGGCGTGGCCAGTCCTCAACCTTAGTTGCTGCAAATTCCACAGGGAATATCAAAATTTTGGAGATGGTTTAATTTGGCTATTTTCCAAATCGTTCAATATTCTAGGAAAGTGGATAAAAGTTGTGGGGCAGAAAGTTGATGTGAAAGAATCTTGAGCCAGAGAAGCTTGTGTAGCTAAGACTGGCCTTTAATTGTTATAGGAGCTCGATGATTGCGAGCAATATTAGAAATTTTTGGCATTAGATTATAGCGGATGCAGTTTACGTGAAGAGTGAGAATGGTCTTGTTCAGATGTCTGTAGATAAAAAATTCAAAGGAAAGGGAAGGGATAAAAATCAGAATTCTTGTATATTTTTGTAATGCTTACAGTTCATAATGATATGATATAAATTTACGTTACCAATCTTCAAAATGCATCATTTTTAATTTTCTGCTTGATGGGGCTGCCATTTGCAGTTTTGCTGTGATGCCACACTGCATTGTTAAAGTTAATATAAAATAAAGTTTAATCTTAAGTGCTACACTTTATGCAAGGTTTGCAATATTTTGACCTAAAGAAAAGGTCTGCACTGTTCTTGCCTTGTAAGCTCTTCCTAAAGAGGTAAATTTTATTTTATGTCATTGGTATATATATAACGCCACTCACATTATAGAGTGGATTTCACAATGCCAAATCCTTTTCCTAAAGAAGTAATTTTTATTGGAGTAATTATACTCTCCACCTTTGAGATTTGGGAAAATGATATTCTATCCCAAATTTGAAAGGAAAAAAACATTTTCCCTTACTTGACATTCTTTTTTGAGAATGCCCTTCCTTGACATTCGATTGACTAAACTTTGTTAAATTAATATTAAAAATGTTGTGTGGCAAAAGGCAAGTTTAAAAAATTATCCTTCATTTCATAATTAAAATTTATTGTTTTAAAATTTTAATTAAAGTTTATTTTAAAATATTAAGTATGAATTTTTCTTATTATTATTTTTTCTTTTTTCAATGGGTTATGGAGAGATTTGCCATTGTAAGTGTTTTTGGTGCTTAATTTTTTTTTTTTTTTTTTTTTTTTTTTTTTTTGCATTTTTATTGTAAATTTATATGTTATTTTTTTACAACCCTGGTTAAACTTTTGTAAAAAGATTCTTATAGAAATTTAGAATATTTCGTCACTTGTAGGGTCAATTTTTGCAGCCCAAGCCCAAGAAGGTATGGATTTTGAGCCCACTGAACCCAAGACAATAAATTTGTAGAGAGTGGGTGAAAGAGCTAGGCTAGGAATGAATAAACAGTATTAGACAACAACGTTTGTGAATGAATTTGTATTAAAACGTGCTCGGACAGATGTAAACGCAACGTCTGAAGAGATATTTCTATTTCATAAGCTTGGGTTACAATTCTTGGAGCTACAGTAATGGAGTATCCTCCTTTCTACTTCTGATTTTCGATCCCCCTCTATCAGAGGCATCCCTATCTTATATAGTACTCCCTTCCTACATCTTCACCGTCCACTTGTTCATCATCAAGACGCCCACTTGAGTGCATGTCCCATCATACTCCCCCTTTAGCCTTGTGTGAGTGGCGGTAGCTGAGAATGCACTGTTCAGGGGTTTTCTTCACATAAATGCGGCCAGGAAGGTAGGTGCAGTGCATTTAATGCGGTGGTTGAAGCCTGTCTCTTAGATATTTCTCTGTTCCTGTTATCCTGATGCGTGTCCGAGGTTCATTTCCCTCCTTACATTTGTCAGAAAGATCACTTGAACCTCCCATACACCTGTCGGGCCAAACTTCTTCGGATCCGAGGGTATTGGACTCCTCGGACATATGAACATCTCCTCGGATCGTACACGTGTTCCTCCAGACATGCTCCTTTTACATGGGCCTCTGATTGAATGTTTTCATCTCTTCGGACGAACAGTGGTCTTCAAATAGGGCCTTGGGCCCAATACGTTGGGTTGGGCTTTTCTCCCCCCACATTAGCCCCTCAAAATTGTAGTTTTTCCCTCGCATCCGAAGAGAAAAAGTAGGATTTTGACTTGCCACGGAGCAAAAGCTTGAGAACGGGCAGATTTGAACTGGCACGTGTGTAAACATAGGAACAGACGCTTCATTAATGCCGCTGCAGTTTCCATATTCCCAAGGCGCTGCATTAATTGCATCAGGTGGCGCTTTGTCCTTCGTATCCAACGGTGGATGATTGATCCAACGGCTGTGGCTGTTTCTTCCGAATTTGGGCGGGAATGCCCCTGACTCTTTGTTTGACTCCATATAAAACCTTTAGAGGAAGTTATTTCTTCCTCACTTTGCAAATCTTCAGACTCTCCAGCAAGAACAAACGCACGACTCCGTCCAAATCTCTCAGTCGCCGGTTCCAGTCTTCCCCAGAGTCTTCACGAATCCCTCTACGAGCTTGCAATCCCTTCTCCGGCCTAGTCCTCATAAGTCGTCGTCCGCCGAATCCTTTAGTTTCCTCTTCGGCCAGTCAGTTTGTGCTTAAGCACCATGGGGAAACTCCAGTACTTGGTGGATAGCCCTGAGCAACTGGAGGCGTTTAGGGCCGCATATCGCATACCTCCAAACGTGGGTGTGAGGGATTGTCCCCCAGAAAAAATACTAACAGATCGGAAGACGGGAGAAGTCGTTATCCCCCTCATCGCCTTCAAAGAAGGGGGAATGACAATCCCCATGGGTCCCATCACCACTAGCTACCTTCGGAACCATAGGCTTACTCCCTGGCAATGCGCGCCTAATATGTTTAGGATCCTAGGAGCGATTGAGGACCTTAACCGTCACCTAGGATTGGGACTCACCTGGCTCGATGTAGTACATATGTACGAATGCCACAGCCAGCAAGATGCGGGATATTACTTAAAATCCCAGTCGGACGTTGTCAGGCTCATTTCCTGCCTTCCCAAATCTAACAAAGGGATGAAAGACGACTATGTGATCGTCTCGGGCGCATGGCATGACGGCCATCATTGCCCAACCAAGCATGGGAAGCCAGGTGGGACATGTTAGATTTAGGCACACTAACCATAGGCTTAGGGTCCTCGTCTTTTAATGGTTTCTGATTCCTCTTTGGTTGCTATTTCTGAGTTTCTAACCATGTTCTGCTGTGATTTGTAACAGATAAAAGACAAGTTTCTCCTTGACTCAGCCTTACAAGTACTGCCGCCCTTAATTACCTATTAAGGTCAGAGATTTTCGTGAGCGAGGATGGGCAACTCCGATTTGCTCCCCTTATTCTGGGATACACAGGGAAGCCAAAGGGTTTCCAACCAGCTGGCAACGCAATTGTCCAGGGAGATCATCGCCTTGCACGTATTGACGTCGGTCGAAAGGGTTTCTTGGCGCTAGACGATCTTGAACCCGTACCCCATCCAAATCCTCGGGCTATACCCCTCTTGTCCAACCACTCCAGCAAGTTCCCATCGGACAAGCGATTGAAGGTGAGAGGGTCGGCTCTTCCACCTCCTCGCTAGAAGAGCAGATAGACAGATTTCAATTTGGGGGAGAGGCTTCAGGAGTGAACCGAGTGATAGAGGTCTCAGACGCCGAGGAAGAGGCCGATAGACAATCAGGGATCCACCTTAATTTGCTAGCCACTCATTTCGAAGACTCCTCGGACGACGACATGGATCTGAGGAGTTTAATGAAGGGCCGGGGCAAAAAGCCCGAGCAGAAAGATGCTGGGACGTCTAAACCAGTAGTGACCCTGCCCCCAGTGCCTACCCAGGTTCCTGACCCAGGTCTGAAACCCATACCAAACCTGCAGAAGAAGAGGCCCCACGAGCCTGAAGAGAGGGAGGTGGTCGTGCTACCCAAGACGAATAAACAACAAAAGGTGGCAAGGGACCAACGAAGCAAAAGGGCCTCTTCCACTGAAAACCGAGACGAAATCGTCGCCGATGTCCGCCGAGGAGGAGGACCTCGCAACTGGTCTCCAAGGCTGGAGCTGGATGGCTCCCCCATTCCTTGGGACACATCCCTCAGGAATTATGACGGGGGAAAGGCAGGGTACGTTGCTGAGGCTCTGCAGCAGCCACTCCTTCTCCCACATGACATGGCCTCCTTCAGGCGCTTCAACCAGCAGAAGCTATTCTTGTCCCTTAAGAGGGATATAGCCATGGTAAGTGCACTATTCCTTAATTCAGGTTTTATCCTTAATTGGCTTTGCTTCCTTTCTTAACCTAATGTTGAAAATGTTGTCATGCAGATTACTCAGCAGATTTACGTGGCCGAGGAATGGAACAAGGAGTCCTGGCTCAAGGCCCAAGCAGCAGTCTAGTCCCAGTCTGAGGTAGAGGCATCTCTCGGCCAGCTGAAGGAGGAATATGCTCGTATGTCCGAGGACCTTAAAGAGGTGACCACTCAGAAGCGAAGCCTCGATGCTGGGATCAAGAATGTTGAAAAGCAGGTCGAGGAACAGCGTAAACAGCTGAACATGTCAGAGGTCAACCTGGCGACCGAAAGGGAGCTAGTGAAGGGCCTCAGAGCTGAACTCCAAAAGGCCAAAGAGAGCGCCAAAGCAGTTGAGCAAAAGGCTCAACTGGCCAAGGAGTCAGTTGAAGCTGAGAGGAAGGCGGCGTATCAGTTGGGGGTAGATGTGACCGGGCAGCAGCTTACTGAACAATTTGCCTCAGTTAGTCGTGAGTACTGCGACATAACCTGGCAAAAGGCATTGGACGCTGCTGGGGTCCCCTCGGACTCTCCCCTGAGGTTACCTGGGAGCACGTACTATGATCCTGATATCTGAGAGATCCCAGTGGATGATCCTTCTGCCCCACAGCTTCTTGGGGCTTCTGAGCCAAAACTGGTCAGCCAAGCTCCTTCGTCCACCCTTGATGCACCCAAAGAGGCTGGTCAGCCAGGTGACAGGGATAAACCAGCTGAACCAGTCAAAGACAAAGGCCAAGGGTAGGGTAAAGAGAAAACTCCTGCTGAGCCCAAAGACCAAGCCTCTGAAGCATCTGCTCGGACAGGCCAGGCTGCTGATCCTGTGCCCCCTCCAGCAAAAGAGTAGATACATAGGGCTTTTGTTTTGCACTTGTATTTACTTTTGTTTTCGTCTAAGGAATTGTAAACTCTTTTCTTTTTATTAATGAAATGGCTTCCCATTTGTCTCGGGTGTCTTCAATACATGTTTTATTACTTACTATTGCGGCATATAATTGTACATTGCACTTGTAACAAAATAATGCAAATGAACTTGATTGATACATTATACTGATGGTGTGAGTAATTGAAATTGATATTGAAAAGAAGCAGTCCAAGTAAAAGTCATTAATAAATAATGATTGCAGCGAGTAGTTGTGTAAGTTTCACACGTCTTTCCAAATATGTAAAGTGTTACTACCCCTCGGCTTCAAATTAAGTATAACTAAGGAAGACAGTCATAAGTGAGAACTAAGTTAAACGCAATCAGGAATTTTAGCACTAAGCCCCAGTGACAATAGCTGTGTGGGGGTATTGACTAACCTGTGTCATTTGATTCCAGGGCCATTGGGGACGAACGTATTTGAGTGTTAACTAACCCTAATCATCTGGTCCGAGGACTACAGGCATGATTGGATTTAAGTTTAAACACTTAGAGAACTGCTACGGAGTGTTAACTAACCCTAATCATCTGGTCCGAGGACTACAGGCATGATTGAATTTAAGTTTAAACACTATAGAACTGCAACTGAGTGTTAACTAACCCTAATCATCTTGTCCGAGGACTACAGGCATGATTGGATTTAAGTTTAAACACTATAGAACTGCAACTGAGTGTTAACTAACCCTAATCATCTGGTCCGAGGACTACAGGCATGATTGGATTTAAGTTTAAACACTATAGAACTGTAACTGAGTGTTAACTAACCCTAATCATCTGGTCCGAGGACTACAGGCATGATTGGATTTAAGTTTAAACACTATAGAACTGTAACTGAGTGTTAACTAACCCTAATCATCTGGTCCGAGGACTACAGGCATGATTGGATTTAAGTTGGATTTAAGTTTAAACACTATAGAACTGTAACTGAGTGTTAACTAACCCTAATCATCTGGTCCGAGGACTACAGGCATGATTGGATTTAAGTTTAAACACTTGAGCTAGTGGCGAATGAGTGTTAACTAACCCTAATCATCTGGTCCGAGGACTACATGCATGACTGGATTTAAGTTTAAACACTTGAGAGAAGACTTTACGCAGTGAATTGGCACATCGGTTGAAGAAAAGACTCGATTAATAAAAGTACCTCTTAAGGTTATTTACATTCCATGGACGTGGTATTACATGACCATCCAGGTCTTCCAAGAAATATGCCCCAATGCCTGCTCCTGAAGTGATGCGATATGGTCCTTCCCAATTGGGTCCTAGTTTTCCCCAAGCTGGATTCTTTGCGGTGCCCACAACTTTCCTCAGCACTAGATCACCAGGCTCTAGAGGCCTTAGCTTTACGTTAGCATCATAGCCTTGCCTGAGTTTTTGTTGGTAATGTGCCAGCCGAACCATTGCATTCTCCCTCCTTTCCTCAATCAAGTCTAAACTCTTCTGTAGTTGCTCATCGTTGTCGGCCGAACTGAACGAGCTAGTTTTTAACGTTGGGAACCCGGTCTCCAAGGGAATGACAGCTTCAGCCCCATAGGTCATTGAGAAGGGGGTCTCTCCAGTAGACCTACGAGGCGTAGTCTTGTAAGCCCAAAGTACGTGTGACAATTCTTCTACCCATTTGCCCTTTGCATCATCCAGCCTCTTCTTTAAGCCATTCAGTATGACCTTGTTGACAGCTTCCGCTTGTCCATTACCCTGGGGATAGGCAGGAGTGGAGTATCTGTTCATAATTCCCAGCTCACTGCAATAATTCCTGAATGCCTTGCTATCGAACTGTAAGCCGTTGTCCGAGATGAGAGTGTGAGGAACTCCAAACCGAGTGACAATATTCTTCCACACGAACTTTTGCACATCAACGTCTCTGATATTGGCTAGTGGCTCGGCTTCAACCCACTTGGTGAAATAGTCTGTGCCGACCAGAAGGTACTTCTTGTTTCCTGCAGCTTTAGGGAAGGGTCCCACAATATCCAAGCTCCATTGGGCGAAGGGCCATGGGCTAGATAGCGGATTAAGATTTCCCCCTAGCTGGTGAATGTTTGGAGCGAAGCGCTGACATTGATCACACCTTTTGACATACTCGTGGGCCTCCTTTTGCATGTTAGGCCACCAATAGCCTTGGGTGAGGGCTCGGTGAGCCAAGGACCTACCTCCAGTGTGGCTCCCACAAATTCCTTCGTGCAGCTTTTCTAGTAATGGCTCAGTCGCTTCAGGATGCATGCATAACAAGTATGGTCCCGAGTAGGAGCGTCTGTATAATTTCTGGTCCTCGGATAACCAGAATTTGGTCGCCTTCCTCCGAACTTTATCAGCTTCTCCCTTCTCTTCAGGCAATATATCTTCTCTAAGGAATTTGATTAAAGGATCCATCCAGCAGGGCCCGGCCCTGACCTGGTGAACCTGGACTGCCTCTGCTTTCGCCTCTGTAGGCCTGTGCAAGTCTTCGACGAGGATGATCCTCGGCAGGTCTTGCGCCGAAGAGGTAGCAAGCGTGGCCAAGGAGTCAGCATGTGAGTTACCACTTCTGGGGATGTGCAGCAAACTGAAAGAGTCGAACTTTGATTGCAGATGTTTAACACGACTCAAGTACCCCTGCATTCTTTCGTCCTTCGCCTCAAACTCGCCTTGTACTTGACCTACGACCAATCTTGAGTCCGAGAACAACTCCACGGACTTCCCACCCATTCTACGGACCATAGCCATTCCCATCAGTAGGGCCTCATACTCCGCCTCATTATTCGTTGCCGAGAAGTCCAGCATTAACGATTTCTCAATAATGATTTTCTCGGGGGATATCAACACCAGCCTAACTCCAGAACCTCTTTGGTTTGCCGCGCAATCAACGTACACTTCCCAACGAGAGGGATTCTGTTGGGAGATCATGCCAACTGATTTTTCATCCATGCCTGACGTGGGCTTTACTTCTTCTAACTGGGGCTCCGTGAACTCAGCCACCAAATCCGCGAGGACCTGTCCCTTGACCGATGTGCGGGGCATATATCTTATATCGAAAGCCCCTAAGATTGTACCCCACTTGGCAATCCGACCAGTGTAATCAGCATTTCGGAGTATAGCTTTGAGTTGGAGTTGAGTGAGAACAATGACCGTGTGGGCCTGAAAGTAGTGAGGTAGCTTCCGTGTGCCAAGCACTACTGCTAGGATAGCCTTCTCCAGAGGCAAGTAACGAATCTCAACCTCATGCAGCGACTTGCTTACGTAATAAACGGGCCTTTGTACACCAGAGTCTGATCGTATCAACACCAGGCTCACCGCATAGGGAGCTACAGCGATGTAGGCGAACAATACCTCATCTGGCTCAGGACTTGACATGATTGGTGGCCGAGCTAGATAATCCTTGAGTTGCTGGAATGCCAAAGCACATTCTTCAGTCCATTCGAATCCCTTCCACTTGTTGAGCAGAGAGAAAAAGGGCCGACACCTGTCTGCTGATCTAGAGATGAACCGATTGAGGGCAGCAGTCATTCCGGTTAGTTTCTGAACCTCCTTGGGATTCCGAGGAGCTCGTAGATTGTTGATGGCCTTTATCTGGTCGGGGTTAACCTCAATTCCTCTGTGGGTGACCATGTATCCCAAAAACTTGCCGGACCCCACCCCAAATGAGCACTTAGAAGCATTTAGTCGTAGCTTGTACTTTCGTAGAATCTCAAAGGTACTTTCAAGGTCCTTCACATGCTTGGCTACAACCTTGCTCTTCACCACCATGTCATCTATGTAAACCTCGATATTTTTGCCCAGTTGTGGCTCGAACATCCTCGTCATCATCCTCTGGTAGGTAGCACCCGCGTTCTTCAAGCCAAACGGCATCACTTTATAGTGGTAGTTACCAATAAGGGTAACGAAAGCAGTTTTCTTCTGGTCCTCCGGGGCTAATGGTATCTGGTGGTAGCCTTGGAAGGCGTCTAGGAAGCTCATCCGAGGGTGGCCGACAGTGGCATCCACCAGCTGATCAATTTTCGGCATAGGGAACGGATCTTTGGGGCAAGCCCTATTCAAATCGGTGAAGTCTACGCACACTCGCCATTTCCCACTCTTCTTCTTTACCACCACGGTATTTGCCAGCCATTCGGGATAAAAAACTTCTTTGATAGCCCCAGCTTGTTTGAGTTTCGCTACTTCCTCTCTCACTGCGTCAACATGTTCCTTGGACGGGCGCCGAATAGGCCATTTCTTGGGGGTGACCAGTGGATTCACCTTCAAGTGGTGGCATATAAACTCTGGGTCTACCCCTGGGGCTTCATAAGCACTCCAGGCAAACACATCGAGATTTCGCTTGAGGAACTCTATTAGCTCCTCCCTCTCTTGAAGAGGCAGCTGAGATCCGACTTGAAAGAACCTATCAGGATCATCTCCAATAACCACTTTCGTTAGATCCTCACATCGAGTGCCTTCATCTGGATTTTCGACGGGCAATCCCTGAGACTGTAGTTGCTATAAATCCCTTTCGGCTATGTCCAAGGACTTGGCTGGGGTCTTATGTTGAATGGCAGCTACCAGGCACTGTCAAGCAACAGACTGGTCTCTTCGGATCTCATGGATCCGCCCTTCAGATGGGTATTTGACCTTTTGGTGCAAAGTAGAGGGAACAGCCCCAAGTGCATGAATCTAGGGTCTGCCTACGAGCGCCGTGTAGGGTGAATATGCGTCCACAACTATAAAGTCCAACTCCACCACCTCGGAGCCGGATTGCACAGGTAAGCGTATCCGGCCTTTCGGGATGACTGGCCTTCCTTCAAAGCTCAAGAGGGGGGAATCGTATGGCGTCAGGTCTTGGGGTTTTAGGCCTAACCCCTTGTAGAGGTCTGGGTACATTATCTCCACAGCACTACCCTGGTCCACCATCACCCTCTTTACATCGTACCCTCCTATTCTGAGGGTGATGACTAGTGCATCATCATGGGGTTGGATGGTGTCAATCATGTCTTCGTCCGAGAACCCCATAACCAGCGGGGCACCAGACTTAGCTCTCTTCGGTGCTCGGCTTGACTCCCCTGCGGATGGTCGGCCTACTGACATAACTTTCAATGGCCAGGATCCTGTTCTCCTCGGCGCGGCGAAGATGACGTTTATAGTCCCTAGCGGCGACTTTAAGGGGTCATCTCTGCGTGGCCCTGAGCCCGTCTGCCCTCGGCCGCTGGAGGGGTGCAAGAGGTGTTTCAGTTTACCATCGCAAACCAGTTGGTCCAAGTGATCCCACAGGCTCCTACAATCCTCCGTGGTATGCCCATGGTCTTGATGGTACTGGCAGTAGAGATTATGGTTGTGTCTCTCGGGGTTTCCTACCATCTTGTTCGGCCACCTGAAGAATGATTCATTCTTGATTTTTTCCAAGACCTGGTGCACTGGCTCTTTGAACACGGTGTTGACCGCTTGAGGATTCGTCGATCCTGATTGCCCGGCAAAATCCCTCCGCAGTTTACTGTGGTTGTAACGGTCCGACCTGAAATCCCTCCTCTCCTGAGGGATAACCTTGTCCTTTCCCTTGCCCTGCTGCTGATCTTCTTCAACCCTCTTATACTTTTCTATGCGGTCCATTAGTTGACGCACGTTTGTGACCGGTTTGCCAGATAAAGATGTCCTCAAACCGTGGTCAGTTGGGAGGCCGAGCTTGAACGTGCTGATGGCCATTGCATCATTGTTGCCCTCCATATCATTGAACATCTCCCAGTATCTGTCTGAATATGCCTTCAAGGACTCGCCTTCCTGCATGGACAAGGATAACAGTGAAGAGAAGGGTCTGGCCACTCTTCGGCATGTGACAAAACGGGAGCCGAATGCCTGAGTGAGCTCTTTGAAGGAGTTGATGGAGCCTGCCTTCAAACCGTCAAACCACCTCATGGCGACAGGCCCAAGACTGGAAGGGAAAACCTTGCACATCAGAGCTTCGTCTCTGGAGTAGACAGCCATCCTCTGGTTAAAATGACTCACATGCTCCACGGGGTCAGTTTTACCATTGTAGATGGTGAACGTTGGCTGGTTAAAGCGTCGAGGGAGTCTGGCCTCCTCAATCCTGTGCGTGAAGGGTGACCTAGATATCTGATTCAGAGCCCTGTTCATGGCATCGTTCTCCATGTCCTCACGTGATGGGCTTCTACGTTGCCTCTTACGATGAGACTCCTCTTCATAGGTGTAGGACTCGCTGGCTGGTGTCCTAGATTTATGCTGATAAGAGACATCCTGCTTGTCATCAAGATCCTCCTCAGAATATGAGGAAGCTTGTTTCCTCTTTGCATGGCGCAACTCCCTTTTTAGTTTTTCTACTTCCAGTTGTAAGTCATGGTTCTTCTCTGCATGGGACATGTGACTTCCGCCCTGTGACTGGCTCTGGCTAAGGCGCACAATGTGTACACTGCCCTCACGATTTTGTCTCCTCTCTATGTTGACAAAAGGGTCCACGTGTTGGGATGCCCTGGATTCTGCTTGTTGTTCACCTTGTCCTGCCATCATCAACTGTTGTTTTCACCTTTGCACAAGCTCTCCCCACAGACGGCGCCAATTGTAGGGTCAATTTTTGCAGCCCAAGCCCAAGAAGGTATGGATTTTGAGCCCACTGAACCCAAGACAATAAATTTGTAGAGAGTGGGTGAAAGAGCTAGGCTAGGAATGAATAAACAGTATTAGACAACAACGTTTATGAATGAATTTGTATTAAAACGTGCTCGGACAGATGTAAACGCAACGTCCGAAGAGATATTTCTATTTCATAAGCTTGGGTTACAATTCTTGGAGCTACAGTAATGGAGTATCCTCCTTTCTACTTCTGATTTTCGATCCCCCTCTACTAGAGGCATCCCTATCTTATATAGTACTCCCTTCCTACATCTTCACCGTCCACTTGTTCATCATCAAGACGCCCACTTGAGTGCATGTCCCACCATACTCCCCCTTTTGCCTTGTGTGAGTGGCGGTAGCTGAGAATGCACTGTTTAGGGGTTTTCTCCACATAAATGCGGCCAGGAAGGTAGGTGCAGTGCATTTAATGCGGTGGTTGAAGCCTGTCTCTTAGATATTTCTCTGTTCCTGTTATCCTGATGCGTGTCCGAGGTTCATTTCCCTCCTTACATTTGTCAGAAAGATCACTTGAACCTCCCATACACCTGTCGAGCCAAACTTCTTCGGATCCGAGGGTATTGGACTCCTCGGACATATGAACATCTCCTCGGATCGTACACGTGTTCCTCTCCAGACATGCTCCTTTTACATGGGCCTCTGATTGAATGTTTTCATCTCTTCGGACGAACAGTGGTCTTCAAATAGGGCCTTGGGCCCAATACGTTGGGTTGGGCTTTTCTCCCCCCACATCACTAATATAAACAAAAGGAGAGAGTGTTAATTTCTTCAAAACTTAAAAGAGGAGAGGTAACTGCCTTTTTTCTATTTTATGACATTGGCATATATCATTCCACTCATATTAGAGTGGATTTCACAATGCCAAATCCTTCTTCTAAAGAAGGGTGCACTGGTACTAGTACTGTATTAATAACATTTTAAGGGGTTCTGTACTTTTCCTCTGTTTTTCACCTAGCATCTTCTGTTGTTTCATACTAAAATAATACTTACGGTCGCTTTTCTCAGTTAGAATCCCAGACCTCCCACTTTTTTTAAGGGAAAGGGATACAAGTTGCATACATGTTTATTACCTACTTTAATGGAATCATGTTATCAGTACGTAGCACCTTTTTGTCTTTTTAGTTGCTATTTTATTGACTAAATAATTACACAAAGTAATCTCAAGGGCCATCATAATCGATTTTGAAACACGTCTCATGAAGTGGAGTCTGCTATTTTGAGTCTCCCATTCTTAGTCCACTAAGGGTCAGATCAATTTAAAAAAAAATATCGTAGATAATTCTGGAACAATTCAAAGTTTTTGTTTTTCCAACGATGTTATATGAACAGTACAGTAAGATGATCATCGTGGGAGAAGAATAAACAAGTAGCTAGAGACTAGAGAGGCTTATCAAACAATTAATCAATTAATTCCCATGGGGACATGCAAAATCCCAAGACCAGAATCCTACTATTACATTTACTGTAATATCTTCTGTAATAGCAACTTTCACATGTTTCAGCATCCGAAATAGGGTCAATACCAATGTTCGTAAGTACAATTCTTTGCTTGTTGGGGTTCTAAGTTCCGGTTTCCACTTGAGCCATGTCTGTGTAGGAATTTATTATGAAGGTTAAAATATAGTCAACACCCCTAAGGTTTGGGCTAAAGCTATCTAGGTTTAAAACTGACCAATTTGGTCCCTAATCATCATGACAAATAGCAGGAAAATAAGTAACGGTTTAGGGACCAAGTTGGGTTTAGGAACCAAGTTTGTCAGTTTTAAAAAGTCTTGGACCTAGCTATTATTAGCTCAAATCTCAAGAGTGTTAATTATATTTTACCCCTATTGTGAATTGAGAAACAAATTTTCTACTATTGTCATTGCTATAAAAATCAGAATTATCTCCAAATAGTCTTTTCTAATTTGGAGAATCCCACAAATCTCCAAATTCTTTCAAGCACGTGAGGTTTCCGTGATGCAAGGCTTTGAAGCAGTGAGAGATTATGCAGTAAAAGAGTGGTCACTCAAAAAGCATAGGTTCTTGTCATATTAAAGCTGAGGAATCAAACTGATGAAGAAATTACGTTTGTACTATAAAAGTCCTAAAAGAAAAGCTCAATTAACTAATAAAGCAACCCCTTTAACGTGAACAAAATAAATTCCTTTCTCTATTGAGAACCAAACTCTCACACACGCAAGGGTGTTTTCCTTAAACTCTTTTGCTAAAACTCTCAAAAGCCAAAAAAAAAAAAAAACTGGTCATACCAACAATTGATTAGCGTTATAAAATTTTTAATCACAAAACTTGCATTATATCAATTTTAAAGTTGTAGTGTGTGGACATCTCGATCAAAAGCAAAGCAACATGCAATTTATAGAACTCTTTGCCGTTGAACAAGAGTTTTGGGAAAACTAAGATATATATTAGAGACATATTCGAAAGCTAAAGTTTAAATACTTAAAGAGAAACAACAAAACCAAGGTTAAAAGACATCTAATTAATCAGGTTTGGCAAATTCTCCATTTGGCACATATTATGTTTCTAAATATGGAAAGCTATTTAGTAGAAGATGATGGAATTCTGGACATACATTGTCTTATTATAGGGTCCAGGACCCTGGTCTCAGAATTCCATTGTTTAATTTCTACAGCATCAATAATTTCCAAATTACATAACTATAATGTCAAACGTAAAGCTGGCTCAGGTGTAGCGGCTCCATAGGAATTGCTTCAGTTTCCTATTGTTCTATGCTATATATGACATCCACACTCAAAGACGCAGGCTCCACTTACTCTTTCTTATGATCAATATCTGACCAAATAAATAGTCCGAACCCAAATAAGACAGGCTGTGGCTGATGTGCACATAAATAGCACAAATATTACTACTAGGAGATAATTTTCCTTTGGAATAATATGATGCAGGTTGAGTTCATAACTGAAGCCAAATGTCATTTCATGCACTCCACCCACACATGTCAAGTCCACCAAATTCATGTTCCCATTTTCAGTTTCCATAGTCTCTCTCTCTCTCTCTCTCTCTCTCTCTCTCTCTGGAGCGTGAAGCATATGTAACAGTACTGCTATATTATTGTAATTGGAAACATTTTTTTGTTCAAGATTTCACAGATAATTTTGCATTGAATTCTCATTTGATTTTTATAACAAACATTAAATACAAGTTAAAATATACATACATTCAAACATATGCAACAGATGTGGATGTACTTGACATTATTTCTACACTAGTGCATACAAATGGAATAGTAAGTAATCGATTTTATATATATATATATTGAAATTGAGCTTTAAAATGCCGAGGAAAACACGGTAGAATGTTTCTCTTTATAGTAATCAATTGAGTATCTAATTCTTACCATTACCAGCAAAATTACAGATACAAATTCTGGAGTCTAACAAAAAGAAGATCTCAAATATCATGAAGCCAAAAGATTAGAAGTATCATAGAGAAGTGGAGAAAAAATATTGAGAAAATTTTTGTGGTAAATAAGTATACATGTCCAACGTAATCAGAGCCTACCAAAGGAAGGATGACTGGGTGCCATCTTTGACTGACCATGGCAACAATGAATGGCTATGCTCATACCTACACTAACATACCTTCAAGTTTAACAAGAATGAGTCCATAACTGCACTTACAGCCTCAGAAATCTTCCCCTCAGTAGAAATTTCCATTCAACTGTTGTGCCTGTAAATAGATCTTCTTTCTTATTATTATCTTTTCTTCTTTAAAATCTTTTCCCATCCACAAGCAAGAAAGTTCCACAAAATCTATTTACACTGATTTTTCCCCAACTTAGCTGTAAATGTTAACCTAGTTACAAGGCGGTGAAGCCTTTGAGCTCCCTTGCCTGGTTTGAGCTTGTTCATGTTCCCAACCTTGGAACATTTCGGGTTGCCAGAGCACCAAGCACCTGGGGTGAAGCTCCCATTCTTCCGCTTCAATAGATCCTTATCAATCCTATCCAGGACTGGGTCATCTGTTTTGAATTTTCGACCAAATGCAGCACTGCTAGCAATCATCTTGCTTGTGTCATTAAGGGTAAGGGTGTGAGGGTGCTGTCTGGGGGGGTTGTCCCAAGAAATGTAGTGCAAGTCATGGTTGACTGCAGTCTTAGCAAACTCAGGCACATTGCAAACAACAGTCTGAAAGTAGCCCTCAGGGGAAGACACGAAGTTTGTGTAGTACATGAGAAGGGTCCTAGGTAAATTATCCCAACCCCAGATGCAATACTCTACGAATGAACGTGACAGAACCATCCATGCTGAACCTGCAACCAAAAAGCATGTTACTTAGTGTTAGACGACAAGTTTGGGCACTAAACTAGGCACCAGAAGGAAAAAGATTGCCAATTCGGCTTGACACAAATTCTCTCCATACTTTTCTTGTTTTGGGGAAAAACAGAGAAGAGGATGAATATTATTGCCAATGAAATCTAGCTCAAATGGCAACTCCTTCCCTTGTAAGAAAAAGGTGGAGGGTGAAGTTGCGGGTTCAAGATCCATTAGGTGTGTGCATAACTTAGCAATAAATAAAAAATCCTTAAGGTCAGAGTGGCTGATAAATGAATGCAGATATTTTGGACTTTCAGTGTGAGAGCTGCTGCTGCTGCTGGTCCATTAATTATTGCTGAAGTTTCAAAATTTTTTTTTGAGCAAAACAATAATTGCATTCAAAACCATAAGGGTTATAATGAATCTGACTATATGGATGATTGTAATTGACACAGTTGGTATGTTAAAGAAACCAAACAAGAGTCGTCATGAGCTTATATATGAAAACTAGATGGTTGTGTACTGCTAAAGACCAAATGAAAATCTATAGCTGATGGTTAGAATTATTTGAAACAAATAGAAGAAACTATCAAATTAGTGCCACTGCAGTGTTTGAATTTAACTAATACAAAGAACACTCCTGACATTACTCCTAAAAATATTTATATTTCCTATTTCTAGGGAATTATAAAAAAGAGATGCTTTAAATGTAAAAACCAAGAAGTATGAACTAAATAGAACATACATTTTCACCATAGTTTGTATTTCTAAATGAAGTCCTCCAAAGTGCCAAAAAAATAGAATTCTAGTTGCCAGTATGACACAATCTACTTTCCAAACTCTTCTAGAACTGATAAATTTCCAAAAGCAAAAAAATCCAATAAATAAGCAAATTTGAATGAAATTATGATACACAGAGTTTCAATGGTTTTCTGTCCTACAAAATGCAAATCTTCAAAATATATATTTGTAAAGAATTACACATCATGGAGAATCATAGAGGATATCACACGGCTAAAGAAATATGGGTGAAATCTAACCTGTAAATAATTTAAAAGCTGTTGGCAAAGTTCTCCGAGGATTGACCCAGAAGATATCTGATTTGGTTGTCTTGTATAGTCCAGGATCTACCATCAAAGGCATTGCACGTTTGTCCCTGCAAAACACAACCAAAGATAGAGTGCTTTGTTATCATGCCTATGAACGTTACATTGTGTTGCGTGTTTGTCTGTGATTTTGTGTGCGCGCGTGAGAGACAGAGAGAGCTCACTCTTTCCATCCTAGCTGGCTTGTGTGCTCAATGAAATTCAGGTTTCGATCTAAATTCGAAAACGTGTAAAGAAGATCTGCATAAAATTAACTAAACCATTTAATACAAAATATCGCATCCCTCACCCAAAAGAATAACAATTAGAAAAACAGCATTGATAACAACATAACTCTGTCACAAGTTGAATGATATATACTAACCATCTTGTGTCACAAGAGGATAATCAGAGGCACTAAGATTGATAAACCAATCCCAATCCTTACTCCTCTTGAGAAGAATGGCACAAGCATGAAGAGTATTAGCAACCATGGTGGGTCCTCTGTAAGTGACCATATTAGCTTTGGTAATCATGTAAACATTCCCAACCTCAATAAAAATTGGCTCTTTTTCCACTCGGGAGGCAAGCTCCAACCTCTCCTCTGCTGGTGACTCAAGATCCAAATGAACAACATATTGGTTCCGCGGATGATATAGAGCATGAAGAGTTCTCCAAAGCTTATCCAAATCACCTTTTGACCCAGAAACCAAATAAGCGAAACGAGGAATCGTTGGGCCAGCAGGAGGGGGTGGAGATTGTGTAACCTTTGATTCAGCAAAAACCGAACTTGACTGATTTGTAGCTACGCGAGAAGGAAAAATTGAAATGATTGAATTGATTGTGTGTAGTGAAAAAACAAGACCCATGTTGAAGGTAGTGGCCAGAAGGAATATGCATATGAGAGAGCTTATGACAAGGGGAAATATCCACTTCTTCTCCATGTTTAGGGACCCCATTACCAAACCATATCATGGGTTCCAATCAACTGTTTCTCATGTTGCAAATCTCCATACTCACCAGATACATGTATCAGAACAGAATAGCGAGTGGCTATTCAATCAAGGTGTTAATATTTGGATCAAGACCCTCTTCAAAACTATTCCAAAAATTTGGACTTTAAAGACTAGCTGTTGAATCAAAACCAAACATTAAACAAAGGCTGCTATATAAATTACAGGCAAAAAGAAGAAATTGGAGCTAGCTCAAGAATCGTAACCAATAACTGACAAACAAAAATATGTATATATATACATAAGCTAAACAGGTATGGCACATCAAGAAAATCGAACAAAAAAAAAAGAAAAAATTATCCAAATTCTTTGCTGTCCATGATCTAAAAATTTAATAAAAATTCTTTCCCAGTTAAATCCCTTGATAATGACGAGCTTTTATTTATAAAAAGAAACCTGTTATTTTAGGATACAAACCCTAATCATAAACTTCATATTCAACCTAAAATATACATAGAAAATTAATTTATTGCGTCAAATCAGAAGAAAAAAAAACATTTGTAAAAAAAAAAAAAAAAACCAAAAGAAGCAAAAATAAACGTTAATGAAACAAAACCCAGATCAGAAAATCAAGGCTTCAAATCATTCCACCAAAAGAATCTCAAAATATATGCAATGGATTAAAATATCACATACCAACACAGCTGAGTACATAGCTGAAAAATAAAATAAAAAACAAAAAAATCAGTGAAATAAAAGGCAACCCAATATAACTAAAACCACCAATAACACAACAGATTTAAATGAGATGAGATGAGAAGACAGACATATACATAGATATACACAAACAGACAGACATAGAAACAGACAGACAGACACAAAGAAAGAGGTTGTGAGGGAAGGAAGAAAAACCTGTTTTTTGATGATGCAGAGAGACTTTCAGCGCGTTTGTGCACGTTTAGAAAAAAAACACAGAGAATAAAATACTTCAAAAAACAAAAAGAATTTATAGAGAGAGAAAGTTATTTATATATATTTTCTATAATAAAAAAAAAAAGAAAAAGAAAAATGGAATTTAAAAAAATATTTTTTTTTTTGTGCTTTTGTGGAAAAGAGGGCGCGTATTGTGTCAGTGAGAGAGATCAGAGAAGTGGTTTATTAGTTAAAGCGATCTCTCAAATTCTCTCATTAACATATCATATCACTTTTTTATTTAAAAAATAAAATAAACATATGATATCACTTGACATGAACATAGGCGTTTCTGTTACGTAGGGGGTTCTTTGACCAAAACACAACATAAAAAAAAAAACCGTTTATACGTTTTGCGTGTGTTTTGTGTTTTTGTGTTTTTTTTTTTTTTTTTGTTGAGGAATATCAGTTTTGTGAATGTAGGTAAGCAATCAATGATGGCAAAGACTATAATTGAGATACCAAAAAGTGGGGTTGGGGGGTTAACATATGTCCAATAGTGATATTAATAGAATTTTGACTTCATTTATGCAGTTTTAGGTTGAATTTTTCCTCCATTAGTATATTTACTAAAGTCTAATATGCTAATAACTATTTATAAAAAAAAAAGGTTTAAAAAAATTAGAAATATTGGATTTTTACTACATTTCTTATCTTTACCTATAAAAAAAATTATATATATATATATATATGAAATTGTGCCTTAAAATAAAGGATGGTAGTCCAATCTATTCACATATAATTATAATTCATACAATTACATTTTTGTATATGTTATGATTCTCAAAGTTGCAATTAAAATGACTAGCCAAAAAACTCGAAGAAAAGCAAAATTAGGAAACTTAACAATAGTCTCCTAACAGAAGTAAATGAGATGCTTAATTGAATAAATTTGAAACTTAAAGGACTATACTAAACAAAAATAAAGTTTGAGATCTAAATTGGATTTTGATCAAAGTTAGAGGGTGTAATTTGTAATTTCGCTTAAAATCTTTTACCCTCAAATATTAGACCAAGATTTAAATTCTGACTATACCAAAAACCAATTGGTATTTTGGCTTGATAATAAAGAGCAGTTATTGCGGAACTAGAGTGGAATCCCATAAATTCAACCCTATTGTATTTATAAAAAATTATATACTATATAATAAATTAAAGTTAGATTCTAGAAGTCGTAGTTGTGCCAAATAGTTATTTGGGCAAATTACAATTTACCCACATGTGGTTTGGCCAAAATTTAAGTTGCCTATCTGTGATTTTAAATTTGACAATTTACTTACCTGAGGTTAGTTTTGTTAAAGTTCCGTAACCCACTTATGGCTTTTCCATTAGAAAACAACTTTTAGCATCAAAATATAACATAAAACAGTTCAAAAAGCTAGAATGAGAAAAAGGGGAAAAAAAAAATTCACTGTTGATTGTTTACAAGAAAATTGGTGACCGTCAAAGCCTAATGATTTTGGAAGAATAGATGAATTTGTGAAAATAGAAAAATTAAAAAAAAAAAAAAAAAACATTGTTGCTTGCTATGACTTAACTAAGTGAAAAACTTAAGTATTGTTATTAAATAAACACACTAAAATTTTTTCCATGTGAATGCTCTTGCTGCTTGCAACACGCATCTAATTTTTATTTATTTTTAAATAGTTAGAAATGAGTATCTAAGGAAGTGCCATCAGACCACTTTGTAATTGCCGACATATTTGATTTGAGAATAGGAAATCAGGAATATTCAATCCAACATCATTGCGAACTTCATGTCGCAAACTCAACTTCACTTCAGCGAACCCAGCTTCATTAGTGCAAGTAAGATGTTTGGGTGTGGGTTTCCGTGAAAATTTCAAATTAGTTACAAATTGAATTTTGGTCTGATTTGGGCATGGGTTTCTTTCAATACGTTCCTGAAGTTTTTTTTTTTTTTTTTTTTTCCCTTAACAATCAAGCCGTAGGACTGAGTTATTCCCTCCTGAGTTTCTTGTCAATTTTTTTTTTTTCGATGCCAAGAGAAGGTATCCTCAAACCCTAGTTTTTTTGATATGTTTTATGTTATATTTTGATGTTAAAAGTTGTTTTCTAACAAAAAGTCATAAGTGGGTTACAGAACTTTAACAGAATTAATCTCAGGTGAGTAAAATGCCAAATTTCAAACCACAGGTAGGCAACATAAGTTTCGGCCAAATCACAGTGGTTAAGTTGTAATTTGCCCTAGTTATTTTCACAAATGTCTACACTCTCATTAGTTATTGACATAATTTACCTTAGACTAAACTTTATTACCAATAGTTTCCTTTATGTAAAAATCAATCACCTAAATTTCAAACATTTAAAATTCTACTTCAACTAAAATTATATTACCAAAAGTACCGGTAGTTTATCTTAAGTAAAACTTTGTTACCTAAGTTTCTAGAAATTTAAAATTTTAATCCAACTAAAATTCTATTACAAAAAATTTTAAGTAGTTCAAAATAAAATATAAAATTCTGATTATATATCATAATTTTATGTTTTAATATAATAAAATTTACACACCATGCTTATGCCAAGTATCTAAACTTTTAATAATTTTTTTGAAAGGTGACTCTTTAAGATGGTTAATTTATTTTAGATAAACTTTCTAAAAGTTTCAAGTGGTTCACTAATATTAATATGATTTTCATTTATTTATATATAATTTTTAATTAAGTTGTGCATCTCATGGGCAAAATATTAGTAATAATAAATAAAAATGTAACTTTTATATGAAAAACAATCATCATAGTATTTAGGGGTGTCCATAGGTCGGTCAAGGTCGAGTTTGGGGTCAAACCACCACTTGACTAGATCAACTCAGGTTTGGAATCACGCCTCCCGTCACCAATCATGGGTATACGGGACTTGGACCACCACAATTTCACTATTTTGAAAATCGAATCGGTTGAAACCACTGGGTCTGGTCGAGATTTCATCGATTATGGCGGAGCTCTAATTTCTGATAGAGATTTGATGGATTTCATCGTATTCGGTCAAGATCTTGACAAAAAATGGCAAAGTCTAATGGTGGTAATCGGCCTGAGTGGTTGGAGTCGGATTTTCTTGCAAAGAACCTCCACTCAAGCCGTGGTTGTCATGATTTTCTTGGCAAAAACCTACTATAGATTGCCACCTTGGTTGGATTAGTCAAACTTGAGTTCGGATACCTTCAAATCAGACAGTTTTGTCGGGTCCAAGCCACAATTGGACACTCCTAATGATATTGCTGATATATATACATATATATATATATATACACACACTTTTTCTTTTTCTTTTTTGCAGCGGATAAGAAGAGACTAATAGGCCACTTTGAACATTTTTATTTATTTTTCAATAATAATTAGGCAGCTTTTAACTCTCTTTTTTTTTCCTTTTTGGACAATGGATATAAGTCCACGATGATCCAGGAAAATTTGAATAATCTTGTGTAAATGTCCTCATTATCGGGACAAGAAAAGAGAAGCTACACAATGTACACACATGACAGGACCGTGTGTTTCTCTTCGATGTACTCATAGTCGTTGTAATGCGTGGTCTAATTACCGTGCACGTTTTGTGATTGATAAGGAAAGTTTGTAGCATTGATAAACTCATCCACATTAGGCAAAGGCAACAGCCTTAATGAACTCATTAGCCTCACCCACACATCCATAGCCCGAACGACGACAAGATAAGGTCGATGGTCCCACTTGAAAGTTGACGACTACATCTTTAGGACGGCAAACACCTAAAGGTGATGACTGGAATATGTAGATGGGGATGGGCAATCGACGGGAGAAAGCTGATGGGAATAACAAAACCTTTGACGAGTCTGACATGGCCTTACTTGGCCTACACGCATAAGCATATTAGGAAATATCTTGTGCACCATGTTCAACTCTAATCAAGAGAGTCCCATAAGAAAAGATCTCCACAAAATACACAAATTAAAGAGGATCTCTCCTATAAGGAAACATTTTCTTGACCAAGGCACGAATGTCAACCCTACACTACTATAAAAACCCCGAGACCCTCACATACCAAGGTACGCACAATTTACCCCAGCTCTGGCACTCTAGAGTTGTGAAGAGTCCACTGACTTAACTTTCGGAGGGTCTTTGGCCAGTACAGCACCGGTACTCTCCTAGTTTTTTCTTTGTTATTTTGTTTCGTAGGTCTTGTTTCGAGCACGTGAGTATTATGTGGCTTACTGACGATTTTCGGCATCATTAGTGATAAACTTGTAGTAAAATGCAATCTTCTCAACCAAAAAAAAGTAGTAAAATGTGGGGATTGTAATTCGTGTTCGCGTGTTTAGTTCGTGTCGTATCGATAAATGAGTATTCGACTATATGGGCCAACATTAACCCTACACGTTTATTAAACATGTCAAGATTCATCAACTCTAACACAACCTGTTTATTAAACAGGTCAGTTGCGTCAATCAATTTATCAGATTTTATCAAACGGGTCAAGATTAATCAACCCTAACACAATTTGTTTATTAAATGGGTTAGTCGTGTCGATCTATTTATCAGATTTTATTAAAGCGAAAAAAATATACAAATTTTAGTATTAACCAAATTGATCTAAATTATGAAAAAAAAAAAAAAAAAAATTTTAATATAAAATTCAGAATTAATGAGTAAATGCATCACAAATAATCATTTAAAATTAAAACAGATCTCAATATCACAAATAATCAATCACAATATGTTAAGGAAAATAAACCACAACAACTAATAAATTTATATACTTAGGGTTTGAAGGGTATATTAGTAAAATATCATTTAATTAAATGGGTCAGACGAGTTTTATGGATTGGAAACTAACCCGACTCGTTTATTAAACAAGTTAGTCATGTCAACCCGAATATGACACAAACTCATTAAGCCTCAACTCATAACCTACTAATTTCGTGTCAAGTCGTGTCGTGTCGTGTCGTGTTCGCCGATCGTGTCAAATTTTGCCACCCCTAGTAAAATGCAAGCATTATTTATATAAATATATATATGTATGTATGTACTAAAATACAAATATTTCTTAAAAACTTTGAATATTTTTAATTGTATGAAAACAAATTATTCATCAAAGAATATTATTTACATAAAGCTGCAGACACGATATTTTCATAACAATTTTACAACAAATCTTAAGTGACAAACTGGTAATAGTAGATAATATATATATATATATATATATATATATATATGTATGTATATATTTCAGTGTTGGGCTCAAATAAGAACTAATTAATTTGTCATCTATGCTTTGTTATAAAATTGTTATGAAACTTTTTCCCCATAATACCACTCATAAGATAAATATTCCGATTCTATCACATCACTTTTAAATTTAAATTTTAAAATATTTTAATAGAAAGTAAAAAAGTTTGGTTCTCTCTCTCTCTCTCTCTCTCTCTCTCTCTCTCTCCACAACCTTGCTATGCTAAAAAAACAGAAACACCTTAACTTAATTGAGCCATCATGAAATCCCAGATCAGACTCATGCAACTTCACTCCATCTAAAATCACTCAACTAAACCACAAGCTTAAACCCACTCTACTATACGCAATGGCTTAGCCATCCAAACTCCAAGGCTAATGGTTTGTTTGGATTGAGGGAGATGGAGGGGGAGTAGAGTAGAGTAAAGTAGATTTAGCACAAAATTAGTATATTTTTAGCCAACTCCACTTTACTCCACTTCACTCCCCCTCCTTCTCCCCTCCATCCAAACAGGCCCTAAAATCCCAATTGCCTCACCAATGAAAACCCAGCCATCATACCTCCTCAATTTCAATAGCCAATATAACTGATTTTTCTTATGAAACGAACATGATAGCCAATAATCATACTGGCTTTTTGTTGCTGCACTTGTCTATAAGCTTAACAATAGGCCTATATCAATCATGATTTGTCATATTACCGATTTGTTAAGGATTTTGAGCAATAAACCGAATTTGCAAAGGCTTTAGGACTTCATTTTGGGGTGATTGCCATTGTATTGAAATTTGATGGTTTTATTGGCTACCCTATAGTTTCTACCCAGATGATTCACACATATATATTATTAGAGTATGGGAAGAGTTAAGTTATGGTCCATTTGGATTGCGGGAGAGGGAGGGAGAGTAGAGTAGAGTAGAGTAGATTTAGCACAAAATTAGCTTATTTTTAGCCAACTCTACTCTACTCTCCTCCACTCCCCCTCCTTCCCCCCTCCATCCAAACATGTCATTAATGTCATTCTTAGGAAAAATAAATATACCCAAGTCTTCATCATATAATATTATTCAATATCAAATCATATAATGATCATTTTTAATATCATCATTACATAATATAACATTTCATATTTAGTAAATGAGGGGAAAAACATTCTTAATGAAGGAAAAAAAAAATCATATGTGAGTAAAATAAATAAGAAAAACACATTCTTAATGAAATAATAATAATAAAATATTATATGTAAGTAAAGTAAGAAAAATAATGATTCGTTTATATACTAACTGAAATCACCATACCTAAAGGAATTTAGTGGAATGGATTGAAATGCAACGAGATGGAATAAAAATGTGATGCATACTAGTTAATTAATTAACTGGAATGAAAAATTCTAGTCATTCCGTGTCCAACAGAACGAAATTGATAACATTGGTATATAGAAGAAGATGGGTGGTTTGTGATGCTGTGGGTTAAAACAATGAGTGATGGATAATTTTCAGGAGTGAGTTAAATGCAAAGGGTACAAATGCCACTGATTTGTATTAATAGATGAACGTTATTTGCAGGGTCAATCTGCTTTGTCGAACAACCATTATGAATATGAATTATTGAGAATAAAAAAATTATGTTTTGCACCATATAGAAGTTGGAGTTTTTCCTAAAAAAAAATAAAATTGAAGGAGTTATTTGAAGGTGAAGAATATCATCTACTATTTGCATATTAATCTGCTCTCTTTTTTTCTTTTTCATTTTTAATAAAAAAGAATCAATCTGCTCTGTTGGATGTCCATTAAGAATATGACGTAGTGACAATACAAATTCCATTAAATTTGATTATGAAGTTGAAGATGTTATTTGCTAGGTGTAATTTTTTTTTTTTTGTTGAGAAAATGCTAGGTGTAATTTGTAGGTGAAGAATATTATGATGTAGAATTTGAAGGTGTTATTTGAATTGAAATTAAAGTCATATATACAATTCTCCATGGACTCTCCAGCAAATAAGTTTAAAAAATTCTATGTTTAAAATCTAGCTTTTATAGCGTTGATTAAATTAAATAATCAATGGCTTTATAGTTTATACATAAACTCATGAGGTGTCAGGATTATATGTTGATCAAGAAGAAATAGGCAATTAACCTATTGGGAAGATGAAAGGGGATTGATTTAGGATGGACCAATAGAAATCAGAAAACGTATAGATGTTAAGTTTTTATGCTTTGGACCTTAGAAGGAAAATGCTTATAAAAAAAAAGGTCGAAGTTCGATGGCCATTTAGCACTCTAGAAGGGGAAATGCTTATCAGAATAGTGGATGTCTGATGGTCAAGGGCCCTAGAGTTCATCTTTGCCGAGTATGGAATATGTGTTTTGAGGACGGTTGGTTGGTTATATTAACTTTACCAACGAAATTTGATTCATGAATATAATTAGAAAGACGATTAAATTTATGATTTTTTGTTGTTGATAATTCAATATGGTTATAACAAGAAATGAGAGATTTGAACATTGTATGTTTTCAACACTTTAGGATGTGTCAATCAGTTAAGTTACAAGCAGGGACGGAACCAGGATTCAAACCTAGAGGGGCCAGCCAAAGTCTTTTGTTTGAAGATTTTTAGAAGGTGGAATATCAACACTAGAGGTTGGTGTTGAGGTCTAAAAAGTTACAATGCTGCATCAAGGCCCAAAATGGCACAGTGAGTTGAACTCCATGAAAAAAATAATAAAAGACTTGAGCTCACAATAAGGAAAAAGCCCAAGACCCATGAATGGATAGGCCTTAGGGCCCATGAAACAAAGGGAAGAAAGAAAAAAACTCAGCCCGCCAAGATTAGAAAATTACTAGGGAGTCCAGTGGTAAGAACTGGGTCGGGATACCTAAGGACTGCCAGGAGCTTGGGGTCCTCGGGACGTGTAGTAAAACTAGGATGAGATTAAGACAACTCAAAATGAGTGCCAAGAAACACAAGGAGCGAAAAACAGATACGTCCTTATCAGCCACCCAATGATGCAGGTTGGAATCAGAAAGCTTGGAGACTAACAATTCATGAACAAATGGCTGATACCTCGGGGAACCTAGAAAGAAGAACCATGAAGGGAAGTAGCTCGAAAAACTTTCAACCTGGTAGGGATGGAATCGGCTCACTCTGGAAAAATGACAAAAGGAAAGGCAGCTAAAAAAGCTGAGTTTGAAAAGGTGAGGTTTAGAAGCCTTGAAAGAAGAGAGATTAGAGGTTAGCTCTCTAGGGACACTCCAGAACGGAAAGTAAGCAAGAGGCTTTTGGGGAAAAAGCACCAAAAGAAGAAAATTATAAGAAACAAGGAAGGAACCAGCCACCAAAGTTGCTAGCACAACATTGGCTCTGGTACCCAGGGGAGCAAAGGAGGGGAATCAGTGGTGCCCCGGAACCCCAAGATGACATTATAAAAAGGGGCATTCAGCAACAGTGAATTAGAATAGAATTATTGAGAAAACTTTGTAAACAAAAACCTAAAGAAAGCAACAAAAGAAAGGAAAATACCGTCCGGTATCCTCAAACAGCCACTATAGAACATACTCGGATTCAAAGGGATTCAAACTTTACAAATCTTAGAGGCTTGGAGAGCCATCTAAGTCTGTGATGTTTGAGCTTATTTGGACCTTGTAATACGTCTTAGTGAGTATATTGTAATACACAATTAAGAAAAGTAATGGAATATCTCACATTGTTTTAAGGATCCTTAATGTTCATTCTGTGTCTTTTGTTTATCACATTGCTCATTTATTGTTTCTTGCTGTTCCATACATATATATTTCTTGCTTGTTGGTATGTATGTATTGTAGGATTCTTGCTCTACACAACACTTGGTTTGTAAACAGCCCATTTAGCTGCGGTGAACCAAGCTCAGTCCCTTAAAACAACAACTAAAAGGCCCAGAGTTCTCGCTTCTCCTTGGGCCTGGACACCGTCCAAAAAATGACCCTCACATTTTGGCAACTCCGTTAGGGACTGGGTAAAGGAGAGGGAAGAAGCAGTCCCTTTGCAGAGCATGGCTCCAAGACCAAGGAACAACAAAGGTAACAATGCGCCACCTGCAGCCTCTGAGCTAGTAGGAGAAAATGAAGTGGCCTCCAGATAGAGGAACGAGGTACCTCTGGTAGAGTAGGAGGTTGTATCAGGACAAAGGCACGCAGGACAGGAGCCAGACCCTATGGCTCAAATTGCTAAAGTGCTGAAAGATTTGCAGTAAGAGATTCGCCTCCTCAAAGAGGGTAGGACCCAAGAAATCAGGGATAATATCCCCCCTGTGGTCAACCAGGACAGAGCCCAACCAGAGGGAGGGTCAGCAGTAGGAGGAAGAGCCAACCCCCAGTATTTAATGCTAGCAAATGTTAATGTCCTTTTGGAACAAGAAAGGGAAAAGCTCTCGGGGATTCCCAAGCAATTTTCTTAGGATCCCCCATTCCCATCAAAGCTCCTTGGCAAGCCATATCCCAAAGGATATGAACCCCCAAAGTTCCATCCTTTTGATGGAAGAAATAGAAGTGCTGTGGAACATGTGAGTAGGTTTATCCACATTATGGGCCCTTACGTAGGACACAAGAAACTGTGTCTAAGGGAGTTTGCTAAGTCCCTAGTGGACAAAGCATATACCTGGTACACCACCTTGAGGCCTGGGTCCATTAAGACCTAGGACAAAATGATGGAGAGATTTTGTGCAAAGTACTATCCAAGTGAAGACAAGGTCACATTCCAAAGCCTTTAGATTGTAAGGCAAAAGCCCAGGGAGGATCTTGTCTAGTTCATTAAGAGGTTTGAAGACGTTTTTCTAGACTGTTATGGGGACCATGAAGAAAAAGAGCTCGTGGAGACCTGCATATCCAACATGCTCTTTGATTACAGACTTAACCTTGAAAATTTATTCATAACTCAATTTGCTGACCTGCTACAAAGAACTAAAAGGACAGCGCAGATTATGAGAACAAAAAGGGTGCCAGTACCCTAGGCCATGACAGCATCAATTGGAGAAAAAGGAAGAGACCTGAAGGAAAAATGGCAGAGGAACCACCCATGATCCTATGTACTGTAGAGGAATTGAATCATGTTTTGGATAAATGGATCGGAGATGGAATTGTTAGGCCATTTACTGTATCCAGGCCACCAACTGAAGAAGAAAGGAAGAATCTCTTGTTTTGCAGGATTCATAACTATGTCAAGCACTCCACTAAGGATTGTTGGACCCTCCGTAGGCTTTTTCATAAGAAGCTTAGGGAGGGAACCCTAGAGCTCACTCAAAAGGAACCTGAAGTGAAAAGGAACCCTCTACCCAACCACAAGGGAAAGGGAATGGTGGCTGTAGTGATCCATGGGAACTCGGCGGAAGTAGAAGAATCTGAAGGATCCTTCCATCCAATCACAGTCAGAACCCTTCAGAAGAATCCTAAGTTCAGATCACTATTCAATCAGTTGGGATTTAGGCCAGAAGCAAGAAGGGTGGCCACAGAGTCCCTTATGAGTATAGCAACAGATTCAGGGATGGAATGTTTCACAGCAGAATCCCATGCTAGTTGAGCTTACTTAGAGACAACCAATACAATAACCTTCACTGATGAGGACATGGAGGTTGAGCACCCAGACTATTGCAGACCCCTTTATCTTATGGCCACCATAAACGATGTCCAAGTCAGGAGAGCATTAGTAGATACAGGGGCATCAGTCAACCTCTTAACCCTACCTTGGAAGCCATAGGCCTGACTGGCAGAAGGATCCTAGGGGCTCCCATGGAGATAACAGGAATTGGAGGATCAGCAGAATCAACTGAGGGATATGTGCAGTTGGCCTTAAGGGTGGGCCCAATAGTAGCCCTAACCAGATTTCATGTGATTAACTTAGAAATTTCTTACCATGTTCAGTAGGGACGCTCATGGCTCCATAAGCACCGCCTTATTCCCTCCACGTACCATCAATGTGTTAAAGGGAGATTGAATGGAAGACCCGTAAAGATCCCTGCCAACCATAACCCTTTCAGCCAGGGAGAAGTGAACTTTTTGGAAACGATGTTTTATAATAAGTTGGAACCGGATGATGAAAGCCCCACATTGGGGACCCCAAGAGCACCTATCTTGGAAGAAGAAGAAGGAGAGAGTACCTGTGACCTGAGAAACCTCCTGGATAGAAAAAGGCAAAAGAGGAAGCCCAGCTCCTCAGGATCCCGGGAATGTGTGGTAGTACGGGAACTTGGAGGAAGGTTAATTTATTGTTTATGAAAGTGCGCAAGGCCTGAAAGCATCATGCAGGAGGGTCCCAAACCACTGAATTGTATGATGGCTCTAGAAGAAATCCTAGAGGACCCAGTTAAGGAACCGCAAATTCAGCTAGAGGAAGAATTGGGAGAGATAAACTTAGGGGCTGAACTAGGATCCCAGAAGCACGTTTTCATTAGTAGTCAGTTGACAGCACAAGAGAAGGAGCAGTTAGTGGCATTACTCAAGAAATATGTGGACGTGTTCGCATGGACGTATGGTGAGATGCCTGGTCTGGATCCAAGATTGGTGGTCCATTCTCTCAACGTAGACCTAGGAGTCAAGCCAGTAGTTCAGTTAGCCAGGGTCTTTCACACTGATGTAGAAGCTTAAATAACTCAGGAAGTCAAGAAGCTGTTGGCGGCTAGTTTTATCAAGCCCATCTAGCACCCCAAGTGGCTTTCCAACATAGTACTCGTGAAGAAAAAGAATGGCCAAATCCGATGTTGTGTGGACTTTCGCAATCTGAACAAGGCATGTCCAAAAGATGAGCTTCTCCTGCCTAATGTTGACATCTTTGTAGATTCAACTGTAGGAGGCTTATGTTTACATTTATGGATGGATATAGTGGGTACAACCAAATCTGCATGACTGCTAAAGATGTAGAGAAGACAACATTTAGGACTCCAATTAGAAACTTTTATTATACTGTGATGCCCTTTGGCCTTAAAAATGCAAGGGCCACGTACCAGCGAACCATGACAGCTATCTTCCATGATTTGATGCATAAGAAAATGGAAGACTATGTGGATGATATTGTGGTAAAATTAAAGACCAAGGCAGGACACTTCTAGATACTTGAACAAGTTTTTGAAAGGTGCAGGAAGTACAAACTACGCATGAACCCCATGAAGTGTGCCTTCGGAGTATCTGCTGGAAAGTTTCTTGGGTTCCTAATACATCATAAAGGCATAAGTGTGGATCCAGCCAAAGCCACAGTCATCGCAACAATGAAAAGGCCTACAATGGTAAATGAGCTCAAAAGTTTCCTTATGAGGGTCTCTTACATCAGGAGGTTTGTGCTAGGATTGGCTTCGGTCACAAGCGGTTTATCCAAACTGTTGAAAAAGGAGGCTGAGTTCACTTGGGGAACTGAGCAACAGGAAGCCTTTTAAAGGGTCCAACAGATCATAAATCATCTTCCCACACTACAAGCACCAGTATGTGGGCAATTCCTATTGCTATATTTAGCATCAAACTCCTAGGCTATAAGAGCCCTGCTAGCATAGGAGGATGATGATGGGAATGAGCAACCCATTTATTACATGAGCAGGACACTTAAGGATATCGAGACAAGGTACCCCAGGATAGAAAGAGCATGTCTAGTGGTTATCTACGCGTCTTAAAGGCTAAAACAATACTTCTCAGCCCACCAGATCCTCTTGGTAACTAAGTCACACCCCATAAAAGCACTCCTTCATCAGCCTCTCCTGACAGGAAGAATAGCACAGTGGCTAGTCTTGCTCTCTCAATATGACATCGGTCTCAAGACCCCCAAGGCTGTTAAAAGTCAAGCCATAGTAGATTTGCTAGCCCAGTTCCCAGGGAAAGAGGAATGTTCACTAAGCGAGAAGATCCTTGGGGAGGTAGCAGTGGCAGAGCTCCCAGGGAAGAAGTGGACAATGAGATTTGATGAGTCAGCAATGACAACCTTAAATGGACTGGGAATTGTACTAAGTTGCAGAGATGGGGACACCATGCCGTTATCTTTCAAGCTTGGGTTTTCCTGTTCAAATAATGCTGCTGAATACGAGGCATACTTGATTGGGGGACCATAGCACTCAGCATGGGAGTAAAGCATATGAGGGTTTTAGGAGACTCTAATCTTGTGGTCTCTCAGGTGAAGGGTGACTTTGCACTAAGAGAGTAGAGTTTGGCAATCTATAGAACTTGGGTGCAAAGGCTGGAGAAGGAATTCCAAACCTTTAGTGTGGAGTACGCCCAAAGGAGTGAAAATAGGTTCGCTGATGCACTAGCCACCCTAGGATCCTAAGTACCATTCAAAGGAAGAGACACTCTAATAAGAGTAAGTAAGCAGGAACATTCCATCATAGGGATCCTCAAAAAGATATTCCCTGAAGAACCAAGGCAGCAAGATTAGAGAAATGAGGTCACTGAAAAAATAAAAGAGTCAGGACATGAAGGAAGTATCAAGGAGCTGAAGGATTACACTTTGATAGAATGAGAGCTGTACAGGAGGTTGCCCAGAGGGATCCTATCCAGATGTATCAACGAAAAAAAAGGAAAGTTGAGATTGGATAAATTACACAGCCAAATCTGTGGGGTGGCAGAAAAGATCAGCTTATACAAAAGGATGCAGCGCATGAGATACTACTGGCCAAATATGAACAAAGAGGCTGAAACTGTACAGGAGGAATGTCAAAGGTGTCAACTTTCAGTAGACAAAGAAGAAAATTATGTTGTATTTATTATGGAAGATTGGAGGACTCCATTCATGGAGGACTTGGCTTAAGGGATCCTACCAACTGACAGGACATTGGCCCACCAGCTCAAGAAACTCGTAGTCAGATATTTCTTACAAAACGGGATCTTGTTTAAAAGGGGATACAGCGGGGATCCCTTAAGATGCCTGGGGCCAAGGGAAGTCAGAGAAGTAGTCAAGGAAGTCCATTCTGGTGACTGTGGAAGTCACCCAGGGAAAAGAAGACTCTATAAGCAGTTGTTACTGTTAGGGTACTATTGGCCAACAATGAAAAAAGACTCCGAGGAACTGGTCAAGACGTGTCATGCATACCAAGTACTTGGAGATGCAATCCATACTCATCCAAATGTGCTGCAAGATATGACAACACCATGGCCTTTCCACACTTGGGGGCTTGATCTTATAGGACCTATAAACCCTCCTTACAATGGTTACATATGGATCCTGGCAGCCATCGAGCCATCGAGTATTTTACAAAATGGGTAGAGGCTATCCCTTTGAAAAAGGCCACTAGAGTAGCCGTGACAAACTTCATCCGAGAGCACATCAATACAAGGTTCAGGATCCCCAAGAGATTGATCAGTGACAATGGGACTCCGTTCATAAACAAAGACATGAAGAACCTGACAGAGGCATATTACATCAAGCATGGAAAGTCTACACCATACTACCCTCAAGGAAATGGTCACGCTAAAGCCACTAACATGGTGATACTGAAGATCCTTAAAAAAATGAAATATGAGTATGAGGGAAAATGGAGTGACCACTTGACAAATGTACTCTCGGCATGTAGGAGCTCTTTGAAGACGGCCACAGGATTTTCACCATTTTCTCTAGTTTATGTGACAGAAGCCATCAGCCCCATGGAACTAGTCATCCATAAGAGTAGTGCTTGAAGAAAAAGAAGAATGCACAGATGACACAAGTAGTGAAAAAAGGTTGGCAAATCTGGAGGGGTTAGAAGAAGAAAGAGAAGTGGCCAGAGGGAGAGGCCAGAGGTACCAGCAGAGGATGGCTAAGGCATATGCACAGATAGTACACCTAAGGGCCTTCACTGAGGGGCAGCTGGTGTTAAGAGCAACAGAGCATGTAAGGAGAAATCTCCCAGGACCCTCCAAGTTTACCCCCAAATGGGAAGAGCCCTACATCATCTGAAACAATACTACGCGTGAAAGGGGAAGATCTTAGTACACCGAGACCTTTTGCCAGCTCCCTAATCTGCTAAGTGTTTCATTGCTTTTTTATCTTCTTTTTTTTTTATTTTTTATTTTATATATATATATCATGAATTTTGTTTAAGTTCCCTTGTTGTTTAGGAAGCCGTGGTAGGAGGACATTCTATGTTCCTTACTATCTTTGTCAACCCCTTTTATGTTCCCTATGTAACTATGCTGTGTTTCAATGAAATCTCTTATTTTTTCCCTTTTTCTTTTTCTCTGAACTACAGCTAAGATGTATAATTATAAAGTATCACATAACCTAAGTATGGGCAAGTTTGGGAGGGGTACCTGGGTCTTCGCAAAAAAAAAGGGGAAGGGGAACCTTAGCGTATGACCTAGGACTCACACCACAATTAGTTCAAGTACATGGCCTGGGATCACAGGTAGAAATAAGCGCCTGGGATATCCAGCCCAATACTTGTCAAAAAGGGTCTGCCTGGTTCATGACTTGGGACTTGAAAAATAAAAAGGGAGAAAAGAAAGCATTCAATGTACCCAATTCAGTACCTGCACAGTAACACAACCACTATGGTACCTGATCCAGGAACTACTGCAAAACTTGTAAGGACCATGGCCCAGGACTCAGTTAAAAAAAGAAAAAGAAAAGGGAGCAACAAAAAATAAGAAGAGCAGATCCACATGCTATTAAAAATTAGAAGCAGTCTTAAACATATATATATACAAATCCATACTGCAAAAAAAAAAAAAAAAAAAAGGAAAAGTCAGAAATAGTGTTCAACAGGGAAAGATAGAACTTATACGGCCCAAATTGTCTAAAAAAATATATCTAAATTATCTAAAAAAAAGGGGGGTAAGAAGCTAAGGAATAAAGCCGGCTAGCAAAGAGCTGTCTGAGGAAATAATAGGAGCAGCTGAGGAAGAGAGAACCCGCTGCCTTCTAACTTTCAAGTCTTGCAATGCCTTGTGAGCACAAGCTAAAGCCTCCTCAGCAATAGCAATTTCAACATCTAGATTCCTAGAAGCCTATCTCTGGAATAGCATGTGGGCCAAGGAACGCAAAGGCAAGAAGGATAGATTGAATTTTGCTTCTACGAAATCCTGCACCACTCTGCTCCATTCCAAAAGCTTTTCTTCAAATAAAGAGTCAAGAGAGGAATCCCTCAAAGAGATCAGTATAGCATATAATAGTTCCATCAGAATGTTGCCTAGAAATACACCTCCCCTGAATCCACTAGCGATGTCTCCATGGGTCTTGAACAGCCCTTCCAGTAATGGCAGACCCTCAACGAGCGTAGAGAACCTCAAGAAATTGCCAAAAGGAGGCCCAAAACTGTGAAAATGACTCGTGGAAGGCTGTTGAACTCCATGGAATCAAAGCGAGACAAGAAAGTAGGGATCCCAGAGCTAAGATCTAAGACAATCACCTCTGGAGCCTCCCCCATTGTTACATGTCCACTCTCAGGAATTAGAGAGCTTTCAACTCTCTGGATGGTTTGGGGGGTCCCTGCCTGAACTTCAACAACCTAGACGTCAGAAACAGATCCCGCAGCTACCTTAGGAACTACGAGCTCAGGACCCTTAACACCTGTGTTAGCACCTGCAAAAGCAGACAAAATTCAAAAAGGGGAAAGAACAAAGGAAGAAATGTAAAGTGGGAAAGTAAAAGAAAGCTAAAAAAAAAAAAACCAGTATCAACTTCCTGTGGCAGAACTTCCTCCTCACGCCCCTCTGATTTTCTGGAAGACTTTGTGAAAGAACACACAACACGTTGGAGAAAGGGTGAGGAAATTTTGGCAAAATGGCTAAAGGAAGGAAAGGATACTGAGGGTTTCGCCATAGAAGGAAAAGGCAAGGGAGAAGTATGAAAAAGGGAGGAGGGGAAAGTACAGTGAGGGTGAACAACACGCACCTTCAGAACCCTCGACTCCAAGGAAGAGGTGGTCTCAGAGGTAGATTGAACACTGGTTTGACCTAAAAAGGGAAGAGAAAATGAGAACTCTTAGAAAGAAAAGATAAAAGAGATAAGATTAAGCATATTTATAAGGGGTGGATGAGACTCACCTGCTTGTATGGATAAAGATGCACTCCCCAAGGACTTTTTGCTTAACGCAGGCCCAGTCATGGGCTCAAGTGACACAGTTTTGGTAGGACTGAGAGTCTGCACAGGTTAGGGATCTTGGGGAACAGGAGGCTGAGAAGCTTTAGGGTCTTAAGCAACTAGGGGAGTAAAAGGCAGAATGGGCTAGACATCCTTCATTGGCTGCCTAGCTTCCTCAGTCACATCACCACTAGGGGGCTCCTTTTCCACACCCAGGAAAACAGCAGAGGGGGTTGTCATCACTTTTTTCACCAGAGTCCTACCAGTCGTGGGAGGAGGTATCTCTACGAGCAAAAGGAAAAGAAAAACAAGTGGCAGAACATCACAAAATGCATATGTACATAGCACCGGAAAAGAATGGAAGCAAACAGAAAAAGGCACAAATAGAAGAGGGCCATACCACATCATCACCAGATGACTGACTCTTGCCTCTCCTGGGGTCTGACTTATGTTTGGGCTGTAAGGAAGAAATGACCATTCATCAGTTAAAAAGAGAAAAGGAGAGACACATCAAGAACAATGAACTACTGCAAAATAAAGGAGAGAAGAAGGAAAGAGGCATTGCCATTCTCTCTCTCTCTCTCTCTACAGATTCTCCAATGGTCTTTTACCTACTACGGGTACGCCCAAAGGGTCCTAAGGGAGACTGGGGTATAAAATCAAAGGACCCCGAAGAACCCTGGGCTGAAGAACTCATAGGAACCCGAGAGAGAGAAGACTCTACCTTAGTCTTCACTCGAGTCCTTGGAATTAAGGGGTAGCCAACTTGCTTTCTAATTGTAGGGGGTCAGAAATGACTAACTGTTTCTGGAATTTTGTAGTCTTCCTTTTCTTAGTCTCAGGACCAGCCTTAGTACCCTTAGCGGTTTCTTCAAGCTCAGCTCTTTTAACCATTTCCTGTTTGATCTTTTTCTCTTTACCTTTGCCTATGGGAGTGGCAGCACCAATTGCCTCTTCTACCCCTCTCTTAATTGGCACACTAGAAGAGGCACCAACAATAAGGTCATGCCTTGACCAAGTCTCCGAAAAATCTTGCGCGTAGCACACCCAACCACCCCTAGAAGCATGCCACTTCACAAATCTTGTCTTGCTGCTTATGGCAGCAGATACAATACCAGCAGTAGGGGGGACAGACATTTGTTGGAGGTAGAAGTAGAGAGAATATTAGGATCGGGAGCCCTTCCAATTTTGCTAGAACCAACGTAGTCCAAGAAGGACTTCTAAACTCTTCTCCAGTAACCAGCAAAGCCACCAGAAGCAAAGACTCCCCTCTGGGAGTTTGGCACAACAAACTGAGAACTCCTCCGCGACCAATAAGAAAAGGCCTGAAGTCTTAGGAACAGATCCAGAGAATAAAAAGAAGGTACTATATCCTTAAACACTGGTGGGATGTCCTGATCAAAGCTAAACTACCGAAGTACCCGGTGTGCTGAGTAATGGGTGTACTTGGGACCACTTAAGGAGGGCACTGGAAGCCATGAGGGACTGATACAAGCCAAATAGGCCAAACTGCCTTCATTTCACGACACGGATCAAAGGTATTCCCTGGAGAGTTGAGAAAATGGCCAACACAGAATCGTAGGCGAACCCGGGGCTAAACTCCAGGGGAGAACACCAACTCAAGTGCCCTGCTTGATCAAACAACTCAACCAAATTTAGGCTGTCACCTTTCAAATTGGCCCAACGAAAAATGATGGGGTGGATGTCAGTAGAACTACCACACAAACCCTTAATCACATCCGAGGATCCTTGAAACTTATCATTTACAAATTTCAAACTCTTACACTTCGCCAAAGTAACAGAAGAGCGGTCCCACATGAATACCTAGAGAAGGGCACAGTGAAGAGACAAAGTGATAGCATAGCAAGAATCACCCTTGACTTCATCTCCATGAAGCAAATCTAATTGGGAGTAAACATGGCCTAAGAACATGGGGGCTAAAGGATACTGAGCACCCTCGGCTAGTCTAATTGCCAAAGGAAAGAAAACAGACTTAACCCCGTACCCGGGGAACAAATTAAATAAAAACTTACTGAGCAAGAGTGCCAAGACCCCAGCTCGCCTAACTGCTTTGTCCTTCTCTCAAGAAAGGTGCATGACTCATTTGCCCATTCTGGCCGGTTTCCCACTAAGAGAAGTAGTACACCCGCCAAAATGACTGAATAGTTTGTCTTCCACTTCAAGATCCTCACTGGAAAGACTGATGTCGAAAGGATTCTCATCTCCGAACACTGGGAGGAGGAAGTTATTAACCACATCCTTCAGGGTAATAGTAAGCTCATCAACAGAAAAGAAGAAGGTGTGAAGAGAAGGGCACCAACGGCGTGCCAAGTGTCTAAGGCCCTTGGCGTCTCTAAAACCTTCAAGGTTCCTGAAAATTGCCACTTCTTTCAGGATCCCGACACGCTTCAGATAACTAACAAATTCCCCATCAGAAAGTTCCCTGTCCACCCAAATGGGCCAACCGGCGATCTTCCTAGGAACGAAGTCAAAGAAAATGGGAACCGCCTCTTAAGATCCCCACCTAATCTGGAGATCTAAAATCTCTCTTGGATCTGGAACCGAGGCGGAACTGGCAAAACTCGACGAATCGGAGAACACCCAAGTATGAGGGGAAGGAGGGGCCTCATCGTGAGACACTTGAGGGAAAAACAGACTGGGGGTGTACCAGGGGTCCCGTAAAGGGAAAGCTGAGCGCTCTGTGACCCTCTGTGACTTGCCTTATGCAGACCCATAAGAACTTTCACCTTCAGAAGGACTGGGAGTACGCTCCCTCCTTTTTCGTGAGGAAGAAGAAGTCATAGAACAACAAGTGTACTGGGAAATAGGGAAATCAAAGGAATGAAGAACACAGAAGAAGAAAACAGAGAAACAGACTAATTGGAAAGAAGAAAATAAGCTTGGGGATAGAAGACTCTGGAAAGTGAAAAGAAAATATGAAGTGATTGCAATAATGGTGCAAAGAGCAGTTGGAGAAGACGATGTATGGAAAGACATGCCAATTGCCAAAATTTAATATTAAAGAGGAGAGTTATTGGCAGTTATTAATGGGAGTTACGGGGAACATGAAAAGTGGGTAGAGGAAGTTTTCACTCCAACATTCAACTGCCATGTCCCGTGTAAGGGAGGAGTTACAAAAAGAAAGAAGTGCAACACGCAAAGAAGACCAGGATACCCGAAAGTAGCGGGAAAGACAGGACCCTGAAGGAAGAAAATGGGGGGGACCCTGAGGTTAATCAAAATAGTGAAGAAGGAATTCCTATAGAAATTAAGGCTCTAGTCTATTCACGCGTGGGCTGCAGGTAACCCACGAGCTCAGGGGCTAAATGTTAAGGTTTAAAAAGTTACAATGCTGCACCAAGGCCCAAAATGGCACAGTGAGTTGAACTCCATGAAAAAAAAATAATAATAAAAGGCTTGAACTCACAATAAGGAAAAAGCCCAAGACCCACGAATGGATAGGCCTTAGGGCCCATGAAATGAAGGGAAGAAAGAAGAAAGCTCAACCTGCCAAGATCAGAAAATTACTAGGGAGTCCAGTGGTAAGAATTGGGTCGGGATACCCAGGGACTGCTAGGAGCTCGGGGTCCTCGAGATGTGTAGTAAAGCTAAGATGAGATTAAGACAGCTCAAAAGGAGTGCCAAAAAACACAAGAAACGAAAAACAGATACGTCCTTATCAGCCACCCAATGGTGCAGAAAGGAATCAAAAAGCTTGGAGACTAACAATTCATGAACAAAGGGCTAATACCTCAGGGAACCCAGAAAGAATAACCATGAAGGGAAGTAGCTGGGAAAACTTTCAACCTGGCAGGGATGAAATTGGCTCACTCTGAAAAATATGACAAAAGGAAAGGCAGCCAAAAAAGCTGAGTCTGAAAATGTGAGGTTTAGAAGCCTTGAAGGAAGAGAGATTAGAGGTCAGCTCTCTAGGGACACCCCAGAACAGAAAGTCAGCAAGAGGCTTTTGGGGAAAAAGCACCAAAAGAAGAAAATTATGATAAACAAGGAAGGGACCAGCCACCAAAGTTGCTGGCACAACATTGGCTCTGGTACCCAGGGGAGCAAAGGAAGGAAATCAGTGGTACCCCGAAACCCCAAGATGACACTATAAAAATGGGCATTCAACAACAGTGAATTAGAATAGAATCATTGAGAAAACTCTGTAAAAAAAAAACCCAAAGAAAGTAACAAAAGAAAGGAAAATATCGCCCGGTATCCTCAAATAGCCACTATAGAACATACTCGGATTCAAAGGGATTCAAATTTTACAAGTCTTAGAGGCTTGGCGAGCTATCTAAGTTTGTGATTTTTTAGCTTATTTGGACCTTGTAATACGTCTTAGTGAGCATATTGTAATACACAATTAAAAAAAGTAATGGAATATCTCACATTGTTTTAAGGATCCTTAACGTTCATTCTGTATCTTTTATTTATTACATTGCTCCTTTACTGTTTCTTGTTGTTCCATGCATATATATTTCTTGCTTGTTAGTATGTATGTATTGTAGGATTCCTGCTTTGCGCACCACTTGGTTTGTAATCAGCTCATTTAGTTGCGGTGAACCAAGCCCGGTCCCTTAAAACAACAACTAAAAGGCACAGGGTCTTTGCTTTTACTTGGGTCTGGACACCGTCCAAAAAAGGACCCTCACAGTTGGCAACGCAATCTCATCGTTATTAGGTTTTTAACTTTTTGTATTTTTTCTTTTGAAAAAATAAAATTGAACAATGTAGTTAATTTACTATGATCTACAAATTAAATAAAATTCATATTAATTATAGGGATCTATTATGGTTTTAAAAATTGAATTGGACAAAGAACTAAAAATGAGAAGTTCTTGGTTTTTTTTTCCAAAAGGGATCGAATCGGTGACATCATATTATAATAATGTAATTAATATTATAAATACATAAAATTTTGGTTTTGTACTTTTTACATTATTCTAAACTAGCTTGTAACCTCATGCATATGCATGAATACAATTAAAAATATACAATAAGATGCATAATATAATTCCTTTTTTTTTTTAGAATCAACATAATATAATTCCTATATATATAATTAAAATACTATTGATAGTCATTTTTATATTTTGTTAACTCTTTAAAAAAAATTTCTAAAGATATTATTAGGTATAAAATGTAAATTGTCCATTTTTTTACCTTTTAGGTTTGGGAGTGAGTGTCATTTACTCAAACTTCAAGGAATGGGAGTGTAATTTGCCCATATATATATATATATATATGTGATGTGATGTGATGTGATGTGATGGTATAATAGATACTTAAATTTTGAAAAAAAAAAGAAAAAAGAAAAAAAATCATATTTATTAGAAAAACGTTTGGCTCTAAGGGCCCGTTTGGTTAGGAATTTTGAGAGCTTAAAAAAGTGTTTTTAAACTCAAAACTTTGTTTTACAATCACAATTTCTTGTAGAGCATTTTGAACTCAAAACACTCATTTCCAACAGCTTATATAAATGCACCCTAAACATGTTTTGAGCTATTTTTGCCAACAAATTACGTAATTAATTATAAAACTATCAATGTGTATTACTTAAATAAATCACATGACTATTAAAAAAGTTAGATAACTAAAACTATACACACAAGAGCTGAGGGAAAGGGCCTTGGCCCCTTTTAACTTTTTAGAATTCCTCCCTCGTATTTTTGGGGGAAAAAAAAAATTTGTACATGAAATTTAAATAATGCCCTCCTAGTTTTTTTTTTTTTACTAAAAATATGCAATGTGTTTATATAGCTAACTAATCAATTTTTGTTCATTCTAATTACTCTTATATCATGCGTAGCTCATTCAAACAAAATGTATCTAATGTATACCATATGTAATTTAATTATGTTCTATTTTTATTAATTGACTTGTATATTTTTAGATATGTCGAAACTTACTCTCTCTCTCTCTTTTTTTTCTTTCCAAAGATAGGCTTATATGATGTAAATTTGTTTTTAAGTAAAAAAAATATCATATGTTAAATCAAAATTACAAATATTCTTCATGTATAAGCAATAAATAAATATAATTGTGAGTTTTAATTAGTTTAATTGGTAAAGTTTCTGATAGTTAAATAAGAGATCTAAGATTCAATCCCTACTTACACCAAAAACTGATTGATGTATTGGTCTAATGATAAAGAACTATCATCAAGAACAGACGACATAAGTTAAAACTAAAATATATATATATATATATAATAAATATACTTATAAAAAAATAAATATAATAGGCACACACGTACACACACACATATAACTTGGCCTCCTTGAACAAAAATTATACTTTCATATAAATCACCACCCTTTTTTTCTCACAATTAATAATCAATCACATCAAATAATTATAAAAATAGGTGTAGAATTAGCCGTAAACCTTACCCTTTTGTCTTAAATAAAACATTCTTTGGAGGGAGAAACTCCTACACGTTTTCGGTGCATGTTACGTCTCTCTCACAGGAGTCTCCTACACGTTTTCGGTGCATGTTACCTCTCTCTCACAGGAGTACCCTGTGAGAGAGAGGTAACATGCACCGAAAACGTGTAGGAGTTTCTCCCTCCAAAGAATGTTTTATTTAAGACAAAAGGGTAAGGTTAGAGGTAACATGCACTGAAAATGTTTAATACTAAGTGGGGTCCACTCCCTTGTGTGAGAGAAGTAACATGCACCGGAAATGTTTAATACCTTCTCCTTCGGAGGGCTGTGGAGAAACAATTCTATTCAGATGGTGACGTGATCAATTACCCAATCATTACCGCATGAAGAATGAATTTCTGGCCGCCCGATCTTATATGACGTTGCAAATTACAGAATCTATCCTAACCAATACGATATATACACCTTTCTTTTGAACCAATGGGTTGATGACAGAAGAAGCAACAAAGAACTGAGTCTGATTGGCCAAAACAAAATATATTTAAATTTAAATTTAAAAAATCCCCAGTCCCAATTCCACGGTCCAAAAGTGGCAAAGTCACAACTCGCAACTCCCAACTCCCAAATAGTACCCCTCAAAAACAAAAAAAAAAACCCAAATAGTAACACATTTTTTTTTTTTTTGTTGAAAATGTCTCATGTTATAATTTGAACTGCTCATCTTCCGCCGGGTTTTAATGGGAAGGTTTTGTTTTTTTATTCTATTTATTTTACGTCAATTTAAGTTAATTCAATTATAAAGTTTCTTAATATGAAATAAGAAATCTAATATTTAAATTCCTTTACACAAAAAATTAATTAGTATTTTAAAATTTTATCATATTTAATTTAAACAAAATTATTTATTTTATTAATGATATGGTGTCTATAGTTTATTTTGATTGGAGATACGCTTGTCTTGTCTTTATGGTTGTATTAAATAGTGAGATACTGTTATTATAAGACATGCGTCCATATTGTACCAAAATTTTAATATTTGTAGTTGAACTTGAAAATAATTAATTATAATGCCATTATAGTGATTTGATAATATGTAGGCCCTACACGGAATTCTGTTGGGAAACATCCAAAGCCCTTCTTTCCGTTAGATACAGAGGACTCAAGGTGTTATGGAATTTAAAACGACTATTTTAAGTAAGATTTATTTTTATATTTTGAATATTAATAATAATTTTTTATTATTTTTTTGTTTAACATCTATTTTTTATGCAAAATACTAAATTAAAATGAATCTATAGTATTACTCAATGATTATACAACTAAAAATAAATAAATATTATCTATTAAGTGAAGCAACCAAATTCTAAAAAATTATGATTGAAAATTTTAATAAAATTACATAATATTTCAACATAAAATGTGAATATAAATTTATTTACCGATGGGAGATTAATGAGTTCTTTCAGTATTTGTGTGTAGAAAATTAATGAGTTCAACACTCTAAAACTGATAAAAACGAATAGTCATTGCCACATCCAATGAAAGTATTTTTCTTTTTTCAGTTTTTCTTTGATAAAAAAATTACTTTTTATTTATTGGCGAATATTTGAGGCTTAATTAATACCTTCCATTGGTACATGGATATCTCTATTGGTGAAATTTTGGATGCCTTTTTTTATTGGAAGCCTTGAGCAGTTGCCTACTTGCTAAAACCTTGGGTGAGACCTAGCATTGGTAGCAGATTACCTAAAATAAGGCAATAGGTGAATATAGGTAACCAAAACAAAAAAACACCTAAAAATATACTTGCATTAGAGCATTCACATAAACTTGTACAAAAATTTATGTATATTTTTAGTATAAGAACCTACTTTTTCTATTTTACATACTTCTCACATCAGATTATTTCTTTTGCATTACATTTTCATTAAAATATCAAAATTTTTAATTGTTTCTCTTTCTTCACACACAACAACTATCATTCACTTATTTTCTTTATCTTCATTACACGTAAAGAAAGAATAAAAAACAAAATGCAAAATGAATATTGTCAGTGTAAATTTATTTGGTTACTGTAGCAACTATGTATTTTTTTAATACAACTTTGCATGACTTGGTGTAAGTAAATTTTAGGCTTGTTGGCTAAAATATCGTACTTTTTTCTATTATACAATAACTAATACAAGCGCTCTTAACTTACCTATTCCCTTCCAAGATAGGTTTTAACTACAATGGCTCACTATTTTAGAGAGTATTGTTCATTCCCTAAACATTTTATTATTATTATTATTGTTTTTGTGTCTTGATAACTGTAATAAAGTAAAGTGGGTGTTTTTAAAAGTGAGAGGAATAATATAAAATTGATGAAGAAAATATATTTATATAAAATAGGGTTTATAAGTAATCTAAAGTAAATGAAAAGAAAAAGTAGTTAGCTAAAATGGAAAAAGTATGTTCTTATTTTAAAATATGGAGAAAAATTAAGTAATCTACTACCAATGCTTATGAGCTAATAACAACTATTCCGTCTTCCCGTCCTCTCCCATGGGTGGGTTTGTGTGTGCCTGCTATTGGTTTTGTAACTTTGTATAATTTTGAGGGGATTCTTTTTTTTTTTTTTTTTTGGAAATATAAAATTGTTTTATTATTAAAAATAGCATTTTGGGGAAAGTATTTTTGAGAATGAGAAAAGTTTATTTAGTTAGAGCATTCAACTCAACTCATACAAATTTTTTTGTTTATTTTAGCATAAGAACCTACATTTTCTATTTTATATAATCACTTTATAAAAAATACCCACATCATATCATCTATTCTAAACTCTATTTCATTAAAATATCAATTTTTTTTAATTGTTTTTATTTTTTCACACACAACAATCTTCATTCACTATCTTTCTTCATTCTCGGGATATGTAAAAAATAAATAAAATAAATAAATGTAAAATGAATAGTGTTAGTGTAAATTTACACGTTTACTAAGCAACTCTGCAAATTTACATATCTTTAACTTAACTAATGTGAGTGATTTTGGAACATAGATGTGTAAAATTGAGTCATTTTTCTATTTTTTATTGTCTGGTGCAAATACTTTAAGTAAAGTATATTTGTACTATGCATAACTTTTTATCCCTTTTAAGAGCATTAGCATTTAGGGGGTGTAAAATCCCCCAAATTGCTATTTTAAACCATCAAATCACCAAAAGCACGCATTACCCAGATTGCTATTTTTAAACAAATTTGCAACCTAGCTACATCAAGTTGTTACTTTTAGAAAATATTGTTCATGGTCCGTAAACATAATTTTTTTTTTTTTTAACCTCTCACTCACACTCTCTCTTCTTTATATTGTTCATGATTTGTAGATTTATATTATTTAAAAAAATTGGGATGTTGGATGAATTGTGAAATTCTACGGTGAAATAGATAAATTAACTTTTTTGAGTGTAAAATGGCAAAATTTTCAAGTGCCCAGATGCCAATGCTCATAAACTTCTTAATTTCGATTTGAACCTGGGCTATTATTTGGTGAGAACAGGAGATATCTCTCAGCGCATATGTTATTGGTTTTGGGTCAAACTAGGTACAAAATTCTTAAAATTGCCATTACATTGGGCTTTATCTCAGCTCACTCAAGGCCCACAATGTTTTACTGTAGAATATGGATTTTGGATAATGAACAGTAATTAGTATCTTCAACCCACCTCACAGTAAATCCAGCCCAACATTCTGTGAGATCATCCAAGCCCACACAGATTCAAAAATATCTGCTGTGAAAGATCCCTTATAAATAATGAAAACATTTGGGAACCGTTTATCAAAAAACATTTGGGAACCATTCGGGATGTATTGGGTCTGGGCTCAAATAATAGGACCAGGCCGTACAGGGACTAGACTAGCCTTCCCTAGCCTTTTGCTTGTTCAACTACCACTTGGTTCACATCACCAAAGAGTGAAGTTGTACAGTGGAATGGGTGGACAAGAAAATTTAATAATCTCTTTATTGGATAAACTGCAACATTCTTTTAACAAGAAAAGAAGCAAAACTACAAATATAAAAAGCCCGTTAGGGGCAATTCCATTCCAGATAATCACAACCACAACCACTATTGTAACTTCAGGAGTTGATTATTATTTATTACTGTATAATTTTGTAAGAATAATGCTAGAGATACAAACTATTTTACAAATTGCTAATGTGGTGAATAATTTTTTGGTAAATGAAAATGTGATATTAATGGTGAGTCTAGATGAAAACTAATAAAAGGTTGGCCATATCAATATTTTGTAAAAATATTGTAAAATAGTTTGTGGTTGTAACATTAAAATGACATTTATAGTAGTTTGACTTTTATGCATTTCATTATGGGTCTGGTTAATGGTACTCTAAGGTTCCGCTTGGAAGTTCATAAGGAAATGTAATAGAATGGAATTGAATGATCATAAGAGAATGTAATGAAATGAAATGGAATGTATTTAAGTAAGGGAAAGAAATAAAATGGAATGAAATAAAGTAACCTTGATTGGATGTTTTAAAACAAATGAATAAAAATGAATAAAATGTAAATAATCTTGTTTGGGAGCAACATAGAGGGAATGAAATGAAATTATTTTATGACAATATTACTATTAGACCCCTATTTTAAAATAAATGGTTGAATATATAGGGGTATTTTGGAAATTTTAGTAAAAAAATTATTAAATCTAATTTCATTCCCTCCCATTCCTCCCAATTTTGGGGGGAATGAAAATTTGAGGTTTTAAGGAAATAGAGACGAATGAGTATTCTCTCCTCTACCCATTTCATTCCCTCCCACTTAAACTCCCAAATAGAGGAATGGACTTTCCATTCACTCCATTAAAACTCCCAAACAAGGGAAGAGAATAATATTCTAAAATTATTCTTTTCATTCATTTCCATTCCATTCTACTCCCTCCTCCCAAATGAGGTTTAAGGGCACTGGTTAATGGACAACATTAATAAAGTTTTAATATCACTTTTATGATAAATATAAAAAAAAAGTTTAAAAAATCAATTATAGTACTTTTTTCCCATAAAAAAGTTTTTAATAATAGAAACTAATGCTATTAGGACATCCGTTAATATTCTCCTTCATTATTAAAAAAAAGTTCGATTAACGTCTGCATTTAGGGCATTTGTTAATGAATCATTTTAAGAATAATTTGATAACAATTTTATAGGAAATATAAAAACTTGTAAAAAAATTAGTTGCTTTTTTTATTTTTCCATAAAAAATTTCTAAAAATATTTCATAAACCAATGCCCATAGGACATCTTTTAACTTTTTTCCTTTTTAAAAAAATTGAGTTTTTTATACGTCGTCTAATTTGGGAAATTTAATGTCTCTCTGCATCCAAATTTTTTTAGATATATGATGCTTTGAAATTCGAATGCTCAAAAAAGTAACTTTTTTTTGTTAAAAAAAATAAATTGGGAGAGTGCGACCAATGTGACTTACCTACTTAGGCATAATGATAACAGCCCATAATCTTTCTCGGGCAATACCTCATTTTGATTAAGTATAAGGAGTACTAACACGTTGTTAGTGGGGAGGGAAGGGTGACTCAAACCCAAGACACTCTGCATAATAGAGTCTTGTTGGCCCAAGGCCCTAGCCACTAGGCCACCAATCGCGTTGACTCGAAAAAGTAAGCATTTTTACATTTGCTTTGATTATAAATATGATAACATTCCTAAGAATGTAGGATTCTTGATAATGAAAGATGCCCTATGTGGTATCCTCTCATTTCACATTGTTAGGGTCATATTTTCTATGTAATTGGCTAATCCTTTGACAAAACGTACTTTATTTGTAATTGGGTAGATCTAAGTTGGGTTTAATATATCAAGAAGTATGCTGTTCAAACATATCAAGTGGAATTATTAAAGATATGAAGTTTGATCCAAGAAACAATTGAAGAAAAGTTGTTTCATTAAGTCTCAACACAAGCTCGACAGATGCTGCTATCGAAGATTAATGAGAAGCTTAACACAAACTTGACACAAGCTCAATCTATCGAGATTTACGATTTCAGAAATTTCAGATCTGAAATTCGACCCATGATGACTTGAATAATTAGAGTTTCTTTTCTTACAACCCCAGTCATATATAAGGCTTATTTTAAAAGTCATCATATACAAAAACAAAGACCTAAAACTCATATACTCTGTGTGAAACTATTGCATTTTGTACGCCTTAGGGTTTTGTAATCAAGTGCCTCTTGATCTTCATCGTTTATGAAGTAAAGAACTTTGCAGCCAACAACAATCAATCAAGTTGTTGGAGTTATTTACATATGAGGATTTGTGCAAAGGAGTTAGTCACAGATTGGAGATTTGTGCAACAAAGGAAAGAAGACTACTACAATATCAAGTTCAATTGAGTATTGAAGCGAAGGTTCGACTGTAGGTTGATATATTGGGATAGGCTAGGGTAGTTGTAAGATTTCTCATACTTGTAACCGCTTGATTATTAATTAGTGGATTATTGGAAGTGGTGACCTCAAATTCACCCGGTGGGGTTTTTGCCTTGCAAGAGGTTTTCTCCATTTGTCAACAAATCATCTTATTAATTTATTTTCCGCTGCATATTAGTTATTTGGTGACTTGTTGGTGCCTCCACGATTTGCATGTAATTTGATTTAATTAATCAATTTGGATAATTGAATTAATTAACTGAGGTCAATCTATTTTAACCCAACACACATAATAATGAGTTTCATTAATTTAATTTTTTAAGATCCATCATTCATGTAAAAGGAAGGAGTGTCATAATTTTGTACTTTAGGAGTACCTAATAATTTTCCCAATCCTGAAGGTAAATAAGTATATCTTATTAAACCAAGTGTTCCATTAATATAAAATCATCCTCTAGTTCTTCTATACGCTGGCAAAGGCTACGGAAGCTCAAAGCTCCAAGAAGAATTAACATGTTGCTTTGGAGGATTAGTTCCAATTCCTTGCCTACTACAAAGAACCTCCTAAAAAAAATTGCCATTGGTGATCCAAGTTATGCTCTTTATGGGTTTGATTATTGTGCACATTTATTCTTTAAATGCCCAGTTGCCAAAGTCATTTGGTTTGCAAGTAAGTGGGGCATGAGATTTGATCTTTGTCCAATAAATTCAGATGAAGACATTATTAAGTTGATCTTGGACCCTTCTACCCACCTTTTAGGTGCTCATCATCATAGGGAGGAAGAGGCTTTTTGGATGTGATGAAAACTAAGTTATATAACTCAGTTTTCATCGTCCATAATTCAAATACCGTGAGACCCACGGAAAAAAGAGTGTTTAGCTTGGTTTTTAAGTGTTGTTTCCGTCGCTCAAAACTCAAAATTTTGAGTCTGGGAGATAGAAACCGAGATCAAAAATCTTGTGTTTTCAAAAGTTCAAAACTGATTTTTAGTGGCAGTTTGGTAAATAGAGTGACTTCGTGGGACCCACGTGCAGTGCGTTGTCAAATCATCTTAAGTCTCGTTGATATTACCGTTGCTCTCCTCATTTTAGTTCATTTCTTCCCCTAAAATTTCCGCAACAATTTCCCTCTTTCCCACTTCCCTCTCTTCACCTCCTCTCACATTTCGTCTCCTTCATTTCCAGCGGCATATGAGAATCTGAACCGAAGCACTAAAACCACCTAAGATGAACACTCCATGATTGAAAACAAAATTTTGAGGAGTGTCAGAATCTTCAACGGCGACATTGAGCTCTGTCACCGTTAGCTTTCCCTAACAAGCCCTTATTTTCGTGATCTTCTCCCAGCTGCAAACTATCTCTCTCTCCCTCTCCATTTTCCATGTCCACTGTGGTATTCTACTTTGGATGTTAAAAAGGGTTTTCCCCGTGGACTGATGTTGACGACCCTTTTAGTTTTTACTGGTAATTACTTGCTCCATGTGAAAATCGAAGGAAAATAAACTTAAATCTCAAAACTTATATATCTTTCCTTACATGTCCTTTGTTTGATTCTATAGAAATGAAACATTAACTCAAAAAATTTCTGTTTTTCTCTTTTAATTGACTAAAGTGGACCCTTTTAACTTCTAATGTAAAGGTTTAAGCTTTATTTTCCCTATCTTTTCTCAAAAATCAAATAGGTTCCTATCGTAGGGGCTCCGGGCTCACTTCATTATCTATATAACTTTTTTTTTTTTGGTTATTTTATTGATTAGAGAGCTGCCATTAGCATTATCTGCATTAGCTGCTTTGCTAGCTCTTGCCCTTGCTAGTCCATCTAAAATAGAGTCCAAATGCATTTAGCTGCTCTGCTTTTGCCATTGCATCAGTTGCTCTGCACCAGCTACTCTGCTTATACACATGCTTTGGGTATTTGGAGAAGGAGATGTGAAGTTGTGGGTTTGGATACATTTTAGTTTGTGTGCTCCATAAAATTTTATAAAAAAATTTGTGTGCTTGTGCTGTACTTTGTGTGCTCCATAAAATTTTAAACAAAATTTGTGTGCTGTAGTTTGTGTGCTCCATAAAATTTTAAACAGAATTTGTGTGCTTGTGCTGTAGTTTGTGCGCTTTTGCTGTACTGCGACATATTAGAAATATTGCAAAAATGAAAAAATGGATGTTTTACATTACTGATAATCAAAGTCAGTGTGGTTCTAATATATGTTTGTCCAAAGATGAATGACTTTTATATATTTCCTTTGATAAGCATTTGACGTTGTACAAACTTAAATTACCACCAAGTACAATCCAATAATGTATAATATTAATTTTCATTTTCTTAGAATATGATACTGTTTGGCAGATTGTTAAAGTTTCGCGATCACATGATCAGCTCCCTGCCCCCTGCCACTGCCTGATAAATATGATTTCCAACACTTTTATTTCAAGAATTTGCCATTATATAATTACTTCTATATAATCACACCCCCCCCTAGCTTTTAGTTGCAGCTAAAGATGAGATGGTTTACACCTCACCCTTTTATTCCACAATATACCAATAAAGGATCCAAGTGACCCTTTATAAAACTATATATATTAACATATACAATTGTGTTGGGATATTTGTATTTGATGGCACATGAAACTCAAGATGCAGACGACAAAATGTGGCCTCTCCACATTGAAACTCATGCCAGTGTACGCAGGCTGAGGGTTTCCTTGGCCTTTATTTTAAAAAAAAATTGATTTTTTGCTCATTAAAGAGTTATATTTTCTATTTTAACACCTCTAAAGTCAATTTGTAATCTGATTGGGCCCTAAACCAACCTTGGGTCTTAGAATTTTGGCATCATTGGGGAGCGGGGGTCAAAGTCGTAAGGGGTACAAAATGCGGTGTCTACATATGGCAAACACCTTTGTCTCATCCAAGATCCCCAAACCTAGTAGACAAAATAAGCAATACTCCAAACATCAACCATGATATTACTAGAGCTCTCTTAAACTTCTCTGCTTTCTCTTCAGCAATCATGTGTGCAACCTTGGCTCTTCCAACCCCTTCGTTTTGCAACTTGTTCCCGTTTCAATGCTGCTTCTTCCATGGCACGATTTTGCTTCAACTCTTCATTAGCAACTTCCACCTCAGACTCCAACTGCCTGAATTTTCCTATAACAATAGGTGTTGCTGCTGCGCCACGCATACAAGTGTTGGTGTCCAACCATTTAAAGAACTTACATGCACGGTCATCATCCTGTACATTAAAATAAAGCACTTAAATAGTGATACAATGAATTGGTGACTTATTGCACAAACGTAAATTTTTCTATAACTGGATATGTTACTTACTGGCAACCAACAACGACAACCATAAAACCTCCTTCCAAAAGTATGAAGTTTCAAGGACATCTTAAGGGCACAATGGTCAAGGTCACACAAATGCCAACTAGTACTAGAGTAATATTTACTTGTGTTTGACATTGGTAGGAACCTGCCCTTATACCTATTGCCAAAACAAGAATACTTAAGACATCCTTGATTGTAATATCAAGCTGGCTGCATAACAACTTGAATCTAATCTGGTTTGCACTTTAATGAAACTTTTTTTTTTCATATTAAATAAAAAAGAATACACACACATACATACACACATATATATATAAGATAAAAGATGATGATCATATTATTAAATTTACTCTTGAGCTTAATCAAATTTCACTTGTGAATATAAAGTGTTGCAAGTTTCATTTATTGGAGATTTTGGATATCATCACCTTATTCTATATCTTCTGTAGGTTAAAAGTGTGACTCCATTTAGTGAGCCTTTTACAGTGGACCTAGAAAACCCACCTATAGAGAAGGACTACGACATATACTTTAAAACTCTAAAGAATGGAATTACAAGGAAAGAAATTCTAGAAGAAAGTCTTGTTCCAGTCTAATGCCAATTTAAGCTGGTCCAATTTTGAAAATAGCCATGTAAGTAATGTGGAGGTGGTAATATAATTATTTCATGTAGAGCAGATTTAAGAAGAAAAGTATGAGACTGTACACTTATATTTGTTACCTATTCCACACATAGATTATTATTTCCCAAATGCATATTTTGATAAAATTTTGTTAAATTATGCAAAATAATTCTTTGTTCTTGCTAATGTTATTAATCAACTCAGTGAAGCAGATTGAGGAATTCTTTAACAACTTTGCTTATACTCCTGTTGATCAATGCAAGTGTATTCATCCCTTGAAAGCATAGAGCAGAGGCTTCAAAAGAAACATACAAGCATGGAAGAAAGGAAATATATCATAATTCAGCTCTGCATTCAAACAATGTCTCAACATAGATAATTTATATGAGATAGTTGAAAATATCAACTCACATTTGAAGGGTTTACTTCATAATTGTACATTCTCTTGTGTGTATGAATACTTATGCTAATTAAGATGACAATTAAATGAAAGAGAACATGTTTTCATTTATTCTTTTAATAGCAATATATCAAGACTGTTTCCATGTTATGTTCCTTTCTAGGCGTTTCAAGCTGCTTTACAACATTCTTATTCCTTTTGTGCTTTTGGGTAGGCTTTGGGGGAAATATCATTTACCAAAGTTAAAGATTAATAGTGCAAAGCATACATAACAATAGTATGATTCAATTTTCATCAACTTTAGTAGTAAAAGTATAATCACAGTTTTTGGTATACTTTGATGTATTATAAAAGTCTGAACTATGACCAACCCCCATTTAAGAGTGAAGAATGTATATATTCATAGGCATACACCCAAACTCAAACAACCAACATACCTATCTGAATTTATCTAACCTAAATAGCATACTTAACATTAAACCCAAACTCAACAAAACCTATTGATTGCATAAATATTGTTGTGGGAAATGGGGTTAAACATAACAGACCCAAAATCTCCTAATATTTTCATAGGCAAAGTAGAGTAAACCTATTCCTTAGGTTTATTCAAAATCAAATCCAAACAGAGCAACAAAGATAGAGCCAAAGCCACACGAGAAAATTACCTTATACGGTGGTTTGGCCAGTGTACGCGATGGCTATTCCACTCTAGATTTGTGCTCATCGGCCCCAGGTGTCGATTTGAGTTCAAACGAGGGAGAGGTGTGAAATGGATTTTTGGGAAGAGAGGTGTTAAATGGGTATTGATGAAGGGAAAATGAAAGAAGATTAAAGAAGATGAGAACCTGTTCTCGTTGTGCATATGCGGCAAAGTGGGAGGTGACTGTTCTGCTTTTGGATTATGGGCAACTTTGCTTTTCTAGGTTGTTTGATGGGAGAATATGAAAGAAATGGGAAGAGAAAATGGATGTGGGTAGCAACCATAAACCCACTGTGTAGTGTTAGTGGGGTGGGCTCCACCATTTTGGCAAAAAGTGGACTTAAAAGTTGAGATATGTGACTGGGTTTTGTAACCAAATAAAAATTTTGGAGTTTTTGAGTGATAGTGGGGTTTTGCTTATGGGTTTTGAGTTTGAGTTATGAGTTATAAGTATTGAATTATGAAAACCGAGTCATGTCCAAATCAAACGAGAGCTTTTATGTATTCACTACATATGGCTTTCACCTTAGACTCAATTTGGAGTTTAAGGAACCAGTATGTGCATAATAATAAGCATGTGGATATTAGGGTCATCGCTCATCACTAACTAGATAGCAATAGGACAGAGCTAGGATTCCTAATTAGGAAGACAGAAGTTTAAACAAAAAAAAAAATCATGAAAATTTAAATAACCATCTATTTAGTAATAATAAATAAAATTATCGATTCTTATACATTATATTTTAATCATATATGAAAAGGGAACTAGACATTCTTTTAAATCTAAAAAATCATCAATGATGGAATCTCACAAAACAAGTAATTATAATTACTTAGTAAAGATGAATATAAGAATGTGAACAATATGCATAATACATTAATTTTAAAATTTTCACTTTTCTAAGGGTATAAATTCATTACTGTGTTGTTGTTTGGGGCATTTTTGTGTTGAGTTTGGGGCTGATCTGTGTTGTTGTTTAAGCATTTTTTTTGGTTTAAAGGGCCAAGATTTTTATAGAGGGAGGGCAGGTTTAATTTTTCTTGAACCTAACTTTTAATTCAAGCCTATTATATATATAATACAAGCATGGTCATACTTAATGTGGATGCAATTATCTCTGATAATTTAATTGCTTTGGCAGTGGTGGAAAGAGACAATTCTTGTGAAGTGTTTAAAGTTTGGGCCAAACTACACAAGAAGTGCTCTCCTTTGCATAACAAAGCAACAACCTTTTTGCGGGCTTTACAAGTTTGTTACTACAAAGAACTGGATGCAGGTAGTGGCGGAGCCACGAATTTATCTTTGGGGGGCTATATATAAAATTTTTTTGTGTATGAAATCTAAAATAGTAATGTACAATACTTCATAACTCAATATGTGCTATAAACAACAACTAAATACGTGTTAATTTTTTTCTGAAGTGCTAAATACATGTTAATATGGTAGTATATACTGTATATTTTAATCAAACTAATCAATTACATTTATAAATTATAATGCCATACGGTATATAATATATTGATTATTATAATAACAAATAATATATTATAAGGAAAAAAAAAATCAAATGAAAAGTAAAGTAATGAAATCAAAAGAAAGCAAATGAAGAGTAAAGTAACACATGAGCATTGTACAGGGTTGAGGGGCCTACGGTAGTTTCAAGCTTGTCTTTCACTCTTTCTTGTCTAGTGTAGTTACACAGAACTTTTACTTTTATATTGTAAATACAAAACTGCAGTAGCAGTGGGAAAATGAAAGAACTGAAAAGAAAAAAAAAATGCAAATGCCGATGAAGACAGAGGGAGCAAGAGAGAGAGCACCTGTGAGAGAACTATGAGCAAAATTTTCTACAATTGTGTGGGGGACTTGGTGGTGTGGCGAATTAACAAAACTACTGACCTTTCAATTTTTCTACTGCTATGATACAAGTAAACTCTAGATGTGTTGGGATGAAAATTAGAATTTTTTTTCCCTTTTATTTGTTGAGGTAATTGTTAAAATACCTATGTATTCATTTTAAAGATGCTGAATGTTTAATTATTATAATTTTTTGACATATATATTTATGGATTGTATTCTATTTTACAAAATTTTTACAAAATGTTGATGTGGTCAACCTCTTATTGGTTTTCATCTAGACCCACTATTAATATTACTTTTTTATTTACCAATAATCACTCACCACATCAGCGGTTTATAATATTTTTTTGTAAAATAGTTTGTATCTCTAGCATTCTTCTATTTAAATGAACGGTATGTTTATTTGGGGGCCCGGGGGGGGGGGGGGGGGGGGTGCAAGGCACCCCTCGGTCCTATTGATGGTCCGCCACTGGATGCAAGTTGTCATAGAAGGTGATGCTAAAGTCTGTGTTGACAGTCTTAATGTAAAGGGTGTACTAGTCGACTGGTCTATTAGCATTATTATTTGTAATTCCCTTGAACTTAGCAAGTCTTTTTCAAATGTAAGTTTAGTTGGGTTGGAAAAATACTTAATTTTGCAAATCACACTACCACCAAACTTACTGTTAGGCTCAAAAGCCAATTCTATTGCAATAAGCATGAAGCCCATGAATTATCTTGGATGCTTGCAAGGCTGATTACATTATTGTAGACATTTCTTTTTGATTTAATGAAGTTTCAGGGTATTAAAAAAAAAATGTATCATCTGATTCATTTCTTTTTTCCATATCCCTAGTCTCCATCAATTCTTTCAAAATGCTCACCATCTTTTCTAATATTGACAAGTAACAGTTATCGAAATATCAAGAATTTTATAAGCTAGTGACACATCCACAATGGAGAAGCCACGGGATCAAGGGAGGGGAAGGGACAGTTGCCCCTAGTCCCACCCAAAATTTACTAATATAATGTTTAGTTTTTTTTGGGTTAAAAGACAATTCATTCAAAAGCTAACCAAATACATCAGTAACAGAGCATACTTTGCTTACATACAAACCAGCAGAGTCATCATCTAAAATACTCCTAATGTCCACAGGTGGATAATCAAAGGAAATAAAGTCAACATCCTGATCAATGCTCATCCTAGCAAGCATATCCGCTCATAGATTGGCTTGATGGTAGCAATGTCTAAACTGAATCTAGCAAAACCAATGCACCAACTGCCTGCAATCATCCAAAATAGGCGAGACAACATTATTGTGATAGTTCGGGTTAAGAAAGATGTCCACAACTACTTTAGCATCAAGTTCAACAACAAGGGAGGAAATATTTAAGTTGCAGAATAAAATAAGACTCTCCCTAAGCGCCCATAATTCAGCTACAAAGCTGGTAGTTATTCCTATATGCCTCGAAAATCCAGCAAGCCATCTACCATTCTCATCCCTAACCACTCCACCACAACTTGCCAAACTCGAAGTACGCTTAGTAGCCCCATCAGTGTTTATCTTTGCCCACCCTCCTTGAAGTCTCTCCTATCTTACTCTCTTGATGGTGTTGCGAGTCAAGCCTCTAGGAGATGAAGCACAGAATACGAACTCCACCTCTTGATAAACTATCTCAGTAGCCAATTTTGGGTTTAGGTTCTTCCTATTAAAGACACAATTGTTTCTACTTTTCCATACATTCCATACAGCAAAGGGAAAGATCATTTTCCAAGGAAGATGCCTAGTAGCATAGTTGTTACTCAAATTCCCATTGTTGTTCAGCCAATCTTGTAAGTCTGATAGCCAAAAATCATGGTTTGAAGGCTGAACTCCCAGCTGCCCCCACACGGATTTAACCCGAGTGCAATCCCTTAAAGTATGCAGGATTGTTTTTGCTTCTTCTTGACAAATGGGATAGCAAACATCATTTTTCATCCCTCTTTGCATAAGACAGGCCTTCACACCGATGCTCTTATGAGCACATTGCCACAAGAAAGTTTTGATACGAGGCAGCATCATAAATTTCCATATCCAATTAGCAGAGAAGGCCATATTTGGATCAGGCCCCATGGCAAGACTATAAGCACTCTTTAAGTCGAAATCCCCTCTAGGATTATTCACCCAAGCTAATCTATCACTTCCTCTTCCTATTAAGGGAATTGGGATGGCTTGGAACATCAACTTGATTATTGGAGGAAAATCAAAAGGTATTTGATCCCAATCCCATCCTGTATCAAGCATGACATCCTTCACTTACCATTTAGAAGCTTCGCAGGGAAGGGGGCCTTGAATGAGCTGTCGAGGAGGGCCCATCTTTGTCCAATTATCATACTAGAAATTCAATTTGTTGTCCCTTCCCACCATCCACATGCTACCTTTGGTGAAGACCTCCCTACCTTTCTTAATGGCTGACTAGACGTGAGAGCAAGGGAGCTTATCAGCATTAGGAGCATTTATCCTTCCGTTATTGCAATACTTAGCTCTTAAGACTTGAGCCCAAGTGGCTTCTTTTTTAGTGCTTAATCTCCAGTTCATCTTTGCAAGAAGAGCAATATTTCTTCCCTTTGCCGTTTGCAATCCAAGACCACCTTCAACCTTAGTTTTAGTCACCTTATGCCACCTAATCCAATGGATCGTCCTGGTTGTCTCCGAAGAACCCCAAAGAAAGTCACGGTTAACCCAGTCCAATCCATCAAGGATTTTTCCCAGAAGATGAGCACATTGCATCACATAGAATGGGATAGTCGCTGAAGAGGCTTGGATAAGAACAGCTCGGCCAACCAGTGATAACAAATTCGCAGTCCAGCCCGCAAGCTTTTGTTTTACCCTATCCAAGATAAAGTTATAGTCTTGGGAGGAGGTGCCTGGATGCTTAATAGGAATCCCTAGATACTTGCCAAGATTCGGAGTGGAAGCAAAGCCAAGAATGTCACAAAGAGACTCTCTAGTATCTCTATCAACATTGGATGAAAAGAAAATCTTGACTTTGATTCACTTACAGTTTAGCCTGATAGGCAACAAAAATCATCAAGCACATCCTTAACAACTGAACAATTGATGTAGTCCGCTTTGGTAAAGAGAAGAAGGTTGTCTATAAAAAACCGATAGGAGAATGTCGGTCCGCTTTGAGAGGCCTTAATTGGTTGCCAAAGCTTCATTGTGCACTTCTCTTCAATGAGCTGCCCAAGGTAGTCCATGCAAAGAATAAACAAATACAGAGATAACGGATCTCCTTGCCTTATCCCTCGTGATGGATATATCAACTCTAAGGCATCTCCATTAACCAGAATAGGCGTAAAAACTGTCGAAACATAGCTCATAATGATATCAACAAGATCCACCAGGAGATTAATTCTGATTAGCATATCCTTAATGAAGCTCCATTCAAGCTTATCATACACCTTTTCCAAATCAATCTTCAAGGCCATATACCCCACTTTCCCTCTCTTTTTGTTAATGGAGTGAATAACTTCTTGGGCTATAATTGCATTGTCTATCCCTTTCTTGCATGGAACAAAGGCTGCTTGGAGAGGAGATATGAGCTTATCCAGATATGGTCTCAACCTAGTGATTATGACCTTCGTGAAAATCTTGTAAACTATGTTGCACAAGCTTATAGGCTTATAATTACCCAATGTCTTAGGGCCTTGGATTTTGGGAATGAGGGCGATGTGAGTTTTATTCAAATAGCTAGGAACTTTCCTTTCTGCAAAAACCCTCTCCACTTCTTCAATGACTGAGCTACCCACAATCAACCAAAATCTTTGAAAAAAACCAGCATGCAACCCATTTGGACCCGGAGCTTTGTATGCTTTAATCGACCACAAGGCTGCTTTATCTCTTCCTCTGTCACACCCCCACTGATGCTACTCTTCTCCTCATTCAAGAGCCTGGCTTGCCACTGAGAGATTGAAGGACATGACCTAGAGGCACTAAGTAGGGAGGTTGTATAAATATTGTTAAAACCATCCCTAATAAACTCCTTAACTTCATTTTCTTCATACAACCACTCTCCTATTGTATCTTTGATTGCTGAAATCTGATTTCTTTTCCTTCTAACCAACATAGAAACATGGTGGAAGGCAGTGTTATGATTGCCTTAGATCAACCAGTTAACCTGAGATTTTAACGCCCCAAACTCCTCTTCCTGCCTTAGAATAATATCAAGCTCTTTCATAAGCTTTTTTTCAAGATTAAGTAGAAAAGTTGAGGGCTTAACACAGATTATCCTTTGTATGTCGTTCAATCTAGCTGTGATATTCTTTTTCCTAGAAAAGATATTACCAAATTGCAATTTGTTCCAAGCCGAAGCCTTCGTTGGAAAGTTATCTTTGGCCTCCACAAGATTATTAAGCTGCCTCCACGCTTAGGACACAATCTTAGGGAAGGTAGGATCTGTCAGCCAGCAGGTTTAAAACTCGAAAAGCCTTTTCCTCCCTATGTGGCCTCTTAGAAGCATATCAAGCATCACCGGACAGTGATCTGAATGGCATCTTGTTAGGTGGACCACCTTAGCATCGAGGTATAAAAGGCACCAACTAGCATTAACAAAAAATCTGTCTATCCTTTCTTGTATAAGTGCTTGTATTTCCCTCTTGTTAGTCCAAGTGAAGCGAGGACTAGAAAAGCCAATATCAATCATGCCACAATTATCCAGACATCCTTCGAACAATAAGGATTTGTTCACACTAACAGCCTTCCCCCCAAACTTATCCTCATCTAGAAGAAGTTCATTGAAATCACTTGCTACAACCCAAGGCATATTATGAAGCTCTGCAACTTTATTTAAGTTATCCCACAAAATGTGTCTTTTAGCACTCCTAGGACTAGCATAAATTGCAGTAAATAACCAACTTGAGCTAGAGCTTATTACCTTAGCAACAACATGAATTTCCTGCTCAGTGTTGGATAAAGTAGTCACCTCCACCCTGTCAAAGTTGCAAAGCATCCAAAGCCCACCGGCATAGCCAAAGGTGTCAATATTAGTTGCTCCATCAAAAGGAAGCCTGCTTGATATCTCTCTGGCCTTCTCACCCCCAATTCTGGTTTCCATCAACACTAAAATTGCAAGATCATGGTTGCAAACCAGCTCTCTAACATGACTCTAAAATGAGGGCTTCAGAGCGCCCCTACAGTTCCATATTATGATATTCATTAGGAAAAGATGTTGAGGGGTGGGGCATTCATCAAAAGGCGGTAGGGATTTTGCCTCCTCCCTCAAATTCCATCCGATCCGCTTTAGCATCTCCTTCATCTGACCCTCTCCTAGGCACATCGTTAGGTTGTGTTGCAGCATTCCCATCTCCAATTCTAGCGATGACCCATGAAGATTGAACACCACAATTCGTTGAAACACTTGTATTAACTTCGTAGTGTGTTTATTCCCCATGAGATTGACTGCCCTTCCAACATTCTTCGTTCTGAAAGACTCTCCATAAGGCTCACTTCGCACAGCACTAGCATCGACGAGATCTGAGGCAGTGTTTCCTGAACAAGATGACGTTCCTCCTCCGACAGTGGTGTATTCGTCAAAAAATCCCACCACGGATTCCTCACCTCCATCCACGCCGGGTTCAACAAATCCAATCCTTCTTCCCTTGCACTCGTCTCTGTCAAAGGGAATATATTCTTCCATGCCTTTCAAAGCTTGTCGTTAAACCAACCCATTGCTCGAGTTGGGTTCACACAGATCTCGGCTAGCACAACTTCTGGTATCTCTAACCCCCTCCACGTTAATAGCCCACCTCTGTCCAGGATACACTTGAGAACTCAGTATCAGCTCTTGGGTTCAAATCTCCCTCAACTCCTTGCTTTGATCTTCCATCACGGCTTGGCCGAACATGTGAGGAATGGAAGCTTTGAGTTTTTGTTCGAGCTTGACATGAAGAAGCAAAGGAATCCTCCTTTTCGACGCTTGTAGGAGTTTCTAGTGATACCCTAGATCGGGCAATGGCCTTTTTGCCCTTAACTGAGGCATTGTGATTGGGCTTGGGATTACTTAGCTCTTTATTAGTCCGTGACCACACTTGCACCATCTCTATGGCTTATGGGCTTTAGGCTGGAGAAGTTTGGGCTTGTTGAAGGCAGGTGTGCTCTATACTTCAGATAAAGCTCGCTACTTAGGCCTTATTAATATGTTTGGGGGGGGGGGGGGGGGATAGCTTCCGTTTGGCCTCCCTACTCGGCCCATTAGTGAGTTTTTGCTTCCCTGCAATGAATTTAAACCTCACCTCATTCTCTATCTTCCTCTGTTCTTGTCTTAATCGACTGTTATCCAGCATAGTATGGCCCCCTCCACTCTTCTGATTTTTTGTCACGTTCCTCCTTCAAGCTACTACAATCCAAGGACCATATGTCCCTTCATGTGCCTCTTCATGCGCACTTCCATGCACGATCTTGCTGGGCCCCTCTCTTGCGTTTGGCTTGACAAGCACATGCTTATCGCATGATTGGGCTTCGACGTGCCTTACATCCTCTGTTTCTACCTCTTATGGTGTCAGGTCTGGCCGGACCATGTATGGACAACTTTCCATTCGATGACCCATTCTGCTGCAAAAGCATAGTTTCTGGATACCTTCATAACAGACTGGTTGTTCGAACTTTCCAATCAACACTGCTATAACCAAAGGCTTATCCACATTAATTTGGACACAAAGTCTTGCAATCGTACCTCTTGCTTCATTTGCAATGTGAGTGTCGACCCTTAGCACGTTGCCAATAGATTTCCCAATTTGCAAGAGAGCTTCAAAGTTGTAATACTCAATTGGTAGCTCATTGAATCTTATCCATACAGCCATCGAGGTGACATTTGCCGACGTAGGTTGGAAGTTTGGCTCCCATGGTCTGATGGAGAGAAATTGCTCTCCAATGAACCAAGGTCCCCTCTTAAGAGTAGCTTCATAGTCATCTCTTAGGTAGAATTGAGTCAGAAAAAATCCATGCCCCAAGTCGACACAATCCAATCTCCCAGTAGGTTTCCAAATGGATAAAATTTTGTTATGTAGAAAACTTAAGCCCATCGATCTGCCATACACCTTCACGATGAGAGCTTTTGTCCATGGGGTTCGGATTTGATGTTTAAATTCTTTGGAGAACTTAACAGCAACTAACCCTTCATGAAGATTTTCTATCTCGTCATTGGACTCCTCGTCGTCCTCCATGATGTCTTCGAAGCTGAATGCTTGAGTGTAGGCACCTAGAATATCCCCAATGAGCTTCTCCTTGAATGAACCTGTCTCACTCCATATACCTTGACTATGGTTTGGAGACAATGAACCTGAGTCCTACCCTTCACGGTAGCCTGTATGGCTAACGTCTTTCAGCTTTTTTTTTTTGCTCCGTACAAGTTCTTCTTGTTCTTCCCTTGAGAGAATGAGAGAGTCCATCCATACGTGGTATTCTCTCCAGACCTTTTGTGACTTTTTGTCAAGTGGTGTTTCTTCTTGTCTTATAATGTTTAGTTATATATTCTAGAATGAAAGTTTATAACTTCATATAATGTTTAGTTAGTATCACCATGAATTATTACTTCATATAATTGTATTTTTAGGATGAATGTTTATGTTTTGAGAGTAGGATGAATTTTTATGTATGTCTAGTCTCTTCGTAGACCCTTTATGGCTCTCCTTTAATTTTGTGTTTGTAAAAACTCTATCTGTTTGTTTTAGTAATGAATCTCTTTTTATGCCCAAAACAAAATAAAAATAAAAAACTAGGAAATTTATTATTAATATTCCGTGAATCAATATTGGATAGTGGATAATTAAAACCACCACACATCCGATGAGCTCAATGCAATGTGTGCAAACTTTTGGTGGGGACAAGTTAGGAATGATAGGAAGATTCAATGGAAAAGCTGGGGCAAATTATCTTAGCCTAAGAAAGGACGAGATGGTTTTTGGGATTTGAGATATTTCAACCTAGCTATGTTAGCAAAGCAAGGTTGGAGAATTCTGCATGACCAGGATTTACTTCTTTTCCAGTGTTTCAAAGCTAGATATTTTCCACGGTGCCACTTCCTAGATGCTATTAAGTCACCCAATAACTCTTACATATGGAAAAGCATTATGGCAGCAATGCCTATCTAGAAGAGTGGATGTTGTTAAAGAGTAGGAAATGGGTTATCCATTAGAGTACATACGGATAAATAGATTCCAAATCACCCAAAAAATAAAGTTCTCTATCTGATGCATGAGGATGATGAGGAGTGGTGGGTTTCTAACCTCATAGACCCAAATTTAAATTGGTGGAGACGTGATCTCATCATGGCAAGCTTTCATAGGGAAGATGCGAGGCCATTTGCAGAATACCACTAAGTCGTACGTCTGTGTTTGACTCAATTGAATGGCTTAATAATAAGAATGGTATGTATTCTGTTAAATCTAGGTACCATGTGGCAAGGAAGGTGCTGAGAGAAGAGAATTGGGTTGAAAGCTCGATGGGTCCAATTGGCCAGCAGGTATGGAAAAATCTTTGGAAACTTTGAGTTCCTAATTAAATCAAGGTTTTTGGATGGAGAGCATGCCAAGAAAACTTAGCAACCCATGTGAATCTTGTGGAGGAGAAGAATCATTTCAGACAATGTCAGTTAATGCTGCAAAAGATTTCCAGAGTCTGGTGTACATGCTCTTTGCAAATGTGGTGTTGCTCAGGATGTGTGGGTTGGGATCTCCATCAGTTTGTAGAAGTATTCAAATGATCAACATGACATTCTTCAAATATTTGAGAATCTTTTGGAGAGGCTTTCTACAACTGAGTTCGAATTGTTTCTTATTCAAGTATGGTTTATTTGGAATCAAAGGAACACAGTTGTACATGGGGAGCAAATAAAGGACCCAAGGTGGCTGAATAAAAGAGCAATGGATTTCTTGGATGAGTACAAAAAATCCCAAGACCATCTATCAATCCCAAGCATGGAATTTTGATGCTGCTATTTTTTCGGACCTGAATTACTTTGGCTTTGGTGCAATAATTTGCAATAAGGGAGGTGAGGAGATGGCATCAATGTTTGTCAAAGGCCCTTATGTAAATAACAATGAAGAAGCAGAAGCTTTAGCCTATAGGAAAGCCATAGAGTTCTCCATTGATGCTGGTTTCACAAAGTTAGTCATAGAAGGAGACAATGTTAATGTTACGAAGGCAATCTCTTCTCCAATAGCTAATCATTCCTTGTTGGGTCATGTGTTTGAAGACATCCAATGCCTTGTTTGTGGTCTGCAATTTGCTTCTATTAGCTGCATTAAAGGGGGGGGGGGGAGGATTATGGTAGCACATGTCCTAGCCTGATATGCTAAGAATATCATTGATGAAAAGTATTGGTTAGAAGATTCAACTTTGTTAGGTTCTAAGGATTTAGGATATAAATGTTTTAGAACTTCAATATGTAATGTTGGCAAACTATGATCAAAACTTAGAGTCTAGATTTTGGCTGCTCAAAGTATGTTTATTGTAAAGTTGGAGTCGAGTAATTGCAGAAAATTACTCTTCACTTTCTGCAAGGCTCGATCGATTGAAAATTAGACTCGATCGATCGAAGCTCGTGCAAAATGTTTTTCTACAGAATTTTCCAACTCAGCCCAAGCCCGTATGACGTGTAGGGTTTTATGTTTTGCCTTAAGTATAAAAGGAAAAACCCTAGCCACGTTTTGATGTTATTGTTTATGTTGTGTGTATGAATCTCTTGTGAGATCTAGAAATGTTTGCCTTCATACATACTTAGGGTTATCAAGATCAAGATTGATGTCGAGAGCTTGGTGATTGCTTCAGTTGCTGCATAAAGAGCTTAAAGAAAAACACAAGTGGGAGTACTTATGGTTGTTGTGAATCCAAGAAAAAAGTAGTCTGTGGCCTTGGAACTGTCACGTGGTCGTGGTAGTAAGTTTTCTACTCGAGGTAGCAATAGGATGTTAGTGGTCTAAGTCGCTATTGTAAAACTTCAATTTTTTCATAGCGGATCTGTTTTACCTTGAGAATAGCTAGGTTAAATCCTCCCCAGGTTTTTTACCGGTTTGATTTTCTTGGGTTATCATATCGTTGTGTTCTTTATTTTCCGCATTGCTTTACATAATATGATTGTTTTGTTTTAACCTAGATTTGAATAATAAATCTAAGTATTCACTTGGTTAATTAATTAGGTTAAACAATCTAGTGTTTACAGGGGTCTAAAAGCGTACAACCTTCACTTGTTGTGGATGCTTTGTACCAGGATTATTTATATATCAATGAATGAACCGCTTTCAAAAAAAACCACCACACATCCCATGCTAATTATGTAATTTACATAAAATTAAAGTTTTGAGGCTTAGTTATACCATTAAATTACCTTGTTTTATGATGTTAAGAATTTATTAATTGACAATTAGAGCACCTTAGGTACACCGAATGAATATTATATTAGAAATAGTAATCTTTATTACTATGAATAAAAGATTTAATGAGATAATTATTCATATGGGTAAACTACGTTTTTGGTCCCTATCCTATACACCATATTTCAATTTGATCCATAATCTTTCAATTGTGTCAATTTGGTCCTTAATCTTCCAGTATCGTGTCAATTTAGTCTTTGCTGTTATCTTTTAGATGAAAATTGATGACGTGTTTAATGGCCAAGATAAAAAATTAGCTTCCATTAATGTGACAATAAACTAAAATTTTATTTTAGTCGTTTGCCATGTCAGCAATTTTTATCCAAGATATAATGGCAGGGACTAAATTGACACAACACTAAAAAGTTAGGGACCAAATTAACACAATTGAAAGGTTAGGAACCAATTTTCATAAGTTTAGTTGTAATATATGAAAAGTTTGCAAGAAATAATGTATATAGAAATTTTGTATTTTTTTAAAAATATATTAATTTCAAAAGTTGTTACATGTAATACAAAATAACTATTAAAACTTTGAAAACATTTCCTAGATTTGTTTTATGTATTTCTCTTTTCATTTTGATCAAAAAGGAAAAAGAAAGTTTATTATTATTTCCTTTAAAGTGATAAAAATTTATCTCAAATTCATAATGTAATAATTTATTCTTCATCAGCAAAAATTGTGTATAAATAATCAAATATAAGGAAAATTATATAATAAATCTGAAATTTACACTAGTATTACTATTTTTGTGTGTGTTCTAATAAGTATTACTGTTTACTCAAAAAAAATATAGGGATGTTTATCTCAAATTGGTTATGTGTATCTAGTGTCCGTTGTTTATAACCTCAGTTTACAACTAAAAAAGTTAGGTCCTTTTATAGTTGTATTTTAGTTATGTAATGTATCATAAACCCAGTTTAAAACACTAGTATTACTATTTTCGTGTGTGTTCTAATAAATATTATTGTTTACTCAAAAAAAAAATATTGTTTTTAAGTTGATGATAAAATTTCAAGTTTTTTATTTTTTATTTTTTATTTTGAGAAGATAATAAAATTTCAAGTGCATTCACTGTTTTGTTTAAAAAATATTACAAGTAAAAAAAAAAAAATTAGTATACATTAATTAAAATATCAAATTCACACAAATTGTACTCAAGATTTGTAATAGATAAACATTAAACACAATATTAATAATATGTTTTTTTTAGATCGTTTTGTATTGAAAAACATATTAGTATTAACATGATGAATTATTATTTAAATTGGTCTCAAGTACTCACATGCACATATGTGCATTTGTACATCGCTTACAAATATTGCTCTCCTTGAAATAAAATCCCGGTTCCGCATTTACATGTCGGAAATCGGAATCTCCCTAGAATCATGAGATATTAAGGAAGGTTTCCTTCCTTTTTTTTATCCTAATTTTTTAAGCGAGAAAAAAAAAAAAACTTAGCAAATCTATATATCAAGGGTAACTTTGAAACTTTTCTTCATTTAATCAAGAAGGTGACTTCTTCTCCCAAAAAAAAAAAAAAGGTGACTTTGTCTTTAATAGGAAGAAGATATCAAAGGATACGTTACAAAATAAGTAACGTAAGTAGGCAGAGGCAGAGAGGCATTATTAGCCTCCAAAGATGGACCAAGTTCACATTGCACGTGTAGCCGTGTTGAAAAGTTGGTGTCTACGCTACTCTACTGTCCACTCGTTTATGTCACACCCCATATAATTAATTAAAATTATTGAGATGGTAATTTTGTATCAGTTTGGATACAAATTGATTTAGCGTTTTCTTGCGTTTACGTTTTAGTGCTGGGACCCACGCGCACGCTAAAGCTGAGTGTTGTATTTTCAGTTTTTTTTTTTTTTTTTTTGCTTTCACGCGGTTCTGAGACAAAATTTACTGTGCAGGAGACAAAAAATACTATTCACGCACTATTCATGGGACCCACAACTACTTTATTTAGAAAAAAAAATATTAAAAATGGGTCCCGCAGCACTATTCATACATTTAAAAATTATTTTGCTACAGTGTTTTCAGCAACAATAAGTTGTATCCAAACGAACCCTTTATGAACACAACAGAGATTTTTCTGTACTTTTAAAACACTGTCTACAATCTTCGGTTCTCTCGTAATCATCGATTTTGCATGTCGACATGTCCTTAATAGAAGACGCACATAAGTGCATTTCCATCGGTTTTCCTATAAAAAATGTCATTTTGACACATCAAAAGTCTGCTTTATTATTTTACCACATCATTTTACAATTTCTCATTCATCACACGTTTTATTTCTCAATTCTATACATTAAAATAATATTTACTACACATTAAAATAATATATTAACTCTTCCCCATCGCTATCATCAATAACAACAACAACGGAACAACCACCACTACCGCAACAACGGCCACCAACAACCACTGCCGCATCAACACTGATAGCCACCACCTACACAAACCCAAATCCAACAATGCCACCTTAAAAAAAAAAAAAAAACACACACACACACACACAACAAAAAAAATCCACAACAACCCACTACATTCACAAATCTCAAAACTCATCCAAAATCAAACAAACCCACAACCACTACTGTCGCAACAAAACATCGACAACCACCACTGACACAAACCCACATCCACAACACCACCTCAAAAAAAAAAAAAAAAAAATCCACAACAACCTAACAAATAACCACCACAACCACCCAATAATCACCACCATAACCACCAATTGCCACCACAACCACATTACCACTGCCACAACTAACCCATAACCCACAACCCACCACATCCACAAACCTCAAAACCCATCCCAAATCAAACAAACCAAAAAGCAAAACCCACCATTGCAGGCCGATTGAGAGAGATCCGATAGTGGGAGGTTCTGATGGCATGGCGGCGTGGTGTGGCGTGGTGGAGTGTGGCGTGTCGTCGCGTGGAGTGGCGTGGTGGATGGTACAACCGCTCGGTAGCGTGGTGTGGCATGGAATTTTGTCCTGGCACAAAGATCGACAGCGTCGAGTGGTGGTCTTTGATGAGATCGGCGTGCTATGGAAGAGGAATAGAGAAGACAGAGATGAGAAGACGGAGAGAGAAAGAGAGATATGTGTTAGGAGGAGAGAGAAAAAGTAAATAAAATAAGAATATAAATTTTTGGCATTTTCGTCCATGCACTCTCATATTTGAAAGCATACTGTAGCTCCATGCCAAAACTTTTGAGATTTGAAATAACTGATGAGGGTTGGTTTTTGGTGTGTCAAATGCCAAATATTTGGCATTTGACACACCTGGTAGTAATGCTCTAACAAGTGTTATATTGGGATTTTTTTCCTTTTTTTATTTTATTTTTTTAAGAAAAGTGCTATCATGGGATTGATATTGCCTAAAATGCTAACAAGAACACAAGGTGAAAATGGTCGTTATGAGAGAGAGAGAGAGAGAGAGAGAGAGAGAGAGAGAGATACGTGTGAGTGAAAAAGTGTGTGGAAATACATGTAATGTTGTTTAAAAACTGAAAACTGTTGCTTAAAATGTCATACCAAATGGCCCCAGAATCTGCTGCATACAATGCTAACAAGAACATGAGGTCAAAATGGTTGTTATAAGTAAGAGAGAGAGAAAGAGAGAGAGAGAGAGAGAGAGATATATATATATATATATATATATAATTTCATTACTTCTAGTTTATAGATTAAAAAAAAAATTATTACAATTTCTGAGTAGATAACTATCACTGATAGAGTGTTCACCAAAATGCTCAAATCTCACATGACATTACTTTTTTTTTTTTTTTTTAAGAAAGAAGTCTCATGATCATACTCAAATTTAAATGGATTGATAGAGATATATTAGCCCATTAACATAGGCCTAAGTTTAATTCTACTTTGTGTGTAAGTCAAGTCTTCTACTTGTACTAGAAGTCTATTAGTCTAGGGTTTAGTTTACTATATATACCCATATTATGGTTCATTGTAACATAGGTTTTTGTACTATACTCTTATATAATAAAAATATAGTCCTTAAAGGTTTCCTCTGTGGACGTATGCCGTATGGCTGAACTACGTAACCCTCGTGTGTTTAGTGTTTTTATTTTATGCTTCCGTCTTTTGTATCCATTCAAGCGTATTTAACATGAAATATATCATAACTAATATTTGATATTGACTAAAATTGCCCAAAATGAAGTAATCACACCGCACCACACCACATGTGGTGGTGCGAAAACTACACCGCACCCATAATATATATTATATGAAGTAATACTATTATAAAATATGAGCATTTTCATACCTAAAATTTTGTTGGGCTACTCTTAATCAGCCTAAAATAAAGAAAAATCAGCCAAACATTTTAAAAATTGGCCCAACACAAATGAAGAACTAGGTTTAGCCTAGGTCAATCTAGCCCAAAATTTTGAAAAATGTCCCAACCCAAAATCGACCAAACTGCATTGTAATACACTGCACTGCATATGTTATCACAAAATTGAAGAGTATTGCAGTTATAGTTTTGGCTAAACTACATTGTACAGTACAGTGATAAAAATGAAGCAAAACCACACTAAATTGTATTGTGAACCTCTACTAACATCACTTCAATTAGCCATAATTTTTAGTGTGTATAGGAAACTTTTACATGTTGGCAGTGGCAGAGTCAGGATTTGATCTTTTAAGACAAATTTATAAATAAAGGCACACATGCATGCACTTGCACATCAGCAAGGCTGACTTAACAAATTTAGGGGCATAAGGTGAAAAATTTATATTGGGCCCCTTTTTTATATTTAAATTTTAATTAATTAGTATTTATTTAACTTTTGATACAATTTTAAAAAAAAAATTAAAATATGTATTTCTTGTTTTTTGAGATGCAAATTTATTAATTAAGTTTTTGCATTCAAGTTCACTTAACATGATTTATAATAGAAAATATTTATGAATAAATGAAACATGATTTATATTAGAAAAATAGAATTAAAATAAAAATTAATGTATAGAACAATAGAACTATCAAAAGCAATATTTTAATTTTACTAATTGATATAATCACTTTATACTCTAAACAAGTATATATTTTATTCTAAATTAATACATTTATTAATCATACGAGTCAATAAATTAATACTAATACAAAATAATTATTCTAAATTCATATTTTCAATATAGTAACTTAACACAAATATTTAAATTTGATTAAAAAATATATTATATATAAGAAAAGCAGCTTCTTAAAACATATAAAAAAAAAAAAACAAAATAAATAACAAAGAACCTATTCTATCTTGTTAAAAAAAAAAAAACAGTAGGAATGGGAATTTAGAAAAGTAATATTAGAGACACTCATTCCCACATTTAAATCCACACCTTACTTGTGTGTCAAAGTCTTAATTGGATTTTAGGCACTTCTATGTGGGTCCACCACATATACTTGAAGATATTGAAATCCAATCAAGACTTGACACATGTAGGATGTGAATTTGGGTGTGAGAATGATAGAGTTTGGCTATTGTGTTGTTATCGGTTAAAGTATTGAGTTGGAAGCTAGAGTTTGGCCGCTGCATTGATGGATGGATTAGTTAGTTACTTGTGACAGTTGTATTGTTGATTGGTTGGTTAGTTAGTTAGTTAGAAAGGACAAAAATTGTTTGTGTAACAAAATGTACCAATTGTGCTCCTATAAGTAAGGGATAAGGATTGTAACTAGGATAAAGATGATGTAACACGATACTTCTACTCTATTTCTCTAATTCTCTTCTTTCTCTATCTCTATCTCTAATCTTCTCTAGGAGGCCTAGTTCCCTCAAAGAACTACTATAGCTAATCTAGTGTCTTGATAGAACTATTGGGTTCCTATTAGAGTTTGAGTGTGCCTCTAGCATTATTCATTGAGAAAAGTAAAAAAAAAAAAGAATTACAAAAAAAAAAATTTGTATAACAAAATAACATAGGAAACGGGTGGTGTGGATTGATGATTTGATGTGATAAGATTAAAAAAAGAAAAGAAAGATATGAAGTGTAATTATTAGGTATATAAAACTTTTATATATACAAGCCTTATCACATGCGCTTCGCACGTGTGATGAATTTTTTTTTTTGGTTTAGTGTTATAATTTTACATTTATCTCAATTTGAACACATTTGCTCACTTAGAAGTGTCAAGAGGCTAGATTAAATAAATGAACAAATTAAGATGAGAGAAATCTATAACATACAAGATTTAAAGATGTAGTGACCACCTTTATGAAGGTGTAGAGAAAGAGAGATAAAGAGAAAGACAAATGGAAAGATAAAGCAATATAGTGAAATTTATTAAAAACAAATGGCATGTTCGTACCTTCTTAATTGGGTTTTGAGTGATTGCCTTTGAAATTATTGGGAACCTGAGAATAGATGTGCATGATTTGATTTACTTTTTTAGAATTTTAAGAAGAAATAGAAAACATGATAAAGATGGAGAGACATGTAGAATGAAGTAATTGCTTGTTATTGGAAGTATAAACTTAGTGGGAACGTGGGGTAGATATCTTTAGGAGAACAAAGGAAAAAAATAAAATAAAACATGTACATGATTTAAAAAAAAAAATCCATTTATTGGTAAAGTGCTTTTTTAAATTGATCTAAAATTTAGAAATTTTTAATTTTATATGTCTAATTCTATTATATAAACTTTCTAAAGAGGTGAATTTAAAAGTATTTTATGTATTAAAAACTAAGAATCCAAATAAGGGAAGCCTCTTAAATAGCAGTGTTTATATATATATATATATATATATATATTTATTTTATTTATATATATAAAGGTACATATAAGCAGATGTAAACATGTAGATGTGGAGAAAAAAAGATGGTACTAATAAGATAAAAAGTGGAAATAAAGAGATAAGGTTTTTTTTTTTTTTTTTTTTTGAGAATCCTAAAATGGGGGCCTTTATGGTTATATTACACCCCTGGGCAGGGCGCCAGTGGCCTTGGTCGGGGTAGCCTGATCTCGGGGGCCCTTCTGTACCACTGTGCGGAGAGTTACCCCACTAAGGATGCTCACCAACGGACTCTTGCGGGTAGCGGGATTCGAACTTAGGTGTGGTGCACGAAGTGAACGAACCTTACCCACTTAGCCAAGCCCCCGTTGGCATAAAGAGATAAGGTTAAGTGTGTTGATCTGTAAAAATGACGTGTTAAATGCATTCTATTGGTCAATAGAAGGGGCCTTATTTTTATTTTTTGTAAAACATCCTTAAATAAAATATTAAAATAGATAAGTTAATATTAAATTAATCAACAGAGGGGGTCTTCTTTTATCTGGGGCCTTAGCCATTGCCTAACTTGCCTATATGGTTGAGCCGGCCTTGCACATTATCATTTGATACAATTTTTTTTTTTTTTTTTTTTTATAGATATGATAATATTTTAACAAATTTGGACAGTAAAAATTCATTAATATAAGAACAAATCGATATTTTAAAACAAGAAAATCCATAGCAAAATAACATATTTGTTATCCAATTTATATTTGTTAGGGGTTTGTTTATGCATGAATAATTTTTTTTTTTAAAAAAAATTCAAAATTCCAGTTACGATTCACATGAAAATATTTATAGCAACTAGACAAAACCTTAAACTTGATATTTTATTAACTTATTGTCCTTATATTTTATTACTTTATACATGAATTTTCTTAAAGAATAATAAATTATTGCATTAGGAATTTGAGCTTAACTCATGCTTTTTATAATTTTTTTAAAGCCTTTTATTTTACTTATATAGGCTTTGACCATTTAATTGGCATTGATAAAAGAAATAATAAAAGAAAAAATACAAGAAAATAATAGGGAAAATCTCAAATTTTGAATGGGAAGAGGGAGGGACAAAACAAATTAATTATGAAACATTGATCTTAATTATTTTTGGGCAGCCAAGGGCGCAATCCCCCCACCCCCCACGACCCGCTTTGACTTTGCCTATGTTGCCAAGGGTAAGCAGCCTCAACATATTGCATATATGGACAACCACGAGCAGTTGCTAGCATGCTATGCTTGCACTAAGCAACCTTGACTTGCACCATGTGTGACTCAATCGTATTCATAACCACATTAGATCTTCAAAGCGAACAACTTTTGATTGATGGAATAATGTAGGAAGGAGAAGTTAATTGATTTTGAGGGTTGGATATTGAGATCCGAATCCTGAATCTAGGGATAGCAGTGGGGCGGGGCGGGGCGGGGTTGAAGGATGGGGTTTTTGCCCTTGCCTCGCATAGTTTTGTCTTGCCCCATCCTTGCTTTCCCCTACATGACGAGAAAAATTTTCTTACCCCATCCCCACCCCTTGGGGCTCCTTGAAACCCCACCCCACCTCGTAAAACTCTACTTATTGTTAATTTGCCCACAACTATTACAATTTTTTTAATAAAACTTATTTCATTAATAAAAATATACTTGAAATTAAAAATAAATTTATCTAATCAAATCAAACTAATTTTTAGTAAAAACTGAATAATATTATCCAATTGTTCAACAAGACAATATCACCAAAAAAAAAAAAAAATCTCATAGTACAAAATCAATAATTCAATAGTATATAAATTTGTTTCTAATAAAGACAAAAAAAGGTTAAAATTGGTACCTTATTTCCAACCTTACTAAAGAGAAAAAAGAGGCAGAGAGTCACGTTGGGCAGAAAGAAATAAATTGATAATACGTTCGTTTAAATAGTATAATTTTAGGGTATGAAAAATTTACAATTTAACCTTTATCAATGTGGGCGGGCGGGGATGGTGCAGGGCTTAAAAAGTTTAAACCCATTCCTGCCCACCCCGTCTCATGGTGCGGGGCTAAAATCTCGCCCCATCCCCGCCTCGCCACCTTTGTGGGGCGGGAAAAACCCGCATGGGGCGAAACGGAAAGGTGCAGATCAAGCGAGGCAGGATAAAATTGTCATCATGGGCCGAATCCATTGATTATAGGTAAATTGGTCTATTTTCATGGAAAAGTCATAAATTTCTAAACAAGGTAATAGCACCTAGGAAAAATGAAATCGAAGGCAAAGAAAGCAATCAAAACCGTTACTATATGTATCTTTTCTTGACAAAAAAACGTCCATTCCCATATCTAGACTATTATGCCTTTTTCCATAGAGTAGTTATAAGTTCTAATTTTGCCGTCCAAATTCCAAAAAGCAACAAAACCCAAAAATACAAGAATAATTTCCCTTAAGACATCATAACTAGCATTCCAAAAACAGGAAAATAAAGAAACCACCTTTTAAAGTCAAAGATTAAAACAGCAAAAAGAAAAGAAAAAAAAAATAGTAATTAGAGGAAAATCACGCTCACTAACCTTATAAATGTTTGTAGAAGTGGGACAATAAAAGCGGTAGTCCAACCCTTTTTTACTGCTGGTAGAAATTTGTAGATAGCGAAATTATCTGCTCCACCTGAAATCTCTCTTTCTATCTCTCTTTCTACTCACAATACACAAACACAAGTAGTATTAAATACAAAATACACAAACAAAAAGTCTCTTATATTCTCTCTTGGAAACAGGAATAAGAGAGAGGGAGACACAGAGTTTAGACAAGAAAAGGGACCGAGATCTAAAACCCATTGTTGTTTTTGCCAAAACTCGGAACTGGGTCTGTCTGTCTGGGGGCCCTCTGTCTGAAAAAAGAAGGGTCTTGTTCTTCTTCACAAATCTCTCTCTTCTTTCTGTTCCAGGTAAATTTTTAATCTTTTTATTTTGTTCTATCTAGACTGGTATTCCTCTTACCGTTTTCAATTTGGGTTTCTTTTATTATTGGGTGGATCCGTATTGATCTTGATAATTCAATTGCGTTTAGATCATTTTTGTTGTTGATTTTGCTTAATTTCATTTGTGGGTCTGCATTCGTGTTTCGTTTAGTGCAAGGACTTGATCTAAAAGCCCACTTGATTTTATTTCTTTTTTGTTGCTGTCAATGTCTGAAATGGAGATGGGTGCTTTTAGATTTTGTTGTTACTTAATTATGTCGTTAATGAATAATTTGGTAATTGATTGATTGGGAATGTATCAAATGCATGTGTGTATTATGTTTCACTTTTGGCGTTCTTCTGTTTGGATAGTTATTGAAGATTTTGGTTGCACATGCACTGTATAAAAGTGCTGGCTTTGGATCTGTTTTTGATTCAAAGATCTCTGTTGAAAATTTGAAAATTGTAGATCTATGTTGTTGTTGTTGTATTATTATGATTGTCTCAAATGGGATTTAGTTTAGGCATATGATGGTTGATCCTTTTGATCAATTCAACAAAAAACCTGCAAAATATGTAAATTTGGATTGCTCTGATTTATTTTAGAGAATAGGTTTTCCTATCTTTGTTCACAAGATGTGTTTTTGCTTTTTACATCAGGATTTTTGGTGTTTTGAGGCTGTTTTTTTTGGTGGTGAACCATGGCTGTTGAGGTTGTGGGGTTTGAGATGATCCAAGCGCCAGTGGAGATTGTAGCTGAAGAAGACACAGTCACTACTGTTTTGCATGGGAAGGAAAATGGAATATTGGATCAAGGGCCAGGGCTTGAGGAGCCCATTAAATTTGGTTCACATGGAGATGAACCAGTTAAAGTAGAAGGAAATGATGTCTCAGATGCCAACTTCCCTAAGGATGCAGTTGATGAGTGGCCTGCACCTAAGCAGATCCATTCATTTTATTTTGTTAGGTACCGTCCATTCGATGACCCGAAAATAAAAGCCAAAATTGATCAGGCTGATAAAGAGATTCAGAGGAAAAATCAAGCCCGATTTCAGATCACTGAAGCACTAAAGGCCAAAAGGGTATGCTAAAGTTCTCCATAAAGATGGTTTGATATTCCAGTCTTACTAGTAAATTTGAGCAAGAGATATATTCTGTTAGTATTAGATTTCATTTCTTGAGGCACTAATTCTAGTTAGAGTAGCTTTCTTCAAATTGCTCTTCTTATTGTAGGTTAGGGTAGAGCCCTAAAAAAAGACACATCCCTGCTACAAAGAAGAAGATATTTAATTCTTTCTCCAAACTTGTTAACTAATTCATATAGATTTCTCTCTCTCTCTCCCCCCCCCCCCCCCCCCCAAAAAAAAAAAAAGTCATGTGTGTGAAAGAATAGGAATTACATGATCACATGCATAATCACAAGTTGAAATAGTCTCTGGTTGGAATATCTTTGTTCAAATGCTCTACTTAGTCCTCTACAAAATCAAATGCCAGCTTTTACATTAGGGAAGAGCCCCATAGTTGAGTTCTACAAAAGATACATCCCTGCTACAAGAGAAAATATTTCATTCTATCTCCAAACTTATTAACTAATTCATATAGATGTAATTTTTTATTATTCAAAACTGTCATGTATGTGAAAGAATAGGAATTACATGATCACATACATAATCAAAAGTTGAAATAGTCTGGAAGATCACTTGAAAACCTGTTAAAGGTTTCCCTTTCACGAAGAAAATACATTTGTATCTGAATGGATTTTATTAATATGTTAGGAGTAGTGGAGGGTCAATTAGATTTTAAGGAAAAAACTGATAGGAAAGAGTTATTAAGTTCTATCATTAGTGGGTCCTCATAAGTGGATTTTTATAGTGGTTATTGCTATTATAGTATATCAACTTTGAAATATGCATTGAATGGGTAGGCATGGTAGTAGATCTTAGCTATTTACCCACAGGTTGTGGCTATAAAAATGGATGTGATCAAAGAAAGATTACATTCTATAAAAGTTATTTAATTATCAATGTTAAACCACCTTATAGCTTTTGTACTTATCAAAAAAAAAAAAAAAAAAAACCCCTAATAGCTTTTTACTTTTGACAACTACAATGTTGGATTGTCTTCTTATACCCTCCATGCTTGCAAAATATCAGAATGATTAATAAATATTTTACTTATAAAATATAAATTGTTTAAATTTCATTTTATTTTATTATTATTTATTTTTTGTTTTGTATTTTAAAGGTAGATAGAAATGTGAATTTATGGATGAATAGCATAAAATGTCCAATTGCTATGAAATTTGGCATGTGTTAAGATAAATAGAATTTGTAATCCAAAAAAGTTACTAGGCAATGATTTTACTTAGATAAAAAAAGTTACTAAGTGGTGGTGTAGCATTAACAAAGAGTTACATCAGCTTTAACTTGAACCTTATATCTACTTTTGATATATAAGTTGGTATTTTTTGCTATTATAAGTCATGACATATTGATATAAGCCTGGAAGCCCATACTACCTCAAATATTTCCAACATAACCCATGATAAGCTTGAAATTTGAGAAAAAAAAAAAAAAACAGGAGAAACTTAGCTTTATCCTCTCAGCTTTGGACCAAATTAGACAAAAACACTTTAAAAGAAGTTTCCATTTCAGTTTAGTACCCTTATTGAATGTTGTTCTTTAGCTAATTCCTTTTTTGGTTGTGAAACAAAAGAAAGATGAGCATATTTATGGTTCGAGAATTTAATGGTGACTCAGAGCGCTGGGAGTTGAACATTCCTAGAATAAGCAGGAGAGATATTTGAGAGTGATTGGAGGAAATAATATTCTTCAAGTTTCCATTTCAAGTATTTATTTGCCTGGCTAAGTTATGACCTTTTAAAAGTAATTCTGTGACAAATTTGCTTTTGGCAAACAGGGAGTGTATAAATAGTAAGAAGTTGCTCCTGTTTCTCTTTAACAAAAGAGATAATTGAAATTTAAAAGAAGTAGCTCTAGTTATAGGTGGTTGGACCACTTACTGCTTTTGTACAAATGAAATTATCTTTTCCAGTTCAATTTAATTAAAACAATTATCCTTGCATAATAATGTGTCATATTAAGTAGTTTTTATTTTACTTGACATACTGCATACGAATTTTAAGTTGCACCAAATGCAGTTAGAGAAAACTCCTCCAGACATTTGATCTCACTGTTTTATTTCGTCTTTTCTGCAGTCGGATCGAGCAGAGTTGATTTCTCAGGTTAGAGCTCTGAAAGATGACAACAGGCAGTTCAAATCGATATTGGATGAGAAAAGAAAGGAGATGGAGCCTCTGCAACATGCTCTTGGCAAGCTGCGCAATGCGAACAGTGCCGGTCGGGGTAGTGGTTTATGTTCATCTGAGGAAGAGCTTAACAATCTAGTATATTTCTTTCTCCACATGCTTTAATTGATGTTGAATTCATCAGCTTGTTTTGGACTGTAGTTATCCTTTATGCTTTTAGTTATCTTACTCCTTGATTGTGTATTTGGGGATACAGATCCAGAGTTTGCAGTACTGCATACAACATGAGAGCATTCCATTGTCTGAGGAAAAGAAGATCCTTAAAGAAATCAAACAGCTTGAAGGGACAAGGGAAAAAGTAATTGCTAATGCTGCTATGAGAACAAAGATTCAAGATTCACTGGGTCAGAGAGAAGCTATTCAAGACCAGGTTAAGGTAATGCAGTTCTAGTTTTTTCTTTTGATAAGTTCAATGAAGTTCTATTTTGTACTATATGTTTCAGAGCTTGTCATCCCACTGACATTTCCATAGCAGTTCACGGGTTTTTTTTATTTTTTATTTTTTTAACTTTGTAATATATATTATTTGAATTGTATGTTTGGGAGCTTGTCATTTTTCATTGCTATGCATGGATTTTCTTGATTATTTAATTTAAACTTCATTTGCAAAATTATGTCATTGTAGCTCATAGGTGGTGATTTGGATGGAGTAAGGAAGGAGAAACAAGTAATTCAGGCCAAAATTAAACAACTTGATGATGCACTAAAGGCAATAGACGATGAGATTAATTCTTTATCAGAAGAGCTGAAAGCTGTCACCCAGAAGAGAGACAAAGCATATGAAAGTATTCAGCAACTCAGAAAACAGCGTGATGAGGGGGTAAGTTTTACTTTTTTGCAACATTTATAGATCCTTTTCTTCTACATGTGTGTATGTGTATGTGGTGGGCCATGATAAATTATGTGATGCTTGATAGTTATGATCGATTTTCTGCAGTTGATTTAGTTTGAAATGTTGTCATTAGTGAGAAGTCTTTGTACTTTGTAGAACATATGAGTTGGAGGTGCTGTGGAAGCACTTTACAATGATAGTTGCATCACATGAAGTATTGTCCTTTAGGTTTTTAGGGGTGTTTGTAACAATATTATACCCTTATTGTACAAGTAAACAGAACGATTTCCCATCATCTATATTCCTTGACATCACCTCGATGTTCCCTGCTTGGAAAGGTTTCATTGATTTGTATCACCTAGTAATGGTGGTCCTCCATTATAGATAACCTGCTACTATTCCTTCTGCTTATTTATAATTATTTTTGGTGGTGGAGGTGGGGTGAGAATATGATTTTTATCAAAGACTCAGTTGCTGCTTTTACTTTGCGTAGCCAAGAAACACAACCTTTTGGGCTCTGTAGATTAAATGGGGGGATTGTTTACTAACACATTACCTATTGAAGCTTATTCCCTCCTCTAACCTGACCCTGCATTTTCTTTAAATTTACTATTACATTAAGGGGGGGAATTACTATGTTCTTTGATGGTAATTGTTGAAAAGAAGCTGCAAGGAAATTTACTATTAAATTAAGAAGGGGGGGGGGGGGGGAGGGGGGGATTACAATATTCTTTGATAGTAATTGTTGAAAAGAAGCTGCAAGGAAGTTGTGACCATGGAAGGTTCAGAGGGCTGTGAAAAATAATTGGAAAGTATCAGTGGTGGAGACGCTACTAAATCTTATAATTTTAGTGTAGAGCTATGGACTCTGGGGAAGGAAATGGATGTCCACATGAGTGCTGGTTGCTTTTCCTTCTACATTTTTCTTTGGGATGAATAATTATGTCTTTTCCATGCCTAGCCATCAGTTCAAATTACAGCTAGTTAGTTTGCGATTTTTTACCATTCTTTTCAACAAGTTTGTCAGAATCCCAGTCAGTAACTACTTTTTGATTTTATTAGGGGCTTGATTCTATTGGTTCATATGTTAGGCATTCAATTCTTACTGACTTCTCTTTTTGATTGAAAGTTTTTAACAGTTATATGACAGCTCCCTGTGGTATCTCAATGGGATTATGTTTTACATAGCAAAGTGGTTTTAATTTATAGGGTTTGAGGGATGCCTTAGTGGTTCCAATACCTCTTGTGTTTCCTGGGCGGTGGGCACTGGGGTCATACCTCACCAACTCCCCTTGCCTATTCACCTCACAAAAAAAAAAAAAAAAGGATTTAGTTAAAAAAAAAAAAGGGTAAATTACACTACCCTCCTTAGAGGTTTATCAAAATGACACCTCCAAACGTTTCAAGAAATGACACTCCCCCCTTCCTCCCATGAGGTATTGAGGTTTGCATAAATGCAACAGTTAAGTCCATGCTCTCTCAAAATGTGATTAAACTAATGGGATATTCCTTAAAAAAAAAAGATTCTTACTAAAACTATGGGAGAAATGACACTTCCCTCCCTTGAGGTTTGTGGATGCATAACACTCCTCCCCTAAGGTGATTTGGAAAATGATCCTTCATTTTCTTATGTGGGTCATATGGAGGGAAAGGAATACACGTACCTTTGAAGGGATTGGAAGATTGATTCATGAATTGAAGCTTCTATCTTTCAGACTTCGTGGATTGGGAAAATGTTTCGGGTGTTTTTACTTTCATTTCTTTACTTATAATGATTTTTGTACTTTTATTGTTACTTAGTTTTAGTTTTGTCTTTGCACACTGCCTGTGTTCTTTATTTCCTTTGTATTTTCTTACATCTTTTTTCAATCAAGTTTATTACTTATAAAAAAAAAAGATATATGTAAATTAATAGGAATCTTACTCCTTTATGTTTGATGTGGGCTATATGGAGACTATATTGAGGGAGAGAAATTGGTGTACTTTTGAAGATGTGGAGTCCACGTCAACTTAATGCAAGCATACTTTATTAGTTCTCTTTATGAATGGTCTTTTGTATCGGGTCTCACAGATAGTAACTCTATTCATTTCTTCACAGACTCGATCCATATGTAGATATTTTTCCATTTGTAATTTTTTAAGCTACTTTGATTCTATTTTCACAAGGTAGTCTTGCCTCTATAAAATTATTTTTACCTATATGAAAAAATGGAAGATTTTGTTTGTGAGAACTTAACTGTTGTATTTGTACAACCTCAAGGGGGTAAGTGTCTTTTCATGAATTTTTTTTTGGGGGTGGAGATTTCATTTCGTAAAACTTCAAGGGTGCTTGGTGTTATTTACCTAAAAGAAGAGGTTTTAGTTTACCTTTTCCCTGTGACAATCTTCATATATTTTGCTGGAGGTTATTTTTGGGTGAATGAAGAGACAAGTGGAGGCTTTTTTCTTTGGTGGCTTGTTCTATAACATTATTTCTGTATAAGTATTTCAAAGTTGCATAAGAAAAATTCAATGGCTCAAACACTGATAAGCCAAGCCTCCTTTTCTCCTTACTATTAATTGTTGTCTTATAAGAATGCAGAATTATAGTCATTAGCTTTCAAGCTTGCTTGATTATGTTTATATCAAGTTAGGTATGTAATTTGGTCAGTATTTAGCTTCAATGGTAATGTTATCTTGTTTTCAGAATGCCTACTTTTACAAAAGCCGTATGGTCTTGAACAAAGCACGAGAGCTTGCTGCTATTAAAGATATTATGGCTCTGGGGGAACTTTCGCATTCAGAGGTTTGTTCAATTAGTGTTTGTCCTATGTCAAGAACCTCACCTGAAATCAATTTTTCCTTTCACTTTGATCTCTTACTTTGATATATTCTTGGTTAGGTTGAAAACTTTATGGCCCTCTGGAGCAGTGACAAGGCTCTTAGGGATGACTATGAGAAAAGAATTCTGCCATCATTAGATAGTCGACAATTGAGTAGGGATGGACGGATGAGGAACCCAGATGAGAAGCCATTGGTAGTAGTGGAAGAACCTACATTATCAGAAACAGAGAAAGTGGCAAAACCCAGTGTGAAACAAGTAAAGGAAGATTCAAAACCTCCTGTACAGGGTACTTTGCCTGCCCAAAAGGCTCAGAAGGAAGCCAAAACTAAAGCAGAAGATTTGAAATCCACCTTGGAGCATATTGAAGTAGAAGACAAGGAGATCTTTGGGTTAGAAAAGCTGCAAAAGGACTCTCCTGCCAAGGACAATGAAGTTGATGAAGCAAAGCTGAAGGAGATGAAAAGAGAAGAGGAAATTGCAAAAGCTAAAGAGGCCATGGAAAGGAAGAAGAAGAAGCAAGAGAAAGCTGCAGCAAAAGCAGCTATAAGAATTCAAAAGGAAGCTGAAAAGAAGCTAAAGGAAATCATTAATTTCTATAATTTCATCATTACTGTTTGCTATTTTCTGTTTAGTGTAGAGCTCAAAAGTGACATTTTTTCCATTTAATCTATCTCAGGAGCGTGAAAAGAAAGCAAAGAAGAAGGCCTCTGCATCTGCACCTGGTTCCGATCCTGAAGAACCAGCAGAAGCAGGGTCAGAGGATGCAGAACCAGAGAAGATTGATGAAAATGTTGAAACTTCAGTTCCAGCAAAGGAGAAGGTTAATAAGGTGAAGAGTATCAGAAACAGGAATAGATCAAAAGGCCCAGATTCAGTTCCAAAAGCTCTCCTGAAACGGAAAAAGTCGAATAACTACTGGTTATGGGCTGCTCCTGCTGCTGTGTTGGTTCTGCTGTTACTAGTGCTTGGATACACCTATCTTCTCTAAAAAGTGAGTTAGAACTAAATAGAAAGAGTTATGAACCAGTTTTCCTGCTTCAGGGTGTGAGTGGCTAGGTTTGTAGTACTTAAAATTAAGTTATTTCTGTTCGTTACATCCCCTAAAAGGATGGACTCAAAATCATAATGTTGTTGGTAGCTCAGTCAGAGGGAAGAAGCTACATATATTTAGTTTGGACTGGATATATTTGCAAATTTTGACTTTTTTTTTTTTTTTTTTTTAATTTCATAAATGTTATCTGAATCCATAAACTTGCTGATCAATTTTGTTGAGACAGGTGAAAATTTGATTAGATGATGAATTATGGATTAGATGCAGTGAAATCATAATAAGTTCAGTATTATTTGGATGGTCTATTTGAGTTTGATAACAGGGGTAATCTTGATACAAAAGTGCATAAGCCTTTACCAAAGTTTTTAGTGTTTTTGCTTGTCATACACTCATGGGATAAGGGATGGGATTTGCATGTCTGTTTGCCATAAAAATTGGGTTTTGGACATGGGATTGGGATTTGAACATCGTCATTTTTTGTTACAAGCAGGCTTGGACATATTGTACGTTTTTACCTAACAATTAATGAGTTTGTGTGGGTCAGACATCCACACTTGCACTTAACAACTTACGAGTATCCGGTGTCTGGACTTGGGGACCCAGTTCTTTATCAGTTGAATTGGTTAGGTTGGGCATTCATAGGTGATCCCAGCAATTTGGAACTATTATTTGACAAACTTGTTTATTGGACGACATTTCTTTGGAAATCTAATGCCTTATTCTATTTTAAACAAAACATTAAGAAACTGATGTTTTTTTTGTAAAATGGTCAACTCCTCACCATAGGGGGTGGGGGTCAAGTGGTATTGGGTGCACTTCTAAGTGGGTTGGGGCTTTGAGGTCTTAAATTTGAATCTCACAATGGAAAGGGCATGGGAAAAATTTCATGCCCTTGGCTCAATGCCCACTAGTATTGTCATGCCCACTTAGGAGTTGTTTGGATTTGCTGTTTTCATAACTCATAACTCAAAAATGATGAGATCCATGACTGAGAAGTTCGTTTGGATTTTGTTTTCGGTTTTTGTTTCTATCACTCAATTTTCTGATTTTAGGAAGTGATGAGTTATGGAAACTAAAAACACATTTTAGGTTTTTTCAGTTTCCATAACTCTGTTTTCAATGGCATTTTCGTAATTAAAATTACATACTGGGTCTCACGGTCAGAGTCAACCGCAATTTTTGACCTTTTTTTTTTTCTTCACTGGGTTCGGTGAGTTTGGTTTTTTCATCTTTTTTTTTTCTTTTTCCTTTCACACTAGGTGGCTTCTTCTTCTTTTTTTTCTTTTCCCTTTCACACTAGGTGGCTTCTGTTTTTTTTTTTTTTTTTTTTTTTTTTTTTTTTTTCACTGGGTTCGGTGAGTTTGGGTACTGGGGGTTGAAGGAAAAAAAAAAAGTAAAAGCTGCACCAAGTTACAGGTATGGGGCCCACAAATAGTTGAAAAATTTGAGTGATGACAAGTTGAGTGATGGTGCCAAATAGACTTCGTGTAGGGAGTTGGGGTATTTTAAGTGATGAGTGATGAGTGACGAAAATTGAGTGAGGAGTGATGAGTGAGGAAAAAAAAAAAAATCCAAACAGGGCCTTAGTATTCCAGTAGTGTCTTATCCATTGAATCATAGGCCATGACATAACTCGAATTTCAAATCATTGGGGTATTTTAAATGATGAGTGATGAGTGATGAGTGATGAAAACTGAGTGAGGAGTGATGAGTGAGGGGGAAAAAAAAAAAAATCCAAACAGGGCCTTAGTATTCCAGTAGTTTCTTATCCATTGAATCATAGGCCATGACATAACTCGAATTTCAAATCAATCACTTGCTTTAATTACTCATGCATATATATATATAAGATTATAATATCTATAATAATAACAAAGAAAAATAATATAAGTTTATACATACGTGTTAATTTTTATATTATTTAATTATTACAAATAAATTATTTCTTACATGTTATGTAATAAGGATATAAGAGTAAATTTATATAAACTACATTTTCTATCTTCCTATTTTTCTCCTCAACCAAACAAAAATATTTTTCCACTCCTCCTACTTTTATACCCTTCCAACCAAACTCACATAAGGAAAAATTAAATCTTTTTTATCATCTTATTTTTTCATCCCCACTAATTTTCTATCTTCCAATTTTTCCACTCAAATAACAATTCATTTTCTTGAGGTTTGAGAAAATCAATACACAAGCATTTGTTGTGTATTGATTAGGGGCTAATCATTTATTGTCTCCACTTATCAAGGGGAGAGTTTGGGTACACATGTGAGGAGGGGTTAAATTGTGCATAAATTATTAAAATCACCATATATATATATATATATATATATATAATATTCTATACTACTATTTAAGGGGCTGCACCTGTTTGGACCGGATTTTTTTGTGTTCCAAAATACCCTTATAGTCTACGTTTAAGTAAGGGCAAAACTTAAGGATAATAAAGTAAAAATATATCTTTAACTCTCACTTAAAACATTTCCTACAAAATAGGACCACTCTCCCACTAACACACTTCTTCAGAGCAACTATACGTTTGTTATTATTTTTTTTCCTTTTAAAAAAAGGTTATCTTCAAATCATTTTTTTTTTTAAAACATCCACAAGTTTATCCAAAAAAAAAATAAAAAAAATAAAAAAATAGATATATATTACAATTTATTTAAACTATTTTCTTAACTTCTTTTTAGAAATTAAAAACAAACAAACCTATTGAAAAAAAAAAAAACCCACGTTTCTATCAAAAAAGTTATCTACCCTGTTATTAAGGTTTATCCATTAATTTTTTTTTTCGTTATCTATTTCATTTCTTTTTTTAAACCCATGTCTAACTTCCCCTAAGTTGGTTTTTTTTTTTTTTTTTTTTTTTTTTTTTTTTTTTTTTTTTTTTTTTTTTTCACGTTTCCCTTACTCATACTCTCTTCACGTTTTTTTTTTTTTTCAAATCAATTCTTCTTTATTTATTATTTTTTATAACAATTCTTCTTCTTCTTTTTTTAAATTATAAAAGTTCTTTTTTATTTTTCATACAATAAAACTATCACTATAACTTTTCATCCATATTCCTTAAATTTAGACACTACTATTCTCCTGTTGGTTTTCAAATTGCTAACCGTATCACCACAATTTGGTTGGATCATTTTTCGAAATGAAAACTCCCACGTAAAACACTATCTACAAAATAGGACCACACTCCCGGTATACTCACGTTGATTTTCAAACTCAAATTGCTTCTTCTTCAGTTCTCCAATTCTCTCAATTCTGTTAATCTTCTTTTCACCATTATCATCATTTTTTCTATTTGCTCTACTCAAATTTGTTCCTGCTCAACGGTATGTGTATGTCAATATACTTTGGTCTTTTCTATTTTGATTTTCTAATTCATGAACAACTTCTTATTTTCTAGAAACAATTCAAATATTTGTGTAAAATAGCCCTTATATTTCAACCTCACCATTAATTTCTTTCACATATTTCTTCAAGGAACGTGCACTGAGGTGTCTATCTTTAAGATTTTGGTATTTAAACTTCAAGGAACATGCAATGGAGTGTTTATCTTCAAGATTTTGGTATATCTTCAAGGAACTTGCACTAGGGTGTTGATCTTCAAGATTTTCGTGTGTTCTGTCCTCCATCTCCAACGAACTATTTGGACTTTGGACTTGAAGTGTAGTCAACAACAAAAATGTAAGTATCTTTTATGACCTCTATTTAGAACGCCTCATGCGTATTGAATTCTCTCTATTACGTTTGCTTTTATGAGTTGTCATTTAGTATTTGCTTTCCTATATTTGGTTTCCTTATTTTGTTATCATTATTCTTTCCATATCATTTTCTTATCTTAAAAAAAAAAAAAAAAAAAAAAACACTTTCACGTCACGTTTTCTTATATTCCTATTGTTTTGTTCAAATATAACTTCTTATATTCACCTTTTGAAGTCATATAACTCATATTAGCATGAAAACGTTTTGATTTCTATGGAAAACGTGAATATAAAATATGAGTTCTATTTGATTTCTATTTGGACTAAAATTTTTAAATATGAGTTCATATTTTTAAACGTGAATTTTCTTATATTTCTAAAAGTGAATTTTCTATTTGAACTCATATTTCTAAATGTGAATATTTCAAAGAAAAAATATGAGTTCTATTTGAACTCAAATTACTTTTTGATATTTTTTTTCTAACAAAATATTTAGTTGAACGCTAACTTAGAGTTTAGGGGGGGGGGGGGGGGGGAACCTTATTCTTTTATGTAATTTAGAGTTTGAAAGAAAAAAAAAATCTTTTAAGTCCCATGAAAATATTGCGTACAAAATAGAACCACACTTTTCTTTTTTAATCTTTTCTTTTATTTGGTCAGTTTGATAATTGTTTAATATTTTCTCTAATTAATGACTCTTTTTTAAAGAGTGGGAATGATACATATTTTTGTCTATGTTTTTTTTTTTTTTTTTTTTTTGTGGTTATTGGGTTTGATTAATTATTTTAGTGTATGTGTTTTAAGTGGTGCTTTGTCTTCCTCCTATTATTTTTGTTTGTTGTTTTTCTTACATTTAAGCCTTACTCTCTATTTTTTTGTATTTTTTTAGGGTGATATATCAACAATTTTGTTAGATTGCATGGCAAGCACATTGGATGAATTCAGGGGAGCGAAGTGGTAGTCAATCTATCAAGTAGTTGTTAATGAACATTTTTTGTAAATATCCTACTATATGAAATTTAATATTGTCCTTTTTGCTCTTCAATTTTTTTGGTAAAGGTTAATAATTTGCATTCATTATAATTTAGAGCATTTATTATAATTTAGGATTACTACATTTTTCAATCACAAAAAAAAAACCTAGGGGTGTGATGGCGCCTATTGTTAATGGATTAGTTTGTTGCTCAGTGTTCTTTGAATTTTGTTATGATTACTATAATATAGAGAGTGTTTGCATTCAAATGTACGTTGTTTTCAGTGCTAAAATATTTCAATGAGCTGATGATTTTTTAATTTTCTTGTTTGTGAATGATTTCTTTGAGATGCAATCAGCATTAATTTCTTAGGTTTTGTCATGTTCTGTATCTAACGAATATATTCTAGATTGTGCATTCACTATTCCTGAACATCATTTTGCACAGAAGTCAAACTGTGAAGAGGCTTTGGAACTCTTGAAAACATCTCTGGACCTTTGATTTTGTTTTATGATGAATTGACTGTAATATTAGACAACTGAACTCTTCATCCATCAATTATGGAATGGTAAGTTTAAGTTTAACAACCTGATACCGGTACTTTAATGCTACATAGCAATATGGAAAAATAATCTTGTAATTATGTTTTACTTTTTAAAACTTGTCTGTATGTTGTAGGGTTGGGAAACATGTAGGGGAGTTTGAATCTGTTTTTTTGTCTGATCTTGAAGGTGGAAAATTGCCTTTTAAGGAACCGTATTTTGGTTTAGAAGGTGAGTTTTGTAATGTGATGCAGTGTGAAGTCCTGTTTAACCTGTAAAAAATTAATGCTGGGCTACTGATTAAAGTATCTTTTCTTGTTCTTTGTGCCGGTGAATTGTGGATGAACTTGGATGGTGATATATCTCCTGTTTGTTTGAACATTTTGCCATTGTCTTCCTCTTCGACGCAGTAATATTTTGGCCATATTCCTCCCGCGTATTGTACCAGTCAAAACTTGTCTAAATGACTGAATGGTACGGTTGAAATATTTTTGAATGCAGGTCAGCTTCTTTACAGATTCTTCCTGCTAACTTCCTAATACTATCCACTGTAAGGCATGGTCCTTTTGGAAGTGAGAAGAGTAATACTCAATGGGATAAATAATTGGGATTTTATGTCAATCATCAGATTGAGAGGTTGACAAATCAAGGATTCCTTTGAGGAATTGACGCATTGCTTGGCTGCCCTTTGCACCTTCCTTCCTGAACCAAAAAATGAATTTTTTTTTTTTAGCATCTTGATCAAGGATTCAAATATCGTATAATTCATAAAAGTTTATGGAAGGGTTTAGAAGCCTAAAAATAAATGGCTGAAGCCTTTGAAGCTATTCTTGACGTCTTGAATTTTCATCTTTCTTTTTTATACCTCAACAAAATTTATTTGTTAAAGGAAAACTTGCCAAATTGAAACTTTTGTTTTACATAAAATCGCCTATATATACAAGAAGTAGAGCGTGTGCTAAGCATCACTAGGGTAGTAACTTTAACCCAGGAAAAAGTACATCCTAGATGATAATGTCAAAGGCTTGCAATTTCTGGCTAGGGTGACAAACCTTGACAAATCTAGGTATTATGTAAAGAAGAGGTTTTTTTTATTTTTTTTATTTTTTTATAAACAACTACAACAACAACAAAGGCAAAGTCCCAAATATTTTGGGGCTCGGCGACGGATTATCCACAGATTAGTTAAGGTTTGCCACTTGTATTCTTTTCTACTATTCTATTTTATTCAAAGTCATACTTTCTGTTACTTCCATAATTAACATGTCATTTTTTACTACTTTTAGACAATTTTTGCTATTCCCTTACGTTTCTTTGCTCCCTCAACTTGAAAGAATTATTTTTAATATAGCTTTATATATTTTCCAAAAACAAGAAGATTATGGAAGTACCTTTTCATGCTTGGAAAGTTAATATTGCAAGTGAAGGCTATGTAAATGCTTTGGAACAAATCCAATTTCCAACTTTTATAATTAACTTTCTGCCAGTACTAGAAAGTCTCGCAATAGTATACATAGCCGCATTCGTGCCTTCAAATGAGCTTTTCTCATACAAGGTGTTGAATTCATAGTCTAGTTATATTTATCAATCCATATGCTACCTATCTGTTACAGGATTTTGATGTATTATTGTACTCATCTTTTATGTGACCTGGTAGTGTACTGAAATCGAAACATCTGCTTTGCTTGTTTACAACATGGGTGAATATTGCAGGTTTGACAAATATGTCATTATTAAGTCCTGTAATTCTTAAAATTTTGAAAAAGGGTGGGGGTAGGAGGAGTTGGTATTGTTTGAGGTGTTCAATTGCGCTCTAATAAATTTAGACAGACGATAGGCAACTTCATCATTCTCTTTTGAAGAGCTTCTGTTGCATTTTTTTTTTTGGTTTTTGTTTTTGGGGTGTTATTAATTATGATTGTCTCTACATTAGAACCTTTCATTTCTTTACTATCATTTTTTAATAATTGATGAGGATTGGTCAATTACTTAAGTTCATGTATTCTGATGATGTGCAAAAATCGTCAATGAGTTGTAGGCTCCAAGTCACTTCAATGGATACCTGTAAGAACAAAGGACCAAACAAAAGGCACCGGTGTGGTACCGGCTGAAAATCCTCCGAATGTCAAGTTAGCGAATGAAAAATCTCTATGAACTCTATAGTGAGAGAGTTAGGGATTTTTTGCGTACCTGTGAAAGGTGGAGGTCTGGTTCTTATATAGTAGTGTGTGTTGAATCGAAATCCCTTCAAAGTAGGGATTTTTCCTTGCTGGGAGGGCTTGGCACTTAGGGTTTCCAAGATTTTAGGGTGTCTTTCCATATAAGAGAGATACGGGTGAGTAATGAGTTTTATTTTGCGTGTCATGTAAGGTATTTCCATGTATAGGTATTCGTGGGGACCAAGACAAGCCACGCTGGATTCGTCGGCCTCTCCTCCCTGTCAGGCCCTTAACCCGTCTGATGGTTTCCTGTTGGCTTACAGAGGTGCCTGTCAAGTTTCATTATGGGGTCGTCGCGTTTGGTGTTGTCAACCTAAGTCTTCCGTTGGTTTTCGTGAAGCTGACGGATATGCGGGTGCCGTCGACCTTTTTGTGTGATGCTCTGGGGGTATATTTATGGCTAAAATATCCCTATCATATTCTTCTATAACTTGATTCAAATTAATTTATTCACAAAAAAGAAAAAAAGCAGGAAGAATTTTTTATATTAATTTCATTATATGAGGGAATTCTTCCTTGCTAGTAGAACTTTGAATTTGACCTCAATTTTATAAATTTAATGCTCCGAATTTGCATATGAAATTGTTATTTTTAAATTTTAATTATTCAATGTAGCTTTTGATATTTTTAGTTTTATCTTGATTTATAACTTTTATTTGTTATTGTGATTTGGTTTGGGTTTTATGTTCTTGTAGTCTGTCAATACTGCTGGGTTTGCCTAGTGGCTAGTGCATTGATATTTTTTTGGCTTGTGCAATACCAGTACTTCTCTGGAGCTGGTTGGAAGTCTTTGACACAGAAGCAAAAACAAATTTGTGTCTCTCTATTATGCAGCAAATTGGATACAGGAACTGGTAAAGTCATTAAGTTTATAAATTTTGCCCTTATGTTTGGAAGGACAGATTATTCACATTGTAGTTTGATACACACTTACACTCCTCCTGCCACATGAAGCTCAATGCCTTTTGTACACAAGTAGAGGGAAGAGTTGCATGTACAAGTCAAGCTACAAAAGAGGATACTGTTTTCAAGCTATTGAAGCGTTTGGGGAACCTTGTGTATGTGACTATGTTCTCGTGCTCTTGACAATGTTTACTCTAAGGGTCAGTTTTATTATTGATGAGTTGCAAATGTGGCGTAAATTCTGTGAGTAGTGCTTAACTGAAATTTTGGATAGGCTCGGCCAGGCCTAAATAGCCAATGGTTCTAGCTTTAATGGCACTTCTCCCCTAGTAATTTTTTTTTTCCTTTTTGAAGCCTCCATGTGTGATTTTTAGCATGCCAATTTTTTTCCACTGCCTGTATGATTTAGAAGCTAATATAATACAACCAAATACCAACAGTTCATGTGAGTTAACTCTTAAAAAATAAAAAGAAAATACACAATCCACATGCAGCTAAAAAGGAACAAACGCAATACTTTCCAATTAATAATTGGAGGGAAAATTAAAACACCACACAAAATTTTTATAAATATTATTAAAGTAATTTACTGAATTTTTTTTTTCATATTGTATATAATGAAACAAATTACAATGAAGAATATATCATGTGGCTGCATTTCAAGGGTTATGTGATTGACGGAAGAAAAAAAAAGTTGTTCAAAATTTTAAGCTATGATATGAGAGCTAATATATAAAAAAATATATTAACTTCCCATCTGTTATATGAATTATACTTATATTTACATCTCAAATGTTCAATGAGTTTTATTTTGTGTAAATATATTTCAAAAATTTAACAAAACATATCATTATATACCTTTCCATGACATTATTTCATTTTCAGTTATTAAATTAAGTCAATTAAATATAATAAAAAATCTAAATTGAGTTTGAGAAATATATTTGTCAGCATTTTCAAATTAGAGGAGCATGAAATGAAGAAAAACTTTTCCCAAAATTACATAGGTTTTGATAAGTAAAATTATAGCATGCAAGGCGCTCCAAATTTAACCCATGGAATGGAGCCTACAGCTTAGGCTGACGGGATAAGTCATGGAAAAAATTGAAGACCCTAAAGCTGACGGACAGTGATGTGATAGGGTCGTGGAAGGAAGTCCGCAAAGCACATCAAGGGGTTGACACCATTGAAAGGCTGACGCCGATATGGCTGAAGGGAATAAGATAAGTTGACGGTCCTGAAGCTGACGGTTCTAATAAAACCTTTGACTTGGCCTCCACGCCTGAATATATAAGGAAATGTCTTGCATCCCATGATTGGTGTTAGTCTCCTACAAGGAAAGGATTCCGTAATATACACTCATGAGGATTCCTATAAGGAAAAGACTTCTAGTCCAAGGAAGAGAGGTCAACCCTCTACTACTATAAAAGCCCCAATACCCTCACAAACCAAGGTACGCATAATTGACCCTGCTCAAGCACTTTAGAGTTGTGAGAAATTCTAACTTGACATTCAGAGGGTATTTGGCCGGTACCACACCGGTACTCCTCTTAAGGTCTTCAGCTTTTGTGTTGTGCAGGTGCTGTTTCGAGCGTGCGAGAATTGTGTGGCTCATTGGTGATTTTTTCGGCATCATCAGTTGGCGCCGTCTATGGGAAAGCGCACATTAGCCATACTATAGTTTCCCGAACAAAAGAGTTGCATGGTGCTCACCCGCTCGATGGCAACCACAAACGACGTTCGAGAAGAGGAACCACCCACGACCGCCCTCGAGAGACAAGTTCAAACTCTCATCGCTGCCGTGGAACGCCTCACAAAAAAAAACCACGACCTGGAAGAACAGCTGCGCCAAAAGAATGCAACACCGAACAACCAGAGAGATGATTAAGAAGGGACCAGCGCCGAAAGAAGGAACCAGGAGGGACCCGAAGGCAGCAATGCTCCGAACCAACAAGAATGATAGGAAACCAGCCGTCCCTTCGGTTTTGATACGGCCCCCCCTTACATGGTCGCGGAGATGCAATTGATGAAGGAAAGGATGGATCTTATGATGAACGCCCTTAAAGGATGGGTGTCTAGCGACCTTGACGATTTGGTTCACTGAACCGATTCGCCGTTCACCACATCTGTCAACTCCTTCCCCCTGCCACAGAAGTTTCGCATGCCGTAGATTGAGAGCTACAATGGAGCCAAGGACCCGCTTGATCACCTAGAAACCTTCAAGACCTTGATGCATTTTCAAGGAGTAGCGGACGAGATCATGTGCAGGGCCTTCCCTACAACGCTGAAGGGCCCTGCGAGAATTTGGTTCAGCCGGCTGACACCCAACTCCATCAGCACCTTTAAAGAGCTGAACGCCCAATTCACTTCGCACTTCATTGGAGGGCACCGGTACAAGAAGTCCATTGCATGCCTGATGAGTATCAAGCAACGAGAAGATGAAACACTGAGATCTTACATAGCCCGCTTTAATAAGGAAGCACTCTCAATTGACGAGGCTGACGACAAGATACTCGTGGCAGCATTTACAAATGGACTGAGGAAGGGTAAGTTCTTATTTTCGCTATATAAGAATGACCCAAAAACTATATCGGACTTGCTTTACAGGGCCACCAAGTACATGAATGCCGAAGACGCTCTACTAGCTCGCGAAGAAAAACCCAAGAAGAGAGAAAGGCAGGAAAATACCTGACAGGAAATAGGGCGGAAGATGGCGAGAACCGGAGAACAAAGGGATGATAGGCGCTCTAAGCCCCCTACGGGGAGGTTCACAAGCTTCACTCCATTGACCACCCCAATCGACCAAGTCCTAATGCAAATTAAGGACGAGGGGGCATTGACTTTCCCGGGAAAGCTGAAGGGAGATCCCAATAAGCGGTCCCGAGACAAATATTGTTGCTTCCACCGCGACCACGGACATGACACAGCTGACTGCTATGACTTGAAATAGCAGATTGAAGCCCTCATTAGGAACATTCGACACTCTTTGCTCCTACAACAAATTCTTATGAACATTCGACCACGAGACAAATTCTTATGAACAAGATGTTCGCGCAGCAGATTGAGAGAAATGTCCAAGTCTACATTGACGATATGCTGGTGAAAAGCCGAAGGGAGGAAGTTCACTTGGAAGACCTCAATGAAACATTCGACACTCTTTGCTCCTACAACATGAAGCTTAATCCAGGAAAGTGCGCCTTCGGAGTGACGGCAGGAAAATTCCTAAGATTCATGGTGTTGTAGAGAGGCATCGAGACCAACCCGTACAAGATCCGGGCCATAATGGAGATGGCAACCCCGAAGAATGTGAAGGAAGTACAAAGCCTCAATGGCAAAATAGCGGCGTTGAATAGATTTGTATCAAGGGCAACGGAAAAATGCTTACCCTTCTTTCGCACGCTGAAGAAATCCTTCGAGTGGACTGCCGAGTGTCAGCAAGCATTTGAGGAGTTAAAAACTTATCTCTCTTCCCCACCGTTACTAAGTCCCTCGCAGCCCAGTAAGGAACTTTTTCTCTATCTGGTCGTTTCCCCTGCTGCCGTCAGCGCCGCCCTAATCAGAGAAGAAGAAAGAGTGCAGAAGCCCATGTATTACGCCAGCCGGGCACTTCGCAGTGCCGAAGAAAGATACCCGCCCATGGAGAAACTCCCCTTCGCACTGGTCACGGCAGCACGCAAACTCAAGCCGTATTTTCAAGCCCACACGGTGATCGTCCTAATCGACAAGCCTTTGCGGAGGGCAATGAGTAACCTTGAGGCTACTGGCCAATTGGCTCTATGGGCCATAGCGTTGAGCGAGTTTGACATCCAGTATCTCCCACGATCTGACATTAAAGGACAAATCATAGCAGATTTCATAGCAGAGTTCACAAATGGCGAAGAAAGGGGGGCAGAGAAGTCTCCTCAGTGGAGCATACATGTAGACGGGTCATCCAACAGGCAGGTTGGGGGAGCCGGCATCGTACTATTGACACCCGAAGGGGACACGGTCGAGTGCATGGTCCGCCTCGATTTCCCTACCACCAACAATGAAGCGGAGTACGAGGCTTTAATAGCGGGGCTTGATCTAGCCAAAGCTGCAGGAGCGGTGAATATGGTCATTTACTGCGACTCTCAGGTCATCACCAACCAGATAAACGGGGACTACAAGTGTCGAGGTGAAAGAATGAAGAGGTATCTTGACCAAGCAAAAAAAAGGGTGGATGAGTTGAAGGCCAAAATCATATAGATCCCTAGGGGAGAAAACGAGCAAGCCGACCGCTTGGCCAAAGCCGCCTCAACCGAACATATGACCACCCTGGATAGTGTACTCTCCTTTGTTCAGCTCTCTCCACTAATAGATTCCATCGATGTGCAAGAGATAGGCTCCGAAAGCAATTGGACCACGCCGTTAGTCTTTTACTTTAAGAACGGTGCATTACTAGAAGGAAAGGAGGCCGCAAGAAAGCTGAAGGTCCAAGCAGCGAGATTCGTCTTAATAAGAGACGTCCTGTACAAGAGAGGTTTCTCCCGTCCATTCCTAAGATGCTTAGGTCTTGAAGAAGCAGACTACGTCATGAGAGAGGTACACGAAGGAATCTGCGAAAACCATTCAGGGTCAAGATCATTAGTGCATAAGCTAGTACGAGCAGGGTACTTTTGGCCAACCATGCAGAAAGATGCCGAGGCTTATGTGAAGACCTGCGACAAGTGCCAAAGGTTCAGCAATATTATTAGACAACCACTCGAAGAACTGACCCTGATGATGGCCCCGTGGCCGTTCGCTCAATGGGGACTAGACATCATGGGGCCATTCCCTACGGCAATACAACAGCTGAAGTTCCTGGTAGTAGGCATCGACTACTTTACAAAGTGGGTGGAAGCTGAAGCCTTGGCCACCATTACGGAGAAGAACGTACGGAGTTTTGTCTGGAGATGTATCATACGCAAGTTCAGCATCCCCAGAGTCTTAGTCTCAGACAACGGGAAGCAATTCGACAACAACTCCTTCCGAGACTTTTGCTCGCAATTAGGGATACGAAACCACTACTTCTCTCCCGCCCACCCTCAAGCTAACGGACAGGTCGAAGTCACGAACCGATCCTTGCTCAAGATCATCAAGACTCGGCTTGAGGGGGCAAAGGGTATATGGCCTGAAGAATTGCCAAGCATACTTTGGGCATACAGGACAACGGCAAGGACGCCCACAGGAGAGACACCATTCCGACTAACATACGGGAGCGAAGCGGTCATCCCAGCCGAAGTCGGACTCACAAGCTACAGGGTGCACAACCATGACGAGAGCAAGAACGAAGAGGCTATACGTCTACAGCTCGATCTAGTAGACGAAGTCAGGGCGACAACAGAACAAAGGCTCGCGAGGTACCAGGACCGCATGGCCAAGCATTACAATTCCCGGGTTCGACACAAAAACTTCCAGGTTGGAGATCTCGTTCTAAGGAAAGTCATGGGCTCTGCAAGAGATCCAACCCAAGGAAAACTCAGTCTAAATTGGGAAGGGCCTTACCGAGTCACGACATGGCAGAGGAGGGGCACCTACCACCTAGAGACGCTAGACGGACGGAAGTTGCCACATCCTTGGAATGCGGAACACTTACGGAAGTACTATCAGTAGAGATGACGACGTGAAGAGCAACACCTTTCATTTATAGTTTACCACAGCAAATTTTAGTTATACTCCTCAAAATTATCGTTTACTTTAGTTTTTGCTACAATAAGCCCAAAGGGCAGGTTTTTTACTTTAGTTTTTGCTACAATAAGCCCAAGGGCAGTTTTTTTTTAGAGCTACTTTTTTCTATGAATGCATGGCAATAAGAGGAGTTTATTCAGAACGACTGATGTTTTTTATTTACAAGTTCGCAAAAAATGGACGACCTCAAGTCCATAAAAAGTAAAAGGATTCTAAGTCCCTAAAATGTGGATGACCTTAAGTCTGCAAAAGTAGGCAACTATAAGCCCGTACCACAGACGGATCCATCCCAAGAGGATGAAGCATGGTTGAAGCCCTTGAATGGGTAAGGAACCAGGTCCAAATACGGACAAATCCATAAGAAGCAGATGACTTCACTATCCAAAAACTACACAGCATCAATTTATCCAAAGGGATGAAAAAATATCGGCTAACTAAGCTGACGGCAGGGACGGACGCAGGATTTCAAGCTAGGGGGGCCGGAGATAAGTGAAAAAAAAAAAAAAAAATTCAAACACACATCCATATAGTCACTGGCGGAGCCAGGAAATTTTCTTAGGAGGAGCAAGTTAGTTATGCCTACATTATGTTAATAGATTAAGCCTACGTTGGCTCAAAATGCAAAAAACTCAAGTTAATTTGGCCCAAATTGTGGCCAAAATTAAATTACTTTATTTCACAAACTAACTTTAAGTAAACTTGTGCCTACATTTTTTTCACTGTACTAAATTATTTGTACTTAGGTTAATAGGTTTGAACTTACCTTTTTACATTTTAGAGCTTTTCTAAGGAGTTACATCTAATGTTTCAGCATTTAGGATAAAAAATTGATTAATAGGTATGAAATTTTGAAGATTTATACAATAATTTTTGTTAAAAAAAAGTGTGAACAATGAAGTGCAAATTACTATTTAAGTGCAATTAGATCAAATCAAACAATTAAACAAGTATTTGTCCTCCTACTATTATCAGATATAAATAGATAATCTAATATTCTAATATAAACCACATTATTATATATTATATTATTATTATTATTATTATTATTATAAATAGATTTATACAATATATATATTTTTTTTAAGGTTTTCATGGGCTTTTGAAAACTCCTGGGCTGGCTGGCTGGGGGGCTTGAGCTAAAAACCAAGGGGGCCCAAGCTAAAAACCAAGGGGCCCAAACCTTTTTTTTTGAAGATTTTACATACAAAAATTTTTTTTTTTGGACCTAGGGGGGGACCCGGGCCCCCTTTGCCCCCCACCTGGGTCCGTCCCTGGCTGACGGTCTCATCAAAGTGACAAGATTGTAAAAAGATGAGCTCGCCAAGTCCATAATATGGACAAGGCTATAAAATTAACGGTCCCATACAAGTGACGGGCTCATTGATAAGTGTAATTTTTATATGATTTTTATTATCCTCTTATTTATTAAAATTGTTAGTTTTCCTTTATTTTTTTTGATTTGATTTGATTTATATTTATATTTATCTATTCATCTGTGCTTTGAAGGAATGAGAAGGTTTCGGATTAATCTACATCTTAAGCTTTCAAACTAAAAGAAATGGTGCTAGTTTATATCTGAAGAGCGCCAATGCCCAGCAGCTGTGAAGACCGAAACAGAGGAGACATTGAAGACTGAAGCAATCCTTGTGTGTGGGTCATTCCTTTATTCAGCAGCCCATTTATTTCATATGGAGCCCAACAATAGCTATATGACCATTAGCAAGATTCGGCCTGGCCCATAAAAGCACAAGAAAAGAAGGACCTGGAGATATGTGAAGGAGCAAAGAAAAGAGATAATTGATAGGGAGCTTATTCACGTGGAAGAGATACATGGGCTTGAGGTTTAAATGAACACTTGTTAATTGTTGGTGGGCCTTTCTATTTCTTATTGAAACACAAACACTCTTGGGCTAGTCTTGGTTTCGGCTGGGCACAACTTAAAGCGTTGCGTGTGGGCTAGTCTTTGGTTTCATATAGTCAGGCGGCTTCTATTTGAAGTGTGTGTCTTTGTGTGATATAAAGAGGAGCAAACAGAAAAGTAAGGGTGACGCCGCATAGTAGAATTTGCTTTTGGGAGTCTTTTTGAAGAGGAGGATCTGAGGACAAAGGCAAGAGCTTCATGTTGATCAACCAGTTCAGATGAAAGACGTAAGTTTTATTTATTTTCTTTTCAAGTTTATTATGAACTAAATTTTATTTTCTAGAGCAGTGATGTAGTCTAGCAATGAACACACAATTTATTTTCTGAGTTATTTTATTTTTAATATTTCCATGATTGAGTGTTTAGTTCTTATTCTTAATGCTTACTATTTTGTTTTACGAATTATTGTTTGATCAATTGAATTACAATGAGACCGAGAGGTGATTTGTTATTTTAGTTCTAGAATTAAACACCATTAGTTGAGCGAAAGTAGAGATGCTTTACCGCAATTAGAGATGCTTTACCGCAATTAGTGTGATTTTTTCATAAAATTCAAAGTACGTAATGAGTCTCCAGTTAATTAAATTCGCATAGAGATATGGAATTGTTAGCTGAAGATATTTTTGATATTATTCGAGAGAAGATATTGAATAGTTAAGGAATTTTTAATCATCAACGAGAGATTATTAGAATTTAATAATTAGGAAGAATAAATTGTGTGGGATTTGTTAGGTGAAATCAACTGCTCTAGACCCATTCTTATCATATTTTTACACTGTTAGATTTTTACGCTTTGTTAATTCTTTTTATTCATAGATTTATAGTTATTAAATAGTTTAATTATATTCCGATAGTAGAACGTTCCATTTATTTTCGATTTTCCAAATAGTAATTAATTTAGTGAATTTCGGTATTCAACTTGTGGGTTCGACATTCGTTTTCTAAAAAACACTTTACTACTTGTTACGATTCTGTGCGCTTGTAGATTATTTTATGCGAACACTCATCAAGGTAATGGGCTCATCAATAGTCTAGTCCATAATGAATAAAAAGGTTATGAAGTCAACGGACTTATCATACCCTTAAAACGAACAAGTCCAACATTAGCCCATGACGCGGACAACTTCACCCCAGAAGAATGAAAAGATGATTAAAAATCCATTAAAGGGACAAAAGGGTTCGTTAGTCAATAAAATAGACGAACCGATTACTTAATAATGTTGACAAGGTCACTGGACCTGACGGCTCCACAAAGAAACGCCCTTCACATAAAAATGGTCGTTGAAGCTGACGGCTTCACTAAGCTAACAACGTCATAAATAGACACCCATTACTTAATAAAATAGACAGTCATTGGGGCTGATGGCTCCGATGGTGTATCCTACATACAAAAATGGTCATTGAAGCTGACGGCTTCAATAAGCTAACGGCATCATAAAAATAAACAGATCCATAATCATGCATAAAAATACCATTAAATCATTATCCACGACTAGGCTGATGGGCCCAGCCTACGACTACGAAATAGCTGTTGAGTCTACAAAGCAAACACCCCTCAGAAAGAGAAGCACAAAGATAAATGACAATACATACATGTTAAAAACGACGGTTACTAAGCATCAACAAATCTATCACTTACAAACAGACACCCCAAAAACAAAGGAGCACTTAGAAACATTGTTTGCAAATTAAACAAAATATATAAAAAGAAAGGAAAAAGAAAAAGAAGGAAAAAAGAGGAACTATGGCCGGGCAGCAGGAGCATCACTCGAAGTCTTTTGAATAGAAAGATTTTCCGCGTCTAGAACCTCAACAGAAGGGTTGGAAATAGTGACAAGAGGATTCGCAGCAGGCTGAGCCAAAACGATGCCACTATCTTCAGGAAGGGCATCCTCGGAGTCTCACCTTCAACAACGACAGCATCATGAGCAGGTGTCATCGGCAGGGGATCATCCAAGGTGATCCCAGATAAATCCAACTCAGGAAAAGCTTATGCAACTTGCTTGAGGCAGTCATCAAATCCAGTACCGTAGTATCCACCACAGGAATCAATGAAGGAATCTGACGCCTTGAATCTCTGGACCGCGTTAGCCCCAGTCGTCTCCACCTGCTTACGAAAGGTCGTCAGGTCTTGTTCTAACTTCTCCTTCTGACGACCCGCCTCTTCCAACTTTTGCTTTGTCTCTTTTAGTTCAACGTTCAGGAGACGGACGACCTCTTTGTACTGTGCCTGCTGGTTCAAGAAGTTAGTATTATGTTTACTAATGCGAGTGACGACACCTTCCTTGGCCACACACTGGTCCTAGAGCACTTTTACAAGTACCAAGGCCTAAGAAGGACACAACCGTCAGTCAATAAATAAGAAAAAGATAAGAGAAAAGCTAGCTAGGGGAGACGGCTTACCCGTGCTAGGTTAAACAAAGCTGACTCCCCCAAATCCTCCGTCCCCAACAAAGCATAAAGATCTATATCCGTCGGATTTATGAATGATTCTACCTCTTCGACAGCATAATCCTTGTGCGTTAGTAGGCAACGAGGCCCCTCAAGGACAGGACCGGAAGAAGTCATCACCCCCTTTCCTGCTTCATGGCCTAATTTGGGGGGTGACTTCTTTGGGGGCTCATTTCCAGAAGTGACGGCCACCTTTTTAAGGGGACGGCCATCCTTCCCGTCGGGTTTCCTCTTCAACGGACCCCTAGTGACGGCTTTGGGGGCTGACGAGGATGTCAACTCCCCTTTGCCCTCTTCTCCTCCTTTTGACGGGTAGCAGCAGCCCTTATCTGTTGCTTAGCTGCCTCCATCTCTGCAAATATAACAGACATATATGAGAAAAATTGTCGGCAAGAGCTAAAAGTGACGGGACCATTGGAAAAAACTACTCACGACGGCGAGAAAATTCTTCTAACTTGCGAGCTTCAGGCATCGGTTCCGGACCCCCGCAGTATGCGTGAAGAGTGTCAAGAGTAATTAAATCCCGACACTTTCGCTCCTCTAAGGGAATCTCTAGACCCCGACGGATAAAATCCCTTTGCTCTTCAGTTATAAGAGGGCGAGTGTTGGCTGAAGAGAAAAACAAGTTGACGGCGTTAAGACACTTCAAAAAATAAATAAACAAGTATATGTAAAACTTGACGGGGCTAAAAGCTGTCGGCTAAAACCTGAATGCCTGACGAAAGCCCAAGTATTATCAAAATAACCACGGGACATCGTCTCCCATTCTTCCTAAAGGCACACCCAGTCCGTCCCTTTAACAAAAAAATACCTACTCTTCCAGTCTCTATTTGAATCTGGCATCTCAAACACTAATCTCAAATCCCTCTCGCCAATGGCAAAATGGTACATCCCCTTAGAAGAAGCAAGGTGCTGGGGTCTATAGTAGTAGAAGAATTCATCTAAAGAAAGTTAACGGTGTCCTCCACTCAGATGACCCCATAAGATCTCAGAACTTATAAAGATCCTCCATGAGTTTGGAGCAATTTGGCTAATGGACAACCCCAGAAAGTCAGCCAGCTGATGGTGTAAGGCCGTTAGGGGCAGTCTGAGCCCCGCAGCGAACATGGCATCATACATACCGACGTCTGCGGTTCTCCTCGTATAGCACTTTTCATTTTCCCTGGGGAGACGGATAGGGATGTGGTCTAGGATTTGGAAACGGCCGCGCAACTCTTTGAATACCTTATCACTCATTTTTGGTAAAAATTTATTGACGGCCCATTCCTTGGGAAGGATGAAGGGACGGCTACCTCCAGGACTTCCTGAAGTTCCCTCACAGGACTCCTCGTCACCTTCATCTCCGTCACTATCCCTCTCTTCTTCCACCTCAACTTCACCCGCCTCACCTACTACCTCCTCCTGACCTTCGTCTCCGTGACTCCCTACCTCCTCGTCAAGAGATTGGGCTGACGTTTCCCTCTCTGACAACCAGGAAAAGCTCTCGGACTCATAACCTGAACCAAATACCTCGTTGTAGCCCACTCCATCGCGGACCGACGACTAATCACTCGACGCGTCACTTGACATCTGACTACCTACAAGTGACTAATTTATTCTAAGCACCTAAGATGACGACCTCGCTATAGAGGAATCAATCGAAATAAAGCATATACAAAGAAAGAAAAAAGAACTTACGAGTTTCTTAAAATGGGTGACGGTTTTGGAAGCGACGACAGCAACACAGGCGACGATGTAGGAGAATTGACGGAACAAAGGCGACAAGTCTTCTCTCCAGGAATCAGTAAAGATGAAATAGGAAAAATGAGGGTAAGAGGTGGGTTATATATAAAGGGGAAATGCACAAAAGACGAAGTGACACCCTCATCCAGAAGCGGAGCCAACCAGAATGCGCCACGTGTCCGAGCATTTAATAATGGCTGCTCGAGGAATCGCCTTTGAATTATTTTCTCTCTCCTGGCCAAAGTGAAAGTTAGCAACGAAAAATATAACTCCATAACGTGTCAGTTTAAACTGACGAGGATATGGAGTAGGGGGCAACTGATAAGTAAAATTATAGCATGCAAGGCGCTCCAGATTTAACCCATGGAATGGAGCCTACAGCTTAGGTTGACGGGATAAGTCATGGAAAAAATTGAAGACCCTAAAGCTGACGGACAGTGATGTGATAGGGTCGTGGAAGGAAGTCCGCGAAGCACATCAAGGGGCTGACACCATCGAAAGGCTGACGCCGATATGGCTGAAGGGAATAAGATAAGTTGACGGTCCTGAAGCTGACGGTTCTAATAAAACCTTTGACTTGGCCTCCACGCCTGAATATATAAGGAAATGTCTTGCATCCCACGATTGGTGTTAGTCTCCTACAAGGAAAAAATTCCGTACTATACGCTCATGAGGATTCCTATAAAGAAAAGACTTCTAGCCCAAGGAAGAGAGGTTAACCCTCTACTACTATAAAAGCCCCAATACCCTCATAAACCAAGGTACGCATAATTGACCCCGCTCAAGCACTTTAGAGTTGTGAGAAATTCTAACTTGACCTTCAGAGGGTATTTGGCCGGTACTACACCGGTACTGCTCTTAAGGTCTTCAGTTTTTGTGTTGTGCAGGTGCTGTTTCGAGCGTGCGAGAACCGTGTGGCTCACTGGTGATTTTTTCGGCATCATCAGGTTTCATTCATATATTTGCAAATAAATAAATAAACAAAACCCATGCAAGGCAATGACCCTTTTTTTTTTTTTTTTTTTTTTTGAGAAAGATGCAAGGCAATGACCTGTAACTAGTTAATACAATAAAGTTGAATTCCCTCCGTGAATTTAATAGATATATGCCTTTTTTTTATTTTCTTTAACTATCCCGTGATTGCACCTATTAGCTACTAGTATGAAATAAAAGACATTAACTTTTTGTTAACTTTTCTAAAACTACCATATAATTTTTTGAAAATTTCCATTTTTTATGTCACTCTTTTAATTTGGTTTTTAGAGCACCATTTTTAATTTAGTTTTTAGAGTTGCATATTTAAACTTCTTAGGAGTTAGAAATGTAACTTAACACAGTAACACTAAACAAATTTTAATTAAATTTGATTTTATCTTTTCTAAATAATTCTAATTAAATTAGGTAAATTATTTTATACCATTTTTTATTTTGATTTTATTTATTTATTAGTAATCATACATAAATATTGTAAGGTAAGAATTGGTGAATTCCACCCCATCTAATTGTTGTCCTACCGCGGAGCCAGGCGCGGTGCGGTTTTTGCCTTCGCCCCAAGTGCAGGACCAAGCAAGGTGAGTAGTGGTACACTCATGCAAGCCCCAGAGGCATATAAAGCATGAGTGAGACGCTCTTCTAACCGATGTGGGATTACAAGTACAAGGAGACTCGCCCTTGCTTGGTCCTGCACTCGGGGCGAAGGCAAAAACCGCACCGCGCCTGGCTCCGCGGTAGGACAACAATTAGATGGGGTGGAATTCACCAATTCTTACCTTACAAATATATTTTGTTAGACTTTTCTGTTTATTTGAAAAACGAAAACCGAAGGCCTGTTTCGTAAGAGAATTTAAATGTGCCTTTTTGTTTTGTAAATCATAAAATAGTGGGTCTTACACTTGAATCTATTATTTGGTTGATGTTCTCTAAATATCATTTTTAGAAAATTATATCCTATTTTTCTTGTTCATAAAATGGTTGAGAGAATGATTTCAAGATACATAAAATATTTTTAATGGTAGTTGTAAATAAATTGAAAACAATGGATCCCACAAATTTGTCCAAACTCTTGTATCTCTTAAATCAAGGTGCTTATATCTTTATCACCAAAAAAAAAAAAAAATCTCACCATTGAATTTTTTTTTAGAAGAAAAAACTAAGCTTTCATTAATAAAAATCAGCTGCAAGTACATTATTAAGTTGTAGTGGAACATCTTCCATCCACATTACCAAACCGCTAACATTTCTTTCATGTCTAACAAAGTTAAACACATACATATACCAAACACTAAATTTTATTTTTTCACATTTGAAAACATGTTATTAGAAACATAGTACTAAACACATTTTTTTTTTGCATTATGAGTACTTTAAACACGTATTTTTACAACACTTTTTAAACCACAGTTTTTACATCATTTTGAACAACAACACTTGAGCACCACTACCAAACAGACCCTAACATGTCTTTCATGTCTAACAAAGTTAAACACATACATATACCAAACACTAAATTTTATTTTTTCACATTTGAAAACATGTTATTAGAAACATAGTACCAAACACTTTTTTTTTTTTTTTTGCATTATGAGTACTTTAAACATGTATTTTTACAACACTTTTTAAACCATAGTTTTTACATCATTTTGAACAACAACACTTGAGCACCACTACCAAACAGACCCTAATTCCTTAAATAAAGCTCCATCAAAATTAATTTTGAGGGAGGAAGCCAAAGGTGGAGACCAAGTAAGTAGAAACCTAAACGTGAGAGGATCTAGTAGCTTGAGAAGTAGCAGGTTGAACTCAGTAGAAATCCTGCAGAGCTTGGTTGGCTTGAAAGAGAACCCGATCCAAGGGAAGAAGATTTGTAACTGTTCTAGCTTGATTTTTGTGAAACCAAATGGTCCAAAAAATTACAGAGAAAGCTTATCATTAAAAAAAAAAAAAAAAAAATTACATGAGCTCTATTCCTTTATTACTATCAACAATATATATATATATATATATATATATAGTGGTAATTTTTTATTAAAAAAAACTGAAAAATAGAAATGGTCTCTCAAAAAAAAAAGGTTACAAGTGGGAGCCGAAAACGTATAATGTAAAAGTTATTATCTGAATACTAGTTTCAATTTCAATTTTTTGAAAATTGTTTTCATATTGTTTTGAAAATAAAAACAAAAATCCTCCTACCAAACAGGTGCTTATCCATTCGCCATGACTGATTTTACTCAACCAATCTTAACATATAAATGGGCACTCAGATCTTATTAGTAAAATGGAGAATATGGTAACTATTTAAATAATAATAATAATGAAGAAGAAGTTTCAACTAGTACTAAGACTTTTCAAAACTAATCAATTTGGTTCCTAAAGTCAATTTAGTCCCTAAAACTAGATTTTTCAAAACTAATCAACTTAATCCCTAAAGCCAATTTAGTCCCTAAAACCGTTGAGAAAAAATAACTAATTATTTAGGGACTAAGTTAGTTTTAGGGACCAAATTGACTAATTTTGAAAAGTCTTGGATTTATTTGACATTAGTCCAAACCTCAAGGTATATTAGTAGAATTTACCCAAATAATAATAATAATATGCAGATAAATGATAAGAAAAATTATTTTTAAAAAATAAGGTAAAATTGAAACGCTAAAACGTGGAGCTCAAGTCATTTTTTAAATCCCTCCTATCTAGTTTCCTAAAAAACACAAAATTGAGAAAAGCCTCCAAATTCATAACATTTCGGATTCAAGGCAGGAGCTAGTCCCCATTAGAAATTAGCGACTGCAAATTGAAAGGAAAACAAAGAGAAAGAAAGAAAGAAAGCCATGTTGCGTTGCGTCAAATACCCCATAAGAAAACAGAGAAACCCAATTATTCATGAAGTTTTTTCCTCCATTGGAATTAGAATTAAAACCCTACAGCTTTTAAACCCTTCCAAAACCCTAACAACTTCATCAAACCCAAATGTTCTCACCTCGTCAAACCCTGATGTTGTTCAAAATGATGATCAAATGGGTCTTCTTGGTCCCACAGAGCTCTACAATCAAACCCCAAGTGCAACAATCTTAAACCCTACTAAAACCCTAAAAACTTCATCAAACCCTGATGTTCACAGTGATGATCAAATGGGTCTTCTTGGTCCCCCAGAGCTCTATAACCAAACCCCAACCCCCCAACCAGAACCTAAGACTGGTGACCCATTCATGGACCTCATGGTTGCCGATTACAACAAAGCCTATCACCAAACAGTACCCCCAAGGGGCTACACCGAGAACCTCTCACCCACCTTCCTCTCCTCTGGCAATCCTTGCCTCGATTTTTTCTTCCATGTCGTGCCCGATACGCCACCTGAGACCTTGAAACAGAGACTTGAACTGGCCTGGGCACACAATCCCCTCACCACCCTTAAGCTCATCTGTAATCTCCGAGGAGTACGTGGCAGCGGCAAGTCTGACAAAGAAGGTTTCTACACAGCAGCGCTTTTTCTCCACATGAACCACCCTAAAACCCTAGTCCACAACCTGGAGTCTTTTGCTGATTTCGGCTACTTCAAAGACTTGCCAGAGATTCTTTACCGACTTCTACAAGGCCCTGATATTCGTAAGAAGCAAAAGGACGAGCATGATTGTAACAAAAAATACAATGTGAAGCCAATTTTTGTCGCCAAGGAAATTACGCAGGGGCTGAGGGAAAGGAAGCGCTTGGCTATGGCTAACAATGCCCTTGAGAGATATAATCGTGACATGGATTTTCGATCATTGCACAACAGCGTATCAGACTTGTTTGCCAAGTATTTAAAGGCAGACATGGAGTTCCTAAACTCAGGGCAGTTGAACAAGATCAGTCTTGCAGCCAAGTGGTGCCCTTCAATTGATTGCTCGTTCGATAGGTCTCTCTTGCTTTGCGAGAGTATTGCAAGGAGGGTTTTCCCCGTGGAGTCGTACTCGGAATACCAAGGCGTTGTAGAGGCACATTATGCATATAGGGTGCGTGACAGGTTAAGGAAGGAAGTTTTGGTACCACTTAGGAAGGTGTTGGAGTTGCCTGAGTTGTACATGAGTGACAAACGTTGGAATGAGCTTCCATACAATAGAGTTGCTTCGGTGGCCATGAGGCTTTACATGAAAAGGTTCTTTAAGCATGATGAAGAGCGATTTAAGAAGTATTTAGACGATGTTAAATGTAGGAAATCAACAATCTCTGCGGGGGCATTGCTTCCCCATGAGATCATTGAGTCTGCGATAGAGGGAACAGAAGCTGAGGCTGAAGTTGCAGACCTTCAATGGAAGAGGATGGTGGAGGATTTGTCAAAGGAAGGCAAGTTGAGGAACTGCCTCGCCGTTTGTGATGTCTCTGGGAGCATGTGGGGCACCCCTTTCAACGTGTCTGTTGCATTGGGATTGTTGGTTTCGGAACTGAGTGAAGAGCCGTGGAAAGGCAAGGTTATTACGTTTAGTGAGAAACCTCAGCTTCATATAATTAAAGGCGATGATCTTAAATCGAAGATGAGGTTTTCGCAGCAGGTAAACTTTATGAACACCGATTTTCAGAAGGTGTTTGATCATATATTGCAAGTGGCTGTGGATGGGAACTTGAAGGAGGACCAGATGATTAAGAGGGTGTTTGCGTTTAGTGACATGGAGTTTGATGAAGCTTCGAAGAATGATTGGGAGACCGACTACGAAGTGATACAAAGGAAGTTTAGGGAGAAAGGATATGGGTCTGTGGTGCCAGAAATTGTGTTTTGGAATCTGAGGAACTCTCAGTCCACGCCGGTTGTTTCCATGCAGAAGGGGGTGGCAATGGTGAGCGGGTTTTCAAAGAATATGATGAAGTTGTTCTTGAATAATGATGGGGAAATCTTGAACACCGAGTTTATAATGGAAATGGCCATCTCTGGTGAGGAGTATCAGAAACTTGCTGTGGTGGATTGATTATCTTTGCATAGTATTGAGTAAGTTTTATTTTTGAGGTAAAACTTATTTAGAGTTTCTTAGCTACACTACATTAGATTCTCAATTAAATTTAAATATATATAATTATATAAAATTTAATTTTCTATGGAAAAGATAATGCTATTTCTACTTTATTGATCAATGTAACTATGTGCTTATATTTAATTGGAAGAGTTAAGGAACTACACATAAAGAACTATACCAAAATTGTGTCCTTCGTGGTTTTCTTGACTCGAGCAATGCTTTGGTATTTTTGTCTCTTTTTGCGCTTTGTCCCAGAACCCAAAAAAAAAAAAAAAAAAAACTGTGCATTTATGTTATTGGGTTGATTATCAAAACAAAAGAAACAAAACTGAAAATTTAGGATATATAATATATGTGAGACCAGAAAAATTTGGGTTCATCCTTCTCTTTGGATAATTGAAGATTATGTTGACATATGCAGGAAGGTAGTAAAACATAAATTTTGTGAGAATGAGAAGAGAAACCACAGAAAGAACAAATTTTTTTTGCTGCAGAATTGTTATTGATAAGGAGCGATGGATTACAAATCTGTTTTCTATTTCTTTGATGCAGAGCTGCTGCTCCTGCACAACACCAGAGATTTATGTTTTGCTACAAAGCATAGAAATTTCTGTTCCACACACACTTACAGCAGATCACACTTGATGAGAGTATTCTACAGATAATAAATGATATTTATGTTTTGCTAAAGAGTTATGAGCCAGTTTTTCTGCTTCAGTGTATGAGTGGACAGGCTTTTAGTACTAAATTAAGTTATTCCTTTTTCGTTACATCCTTTGAAGGAATGAACTCAAATTCATGATGTTGTTGGTAGCTTAGTTAGAGGGAAGAAGTTACATACATTTAGTTGGACAGGATATATTTTCTAATTTTGTTTTTTTTAATGGAATTTTATAATAAATGTTATCGGAATCATATACTTGCTGATCAGTTTTATTGAGACAGGTAAAATTTTGATTAGATGATGAGTTACTGGATTAGATGTGGTGAAATCATAATCAGTGTGTATTTGAGTTTGACAACGATGATAAGCTTGATACAGGAGTGTATGTGTATATGCCTCTACTAAGGTGCTCAGTGCTTTGTTTATACACACGTAGCCTCGTAGGGAAGAAATTAAAGTAGCCGTTCTGTGTCATTAAAACTTGGGTGTTGGACAGATTATCAAAAAAAAAACTTCATGAATCACTTTCGTAAGGATACCTCTTTTGTTTGATTTGACATTGGTGTTGTTCACTTGTACACAACCTATGAGTATGGGTGGGACAATTGTGCTTGACAGTTTCAGTTGTGTTGTACAGTTGCCTGCACTATCTGACTGTCATTACAATATCCAGTTTATACTTTCGAGGGCCTAAACTCAGTGAATTTTGGGATGTAAGACGAAAATTTTGAAAGCGACATTTTATTATTTAAATAATTAAAAAATATTTATTTAACTTATGATATTATATTTTTTATTATAGTATACTTTTTTTTTTGAGATATAAGATTAATAATTAAGTTTTTGATGTGATAAATGATAAAAAGATTTTTTAGATTTTACTGTTAACAGATGGGATTCCTATCCAGAATAGAACTAGAAGCAATATCCCATTTTGCATAGAGACCATGTAAAAGGGAGAAACTTAAAAAGGTAATTTTTTTAAAAAAAATTCCTTGGGAAAATTCTATTGCATATGTGTACATTTACACTTTGCCACCATATAACTGAAAACATAATTTTAAATCACATTTTCAAGCATTAAAATATGACCTAAAATTATGATTTTAGTTGTTTTGGACAGAGCGTAAATGCACATAATGTGTGCAACAAACATTACCCTTTTGCTTTAAGGCTCATTTGGATTAAGGGGGGAAGAAGGGAGAGTGAATGAGAGTAAAGTAGAGTTGGTTGAAAATAGATTAATTTTGGATCAAATCTACTCTACTTTCCCTCCTTCCTTTTCAATCTAAGCAAACTATTAGTCCAATATCTAACTAGTAAAAGATTGAGAAGTCTTTAACAAAAAAGGAAAAATAAAAAGATAGAGAGGTCAAAGACTAAATAAAAAGTACTGAATAGACTAGGAGTATTGATTGAGTGGATGACATTACTTTCTCGGCTCCTAAAAGACTGCGCATTTAGCTATATAAAAAATAAATTAATTAAAAAAAGATAGATTGTGAAGAATGACTTAAACTTTACTCTTTCATTCACCCAACAAGAGCAACAGTAAAAGGGTGAATCTTTGCAATGGTAGAAACAACCAAAAACAAAAACAAAAAAAAAAAAGGAAAGAAAGAAAGGGAGAGTAAATAAAAATCAACCTGAAATGAAGATGAAAGGAGAGCAATCAAAACACCACTGATTGATGAGCAATTACAAAGAAATCTAAACAAAGAATCAAGATGGAGAGCAGCAAGGTGAACATAGAGCATACGGAGTTTGATTCCTTCAAGAATCAATATGGAAATGTGTTTTTTAGTTTTTGCCTTTTATTTCTAGAGATAGTCAATCTCTCTCTCTCTCTCTCACAAAATTAGGATTAGATACTGAACTTTGGATTTCATTAATGCGCTTGTCTATAAAATTCTTAATTCTGTTTTTAATTTTGATATACTCTTCTTCACATTCTATTCTTGGGAGAGTGGAAATTTTTACAATTTCAACCCACGGCAGATAGACTAAAATTTTTGAAAATTTATGACAATGCACAACATTCAAAGACAGAATTATTTATTTTTTTGGAAAAAATATTGATTAATATTTTTGTGACAATGCATATTTCTAGGGTTCTTCATTTTTTTTTTCCAGGTGAGAGGACCTTAATTATATTCTCTTGGTTAATAGATCCCTTCTTCCATTTAATGGCCTTAAGCCCTAGACAATTGTCTAGTGGGTTGAGTCAGATTGCTGCTGTGGTTAAGCAATGAAGTAACCCACTTGGCAAGTAGGTGGTAATATAATGGGTTGGATTGGAATCATTACACCTCTAGGGTTTTTTTTTTCTTTGGTTGGAGTTGTTTAGGTTGGGTTGGGTTTGGAAACCTAGAAAATCTTATTCAAACACTGTGGGCGGACGTAAACTGGTCCCTGTGGTGCTCTCCACGGATTACCACTATAATGCTCACGCAACCTACTTATAAATGTACTATAGGGAATAAACACTCTATAATGGGAAACTCAAACAATTGATTTCATTGTCCACCTATATTTTTACTATTGCTCAAGTGTTACAATAGGAAACTTCTCTTGTTCCCGTGGTGTTACACATGCTTTTTCTCTCTTTGTTTCTCTTTCAGACCTTTCCCTTCTTCTTATTCTTCTCCCCAAAAAAGCTCCCCTTCCATTTGCCCATCTCCCCCTCTTTATAGTTACATTCCTTGTTCTTATCTATACAGCTGTCTTGTTGCTAGCCAAATTCTTAGGGATATTTTCCTTTACTTTATCGGTTTCCTCCCCTCCCTTATCTTGGAACTTTGACTTTTGAGGGGTGTTTGTACTGTTCAAGCTGTCTCATATGCATTCAATGTGGCAGAGATTAGGTGAGAACCCCCTCATTAATGTGGAGGTAAAAATATTCAATTTTTTTGAGTGTTCTGGAAGTTTCCCATGGTTCCAGGTGTCTTTTGGAAACCATACGTTGATCATTTGTGCACCATGCCTCAGGTAATGCTAGCTTCTTATCTTTTACATGGGAACTGATTTCCCGCGTCGCTCTTCTCTTCTGTAGTACTTGGGATGGTCCAACTTCCTTTCTTCCATAGCCTATTGCCCCCTGGGCCTTCCTTCTAGTACATAGGCTACGCCTAGTTCGTTCTTTGCGGCCTAGTTACTTCTTGGGCTTAAGGCTTGGATGGGGACTCTTCCATTCCCCACAATAGCCCCCCACGATCTCCAGGTCATTAACATTGAAGTGGGGATCGTGGTTCGAGAAAAACAAAGCAATTATTAACTGGCATTTATGAACAGTGGTGGCGTCAAGTAATAAATGCCGCAGACACCCCCGAGCTTCTCACCTCACGATTATCAGCACGTGTTGCTGAATGGATGGTCAGATGGGCCCTTTGGAAAATGAAAAATAAGCGGGAAAGGAACTATCTCATTTGTCCCTTCCTCTCCCTCATTTTTCTCTATATAAGGAAGACCCCAAACCTCCTTCTAGGTTCCTTCTTCATTGATACCTTGCCAAAATTCCAAAAAATTTCTCTTTTTTCTCCACTATCTCCTTCTTTGAAAATCTTCAGGCGACCATCAGTGCCTCCTTTTTCTGCTTTTCCTTCCTTCTTGTTGTAAGTTCGTCTTCTTCTCTTCCTTAAGATTACCTTCATCTTTACATCTTTCTTCTTAGTTCGTTTTTTATTTTATTATTTTATAGACTTTTGTTGATAATGGGAAAATTTAAACTTATGGTTAATACCCCTGAGAGACTAGCCGAGTTTAGGAGAAGGTACAACATCCCTAATGATGTAGAAATGAGGTATTGCCTAGAATCCAAGGTAATACTCTCAAGAAAAGAAGGCACAGTGGTAATGCCACTGGTGGCCATTGTAGACGAAGGAATTAGGATTCCTGTGAGTGACCTTCTTACTAACTTTCTATGCATTTTAAGGTTTTCCCCGACCAGTGTACCCCCAATGTATTTAGGGTAGTTAGTAGTGTAGATACTCTTAATAGGAAGCTCGGCTTAAAGCTTACCGAGCATGACATTAACTATGTTTATAGTACCCAAGATAGTAAAACCTCAGGGTTTTACTTTAAAATATGGCATGGGGAGGTGAGGCTTATCTCAGGCCTTTCGGATTTCGACAAAGAGACAGAAGGAGATTAACTGATCATCTCGGGGAATTGGTACCCAAGTGGAATCTACTACCCCACAAATGCGGGTAAAGCGAGTGGGTAGATCTTATAGGAACCTCTTTATCAGTTTAATATTACAAACATATTGTTTTTAATTCCCAAGCTATCCTATACACTCTATTTAACTATTCTTTGTTTGTTTTGTTTTTTACAAAAGATCACACTTTCAAAAAGAAAAGGCAGTTAATCAATTCTACCAACCTGAACAGATTACTGCAGTCCCTGATCTATCCACATTCCGACAGTTAACTCCAAGAAGCATATATCATCCTCAGCTATTCTTCCGTATATTGGAGTTTTCAAGCCGTGGGGAAAGCCATCACCCAGATAGCCTTTACTCCCCTACATTGACGTTCAGTGCAAGGGGTACTGATGTGCATGAAATATATACAATAAAGTACTCACATATCTACATATTTAGCTTTACTTTTATGTTATTTTGTGATTGATTATATAATATCTTTGTGTTACAGGTAACAAGGGCTTTACATGGAAAGTGGGGCTAAGCCAATTGAATCAGGCCAACTTACATCCAACCAGGCATGAATTCAAGAGAAGACCAACCCAATTAAATTTAAGTCCAATTGGAGCAAGGAATCAAAGAAAATTTGCACCAAATCCAAGTCCAATTCGGATTAGGATTCCAGCCTGTACATCAGTTAATATTTTCAGCATAACTTTCGGGTCAAATGTCCAATCGAGATGATTCAAGTTGGGCTAGAAAGTTAACTTAAAGGTCTACAACTTTGTAGTTTACCAAAAGCCCAAATTCTGATATTAAATGGGCTAAAATAGTCGGTTAAGTGAAGACTAAAAATCTGGGATTTTCTCCAAACGGGAATTCAACTTGTAATAGGATTCCTTGACCTATTTAAAGGCTTTTTAGGACAAAATTCAGGGAGGCTAGTGCTAGGGCTGAGGGCTGAATGTATAGAGAGCTACAACTACTTCTTTGGTTTTCTTCCATGACAGTTAGTTTTATTTTATTTGTCTAGTTTAATGTTTAGTATTTTATTTTTGTGTTTTATTTCAATTACTATGAGTAGCTAAATTTATAATTAGGGTTGAGGATGAAACCTTGTTAAGGATTATCAGTAATATTTATGTGATTTGATTTTTCCCACAAAAGTTGTTCTTTAATGATTTAAATTGTTCTTGCTTCATATCAATTGACTAAGATGGGATTCTAGATATGAGTTCAATCATGTTTTTCTCATGATTTAGGATTTATCTTAATTAATTGAATGCTTGGTTTATTATTTCTTAATTATAAAATTGGATATCGTTTGTGATTTGTCTGTCAATGGATACAATTTATGATTTGATTTTTAGAATTGGATATATCTTGTGATTTGTTTGGCTACGGATACAATTGATGATTTGGTTTTATACTTAAGAAGCGAAGAAGAACATGCTTTTGATTTTTAAAATAAGGATTTTAATGAAGATATTTTCCATGATAGCAAGATTGATTTCTAGATTATCATGTAGTGAGTTGGGAAAAATTAATGATCATAAATATATGTTGATATGACTTACAAGGCGGATTCCAAAATCTTAATTCCTTTCCCTTGATTGTTTACATCTTTTTATTGCTTTATATCTTTGCTTAGTTTAATTATTTGTTTAGTTTATTTAATTGCAAAAACCAATTTTTATTAAACTAGATTAGGATTAATTTGGTTAAGGTTTAATTAATTTTCCTACGTTCATTCAAGTCCCTGTAGGTTCGACCTCGTTCTTGTCAACTATACTTTGGTACGGTTCGTACACTTGTGAGTACTTTAAAATTTCACAACAGGTACATTCTATCTCCTTCCGAACGTGCTCAGAGAGAAGAGGGGAGATATAGAATCAAATCTCCTCCTCCCTTCACCCCAGAAGACTTGGGAGTTACTAGTGCTACTTGCGAGTACTTTAAAATTTCACAACAGGTACATTCTATCTCCTTCCGAACGTGCTCAGAGAGAAGAGGGGAGATATAGAATCAAATCTCCTCCTCCCTTCACCCCAGAAGACTTGGGAGTTACTAGTGCTGTTCCTACTCCGGTCGATCGTCCACGGCGCCGTCGAAAGAAGAAGACGGGCAAAGCTCCTTCCCGCATCCCCTCACCAATCCGTGAAGAAACAATAATCCCGTCTGCCATCCCACAAGACGGAACTCCTACCGAGATGTCATTCCAGAGAGGACAAGTGACTCTTAGCCAACTCCTAGCCACTCCCATCGTGCCTCGAGGTTAGACGCCTCCTACTCAAACTGCCATTGCTTTTGCTACTCCCCTAGCTCCTCCAGTTACTACGGTAACTGCCACTCCTGCCCGTGAAACCAGTGCCGAGCGTAAACGTCTGAGGGGGTAGTGCTCCGACCAGCCCTTAATGGTCCCAGACTCCGAGAACTCCCCTCCTTACCTGGGCGACACCTATGTTGATGTTCCAGCCTATATCAAGGCATTCATGGTGGATGAGGAAGCACTTCCTACCACGGAGAGAGTCAGGCCTTGGAGGGAAGGCTGTGGAGGTAGAGTGGAAAATTGTGTTAGCAAGGCTCTCCTCCTTCCCGAAGACATGAAGCATTGGGCAAAATAGGATGATGAATCCTTGCTGCTCAACATGAAGAGGGAGGCCATCATGGTAAAAAACAAACCCTATACAATTTCCTTAGCGTTTTTCTTCTTCTTCTTCTTCTTATTCTTCTTTTCTAAACTTTCAAGTCTAACCATTTTTTATAACTTTTGGTAGGGATACCAATGTTCCGTGGTGATTGAGGAGAGGTTCTTGGCTACCAAAGCTAAGGTTGAAGAGCTAAGCGGTGACAACGAGGACCTCTTGAAAAAGATCTCAGATGTTATGAGCAAAGTTTTTGAATTCGAGAAGCTCTGAACCGAGGCCAAGGAGAACACCAAGGCCATCACTGAAAGGAAGGAGGCTCTAGAAAAAGAGCTACTGGAGGTGAAGAAGACTCTTGTGGAGAAGGATGCCGCACTAAAAGGCTATGTGGCAGCTGATGATGCTAAAATTTAGGAGGCTTACTACCAAGGTCAGTATAACTGTATTGCCACCGTGAAGCCTGAGGTGCAACAGAACCTGCAAGTCTACTTCTCCAAAGGATGGGCTACAGCCTTAAATAAGATGCAAGTGGAGGCTTCATCTTCTTTGAGGCAGGAGAGCAATATTCCAATCCCCCAAGAGCTTGTCATCATTCCGAGCCCTGAGATTCAGGCCATCATCAACGATGAATCTCCCATTCGTGAGGTTGGAGGGACTGGTCTTGTTGCTGTGTCGGGAGGAGAGGTGACCAGTTCTGCTACCGTGTCCACCTCCGAGGAGTCGCCCTGCGCTTAATTTCCTTCTTTTTATGTTGCTTTTAGAACATTTCTTTAGTTTGCCCGGTTTTGGGGGATTTTTCTTTGTATTTAATTTCCTTAAGTACTTTGAACTTTTATGCATAAAAATATTTCTAAGTCTTTATACATATCTATGCTTCATACTTATATTTCCCAAGCTATTTGGACGTTTGATAATTACCTTCCATAGTTTCTCCCGAAGGAGATACGTTGTTTGCTTTTCGGGATTCAAATAAACAACTTGCTTGCTTACTCTTAGAGACAACTAAAATAAGAAGTTAGGTTAGTCACTTACCCATGATATTTATAGAGATCTTTTATCACAGAGTTTATCTCCCTTGCATTGCTAGGTTTTACCTTTGCTTTCCATTAATGCCCAAGTAATTAGGTAAAACAGCAAACTTAGTTTAAACTCTATCCCCAGAAAAGATTGAGTTTAGTGCCGCGGGCTTTGTTTCTTCCTTTGCGTCAAGTCTTAATTTTGTCTTCCATTTGTGACCTTGACATCAACCCAAGAAAGCTCAATTTAAGGCCTACCTGGGGCAAATACAAGGTCTAGTACCACAGGGATCATTTTTCTTGTGCGAAATTTTAATTTTGTTCCCTGTTAGTGACTCTGGAGTCAGGCTAGGATAGGAAACTTAGCTTAAAACCTACCCGAGACAAAGACAAGGTCTAGTACCACGGGGTTTATTTCCTTTTTGTGAAGTTTCAATTTTATTTTATGTTAGTGACTCTGAAGTCAGACTAAGACAAAAAGCTCAGCTTAAAACCTCCCCGAGGCAAAGACAGGGTCTAGTACCGCGGGGTTTATTTCCTTTTTGTGATTTCAGCGTTCCGAGTCGGGTCCTCACAAGATTTATCACTACTTATTAAATTGAGACAAAATAGAATTGTAAGTAATGCATATTTTCTATATAATAATCAAAAATAATACTTCTTCAAATTAAACACATTCCATGGCCTTACTATAGGTCTTTCATCTAAGTATTCTAGTCGATAGGCCCCAACCCCAGCAATAGATGTGACCCTATAAGGCCCTTCCCAAGTTGGGCCTAGCTTTCCCATAGCAGGATCTTGGGTATTTCCCAAAACTTTTCTTAGCACCAAATCTCCTGGAATAAACTCCCTACTTTTGATACCCTTGTTGTATCCTCGGCTGATCCTCTGTTGATAATTAACCAATCTTACCAGAGCAACATCGCAGCTTTCATCTATTAGGTCAAGATGTTTGCAAAGTAGTTGATCATTCTTCTTCACTTCAAACACGTCAGTCCGAGAAGTAGGCAGCCCCGTTTCCACGGGTATTACGACTTCTGCACCGTATGTCATTGAGAAAGGAGTTTCTCTAGTGGAACGTCGTGGAGTAGTTCGGTACGCCCATAGCACGCTTGGAAGCTCTTTCGTCCATCGTCCCTTTGAATCTTCTAGCCTTTTCTTCAAACCATTCACAATAGACTTATTGGTCTCTTCAGCCTATCCATTGCTTTGTGGATAAGACGTGGTAGAACACTTGTTGGTAATTCCTAATTCCAAGCAATACCGCCGAAAAGCCTTGATATCAAGCTGCAGTCCATTGTCCGATATAAAATTTCAGCACACCAAATCGCATCACGATATTTTTCCATACGAACCTCTTAACATTTGTATCTCAGATATTGGCCAGGGGCTCGACCTCCACCCACTTGGTGAAATAATCTGTCCCTACTGGGAACCATCTTCTACTATCCGTCGCCTTTGAAAAAGGTCCCACTATATCTAGCCTTTACTGGGTAAACGGTCACGGGCTGGATATAGGATTGAGAAGACACTTAAGCTTATGGATGCTAGGAGTAAATCTTTGACATTGATCGCATTTTTTGGAGAACTCCAGTGCTTGTTTCTACATACTCAGCCACCAATACCCCTGAGTGAGGGCTCGGCGCACCAATGACGTGCCTCCCGTATGACTTCCACATATTCCTTCATGTAATTCTTCTAGAAGTACTTCAACTACCTTGGGATGCACACAAAGCAAATAAGGCCCTGAATATGACCTTTTGTACAATTTCCCTTCTTCAGACACCCAATACCGTGGAGACCTATGTCTGATCCGCTCAGCATCTTTCCTATCCTCGGGCAGAATTCCATTTCAGAGGTAGGCTACAAAAGGATCCATCCAACTCACGGATGGATGTATACTTAAGATGAAATCCCTATTTGAAGGAGTAACGCTAGAAAAAGGTAAGAGCTCAACTGGTACAATCTTCGGAAGAGGATCTGCCACTGAGGAAGCTAAAGTAGCTAGAGAGTTGGCATGACTGTTGTTGCCCCTAGATATTTGTAAGATCTCCACCTTCTTAAATTGATGTTTTAGTATCCCGACCTCTTTTAAGTAGCTCATCATTCTTTGATCCTTAGCTTCAAACTCGCCATAAATCTGACTAACAACCAGCCAAGAATCACAGTGTAGTTGTACTTTGTCTGCCCCCACATGTCTAGACATCCTAAGCCTCGCGAGGAGAGCTTCGTACTCTGTTTCATTATTTGACACTAGGAAGCCCAATCTGAATGACTTCTCCACTTTGATTCCTTCCGGAGGGATCAATATGATACCTACTCTTGCTCCTTGGCAGTTCGATGTCGCATCCATATACACTTGCCATATTCTTTCTCGGGGTTATACTATCTTGCTTCCCTCTACTTGCAAAATTTCAAGATGCCTGAGAGTGAATTCTGCAACGAAATCTGCTAAGACTTGACCTTTGATAGAGGTTCGGGGCCTATACTAAATATCAAAAGCTCCTAAAGAGGCACCCCACTTGGCTATCCTCCCCGTGAAGTCTGACCTCCTAAGTAATGCCTGTAAAGGATGCCCGGTCAACACAACTACTGTATAAGCTTGAAAGTAATGGGGCAACTTCCATACAATATGGATTATTGCTAGCGCAGGTTTCTCCAAGGGTAGGTAATGCATTTCAGCTTCCACAAGGGTCTTACTGATATAAAAGATTGGTTTTTGAGCTCCCTGATCCAGCGTTAACAAGATCGCACTTACCGCGTGATCTGTCATAGCCAGATACATATATAGTGTTTCTCCAAGTACCGGTCTTGACATAACGGGAGCCCAAAACAAGTATAATTTAAGCTCATCGAATGCTTGCTAGCACTCAGCCATCCATTAAAAGTCTTTCTATTTCTTCAACAGTTGGAAGAAAGGCCGACACTTATCTGCGGACCATGAAATGAAACAATTAATAGCCGCAAGCATCCCGATAAGTTGTTGGACCTCCTTAGGGATCCTTGGAGAATTCAAATTTTGCAAGGCTACAATCTAATCCGGGTTAACTTCAATACCTTGGTGAGTTACCAAATACCCCAGAAACTTTCCCGAGCTGACCCCAAAGGCACACTTAGAGGCATTCAACTTCAAACGGTGCTTCCACAATGTCTCAAAAGTTTCTGCAAGATTAGTGAGGTGATCCTCCACGACCTTACTCTTTACTATCATGTCATCTATATAGGCCTCCATATTTCTACCTAATTGCTCTTTGAACATCTTAGTAACCATTCTTTGATAGGTGGACCTTGCATTCTTCAATCAGAATGGCATGACTTTGTAATGGAAATTACCTACAAGGGTAATGAAAGAGGTTTTCTCCTAGTCCTTGGGGGCTAAAGCTATCTGATGGTACCCTTAGAAAGCATCAAGAATACTCATCCTGGGGTACCCAAAAGTTGCATCAACAAGCTGGTCTATCTTAGGCACTGGAAAATGATCTTTTGGACATGCCTTGTTTAGATCTGTGAAGTCTACACACACTCACCACTTTCCATTATTCTTTTTCACCATTACCGTATTAGCTAACCACTCGGGATAATAGACCTCCTTAATTGCCCCAGCTTCTTTGAGTCTATCCACCTCTTCCTTCACCACCCCAACATGTATATCCAAGGACCTACAAGGTCTCTGCTTCTTCGGCAAACATCGAGAGTCAACGTTAAGCTGATGACAAATAAATTCTAGATCTACTCTAGTTGCTTCATACGGACTCCACGCAAATACATCTAGATTGCTTACTAAAAACAAAATTAACTCTACTTTCTCTAAGATAGGGAGGCTAGCTCCTATTTGGAAGTACTTATCCCTAAGGTCGATGTGTATTTTCTCCAATCGATCACAGGTGTCCTCAGGTGGAAACTATAGCTGCTACAAGTGATTTGTTGGTCCAGACTTTCCTTCCTGCCTATGCCCACGGCGGCTATCTTGCATCTCTGTGCCATACTTTGGTCTTCGTGTACTTCTACAATGCCTCACTTGATCGGGAATTTTACCTTCTGATGCAAAGATGAAGGTACTGCACCCATGGAATGGATCCAAAGGCATCCAAGGATTGCTGTATAAAGGGAATATGAGTTTACTACTATAAAGTTGACCATCTCCTTTCTTCCTTCCACCTCCACGAGAAGAGTCACCTGTCTAGCTGGCGTAACAACATTTCCGTCAAAGGCTGCCAAGGGACTATCATACTTTATCAAATTCTCAGGAGTAAGTCCTAACCTTTCATATAGGTTAGGGTACATTATCCCTGCCCCGCTTCCTTAATCTATCATAACTCTTCTGACATCAAAGCCCCCAATCTGCAGTGTTACTATCAGTGCATCTTCATGGGGCTAAACAATATCCTTGAGGCCTCTTCTCGTAAAGTCAATGCTTTCATCTTCCTAATGTCCCTTTTTGGGTATGGGGACTTCCAGCTTTGAGTCAGAAGCTGAGTTTACGACCAATACCCTAGGTGGGGTTTTCATAGTCTCAACCCGCTTCCTAGCTGTATGTATTACCCCTATGAGCCCTCGAGCTAAGGTCAAAGTCCTTGTGGTGGTAGCCCCTTTCAGGTCTTGTGGGCAAGAGTCTTCCCGTACCAAGAATTCGCCCAAGTAACTTGCCTCCTCGAGCTAGCGCAAGTGGTCTTTTAGGGTTCGGCAATCCTCAGTTGTGTGCCCTTGGTCTCGATGATATGAACAGTAAAGGCTTTGGTTTCTTCTTGTAACATCCCCACTCATCTTGTTCGGCCAGCGAAAGTATGGCTCGTTCTTTATTTTTTCCACAATTCGGTATACAGGCTCTTTGTACAATGAACTAATCATTTTTTACCTTAGCTTCTGAGCCTGAGGGAAAAAGTCCGTTCGAGGTCGGGGAGCTTGATCTGCCTTAAACTCTTTCTTTTTCGCGACGAGTACTTTAGCTTTGGCCTTATCTTGCAACAAGTCATCTTCCAATCTCCTATACTCCAATACCCACTCCATTAATTTGTTCATATCTGTAACTAGCTTCAAGGCTAGCAAAACCCTCAAGTCATAATCAATAGGGAGCCCCACCTTAAAGGTATCAGCCACAATTCCTCCATTATCTCCCCTGATCTAATTGTATAATTCCCAGTAGCAATCTGAATAGGCTCTGAGGTTTTCCCCCTCCTTCATTGCCATTGTAAAGAGTGAGGCAAAAGGCTTCGGGGTTCTACTGCATGTCACAAATATCGCCGCGAAGGCTCTAATTAGCTCGTCGTATCCTCAGACAAACACTTTTTCCAACCCATCGAACCATCTCATAGCTATTGGCCCAAGCTGGAAAGGAATATCTTACACATCAGGGCTTCGTTTTTAGAGTATATGGAAAGGAATATCTCTTCTAAGAACGAGGACTGAGATATTTGGTGCAAAGCCTTACCCATGGCATCATCACTGGAAACTTGTGGCATCGTAGGAACTCAGGAGTGAGGGATCATCGAGCACAAAGGAATTGACCCTTTAAGCTTCTCTTTGTCTTGCTCTTCCCTTCTATTTTTGTGATGAGGTGGAAAGATTGTCCTCTCCCTATGGGGAGACTGCCTTCGTTCCCCATGGGGATGGGGTGGTCTCCTGTCTCTCTTCCTATTCCTATCATCCACCACGCGTTCATCTCCTCGGGAGTGACTGAGTGCTGGACTTGGTCCTCTCCAATGATGAAGCTCCTTGTTTTTGCGGCAAAGCAACTCTTTGTCCCTCTCTGCCTCCCTTTATAGCAAAGCCACTTGCTCCTTTAACCTTTCCACTTCCCCTTCCCTATTAGAGTAGGACGGACCTTCTGTATTGGTAGCAGACCTTTCTTCTTGCGGAGGTGGGCTAGGTTGTTGTTGGGCCTCCTTGTAAACTTCAGATCTCACACGTCGATCCATATGGACAGATTCTTCTGAAATGCTTGGTCGTTCCAGGTGAGCGGGACTACTCCAAGATAGATTCGCCATGGTTCAGAAAAAAACAAAAAATAAAAAACAAAAAAACAAAAAAACAAATCAACTCTTGAGCCTTTTGCTTAATAGAGTTTTCCCACAGATGGCGTCAATTGTGGGTGGACATAAACTAGTCCCCGTGGTGCTCTCTACGGATTACCACTATAATGTCTCACGCAACCTACTTATAAATGTACTATAGGGAATAAACACTCCAAAATGGGAAACTCAAACAGTTGATTTCATTGTCCACCTATATTTCTACTATTGCTCAAGTGTTACAACAGGAAACTTCTCTTGTTCCCGTGGTGTTACACATGCTTTTTCTCTCTCTGTTTCTCTTTTAGACATTTCCCTCCTTCTTATTCTTCCCCCCAAAAGAGCTCCCCTTCCATTTTCCCATCTCCCCCTCTTTATAGTTACATTCCTTGTTCTTATCTCTACAACTGTCTTATTGCCAGCCAAATTCTCAAGGATATTTTCCTTTACTTTATCGGTTTCCTCCCCTCCCTTATCCTGAAACTCTGACTTTTTGGGGGGGGGGGGGGGGGGGGGGGGTGTTTGTATTGTTCAGGCTATCTCATATGCATTCAATGCAGCAGAGATTAGGTGAGAACCCCCTCATTAATGCGGAAGTAAAAATCTTCAATCTTCTTGAGTATTCTGGAAGTTTCCCGTGGTTCCAAGCGTCTTCTGAAAACCATACGTGGATCATCTGTGCAGCATGCCTCAGGTAATGCTAGCTTCTTACCTTTTCCACAAGAACTGCTTTCCCGTTGCTCTCCTCTTCCATAGTACTTGGGATGGTCTAGCTTCCTTTCTTCCATAGCCCATTGCCCCCTGGGCCTTCCTTCTAATACATAGGCTAGGCCCAGTTTGTTCTCTATGGCCTAGTTACTTCTTAGGCTTAAAGCCTGGATGGGGACTATTCTACTCCCCACAAACACATTTGTAATGCTTTGTCAAGAGAGGCATAACAATTTTACTTTTATTTTTTTGATAGGAACAATTTTACTTTGTTTTGCTACTACAACATCATTAAGCTTCTTCTTTTAAAAATAATAATAATAATGAGGCTAAGCATTGGCTGCTTAAAAATAACCAAGAATACCCTAGAGGACTAGTGTATTTCCCATTGTTAGAGGTTAATTTTTCTGAATCTAAATACAACAAGCCTAACGAAATAAACTTCATGTATTTTATTTACCAAAAAAAAATAATTCATGTATTTCGAATCCAAAACACTACCCAAAGCTCCAATGGCTCAGAATCAGGCAAAGTGGGTTTTGTCGCTAAAAGATAAAGCTCGAAACTACAAAATACCAAAGGCCAAGTGAAGTCCATTTGATGGACCCAGCAACATCAAGTGCTGATTTAATGATCTAGCAAAATTAGTGGGTTCTAGAGGGAAAAATACACCATGTTACGGGTGTATGCTTCTGTGAGGGGGAGGAAGCATACACCCATAACAGGTGTACTTACTCGTTCTAGAGGCGGGATTTTTTAGAAAATAACTACAAAACCCAAACAATATTATTAGTTAGGCAACGTTTCAAACATATTGCATTTCTAACAATTCGACTTCAGAGGAGTCGATTTTACTGTTCATATCGCCTATTTGCCAGTTGAAGAAGCCACATAGACAAAGAAATCGAGTCCTTTGGACTCATTTCTTATACACAGAAACCGACTTCACTAGAGTCGTTTTCTATACAAAGAAATCGACTTCAGTGAAGTCTATTTCTTTGTGTAGAAATCGACTTCAGTGAAGTCGATTTCTTTGTACAGAAACCGACTCCAGTGAAGTCGGTTTCTATGTATAGAAAACGACTCCACTGAAGTCGATTTCCTAGTCTCGTCAATCCATCCCACAGCACCATCAGTCTCGTCCCACAGGCTGAACAGGTCACGTGGAGGGAACAGAAAATCGATTTTAGAGTACTCGATTTTTGTCAATGGCCCCCGTCCCTCCACGTGTTGCCATAGGTCCCAGCTGGAACCTATTCTACTCCTTACCGTGGGGCACCTTCTTAAGACTCTTAAAAGAAACAACTCTCTACTCTTAAAGAAACTTAGTACCTCATTTCGTAAAAAACAGGTACCTCATTTCCTAAACACTCATCTCACATAAACACTTTCAGGTAATGTTTTTACAATATTATTTGCTAGTTTTTTTTGAAGAAAATATTTAGAACATATTAGAAAAAGTTTTGTTTTTGTTATTTGTTACATATTGTGATTATTTGCTAGTTTTTTTTTTTTTTTAATTAATATTAGAACATATTAGGAAAAGTTTTGTTTTTGTTATTTGTTAGTGTAAATATTGTGATTATTTGCTAGTTTTTTTTTTTTTTTTTAATTAATATTAGGACACATTTATATAAGATCATGAATCTACTTAAGAAAAAATAATGACTAGTAATATTATGATTAATTATTGGGAATATTTTTTGAAGAAAATATTTAGAACATATTAGGAAAAGTTTTGTTTTTGTTATTTGTTACATATTGTGATTATTTGCTAGTTTTTATTTTTTATTTTTTAATTAATATTAGAACATATTAGGAAAAGTTTTGTTTTTGTTATTTGTTAGTGTAAATATTGTGATTATTTGTTAGTTTTTATTTTTATTTTTATTTTTTTATAATTAATATTAGGACACATTTATATAAGATCATGAATCTACTTAAGAAAAAATATCTATAATGACTAATAATATTATGATTAATTATTGGGAATATTTAGTACATAATTGTGATTAAATTACAACATATTGGGAATTTTTTTTTTTGTTAGTGTAAATATTGTGATTAAATTGTTTGCTATGTTTTTTTTAAAAAAATTAATATTGTGATTATAGGGAATATTTAGTACGAAATATTGTGATTATTATGTTATTACTCACCGTTTGGGAATATTTGTTTTGTTTGTTAGTGTAAATATTGTTGGCATTTCATACGCAAAGTTGTGTGATTGATGTTGATTGAGCGTTATAAATTTGTCACTAACACAATTGCACTTGATGATCTATAGGTTGACAATGATCCATATAAATATATACTACGGTGGACCCCTTAGCAGTGCCAACCCTTATGACGGATGCTCATTTCAAGGTCCGGGTATCCAGTGCTGCTATATGATGATACGCTGTAAGTTAAAGACCCTGAATGAGCTGAAAGTAAAAATTATGGAAGAGTTGCAAGTGAACCCTACTTTACATGACATACATATTACTTTCCGTTCTCCATATGAAGTCCTCAATCAATGCATTAATTACAGAAATATGGCGATAACAGAGGACAAACATGTGAAATTCATGTTTAGTAAGATGCAGAAATGGGAACAAGCAGCAGATTTTGAGTTATACGTCACTTTGGAGCCGCGTGCGGAAGTCAGCGTAGAGGAAGAAATTGTTCAAACAACTACATCTCTACAGTTTGCAGTCCTAGATGATCGATGCACCACATTGGGAGGCTATACACCCCCTTTTCAAGAGACACCAGCAACAATTGAGAGCGAACCTGGAAATAGATATGAAGATCAATTTTGTACACATAGAGGTGAATCCTCTACAGTTCCAGTAGTTGAAGATGAAGACGAAGACTGTGTTGGGAAAGATGTTGACGATAGAGATGAGTACGAAGAGAGGATTGACAATGGCGACTTTGACAGGGGTCTTGATGACCATGAAATTGCTCCCATTCTTCATGTTGATGATATGGCTGAATGTAATGAAGATGATGCGAACGCTAATGTTAGAGTTCAACATGTTACAAATACGACCCCCGTTTATGAACCTCCTGCCTCATCATTTTATGAAAATACTTGGGAAAATATGGTTGATCCTGAAGTTGATCAGCAAGCATTTGGTTCTTCTTGGAATGCAGACATGAATTTTGCGAAAGGGTTGATTTTTGCGAATAAAGAGTGAAACGTGCATTAACAATTTACGCCGCAAAGCATAACAGAAACATTATCACTAGTAGGTCGACCAAAAGTAGACTGGCTATGAAATGCGTCGATGAGTCATGCATATGGTACGTTGGGGCAGTCGAGAAGCCTGAATATGGACTATGGATGGTCACATCTTATAAGGGTCCTCACAGTTGTGTACCCCTTGCCACGGCCCTTGATGGTAGAATGATGGATTGTAATTTTCTTACAGCAGAATTTGTTCCATTGTTGCAAGAAAAACACACGGCAACAATTTATCACCTCAGAGATTTCATTAAAGGGAAGTATTATGGGCATAAGCTTTCTTACTATAAGATATGGGATGCGAAACAACGAGCTATTGCAAAGATATTTGGGGATTGGGAAGAGTCTTACCAAAGGTTGAGAAAGTTATTGTTGGCATACTTGGATCAAGAACCTGGCACCCGGTTCTGGTGTCACACCATACCTAGGGACGAGTTCGGTGATACAATATTGCGCTATGTATTTTGGGCTTTCACTCCATGCATTGAAGGATTTAGACATTGTAAGCCAGTGATCAGTATTGATGGGACCCATTTGTATGGTAAATATCGAGGGGTGTTGTTGATTGCAATGGCCACCGATGCCAATAACAAGGTTTTGCCTCTCGCCTTTGCCGTTGTGGACAAAGAGTCAGGGCCTAGTTGGAGGTGGTTTTTAGAACGCCTCAGGAATGCACTGGGGGATGTGATAGCAGATAAGGACATCTGCATAATTTCTGACCGACATAAGGGTATTCAAAATGCAATTGCAAATTGGCCTAGAGATGATGATGGACGAGTACGAGTAGTTCACAGATATTGCCTTCGACATGTTGCTAGCAACTTCAACACGCATTTTCAGGACGCCACTTTAAAGTCATTGGCCTTGCAAGCGGGGTATGCTACTCAGGAAGCTAAATTTGAGTTGTACATGCAACCTATCAAGGAAGCCGAGATCGAGGCCCTTAGGAAGAAACAGAGAACCGAGCGGCAGGAAAGTGAGCCTGACTCATCCATCATGCCATACACATATCTAATGAAAGAGGATTTACAAATGTGGACCCAGCTATATGATGGTGGATACCGTTATGGGGCTATGACAACCAATGTCTCGGAGTGCTTCAATGGAGTACTCAAAGGTGCCCGTGGCCTACCCATTGCTGCAATGGTTGAATTCACTTGGAGCAAACTTGTTGCGTATTTCCATGATCGACACAAAGAAATTACTCATGATCTCTCAAATGCCAAGGTATGGAGTAAATATGCCTTAGAAATCTATGGAAAAAACCTGCAAAAATCTATTTCACACCAAATAGCAGCGTATAATAATCAGAATGGTATATATCAAGTAATTACTGCATACAACATTAATAGCTCTGGAGGGGGACACCATAGTCATGAAGTAAACCTAATAGCCAGAACATGTCGTTGTGGAAAGTGGCAAAATCGAAAGATCCCTTGTTCTCATGCAATTAAAGCTCTTTAGCACTTGGGGCAAGATGCGACTACATATATTGACCCATGTTATAGTTTGGAGAACTCCATTCGCACCTACTCACATCCATTTGTGGTGCCAATGTCAGATACATTGTGGAGGGATGTGGACGGTCCAAAGTGGGTGCCTGACCCAAACCTGTTGCGGGGCAAAGGTCGACTTGTGGCATCTAGGATATGGAATGAGATGGATGGGGTTCGGCAAGAACCAGGAACCCGGAGGCCAGATTCTGACTTGAGGGAGATTCAACAAAAGCAGAGCTGTGGTCATCAACATGGGCATAACCGTAGAAGATGTCCGCTTTCCCGTGGGGCTTCGACAAGCGGTAATGATCCAAACTAGGTAAGTGATGCTTTCATATAAAATGCCATGATGGACATCAATTAAATGTTGTTGCCTTGATTTTAGCATATTTAAATTAGAAAATGGCTAGATATTAAAACCAATCTTGCATGTATAAAACCAATGATTTTAGGGCTACTAGTAGAATTTCTAAAATTTATTTCATATCTAATCCACTTCAACCTATTCCACCCACCACCAAAAGAAATAACCCAAAATAAAAATAACAAAAAAATTCAATTCTTCATTGTACTTTCAAACAACAAATTAGTATCTTCCATGATCCATGCCAAATTTGTTGTATAGAACTGCAGGAATTGCCAAAAGTGCCATAAATTTATATTGTTCAGAGCAGAAGGCATTGCAATGTAGTACATTGATTGCTGAGCATATTTATACCACAAAAATTAGGAAATAGGTATCAACAGAGCAAGAAACTCACTGACTATTACAAATTAAGACAAAACATAACAGGTACTCTAGGGATGCTTTTATATAAAATGCCATGATTGTATCAATTAGCCAAGTTGCATAGATTAGTGCGTATGTTTTGGCTTTTGGTATCTAACAACAATATTTGAATTTTTGTCAGGCATACAGATACTCGCTTTTGGACTGGCATTGTAGATGTAAATTGAGGTTCTCTTTATTGTGTATTTGAACTTACTACTACGTTGTATGCGGACAATTATTACTACTATGTTGTATGCGGACAATTATTATTTTGTTTATCATTGAATGAACTTGTAATCGAAGTATTCTATATCTAATGAATTATCATTGGATAATTTAATGAACTTGTTTTTCCTATTTTGTGTGAAAGAGAGACTTAAAATTATGTTGAGGAACTGAATTTGTCATTTTGTCTCAACGATTTGATTGTGGGCAATGTTTTTGCCACTGGTAGAAGGGGCTTTGGTGAATATAGTGATACAACAGCTATGGCGGGAGATTTCAGCGAGCGGGTGTTACTTTGACAAACTGTTAGAAATTGAAAGTCTTTCCTTTGGGTGGATGTATTTTTTCCTGAGCTAAAAAGATTTAGGATTGCAGGATCATATGTTAAAAAATGTGTTTATTAGAGCAACACCTGATACACTTTGATCTTATATTAAGAACCAGATTCAAAAGGCTTGAACTATTGAACCTACACCAAAGAACACAAGAGAAATAAGCAATGCAAATTTACGTACTGGTATAGAATGAACCATCAACAGGCAGATCTATATATCAGTTGTGTGTATATATATATATATATATGTAGCAGCTGATTTGAATACTCCCAAATACTTTAGCCAATATGTTGTTAGAGGACTTGTTCAAGCAACACAATTTTAGAAATAAAACAACGATTCTTTCTAAGGCTACTTTCTAAGGCAACATAAACAAGAGCTTTTCCTACGTAACCAACCACGCTTAAATAGTAATAGGTGCATTTCATGCAACTTACTCTTTTTCAACTTACACTTAAATAGTAATAACTGAAGAAGAAGAATGAAAAAGGAGAGAAGAAGTATATTATATTATTATGGAGGGGAGATTTTTTTAAGGTTTGGACAATGAAGCATTATATTTTAAAAGTGGGATGAGATGAGACATGAGAGTGACAGTTGACAGGTGAATTAAGAGAAAAATAAATGAAAAGAAAAAGAATTTTTTTTTAAAATTTTTGTTGAGTTAATATTTTATATAATAAATGTTACCTTTACAATGTTTTACAATAATTTCATAATAAGTTTAGTTGTTAAGTTATTAGAAATTGTTTTAGGATGAAAAAAAAAATGTATATGTATGTGTGTGTGTATATATATATATATATATATAATTTGGGATTAAAAAAAATTATTGTTACATTAGACAATTATTTGCAATTATGTGGCGGTGGCAGTGGTAGTGGTAGTGGCGATTGCAGAGTCGAGGGCAGGGGCGGTTATGGTTGCGGTGGTTGTGATTATTGTTTATTGTAGTGGATATATCATTTTATTGTAGTAGATATCTCTATACTACTATTTAAGGGGCTGCACCTGTTTGGACCAGATTTTTTTAATTCCAAAATACCCCTATTTCCCTAAGTTTAAGTAGAGACAAAACTAAAGAATAATTTGGTAAAACTACATCTTTTAACTCTTGCAAAAACATTGCCTATAAAATAGGATTGAAAAGTTCCAATAACCCACCGTTCCCCTCAAAAAATAATTCCACAAAAAAAAAAAAAAAAAACCTTCCCACAATCCCAATTCCCACTACCCATTTTTCTAGGGGGGGGGGGGGGGGGGGGGGGGGGAACCCACGTATAATTCAAAACATACAACCAACCAGGTATTCAATCTTACCACCTTCACACCTCTCTCTCAAAAAATAAAAACTCAAATCTATCCACAAATGGGGTATGTAATAAATTTGAAACTTTTACATATGAAAATTTTGATGGCCATGGTGTATATGGTTTTTTTTTTTTTTTTGTTAATGAGATTAGAATTTGATGGATAAATTTTGCCAATTGGTAATAGTTAAACTTGCAGTAACTTATATTATAAAAAGTCTAAATTTAGAGTTTTTTTTTTTTGGCCAAAGAGGTGGGTTAAAACTTTAAAACGTTTCTTAATTTTAAGGTAGTGGGGTTGTGTTTTAGTAGTTAGAGGAAGAGTTTTTTCAAAAAAATAGGTAACTGTGTAACTGCAGGGTTAGTGGAAGATAATTTTTTTACTCTTTTTTAGGAAGTGGGGATAGTTCCTAAAAACACTACATATAAGACCATGTTAATTCTACTGCTTACCAAAAACACAAACCGTTCCTATCAAAAAAAGAAAAGAAAAAAAAAAGACTTAATTGTTCTTCTGCATCTACATCTTTCAGTGACAATTGAGACAAAGTGTGTGTGTGTTTGTATAAAAAATAAGAATGGCTGGTGAAGAAGAGGGTCCTGCAATCATTATCGATCTCGGGACTACGTACTCATGCGTGGCAGTGTGGCAACGTGATCGTGTGGACATAATAACCAAGGAGCAGGGCAACAGAATGATGCCTTCCTACGTTGCCTTCACTAACAATGAGCGCTTGATAGGTGATGTTGCCAAGAACCAAGTTGCTAGGAGTTCTACCAACTCCATCTTTGGTACTCTTCTCCATACAATTTTTTTTTTTTTTGAAATAGAAGTAACATACATGTGTATGAATTAAAGAAGCAAATTGAAAGTATGACTTCAAATATAAAAGATTACGTGTTACTGACCCTAACTAATTTATTGAGAATTCATGTTGTTGTTAGTTTTTACACTGCATCCAACTCATCAACTTGACAAAATTGACTTAAATCATTTTTTTATTTTTATTTTTATGTTGGCTTGATTTTTTTTTTTTTTGGTTTTTGTTTATGTTTTTAGCCTTGACATATACTATTTCTGCATATGATATGTGTTCTGCTTGCATGAGAAAATAACAATGAAATCAACTTGACAAAATTTACTAAACAAAATTTTTTTGTGGATTGATGAGTTAGGTTGGGTTGAATTTTTTTTGTTTGTTTGTTTTGTTTTTAGCCTTGACATATACTACTACATATGATATGTGTTTTGATTGCATGAGAAAAGAAAAATGAAATTAACTTGACAAAATTTACTTAACTCAATATTTTTGTGGATTAATAATGGGTTAAGTTGGGTTGAATTTTTTTTTTAGCCTTCACATATACTGCTTTGTGTTTTGGTTGCATGATAGAAGAAAAGTGAAACATTGGTTAATTTTTTGTTCTCATGCATCCACCAATATAAGAATATATTTATACACACTTTTTACATTTTCCATTATAATGCATTTGTGGGTGAAATAATTTTTTCATCATACCCCTAGATTTTTTGTGATTGAAAAATGTAATAATTTCAAATTATAATGGATGCAAATTATTAAATTTTGAAAGAGATTAAATGGTACTCTACCATTAATCCACCCTCTCACAAATCACGATTAGGTAACTCTCTTTCCTCTCATGCTCTCTTACTTTTAATTTCATTTTTAGTTTTTTTACTTTTTATTTTGTGAGTCATATTGATATAATTTTTCTAAAGGTTATTTTTTATTTATGTATTTTGACAGAGAGAAGACACATTTTGAAAGAGACTATTATTGAGTGATTAGATTGATTGCGGAATAGTTGACGATGGTGATGAATCTGAGACACGATGTTACATAAGCCCTTATTAAAAAGCCTAGATGAATGCAAAGGAGTATGAGACATCTAATTTTTTATTTTTATATCTTCATCTCCTATCTACTGTTGTTGACTTATATTCTTTGTTGGATTTCGTAAGGAAAAAAAATTGTAATTCTTTTTATTTATAAGTTATGGTTTTTTTTTTCTTTTCTTTCAGCAGGTTGGGGATCCCAAAATTTTTTCTTTCAATATGACTATTGTTGGGTCTCTACTAGATTACCAACTTCATGCATCTTCTTATTCTTTTTTTCCCCTCAAATGGAGTTGTCACATGTATAAACAATTCACAATTATTTTTTTGAGAAACAAAAATATAGAAGACATCAAATAAGTAAAAAAAATCCTCATCGCACCTACTTTGCCCATGAGATGAGGCTCTTTTTTTTTCTTTTCTTTTTTCTTTTGGTTATAGTATAATAATTTTTTATTCATTCATCTCTTCTAATGTTATAAATTTTAGAGGCTCACCAATCAAATAATTTCCAATGGTGAAAAATTAGCAATTTAGGATGTACAAATACTACTATAGAGACTCAAACATTTGTAAGTAAATAAAAATTGAACCAAATACTCATAGAGAATCAAACAACAGCAATATATATTACTATAGTAATTCCAAATTATAATAGATGCAAATTAGGTTCACTCTCTCACTAACCCATTTTTTCAAAGCAACTATACGTTTACTATTTTTTAAAAAAAAACATAAAAACAAGTTAAACAACCCCACTTTGTTTTTTTTTTTTTTTTTTTTTTTTTTTAAAGCATCCTAACATTTATCTTCCTATCAATTTTTCTTTTAAAAAAAAACATCCTCAAGTTTATCCAAAAACAAAAACTAAATAGATATATACGTTTATCTTCCAATCAATTTAAAAAAAAAATCCTCAAGTTTATCCAAAAAAAAAAAAAAAAACTAAATAGATACTAACCTCTGAGCACTTCATAGAAAACTAAATGCGCGTGCTCAGAGGCTAGTAATATTTTATTATAGTAGATATATTATATTTTAAAAGTGGGATGAGATGAGACATGAGAGTGATAGTTGGCAGGTAAATTAAGAGAAAGATAAAAGAAAAGGAAAAGAAATTATTTTTAAAATTTTTGTTGAGTTAATATTTTATATAATAAATGTTACCTTTACAATGTTTTACAATAATTTCATAATAAGTTCAGTTGTTAAGTTATTAGAAAATTGTTTTAGGCCGAAAAAAAAATGTATACGTGTGTGTGTGTGTATATAATTTGGGATTAAATTATTGTTACATTAGACGATTATTTGCAATTATGTGGTGGTGGCGGTGGCAGTGGTAGTGGTAGTGGCGATTGCAGAGTCGGGGGTAGAGGCGGTTATGGTTGTGGTGGTTGTGATTGTTGTTTATTGTAGTGGATATATTATTTTATTATAGTAGATATATTATTTTATTGTGTTGTTTATATTATTTTATTGTATTGAAAACTAAAATAAAACCACTGATATTGGATGTTTTGTAAAATGAAAAGGTAAAATAAATAAAGTAGTTTTTTTGTAGTGCCAAATAGCTAAAATTATGGCTCCACCAATGTGGATGCCCTTATGGGGTCTATTTAATAAAAAAAATTAGTATAAATTGATAAGGTGACTAAAAATATTACTAAAATAATAAGTGAAATTCAAAAAATTAGTTTTATTGTCTCTACACCCTATAAAATTGGTCAAAAAACTGACATAAAACAAAATGATTTGACATAAAGCTATATCTTATATTTCAGCTTATTGATTTCTCATGTGATTTGGCATAAAGCAAACTGATTTGTCATGTGACCTAATGCTTGTTTAGGAAAACTTATAATTCAATTTATTGCTTATTTTTACTATTACTTGTGGGTTCCAAGATTGCAGGTTGGAATGAATCAGGTCATAGCAAACAAAGTTTTGAAAGATTCCCTGGACAAGATAATGATTAATGTGCTAGTAGATAAGGCACGTGTAAAATAAGCACACTAAAAGTTAATACAATTGCGTTTGTGGCCATAGCTATGCAAGTTGACATATCATCTTTAGTGTTTTCTGGGAAATTAAAAGAGCACTAGCCGCGAACTCACGTGTTGCGCGTGATAATTATTTTTATGGTGGTTTTATTAAAAAAAAATTTACAATTTAAACTAATCTAATAATGAGTAATGTATTTCGTAATTATATTTTTTATTTATTATAGGAACAATCATAAATGCAAAATAGGAACAATCCAAAACACCAAAAAAACGTAAACTAAAAAAAATTGATAAAACTTAACAATGATTAATTGAACCAATATTATGATAAAATTTTGTTTTTGATAATCTATTAAGGTTATTTTTTTTGTAGAAATTATAATTTCAGCCACCCAAAACATATTATCAAATAAACAATTATTATCAAAATCTAAGAATTAAATTTCTATACATGCATTGTTATAAAATAATAATAATTAAAATAAAATTGCAAAAGTTAAAATTTGTCACCTATCCGATTATTTTCGTTTGGTTAACCTTTGCTTTTCTTTAAATGAATTGCATTATAGAATATTTCTAATACAACTATTAAGAGTACTTTGTCCACCACAAAGGATTAGAAAATAAACAAAAATTAGTAAAGTCTTATAGTTTAACATTTAAATTGAGTACTATAAAAAATCATGCATGTAACAGAATAAATACCAAATTATCAAAATTATGTTATGTAATAGAATAATATTATATTTTTATATGCTATATTTAATTCTTTAGAATGCAATAGGATAACATTTAACAATCAAAGAAAAAAAAGAAAAAGAAAAACAATAATAACAATTTAAAAAATAAAACTAAATCGCATTAACCCAAAATAGAGTTTTAAAGAATATAAAAAATTATCAACCTAAAGTAGAGATGCAAGAAAAAAAAATCCACCAAAAAATTTAAAGAGAGAGAGAGAGAGAGAGAGAGAGAGGGAGAGGGAGAGAGAGAGAAAACCATTTTTTTTGTGAGGGAAAACTATGCAAAGAATAAAAGAGATAGTGACAAATTTATAGTAAGAGTATGTGAATAAGAAGAGACAAAAATAAAGGAAGAGGAAGGGAAATAGGAAGAATAATATTAATGTTGAAGGTAGTGGGGAGATGAAAAGGTAAAGAAGGGAGAAAGATTGAAGAGGTAGTGGGGAGATGAAATGGTAAGGAAAAGAGAAAGGTTGAAAAGGTGTAAATATTAAAAATAAATAAATGTTAAAAACAATTATAGGAAAATTGGGAAAAAAAAAAAAAACCCTAAAGCTTGAAATGCTTCAACTTTTTTTTTTCTTCCTTTAAGTTGAAAAAGCTCATACAAAACCCTAAAACTGAACTGAAAAGGCTTTGAGTTGAGCTTGATAGTGGAACTAAATAAATAAGAGTTGGGCTGGATTAATTATACAGATTTATTATAGGGTGATAGTGGAAGTAAATAAATATGTAGCGGGCTAGATTTATTATAGGGTGATAGTGGAAGTAAATATAATAAGTAGTGGGCTGCATTTATAGGGCTGAAAATTGTAAAAAACATTTAAAAATTGTAGAACAAATTATATTTATAAAAAAAAAATGACGTGATAGCTGATATAGCGCAATGTGAGAGCAGTAGTATTAAACGTTACGCTTCAGTTTTTAGTAATATATAGATTAGAGAAGCTGTTTCCCATCATCTTTGACATTCAAAGTATTCGGGACCCACAAATATGAATCATATTCCATTTGTAATACAAAATCAGCCAGACTAATATTGAACCAGTTTTAAGTACTACTCTCAACAGGACAACCAATGCAGACTAGAGGTTAATAATGATAGACCATGTAATAATTGACAAAGGAGCCTCCCTTCTGAATGAACCTAGCAACTGCAAATGCCATATCTTGAACTGGTCGCTGGTGAATTGGGCCACCAAATTATGTAAACCTTACATAAGAGACATAAGGCAAGTAGATTAATTAAGTATCTTAGAGCATTGCTTTGAAAGTAGTGGTGGATGCAAAACTTACCAGCCACTCCAGGCCTCAGTCCATAATGTGGGTTTGTAAGGTTTGTTGGAGAGAGTAGTCACAATAAAAACCATTGCACGTGTTTATCTGTCAGAAAGATTTAGAGAGAGATGGATTTTGAACTGTCATTACTAAAGCAAAAAGAGAGTCACTGTAAAAAAAATTTCTAACAAATAGATTTTCATCAGTTTCTTCTAGCATGTCATGTATTTTCATTATATTTCACAAATTGAATATACAGGTAATAAAAGCTTCATTGCAAGTGCCCAAACTAATGAGAATGTACCAATAATCAATCAATTAATGGGATGCTTAAAATCCTTATAGTAAAATGTTAACATTGACAAAATGCAAGAAAACATAAAAGACCAACTATTATGACTTTTAGTTAATGAGTAGATATGTGGTTGAAGCTAAGATACATTTAAGAAGTATAATTTTCGTTACCACTGGGTCCGGGACATCATCTTCCTTGCACATAACCCATGGGACCCCAGTACCCATTCCTACAGCCATCTTTGCAGCCCAAGTCATATAAGCATGACCAGCAGTTCCAATTACCTTGCTTACAGGCTGAAATTCATTCTCAATCTGCAAATAAAGGTTAAGTAAAAATATATATAAATACATCAAACCACCGAAAATGATGAAGTTCCGCATATTGTAGTAATGTAGTTCATGACTTCCTACCAGAACTAATATTTATTTTTCTTTATTTTTCCATGTCAAACATAGTACAATTTTCTGACATGTTAGAGATACCACAAATACTTGTGTGTGGAAAACCCAGAAACAATACCTGAGAGAGGATGAGGGGGCCACCTTGAGACTCAAATAGCTTTTCATCCTTCATCATTTGAACAGTTGTTCATATTTAGTGCAACTGTTTTTAATATTTTAAATTATACTTTTTCAAATTAGAAGGCCCACTATGAAGTTATAATGAATGACAAGGTCCTGTCTCTTATCAAAGAGGCAGAGGCATATTACCATGAGCTTCAAGAAGACCGTCTCATACGTTTGATGCCCTTCCAAAGGCATCAAACGCACCAGACGGTCTTTCTCAAGCTCCTGGTAATGTGCCTCTGCCTCTTTGATAAGAGAAAGGACTTGTCATTCATTATAACTTCATAGTGGGCCTTCTAATTTGAAAAAGTATAATTTAAAATATTAATGAAGCATCTGATGACAATAGACCAATTCCCTGATTTTTGTCAAGTAATTTTCTAGTTTAGGAAGAAAAAATAAAAAAACTCTAGATATGAATATCATTCAGAAAACATTAGACACAAAGCAAACTTCGAATCTGAGACAAAATTGAAAAGATCCAGCCAGGGAAGAAAAAAACAAAAAAAAGAGGTAATACATTTCAAAAGCATCTGATGACAATGGACCCAATTCCCTGATTTTCTTTGAGTACTCTTCTTGTTTAGCAAGAAGCATATTTCTTTTACTTAATAGCTGTTCTAATTGTTTGGCTTCATCCTGAAGTGTCCTCTCATACTCATCCTCCAAACTCTGCATCAACAAGTGGTGATCTCAGCAGCAGAATGAGAGAAATTATAACCTTAACCCCTTAACCAACAACAACCAGCATAAGTACCTTTAACTTATTCTTTTCCTCTTTTTGCATCCTGAGTTGCTTTGTAAGGTCATCCATATGGTCAGAAATTGTCTAAGGAGACAATTGCAGTCAAAACATGGAACCATACATTAAACTGCAAAATACAAACCAATGTTCATTCCTACACTTGTATTAGGAATGTCTTACTTCTTACCAACCAAACACTTTGTATCATTTTTCATTTCCACTACACAATGTTCATTTCTTTCAATTTTTGTCTTATTACCTATTAAAAATAAAAAATAAAGCATCATTGATCTAATGGCAATTCTATATAACTTTTCCTTTCACTTTAGAAACCCAGCCCTTATCTTATGGACCATATTTATTTCAATCTCCTGGTTGGAAATTAAATTGATTCCAATGCAAAAAAATCTATTCATTGTGAAAATACTATTTGGTTTATTAGTTTATAAAATGTAGTATTTCTCATTCACCATGGAATAGAGGTTAGAGCCTATATATATATTAGGAAATAATGTGAAGAGTTTGACAACCATGTTCATTCAAATTGAGAAAGTAAAACAAATTAAAATGAGATTACTCACTACAAGAGTTGCATGATCACGGCTCTTTTCTGCCTTCTCAACTTCTATTCTCAGCTTATTGATATCAGAAGAAAGTGCACTTTCTGTGCTCCATAAGTACCTACACAGTTAACCACACTTAAAGCATCTTGGAGTATTTCGATAACCTTGACCAAAAACAAAAGCACATAGATCATACTTTCGCTCATTTTGCAGCTTGTCTCTCTCAGTTTTATGATGACTGAACCCTTCACGTGACTGGGAGATATGGGATTCTAACGTAGCAATTTCAGTTCTGCGAGACTCAATGTAGGCATCCTACTCTGTCAACTCAGCATTAAGCCGGCGAATTTCTTCCTGAAGTTTTTCCTCCTGCTACCAAAAATAACAGATAAGACCAAAAAAATAAAAATAAAATATAAAAGTGACCTATAAACTATACAGAATAGGGTCCTCAATAAAACTAATTAATGTTGAGAATAAAGGAACTGGAAAATTCAAACACAAGGCTATGCAATAGTTTATGAGTTGGAAGCAAGGTAGTACAGACAAGTCAACTTATGACGATGTATGTGTGGTTTTGATTTCTTCAACCAAACCAAGCATCATTCTCAAAGCAAATAAGCATATTAGTTTTCCAAAAGGAGACAAGTCAGATGAATGAGACCGCCAACATCAGGGAAATGCAGCAACAGGAGCTGCATTGCTACCTTCCAAAGTTGAAATCAAATTAAAGCACGCTTACCAGAAGCAGCAACCGGAGCTGCATTGCCCCTATCTCTGTTTCTTGGTTGTCCTTTCTTCCAGATGTTGATAAAGGCTTGCGACTCACATCTTACTTGGTTGAGAACCAGATGTATCCACCCCTCCTTCACGTTTCTGCCGGGCTTGCTCAGCCATTAGTTGCCATTTTGAAAGCATGTCATCTCCTCCAACAGCAGCACGAGCTGCAACGTTTGCCGACCTTGTCCTCATTTTGTCATATTCCTCTTTGTTTGCTTGTACCGAAGCAGATAGCAAAGTCAAGAATTTTGATATTTGGTTGAGTGGTGAAGATATAAATGAATTATCCTGTATACCTTAAGTGATTTACCACGACCATCATCTTTCTCCTTGTCACCATCAACTCCATTATTACCCTCAGGCTGCATTTGGAGAGATATATCATACAATATCAAATATATAGAACTTTAATCAGACCCAAAGTAAACATTTGTGTGTATTTTACCACATTCAAAAGAAGTATATTGCAATATGCTCATTTAAAGAAGGGATACTTTAAGAATTTAGTTCGTTGTCTCATAAAGTGCAGGGGCACTCACATCATTCAATCTCTGCAGCTTCTCTGCTTCAGCCTGTTTTTTTTCCCATTCCTCCCTAGCTTTCCTATTCATTGTCATGATTTGTTGTTGAACATCTGAGGTGACAACAGTTCGGTGTCTTGGTTTCTCAATATCAACCCGCTACAATGATCCACAAAAATTCAGAACCATTTAATCACCGATAATTCAAGTGAGAATAAAAAAAGAGGAAAAAACCTGACCTGTTTTGACAGTCTGAATAGATTACTTATTAGTCCGCGCATTCTTTCTTCCACGCACTGAAGGTTTAGTTGCATTGCATAAGAAAACATGTAACTTGTAAGCTTTAATAAAGAAAAAGGACCAAATATCTAGCAGCTCACCAGTGACAAGCAACTATGAACAAATGATTACATGACACATACATTTACTTTGCATAATTATATTTTTGCAGCACAAAGTAAACCAGAGAGAAAGTAAGTCCATTTTAAAATTATTCATCCACACAAGGTTTTTACAGTAGAAGTTAAAAGGAACAATGTAGCATTTAAAAAATGCTCAGACACATCTACCATTATTAAAAGTAAAGTGCAAAGAGACTTCAATGCTAAAGAAATGCTTGAAGAGAAATCCTATGATTCTACTCTCATATATAATTTCTTTGGGTGACACCTAAAATCAAATCCAAATAAAAGCACTAAATTTTAATATTCAAATTTTATAGACTTTGCTTGAAAAAAGATTACACAAAGGAAACAGTACGTTAACCATACTTGCATTAGTAAAGCCCCCAGAGCAGCAGAGGACACATCATCATTGATGGACCCAACCCAAATTCTTAAAGCAGCACAATCAACAAAAGCAAAGCCATAAACAATTGAACCATTATCCAGGCCACAATTTTCCTAAAGAGAAAATTTAACAAAACATAGTGTTAATATATAGGAACAAATTTTCAAGTAGATAGCAGCAACAAGATAAACTCATAAAACCATTACTAATTCAAGTAGTGCCAACTTTAAGAGGAAAAGGTGCAGGAGCATGCTATAAAGTCAACTGCTGCATTACATACGATTAAAAGAGATGAAAAAATTAATAATAATAAATGCGTGTTCTTCAAGGTGCCCAACTTTATATCTTCACAAAGAACAAATTATAAGACAAGTGAACTATAGCATATAAAATAATAAAAAATATCATAGCAGAAATTTAAATAAGTACTTCATTAAACTAAATCTCATCCTAACTGCCAGCAGATGGCTAGATCAAACAAGTGCTTCTAATAAACTCTCTCTCTCTCTCTCAATTTTGTCAGTGTAGCAGAGGAGTAAAAGATTGTTGTTTCAGCTATATGATGATCCTTAAAATCTCAAAAAAATTAAATACACATTTTTGCAATAGGAATGCAGAGAATGCTTCTAAATTACCTCTTCACTTGGTACTTGCCTTGCTAATGCAAGTTTATTGGACCAGTGAGGATTATCTAACTCAGAGACAGCAGGTTCGTAAGGTATAATTGCATTGGAAGTACAATGATTCAGTGGCATTATTTTCCCTTCTATAACATGTACACCTAGAGCATCTAAGAATAAACCTTTCCTCCCGTGGATACCGACAATCTTTCCTTCCTTCAATTTGGTGGCAAAACTGGTTCCTTGTTCTTCTCCAAATGGCCCATACTTCCCTTTATTGGTGTAGAAAGTGAGTGACCTGATAACACTAGGCCCCATGTACATCAGAGGACCATATAAGCCTACTATATGTGTCAAAACTTCAGATGGGAAATCAAAGATTATCTGCAGAAAGTGCACAACAAATATGCAGGTGAATTTTGATCCCAAACTAATAGGTACTGTTGATATAAGTATATAAATGCTATATGGAAAGAGCTTGATTCACCTTTTCATTTTTAAATCCTCCACTGCCGCCATGTCTGTTTCCCCATATGGCATCCCCATCACAATCATACAAGGCTCTTATCCAAACAATTCCAACATTGCGCGACAAATTAATTTGTCTAATACCTGTGTAGGTTCCATCATCAAATGTAGACCCGCCAGTACCACCCCAGGGTCCATATGTTACAGCGCCATCAACTCTCGAGGGCACCTTCTCAATGCTTGGCACCTGAAAATGAAGCTTTAATCTAAGTTTCATCTAGTGCAACATATAGAAGTGAAAAAGTGAAACTTTTTTTCTCCCTGGAATAAAAATTTCCTAATAGAGATTGCTCAATACTAAGCATATGAAATGAAGCTTTAATTTAATTCCATCTTGTGCAACATATAAAAGAGAAGAAAAGAGTAAACTCCCTATTATTTTTGACTAGAAATTTCTAAAATAGAGGTTGCTTACCTTTTCTTTGATCTCTACCTTGTTATATTCTGTAGTAGAAAACCCCCTAGTTTTTTTCTGTAGAGGGTTGCCATATTCATCCTTTTGTCTTAGAGCAAGAACTATATCAAAGTTTTCTCCAACGCTCCCTTGTATTACAGAGTAGCCAACCTTCTCAGTCCCATTAGCAACGTAGCTTTGTGATTTGAGCATAACATTGGACGAATATTGCTTCTCAACTAGTTTCAAATAAGCTCCAATTGCATCAAGATACCAGCCAGACTTGCCATGGAACCCAACAATCTTGCCCCCAGCCATTGGGAATGAGAAATAGGTTCCTTGTTCAGTACCAAATGGTCCATATGTTTTCCTGTTGCTTTCAAAAGAAAGTGATCGAACAAACACTGGTCCCCATTCATTTAAGCAACCATAGTGTCCATGTATTGAAGTTAGGAACTCATCTGGACAGTCAAGCTTGACCTGCAAGGCATAAACCCTATTAAACACCTACTAGATTCAGAATTTTTTTTTTCATTGTTTATACTGTACATAGCAACTTCATTGATGGTTAACTCCAAAACAAGATGATGAGCAACTTCAATATTGTTATGTAAAGTAATAGAGATTCACCTTCATTAATTTTGTATATGGATGGTTACCAATAGCACAATGACATTCATCAATTATCATTAAGCATACTGCTTATGGACTCAACAATGCCTTTCTTAAGACATCCAAAAATATCTGGGGTGTCATTACTAGTACCTAGAAGATAACATAAAGAATTTGCATTAACATAACACTAGCAAAGGAAACTTGTGAATAGAAATTTAAATCTAGGATTAGGAAAATTATTTCCACGTAATAAATTAATAATAAAACTCACATACACATTTAGATGGGGTGCTGATCCTAATGCATTTTACGCTTATGTTGTCTCGTATAATGCCTGGTATGTGGGGGAGGGGGTACTGCATCTCCTTGGTGAGGCTCCTCGCGTTGCTGCAAAGATGGAGTTACAACCAAACAATGGATTACATGAATTATAATACGAACCATAACAGCAATTACTCTGAATTCATTACATTAAATGAGTTGTCATACCGTGGGGCCAGCCTTGTGTCCTGCTTTGTGACCACCTGTCCCACAAGGAGGTGCTTTTGTTGTGCGTTTAGGTCGACCTTGTGGGGGTGACTGTAACCCAACAACTATCTGCTCATTATCAACATGCACATCTGGCTGTTTTGCTTGACTCCCAACAACTGGAGATCCTACAACTGCAGGGGAGGATGGTGTAGCAGATGAAATGTGAGTGACGCCCGTAGTCATGGGATCTATACGCAGTCCAAGAGTGGGCATGAATGACATGGAGTGACTATGGGGTGGTACATGGTCTATATGACCAATGCTGTCCAAGGGGGATTGAGTGTGCATGACAGGAGGGGTCTGACTAAAATCATAGCCGAGATCAAAGGATGGCGGAGTAAATGAAAAATGAGCGGGGTCAAAAAATGTACGTGAGGTGTGTGAAGAGTTCTCGGGGTGAGAAGATGCATGAGCAGTGGGTAGAGGGATCTCTAGGTCAGGAACTGCATGAGCAGTACGTGGAGGGATCTCTGGGGAAGGCAATGCATGTGGAGGTGGAGGGAACTCTGGGGTAGGAGATGCATGTGGAGGCGGAGGGAATTCTGGCGCAGGAGATGCATGTGGGGGTGGAGGGGGATCCGGCCTACTGACAACCTGATGGGGTGCACCACGGTGACCATGGCTATGGCTTGTGCTTGGTCGTCCAGTATCTTCTGCCGCATCTGGATTTGCCTCATCGGTCTCTTCCAAGGGAAGTTTGGCAGTTATACGATGAAGGCGTTCCACATATTTAAGTAAAGCTGAGATATGCTTGTACATGGGATTGCCTACTGTATACTGCGTCAACATCTGCTTGTGACTGGCAAGCTGCAAGTACAAAAATACAATTAGTACATCTAACAAAAAAAAAGGTGATACGTAACAAAAATTGAAAAGAAAAGTCAAAGCGATTACCATAATAAGAAGTGAAGCGGAAGTGTGGTCGACGAACCTCCAAGTCACCCTATTATACCAATCGAAGTATGGATGAGCAGGCGACATATCACCCTGTAGTCGTGCTCCATGACATAGAGATCGTGCTCGACTATTCCATACTTGGATATGCCCATAATGTTTGTCCCCCCAATTCACCTCTATCTTCCCCCTCAGGTCTATGTCATGAAGGGCGTCGTCAGTATCAACATATAGGGGGATTTCTTGTACCATCCCAAACTGACGAAGAACACGGTCCGGTGTATGTTTTTCTACTAGCCAGAAGCATACAAGCGGCACCCTCGCCGTCCATACGTCCCTTCCTGCGACACAGAACGGAGGCAGGTGGGCTAAGTCATCTTGATATGGTTCCCACACCACCTGAAATAGCCAAATAAAAGGGCAGCACATTATGCAATGTTCCATTATTTTCGACTATGAGCTATTTTACAAGCAGTAAATACAATAGTCATAAACAATAGAAGGAACACAATTTGGGTACCTGGTTCGGACGCATACAATCTAATAGCTGACGGTATCGAACCAAACAGATTTCTTGGGGGCTATTTTTCGTGGTCATGACCCACACAGTCCTACAATTAAGAAAGAGAGTCAATACTTGGAATTGAGAGTTTGAAGTAATCAACAACAATAAATGATGGGCAATCGTAAATTTAACATTACATACCACTAAGTTTATACCAAACAATGATTATCTACACATATGATTAGTGGTGCAGCTAAAAATTAATAACACTTGTATTATACATCAATAATAACATATGACCTCAGTGGTTGTAAAACGATATATAAAAATCCTATTAATTTTCAAGATTTGAGGAATATCAAGGTTAAAATTTTATTTTCTATGTCTAACTAACAATGTGTCATGTCGTTTAAAATTATAGATCTATTTCCAATTTTCAGAATCAATCAAGGAAGAAACTTACTTAATGGACAGTGGAGAAGGTTCAAATGGTGGGCCATATGCATCATCTAGTGGGAGGTCCTCCTTCCTTGGGCCCAAAAAAGGGAGTCTGAACCATGCCCAATACTGAACCAGTAGCAAGGCCCCACCAATCTGACTGGCACCACTGTCAGTTGCCCTGCATAACTCTCTATACAACCATGCAAGGCAAGCGCTCCCCCAACTGTACTGACGTGGATTGCGAAGGTCCCTCAACATCTGCAACCACATCATATGCACCCTATCGCCAGACTTGTCGGCGAAAATTGTGTCTGCCAGCAGTGCTAGAATATAACACCGTGCATATTGATGCACAACCACCTCTGCTGCATCATTAGGCAACCCATGGTCAATTTTTTCTAGTAGCTTCTTAATTAGGATCCTTTGTCCTTTAAGCACATTTCCATTAGGAGAAATTCCAAGCATACTCTGACATTCATCTTCCCATGTCAAGTCAGTTATTCCAACAATTGCCTCACCATCGATTGGAATCCCGAAAATAACTTCCACATCTTGCAATGTGATTGTTGTCTCGCCACATGGCAAGTGGAAGGTGTGGGTTTCAGGCCGCCATCGCTCAACCAAGGCCGTTATCAAATTATTATCAATCTCTCTACATGGGGTCCTATACAGCCCAATTAATCCTACTCTCTTGACAATGTCGATGACGCGATCATCCACCACTATGGGGCGTCGTTTTCGGAGCTCGTCATTATGACCACAGCATTTCAGTGCCCCCGGATCCTGCACATGATAGAACCATGGTGGTGAGATGTAATATGCCATAACCTTTGTATATGTGATTGTAGCTATTGATCCCAAAAAACAAAAATAAAGCTGTTATGAAGGGAAATTAAAATATCATCCCCAAAAAAAAAAAAAAAAAAAAACAACAACGGGAGCAAAATAAAAGGATGCAATGCACTTGATACATTTGATAGAATGCTAGTGCACAGTGCAGAGCTATCAAACATTTACTAAATTGATAATTAATAACCAAATATTATTCATGTAATATTTAATTATAAAAAGACCCATTTGAAATTATTATCTTACAATTTTATATCATACAAACAATTGTATGATAATTTTTTTTCTCCTCTAAAAAAAAAATAAACAAAAATAAAATAATTGACCACATATAGCCAGCCTTAATGGAGTTTTGAATGCTTAATTATCACTGGTCAGTGTTAGAACTTAGAACTTGGAAGGTTTTCAATGCTGGTTTTATTGTTGCCAGCTAGATTGAGAGCTTTTGTTTCAATTTTCTAAGTGGTGGTTAATATAATAATCTCAGAAGTAAATTTGGAAAAATGTTTTATGCTCGACTCTCTTGTCCCATACATACAAAAATTATATTAAAAGAGTTAATCTATTATAAGCACAATGCAATAAAATTTACAACTTCAACTTATCCAAAAAAAAAAAAAAATTTATAACTTCCTAAACACCGATTGCAAACATATAAAACCAAAATTTTCAAGGACAATTATGATAAAATATAATATAAAAGGATAAGAAGAGAATATGCAGCACGTGGTCAGTTTTAATTTTACCTTGCCTTCCCAAACAGCGCACGATCGATGAGTTGTTAGAAACCTTAACACTGAATGCTCAATGGGACTAGGTCCGAACTCATCACGAATCTGAGCAGGAACAGCAGCCATACTGCACAAAGTTTAGGGAGTCAAGAGTAATATAAGCACATGTTGAACATAAATTGGCAAGGATCTCAATGTATAGCCTAATTTCTTGCACAAACGATAAGTATGACAATCAACCACAGGGAATAAAGATACATATAAAAAACTCAATATGCTGCTGAGTTGAATTGGGATAATCCTAATTCTTTGGGATATATAGTGTCAAATTGGTTTATTTTTAAGTGGTAATTTAGTATAATTTAATTTATTTCTATTGGTTTATTTTGTTTAAAATATAAGCAAAACAAAAATATAACTATCTAAGGTGACAAGTTGTTAATAGTGGATAATAAAATAGTATTTAATGATGAACTCTTATGAGATTCAATAATAATATGCGAACTCAACAGGTGTGAGATTTGTTATAAAAAATGTTGTATCAATAACATTGCTCGATTTTTCACACAAGACAAGTTTCTCTATGTAAATTCCTAGAATTACACGAGGATTCAAAATTAAGACACCCATCATATATATAATTTCTTCATTTGTGAAGAAATTAAGACACCCATCCAAAGAATCCCTATGGTTTGGTTTTTTTTTGTTCACATCCTGAAATTTGAAAATAACATGATTTTCAAAGAAAACAAATATAGCCAGTGCACCTAACCCTCACTGATTGGGGTAGCGAAAAATCCATTTTAACCACACACTGAAGTAAACCAAATTGTACTTGGAATTAGACAACGGAAAAACAAATGACTCACAATTTTTAAGGCAATGGAAGAATTAAAATGTACACAATTATCAGCATGAACTTTAAAAAAAATTAAAAATAATATCCCTATAAATTTACACAATTATAATAGCAATTATTTATTTTTACACAATGTTACATAATCTAACTTAAGTGAATTTTAAGTTTGGTTGCGATGATACTTCTTCTATTATATAAGCAATAGAAGCATTCATGTTAATCTTTGTAAAATAGAAAAAGCTCCACATTTTTCTCAACTAACTTAGCTCTTATTTAAACAAAAAAACTTACCTTTCATATTATGTGCAATTATATAAAATTCATTCATATTTACAATAGCTGTGCAAATTTACTGTGTCATTATTCATTTTACATTTAATTTTTTATTCTTTTTTTACATTTTACATTTTATTTTTTTATATATTTTGAGAATAAAAAATTAATATTTTAATGAAATATATTTTAAAATAAATAATATAATACGGTATTTTTAAAAAGTTGTTGCATAAATGGTTTCCAAAAAAAAAAGTTTTTACATTTTTTTTTTTTTTTTGAGAAGCAAGTTGTTACAAAAAATAGAAATAGTTTGTTCATAAAAAAAAAAAAAAAATATATATATATATATATATATACTAAAATACTGAAATTACAAATGCTCTAATGCTATTGAGTGGGTTTTGAATACTCCGGCAAACACATTTTAGTTTAGATTTTAGAAAACAAAAAATTTGAACCACAAAAATTTGTAAAACATGAAGAACATTGTATAAGTGTAAAAAAAAAGCTCAAGCACATTTTATTAAAGGCCACAATCAATGCATGCCAATCAACCATTACCAATAAACCCAGAAAAAAGAGAGAGTCCTTACTTTTGTGAGGTAGTCGGAGCCAAACCACTGAGGGAGAAAGAGTGAGCGAGCGGAGACGGAGCACGGAGCGGAGGGGCGACGGCGACGGAGCGACGGAGTGAGAGGGGGCGACGGCGACAGAGCGACAGCACGGCGACGGAGCGAGAGGGACTGAGAGTCACAGCAACGGCGACGGAGCTCGGTGAGTGAGACTGTGAGAGGGAATGAGAGTGAGAGAGCGAGAGGAATGAGAGTGAGACAGAGGGCAGTGTCAGAGTGAGGGAATGAGAGTGAGAGGAGACTGAGAGTGAGAGTGAGAGAGAAAGACTGAGACCGTACTGTGAACGTTTGTGTGTTTGAAATTTTTTTTGGGTCTCAGACAAAAAAAGGCTTTTCGATGAGTGACACGTGGTTAAAAGGAAAAAGACTACACTGTAATCGATTTCGTTTTAACCAAACCGAGTCCACCATATTCGTTTTCTGGGCTTGGAAAACGAATCCAATTAACTCGGTTTGTTGGCCTATAAAACGAGTCCACTAAATCGTCCAATCAGCTGCTGGCAAAAACAATAAATTCGAATTCAGTATGCTCGATTTTATAACCCACAAATCCTCTAAACTCGAGTTATTATAAACCAAATATGTTTAAAACATTGCCTAACTAATAATATTGTTTGGGTTTGATGGCTATTTTCTAAGTTTGGGTTTGATGGTTATTTTCTAAAAAAATCCTTCTAGAGGCTTCACTTCCTCTAAAGGCATGAAACATATAAGGATTGAGTCAACCAAATTGCCTCAAATGACACGAAACCAGATTGAGCCAACTACTTGGCTTCAAGAATATCTTTCAAGAGTATAGGGAGAATACGAGGAGCAATGGTATGGATTGTGGAAGACTATGATATAGTCTAGAGACCGACGTAGTACAAGAGGTCATTTTTTTGCCAAAGTATTTTTCTCTCTCTTCAATCCTGCTCAATCCAACAAGTATTCTAGTTAATTCCTTAAAAACAAAAAGACTAGGATTACACGCTTTGAAACAATCTAGACACATGGCAAGCAATAGTTGGAATATTTTTTTACTAAATCCCTATAATAAATCCATGTATAAGTGATATAATATGATAGGTCCAAGAAATACGCCCGTCCATACCTTGTATGTGGACGATTAATAAAGACGAGATTGATTGCCCGAATCTACAAGTAAGTCGTCCATACATCTGTCACGACCATCCGTTACAAAATGAACAATAAATACTGGTACCGTTGAAGTATCTGTCAAACTTACTACCTTGCACGGACGTTACAAAGTTGAGGAATTACACCCTCATTATGGCAGAACCAACGGCTAGAAGGGTACTGAAAACAACCTATATATATCCCCAAACGGGATCCGGAAAAGGTACGAGAATACTTACTAGAAATTTCACTATCAAAGAAGTACTTGATTCTTTCTAAAAGGAGTTTCCTTTCCTAACTTTGGCATCGGAGGTTTTGTGGCTGGCGCCACACCGGTGACCACATACATTTGTGTTTAGATATATTGTTTGCAGGATCAGGAGCGCAGACTGCTGACGATCTTAGCATCATCACTCTGGACGAACATCTCAACTGACGATCTTAGCATCATCAGTTTGGCGCCGTCTGTGGGAACACGTATTATTCTTGAGCCTCCGGTTCAAGGGTACTGTTCTATTCTAAGGAGATGGAGTCCAGCTGTATCCCAGACCCCGCCGCGTTGTCCCTACAAATCCAAGCACTTGCAGCCACAGTGGAAGAGCTCACCAAGCAAAATCAAGAAATGAAACAACGACTGCAACAAGGGGACAACCACACGGAAGTCAATGGGAATGAGGACGGGGACAGTCATGGGAGACGAACCGGCACTCCAGAAGAACCAAACTCGAGTTTCCTCAAGGAGATGAGGAAAGAAATGGACGAGTTGAGAAGCGCAATTAGAGGAAAGACGGAACAAGGGCTGGACCGAATCGTCAGGAAAACTGATTCCCCTTTTACCGCAGCCGTCCAGGAGTGCCCGGTACCTTCCAAGTTCCGTTTACCCCAGCTCGAGCCCTTCGACGGATTGAAAGATCCGTTGGATCACCTGAATACTTTCAGGACGACTTTGGGTCTTCAACAGCCTCCTGACGAGATTCTATGTCGATCCTTTCCCACAACCTTGAAAGGAGCCGCCCGAGAATGGTTCACTAAATTACCCACCTCTTCCATAGATAATTTCGAACAGCTAAGCAGTTCGTTTGTGCGTCATTTTGTTGGTGGACAGCGTCCAAAAAGAACTGCCGATCACTTGCTCACAATCAAACAAGGAGAGAAAGAGACCTTGAGGTCCTATGTGACACGTTTCACACGAGGAATGCTAGAAGTAGACGAGTCTGACGACAAGGTGCAACTTACGACCTTTAAAGCGGGACTGAAATCCAGGGACTTTGTGGCTTCTGTCGCGAAAAATCCTCCCCAGACGATGGCAGAAGCATTGTTGAAAGCGCAGAAGTATATGAACGCTGAAGAGGCCCTCGCAGCTATAGACGGGGCAGAAAAGACAAAAGAAAAGAGGAATGAGAATGACGATCGAAGGGGGCAGAAGAGAGACCGGGTTGACAGACGTAATGAAGAAGGGAATAGACGAAGGGACGATAAGAATTCTCGGCAAACGAAATTCACGCCATTAGTGATGCCCGTCGATCAAATTTTGGCAGAGATCAAAGACGAACAAAACCTTAAGTGGCCCAGGCCTCTCCAATCACCACCCGGTGTACGTGACAAAAAGAAATATTGCCGTTTTCACAAGGACCACGGACACTACACGGAGGATTGCAGAGACCTGAAGGAGCAGGTAGAAGAACTTATTCAAAAAGGGAAGCTTCAAAGGTACGTGAAAAGAGGGGAAGCAGGCAGATACGGTAGGAGGGATCAGCCAGGAGTTTTCCAAAGAACTGAAGATCAGCCACCTCGTTCGCAGAACGCAAAAGGAGAAATAAAAACCATCACGGGAGGACCGTCCACAGGAGGCTCGTTCAGATCCCTCAAAAAGTCATACCAAAGGCAAATAAACAGTGTTCATAGCTTACCTCCAGCAAAGCAGCGACGAACGAACCAGGACATGTATTTTTCAGAGGAAGATGCCAGGGGGATAAGGCAACCTCATGACGACCCGCTCGTCATCATGATCATGATTGAGGGGTTCAACACGAGGAGAGTTCTGGTAGATAACGGGAGTTCAGCGGATATTATCTATCTGTCCGCCTTCCAGCAACTGAAGGTAGACCCGAAGAGGCTTCGTCCCTTTGAGTCACCCCTCGTCAGCTTCAGCGGAGACAAGGTGTACCCCCGTGGGATAGTGACGTTGACGGTCACGGCTGGTTCATACCCCCTCCAGGTAACCAACAAACACAATTTTCTGGTTGTAGACTCACCATCGTCTTACAATGTTATCATAGGACGACCAACCCTTAACCGTTGGAAAGCTGCCACATCCACGTACTGCCTGAAGGTAAAGTTTCCTACAGAACAGGGAGTCGGAGAAATAAGGGGAGATCAGGTGTTGGCAAGAGAGTGCTACCAGGCCGTCCTAGCCTCGAAAGAAAACCATACGTGGGTGATCGAGGATAAAACACCTGAGATCGTGGAGAAGCTAGAAACGATAGAACTGGTTGAAGGGGATCCGATAAAGACGACTCAGATAGGAACGGACCTAAACCCGAGGACGAGGGCAGAAATCATTACTTTCCTGAAAAACAATCTCGATGTATTTGCCTGGAGCCACGAAGATATGCCAGGAATCCCAGCAAGCATCATCCAACACCACCTAAACGTAGATCCGGAAAGGAAGCCCGTCCAGCAAAAAAGAAGAGTTTTCGCCCCTGAACGAAACAAAGCGGTCATGGACGAAGTGAGAAAACTACTTGATGCAAGCTTTATTCGAGAAGTTTATTACCCGGAGTGGTTGGCCAATGTCGTCATGGTCAAGAAGACAAATGGGAAATGGAGGATGTGCGTTGACTTCACAGATCTAAACCAAGCCTGCCCGAAAGATAGCTTCCCCTTACCCAGAATCGACCAACTAGTAGATTCTACGGCCGGGCACAAACTTCTCACTTTCATGGACGCATTCTCGGGGTATAACCAGATACAAATGGCAGAAGAAGATCAAGAAAAAACTGCATTCATCACTAGCCAAGGGCTCTATTGCTATAGGGTCATGCCCTTCGGACTAAAGAACGCAGGAGCCACATACCAGAGATTGGTAAATCAAATGTTCAACAAGCAGATTGGGAGAAATGTGGAAGTATACGTCGACGATATGCTCGTCAAAAGCAAAGAAGAAGAGGACCATATGAACGATCTTAAGGAGACATTCAATACACTCAGGCAGCACAGCATGAAGCTAAACCCCTCCAAGTGTGCTTTCGGGGTCTCTTCAGGGAAGTTCCTCGGGTTTGTGGTTTCGCGAAGGGGAATTGAAGCAAATCCAGAAAAAGTAAAAGCCATACTGGAAATGTCCTCACCAAGGACGACCAAAGAAGTACAATCGCTCACAGGAAGAGTAGCGGCACTCAACAGGTTCGTCTCGAGAGCAACGGACAAGTGTCTCCCATTCTTTAAGACCCTGAAGAAGGTTTTTGCATGGACCGAGGAGTGCGAGACGGCATTCCAAGATTTGAAACGGTACTTGAGCAACCCCCCGCTCCTAAGTCCGTCCAAGGAAGGAGAAGATCTCTTCTTATACCTGGCAGTGTCAGTCACGGCAGTAAGTGCAGCCCTAATCAGGGAGGAGAACAAGGTACAACTCCCCGTGTATTATGTCAGCCAAGCCTTCCAGGGGGCAGAGGCTCGGTATCCCCGGATCGAAAAGATTACTTTCGCCTTAATAATGGCCTCCAGGAAGCTACGCCCATACTTCCAGGCTAACCCGATAAAGGTAATGACGGATCAGCCAATCAAGAAGGCGATGAGCAAACCCGAGGCAGCTGGACGAATGGTACAGTGGGCGATCGAACTTAGCCAGTTCGACATTGAATACCGTTCGAGAACAGCCATAAAAGCTCAGGCCTTGGCAGATTTTATAGCGGAATTCACTACCAACGGGCATGAAGAAACACGGGAAGATATCTGGACGATCAACACAGATGGATCGTCTACACAGAAAGGAGGAGGAGCAGGCGTTGTTATTGTCTCTCCCCAGGACGATGTCCTCAAATATGGGGTCCAGCTGAAGTTCCCCATAACCAATAACGAGGCAGAATATGAAGCTCTGCTAACAGGTCTCCGACTAGCTCAGGCATTGGGGGCTGAAAGAATTGTGGTTAAAAGCGATTCCCAGCTCGTCATAGGGCAGGTCAGAGGGGATTTCGAAGCAAAAGAGACGAGGATGCAAAAATATCTAAAGTTAACAAACCAGCTGGTAAGCAATTTCAATCAGGTGGAGTTCTTACAGGTCCCACGGGAACAAAATACAGAAGCTGACGAGGTAGCCCGCAGCGCATCAGCAGATCTTCAGGACAAAAATTATGACTGGAGACTAGAAGAACAAAGTCTCCCAAGCATTAAGGAGTTGCAAGCCTTCTCTGTGCATACACACCAGGGGTGGACAAGTCCGATCCTTGCTTTTCTTAAAGACGGTCAATTGCCTTCAGACACTGAAGAGGCCAGGAAGGTCCGAAGAAGAGCTGCCCGGTTCACTATCTTGAACGATCAACTATTTAGAAGAGGTTTCTCTCAGCCGTATTTAAGATGTGTAGTAGACGAAGAGGCCAAGTATATCCTCGAGGAGGTTCACGGAGGAATCTGTGGAGACCATATGGGGGCAAAGTCACTCGTCAGAAAGATCATGAAGGCAGGTTATTTCTGGCCCACAATGCAGCAAGACGCGGCCGACTTTGTAAAAAAGTGCGACAGCTGCCAAAGATATGGGAACGTTCAACGAGTCCCAGGTGAGACAATGACGAGCATTTCCTCTCCCTGGCCATTCGCACAATGGGGAATCGATATCGTCGGTCCCCTGCCTCAGGGGAAAAGACAAATGAAGTTCCTGATCGTCGCAATTGATTATTTCACGAAGTGGGTCGAAGCAGAGGCACTTGCGACAATCACAGAAGCTAAGGTACAAAATTTTGTGTGGAAAAATATTGTTTGCAGGTTCGGGATTCCTCGGACGATCATATCCGACAACGGTCGTCAGTTCGACTGCCAAGGGTTCAGATCATTCTGCTCAAGCTTAGGCATCAGAAACAAGTATTCTTCACCAGGACACCCTCAGGCCAACGGACAAACAGAAGTAACGAACCGAACCTTGCTCAAGATAATCAAGTCCCGGTTAGTAGAGGCAAAGGGAGCGTGGCCCGAGGAACTGCCGGGCGTTCTATGGGCTTACAGGACGACGGCAAGAACACCAACAGGAGAAACCCCCTTCAACCTAACATATGGTACGGAAGCAGTTATTCCCGTCGAAGTGGGGCTCACTAGCATCAGGAGAAATTTTTTTGACGAAGAAGAAAACAACGACCAGCTAAGATTGAACCTGGACTGCGTGGACGAAGTCAGAGATCAAGCCTCGCAGAGAATGGCCAAATACCAGCAGAAGATGGCGGGATACTACAATCAAAGAGTGAAGCTAAAAAGATTCAACATCGGGGACCTCGTCCTCAGGAAAGTAACTCCTGCGACAAAAGACCCGGCACAAGGCAAACTAGGCCCAACCTGGGAAGGACCTTACAAAGTCGTCCACTACTCACGACAAGGAAGCTACCACTTAGAAGACCAAGAAGGAAACAAGTTACCTCGTCCATGGAATGTCGAGCACCTAAAAAGGTATTACAAGAAAGAACCCATGGCCTAATTGTAAGCAGTTAACAAAATTTAAATCCCATGCTTTCTTTTTGTTCAAATTAATTTTATGCTGTCCACCACAAGTTATGTATTTATGCAAGATTGTATAAGTAATCATTCAGGGCTCTATAAGTGGTTATTCAGCACTCCCCGTGTTATAAATGGCCCTCTCAAAGTTTAAAACGACTGATAGCCCAGGTCGAAAAGACGATTGAATCCTACGAAAGTATATACATCGTCCAGACCAAAAAGGCCATAAAACTCACTACAAAAGTTTACGTCGTTCCTGATCTAAAGAGACAATAAAAACCTGCGAAAGGATCAGCATCGTCCAGAGCCTTGAAGGAGCTACCACCGTCTAGATCGAAAAGATGATGAGATTCCTGCAAGGAATGCTCATTATCCAGATCAAAATGACGAGGAAATTCTCAAAGCCTTGAAGGAGCTGCCATCGTCTAGATCGAAAAGATGATGAGATTCCCACAAGGAATACTCATTATCCAGATCAAAATGACGAGGAAATCCTTTAATCAACCGAGAACATTCCAACAAAAATCATCTAAGTCTACAGACAGACGAAGGGAGTTAATACTTCAAGAAACGAAGAAGTAATTTCAAACTCCTTTAAGGCTGAAGGGGAGAAACGATTAAAATGAGAATGATAAACAACAACGAACAGAACTCATATAAATATGCACAAAAAATGCAAGTTGTTCAAACAAATACCCCAAAACATACGGGGACCTGAAATAATACTTGTTCAAAAAAGAAAGGAAATGACACTAAGTGTTTATGCTGGAGGAGCCTGGCCGTCACCCTCGTCAGTTGCTGGAGGGTCCTCACCCGAAGCTAGAGGAGCTTGATCCGCCAGAGCAGCCTCGTCCGCCTCTATCTCTTTATCCACTGCTTCAAAGTCCAGGTCGTCCAGGTTGACTCCTTGCCCATGTTTGATCATGTATCTTCTTAGCAGCTCAAACCCCTTGAAGTACCACTGGAACAGCACAGTGTTGTACTCATCCGTCGCCTGGAAAGCAAGGACGGCCTTGGCTACAGCAGCCTTCATCCTTTGGCCCGCGGATGCAAGCAGATCGTCCTTCTGCTTCACCTTCGCCTTTTCAGCTTCAAGCTGCTCGGTCAGGACTTTAATTTGCTCCTTGGAGGTATTATTGGCGTCCATCGCTGCAATCAGATCCTTCCTTAAACCCGAAGCTTCAGCCTCTAAGGCTTCCACCTTCGAAGTGGCCATAACAGCCTTCTCCTCACTCGCCAAGAATTGGGAAGTAAGATGCATCGTTTCCCCCAACACCTAAAGAATTTTAGCTTATGAGTTTTTTTTTAGAAAACTATAGAATGACGATAATATGATGCTAAAAGTAAAAAGAACATACCTGCACGAGTTTATGAACGTGCTGGTTCACCATTTCATGAGAAGGGACGAGAGAAATCTCCTTCCTCTCGTCAGGAGTTAAAAAGTCGTTGGCCCGGGCTACGGCAGCTTCCGCATCGTCCCAAATACTGGAACCCATCTTCTCTTTACCTTTGTGCGATGTCTTTCGCCTTTTTGGTCCAGGGACCTCTTCGATTGAAGCTGCAGGAGAAGCTGTCCTTGCCTCGTCCTGAGCAGGGGTAGACGACCCTCTCTCCACCGCCTCCTTCTCTTTCTCCTTTTCTTTCCCTCTGTCAGTAAACTTCAAAGTTCTCTGACCAATGCTGGAAAGGGGTTCGTTCTTTTTCCCCTTGATTTTCGCGTACAGATCTTTGTTGAATTTGCTCGTCATTTCTGAGAAGAAAGTTAAAGAAAGTTAAAAACGTATATACATATACACACACGTACCATACAAAGTCTACTCACGTTTTTTCTGCTCCCGATCAAGAACTTGAAGGACGTAGAGTGAAGGTTCAGGTCCCAAACAGTGACGAGCCAGAGTACGCGGATCGATAAGCTCGTTGAAATCTTCGATCGTCCTTGAATATCTAATCGCCTCCTGAACTCTCGCTTCGAATCGGCTGTCAAGACCAGGACGCTCCTTCACTGCAAAAAAAAAAAAAAAAAAAAAAAGGGGTCATTCAAGATTATACTAACGATCAAAAAGGTAGCAACGAGGATAAGAAAGGGAGCATAAAAAGACAAACGCACCAAGGCCAGGGATCTCCCACCGACGCAGCAGCCTGGGGACATTTCCCCAAACATCATCTGACAAGGTCTCCCAACCATCTCCGGACACAAAAAAATATCTTGACTTCCAGTAACGGAAGGACGAAGGGAGATCGCCTACCAAACGTGACCTCCTCTCCCAAGGGACGAGCTCATAGTACCCGAATTCCCTAGACTCTTTTAGACGATAGAGACTAGTAAGCTCGTTCACCGTGATCATCTCTCCATCTGCTATGATCGTCCAGATGACCATACAGCTTATAACAATTCTCCAAGAATTGGGCATAAGTTGCCCAGGAGCAATTTGCAGATGATCTAGAAGCTCCATGATAAATGGATGAACGGGGAACCTTAGACCACCCAGGAAGGCTGCCTCATAAAAGCAAACTTCTCCGTGGGCAAAAGCACAAGCTTTTTCACCTTTCCTGGGGAGACGAACCCTAGTTTCCGCCGGAAATTGAAACCTATCCCTAAACCTACTGAAAACGTCGGCCTTCAAATTACACTTTTCCCTAAGAGCATGGAAGGGACGAGGGACGACAGTAGAAGACGAAGGAAGATTGGACGAAGGAAGCACAGAGGTAGCCGTGTCCGGCACGGCCCCGTCCACGGCCGCGCCAGAAGAAGAACCTCCTTCAGGATCACTCGACCTCACCGCGGAACCCATTTTTTCCCTCTCAAGGACCCCGCGAACAGATTTAAACCAAGAAAAGGACTGCTGCAACAATGGGTGCAGTTCACTCAGCGCTAAGCCTAGACCACTCCCCTCAACCACAAAATCGCCAAGGTATAGACACCGTTCGCCGGAAAACTCTAGAGAACCTCCCAGACGCGCAAAAAGAAAAGCAACAGAAGGACAGATTTGCTGAAATGATGTGTAGTCCACCATTAAAGAAGGGACACACACACAACGAAAAAGGAAACTAAGCAAAAACAAAGCAAGAAAAAAAGGAAAAAGAGCAGAAAAGAAGGGATACGCACCTGAAGAGAAGGAAACAGAATCGGAGGTCGAAAAGGTAAAGCAGCCACGGCAGCAAGGTTCAGAATCAAACACAAAGAAGACAAAAAGAGGAAAAACCCAGAAAAACCAAAGAAATATGAAACGCAGGAAATGAAAGGAAAGAGAAAGGTCAAAGCTAAAAGGCATGCTTTGGAAAACCGCGGGAAACCGAAAAGACATTCACCGGAAACGATGCCTACCCACCAGTCAGAACTAGACACGTGGCCACGACGCACGCCACGCCGCCAGAAGGCAATCAATGCGGAGGGCACTTCCCAAAACATAAAAAAAAAATATATATAAAACCCTTTCGTATTCCTAAGATCGTCCAACCTTTGGACGATCCTGGAATAAGGGGGCAGCTGATAGGTCCAAGAAATACGCCCGTCCATACCTTGTATGTGGACGATTAATAAAGACGAGATTGATTGCCCGAATCTACAAGTAAGTCGTCCATACATCTGTCACGACCATCCGTTACAAAATGAACAATAAATACTGGTACCGTTGAAGTATCTGTCAAACTTACTACCTTGCACGGACGTTACAAAGTTGAGGAATTACACCCTCATTATGGCAGAACCAACGGCTAGAAGGGTACTGAAAACAACCTATATATATCCCCAAACGGGATCCGGAAAAGGTACGAGAATACTTACTAGAAATTTCACTATCAAAGAAGTACTTGATTCTTTCTAAAAGGAGTTTCCTTTCCTAACTTTGGCATCGGAGGTTTTGTGGCTGGCGCCACACCGGTGACCACATACATTTGTGTTTAGATATATTGTTTGCAGGATCAGGAGCGCAGACTGCTGACGATCTTAGCATCATCACTCTGGACGAACATCTCAACTGACGATCTTAGCATCATCATAATATATCCACAAATATGCCACTTGTATCGAAGTGTGTATTCATAAAAAGGTCATCCCAACTTTTGAAGAAAAAAAATAAAACTAATTATATTAAAATTTTCAACTTTTGCACAAAGGCACTCGTTAGTCGTTAGTAATATTGCAAATACAGTAGTTTTACAATAATTGAATAAATTGACAAGCATATCACTTTTCTCCGTGCTAATCACTATTTGATCGGAACGACCAAACACGAAGGGCCCACAGTAAAGTGTTGAAGTGGCAAGATCTGACTGACTGAATGTAAACTGAATTGGAGTGACAATTTATTCTTCTGCGAACATCGGCCATGGCTGCCATTGGCTTCGCAGCACCATGGGTTCTAAGACGTGCAACTTGTGCTCTAGCTCTTGCTCGCTCTCATCATAGAATTGGTATCAACAAAAACAACATCATCATCAAGCTCTCTCATTACAAAGTCCTCCGCTCTTTTACTCTCACTCATCCTCTCACTTCTTCAGGTGCGCACTGTGGCTTTGCTGTCCTGTGCTACTCTTTATTAGTATGATTTGTGGTAAAATTATGTGATTTTCGAACACCCATTTGGCTGAATAGTTGAAACACGTAATTTATTGTACATTGCATTGCACACTAAATTTATGTGAATATTGGTGGCATAGTCTTAAGTTACCATGTATTTTAAATCCTATTTATGCTAATAGTAAGAATAATCATAATTATTGTATTTTCGTTGGAAACGCATTTGAAGTTTAAGTATGTTAGTTATCCTCATGAATTGTAAAACGGTATTACTGAACAAGGTGAATTGACAAAATGGTAGCATGGTGTTTGATAAAAAGCCTGACTTATAGATTTTTTTTTTGGTTCAAAATCAGCAAATTCAAGCTGAAACGAGAAAATGAACCCTATATTGTGACAACTGGTTATATGTTGTAGTTTCTGAATGCTTGAAGCTGCAAGGGCTATCTTGTTTAAAAGCTTGACTCATCTCTGCTTGCCAAGGAGTGCATTTATTGTTTAATGTGCTAAGCCGAAGGTTTAATTATCAAGCTTATATAGAAAAGCCAATCCTGGTAACACCAGCCTTACTTCAGGACAATACCTACCAACAGAAATTTGTATAAATAAACAATGAGGCAGTTAGGAATAAAAAACCAACTGCTTTGATGAAATTCGTCCAGCATACCACCAAGAACCCTGTACACTTTTATGTACTGGGCTAACTTACAAAGAGTTTCTAGCATATCCAGAAATCCATATCAAGGAATATTGCATGTCAAATATTTGGAAGGACCGATAAGTTTATTATAGTTTGCAAAAAACCCAGCTTCTCAACAACAATTAAATTAGTGCAAACCTTATCCTTTGAACATTTTTATGATTAATGTGTGGCTATGGCCTCATTGATAACCTGTGTGCTTTAATACTTGCGAGGTGATAAAATTCGGCAAAACTTTCTTTATTACTTCTGTACTTGAAAAGCTTTTGATTTTGTTCTCTTAGGTTCAATGGGTTTTAGGTTATAAGTTTGTTTGTTATTTTTTCCTGAATAATGTGATGATTATTTTAACATTTTTGATGCTCTGTGATATAGCTTCAGAAATATGCCACTTAGCACAAGCCATAAAGGGTGAAGAGAAAAGTGCTACTGAAGAAGTGAAACATATTCTTGAAATGGTATTTACCTTTAATAAATACATCATACAATCCCAGGAGCCTTGGAGCTCAATTGGCACCTCCTAGTGTTTCTAATAGAGATGTCTAGGGTTCAAATCCCCTTTCCCCCAACCATTGAATTGTCAAAAGATAAAAAAAATAACATCATACAACATCTGCCTTCATTTCCCTTTGAAGGTCATCTGCTTTTTATTTTTAATTTTTCTGTTTTTCCTTTTTAATTTTTTATCTTCTGTAGAAAGGACAATAATGTTAAAAATATATATATAAAAATTTGCATTAATACAAAATTCAATGGATTGAGTCAGTCATGAAATAAAGCCTAATCTAATTTGTCCATTTCTTTTGCATTTATTGTAGGCTAGACGAGCATCATCAAGAAGAGAAGTTCTTCACACAAATTTTCTTACTCCACCAGTGCTCAAGGGGTCAATGCTGGCATTGGAAAAACTATCTGACATTAGAGCAGTTGCTCAGGGAGGCTACCCACAGGTTAAAATGGATTAGTTCTACTTTTATGTATATATGTACATTTTTCATCTTCTCTACAGATTGAGGTATCTTTCAAATTATAAAATGTTCTAGGCTGAGCGATGCCGGATTTCTATCGGACATCCAGATGTCCTGACAAGTGATCCAGATGTAATTGCAGCATTGAGGTAAGTTATATTGTAGCTCCACCATTTTTTCTCCACCATGTAAGTTAATTGAAGCCTTTGCTTAAATTATGTTTAATGGATACTTTTCCAGTGTCACAGGAAACTTTGGGTTTCAACCTTGTTCTCATGGTGACTTCCTTGGTGCAATTCTTAATAAAGGGATTGCCAGGGAGAAACTTGGGGATATTATCTTGCAGGTATCATTTGAATTTTCATTTGGGATACTATTTTGCTTTTCTACTAGTTAGGAAGGTTTGCGTATGGAACTGCACTATTTGAATTTCAACTACATTGCACCATGAAGAAGGCTTAGCTCATTTCCAACCCCCTTCCCTCCCCTCCCCTCCCCCTCCATTTCTAATATTCGAACATAAAAACCTAGCCCAGCCTCAACACTCCCTTCACCAATGGGGGCTAGGCTAAATCCACTTGTATGGAGAAGTCTAATTATAATTCCTTTCTGAGATAACATTTCATTTGGATGAGAGTGATAGTGATAGTGGGTTTTATGGTTTTTATATCTTACTCTTTTGTATACTTACTTTTCAAAAGAAAAAATCCTTTTAAAACTAATTTTATAATCAGTCTCAAGTTATGTTTGTACTGCCGAAATAGCTTGGACACATTAAAGGAGCCATGGCCATGCCCTCATCGTGATGGACATGTTTGACATGCTTTGGTAATTTATACATATCATATGAGCCGTGGACAGTTTGAGAAAACTTTTCTTCTATGCCAGAAACAGATGTAATTCTAACATGTGTGTGTGTGAGAGAGAGAGAGAGAGAAACTATGATAACATTGGCAATGTGATAAAAATAAAAGGGTTATAAATACATATGCTGTCATGTCCTCACCATACTGATTTATAAAAGTTTGCCATGTCAGGGTTTATATAATGTCAAGTCTGTGTCTCATGGCTGCACACAGGTACTTACAAAAGGAAAAAAGAAATTAAAAAAAAAAAAAAAGCTGAAAATTGTCATGTCTTAAGTGGCATTTGTAGCTTCTAGGGATCTGATCACTTTTGGAAAGTAGGAGAGTTTGCAAATTGAACATGAGATATATTTTTACTAGGTATTCTAAATAACAAGACATTTGAGATGGGAATTAATAATTTGATGGCTCTCAATTGGGACATTTCGTTGTATGACACTTGTATTCCTTATTGTTCTGGATGTATACAAGGTTGATGGGTTGTTTGTTGGCTGCAGAAATCACTTTATAACTCTCAGCTGGGACTCAATTTCTTTTCTTCTTTTGCTTTCTTTTTGATTGATCATATTCCCTTTTCCAAATTGGACGGTAGAATCATCCCCAATATTCAAAAGAAAAACTACATCTACTTGTCTTAGTTTTTCTTTCTTTTTTTAATCTTTTTATAATAGCTAGTCATCTCCCAATAGTGGGATAAAGGGCTTTGTTGAGTGGAGTTTGACCTTTGCTTTCTCTTTTTCTTGTTAAATTTTCACCGCTTAGGGAGAGAAGGGAGCTCAAATAATTATTGTTCCAGAACTTGTTGACTTTATTATATTGTCATTAGACAAGGTACTATCTCTACTGCTTTTCTGGGACTACTTTTTCATTATCAGCAAACATCCAATTTGAAAAATAATATTATTATTTTCTATTTATTTTTATCTTTTAGGACTCATCTTAATGAGAATTGATATGCTTATCATCTGAGTTTAGATATATTGGTTCTGGAATTTATAGAACACATTGGAAATATATAGATCTGCTGTTTGCTGATTCTATTATTTTTGTAGTAACAGTACCAATGTATACAGGGAATCAAAATAATGGAAAACTTATGTAACCTTTTGTGGTAGTAAAAAGTTCTAGCATTAGAAGTTATGTTTTACCTTTATATTGTGACATTCCTCAAAAGATTTGAATATAGAATGGGCTATAGCCACTGGACTTGAAAACAATGAAGTACTTAGTTGCATACTACTTGTGTTTCTGATTTCTTTTCTTCTTGCAGGTTGGTAATGTTCCAGTCTCTTGCACGAAGATACCATTGATCTCGCTTGATTATGAAGCGCCTAGGTTGCCAGTCATTATCTTGATAACCTTTCTTTTTTCAGTTTCTAAATAATTTTCCTCTAGCATAGAATCAAACTTAGTTTTCTTCTCTTGACAGGACCCAAACATTTAAAACTGTAGAAGCATCTCTAAGGGTTGATGCTCTGGCTAGTGCAGGATTTAAGATTTCACGATCAAAACTTGTTGACTCGGTCAGGTACCACCTTCTTTATTAATGCAAGCTGTCACTTGAATATATTGTTATCTCTATGTTTTGACATTTTCTGGCATCTTATATATTACTTTTTTTTAAGGGATTCTTGTGTTGTTGGTTTGCTGCTTAGTGGGCTGTGATCTTTTATTTGACTTATATACTGAAATCCTTTAGGCATGTTTCTTAAACCAATTCAGACCTGACAAAGTGTTACTAAAACTAGTTGGGGTTGTCTTCTTGAATTTGCTTTTTTTTTTTTTTTTTTTTCACTTTTTCTTTATTGGGCCATATATTTTGCTAAATCATACACAGTTAGGTCTGTTCTCAGAGTGTTGTAGCATAATCAATCATTTTGGTGACATGTCTTATTGCCCCCCATGATTTCCATCTTTTTGGTTAGTCTGTGTTAGATTCTACTCAAATTGGGTGTTTTCACATGGTTACTGATCATTTCAGTCTTAAGATGATCTTCACTTTCAATGCATCTGTTAAGTCAATTGGAAGCTTATGACATGTTAAATGTTGTTCATATATGAATGGCATGTATGAAGGGAGTAGCATCAATGCATCAGCACATTTTCATTGTCAGAATCAACCACATTGTCTTAAGAATTTCAATTTATAAAAAAATTTCCACTTATATAGACATTAAAATTATGACTGTCTTGTTGTGGTTCTGATTGAGGCTTTCATGCACAGATATTTTTATGGGCTTTATATGTTGAAAAGATTTATTAATAATTTTCTTTATGCTTCCCGCTCTTTTAATATCCCCCAAACTGGTTTTCAATCTCTTTCCCTTCCAGAATTATGCTCACTGTGACAACTAGCAAATATTATTTCTTACTGAAGCACGGGTGTAGCTCCAGGGCAGCCGCACCCACACCTGATGTGGCTTGCGGTGGTCATCTGTTTCGGCCAGAAAAATCATACCGGGCCGGTATCAAACCACCCTCTTCATCGTCTCTTTCTTCTGCATTGCATTGCATTTCATCTTCTTCTTTGTCTTTGTGTTCTACAAAGCTCCTGAGCCTGAGTGTTTTCATCTTCTTTGTTTTCTCTCTTTTTAATTTCTTAGAAAGACTAGTGCCTAGTGGGTTTTATTGTTTCCCCACATACCAACCACGTGGCTAATAACTTTTGTTTTTCAATTTTTTTTTTTAAGAATTTAATGGGTTTCCGTTTTTTACCTTTCTTTTTTTTTTTTTTTTTAAATGGTTGTAGGTAGTATATTATTATTATTATTATTATTATTATTATGAGGGCTAATATATTTAGTTAAGGATTAACATATTTTTATTCTTAAAAAAAGATTAATATATTAAATTATGATATGGATTTATAAAGACTTTATTATCTATATTATACTATTGCTCTTAAATTGGTATATGTAGAAAATATAGATAAAAATATTTTTAATAATTTATTAATAAACGTATCCCGTCCCACCTACACTCTACTTTTTCAAAAATTGCCGAGTCGCGGCACCTGCATTTGCACCTGAACCTAAATCCACACCCGTGCTTCTTAAATAGCAATATCTCCTAGTATAATATGAATTATCCATTTTTCATGCCTAATGTTTTTTATGGTAGCTGGATATGGTCCTGTTCAAGGAAATTAATTTTTCATCGTCCACCTTAGATTTGTAGCAATCTGTTTGGCCCCTTTTTATTTTTTTTACTGAAATACAGTAGCTTCTAGCCTTATATAAGGATAGAAGTATATGCATTTGAAAGTTCTCAATCTGTGTGTAGTAAAGGGGAGCTGCGTATCAATTGGATTCCTGTTTCTAAAAACAACACTACACTCAAGACTGGTGATATTGTCTCCGTTAGTGGAAGAGGAAGATTAAAGGTGAGTAGTTAAATTCAAATGAAACCACTGGCCAACGGAATGGCTTTTTAAGTATATAGGCTGGTGTTTTGGACCTTATAATTTACTTTGATTCAGATAGGAGAAATAAGGTCTACACGGAAGGGAAAATTTGAAGTCGAGCTCATTCGATATCTATAGCATGAGGTGACATTCTCAGATCATTCATGGAACTGGTTGTTTCCATACAAGTGACTTGTTATCCGCCCCCAGACTGGGAATTCTGATCCTTAAGAGCGGTCTAAATCAGAAGCTGCATCAAGTTTAAACACTATTTGCTAGCTTCAATGTCAACATATGGTGGGGGAAGGCTGAGGGATAATGAAAACAAATTGTATTTGTTAATATTGACTATCATAATAATATTTTTTTTTTTTTCCAAAAAAAACAAAAACAAAAATACAAAAAGAAGAAGACATCCTTGCCTCATAAAGATGGTACTTGGTACAATGAACTAAGGTTGCAATCGGGTGGGAAAGATAATGGAGACCTCCTAGCACTAAAAGGGCAGGGAAAGTTCACGGATTGGTCAGGAACAGGGCCGGCTCAACAACTTTTGGGGCCTTAGGCGAAAATTTTAAATGGGACATTTTTATAATTAAATATTAATCAAATAATATATATATTGAATTTTTTTATTTAAAATCTATTTTTCTTGCTTTTTGAGATGCAAAATTACTAATTAAGTTTTTGTATTTAAATTCCTCTAACATTTTTTTTTTCAATTGATAATATAGCTAATCCACTTAATTTTTCTTATGACATAGTAGAACCTAGTTATTGCAATTTTTCTAAAGTCGTGACCACTTTAAAGTTTAAACTTGCACAAATAAAAATTAATTTAATACATGGTTTAATAAATTAGTATCACTATAATACAAATGAGTTGATATAATACACATTAAATTATTAATTGGTATAATAATTTATAATAATAGATAAAGTGTCAGATAAAAAAAAAAAAGTGTTGGAAGCTGACTAGCCTGTACAGCTGTACTCCACTACTCTTAAGTCCTATCATCCTATGCCTATGGCTAAGTTTTAAACAAAAAACGTGTCCGACACCCCTACTCCTATCAATTATCATGGAAGAGAAGGTACAAAGAGGGGCAGAGAAGCTTTTGCATTTTAGGATACAATGGGATCTTTTTAATGCATTTTATTGACCAATAAAAGTACTTAATTTTTTTTTTACAACTGGGGGCCTTTTTTTATTTGGGGGCCTTAGGCGATTGCATCACTTGCATTACCTGTTGAGCCGACCCTGGTCAGGAATAACCGTTGGATGTCAACATATATATCGAAGAGAGATCAAATTACATTAGATGACCTAGAGAAAAGCAATTTTCTAGAAATTCAAGTGCTTAAGTTCCTACAATATTAAGAAAACCAGAGTATGGAGGTTTTGCCGAGAAAAGAACTTTCTGGAAAAATGAATTTCTTATTCACAAATGATCTAACTGAAAAATACAAAGCAATTCACTATTTATTCTACAAGATGAATCAATGCAAAATATCCTAAACTAGCGTGGGAAAACCTATTGATTCTAACAGAATTCAGCTACAAAAATAACAAACTTTCAACTACAACCAATAACCTTAAGCCACATGTCCCACTCACAATAGACTTGACTCTTTAAATTAAACGACTCCGTTTTCATCCTTTACTTCCTCTGAACGATGTCGTTTCTCTTTTGTCTTTGTACCACTGCTCTGTTTCCTTGACTCTGTCTTAACACTCCCCCTTAAGTCCTGAACTGATTGTTCAGTGACTTGAAGTTGTGAATTGAACTTAACCCTTTTAGGAACAAAGATGTCTATAAGACCAAGTCTGCTTGCCAACCTAGTAAAAGCTTAAATGCCCAATGCCTTAGTAAAAATGTCAACAACTTGTGAATTACTAGCCACGTGAAAAGTTTTGATTTTTCCTTCTTGAATTTTCTCTCTCACCAGGTGACAATCAACTTCAATATGCTTTGTTCTCTCGTGGAATACAGGGTTAGTTGTTATATGCAATGCAGCCTAATTATCATGAAAAACCATAGCTGGTTTAGGATGACAAACTCTTAAATCCTTAAGCAATTGTAGAACCCAAGTGATTTCACAAGCCATTGTTGCCATGGCTCTATATTCAGCCTCTGCTGATGATCAAGAGACCACACTTTGCTTCTTTGACCTCCAAGAAATTAGGGAATCTCCTATGAACACACTATAGCCAGTCAAGGACGTCCTAGTATCTAGGCAACCAACCCAATCTGCATCACAATATGATTTTATCGACAAATTTGAACTGCTAGAGAAGTAAAGACCTTTACCAGGTGAGGCCTTAATGTATTGAAGCACCTTGTTCACTACCAACATGTGAGGTTCCATAGGTTGAGCAAAAAATTGGCTCAGCCTATGTATAGCATAAGTGATGTCTGGCCTGGTCAGTGTCAAATACATCAATCTTCCTACAAGTCTTCTATACTAACTTGGGTCTGCTAGAGGAGCACCTTTATACTTTGATAGTCTCAAATTCTATTCCATTAGGCAGCTTGCTAGGTTTGCAGCCCAAATAACCAGTATCTTTGAGTATTTTCAATGCATATTTCCTTTGGTTTAGGCTAATTCCTTTATCAGTCCTTGCCACTTCAAGACCAAGAAAATACCTCAATGATCCAAGGTCCTTAATGCCAAACTTTCTGTCAAAAACCTGTTTTAATTCCTTCACACAATCTGGATTGTTGCATGTCAACAAAATGTTATCCACATACGCTAATAAGATGGTAAATGAAGATCCTTGTGAATGTGTGAAAAGGGAATAATCAGCATTTGATTGCACAAAACCCAAGCTCAAGATGGTTGTGGAAAACTTCTCAAACCATTGTCTAAAAGCTTGCTTCAATCCATATAAGCTCTTGTTCAATTTGCACACCAAGTTCTCCCCCTTGCTGTGAAAACCAGGTGGTAAAGACATGTATACTTCCTCAGCCAAATCACCATGTAAAAAGGCATTGTTTACATCCAATTGATGTAAAAACCAACCTTTCACAGTAGCCAAGACTAATACCATTCGAACGGAAACAAAATTAGCTATAGGGGAAAAGGTTTCAGAATAATCCAGCCCTTCCTTTTGTGTGTACCCCTTAGCAACAAGACAAGCCCTGTGTCTTTCAATGGTCCTATTAGGGTTGTACTTGATCCTGTACACCTATTTGTATCCAATAGGAACCTTCCCAAAGGGTAAAGGAGTGAGTGTTCGTGTATTATTCTGCTCTAAAGCAGCAATCTCCTTATCCATTGCTGCTCTCCACTCTGTAGATTTCACTGCTTAATAAAAATGAGCAGGTTCTGCAGGTGTAGCAGTAACAGACATGACAAAGGAGTGAAAAGTGCTACCAAGATTCTCATAATTGAGATGATCTGAAATATCATAAGGTGACCCTAGTGAAGGTTTGGAAACCACCGCCTTACAAGAGTAATCTGTGAGATATGCAGGTGGATGGTGAGGTTTGGTTGACCTTCTAGGAACAACATGTGAAGAGGATGGGGGAATAGGATCAATATCAGTGGAAGTGGAAGGAGGAAGATCAATGGAACAAGAAGTATCAGAATTAGGAGAAGAAAGAACATTAGATGAAGTAGGAACAGCATCAGCTAAATGAGGTTGGTGAGGTACAGATGGAGTGGTATGTAAAGTAGAAGTAAGGGGTTCATAAGAAGATGTAGATGGAAATGGAGCAGGTTCACCAACAGAATTAGAATGAGGAAAAACAAAATCAGCAATTTGAGAAGGTAAAGAAGAAGAATTTTGAGCAAAATGATATATATTCTCATAAAAACTATATCCCTAGAGATGTGTATAGAATTAGAGTCAAGGTCCAAAACTTTGTAACCTTTGATACCATGGGGACAACCTAAGAAAAAACATCTTCTAGCTCTAGATGCAAATTTGTGTCTATTATGAGGCAAAGTAGAAATGAAACAAAGACAACCAAAACATCTCAAGCGAGCAAAAGAAGGAGGCTTATTGAAAAGCATTTCAAAGGGGGTTTTGTTATGCAGAATTTTAAAAGGTGTCCTATTGATTAAGTACACTGCAGTCAAAACACAATCATCCCAATATGACAAAGGAATTTGAGACTGAAACATCAAAGCTCTAGCAACATTAAGAATATGTTGATGCTTCATTTTAGCAATGGCATTTTGCTGTGGTGTGTTAACACAGGTCAATTGATGCAAAATGCATTTGCTCTTAAAGAAATTTTGTAAGTAAAACTTAGTCCCATTGTCACTTCTGATGCATTTAATTTTCTTTTCAAATTGTGTTTCCACCATAGTAGCAAATTGAGGAATTAAGAATTCAGTTTCAAATTTGTTTTTAAGCAAAAACACCTAAGTACATCTAGAAAAATCATCAACAATACTTAAGAAATATCTTCATTAGTTGCAGTAAAGAAAGGTCCCCACAAGTCACAATGTACAAGTTCAAAAGGTGAAACAGAAACATGCTCACTTACAAGAAAGGTAAGCTTCTTTTGCTTAACAAAATGACAAATATCACAACATTGTGACTTATTTTCAGAAACAAAAGGTATAGATTTATTCAACAAAAGCATCTTTAAAAAGGAAGGATGACCCAAACATGTATGCCACAAATCTGAGGAAATGGAAGATGAATGTGGAGTAGCAAGAGCTGAAAAGGATGCATGTTGTGGAAAATTTTGCAGCAGCTATAGGCCTTTGCTTTCTCTACCCAGACCAATCATGCTCTAATGAGCCAGGTCTTGGATTAAACAGCATTTGCCAAGAAAAATTAATAGCAAAAATATGCTTTTGTAAGTTGACTAATAGAAATCAAATTGAAACTAAATGATGGCACACAGAGCACATCAGTAAGAGTTAATGTGGATGAAATCCTAATTGTCCCTATGTGTGTAACCATGGCTTGCTCCCCATTAGGCAAGGATACATAAGTTTGAACAACAGAAGTAATTGTGGTTAATTGAGTCACTGAATAAAACATATGATCAGTGGCTCCTGTGTCTATGATCCAATCATTGGATTCATAGGCTTTTCTATCTACTAAATGAGTAGAGAAAATGGAGTGAGACATATTGGGAGGAATCCAAAAGGGATTACCTGAGAAATTATTGACAAAGTTGTTGGATGAAGAAGTATCAACAGCTGCTGTCATCACAGTTGCAGCTTGATGAGCAAGTGGTGTTTCAGAACTTGCACCAGCATTATCCTTAAGAATTGACAAATATGTTAGCAATTGTTCACATTGAGATTGTGAAATAGGACACTAAAGTGGTTGTGATGAGTATGCCTAAAACTGTGGAGCAAAATTCTATGAAGGAAAGACCATTGCATCAGGTTGCATACCAGAAGCATTAACACCTGATTGTGAAGCAACATAGGCACTGCTTCCAGTGATGAAGCAATGTTGTGCTTGACCAAAAGGACCATCTGAGCCATCTGAATTTCCTGAATGAAAAACACCAGAAACCTGGTTTGCCATAGAAGCATTCCCTTTTGGTTTATAACCCGGGGATATCCATGAAGTTTATAGCACTTGTCTGCTATGTGTCCAGTTAAGCCATAGTAGGTGCAAACTGGCCTCTCTTTCTTAGAATTCCCATTTTTTCCTCCATTATAGCCTTGATTCTAAGTAGGCCTAAAATTGGGGCTAAAATTAGGGTTCCTACCATTAGTGGCATACAAGGTAGTAGGTTCAACCATAACATTGATTCCATGACCTATGTTTCTGCGTTTCTCTTCTTGTAAAATCAAAGAGCAAACCTTGTTGATTGAAGGAAGGGGCTCAGCAATTAAAATTTGGCCAATGATGTGATCATAGCTATCATTCAATCCCATCAAAAAAACGAAAAACATGCCCTTTCTGTTGAATCTCAATTTGTGTCTTGTCAAAAACACAAGTGCAAACACAGGTGCAAGAAGCATAAGATTGATAATTCATATATTTATCCCAGAGAGTTTTGAATCTAGTGAAGTAGGAACTCACCGATAATTGACCCTGAGTAAGATGGGAAATCTCCTTCTGCAACTGATAGAGCCTTGGTGAACTTCCTTGAGAGAAACGATCTCGTAGATCCTTGCTAAGAGAATTGACTAACCATGAAAGAACCATGGTATTGCATATGCACCAAGAATTATACAGAGGCGAAGTAACCTTTGGTTTGGAAATTGCTCCATTGACGAACACAAATTTGTTCCTAGCACTGAAGGCCAAGAACACAGATCTGGTCCAAGCAGCGTAATTCTCTGGACCTATCAAAGGTTGTGAAGAGAGAATGATCTCTAGATTCTCTGCAACAGGGAGAAAGTATGGATTGTTGGCTGATTCATCTACCATGGAAGAATTCAAGGTATTTTGAGTGGATGATTTTGCTCGTGGAAGAGTAGTAGTGTTAGGATCAAAAGCCATTGTTGGAGCTTCAACTCTGATACCATATTAAGAAAACCAGAGTATGGAGGTTTTGCAGAGAAAAAAAGAAGAAGAACTTTCTGGAAAACTGAATTTCTTATTCACAAATGATCTAACTGAAAAATACAAAGCAATTCACTATTTACACTACAAGATGAATCAATGCAAAATATCCTAAACTAGTGCTGGAAAACCTACTGATTCTAATAGAATTTAGCTACAGAAATAACAAACTTTCAACTACAACCAATAACCTTAAGCCACATGTCCCACTCACAATAGACTCTCTTTAAATTAAACAACTCCTTTTTCATCCTTTACTTCCTCTAAATGATGTCGTTTCTCTTTTGTCTTTGTACCACTGCTCTGTTTCCTTGACTCTGTCTTAACATACAAAGTAATCATGGTTAGGCCAAAAGGATGCAATATCTTCAAAAGCAGTATGATTGTTCCCTATACTCAATTAAATTGGACCGCGTTGGATGGCTAACCTACGGGGCAAAAATATGAGGAAGACAACTACAAAAAGTAAATTATAACACTTAAAAGAAATTGTACATTTTATTATATTTATATAATATATATATATATATATATAATAATTGCATAAGAGGTAAGTTTCATGTGGCTTGAGTAGCTACATATTATGAACTTACAAAAGAATTAGTCGGGTTGAGAATTTTTTCATAATCACCTATAAACCCAAAATTAACCCAACAACCAATTGGTATGGGACTTAACACACATCCACACGACATACACTTAGTGTGTGTTTGGGTTAAGATTAAAAATTAAAATTATTTCACTATTCAATTTATTTTTGCTACTATTCATGGGCCCCACTACATTTTTTAGCACTATTCATAAACCTCACTATACTATTTCAACTAACTTTTACATTTATCTACAGTACTTTCAGCAATAATTTTTTAGTTTCAACAAAATAAGCGGTATCTATTATTTGGGTCACTTAGGGGGTGTTTGGTTTGAGGAGTTTTCAGTTATATAACTCAATTTTGATAACTCAAAACTCAAAAAATGTGAGACCCACTCAAAGTATGTTATTTGGTTTAGTTTTTGAGTTGAGTTTTCATAACTCAAAAAAATTGAGTTAGAGTTATGAGAATTGAGAACAGATTTTAGGAGTTTCCAAATTCTGAAAACTGAGATATTAGGTATTTTTGTAAATATTTGATGATTATGGGACCCACGATCAGACACTGATGACTACACATGTGCTCAAACATCTTTTTCTTCTTCACTTTTTCTCTCCATCGTGCTGATATTTCTTCTCTCCCTCTCCTATTTTCTCTTTTCTTTCTTTCTTTTCTTCTTCAAGCTAGGTTCTTTCAGCTGCTTCTCTTTTTCTTATCTTTTTCTTTTTTCTGTTCTTCTTCACGGCTGGGTTCTTTCATCTTCTTCTCTTTTTTTCTTTTTTCTTTTCTTTCTTTCTTCTTCACTCTGGTTTCTTTTCTCAACTTCTTATTATTCTTCTTCATTCTTTCTTTTTCTTCATGCGATGATGGCAGAGATGGCAGAGGGCTTCGATTTCAGTTGTTATTTGCATTTTAATCGGGTTAAGGTGTGCTTTTTGGGCTTGGAGTTGTGGATTTTGTGGGGTAATTTTTTCTGGTGTTTCTTTTTATTTTTATTTTCATTATATATATATATATATATATATGTAAAAGAATTTGTTGTGATGTTGAAGGTGTTGGTGGATCTGCTATGGTGGATGGGTTTGATTTTTGGTGATTTGTACGATGGTGGATGCAATGGTGGTGGGTTGGATATTTGAGAATTGCAATTGGTGGGTTTGTGGGTTGTTGGAGGTGGTAGAGGCCGAAAATGGGAGGAGAAAGGTTTCAATGTTTCAAGCTTCGTGAAAGAGGAGAGGAAAAAAAAAATGAAAGAGATGGAGGAGAGAGACATGTTACCGTTCTGATCTACACAGTACATGGGCTCCACCACTTTGTCAAAATTTTGAGTTAAACTCACCCAGATTTGAAACCAAACAAAAATAAGATAGAGTTAAGGAAAAAGTAGAGATAGAGATATGAGATATGAAAACTGAGTTTGACTGATGAGAAATGAGATTTGAGAATTGAGTTTTGAGTTAGGAGTAAACCAAACAGGCCCTTACTATACGATATCACTTATGCCACAAACTCTTGGTCTCAACATCAACCACTTGTATCCTAATACACAACCTAATAGGAACAAACAAATTATATAACTAAGAATTTGACCTGTAAGAATGTAATCAAAGTATTTATTTCGACTCTAATGTGCCTAATGTCCATTATCCCTCCAAATATCAACACCTAATCACTTCCTGACGAATGTAAGGAGAAAGAAATCTTTCATGAGGGGAATACCATTAGACTTAGGGTCCGTTTGAATACAGCTTATTTTGCGGAAAACTGAAAACACTGTAGCAAATCATTTTAAACTACTGTAGCATGTTTTTGGGGCTGAAACTATTGTAGCGCGTTTGGAACTTTTGCTTTGTTTTTATTTTTATTTTTATTTTTATTTCACTCCTTCCCCAGTAGCATTTTTTTTTTCACTCCTTTCCCAGTAGACATCGATCTCTCTCTCTCTCTCTCTCTCTTCGATATGCACGAGGTGGAGCTTCCTCTCTCTTTCTCCCATGGAGTTTGGTCTTATGAAGAACTAATGTTTTAGTTTCTTGATTTGGGAACTCGGTGGTGGTGGATGGGTTGATCGGCGGTAGGTTTGATGGGTTGATTGGAACTTGGTGGTGGTGGATGGGTTGATCGGCGGTGGGTTTGATTTGGTTTTGGTTTCATATGCATTTGATGGGTTTGATTTGGTTTTGGTTTCATATGGGTTTGATGGGTTGATCGGTTTGGATTTTTTCATATGGGTTTGATCGGTTTAATCTCAGATTTTTTCATGTTCTTCCAAAACGGATACTTCCAAAACAGTTTTGGTTTCATTGTTTTGCTAGGTTTGCTGGGTTTCAGATTGCTGGGTTTGCTGGGAAGAACGTGAAGAACACGAAGAACAAGTTCTTCCAAAAAAAATAATGAAAAGAAAAGGAACAGTACACGCATGCCAGTACACGGACTGAAGAATTATTGAAACGATGCGTTGAGGAAATAACAGCTACGCGTTTTGGGCGTTTCATCTCAGCGTTTCTTCGTTCTACTGTAGTGTGGGTCCCAGCTTTTTTTAAACTCAAACGCTGAACGCAACATTAAAACACGAATCCAAACAGTCACTTAGTCTAGCGTACACCATTGGCTAGACTCCATGTAATCCACCAAGTCACATCACGGTAGCATGATCATTCTTGATGTAACTACACTATGCCTATCTCTTAGAACTTTATTCTAGCAGTACCATAAAGTAAACACCCTTTATAGGGAGCAAGGTTCATGGCCAACGCAAGATGTTTACTTGCACTATTATAAAACCGGCAATAAAGGTTGTGAGATTGAACCCTTGAATCTCTCTCCCACTAGATGTTTTAAACTTAGGATTTTTCTTTAAAAATCAATGTGATCTAATCACTAAACGACCTTGCAGTTTTAAAATGTTTTAAATCTAGATCCTAATCATATTAGGGTCTCCTAAGACTCAATTCTAAAAGAATTACCAAAATCGGAAGCCAAAGAATGGGATAATGTGCCAATCTGCACTTTAAACATTAAGGCAAGCGTCGATCGGCACACAGAGCCACATATGCCAAGTGCCTCCATACCTTCATTTTTATACGAATTTAAAAGCTTTTCAGGTTTTGGAATCTTATTCTGAAACCAAACTTTGAAAAACCTTTTGAATCACTTTGAAAACAGTTTGAACATCAAAATTCAAGTACTTTGATCATAAAATAACACTAATCTAATTAGTTTTACAAGATCAAAGCATAAGCCCTAATTCTCAAGAAAATCTAGAAATCAAAACCTTAATCTCATTAGAACTTTTTTTCTTTGAAGGATTTTAATTGGGGTTTTGTTAAACATGATTTTACAATTGAATTCTCATAAAAACAGTTTTTGAAAACAATCAATTAATCAATTAACAAATCAAAGATTAATCAAGAATGTTCTCAAAAAAAAAAAAATTCAAGAACAAACAAGATTTATGTGATCAATCAAGCATTCAAAAAATAGCCAAACGCAACAACCCAAAAATACAAAAATCAAACTCAACCGAAGTGAAACTACTGAGGATTTAACAAAAGAAATTCTTAAAAAATTTCTATACAACTTTTTTTCCGAAAAATCAACTACATAAAGTCAACCATAGTTCCATTAATCTTTGTACAACCAAAAAAAATCCATCACTTTCCTAGCAACCAATCAAATTTTCTTTTCCCTTTCATAATTTTCCCACTAACCAAACAAATTCAAAATCAAATTTCTTAATGGCTTGTTTGGATGTTTAAAAAAGGAGGGGGAGTAGAGTAGAGGGAGGGAGAGTAATCTAATTACATTGTTTGGAAGTTTTTTAAGGAAGGAGGGGGAGGGGTTTGGAGGAGTTTGGAGGGGTTTCAACTCCCTCTAGCCTCCCATTTTTAATTCCCCCAAATTGGAGAGATTTGGAGGGGGAGTAGATTATATAAACTATTGACCAAGTAAATTACCTAATTTACCCCTATTATATTAACAAAATTACACAAGGGGAAGGGCTAATTACTCCCTTCCCCCTTACTAATTTTAAAAACATCCAAACAAGGTGGAGGGGATTCATTCTCCTCTACTCTCCTCTCCACTACTCCCCTCCCCTCTACTCTCCTCCCTCTCTAAACTTCCAAACAAGCCATAAGTATCAACTACAAAAGAGACGCAACAAATGGCTAAACTTCAAAGTCCTTGTACTTTCTGTGACGTTCGTAGAGTGGCCAACAAGGTTTCCTACCATCTATTTGATGAATCTCTACAAATCCATCTCAGTTGCTCCAAGGGTGTCTCTGTCTTCATTCTCTCCCATAAATAAGCCTCGATCTTGTTGAAATCGTTGAAGATTAGAAGGAGGAGAGGATCGAGAAGATGGTCTAAGTGGTCAATGTAGGATTGTTCACGGTGGATTTTCGAGATCAAATATGACATTGTAAGTTGTGAGGTTTTGGTTTTGTGGATGGGTTTGAATCTAAAAATGAAACTGTATGCAGATAGTTCGAAACACTGTATGATTCCAATAAAGCGAGTTAAGGGAGGACTGAGGAGAGATTAAAACGAAGCAAGAAGGAGAAGATGGTTGAAATGACATCCAACAGATCATTTACATTGAGATGATCAACTTGATGAATGGGTTGAAATATAAAAATTTCCAAACTTTTCATGCAATTTCATTTTCTGCGTTGAGTTTTTTTTTTTTTTGGATTGTTGTGTTTGGCTGCGCAGTAAGTGCAAAAAAAAAGCTTGAATTTATTTTTTTTAAACTCATCCTTTCAAATTTTTTGTTTTATTTTTTTTTATGTGGCCTTTTTTTTATTCTTAAAGCTTTTTAAGTAGAAATTAATATCTTATTCGCTACATGTATGCCAGTAGTGTACACCATTTGCCATGTAGGCATTTTATGTAAATGAGTTAATAACAGAGGCTAACCAAAGACAATATTAACTTCTAGGTAAAATCTAATAAATTACCCTGAGGTTTGGAATAATACCAAACACATCCAAAACTTTAAAAAAATAACCAATTTTATCTCAACACAAACGGTGTGAATGCTTGCCGTTACTCGGATCTGTCTCTCTCTGCTATCTCACTTGAATTTCTCTTTTTCTCTCAAATTTTTTTTTCTTCATTTGCTTGTTCGAATCTGACTCTCTCTTTCTTCTCTTTTCTTTTTCCTAATCTCACCTGACTCTTTCTTTCTCTCTCAATCTTCTTTTCTTGGCTGTCTGAATCTTGTTGATGATGGATCCTCTTTCTTTCTCATCTCTCTATTTTGTGATGGAGATATTGTGGGGTTGGTCAACGGTTTTCTATAGGTTAAGGGTGATTGGGTTTATTTGATTTGGGTTTGGCCAACATGGGTATTAGGAGTTTGATATTTGCTTGGGGGGTTGATGGCAACTTTGTGGTGGAGTTAGAACCTTGATTGGTGTTATTGGGTTTTCCTGAGTTTCTTTGTAGAGGAGAAAAATGTTTTTTTTTTAAGGAGCTTTTCCTTTTTATTTTCTCGGCTGCCAAATGCTAATTGGTGGAGATGTGACTTTTTCTATGACTTTTTCTTTTGATTTTCTCGGCTGCCAAACTCTACTTGGAGGAGATGTGACTTTTCCTATAGTTTTTCTTTTCCCGTTGCCCAAATGAAAAGGGTTGGTTGATCTATTAAGAAAAGGGTGGGGTTGATTTTCTCGAATTTTCTCTTTGATTTCATCAGATTTTCTCAGCTACCAAACGCAAAGTAGCAAAGTAATTAACTTAAAAAAAAATTTATTTTATGAAAAAAACCAAAGAAAAGCTTTGCTTGTGTTGTTGATTTTAAGAAGAAAAATGAGAAAAATTCAAAGAATGAATCTTTGGGTCTATGACGGATTATTCAAAAAAATTCAGATTTGTACATGCAAAGGAAAAGAGAGTTGAGAGAGATATAGAGTTGGTGAGATTAGTAAAAAAAAAAAAAAAAATAGAGGAAGAGAGAGAGTAGATCTGAGTTTCAATTTGGTTTTGTGAAAATATTGTTATTAACGGAAAAAATTAACTTCATTAGTGTTAAAGGATTAAATTTGTCATTTAAAAAAAATGTTAGATGTGTTTGGCATTATATCAAATCTCAGGGTAGTTTATTGGATTTTACCCTAATCTCTACTGCATTATGTCAAATCTCAGAGTAGTTTACTGGATTTTACCCTAATTTCTACCAAAATGTATAAAACAAATTAAGAGTATAGAAACAAAATGATATTTTATATTTTATAATACAAACAATAGTTTTTTTCCAATATCTCAATATAAAACGTTTGTAAGTATTGGATTATTGGATTTTATATGTATGCTGAATTGATTAATTAAAAATATTTCTCTTCTTTTGGAATATAAGTAATTGCTGAAATAATAGCTTAAAAAATGAATGGGACATATTAAATAGATGATGGATAAAATTTGTGTTTGCAGGATATAATGCCGTAATTGCACCAAATTTCGTGATTCCATATGCATGTCATTTACGTTTCAAAAGCCTTGTAACTGAACTGGCACCTCCCAATGCACAAAGTGCTTGGGGGTCTAAGGGGGAAAGGGTTCGAGCTGCGGGATTAGCAGCATATTATAATTATTTCTCAAAAAAAAAAAAAAAAAAAAAAAAAAAAAACCTAAACAAATTTTCCATCTAAACCCAGCGATGAATCTCAAATGTCCAAATCTTTACAACAAAAAAAAAAAGCGACTGGGCGGCACTGTCTAAACACGCTGCCGTGCAACATATATAGTTACTAGTAAATAGTATTTTTAACCATTATTAAAAAAGAAAAAATGCATGTCTATCTTAAAAAAGTTCACTTGATTTTAAAATTTATTTTTTATAAATATATGTTATACTCCTATTGTATTAGAAGTTTTTTTTTTTTTCATACATAATTTTTGTTTTTTGAGAAACAATTTTTTTCTATTTTTGTGTAACAAAAAAAATATCATCAATTAAATTAATTCTTTATTTTATTTTATTTTATTTTTTATCTATCCATTTTATATATATATAAAAAATGTGTTAGCTAAATTAAATACAATGACATATAACAAAAATAAACTCATCATAAAATAAAACAAAAATTTATTTTCCTCCCAATTACACTCTTAGCAGTGGCGGCTCTAGAAATATTTTCCAAGGTGGTTATTAAGAAACTTAAATTAGACAAAATTTAATTAAAAGAGAACTTCATATATTGACCCAAAAAAACACACACTCACACAAATACATACACTACAAAAAACGCGAGCTTTAGTTGCGTTTTTTTAAGCGGCATTTACAAAAACGTAGCTATAGACTGGCTTTGAGCCGCATTTGGCAAAAACATAACTACACCAGCCGCGTCTTACAATTTCTTTCTACAATTTTTTTTTTTGAAATTTTTGCATGATAGTCTCATTATCAATGTTGCAAGTTACATCTCTATCAAAATTTTAGTTAGATAAAAATTTTCTTGAGAATTTTTATTTTATTTTATTTTTTATAAAAACCTAATATATTGCTAAGGGGACTAAAGTTTAAGGACAAAGTTTGGCTACAAACTTAATTATACTCTAAGGCTACAACTCTCATTAAATAAATTAACACGATCAATTTTGAAAATTTAATTGTTAGATTACATGTTCTTTAATCTCTATGTTCTTAAAACGCATGTCAAATTTCATATAAATCGTATGTTATTTACTTTTGATCCATAAATTTATTTTTTATGTATAATTTTAGATTACAAAAACTCAAAATTTAAAGATTTGATTAATGACATAGGTATTAATCTTTAATCTTCTTGAAATTTTGCAAATATGAAGGATATAAGAAGAAAATGTATCTATTTGTGGATTTGTCAAAATTCACGTACAATAAAAAAAAAAATATATATATATATATATATCGAGTAGAGTTATAGTCTTAGTTTACAATTAAGTTTGTTACCAAATTTTGTCCAAAATTTAATTATGTTGGGCTTAAAAAAATTTAGGGTGGTCACAAATATTTTTTAAGGATTAAAAAATAATAAATTTTTAAAATTTATATAAAATAAAAAAAAATTCAGGTCAAGGTGGTCCTATGACCACTTTAGACTGAACATAGGGCCGCCAGTGACTCTTAGTAGAATTTTTGTGTTAACTATTGCAATCCACCTTAAACTAGGATATTTGCTCTTTACACACTAAATTATAAACTTGTAATTAACTAATTATCACCCAAATTGTAATAAATTTTAACAATTTGCACCCTATAGTTCATTTTTTTTAATGCTAGGTCACAATTTCATTATGCAATATTTTATATCAATAGTTTGTCAATTATTTACTAACAAATAGTCAAATACCAATACCGTGTGCTTGCCACAAATAGCGGCATACGCCAATTTTTGGAGGGTTTCATGGGGGTAGATCCCCATTAAAAGAAAAAATAATAAAAAAAAAAAAACAAAAAAAAAAACGGAAAATATTTACTATATTTAATAAGACTTATATTACATCTTGCCTACGAATTGATGTTGTTGGCATCAAACTTAATTTGGTTATTATTACCATGTAAATCAATGCTTGGTACCTATATATGCCAGCAATGTTATTTGCATGGAAAAACACACACGCAACTTATCTCCACCCTTAAGTTGACAGTAGCAGGACAAGATATAAACTAGCTTCGTAGATTTAATATATGTGCATATAGCATTAGACAAAAAATATACACAATCACATTGCCTTTGTATAAGGGGATCGGAGATATCCTCACTTGGCTTAGTTGTGTTTAAAATTTACGAACTTTTTGAGTCAAGAAATGAGTTGAAACAGATTGGTAATTGGAAACAAGCCAGCATTTTAAATAGCAGTGTTGATTATTAAACATGAAAATAAACATTACATTCAAAGAAGTACTCGGGAAATGTCAGCGCATTCAGCTGACATATATGAACTTGTATTCGTAACAATTGTTCGTAAAAAGTGTTAGATACATAACACCAAATCTTACAATAATTTACCTAAAAAAAACATTCAGGCATACCCACAATATCCATACTCACATTTAGCACCATTCTTACACTTCTTGTTACACTTTCCACAGTGATTCACATTGTAAAAAGTGTTAGTACATCTTCCATTGCAGCAATGCTGTCCTTCTTGGCACTTTTTCCCACATCCTCCACAGTTGTTCTTATCTGAAAGAACATTACGGCAATGTTTCTTGCAGCAATAGAGAAGGCTCTTCCCTTCGTTTGCCGATACCCCATTACATACATTGTTAGTAATGGGATTACAATGTGTACCTTTCTTTTTTTTTCTTTTTTTTTTGATGGGGAAACTCATGAAATTTCATTCATTTGAAATTGAGATGCAACAGAGAACAAAACAGCAGAGAAAAACAAAACACAAACTACAAGCCACCGTCCTCTAAGATTACATGCCTCACAAAGCTTGGACAAACACCTTTCCAAACCTGAGAAACACCAGAAATTTTGGCAGCTCTTGCAATCTCATGTGCTGCTCTGTTGCCACTCCTTTTCAAATGCTGAAAAGAGCACCAAGAAAAAGAGGAAGAGATATCTTTAATGTTCTGAATAATGTGTCCCAGCTCACCACCTAGATCACCATCAAGGATGGCTTGGATGATTGAGAGAGCATCGGACTCAACAAGGACATGGGAAATCCCCATTTCTGAAGCAAGCAGCACCCCCTCTTGCAGCGCCATAGCTTCAGTAATCTCAGCGGAGAAAGGCGCTGGAAGAATTTTGTTTGATGCAGCTATAAGGGAGCCCCGATAATCACGTATAACCACTCCAGTACAAGAAAGCCTGCCATCGTCTGAAGCAGCACCATCAACATTGATCTTAAAGAAACCCAAAGGAGGGGCTTGCCAAGCCAATGGGGCAGGGGCTGGAGAAAAAGCAGGGAGGGAGCAGGCATCTTTATACTCACTGAGCATTCTGTTTGCCATTTCCCACACCTGGCTTGGGGGAATGCCCGAGTCATCGTGTAAAGCTTGGTTACGATTCCACCAAATGGACCATGCAACCGCAAAGAAAAGCTCCAAATCAAGTGGGGAACCTTTATCAATAATGTCTAAGGCAATGTCCACCGGTTCTCTGGATGAGGAAGAAACTTCAACTGGGCAATTGTGCCATTGAGCCCAAGACAGCTTTGCATGATCACAAAGAAAAAGTGCATGAGCAGTGGATTCAATGGCCTTGTCACATAGAGGGCAGAAGCTTGAGCAATGAATACCCCTGTGGCTTAAGTTGAACATAGTGGGAAGGCCATTAACACAAGACCTCCAGGCAAAAATTTTGAGCTTTTGAGGAACTTTCTGACTCCAAATCCTCTTCCACAACAATGTTTTTGAATCAGAAGATGAGCACTCACCAACTTCACAGGAGTCCACTAGACTTGAAGCGATGTGGTATGCACTTTTGACAGTAAAGACCCCCCGTTTATTACCTAACCAAATAAGGCTGTCTTCGGGTAGATTATAGTTGAGGGGAATTTTTAAAATTGTATTAGCTTCAAAGGGTAAAAAGATGGACCTGACCAAATCTACTTTCCACCATCTAGTATCATTATCAATAAGGGAGGATACCATTGGATAGTCATCAAAAGCTGTTTGGGGTGTAATTACTTTGTGAGAAGTAGGCGTTGGCAGCCACTTATCCTCCCAAATATGTATCCGTCGGCTATTACCCACCCTCCATCTAGTGCCTTTCTTGATCACCTCTAGACTATTGTGAATACTCCGCCAAGTATAAGAGGGGTTGCTTCCTTTTTTGGAATTGAGAATATCATCATGGGGGAAGTATTTTGCTTTAAAAACCCGAGCCATCAAAGAGTTTGGGTTGGTGAGGATTCTCCAAACTTGTTTGGCCAACATGGCTAGGTTGAAAGCTTGGATGTTTCTAAAACCCATTCCCCCATGAAACTTTGATTTACACATTCTCTTCCAGCTGACCCATGCAATTTTGTTTTCATCCATCCTTTGCCCTCACCAGAAGTTTCTCATCATATTTTCTAGATCATTACATAAAGTCTTAGGGAGTTGGAAACAACTCATTGTGTATGTGGGCACTGCTTGGGCAACTGCCTTAATAAGAATCTCTCTCCCCCCAATTGAAAGAAGTTTTCCTTTCCAACCAACCAGTTTTTTCGCCACCCTTTCCTTTACATCCGCAAACACTTGAGCCTTGGATTTTCCAATAATGGTGGGGAGCCCCAAATATTTGTTGTGTCTGGAGTCTTGCATTGGACCAAGGATATTTAGAATGCTTTCTTTTCTCTCTTGAGAGGTGTTTGGGCTGAAGAATACAGAAGACTTGTCAGCATTTATTTTTTGCCTCGAGGCCGCTTCATACTTATTGAGGATGTCAACAAGCTTCTGACATTCTTGATCCTTTGCTTTGCAAAAAAGGAGGCTATCATCGGCAAAGAAGAGGTGAGTGAGTATTGGGCACCCCCTTCCAATGGAAATTCCACTGATCAGCTTATCACGGGCAGCTTTATGAATGAGCGCTGAAAGGCCTTCAGCACAAAGGAGAAAGAGATACGGGGAGAGGGGGTCTTGGACAATGGGGAGTCTACTACGTATTCTTCGTCGTCTTCAATGTCATTTGAGAAGGCTGTTTGATATTGCAAAGATAGGAGTAGAGGAATGACAAGGGAGAGAATGGTTGTAAGCTTGAGGAGATTAGTACTGTAACCCATTCTCTCATGAAGTTGCGGATTGCATGCGTTCAAGAGTGTAAGCAAAGGGAGATGGGTTTTATAAGCTGCAAGTTTTTGATAAAATATTCCATGGACTAAGCAATTTTATGATTAAATAATGGCTTGCTAAGTGTTGAAATTTGAATGAGTTTAAGCTTTGTTAATTACTTCTAGATTCTCGCCGAACCACATTAAAGTTTAATTTTGACAAATTGGATCGGAAACTTGGCATCTAGCACACCTACTTCTTGTAGGCTACTGCCACAGCTGTAATTAAGAATAATTATATATGAATCCAATTGCTTTAAATTCAATTTTCAAACTAATAAGAATTTGAAGTACTGTAAGTATGTATATATATATATATATATATATACATACACACACATATCATCATGGTATTTATTTCAGTCAACTCAGATGTTACTTTTGCGAGTTTTCCCGTATACTGTTGATCTCGACATCAACCTCTTGTACTCTAATTAAGAACATAATTACATGAAGAAACAGATTATATAACTAAGAATTTGATTTGTAATGAAAGTACTCAAAAGTAATTGTTTCGACCCTGTTGTGCCTCATCTCTCTCTCCAAACTGTCAACACCTAATTAACTCTTCATTAATATTGACAAGTGTTATGACAAAAACAATTGGAACATGAAAATGATGACGCTTTGATTTTCTTTTTCTTTTTTCCTCTTTCCTCTTCCTCTAGGTAAAATAAGGCCTTGAATTCCCTAAAAACTAAGGGCACAATTTTCCAAAACCCAATCAAATTATCGTAAATAATTATAAGGTCTAAATCATCCTAGAGTTTGAGATTATAAATGAAGTAATAATATGATTGATCATGTACACAAACTCAATGTTGTCTTGTATGTGTACGACGCATGTTTTTTTCAACAAATTCACTGCGAGTAATGCACAAGTTCAAGGTGACCGTATGATCAGTACAATGCATGTCTTTTTATGACGTACGATGGCAGTGAATTTATATTTAGTTGAACTTGATAGTTGATAGTTGATACTATGTATTGCTCCAAGTCCAAGGACCATCTTCATGGTGAACACAGTGAATTTGCACCAAGGTGGTACTTACATTTACGTTGTAGTAAAAGCTTGAAGTATCAACTTTCAACGGACACCATCATAACAACACCACAAATAAGCTTGACCATGGAGGCATGATAGACGTGTAGGCTAGGATCGATGGTCTTTTTTCCCGGCGAGAAACGCGTCAAACTCACTGCTGGGTCACGTTACCCAAAGCTAGATCCTGGAAGAGGATCATAATTAAAATTGAGATACGTGCCCCAATTTCCTTGGTCAATCTCAGAATTTTTGGAGTATGTATAATAAACAAATCTGAAAGGAGGTTGCAAATCACAGTTGACCAATGGTACATATATATGATTATTATCACATGTTTCTCCTTTGCGTCCGTGACGTACCACCGACTTCATTTGCATTACTCTTCCAAGTCCAACCAAGATAAACCCGTGTGTGTTGTGGTTCATTACATCAACATTTATTAATGAGAAATGTTAATCGGTGTCTAGAATATTGATTTATGGACTATTTTTAGAAATATTTTATGAAAAAATAATAAAGTAATTAATTTTGTTAATAATATTTTATATTTTTCATGAAAGTTGTGTCAAAATTTTCTTATTATGATTTATTAATAATTGTTTTAATAGTGGATTCCAGTTATCTGAATTGGTAAAATCTTTAATGGTTAAATAAGAGATCTGGAGTTCAATCCCGCTTATACCAAAAACTCATATATAGATTGAAACTCTCTTAAAAAAAAAAAATTGCCTTAATAACACCAGTTAATATGACCATTTATTAATTAAATGACTTGATTATACCTCTTGTTTTGGATTACCATATATGGTATCACTTTCATATGCCACAAGTAAGCTAAATTTTTTATTCATCCATAAAAGTAAGCCCTATTTTTTTTTTTCCTTTTCTTTTCTTTTTTTTATTGTTTTTGTTTCCCTTTGTATTTAAATACTATTTGAAAAAAATTTGTCTTCTCTAAGAAAAATATGAAAAGCAAGTGGAGTGCAACATGCTGATCACCGCCTTCCTCAGTGAGGGCTCAAGAAAAATTCATCTAATTATAGATATTCAAAGGGTCTCTCGTGACTATTAGACAAATGTTTGTGTCTTAAATTCATTGTATCATATAGTCCATCTTTGCTAAATTTGCTAGTCAGCGATACCATTTCAAAAAATTCCAGACAGCACATGAGCTAATGCTGAGAATGGGACTTCCGGCCAGACTCCTCTCACCTACTAGAAAATGAATGAAGTTTTTGTTATGGAAAAATACTGTTTTACAGTTGTTCCTATCCTCTATTTCACATACATATCTCACAATTGATATGGAAATGTTAACATTTTAAAACATATAAATGAATGTAAAATAGTGGAGATGTGAAAGAATCAAAACCTTTTTGTTATTATTATTATTATTATTTGCACGTAAACATCTTGTAAAAAGATGATGTACCAGTATATTTACAATAACTCTATTAATAAAACTTTTTTCTTATTACAAATTGTTAAAGTGGTAATTTTTTTAAAAAAAAAATTACAATAAAAGTGATTAGCTTATGGCACAAATCATAACTTTTTATATATATATATATATATATATATATATATATATATCGTACAAGTTGACATGATAATTGAAAGTCGATTAATTCCTTTTGAGGGGGGAAAAAGAGTTAATAAAACAGTCAAATATTATTATGTACCCATAATCAAACAAATTTAAAGCTAGCATTATGATTTAGCTCAAATAGGATAAAATCTATAAATTAGTAACAATGTTTAGTAAAATTAATCAACCAAGAATTAAATATAGGAACATGCTAGGAATACAACTTTTTCACAACTTGTTGAGATGTCAAAATGTGATTGGTGCAATATCACTTTTCATATGTATAATTTTTTTTTTTTAAACATAACAATTATTGATTTATATTATCAATGTAAGATTTACATTATAGACTAGATAAATGTATATAACATTGTATATATTTACAAAAAATGTACAATATTGTATACATTTGCATAAAAGTATACAATGTTGTATACATTTGTTCAGTTCACAATATCAATCTTACATTGATAAAGTTTTCTCAAAAAAAAAAAAAAAAAAACTAATAAAAAAAAAATCTTACATTGCTAATACAATATAAACTACTAATTTTCCTATCATTATGTCAGTTTTGTAGAATCTTTATATGAAATTGAATCCACGATTAGGTTGGTTCCAATTTACCACCCAAGAAAACAAATCGACAATAATAGAGGGAAAAAAAGCATTAGTGACATAATGCCCCCCTTTTGTAGGGTCTGAACATGAAGTTCAAATCCTCTCAACCTTGAGTTAGCTAAAGAAAACAAGAAAACAATTATAAAAACATTAAATTTGCTTTTGAATTATGTGAGAAAGTGTGTGTGGAGTGGAGATGGAGAGGAAAAAGCGGGCGAGCCTCGCACTAGCTTACCGTACAACCTGTGTCCAGTGTCCCGCTGTTGGAACATACATAAGAATATGCTGCGCCGACATCAATGCCATTTGGTTAGGAAAAACATGATATATGCTATATGTATGGTTTATATATTATATTCGGGAACATCTGTTTTTTGCTGTTTGCTAAACTTTCAATATATACCACGTACAGCATCATTATTAGTGTGAAGTTTAGGGCAATTATATGTATAGTTTTTTTTTTTTTTTTGGTAAGCAGCTAGTTGCGAAGTCGATCGCTGCACCACTTCCATTTGCGACTTTGAAGCTTTCAAAAGTTGCTTAAAAAAACACAGAAATGGTTGCATTGTGATTTGTAAAATAGCTAGTTGTGTAGTCAATCACAACTTCCACTTATTCGTGTCTTTGAAGCTTTCAAAAGGTACTTGTAAATGGCTGCATCGTAATTTAGATATTGTATGGTAAAGAGGATGGACAAAGTTTTTCTCCAAACTTACTTGACAAATCTCCCCCAATAAATTATGTGACAATTTGTAAAAATATTAATATGCATCATTTAAACGAGTCACATGACTCATTAAAAATATCATGTAACTAAAACTACATATAAATGGCATTTTTAACTACCACATAGCAGATTTGAAGAAGATTCCTTCAAATTAGTTTGAAGATAAACTTTTTCCATAGACGATTTCAAGAGATTGAAATATAAAGAAGGAAAAGAGGGCGTGTGGGAAGAAATTCTCTAAAGTTTATTAGGAAAGAAAGTGAGGAAAAATAGGTTGGTAAGATAGATTTATCCTTCTAAGATCTATCTTCTGACATTAGGTTTATATTGTCCCTTATGCTTCTAATTTTCAATGTCACTTTTATTAGGACAAAACTTAGATATAACACTTTAGGTATTATTCTTTAGGTATCCTTTTTAAATTACATCCACTTGTCTAGTTTAATAACTTAACTGATGTTTGTTAACCCATTCAGATCTCTGTTAGGACATATATGTTTTAACTTGTTTAAGAACATATGTCACTTAGTTATGAAAATTGGCTAATCCTTTGACAAAACGCACTCTGCTTGTAATTGGGTAGATCTAGGTGTTTTTAATACTTCAAGAAACAATGTTTCAAGGTCAAGTGTTGAAGTCATCAAGTCTATCCAAGAAAAAGCAAGCTGAAGTGCAAAGTTTTTAAAGCTCGACACCTCTCGATAGCTACCTCGACACCTGCTATCTGTCGAGATTTAAAAAGTCAGAATTCCAATATGATTTTCTTGGGATCCGTGAATATGTTTTTGGGACTTCTTTTCTTCTAACCCTAAACATATAAAATGATTATTTTAAGAGCCGTTTTGGGTGACACAAGTTGCATTATCATTGAGCAATCTCTATTTAAGCAAATTGTGATCAACAGACGAAGTTCTTGACCTAGTTCATCTTTCATCAAGAAGTTGCTGTGTATTTGCACCATAGGGTTTTGTAACCAAGCATCTTCCTGCTATTCATCAAGTGGATGAACTGAAGAACTTTGCAGCCAACCATTCTTCCTCAGTTGGTGTTCTGAAGTCGCGTACTTGGATCTGCGCATTGGTTAGTCACGTACTTGGGAGCCGTGCATCAAAGGTGGAGACTGTCACTACAGATCAAGTCCAATTGGGTATTGGGGTAAGGGTTCAACTGTAGGTTGGTAAGGTACTTGAGATTCCTTTACTTGTAACCGCTTGATTTGATAATAATGGAGTTTCGGGAGTGGTGACCTGAAAATCACCCGGTGGAGTTTTTGCCATTAGGGTTTTCCCCATTCGTAAACAAATCATCGTGTTATTTATTTTCCGCTGCATATTTAGTTGATTGGTGATTTGTTTGTGCTTCCATAAAATTGCATGATTAATTGATTAATTAATTACTTGGCTAAATTAATTAATTAGGGTTAATCACAAGGGGTCATTCACATTGTGACCTAACAAGTGGTATCAGAGCAGGCACACTCTGATTAGGATTTAATCTTTGCTGTGTTGATCCATTGACCCCTGTTTTCATGGATAGAGGAAAATCTTTAATTATACCTCCTTTATTTGATGGCACTAACTATGCATACTGGAAAGTACGCATGAGAGCTTTCTTGCAGTCTTTAGATGAAAAAGTGTGGCAAGCTGTAGAGATTGGCTGGACTAAGCCAACAGAAGATCCGGCCGATTGGGATGATGCTAAGATCAAGGCGGCTAACTTCAACAGCAGAGCGTTAAATGCCCTATTTAGCGCAGTCACAAATGAGGAGTTCAAAAAGATATCCTGAACTGAAACTGCTAAGGAGGCCTGGACCATCCTCCAGACTACCTATGAAGGCACAAAGGCTGTCAAAGACTCAAAGCTTCAGAGGCTCACTACAAGCTTTGAAGAAATTAAGATAGAGAAGGATGAGTCATTTGATGAGTTCTATGCCAAGCTCAAGGACATAGTGAACTCAGCCTTCAATCTTGGGGAAACCATCCCTAAACCCAAGATTGTAAGGAAGGTGCTCAGATCTCTACCTGAGAGATTTTATGCCAAGATTACGGCAATTGAGGAATCAAAGGATATAGACAAGATTCCTTTGACTGAGCTGGTTGGAAACTTGCAGACCTATGAAATAGGGTTATCTAGGATTAGCAAGTCCAATAAAGGCAAAAGCATGGCCTTGAAGGCGAAGAGCAGTGATACAGATGAGTCTTCTGATGATGAAGATTCCAAGATGAAGTCCTACATCACTCGGTAGTTCAAAAAGTTTATGAAGAATGCCAATGGAAGGAACTTCGATAAGGACCGCAGGCAGTTCAGTTCTTCTCAGTTGAAAAGCCAAGACAAAGGGAAGAAGGATGCTAAGGAGGGCGGTTAGTATACTGTTCCAGCAGGACCAAAGTGCTTTGGTTGTCATGGGTTCGGACACATGAAACATGAGTGTCCTACATATCTGAAGAGCATTGGGAAAAGCAAGGCCCTTGCTGTAACCCTAAGTGACACTGAGCCTGAAGATGATTCTGACAATGAGGATGACGGAATCCTAAATGCCTTCACTGCCACAGTCAATTCTACTGAAGGGATTGTTGAAGAAGTGGATGAAGAAGAAGAATTGATGGAGTCCAAATTTGAGAATATGGATGATCAAGATGATATCCATTCAGCCTATGAGAAGCTTTACAAGCTCTCTGAAAAGCATGAGAAATTATATAGGCTGGCCACCAAGAAGCTCAGTGAAGTGGAACTCGATCGTGAAGAGCTGTCCACAAAGTTTGATGAGGCGAATCAAACTATTGGAGCACTGAGATTTGAGAACAACTTTTTGGCTGAGAAGACCAAGAAGCTTGAAGCGGAGCTGTTTCAAGTTAGAGCTCAACTGGAGAGGACTTCAAGTGCAAAGCTTGATGAGATACTCAACAATTAGAAATCTGCTTCGGATCGAACTGGTTTGGGGTATGGTCTTTCTTTCTCTAATACTGCTTCTACTAGCAATACTGTTTTTGTTCCTCCTGCTTATAACACTGAAATTGAGAATGTTGATGTTAAAACTGAATTAGCTAGTGAGAACTTAGACAAGAATAAATCTATCTTAGGAGCACCCCCTAAGTAAGATATGAAAGATGCTAAGAACCCTAGGGCTAAGAAGGTTAACTCTCAAAAGCCTAAACAAAAGAAGCAGCATCTCTGTCATCATTGTGGAGTTGCCGGTCATACTCGACCAAATTGCTATAAGTGGCTAGCCACTCAGCAGAGCAATGGCATGATAGCATCTGGAAGCCAATCTCAGCTTCAATCCTCTCTTGCTCCTCTCGGAGATCTTCTGAAAGCCCTCATGTTCCTTTCGAACTTGAACGGTTTCAATTCTTCCCCCTCACCGCCGGTTCAAGGATTCAATCAAAGGAAAGGTTCTTCCAAGATGTGGAAGAAAAAGGACTCTAAGTGATTTTATCACTTTCTTTTCCCTTCTTGTTTTTCTGTTTGTTGCATTGCTTGTGTGTTTTACTTTTCTGCTGAGTCAGTCTAGTTTTTGCTTTGCTTTGTTTAACATGTTTTTGCTTGTTTATTTTCAGTTTTGTTCATTTTGTTTTTAATATAAAAATAAAAAAAAAATTGAAAAATCAGAAAAATACAAAAACAGTGTGTGTTTTGTGTACTTTGGTATTTGTGTACCTTGGATGGCCATTGAAACAAAGTTTTCTAAACTTTGTATCTCTTGTAACTTAGATGAGCCTCTCTATGCACAACTAAGCAAGTGAGTTTTGTGGCTCTTGTTTGTGATGAGTAAGATTAAGTTATCTCTTAAAACTTAACACTCATATCACTCTTTTTGACGGGTAGGACTAGAAAATCCTAAGAGAAAGGCATAAATAACCATCTCACCACTGTTACCCGCCAATCATAGTAAGACACCTGTATGCTTCGACATAGCAAAAGTGCAGTGTCAAAGACATTCGTATGCTTCGGCATAGCAAAAATGCGATGTGAAATACTTAACATATTGGGTATTTCTTTTCTCTCTTTTTATGCCCATGCATGATATGCTTAAAAGAAAATATGCAAAGAAAATATAAAGCAAAAAGATTAAAGATCCTTTAAATATGATTGCAAGCGTGTTTTCTAGGAGATGTGGGAGTTATAGGATGTACCTCGAAGGTGATAGTCCCCATCAAACAGTTATGATTGTGTGTGAGTTAAAGTTATTTTCTCATATCTCAGATCGTCATAACATGTATACACATATGCAATCTTGCGATGTTTTTCACACACAACACGCAATATTCTTTGCTACTCTTGATACATGTGCAGGTACAATGTGATTTGGCCATCACAAGTGTTTACATATGCTAATGTATGCTCACTAAACTGTCTTGACTTGTTTTTGAAATATAAAATTGGTTAGACTTGTTTAGTGTGTGTGTGTGTTTCTGAGGATCCATGTGCTTTTAACTTCTTTTGAGAGATGATTTTGAGAGCTTAATATGTTGTTTGGATCTATGGTTGAGGTGTAAGTTGAATTGCATTCATGTCTGTGTTTTTCTCTTCTCGGAAAACTGCTTTTCACTGAAGGCTCGACACCTCCTCGACACCTGGTCATCTGTCGAGCCTCTCAAGCTTTTCTTATCGCAATCTCGACACTTCCCTCGACACTTGGTGGATCGATCGAGAAACCTTCTGTCTTCTCGATACCTTCTCGATACCTTGTCGATCGATCGAGCTTCTGATCTCTGAAATTGGTCTTGTACCTCGACACCTTCTCGATACCTGCATCTGTCGAAGGCCATTTTCTCGATACCTTCCTCGACAGATTCCTCGATACCTCTCGACACCTCAGCTGTCGAGAATTACTGAGGTGCCTATTTAAGAGCAGATCGCGATTTTCTTCATTTCTCACTCGATCTCTCTCGATCTCTCCGTGTCTGTTCATCTCCCTTTCACTCTCCTTTCACTCAAATCCTCCAACCCTCTTGGATCTTGCTCATTCCTTGCTTCAATCACTTGGTAAGATCTCTTTTCTCTTCCTTTTTCATGCATTTCATGTTTTGAAAACCTAGTTTTTGGGATTTTTCATAAAATTTGGGGTTTTTCAAAATTGTTGAGTTTTTCATTGAAATTTTGGGTTGGGTTTGTACTTAGATGATTTCAAAATGTCATACATTGCATTTCATGTGCATTATAATGATATTTACATGCATTTAGATGTGTGTTCTATGTTTGTGTACTGCTAGGATTGGATTGGGCTGAGCCCATGATGTTTTTTCCTTTGCATGTCACATGCTCATGCATTCCCATGCATACGTACTTGTTGTTCAACATATTTGATATATTTGAACTGTGTTGGGATTTTCCTGAGTGTCTCTCTCTCTCTCTTTCTCTCATTCTTTTACGTTAGTAGTGTCTATGTCACCCAAACGTAAATCCACTCCTGCTCGGAACCCTCTGTGTTCTAAAGCATCTTCATCTTCTGATTCTGCTCCTTTTAACATTCGGTTCCGTGATGGAGATGCCCAAAAGGCATTTACTGAGAACTTTTCTAGACGAGGTGTTCATTCGGAACGCCAAGTCATTTTGGCGGACTTCGCCGACACTGACCTTCCCTCTGTCATTCACAGTAGGGGATGGGGGTCACTGTGTGACATCCCGGTCACTTGCCCTCTCGTGCTGATACAGGAGTTCTACTCCAACATGCACGGGATTGATCTTTCAGTACCTCATTTTGTCACTCGCATTCGAGGTATGCGCATTCCTGTCACACCGCAACTTGTTGCGAATGTGCTTAGGGTACCTAGGATAGAGTTTCCAGATTACCCCTCTTGTGAGCGTCTGAGGACTGTGTCCAAAGATGAGCTCATTTCTGCTTTTTGTGAGCGCCTTGCTGATTGGGGTGAGCATCAGTTCACATCATGTAGGCCTTTTGCTAAAGGTCCTAGATTCATTAACACGGTGATGACTTTTGTTCTCCATCCTCTTTCTCACTATAACTCTATCACAGAGCCTCGTGCTCGATTTTTGCTTTCTCTACTTGAGCATCTTACCATAGACTTCCCTTCTCACTTCATCCGGTCTATCATAGAGGTTTATCTTGATTCGGCGTCCCGTGATAAGCTCATCTTTCCTTCTGCTATCACGCGGATTCTACGCCATTTTTCCGTTCCCTTTCCAGTGTCCAACCATTTCACACACATATCTGCCATAGATGCCGCTACCGTAAAACGTAGTGAGGCGCAGTTCAGGTCGAGACAGCCAGGTGCCACTCCTCCCTCCCGTTCAGCGCCATCCAGATCAGCTCCATCTACATCTGCTCCTTCTTCCTCTTCGAGCGATGTATCCCTTGGTGATATCATGACGCAGCTGCAGCGCATGGACACTCGTCTTGGTACACTCTCTGCTGAGTTGTATCAGGTAAATGTTCGTGTGGGTCGTATTGCACGACGATAGGCGATCATGGGTGGATTTGGTCCAGAGGCTACTCCTTCACCATCTACTCCAGCAGCGTCAGATTCTGAGGATGATGAGGATGATGATGATGATGATGATGGGGATGCTAGCTCTGCCGATGAGATGTCTACATGACACTCTACCCTTTGTCACTCGTGACAAAAAGGGGGAGTAGTTTTGGGCTATGAGAGTAGTCATCTTAGGGGGAGAGTTAGTATAGGACATTTTTGATAGGGGGAGTGTTGTCATTTTTTTTGAGGGATGTAGTGAGGCTATATGTATTTTTTTCTTTTCTCTTAGATATATTGGTCTTGTATATGAGGTCCTTTGACCATTCTTACATACATTGTACTTATCTTATCTCTTATATATGTTGATGTATGTTTTTTTCTTTCACCTCTCTCTTCATGTGTTGTTTCTTTTCTATCTTTATACACATGTTCTTTATACTTGTATGCAATCTATTTATTTCTGTTTCACACAAGATGCCTTGATGAGTTTTGTTTAAAGTGTTTCAGAAATACAGGTTGTCAAAGTCTACTTATCATAAGCTCTCTTCTTGCAAAGTTTTTCAAGAGTTTGTGTTAGGATAGATTTTATTGTATTCAACAAGTGAATATGAGTTGAGTGATTTATGACTTCTCTTATATGCTCATTTGTTTGTTGTGGTTTTGTCACGGATTGCCAAAGGGGGAGATTGTTAGGACATATATGTTTTAACTTGTTTAAGAACATATGTCACTTAGTTATGAAAATTGGCTAATCCTTTGACAAAACGCACTCTGCTTGTAATTGGGTAGATCTAGGTGTTTTTAATACTTCAAGAAACAATGTTTCAAGGTCAAGTGTTGAAGTCATCAAGTCTGTCCAAGAAAAAGCAAGCTGAAGTGCAAAGTTTTTAAAGCTCGACACCTCTCGATAGCTACCTCGACACCTGCTATCTGTCGAGATTTAAAAAGTCAGAATTCCAATATGATTTTCTTGGGATCCGTGAATATGTTTTTGGGACTTCTTTTCTTCTAACCCTAAACATATAAAAGGATTATTTTAAGAGCCGTTTTGGGTGACACGAGTTGCATTATCATTGAGCAATCTCTGTTTAAGCAAATTGTGATCAACAGACGAAGTTCTTGACCTAGTTCATCTTTCATCAAGAAGTTGCTGTGTATTTGCACCATAGGGTTTTGTAACCAAGCATCTTCCTGCTATTCATCAAGTGGATGAACTGAAGAACTTTGCAGCCAACCATTCTTCCTCAGTTGGTGTTCTGAAGTCGCGTACTTGGATCCGCGCATTGGTTAGTCACGTACTTGGGAGCCGTGCATCAAAGGTGGAGACTGTCACTACAGATCAAGTCCAATTGGGTATTGGGGTAAGGGTTCAACTGTAGGTTGGTAAGGTACTTGGGATTCCTTTACTTGTAACCGCTTGATTTGATAATAGTGGAGTTTCGGGAGTGGTGACCTGAAAATCACCCGGTGGGGTTTTTGCCATTAGGGTTTTCCCCATTCGTAAACAAATCACCGTGTTATTTATTTTCCGCTGCATATTTAGTTGATTGGTGATTTGTTTGTGCTTCCATAAAATTGCATGATTAATTGATTAATTAATTACTTGGCTAAATTAATTAATTAGGGTTAATCACAAGGGGTCATTCAGATTGTGACCTAACAATCTCTTAGACTCGTCACACCATATGGCTATTATTGTGATATTTTCTAATTGAAATCCACCAAAGAAGAACCCAATCGTACAAAATCAATTTTGCCCTCTCAATAATGCAATGTTCCAAATGACAACAAGACAAAAGAGGGTTCATCTAGGAGTATGGGTTATGCGTCGGCTTCCAGGCTTCCAGCGTCATCAGCATCAACACTCAACATCAAACCTTTTTTTTTTTTTTTTTTCTTTTCTGGAATTTAAATTTTCCTGTTTGGTTACTGTCAAATATTCAAACATCAAATGAAATTGAGGTAGAAAGAAATATAAAATGGAGGAAGAAAGATATTTGGTTACTGTCGAATGTGTGAAAATATGAAGCTATCAGGTTACGCCCGTTGGTAGAGTTATTAAATTAGATAGGTAGCTCTAATAATTTAGAAGTAATACCTAGAAAACAGCATCTAAGATACTGTATATAAATTTTACTGTTTTTCTTTTTTCAAACTTGGGAAAAAAAATCACGTTGTTTTATTATTATTGTCTATATATATATATATATATATATAAAACCAAAGCCTCTGAAGCTCTCACAATTTTCCACATCATCACTATTTTCTTTTTCTTTTTATTTTAGATTCTTTTAATTTTAGGTTTTATATCTTATGTAGAATCCACCAGAAAAACAATAGACAAAAGTTTGAATTTTTATTAATATCAATAATATTGAAAAACGTATACAAACTTGGAAGCCTATTTAAGGACTCCATAAAACTTGATGGACAAGAAAATATATTTTAAAATAAGTCCTAATTAATACCTAACCATAATAGGAACCAAATTTGACCTAAAAAAAATTAAAAGAACCTAAAAACAAGGAAATAAATCACCTAGACCTAAAATAACGTTTTTTGCATAAAAATACCAAAATTAAATAATTACAAAAAAAATTTCAATTTTTTAAGATACCCCACATTAGAATTAAAAAAAAAAACAAAAAAAAAAACGTAGGTTTTGTCTTTTTTATTTGCTTTCATATGTGCCTGAAATTTTCATTCTATCTTATTGTTTTATTATGTTTAGAATTGATTTTCTTCTAAGTATTTGGGTTAATCTCTATATTTTGATAGTGTTTTTATGGGTTTGGTTTTTGGGTTGAAATTCTAATAATTATTTTATATTGTATATGGCAGATGAAGCATCTCTATTTTTTGGAGAAAAATCAAAACTACAACCTATGTCTTCCAGCCCAAGGTGTGGTAAATTTTTATATGTTCTTGCTTTATTGAGAATTTTTATTTGGGTTCATGTGATTTTTTGTTTTTTTATTAAAGCTTTGATTTTTAGTTGATTAATTATTTGTTTGGATTAATTTCAATTAATTATTTGTTTGTATTCTACATAAAAGATAATGAAATTAGGTGTTATAAATTTGATAATGTTCCATGTTTTGAATTGTTTATATTGTTAAGAGTCCTGTTAGGACTCTCTCTTCTCTCCTTAAAACCCTAGCAATTACCATCTCAAAATCCTAAACTTAACTTCGCTTTAAAATTAAAAAAATAAGAAGGAGAGAGACTCACGTAAAAAAAAAAAAAAAAAAAAAACGTAGATTTTGTCTTTTTTATTTGCTTTCATATGTGCCTGAAATTTTCATTCTATCTTATTGTTTTGTTATGTTTAGAATTTATTTTCTTCTAAGTATTTGGGTTAATCTCTATATTTTGATAGTGTTTTTGTGAGTTTGGTTTTTGGGTTGAAATTTCTAATAATTATTTTATATTGTACATGGCAGATGAAACATCTCTATTTTTTGGAGAAAAATCAAAGCTGCAACCCATGTCTTCCAACCCAAGGTGTGGTAAATTTTTATTTGGTATATTATATATGAATTTTTTGAATTTGAAGGGTTTTGTTTGGTTTTGAAGTAGAATTAGGGGATTCTATAAAATTTGTAAGCTTTAAGTTTTGGGGTTTTTGGTATTTGCGTCTTAGTAGGTTGATCTTAATTCTTTACCTTATATGTTTTTGCTTTATTGAGAATTTTTATTTGGGTTCATGTGATTTTTTGTTTTCTTAATTAAAGCTTTGATTTTTGGTTGATTAATTATTTGTTTGGATTAATTTCAATTAATTATTTGTTTGGATTCAACGTAAAAGATAATGGAATTATGTGTTATAAATTTGATAATGTTCCATGTTTTGAATTGTTTATATTGTTATTACTACGACTAAATAAGATTTGTTTTTATCTTTGTAGTTTATATCAGTTTTGAGTGTGTGTGTATATATAACTTTTGGGAATTTTGCTTCGTTAATTTAAGAATTGTATATTACTTTGTAGGTTTCAGTGCAGTGAGACATTGACAATATAAGCATATATATATGGTATTAACATTTTATAAAAATCTTTCTTACAACCCAATAACATTCTACGTTAGACAACACTTCTAAACTATAGAAAAGCATAGAAGTTAAATATTTATTCCCATTGTATTTTATTTAATTATGACAGATCAATTTTTTTTTTAAACGCTAACTAGCAAAATGTCTATAATATGCATATTATTAACCCAATTTTCTATTTCTAAATTTCTTAGATTTTATTATATCAATATTTTTTTCTTTTTTTTATTTTCTTTTTCAAGACATATAAGCTACACTTTTGGGAGATCTAGGGTACCATGGAAAAGAAAGAACACTACCAGGGGCCTGAAAACAACTTTATGTTGCCCTTTGGGACCATGATTTAACTTTGCCTTGAGGTTAAAAATGAAATTACATCATACAAAGATACAATTGTGTACAGTAATGAAGATTTTTCAACCAGGAGAAGTGGAAGCATGTAAGCATAAACAAATTATTTTTGTATTTATTTGTATGTAAGTTTTTGGTGTTATATTATTGCAATTTTAATATGGAAATTGTTACTATAAACCTTGATTTATTTGTTCAAATATGCAAATTTTATTTATTAGTGCTTAATAAAGAAAAAAAAACATATAATATATTAAAATAAATTTTCTGAACTTTCCTGTGCATAGCACAAGTTAGCGACTAGTTATTATATAAAACCGAAACTTCTGAAACTCTCATAATTTTCCACGTCAACACAATATTTAAATAAAATTGTCATTTTATTTAAATAAAATTATTTTTGTTTAGTCCAAACTTAACAAGGAATGAAACTATTAAAATAAATTTTCTGAACTTTCCTGTGCATAGCACAAGTTAGCGACTAGTTATTATATAAAACCGAAACTTCTGAAACTCTCATAATTTTCCACGTCAACACAATATTTAAATAAAATTGTCATTTTATTTAAATAAAATTATTTTTGTTTAGTCCAAACTTAACAAGGAATGAAACTCTATTTCTTTAACATGTTCAACTTAAATTCAAACTCATAATTATCATTTCTTAAAACAAAATTATTATTTTTTAATCCAAATTTAATAATGAGTGAAACTCTATCTCTCTAACAAGTCCAACTTAAACTCAAACTCAAACATTGATAATTTATCTCCAAATTTGCGAGGTTAATCATAAACACTATAAAAGCAAAGCAAACTCCAGTATTTTTTTTTTTTAAAAGCTGAGTAAAGGTATGAGCTCTTCGTATGCTATATTCTTCTCCTCTACTTTGTTAAAAATAATAATAATAATAATAATAATTTATTTTATGGTTTTTCATGTATTTTTAAAAAATAATTTTCGTACATGAACTACCAAACTCTATTTAACCGTTTTTTAAAAAGATAAAAAAGCTTGCAATAATTAAAATTATTCTTTCGAATGTAACTCATCTTTCTCTTATATTTCACTATTGTTTAGTCATATATATATTTTATTTTGTTTTAATAATTTCTAAGTAGTGAATCATCTGATTCTTTAATATTTTTTGGTCTTTTAGAAGTTTTAATATCTAAAGTTTTGAGTTATTTTTTTGCAGTATTTGAAACTGTCTGACAAATTTTTTGTAAACCATTGCACGTTCAAGCAATGACTTCTTTATCAAATTGTAACACAAATAGGTAGATTCTCGTGCATAGCACGGGTTAGCGACTAGTTGTTATTATTATTATTATTATTATATGAAAATGTTAAGTGGGATAAAGAAAATAAAACTATATATATTACATTAAAGGAAAAAATCTAAAACTGACCCTCTAACTTTCAGCTTTTTTCATTTTAGTCCTCTAACTTTTAATTTTGTCATTTCAGTCCTCTAACGTTCAATTGTTATCAGTTTAGTATTCTGTTATTACATTAAAGGCAAAAATCTAAAACTGACCCTCTAACTTTCAGCTTTTTTCATTTTAGTCCTCTAACTTTTAGTTTTGTCATTTCAGTCCTCTAACTTTCAATTGTTATCAATTCAGTATTCTGTTAACCATCTGTTAAGTGTCTCCGTTAAATGAGCAAAACGACGTTGTTTTGGCTCTTTTTTCTTTTTTTTTTTTTTTAATTTTCGTAATTAAAAGAAATTTAGAAAACTGTTATTAAAGAAAAAAAAAAAAACACTTAGGGGAAGAAGGGAGAGTCCGTCTGGGTCAGCAATGGCAGCAATGATGAGGTGAGAGTGAGAGAGAGAGCACCTTCCCTTGAACTTGATGAAGCAAATCGTTGTCAGAATCTAAGCCAAAGCCAATATCAAAAAACTTGGACAAGTCCCTTGTGAGAGACTCTAGCAATTTCAACTTCTTCTTTGGTGTAAGTTCATCCGAACCATTCTTCTCCTTCTTCTCAAGTCCAACACACCTAAGACCTGTACCCTCATAATAGTACTGTGTATGCCGGTTATCACAAAACCCAGAATTCATAACCATAGAAAACTTTCTGGGTGGTCTCACTCTCATAGTAGCTCTACATGGCTTGGTATTTTCAAAGTGGGTCTCGATCACAGCGCCAGAAAGACAAGGAACCCGCTGGAAAGTCACGCCGGAAACTTCCATTTTGACGCTGAAACTTGAAAACCCAACACACACCGCAGTGATTTTTTTTTTTAAACAGTTTTCTTAATTTCTTTTAATTACGAAAATTAAAAAAAAAAAAAAAAAAAAGAAAAAGAGCCAAAACGGCATCATTTTGCTCATTTAACGGAGACACTTAACAGATGGTTAACAAAATACCGAATTGACAACAATTGAAAGTTAGAGGATTGAAATGACAAAACTGAAAGTTAGAGGACTGAAATGAAAATGGATGAAAGTTAGAGGGTCAGTTTTGAATTTTTGCCTACAATGACACCATAATTAATTTGCAACTTTTTCTTTTTTGAGAATGACTTCATGAAACTTGATATTATACTATTAATGTAGTAAAAATAATAATGAAATTTTTATTGTTTTTTATTTAATAAGGGTATTATAGTAAATTAAGATAAATAAGATTTTGTTAGAAACTTGTTGCTTTCTAATGGGGATGGATGAGAAGTGTATAAAAATGTATGGGAATTGCATGGATTTTGACTAAATTTGAGGTAATCACCCTAAAAAAATGGTTAAGATTGTATTAAGAGAAATGAATGCACTATACAACAATTGGGTTATTCTTCGTTCAATACCTAATGTAGGTTATCAAATGGAACAATGGGACACTAGACTATACATAAAAGTGATATATGGGGTTTCTATCCAAAGTGGAGTACATTAATAATTAGTGGCTGGCATGCGCCAGTAGACTTCGAACATGTTGGTTTATGTTAATAAAATAAAGGCAAAAAACTCATTTTAGTCCTTACATTTTCACGCGATTCCCACTTTGGTTCCTAACTTTTTTTTTCACCGATTTTAGTCCCTATCCTGGAAAACGCGTCTCGTTTTAGTCCCTAACGTTACATCAGAGACGGAAATTGCACAGCTGGCAAACGGAAAAAATTAAAAATATTAAAATAATGCCCACTATGTCCACGTGGCTTTCCACGTCAGCCTCTAAATTAAAAAAATTAATTTATTAATTTTAACTAAATAAAAAAATTAAAAACAGAAATAAAAACCAAATCCAGCAAGAACAACAAATTTAAAACCTAGCAAGAATAACATCAACAAAACACAAACCCAGCAAATTTAAAACCCAAAAAATTTAATTCAAACCCATATTCAAACCCAAGTTCACGTTCAACGTTCTGACTTTAGAGTGTTGACTAAAGTAGCTCTTTGAGTATTTCAATGATGTAGTCGTTCAGTAAACAGTGTAATCTTCATTACATCAAAATCAAATAGAAAATCAGAGATAATTTGGGTCCGTTTGGTTCCCGTAAAATATTTTCCGAAAAATACCTATTTTCCGGAAATGCTATTTTCCGGAAAAGGAAAATATTTTCATGTGTTTGGTTGTATTATGAAAATTTATTGTGAAAAATATTTTCATGTGTTTGGTTCTATTAGGAAAATGCTATTTTCCTACAATTTTTTCACATTTTCCGGCAACAACAACAACAAAAACAAATTCCGGCGGCAACAACAACAACAACAAATTCCGGCAACAACAACAAATTCCGGCAACAACAACAACAACAACAACAACAAAAAATTTCGGCAACAACAACAACAACAACACTGTCGTCGACGAGATCGAGGGCGATGGTTCGAAGTCGAGGTCGAAGGCGATGGTTCGAAGTCGAAGGTCGACGAGATCGAGGGCGATGGTTCGAAGTCGAGGTCGAAGGCGATGGTTCGAAGTCAAAGGTCGAACGCGATGGTTCGTCGGTCGAAGGTCGAAGGCGATGGGTCGTCGGTCTCGGTCTCGGTCTGGGTATCGGTCTCGGTCTCGGTCTCGGTCTGGGTCGAAGATCGGTGGGTCGTGGGTCTTCGTGGGTCGACGGCGAGTGGCGGTGGGTCGTGGGTCGACGCCGAGTGGCGGTGGGTCGTGGGTCTTCGTGGGTCGACGCCGAGTGGCAGTGGGTCGTGGGTCGACGCCGAGTGGCGGTGGGTCGTGGGTCTTCGTGGGTCGACGGCGAGTGGCGGTGGGTCGCCGGAGCTGGGCTCTGGGTTCGTGGCTCTCTCTTCTTCTTCGTAGGTCGCTCTGTTTCTTCCTTCCTCTCTCTCTCTCTCTCTCTCTCAATTTTTTCCGGAAATACTTTGAAGTGAAAATAGGTACTGAAAATGATTTCCGTTGGGTTAGGGAAAATTGGAAGTGATTTTCCGGAAAATTTTATTTTTCGGAACAGCCAAACACGCAAAAACGTGGAAAACTATTTCCGAAAATCATTTACTCCCAATTCAAACGCAGCCTTTGTTTATTTCCAAATCTCACTCTCTCCCTCCGTCTGTGACTCTCTCTCTCGCAGATCAACGCGGCGGAGGTCTCCAAGAACTTCGATTCCGTCAAGTTTGGTCTAGTTCACATCAGCCGAGTGGTTTCTCTCTTAGAGCTCCGATTTGGGTCTAAAAATGTTCTAAGAATTTCAATTCAGTAAAAGTTTCAGCCTCAAGATTTTAGAAATAAATCTGGGTCTCTCTGGGTTTGAACTTCAGCATCAAGATTCCGACAAGTTTCATCTCCGGTGTGGGGGTTTGAAATATGGGTTTGAATTAAATTTCTTGGGTTTTAAATTTGCTGGGTTTGTGTTTAGTTGATCTTGTTATTGCTGGGTTTTAAATTTGTTGTTCTTGCTGGGTTTGGTTTTTATTTCTGTTTTTAATTTTTTTATTTAGTTAAAATTAATAAATTAATTTTTTTAATTTAGAGGCTGACGTGGACACAGTGGACATTATTTTAATATTTTTAATTTTTTCCGTTTGCCAGCTGTGCAATTTCCGTCTCTAATGTAACGTTAGGGACTAAAACGAGACATGTTTTCTAGGATAGGGACTAAAATCGGTGAAAAAAAAAGTTAGGGACCAAAGTGGAAATTGCGTGAAAATGTAAGGACTAAAATAGATTTTTTGCCTAAAATAAATAAATATATAATACCCATTGACTCATATTATTATGCTTGTAACTATCTCTATAAAAAAAAGAGAAAGGGGGGGGGGGGGGGGGGGGTGTGGTCTCACTACCACTCTTGAAAGTGTACGTAGAGAGCTTTATAAGCGCACATTAAAAAATGTAAGTGATAATTAAATTTTTTTTTTTTTTTTAAATGTGTATATAGAGTGTTATTTTTATAGATTATTTTGTGAGCAAAGAAGAGTCTTTCTTTGATAGAGCTTTCAGTTCAATCACTTGGGCAGAGTTGGCATGAGCTATATGACCATTTGGTTTGAATCTCTTTAAAGAAAGTGCGATTTTCGTGTTTCAGCCTAATTAGTTTCATTCTAATTCGTCATTACCATATCTCTAATTGAATTCATTCCTATTTTGAAGTATTTGTAATTTTGAATTATATGTATAACATTTTATCACTAATAGAATGAAATTAGATAAATAAAAACATAAGAACAAACAAGAAAGAATCAGGGCATAAGGTTGCATCATACCAACATACACCACTATATTATAGTTGCCACAGCGGTGTATGCCGGTTATAATAGGCGTACACAACTTTGGGCTGAAAACCTAAACTTGCAAAATCCAAAGAAAATCACACAAACAAGCATGTGATTGACATGTTATCACGAAAATATTAAAATGGAATAAACTAGAGCATGTGAATCATAATAAAATGTAAATCTCCAAAAGAGAATATGGATTATTGAGAATATTCATACATCTTTTTTTTTTAATGGAAATTCATACATCTTTAATTTCTTCTAAACTTGAAGTGAACTATTGACCAATCTCCCAGTTGAATTGATTAATTGCAGTTATGTCAATCAAAATAAGGTGGGTGAAATGACCTAACAAAACTTAAATCAACGGATCAGTAACTTCAGGAGAGAATTTTATTATTACTATTATTTTGTGTTGACCTCTTTTTTTTTTTTTTTTTGATGGGAAAACAACTGCATATCATTCATCAGAAACAAAATTACAACAGAGAGCTGCAAGAGCAGTTACAAACCACATTCCTCACATATAAGATGCTCTACAAAGCTTGGTATGACACCTTTCCAAACCTAAGAGACACCTAACATCCTAGCTGCTTTTGCAAGATCATGGGCAACTCTGTTGCCATCCCGTTTCAGATGCTGGAAAGTACACCAGGAAAAAGAAGATGCAAGGTCCTTAATGTTCTGAATGGTGTGCCCAAACTCACCACCCACATTACCTTCATTAATTGCTTGAATAATGGAGAGGGCATCCGATTCAAATATAACTTTTGAGAGTCCCATCTCTGATGCTAACAGCACACCTTCTTGTAAAGCCAAAGCTTTTGTGGTTTTAGCTGGGAAAGGCGATGCAAGGACCCTACTAGAGGCTGCGATAGGGAAGCCTTGACTGTTTCGGATTATCACACCAATGCTAGAAAGCCTGCCATCATCCGAGGCAGTGCCATCAACATTAATTTTGATGAAACCTGCAGGGGGGCCCTCTAATTGGTCAAGGAAGAAACCAGGGGCAAGCTAGAATATGAGCAAGCTTCCTTGTACTCACCAAGAATTCTATTAGCCATTTCCCAAATCTGTCTTGGAGGGGCACCAGAATCTTCATGAAGAGCTTGATTGCGATTCCACCAAATGGACCAAACAACTGCAAAGAAGAGTTCCAAAGCAAAGGAGGAGTCTTTCTCAGTAATGTCCAGTGCAATATCCACTGGTTCTCGGGTACCGGGGGTTAACACAACAGGACAATTATGCCAATGAGCCCAAGTCAACTTGGCATGATCACAATGGAAAAGCGTGTGGGCTATGGTTTCAATGGCCTTGTCACATAGAGGGCAGAAACTCGAGCAGTGTATACCTCTGTGGTTTAAGTTAAACGCAGTAGGAAGGCCGTTGACACATGTCCTCCAAGAAAATATTTTAAGCTTTGGTGGAATTTTCTGGTGACAAATCCTCTTCCACAAAGAGGTCTTTGCATTACTAGATGAGCTCTCACCATCCTCGTCTGAGTCCACCATACTTGAGGCAATATAGTACGCACTTTTGACTATAAATGTACCTTTTTTATTACCAATCCAAATAAGGCTATCCTCAGGAAGATTGTAACTCAGAGGAATCTTCAAGATTGTGTTCGCTTCAAAAGGCAAAAAAATGGATCTTACCACATCAACTTTCCATCATTTAGTGTCATAATCAATAAGAGAAGACACCATAGGGAAATCTTCAAAATTTGATTGTGGTGAGATCACTTTGTGAGTTGTTGGAGTTGGCAGCCACTTATCATCCCAAATATGAATTCTTCGACCATTGTCTACCCTCCATCTTGTGCCCTTTCTAATTATTTCAAGGCTGTTGTGGATACTACGCCATGCGTATGAAGGGTTGCTACCTTTCTTGGAATTAAGAACTTCATCATGAGGGAAATACTTGGCTTTATAAACCCGAGCCATTAAAGAATTTGAATTTGTGAGAATTCTCCATCCTTGCTTGGCCAACATGGCTAGATTGAAAGCTTAGAGGTTTCGAAAGCCCATTCCTCCATGAAACTTTGATTTGCACATTCTCTTCCAGCTAACCCACGCAATTTTTGTCTCCTCATCTTTTTGCCCCCACCAAAAGTTTTCGCATCATATTCTCCAAGTCTTTGCATAAATTCTTAGGAAGTTGGAAACAGCTCATAGTGTATGTGGGCACTACTTGGGCAACTGCTTTGATAAGGATCTCCCTCTCGCCTATTGAAAGGAGCTTTCCTTTCCAACCAGCAAGTTTTTTAGCAACCCGTTCCTTAATATCAGCAAACAGTTGAGTTTTTAATTTCCCGATGATGGATGGGAGCCCCAAGTATTTGTTGTGCCTGGAATCTTGCATTGGGCCAAGAATGTTTAGAATACTTTCCCTCATCTCTTGAGAGGTATTCAGGCTAAAGAAAACTGATGACTTATCAGTATTGATTTTCTGCCCCGAAGCCGCTTCATATTTGTTGAGAATACTGACAAGATTTTGGCATTCCTGATCTTTTGCCTTGCAAAAAAGGATGCTATCATCGGTGAAGAAGAGATGAGTAATTCTTGGGCAACCTTTGCAGATAGATATTCCATTAATCTATTGGTTTCGTGCTGCTTCATGAATAAGTGCAGAGAAACCTTCGGTACATAGGAGAAATAGACAAAGAGAGAGGGGATCTCCCTGCCTAATGCCCCTTGAAGGGATGATATTTCCACAAGCCTCACCTTTTATGATCACTGAATAAGACACAAAAGAGACACATTGCATAATAAGATCAACCCATTTATTAGCAAAGCCCAATTTCTCCATCATTCCTTTAATAAAATTCCATTCAACTCTATCAAAAGCTTTACTCATATCTAGCTTGATTGACATGTAATTTTCATTCCCATCATTTTTATGATTTAGATAATGCATAAACTCAAAAGCTACAAGGACATTATCCGTGATTAGGCGGTCAGGAGTAAAAGCATTTTGATTTTTTGAGATAATGCTTGGTAGGACGGCTTTGAATCTATTGGCTAAGATTTTGGAGATGAACTTGTATGTGGTGTTGCACAAGCTGATGGGACGAAATTCTGTCATTTTTGAGGGATGATTTGTTTTTGGAATGAGAGAAATATTGGTTTTGTTAATTTCAGTCATGGGTAGATTGGAATTCAGTACATTTAACACCATATTAGTGATATTTGACCCCACAATATCCCAGTATTTATGATAAAAGATAGCGAACATACCATTGAGCCCGGGTGCTTTGGTGGGGTGAAGCGCTGAAGTGCTTTGGTAACTTCATCTCTTGTGAAGGCCTTGGTGAGTTCAGTGTTCATCTCTTCCGAGACACGTCTAGGAATTGCATTAGTGATCTCATCAATACCCGTAGGGAAGGAGGTGGAGTATATATGCTCAAAATAGGATATTGTTGTGGCTGTAATGCTTTCTTTGCTCTCACACCATTCGCCATTATCATTCCACAACCCCATTATAGTGTTTTTCCTCCTCCTTTATGACGCTCGGGCATGGAAAAATTTTGTGTTTCGGTCCCCCTCCCTATACCAATGAACCTTGCTACGTTGCCTCCATATGGTCTCCTCACTATTGAAGAGATCATTAATCTCCTTTCTAAGAAGGTTAATATTTGCCCATCGAGAACCTTGTTGGTCATCCATAGTAAGGGAACTAAGAGCTCTTCTTTTCTCTTAAATTTGCTTCGAAATATTGGCCATAACATTCTGATTCCAGTTGGCAAGGGCACTTGCACATCTTTTAAGATTGGATGCTACCCCTTCATGCGTAGCTGACAAAGAACCTGAGTCCCAAGTAACTTCAATGACTTCACGGCTATCTTCCCTTTTGACCCATATGGCTTCAAAGTGAAAACGACGCTTGTTTTTGCGGGTTGAAGGGGGGGAGTCAGTAATAGTGAGAATGTAGTGATCAAATGTGGACTCCACCAGATGATGCACTTTTGGATTCTTGAAAGTTTCAAGCCAATCTGAGGTAGCAAAGGCTCTATCCAACCAAAGCGATATTCTGTCCATCCTTTCTTTCATATTACACGAGATGAAATCCGGACCATAGTAACCTAGATCCTTGAAGCCGCAGAAATTAACAACTTGGCGAAAGCTGTCCATTTGGCTTTGTGAACGTTGAGCGCCTCCTAATTTTTCATTCATAGAGAGTATTTCATTAAAATCACCACAACAGAACCAAGGCAAATTAAATTGATTACAAAGAAAAGAAAGTAGTTTCCAAGATTCTTCCCTGAGGTGGGTCTCCAGGTGCCCATAGAACCCAGTGAACCTCCGAGAGAAACCATTGCCTGACTCAGTGATAATTGCATCAATGTGGTGATTTGAAAAACTCTTAATTTCTAAATTTACATCACTAAACCAGAACAGAGCAAGGCCCCCGCCTCGACGCCTGCTAGGAACAAGAAGCCCATTAGGAAAACCCAGTTTGAATTTCACTGTCTCCATACATCTATTCTTTGATTTAGTCTCCGAGAGGAAGACTAGCTTGGGATTCTAGCGCTTGACATAATCGCCAGGCAAGTGAACTGTCCGGGGGTTCCTAATTCCCCGGCAGTTCCAACAAAGGGAATTCATTGCTTCCAGTGGTGCTACTCAGCAGCCACCACCGATCTCTCTTGGTTGTCGTATACATTAGTATGAACTGAGTCAAGTAGGGGTGTCCACGGGTCGAGTTTGTGCCCGACCCGGACCTAACACAAAGCTGTCGGGTGGGCGAAAACGAAACCCGCAACTGATCCGGAATGCTAGTCAGATCGGCCGGTTCGGGTCGTGTCGGGCTTCGAGTTGTACCAGTCTGTTTTGGGTTTCATCGCCGATGCCGTCATTTTGGCCGGATTCGGCGAGATCTGGCCAGATCACAACGAGATCTCACCGGATCTCGTCGAATTTGGACGAGATCTCGCCGTATCTCGTCCGATCTAATGGGTTTCAAGTAAATTTTCGCCGGAGAACTCCAAATATCGCCAGTTTTTGTATGTTTTCGCAGGAGAACTCCAAAAATCGCTGGAAGTTTTTGGTTCTATGCTCGGGTCAGGTTGCTCGGGTTTTGGGAGAGGAAACCCGCCAACCGACCTGAAGACGTTGGGTTCTGAGGCAGCGACCCACCACCGACCGTCGGAGTGGTCGATTCGGGCGATTTACGGTTCGGGTTCGGGCGGGTTGCTCGGGTTGGTCGGGTTCCGGGTTGGGTTGGACAGTCCTAATCTTAAGATTTCTTTCGTTGGGCCCTGGCAATTCTCTTCCAATTTCCTCCTTTTGGGCTTAGAAGTGTGTTGGTGGTCTCAAGACTAATGGGGGCACTTTAAAAGATTTAGTGGGATAGTGACTTCGTGGGCCTCAGAATGGGATGGCTTTGGCTAGCCCACTATAGAAGATTCATCCTCCACATCCTTTCTTGACTCACAGATTTTATGGGGATCACATACGTGCTTGATAGGAAAAGGCTCAAGGCTCAAGGGGCGTACCTTGTCACTATTTTCCAGATTTTCTACTGGTTGCAGAACTGATGTGCCATCTTGTCTCGAATTCAATTCTAAACTTGACTAATGGGGGCACTTTAAAAGATTTCAGTGGGCTAGTGACTTCGTGGGCCTCAGAATGGGATTGCTTTAGCTAGCCCACTATAGAAGATTCATCCTACACATCCTTTCTCGACTCACAGATTTTATGCGGATCACATACGTGCTTGATAGGAAAAGGCTCAAGGCTCAAGGGGCGTACCTTGTCACTATTTTCCAGATTTTCCACTGGTTGCAGAACTGATGTGCCATCTTGTCTCGAATTCAATTCTAAACTTGACTAATGGGGGCACTTTATAAGATTTCAGTGGGCTAGTGACATCATGGGCCTCAGAATGGGATTGCATTGGCTAGCCCACTATAGAAGATTCATCCTCCACATCCTTTCTCGACTCACAGATTTATGGGGATCACATATGTGCTTGATAGGAAAAGGCTCAAGGCTCAAGGGGCGTACCTTATCACTATTTTCCAGATTTTCCACTGGTTGCAGAACTGATGTGCCATCTTGTCTCAAATTCAATTCTAAACTTGACTAATGGGGGCACTTTAAAAGATTTCAGTGGGCTAGTGACTTCGTGGGCCTCAGAATGGGATTGCTTTGGCTAGCCCACTATAGAAGATTCATCCTACACATCCTTTCTCGACTCACAGATTTTATGCGGATCACATACGTGCTTGATAGGAAAAGGCTCAAGGCTCAAGGGGCGTACCTTGTCACCATTTTCCAGATTTTCCACTAGTTGCAGAACTGATGTGCCATCTTGTCTCGAATTCAATTCTAAACTTGAAGTGAACTATTGACCAATCTCTTAGTTGAATTGATTAATTACAGTTATGTCAATCAAAATAAGGTGGGTGAAATGACCTAACAATACTTAAAACAAAGGATCAGTAACTTCAGGAGAGAATTTTATTATTACTATTATTTTGTGTTGACCTCTTTTAATTCATGACTAAGTTTGATTATAAATATTTATTTAAAAAAAAAAATGAGTTGTAGATATTAAATTGTTTCCACTCAATAGTATAACATCATGTGTACCAATTAATTGAGTTAGATGTTTGTTGCAATCAAGATTTATCATCATCCATATTAGTTTCGATACTTTTCATACTTAGATTGAACAACATCCTCAGCAGTTCTTTATAATTATATATTATGATATTTTTTGGAAAATATGTTCTAAAAGATTTTTGTGTTGTTTGGATTGATAAGTTATGATCAAATTTGAAGTTTTTGTGTGTGTGTGTGTGTGTCTGTGTGTGAAGGATAGGTATATGCACTTGAACCATCAAATATGTTTAGCAGCGCAATGGTTCCAAGCCATTAGGACTATGTGTAGGTGTTGTTAGATTTAATTTAATTTTCATGGTTTTACATTGATTTGATTTTGCTTTTCCTCCATAATATTGTGAATGTTGTGATAGTGTACTTTTATTTTGAATTATGTAATTAGGATTAATTTGCACACATGAAATTAAAATATTTCACAGACGGAAATCTCCCCTCTTTAGTTATAACTATAAATTATTTTTTTTTTTTTTTTAAAATTGACCTCAAATCTTAACCAAACAACTAAAATCACAACCCTCATTTTCTCTCCTATTTCTTTTCCTCCATTTTCCATCATTCTTATTTTCACTCCAAACAAACGTAGCTTTGGAGTAATAAAAAATTGAAATTTTGAAACTTACCCCAAAGTAAGGGTGTTATTTGTAATTTAGATATAATTAAAAAAAAAAAATTTAAAATGAAAAACCCTCGCTCCCTCCCAACGGCTTTCATTTTCATATGAACGAAATTCAAATTCAAATTCAAAATAAAAAAGAAATCCCCCATTCTCTCAGCGTCTCTCTCTCTCTCTCTCTCCAATGGCCACCAATCCCAACAGCTTGATGGCTACACCCACCAAGACCCCATCGGAGAAGTCGGCCTCTGCGTCATCCATGTCTCGCAAGCACCACCAGTCTCAGCACAACTCTGCCCGTTTCGAGGCGTACAACCGGCTGCAAGCGGCGGCAGTGGCGTTCGGAGAGAAAGTACCGATCCCAGAGATCGTGGCCCTCGGTGGCCAGTCCGACGGCAAGAGCTCACTGTTAGAAGCGCTGCTAGGGTTCCGCTTCAACGTCCGTGAAGTCGAGATGGGGACTCGCCGACCCCTCATTCTCCAGATGGTCCACGACCCCTCTGCCCCCGACCCCCGCTGCCGCTTTCAGGTCCTCCTCCTCCTCTCTCTCTCTTTCGCTTTCCATTTTCTCCATTCATTTCTCTTTGCTTTGCTTCGAAACTAACTAGGTTACTAGCCTTTGTATTAAGAAATATTTATTACAGATTAGCGTTCTAATCAGTTTCATAAATTTACTAAAGGTGGCTTTTTTTTTCTTCAAAATTTGGGTTAAGGTTTAAGGCTGCTTTTAGAATAACTGTATTACACTTCTATTCCTAGAGTAGAAACCACAGCTAAACTGAGAAATACAAATTTTTGAAAAGGAGGGAAAAAATAAAAATAAAAATAAAATTGTGTATTTATTTGTTATGGTGATGAATTGCTGATTGACACAACGAAGAAACATGCAATTGATCTTTTTCTAAAAACTGGGAGATAAAAAAAATTAAGGGTTTTTTTTTTTTTTTTTTTTAAGGAATTAAATATCAGATAACTAATAATACAAGAAGAAACACATTGGGATTTTGAACATTGACATCTCAAAACTCGTGGGGCTTTTTTTGGGCATTAGTAAAATTTTATGTTGGTCATGTCACGTGTGGCAATGAATGCATATGCAATTGTCTTCAGGTTGTTGTTATTTCACTGTATTTAGCTCTCTATCTAAATCTCAAAGTTGAGAATTGAAAACAGGAAGAGGATTCTGAAGAATATGGAAGTCCTGTTGTTTTGGCATCTGCAATAGCAGATATCATAAAGTCCCGAACTGAAGCACTTTTGAAGAAGACTAAAACTGCAGTTTCTTCTAAGCCAATTGTGATGAGAGCTGAATACGCACATTGTCCTAATCTCACTATTATAGATACCCCTGGCTTTGTTCTTAAGGTGGGTTCTCCTTAATGTATATACTATATATTTGGGCAAGTGAATGCTTGAAATTATTATCTTCTTATATGAATTTTCGGTTTGAAACTTTGTTGGCAGGCAAAGAAGGGAGAGCCAGAAACCACGCCAGAGGAAATTCTTGACATGGTGAAGTCATTGGCTAGTCCTCCCCATCGCATTCTGTTGTTCCTTCAACAGAGTAGTGTGGAGTGGTGCTCGTCGTTGTGGTTGGATTCTATTCGTGAAATTGATCCTACATTCAGAAGGACAATAATTGTTGTCTCCAAATTTGATAATCGTCTCAAGGTATGAACTTATGGCTTGTATTGAGTTAATCTCCAATAAGCAAGTTTAAGCATTTTAGAAAAGAGAAAATAATTAATAATATAGATCAGTGGGGGTTATGTGTTTAGTTTATTTTTATTAGTGTTCAGTAAATAATGATAGTTGAATTAGTTTAGATTATGATGAGTTATGATTTGTTTTGTTGGCAAATCCTATGAAGTTCGAGTTTATCTTCATCTAATTGAAATTTTGTGTTTAAATTCAAAAGTACACAATTAATAAAAAATTTCATGATTTTCCAATTAACAAATTGTTAGCTAGAATAACTTGAAGGTTAAGGTTTACCTCGAAGTAAATCTTATTCTTCTTATTTATCTAAACCAAAATTGAGAATATTAAGAAGATAATGGTTCATGAAATTAATCCACCATTGGCAAATGCTTCCAATGCTCAATCTGTTACTTAAGCTCGTAACAGTGGGTGCTTCCATCATCTATGTTCTCAATGGATTCCAAATGAGTCAATGTTTGCCTTCTTTGCTGTTGAGGTTTGCTTTAGTGATGTACAAATAACAAAAGAATCTTGTTTTGATCCAGTGGTGGAAGTGAATGGTTTCTCTTGAAGTAATTATATAAACTTCTGAATACTAATTTTAAGGTTCATTTTTGCTAAATGGTATTTTCTTTAAAAATATATATATATATATATATATTTGGCAAAATAGCAATGTTTAATAGTTATTTTGAGAAATAGCCTTTTTTGAATCTCACCTCTTGGAGAGATGAATTCCAGCACTGAACTCGAGCTCTGTGTTTTAGTGAAATTCTTCTTTTTCCATGTTTTCAGTGGAGTACTCAACTCGTCTCTCCAAGTGGCAAGATTCAAATAAGGCTATATCCAAAAATAACTTTAAAACAATCCCAATTAACAAAATAATTTTTAAAATAGTATTATTAAGAAAAAATGGCCCTAATTATAAGAGATGTATATAAATATGCAGGAGTTCAGTGACCGGTGGGAGGTGGACCGATATTTGAGTGCAAGTGGTTACTTGGGAGATAACACGCGCCCATTTTTTGTGGCCCTACCAAAGGACAAGAGCACCATTTCAAATGATGAATTCCGACGGCAAATATCTCAGGTGGACTTGGAAGTTCTGCGTCACTTGCGTGATGGTATTAAGGGTGGATTCGATGAGGAAAAGTTCAGGCCTCATATTGGTTTTGGCTGTCTGAGAGATTATTTGGAGTCCGAGCTTCATAAGAGATATAAAGAAGCTGCACCAGCAACTCTAGCTTTGCTTGAGCAGCGCTGCAGTGAAGTTACTACTGAATTGGGGAAAATGGAATCTAAAATTCAGGCCACTTCTGATATTGCTCATCTTAGAAGATCTGCAATGTTGTATGCGGCTTCTATCAGCAATCATGTGGTGAGTAATCACTCTGACAAATTCATGTCAAGTCATATCCTATTCACGATTTGTCTACTTCCACTTAACAACATATGCTTCTATCGCTAATGTGGCTTACTTAGCTCAAGTAGTCAAGAGTTTTTGAGTTAATTTGATACTTCCCCTGCCCCCCTCCAACACACACACACACTGACACACACAAAAACCCAAAATAAAATAGGACACGAAAACTCAAAAAGAAAACAATTTTTTTTTTCGGAAAAGAAAGTTTGAATAATATATCAATTATCCATACCTCTGCAAATATCACCCAATTACTTCGTACTTATTACTACCTGTAAAAAGTAATCCAGGAAGTATCATATAAGATTCATTTTCTTAAATTTGTTTAAGTCTTGGATATATGATTAAAAAATTTATCTACATGTCTATCGTAAAGGGAGCTTTAATTGATGGAGCAGCAGATCCTGCACCAGAGCAATGGGGGAAGACAACAATGGAGGAGCAGTCACAAAGTGGTCTTGGGGGCTGGCCTGGAGTTACTGCAGATATAAAGCCTCCCAATGCTACTCTTCGGCTCTATGGAGGAGCTGCTTTTGAAAGGGTGATGCATGAATTTCGGTGTGCTGCTTATTCCATTGAATGCCCCCCAGTGTCAAGGGAGAAGGTGTGTATCCTAGAAGTGCAATTTACCTGGGGATTGATGGGTTTTGATTCTATGAACTAAATTATTTTGTCCCTTGGCAGGTGGCAAATATATTACTTGCCCATGCTGGCCGAGGTGGGGGTAGAGGAGTAACTGAAGCTGCTGCAGAAATTGCCCGTGCTGCTGCCAGATCATGGCTTGCTCCTCTTCTTGACACTGCTTGTGATCGGCTTGCTTTTGTTTTGGGGAATCTCTATGATCTTGCTCTAGAAAGAAATCACAGTCGTGATTCAGAATGTAAGAAGCTATTTAATTCTTTGTTCACATTTCTTTCATGGTTAGTTAATTTTACTTTATCACCAACCCAAAGACTTGGGATTAGAGATTTGATGGATTCAGCCTAGTTTCTTTTTCTTTATTTATGTAACCTCAGAGTGATTTTCTTATTCTTGTTCAGCATATGGTATTTTAATAGGGAACAAGAAATATGCATAAATGTATTAGTTATGTAAATATATTATGTTTGTGGGAGTTCAGGTTTTGTAATCTGATGTCTGAGTTACATCAACTATTTTTGTTAGTTATGTATTTCTTACCTTGTCTATGCATAGATCCTGAAATGAATATAGGACACCAACCTTCAATTTCCAAGTGAAAGGAAAAAGGTCCATCTTGGGGAGGGAGTGTGTCTGAATTTTAAGTTCATAGAACTGATCATAAAACCATTGGAATTTGTTTTTCATGCAGATGGGAGGAAATCAGAAAAAATGGATGGCTATGTTGGTTTTCATGCTGCTCTAAGGCATGCTTACAATCGCTTTATGAAGGACCTGGCCAAACAATGCAAGCAACTAGTTCGGCACCACCTTGATTCAGTTACAAGCCCATACTCGCAGGTCTGTTATGAGAACGAATTTCAAGGTGGTTTTGGTTCAAGTGCAACCTCTTTTTACAAGTCAGCTGGTCCGTTTTGTGTTGAGCTAACCGATGGAGGATCAGCAGCTCATGATGAAATTATGAGAGATCAAGAGAACATACCTCCGCAAAGGAACGGACAGCAAACCACACCAGGAAAAGGTACAGAAGCTAGAGAAGCTCTCCGAGATAGCCAAATGACTGTGCCTGAGACCCCCTCACCTGATCAGCCATGTGATGCAATACTTGCAGGGGCCAAGAAAGACTTTGGTAATGGCATTGATGTTGGAGTGAGAAAACGGGTTTCAAGATTGACAGGGAATAGCAGAAATGCTGATCACATGAGAGTTCAAAATGGTGGTGGTCTTTTATTTGGAACTGGTGATGGCGGTTTAAGATCAGGCTCAGCTTACTCAGAAATCTGTTCAACAGCTGCACATCATTTTGCACGGATACGTGAAGTTCTTGTTGAGCGAAGTGTGGCTTCCACATTGAATTCTGGGTTCTTAACCCCTTGGTAAGCATGTTTATCTTTCAACATTAACTTTGCATCCATAAACGCATTTATATTTATGGAAATACCAGAACACATGTTCTAAATTTGTGGCTTGAAGGGATCAGGAATTTATCTTTACAGGTTACCTAAAAGTTCTCAAGTGTTCTTTAGACCATCATAGGCTTGAGGGGATCAAGCTTTCTTAAGGCTTGGTTTTATTTGTTTGGTCAGTTTTATGTTAAACATATTTCAGAAGACACTACTTTGTGCAAACCATTTCTTTAAATTTGCATAAACTTCTGTTCTCAAATTGCATTCATATCTCATAGATTCACTTGATTTATGTCTGAGGTACACTAGCTCATTTTATATTAATTTCTATTTCACTTTGCTAGTTTGCTCCTTCAATAATGAGAGATTTCTGGGTTTTTAATTGAATGGAACATTCTTTTACAGTTTTACTATAGTTTGTTGTTCTATTTCTTGTGGCCTTTGTCCCTAGCAAAATTCCTGGTTTTAGACTTTACAACGTCTCTGAATTTTTCAGAATCATTTTCTGTTCTCTAATATAAGGAACTGATCATAACAAACTGTTATCTGTTCTGCAATGTGCAGCCGGGATAGGCTTGTGTTGGCACTTGGATTGGATTTGTTTGCTGTGAATGATGAGAGATTCATGGACATGTTTGTTGCTCCCGGCGCGATTGATGTACTACAGAACGAACGACAGTCTCTTCAGAAGCGTCAAAAGATACTCCAATCTTGCTTGAATGAGTTCAAAAGTGTTGCTCGGGCACTATGATGGAAAATTGTCAAAACCCATTTATTAATGAAACAGTATTATGGCTGGAAGTTCAGAGGTATTCACATCTAGTGAACACACAAAATTCTTATACTATGACCCCCCCTACTTTATTGTCTGTAACAACCATTTTCCCTTATTTTAGTTGTGAGCTTGTGATTGGAGGGTTGATTCTTTTAAATGTTGCATGTAAACATACTATGTCCTGTACTTCTCGGTTAGTCAAGAGTTGAGGCAAAATATGGTTTGTTTTCATTGAGAAACAATACAAGAAAATTTCTATCTTTTTGCCAATAATCTTTAAATCAAAGAGCATCTATAAAGAAACGATTCAAGGTGAGATTTCATGAATTCAACCTCAGAAAAGAAAAAAGTGGTAGGCGCATATATTAATTCTGTAATCTGTAGTGCTTTTCTTTGACTTCATGAAGCAGCTACTTTCAATCAATGTGTTTTCTTCGGCTTATTCTTTTTTCCTTGCAAATTAAAACATTTTTCCAAAGTACATAGTTAGAGAACGTTTGGCTGGTGCGTCCACAATTTGCCTTTTTTTTTTTTTTACGCGTTCCCAGCCAGAATTTTACTGTAGCAGTACTGTATAAACAATAGCTGCAAAGTTTGACTTTTCAGTACAAATTTTACTGTTTACGGACCTACAAATTTCACTTTTCAGGAACTTTTTCATTAAAAATGGGTTCCACGATACTATTCACACATTTAAAAATTATTTTGTTACAGTATTTTTCAGTTTTCAGTTTCAGTTTTCAGTTTTCAGCTGTATTCAAACGGATCCTAAGAGAGATATTTTTGACACGTTTAGCAGCAACTAGCAAGTGGGGATGCTCAACTCTGCTCAGCCGAGTTCAGAGACTCAAGAATATATCAAGCATTGCCAGCAGGATTCACCTAACCTAATCCAGTTGCTTTTGCCACAGCCGACACATCCCATCATGCTAAAAACAATCAATCTAGATGTAGGGACAAAAAAAAAAAAAAAAAGAAAAAAAAAATGAAAAAGAAGAACTACAACAACAACTTAATTTAGATGAGGTCTAGACCAGGGCCGAGGGCTCAACACATTTGGATCGGAAAACGATCACTTTAAATAGGTCTTTTTATATTTAAATATTACTTAAATAATTTGAAAATGTGCTAAAATGTACTTGTACTTTAAAAAAATTTGAAAAAGTAAGAAAATGAAGAAAAAAGTAAAGTTTTAAAAAACTGTACATAAAAGTTTAAAGCTTAAAATTGATGCCAAACTCACCCTTAATACTGATCAAGTTAGAAAAACTTGCAAATGATGTAACAATGAATGTAATCAGTGGCACTTTAAGAAGATAATAATTAAATATTTGAATGAATGATGCTAGGAATACCACAAATTTTACCCTTACAAAGATGTATCATCAGTTACAAAAAGTAATTCAAATATGCATTTAATAAAATGTTGTAGTCTACCAATAATATTCATTATCACATCAATTTGTAAAAGTTTACGTAGTAAAATTTATAGTGCCTATAGCATTTTCCTATATAAATCATTTTTTGTGATTAGTGACACATCTAGTTATAAATCCTATGTATTTAAATTTGCATTATCTCTAACATAACTAATTTTTTTTTACCTTTCTTAAAAGTGGTGAAACAATTTACAACAATCATATATATAAAAAAAAAAAAAAAAAAGCATACAAAGATATTGTTACATCAATCCTAACTTACCAAATCATTTGTGTTTGGGAGAGGGAAGAGTGAAATATTGGTGTGCTTATACAAAAAAAAAAAAAAGGTAAAAGCAGAATGAATAGTGGGAGTTGGGTGGGTTTTGGTTGAGTTTGATTTCTTTGCAAAAACTCAAACTTTCTCATCATATTCTCTGATTGGCATTGATGATAATAACTTTTTTGACTTTAAAGACAACAGAGGAAACATAAAATAAAGACAAAGACAGCTATAGTAGTATCGCACTTGGGTGTGAAATATTCATTGATTCATGAACCTTGTAACATGGACCTCAAGTCTCAGTGGTCCCCCAAACCCTCCCATCCTCAATGTCCCTAATACAAGTGACCTCGTCCAACAAGATCAAAATATTTACAATAACTATGTTTTTTTCTTTTCTTTTTTTACCATAAATTATTGTTCATCAGAATATTCGTCTCCGCCGCATATATTTTTTAGGCAAGATATTTTTTAGCAAACCTCCAACTAGCTAGTTTCTAAGTCAAGGCTCTTTAGCCATTGTGTTGTTATTGTTGCTTCTAGAAAAAATTTGAAGTTTTATATGTAAGTTATAACGTGCTATTGTTTTCTTACATTCATTAATACACACGACACGATAAAAAATGTGAACTAGAAGTCGCAACTTTATTTCGTTAAATTCCGGAAGGGGCAGTTTTATGTTGACCTTAGTTATAATGGGTTTGATAGACTTGAAAGTTGAAATGCTTTTGGAAGCTTCGTGCTGCTAACTTATAACTTGTAAGTAACGTTTGAATATTTAAGACTTATATATATATATATATTCGGTAGTTATAATGAGAACGACCAATTTGAACCTTGAATTACTCTGTTAGGAACATTGGAAAGCACTTTGAACTACTCTGTTAGGAATATTGGAAAGCACCACTGCACATTCTTGGTGCGATGGTCACTCCACAAGTATAAATATTTGTGGGGGTGTGGAGGGCATAAGTCGGGGTTCAAATCTCCAAGTGGTAGTTTTACACACATATGTACTTAGTTAGGTTAGAGTCAAATTTTTATCTTGTATCAAAAAAAAAAAAAGAGAACATTGGAAAGCACCAATTAAGTTACAAAATTATTAATAACGTTTGTGTACTTAAGAATTCATACAAAAATGTGGTATAGCTAACTCTCCTTTATTAGAAGAACTATGGTTCAACACCCCCCCTCCCATGGGTTTCAATTAACTTAATTGGTAAAATTTATTATTGTAGAATAAAAAAATAAAAATAAAAATCTAGAATTTGAACCTTACTTACATCAAAAATCAATTAGTATCATTGCCTAATGATAAAGAGCAATTATTATGAATTATACACCATAGATTTAAAATTCTATTATATATATATATAAAATTGTACTATTGAATCATTAAAAAAGTATTTGGTATGATAATGATTAAAAAAGAAATACTCTCTCAATCCTATAATATATAATTGCCTTAACTTTTTCAATTTGTAAATTAATTTTAAACCATATATTTCAAGGCTAGATTCAAATTAAACCTTATAGCTTGATAGTTTCAAATCAAACTCTAGAATTTTAGAATGGTCTGTTTCTCGAAAAAAAAAAAAGAATTTTAGAATGGTCTAAACTTTAATTTTGAGGTGACATTTTATTTTCAGGTTTAATTGAAAGTTTAAATTGACACTATTAAAAATAGAGGGTTTGATTTGGTTTCTAAAAATAGGGCTATAGTGTAAATTATCTTTTTCCTTTACATTATGCTATCTCTTAATCTATGTCCACTACAAAATAAAAGCATTACTTTTCTATAATATCCTTTTTTGTTGTAAAGAATGCATGTTTTCTTATTAATAACTAAAATCAAATAAATTTATAAATTCTAGTAACTTTTTGAAATGTTCACTTTTCTCTAAAATTTGTGTATTTGACAATTAACTAATAATGGAGCAACTGAGCATGATTTCCCCCTTGTTCGGCTAAGTTCATTTTATACTAATAATAATAATAAGTAAAGATATATCTTATAAATGAAGGCAAAAGGGGGGGTGAATCCATCCCTAGAGCCTAGGGAAGAGATCCGATCAAGAAGAGAAGAGATGTATCTAAGGACCCATCCCACTTAAAGTGAGCAGCCTAGCAAGCAAGGTTGTGGGCTAACCAATTAATGTTCTTATTTACAAAACAAAAATCCCAACAAGATAGTAAGTTTAGAGAAGCATATAAAATAGGCAAAAAACAAAATACAGAGGATTGACTGAAGGATTCTAGAGATCTTCAATCACACTAATAAGGAGTGAGCAGCCTAGCGAGCAAAATTGTGGGTTAACCGATTAATATTCTTGTTTACTAAACAAAAATCCCAACAGGATAGTGAGTTTAGAGAAGCATATACAATAGGCAAAAAAGAATAATAAAACATGGAGGATTGAGTAAAGGATTCTGAAAATCTTCAATCATATTGATAGAGTCTCCTTCAAAAACAATAAAAAGTGAGGTGATAATGATGGATTGCGAATTTGAGGGCAGCATGGACTTCACCAAATTAAAGAGGGTTCAATTTCTTGGAAGGGCTATCTCTCTGTATGGAAACATTATTTAAAGAAGAATTGTGGTGCAAATTTTAACATAGATCATGTGATTGCAAATTTGCAACCTTTCTTCCATCACCCCCAAAGAAATGTTAATAAAAAAAAATCACTCAATATTCCAAGTAGTACTGATGTTATTGTTGATACTATGATGGTTACTGCCTTCTACCTAATGCGCGGTTCAAACTATGTCAATTTCGACATTAAAAAAACTTAATATTTGTACTGTGGTACTTCTTCTTCTAAAGGAACCTATTATTAATAAAACTACATCAGGATTGAAAGGTGCAAATGCTAGCTTAAAATAAAAAGATTAATTAAAAGCGTGAGGCCTTGAGGGTACAATCCCTTTTGGCCATTCACAACTCACTTCGCACAGCATGATTACTGTTTTAATTAAGGGTATAACATATTAACACAATTTCCTGATAGGGGGGTTTATTATATTCAGAACAGAATCAATTTTTTTCAAAGCAAATTTAAGTGAGGGAAGCACATTTATAGTTGGCAGAAGTTTCAATTTTCATGGGAGTGAAGCATTTAGTTGCACACTTTCATGCAAGATTTCTCAAAACAATATAATATTTTATTCACAGTAATATTATACAAATATATAATTGTTGATATTACTTATTGTGATTCGAGTTTTATTATTTTTATTAGGGTTTACCACATGACATATATTATGCACTAATCATGATAAATCATGGAAGTTGTCATGTCCCTTTACTTGTTTTTGTGATAGCCATTGTTGAGAGCAACTAAAGGAAGCAAGGGTAGGGCCATCCAGCTTTGTCTATAAGAAACAATAATTTATCCAAGTCTAAACACACAATTTTCCCTCGCTCACAGATAAATCAAAGATTTCGGCTCTTCTATCCAAGAGGAACACCAAGTCAAGGTCTTCAATCTTTCTCTATCAGAATGTTTGAGTCAGGACAACTGACTCACCCACCAAGAAACTGTCTACATTGCTTGTGTGTTTGTATTGTGTTTTTGAAGGGCTCAATATATCCCTAATTCTGTAGATCCTGTTACGATGCATCATCATGATTCTTTGAGATTTCCATGATGGAAAATCAAACCGAATCCCGCTTCCCTGCTGCAGTAATGCTTTGCTATGGACCAAATAAATCCTTCAAGTATATTGACATTTATGTGTGCGTGTTTAACCGTTAGTTTATTTCTTAAAAAAAAAAAAAAAAACAAAAACAAAAACAAAAACAAAGAATTAGCAAATTTATATATGACACACGCATTTATGCTTGAGCATATATACGTGGTATTTTAGATAAATTTGAAAAATATGGTCTGATGTAGTTTGTCCGAAGAACTTAGGGCCTCGACTAGTTTAGTGCCCTTGAGCTTCACAAAATGCCTTTAGATCAATTAATTGATGATTGCAATTTTGAGTCTCACCCTGTTGGAGTATACTAGAATGGGCATGGCCAAATGGTTGGTCCAACCCTTACTGTAACCCGACCCCCCTCCTCACACAGGGATAGAACCCACCCTTATATGATATATATATCCGTTGCACCATATACCTTCTCCCCCACACCACCTCAATTCCTAAAAAAACACACAATACAAATAATTATAAGAGAAAAAATGGTACAATTAATATGTGCACTACAAGTGACTACCTTACATTATTAAGGGTTTTTTTTTTTTTTTTTTTCTCAAAACATAAAGTCATATTAGGCTATGGGGTGGTCCGCCTTCTTGCCCTAAACCGCTAGAATCCCAATACAAGATTAGGGGCAGCTTGATGCATTTGGTGGCCTTACACAAAAATGAAATTGAGGCTTTTTATGTATTTAAATATGACTGTTGAAATTTTTTTTTAAGTTTCTTAAATTCTATTTTCTTGTTTTAGATGCAAAATTACTAATTAATCATGTAGATTTTTTTTTTTTTTAAGAAAGTTGATAGATACAAAAAAATTTGACAAAACTTTTCACACTTGTCGATGTGATCGATTGATGCTAGTAAGTAAATATATGATGTTAGTGGTAGACATAGATGAGAACTAATAAAAATTTTCCAACTTAACTATTGTGAAAAATGTTGTGATTTTTTTTTTAGATTGCTTTTTTTTTTTTAGAAGTGCTACATTCACAACATTTTCATAACAAATCCTATGTGTTAAGTTGTTAATAGTTTTAATTTGAACCCACTACTGAAATTACTTTTTTGCCCACCAATATCAGCCAATAACAACCTACTACTTAGGATTTGTGTATTACTCATTTTTTAAAAGTACAACATTCACAATATTTTTAAAACAAATCCTAGATGTTAAGTTGTTACTAGTTCTAATTTAAATCCACTACTAAAATTACTTTTTTTCCCTACCAATAACAGCCAATAACAACTTACCACTTAAGATTTGTTGTGAAAAATATTATGGACATAGCATCTCTCTCTCTCTCTCTCTCTCTCTCTCTCTCTCTCTCTCATTTTTCATTTGATAAAAAAATATTATTTTATTTATTGGCTAATATTTGAGTTTAATAAATACTATTACAATTAAAGAAATAACTCTATCGGTTAAAATTTAAAAGCCTTTTCTCTACTTGGGGGTTTAGGTGACCACCTCATTCACCTATATTATTGAGCCGCCTTGAAGACAGTAGATACACTGATTTAAATTAAATCGCACGTGACATAGATCGGTCATGTTAAACTGCATTTTCCAAATCATCTCTATGGCCCAAAAATATAAAATAAAATCTTATGAAGGATTAAGCGGACAAGGTCTGAAAAATCTATCCCATTGTCATACTTGAAATTGATTTCTTTTTTTCTGTAAAAGTGAGAATTTGAATTTAGATTCTCTCCACAAGGAGAATAAGACAATTCGACAATCTTCCTATGTCACAAAGCTCTTGAACTACTTTCAAGTTTTTCAATCAATTAATCCAACTGTTAAATCCTTAAATTATACTCCCTCCGTCCCACTTTTTTTGTCCTCTATTCTATTTTGAGATGTCCCAAAATATTGTCCCGTTTCTAAAAATAAAAGTCATTAATTTACTAATATTCCTATTATACCCCTATTAATTTACATATTCAATTTTTTGATAAATTTTTTAAAGGGTAGTTTTGGAAACTTATACATTTTTAAAATATAGATAAGATAATAAATAATGTTCCCTTAAAAAGTTTGACTTTTCAAACATGACAAAAAAAGTAGGACAGAGTCCTGTTTCTAAAAATAAAAGTCATTAATTTACTAATATTCCTATTATACCCCTATTAATTTACATATTCAATTTTTTGATAAATTTTTTAAAGGGTAGTTTTGGAAACTTATACATTTTTAAAATATAGACAAGACAATAAATAATGTTCCCTTAAAAAGTTTGACTTTTCAAACATGACAAAAAAAGTAGGACAGAGGAAGTAGCAATTAAGAACGTATAATTTTCCCATTAATAACTCTCTTAATTAGAAGTTAGAAGTTAGAACCCTCCCCTATAATTAGACCTACAATAATTTGAAATTGTTGGAGACTTTTTTATTTTTTGGGTTAGAAATTTAAGTGTGTGGCCCTCATAGAGTAATATACTAATATGTACTTGTTTTCCCATTAATATCTCTCAAGTTAGAACCCTCCCCTATAATTAGACCTACAATAAATTGAAATTTTTTTGAGACATTTTTTAAAGTCAATGAATTTGGCCCAATTATTGTTAAATTGATTACTCAATTATGTTATTACTGCGTCATATATAGGATGTAAATAACCATTCACAAGTGAATTTTATTTTAGCCTTTAAAAAAAAAAAAAATAGAAAACGTATTTTGGAATTAAGAATTGGCCGGATTTGTAGAAAAAACACGTGCCTAACATAAGCTTAGACCTGCTGTGACGGTGAGATAATAATAAGACTAAGGTTGGCGGACCCTACAAAGTCAGCAAAATCAAACTAAGATTCTTACAAAAAAATGGTCACCCATCTACAGCATATAAATAAAATAAAAACCTACCAGAAAAAAAAAAAAAAAAAATGCCACCTCATATTTGCATTTGTTTAAGACTTTAGTCAAGCTAGCCGGCCAACCTTAGAGACTAACTACTTTTATTATTGTTTCTATTATTAACTACCATTATCTACGTTCCTAAGCTTTACTGTCGGATTATTGATCATAGCGTGTCAACCAATTGACACGAATGCCTCTTTGGAATTCAAGCATTTTATTTTGTAAGCACGTATGGGATTTGCTCTTGGGATAATTCTTTCGATAGTTTAGCAAACGAGATTTGAATACTGCATGTTTTCGTTAAAAGCGTTAAAATGTGTTAATAGACTCTTTGTGGCTTTTTCTTGCTCTATGTTAGATAAAGTTTGTGGCAGCCATTAATGTAACTTTTTCTTGTTTACTAGTTAACTTAACAGGCTTGAATATATATATAATAAAGCATGGTGCCCAAAGCTTTAATAAGTGCAAATTTATTTAACTAGTAGCTCCCATCCCGAGGAAAATGAAATATCATGTTACCCTAAAAGCAATTCTCGACCTTATTTAAGCAATTTTTTATACTAAGAAAATAATATAAAAAAAGTTATTGCACAATGTTGATCTAATTGAAGTGGAGTTTTAGAAGTAATGACTTTGATATGATCCTATCCTGTTGTGTTTTGGGATGAACAATTGCTTTTATGACTCAAATGTGCACATTTGCGCTTTGACAATGGACCAGATGAGATTAGAAGGGCCATTATCCAGTCTCATTTAGTTTGGATTATGGGAAAAGTTACTTGGACTAGACTAGGTCATATTTATTATTTTTCAACAATTTTTTTTTTCTTTTTGTCCTTTTCTTTTTCCTTCTTTATTTTTAATGATAACATTTTTAAAGGAAATTTTAATAATACTACATTTTGACAATTTCTTTATCCTGCTTTCTCGAGATCCAAAAAGGGGATAAAAAACAAAAGAAATGTGGAAAAGGAAAATCATGAAGTTCAATCGCCAAGATTTTGCTAGTAATTGCATGATCATGATCCTGTGGCCTTGTTGGCCTTGTTGATTAAGCTTAATTTCGTCCCCCTTTTTTAAATGATCACCTTTTTCATCTTTGTATTATTGTACAACAAAATTAAATAAGTTGAGTTCATCAAATTATCCAAACACAAATTTTTTTTTTTTTCAAATTTTTAAGCTTATTTAGTATTATATGGTTTTTTAAAGCTTCAATTTTTTTTGATACAATTGCACCTTAATCATATTCTACACATAAACATTTTCAGCAAATATTCTGCATGCCCAAATTGATTAGTTAGTTCATTTGGCTTGAGTATAAATTTTTTTTAAGAAGAGCTAAGCAGTTTAATTTATAACGTTCGCTTTATGATGATTGCTCTTTATTATTGAGCTAAGATATTACTTAGTTTTTGATATAAGTGAGTTTCGTACCTTAAATCTCTTATTTGACAACAAGTGACTTTATCTATCTAATTTGAACTCACAAATTTTTTTTCTCAAATATAATTTAATTATTTTTAGTCAATTTATAAAACAATATAATAAACTTATTTATCTAAACACAGACTAATATCCAAGACGAAAACACAACAAATTTGACAGAGAGATTAACAAAACAACCATAGGGCATAGGCCGCCTATGTAACAACGAAAGGATATCAAGGTTCCTTTCAGCCAAAAAAAATAAAATAAAACAGATTGGGATAAACAAGGTTAGAGTAGAAGGAAAAAGACAATTAATGAGTGTTTGACATTGGGACATTAAAGTCTGGAGCCAAAGAGGAGAGAAGAAACCAGAGAGAGAAAGAGAGAGAGTCATCTTCTCATGCAATTGCGTCAATGATATGTAATGTAACATAAGACTAGTGTATTGCTGTCATGTGCTCATTGCTACCCATCTTTTCACAAACCTACTCATTCCCCACTTTGATTTTTTCATTTTGCTTTTTTCTGATTTAGCTAATTTCCTGTCCAAAATTATCATGCTGATTGAATATGAGTTCAATGATAATTTTTCTTAAGATGCTCTTTGTCACCCAAAACCCAATGATTGAAAAAAAAAAAAAAAAAAAAAAACCAAATTTTCTTTGCATATTCTTTTTTATAGGACAACTTTTATTTACTGCTAACTTATTTATTTAAATTCTGTCTATTTAATTTTTTTTTTTTAAAAACTTATTTTGCTTAAAAGGTGAATTAAAAAGTGGCTTTAATTTTATATATATAAAAAATGGCTTTAAACAAATAAAGTAACTTATTTCCTTAAATACACTTTTTGTTTGTTTATTTCTCCTTTTTAAGCCTCAACCCCATGGTCATACTTAATTACTTATGCACAAAAGTTTGGCTCTTGTTAAAAAGAGAGTGATAGTACTTGATTATCCAACATTCTTAATTTACTTTATAAGAGTTTTATAATTCAACTAGTATATTTTGATATTTTTAATAAAAACATTTAAAGTTTAAATCTCAGTCCTTCATTATTATACCTATTAAATAACTTTTTAAATTTTTTTTTTTTTTTTATTTAGGGGAGAGGTGTTTGATAAGGGTAAATAAGAAGGATCAAACCCCACAAAGGAGGCAGTGTGCAAACAGACCAGGAGCTCATTAATTGTACCTCTTTTTGAGTTTCTTACATGCTCATAAATTCAATAGTACGACTTAAGCTAATAAAACCATCGTTTACATGGTTGATGGAGTATGTTAGGGACTCCACAATGCAAACAATAATGATTATGGTTATGACCCATTGCATTTGGTCCCCCACCCTTCTCTCTCTCCAATAGAAATTAGAATTTGATTCTCTTTCCTTTATTGCTTTTTTTCTGCAAATATAAGCGTGATCAAAATTAAGAACCACTCACTATATAATGTGGATACGGAACAACATATTAAGAAATGTATTAGAGAATGAGAACTAGAATCTGACTACTGCTCTTGCTGGTAGTATAACACTACTTTGGAACCGAACTTATTCACATATAAATGATTAGCATAAAAAATACTAATTATCTAGTGACTAATGCATTAACTCACTATGAAATTATTTATATTTTCTTATGTCATTTCCCTCTCCCTTGTGTGTGTGTGTTTGTTTCTTAAAAAAAAAAATTCTAACATCACAAATGGAATCATTGAAGTGATGTTTTAAAGTTTTATTATACGCAAAAAGAAGGTACTTTAATCACAAAACTCTCTCTCTCTCTCTCTCTCTCATTTATGGTTATTTATCTTATCTGCCCACAAAATGATACCTTCTTGATAATCCTACTCTTTGAAATTTGAATTGTTGTAAAAAAAAAAAAAATTGATGATGATGGGAAGCATTATATGAAGGTGTTTTAGAATTGAGCGGGTAAAAAGAAAATTGGTGTCACTTCACGTATAAATTTTCTCTAAAGTTGTGTTACATGACAGTTTAAGAAAAATATTAAAAAAAAAAAAAATCATTCCCTAAACCACAATAAGGAATAAAAAAGGAAAATTAGTGGTACAAACAAATCACTAACAAAAACGGAAGCTTAAAGTTTGCTTCTTGATGGGTCTGCTGCGCACTATAGATTTGACCAAATTTTACATGATGAATCTTGACTTTTATTAATGCTCATAATATTAGTGAGGTAGTAAGGTTCTATCTTTCTTCCTATCACTGTACTTGGTCACACTCCAATACTAATGGAAGCAACTTCTCAACCACTTTGATCCTCATCTTATTTGTGAGTGAATCACACGCGCACAAAAATGTACAAAATTCATAAATGGATGGGTGTTGTGTATAGGTTCCTCAAAAAGAAAAAAAAAAAGGATGGGTGTTGTGTATCAAAATCAACTGCTATTTTCATCATCTTCAATCCCATCACACACGCATACACATTACTCTTAACAACACACAAGAGTCTCTTCAGTCAGGGCTCTGAAGTCAATGCTAGTTGTGTCTGTGTGTGTAAATACACACATAAAAAGAGACGTATTATTTGATAAATTTGCCACTGGTGGCACAGATGCTGCTGATGGCCAAAAAATTCCTAATTCAACCAATACCCTTTTTTTTTTTTTTCTTTTTTTTTATCAAATTCCAAGAAACCGTTGGGCATTTTCTTTCTGACCAATCAACTCCAACACCAACCTAAAAAGACAATGCAATTTCAAGAGAGAGAAAGACTACATAGAAACTGATTAGCCCTCTTAAAGACTCTAGAAAGACAAACAAAAGCACGTCAAAACAAAAACATAGCACATAAGCAATCCCTTCCTCCATCAAACCTTGTTTTTCACTCTTTCATCTCTTGTTCTCCACCCAAATTAATCACTCACTCTCTCTCTTGGTGGTGTTGGAGACAGAAAGACCCATCAATGGAAAACACCTCGAAACCCCAAGATAGAGAGAACCCATCTCCCACAAACTCCCCAACTAGCAATGTAAGCAATGGGTTCCAAAATCAAAATCCCACACCACCTCTCACACCTAAACCTATCCCCAGATCTGACTCTAACCCTTACCCAACAACCTTTGTGCAAGCTGACACATCAAACTTCAAACAAGTTGTCCAAATGCTCACAGGCTCATCAGACACCACCTCAACCAAACAGTCTTCAAAAGATCCACCACCACCACAATCATCATCATCATCATCAAAAAACCACCATCACCACCATAGCATACCACCCATCAGAACTCCACAAAAGAAACAACAAGGCTTCAAACTCTATGAGAGAAGGAACAACCTCAAAAACAGCCTCATGATCAACACTTTGATACCTAATTTTGCTCATCAGACAGCTGGGTTCTCGCCACGTAATAAGCCTGAGATTCTGTCTCCAAGTCTGCTTGACTTTCCTTCACTTGCTCTTAGCCCTGTTACCCCATTAAATGGTGAAGACCCTTTTGACAAATCCTCCTCACCTTCTCTTGGGAGCTCGTCAGAGGAAGAGAAAGCCATCGCTGAGAAAAAGTTTTACTTGCATCCATCACCGATCACAACTCCAAGAGACGCTGAGCCACAGCTTTTGCCTTTGTTTCCTCTTACTTCACCAAGAATTTCAGGGTCTTCTTCCTGAAGAAAGTTCATTTTCTTGTATTAATTCGTGGGTTTTGGAATTGGATGCATGGTTCTCAATCACAACTAGACATCTTGCTTTTTAATTGTACAATTTGATCTCTCTTCCATAGAAAGGTAAAGATGCTTTTTTTTTTTTTTTGGGGAAATTTTATGGCTATATTATCATAATTAAGAACTATCAACATGAGATAGATTTTGCTCGGGTCAATTGCCTTTTTTGGGTTTAAGTCTTCTGTCTCTCTCTTCATATAATTCCATGGATGAGTTTCGAATCTGCCTTTTTTTTTTTTTTTCTTTTTCTTTTTTTGGTGAAGAACTACATAATATTTATTTTTTTGATTTGATAATTGTGTAATTTATAGTTAGAAATATCAGGAAGTGTGAATTGAGTTGAGCTATAAAAAAGTTAGCAAATTTTTTTTACAAACAATTACAAAGTAGCAATTCATGTATATTTTCTACTCTGGTTATGTTCAGTCAACAGCAAGTCATTTATCTGCTAAACAGGTATAGCTGTTCTGAAGTTGAATCGTTGTATACATATGAACTGTAAATATGAATTCCATTTTTCCCACTACCATTATTTTAACACTTAAAAATTTAAAATTGTTTTCAGAATGTTTATGTGAGGACTTGTTCTAAGTTAGAAGATAATAGAGGGTGGAGAAATTTGAAAGTTCATGGGACATTTATTGGCAAAGGCAAAGACTGTTTAAGAAAGAAGGATATACTATGAAATTTTTGTATGTACTGAAAGTTTGGTGCTTTGAATATTGTAGTCAACTTGTGAAGGGGTTATGGCCCTTCTGGGTCTCTTTCACTCGAGCTATTATCACCAAAGGCAAATTTGAATGTTCTACTTGATGACACAGTCATACCATGCATTTGATCCTTTCCAATTTTCGCATTATGCAAAACGCTGGTCCTAATAACTCAACCAGTTAGTCCATTTCTACCTAAAGGTGTTCTTAGAGTTCCCCAAGAAAGATTTTCTGTTTGAAAATGACTTTATCCATTTATATAATTATGTAAAGACTCAAATTTATCAGGCCAACAAAATACTATTGGTGGCTTTTTAAACTTCTTTAATTCTTGGGCATGGCAAAATAAAATCCTCTTCCTTTTGAATGGAGGGGTTTTAGACCTTTTTAGTGGCCAACAATGACGGGTTGTATAGACAATTCAGTATAACTTGACCATTGATCTTACAAATCAAGGTGTCTATAGGTTGAAACAGATGAGGAAGAAAAGGAGCATGCTAGATTGAAGTAGATACATGCATCTATAAACTTGAACATTTTTCTCATGCAGATACAAAAGATTCTTCTATCAATTGCTATATTAAAAAAATTATAATTAAACTCGTGCAAATTCTTATTCCTTTTTTACAAATATTTTTTTGTATAAGGAAATTGTTATTTTTAGTCTCTTTGTAGTTTGTATTCATAGGAGACCAGCTAAAGTAAATGGGAACACAATAAAGGTTAAAAACAAAGGGAGGAGAAAGTTGGACTTTGTGATTATGATGATTGAAAAAGAAGAAAAGGAGAGAGTATTATCAAGTTGAAAGAAATAAAAGCGGAGAAACTGTGAAGACTTTTTCTTTTCCTTCGTAATCTCAGATTGTCATTGTATCTGGACACAGGGCCCAATAATTAGTGGGGCCAAAAGTAACTGCCAAGATATATATGTATATATATATATATATATATTTTTTTTTTTTTTTTATGCAAGTTGTATGTTTTATGTTTTATTTAACAACTTCTAAGCCAAATGCTTGCCTTCTACTTCTACATACTGTCAATCTTGGAATTTATGTGGAAATTGTCCCAACTCTCTCTCCTACTATTTACCTTTCAAAAAAATTATATGCAATCTGTTATGATTGTGTAATATTAATTCTGATGACTAAAGCCCAGTTACCAATGATCTCTAGAGATCATGGGACGTTGTTGAAGAGTTGCCTCAACAATTACAAACGTGGGACAAATGGCAAAATAAAGAAGACAGAGAAAGGACATGTGGTGGTAGAGATAGAAATAACTGCCCAGTTCTACGATATAAATAAAGGCCTTGTTCAACAAAGAAGGACGCCACAAATCTCACGAACAAATCAGAGAACTTATTTATGAGCACATAACAACGACCATAGTAATAAGATACACAATGATGGGACTGACGAAATCAAGTACAGACGAGACCAATTGTACAGACGAGAGTAACTTTCAGGGACGAATATCCACTCCACTGACGATGGTAAACACCTCATTCAATGCCGCCCATAAACACCCCGGACGGTTACAAAGCCAACTGTACAGACCGTTGGGAGTAGATTAAAGCAACATTATGAGGCTAGAAGGCGTTACCCAGGAGGGGATTAAAGCCACCATAACTGCCCCAACGGCTAGAGGCTGCAGCAACCTATATATAGCCCCCCACATTGCCAAAGAGGAGGTATATTCACACATACACATTAAGAGATTTCTTCGACTCTATTATCTTACATTGCTCATTCTCAAGTAACAATTGATACTGACTTTGGCATCGGAGACATTGTGGCAGGCACCACACCGGTGACCACTCTCGGGAACACGTTCTTGCAGGCCGGAGTCCACTCTTGTCTGCACAATCTGATTGACGAATTCCAGCTTCATCAGTTTGGCGCCGTCTATGGGAAACATTTTCGTTTTCAATCTCGAGAAAATAGTTTCCAATCAGCAATCACTGTCAGATGGAGTCCAATCAAGATTCCACATCCTTGGCTCAGCAGGTTCAGGCTCTCGCAGCCACTGTAGAAGAACTGACCAAGCAAAATCAGGAAATGAAGTTGCGACTTCAGCAGGAGGAGAATCGATCTAAAGGGAATCGGGACGACGAGGGAGATAGCCACAGAAGAAGTGACCATCAAAGGCCCGCTACTCCAACCGAGCACAACTCAAATCTTCTCCAAGAGATGAGGAGGGAGATGGACGAACTTAGGACCGCCATGAAGGAGAAAACAGAGCGGAGTGTAGACCGACTGGTTAGGGCGACAGATTCACCATTCACTCCAGCAATCCTTGAATGTCCAGTACCGTCAAAGTTTCGGTTGCCCTAGCTTGAACCATTCGATGGGCTAAAAGACCCACAGGATCATCTTAACACCTTCAAGACGACCCTAGGGCTCCAGCAGCCCCCAGACGAAATACTATGTCGTTCCTTCCCAACTACTCTCAAAGGGGCTGCGAGGGAATGGTTCACAAAGTTGCCAACGTCGTCTATTGACAACTTCGAGCAGTTGAGCAACGCCTTCCTGCGTCATTTCATTGGAGGACAATGTCCAAAGAGGACCGCGGACCACTTACTTACCATCAGGCAGGGAGAAAAGGAAACCCTAAGGTCATACGTGAAACGCTTTACTCGCGAAACACTGGAGGTAGATGAAGCTGACGATAAGGTGCAACTGACGACCTTCAAGGCAGGATTGAGGTCCAGAGAGCTCGTTACGTCACTTGCAAAGAATCCTCCAAAAACAATGGCCGAAATGCTCCTTAAAGCACAGAAGTACATGAACGCTGAAGACGCGTTAGCAGCCATCAGGGATGCAGGAAGACCAGGGGACAAAGAAAGGAGAGATGACGATCGTAGGGGGCAAAAGCGGGAGCGCCCAAATCGTCGGACCAGTGACGGGATCAGGAGGAAGGACGATAAAGGACCACAAATGGTAAAATTTACCCCTCTTATTATGCCAGTTGATAAAATTCTAACGCAGATTAAGGACGAGCACGACCTGAAATGGCCACGACCACTGCACTCATCTCCTAACGTCCGTGATAAGAATAAATATTGCCGATTTCACAAGGACCATGGCCATTACACTGAAGATTGTCGGGACCTCAAAGAGCAGATAGAGGAGTTGATAAAGAAGGGGAAGCTACAGAAGTTTGTGAAGAAAGGGGAGTTCAGTAGATTCCGGGATGGAAACAAGGGCCAGCACGAGTCCTCATCCAGGGGCAGTGACCGTCAGTTCCAGCCTCCCCAAACTGTAATAGGAGAAATACAGACGATCGCAGGAGGGCCCTTCGCAGGAGGGTCGTTCAAGTCCCTAAAGAAAGCATATCAACGACATGTGAACAGTGTTTACATTACACCCCCGTTGAAGTACAGACGAACGGATCAGGACATGATTTTCAACGAAGAAGATGCTAGGGGAGTGAAGCAGCCTCACAATGACCCCTTGGTCGTAGCACTCACCATAGAAGGATTTAACACAAAAAGGATGCTCGTGGACAATGGTAGCTCGGCTGATATCATCTACTTCCCTGCGTTCCAACAGTTGAAATTAGATCCAAAAAGAATGCGTCCATTTGATTCTCCCCTCGTCAGCTTCAGTGGTGACAGAGTATACCCCAAGGGCATAGTGACGTTGACGGTGACAGTGGGCACTTACCCGAAACAGTTGACGAGTCATTTGGACTTCTTGGTGGTAGATTGCCCCTCGTCCTACAACGTAATCATTGGAAGACCAGCACTCAACAAGTGGAAATTGTCCACGTCCACCTATTGCCTGAAGGTAAAATTCCCAACGGAAAATGGGGTTGGTGAAGTCAAAAAAGATCAAGTTTTGGCTCGGGAGTTCTACCAGGCCGTCGTGGCCGCAAAGGAGAACCATATGCTACCAGGCCGTCGTGGCCGCAAAGGAGAACCATACGTGGACGATCGAAGAAAAAGAGAAAGAAAGGGTGGAGGCCCTGGAGACAGTAGAATTAACTGACGAAGAATCCAATAAGACAACCAGGATAGGGACGACTCTAAGTCCCGAGATGAGGACGAAGCTAGTCCAATTTCTTAAAGAAAACCTAGACGTCTTTGCCTGGAGCCACGAAGACATGCCAGGCATATCTCCAGAAGTCATTCAGCACAGGCTGAATGTGGACCCAGAAAGGAAGCCTGTCAAGCAGAGACGAAGAGTCTTCGCACCCGAAAGAGACCAAGCGATTACTGACGAAGTTAACAAGCTTTTGACTGCAGGTTTCATCCGCGAAGTATATTATCCAGACTGGCTCGCAAATGTCGTCCTGGTGAAGAAAGTAAACGGGAAATGGAGAATGTGCGTAGACTTCACAGACCTGAACAAGGCATGCCCAAAGGACAGCTTCCCTCTGCCAAGAATAGACCAGCTGGTAGACTCCACAGCTGGACACAAGCTGCTGACATTCATGGACGCCTTCTCTGGTTACAACCAGATAAAAATGGCCGATGAGGATCAGGAGAAGACAGCCTTCATCACCGGTCAAGGGCTCTATTGTTATAAGGTAATGCCCTTTGGACTGAAGAATGCAGGTGCCACTTATCAGAGATTAGTGAACAAAATGTTTAGCAAGCAGATAGGCAGGAATATGGAGGTGTACGTGGATGACATACTCGTCAAGAGTAAAGAGGAACTTGCTCATCTAGACGACCTTAGGGAGACATTTGCTACCCTCAAACAATACCATATGAAGCTGAATCCTAGTAAGTGTGTCTTCGGTGTACCCTCGGGGAAATTCCTGAGATTCATGGTGTCCCAAAGAGGGATAGAGGCAAATCCAGAGAAGGTGCTAGCCATAATCAACATGACGTCGCCCCAGACCGTCAAGGAGGTCCAAAAGCTCACAGGACGGGTTGCAGCCCTAAATAGGTTCGTCTCTATAGCGACGGACAAATGCCTACCTTTCTTCAAGACCTTGAAACAGGCTTTCGCGTGGACTGACGAATGTGAAGCAGCTTTCCAGGAACTCAAACGCTACCTAAGCAACCCGCCCCTTCTGAGCCCGTCGAAAGAGGGAGAGAACTTGCATTTGTACTTAGCCGTGTCAGCTACAGCCGTCAGTGCAGCTCTAATCAGGGAAGAAGATAGGAAACAGCTTCTAGTTTATTATGTCAGCCAAGCCTTCCAAGGAGCTGAGTCCAGGTACCCAAAAATTGAAAAAATCACGTTCGCATTAATTGTAGCTTCACGCAAACTTAGACAGTATTTTCAAGCAAATCTAATCTTGGTGATGACGGACCAACCCATCAAGAAGTCCATGGGCAAACTGGAGGCAGCGGGGAGGATGGTCCAATGGGCAATCGAACTCAGCCAATTTGATGTTGAATATCATCCCAGGACAGCCATCAAAGCACAGGCCTTGGCAGACTTCATCGCAGAGTTTACCCCCCCCCCGACGAAGACGACCTCACTAGCAAGGATAGGCCATGGACAGTACAAATCGACGGTTCGTCAGCCCAAAAAGGGGGGGGGGGTAGGGGTTGTCATAGTCACCCCCGAAGGAGAAACACTAAAGTATGGAGTCCAGCTGAAATTTCCTGCCACCAATAATGAGGCTGAGTACGAAGGGATTCTGACAGGTTTGAGGCTCGGAAAAGAGCTCGGAGCTAGGAACCTGCTGGTCCAAAACGATTCGAAGCTGGTAATTGGGCAAATCAAGGGGGAATATGAAGCAAAGGAAGAAAGAATGCAGAAATACCTCAGGCTGACGAAACATTTGACTCAGGGGTTCGAGGAAGTGGAGTTTATGCAGATCCCCAGGAGCCAAAATGTGGCAGCAGACGAAGTCTCAAAGATAGCCTCGTCAGAAAATGGGGAATCAAGCGCAGACCTGATGATGGAAGTCCAGAAGAACCCCAGCATTGAAGAAATCCCGACCTTCACGATCCAAAGCACAAACAGCTGGATGACGCCCATCCTGTCTTTTCTTCAGGACGGACGACTCCCTCAGGATGCAGACGAGGGCAGGAAGATCAAAAAGAGGGCAGCCAGATTTGCAATCCTCAATGACACCCTATACAAGAGAGGCTTCTCCATGCCTTACTTGAAGTGTGTTGACGAAGGAGAAGCAAAGTACATACTGGAAGAGATCCATGAAGGAGTTTGTGGGGATCATGCTGGTCCCAGGTCCTTAGTGACCAAGATCATCCGAACAGGCTATTTCTAGCCAACTATGCAGAAGGACGCGACAAAGTTCGTCAAGAAATGTGACAAGTGTCAGCGGTTCGGGAATATTCAGCGACTTCCAGCAGAGAAACTGACGACGATTGCGTCCCCGTGGCCCTTTGCACAATGGGGGATTGACATCGTCAGCCCGCTACCACAAGGCAAAGGTCAGGTAAAATTCTTACTAGTTGCTATTGATTACTTTACGAAATGGGTTGAGGCAGAGGCACTGGCAACCATCACCGAAGCCAGAATCCAGAGCTTCGTATGGAAAAATATAGTTTGCAGGTTCGGGATCCCACAGACGATCATATCAGAAAATGGACGACAGTTCGATAGCCAAGGCTTCAGGGATTTCTGCTCTGGGCTAGGCATCAAAAATCAATTCTCGTCCCCAGGACATCCACAGGCGAATGGGCAGACGGAGGTGACAAATCGGACATTACTCAAGATCATCAAGACGAAGCTGGATGATGCAAAAGGGACCTGGCCAGAAGAACTGCCCAATGTCCTGTGGGCCTACAGAACTACATCAAGAACCCCAACAGGAGAAACTCCCTTCAGGCTTACCTATGGTACTGAAGCAGTAATCCCGGTCGAAGTAGGAGTAACCAGCACTAGACGAGAGGCATTCAACGAAGAAGCCAACGACGACCTTCTACGAGTTAACCTGGACTGTCTAGATGAAGTAAGAGACCAAGCTGCCAATAGGATGACGGGCTACCGGCAGAAAATGACTGACTATTACAACAGGAGAGTAAAGCTCAGGCGACTTAGCATAGGCGACCTCGTCCTGCGCAAGGTCACAACGGCTACTAAAGACTCCACCCAAGGAAAGCTCAACCCCACATGGGAAGGACCTTACAGAGTCGTTCACTACTCCAGACAGGGCAGTTATCATCTGGAGACCCTTGACGGACAAAGACTACCAAGGCCATGGAACATTGAGCATTTGAAGAAATACCATCAATAGATGTAGCTTATAAATGTATTCGTTCTTAAAGTCAATAAATGAATTATTCAGCTAATTTCTCCGTGCAAGCAGGTCTGGCCAGGTATATAAAGCCATACGAGCCTAAATTGGCTAAGTAACAAGATTCCGCACTGACGGATGTAAGTTACGGACGAAGTCAATTACAAATGACGAGATCCCTTTAGTGGGTGTAAGTCAAAATTATCTAAGTAACAAGATTCCGCACTGACAGATGTAAGTTACGGACGAAGTCAATTACAAATGACGAGATCCCTTTAGTGGGTGTAAGTCAAAATTGGCTAAGTAACAAGATTCCGCACTGACGGATGTAAGTTACGGACGAAGTCAATTAAAAACGACGAGATCCCTCTAGTGGGTGTAAGTCAAAATTGGCCAAGTAACAAAATTCCGCCTTGACGGATGTAAGTTACGAAGCCAATAAAGGACGACAAAATCCCTTTAAAAGGGTGTCTAAGTAACAAAATTCCGTTATCACGGGTACCGACGATAGTATCGCAACGAATTGAAACTAAGAGCTGAACCTGGGCGCCCAGCCCATTTGCCTGAACCAAAGGAGTTCTAGTTGCAAGGAAACAGCTAAAGCTACCAACGAGAGAGAAGAAAAGTCACAGTAAGGGATTTTCACTAAGCACAACATATAGAGCCAGACAAAACTCATCAAACACGCGGGCAATCATGGAATGCAAGTAAGTTTGTGACAAATTTAATTAAAGTCCCAAAACCAAGGGCAATTACCATTGTTTTTACATAAAACCCATAAACACTGGGTTGCCAACATCGTTATCAAAATAAGATAAGCAGCAATTGTTCAAAAATTTGGCCCAAAAACATGATGGGCACCCACCAAAAGAAAAAGGAAATTTTCACAAGTGCCAGGATCAGGCGTTGGCAGCATCGTCTTCACCAGCTGGGGCGTCACCAGCTGGGGCGTCACTAGCAGGGACATCCTCACGAGCGAAGGGCACAATGGCAGAAGATTGGGCGGCCTCGTCAGCAGCCATTTCCTGATCTATCTCCTCCAGGTCCAACTTCTCCATGTCCACCCCAGAAGGATGCTTCAGTAGATACCTCCTCAAGAGCTCAAATCCTTTGAAATACCAGCTGAACAAGACGGTGCTATACTCGTCGGTAGTCTGGAATGCTTCCACCGATCTTGCAGCTATCGTCTTCAGCATTTCCCTAGCACTTAAGAGCTGCTCATCCTTCTCTTGCGTCAACTGGCGCTCAACCTTAAGCTCATCATCCAGTGTCTTCACTCTCTCCTTCAAGGAGGCAGACTCGCCCATGGAATCAATAAGATTCTTTCTCAACGTGGAGTTCTCCGCTTCCAAAGTTTCCATCCTGGACGTCAGAGATGCCACCTTCGTCTCCTGGGTAAGATATTCAGAAGTAATATGAATGCTTTCTCCCAGTACCTGAAAAAAGAAATTCAGAGTTGTCAATGAAAGAAATGAAAGGAAGAAGAAGACGAAGAAAGAAGGGGGCACAAACAAACTAACCTGTACTAGCTTGTGGACGTGGCGAGCCGCCACGTCATTAAATGGAACACCGGATAAAACCTTCAGGTCCACAGCAGTCACCACTTCGTGAGCCCTATCCACGGCCAGCCTCTCATCAGTCCAGAGTGTGGATGGACGAGGAACGCTTTTGTCCTTCTCCCTCTCGGACAACCTCGGTCTTTTGGAAACAGGAGTACCCTCGATCTCTTCCACCGAAGTCGTGGGAGAAGCGGTCCTCGTCGTCGCAACCCCTGACACAATTGGGCTGACAGAAGAAACGGGAAGGGCAGAGCCACTCTTCCTAGTGACGCGCACAGTCTTCTTTCCCAAGTTCGACAGAGGCTCGTCCTTCTTGGCCCTCATCCTGGCATACATGTCTTTATTAAATTTTGTCGTCATCTCTGCAAGAAGGAAACACTTGATTAAAAAAAAAAAAATGAAGAGATGGGTAAAAGCTAAATACTGACGAACTCAATACTTACTCTTTTTTCCCTCAATCTCAAGATTTTGCAGAACGTAACTGGACGGATCTGGCCCAAGACAGTAGAAGGCAAGTGTCCTGGGATCTATAAGCTCGTCCCAATTTTCGATCGTTCGCGCGTATTCGATCGCCTTCTGAACCCGTTTCCTATACCTGCTCTTCAATTTAGGCCGTCTCTTAACTGCACAAAAGAAGAAACAGAAGAATCAATGACGATAAAGGCAAGCGTGCCGGAAATAAATGCATGAAAGGGAATATTGACGCACCTAAGGTCGGGGTTCCCCACCGACGATGCAACCTCGGGAGATCACCCTAAACCTCGCCCGAGGGAGTTTCAAAATCGTCCCCAGACACAAAGAAAAACCTAGACTTCTAGTATCTGAAGGACGAGGGTAACTTCTTGACGATCCTAGTGTTCCTCTCCCAAGGCAGCAGTTCATAGTACCCGTGCTCCTTTGACGCTTTCAAGCGGTACAAATAGATGAACTCATCGACCCTAAGCATATCTCCGTCCGTGGCAGCCAGCCATATCCCCATACAACTGACCAATATTCTCCATGAATTCAAAGAAAAACCTAGACTTCTAGTATCTGAAGGACGAGGGTAACTTCTTGATGATCCTAGTGTTCCTCTCCCAAGGCAGCAGTTCATAGTACCCGTGCTCCTTTGACGCTTTCAAGCGGTACAAATAGATGAACTCATCGACCCTAAGCATATCTCCGTCCGTGGCAGCCAGCCATATCCCCATACAACTGACCAATATTCTCCATGAATTTGGCATTAGTTGCCCAGGGGCAATACCAAAATGGTCTAGCAACTTCATCAAAAAGGGATGGACGGGAAACCTCAGCCCCCAGACGAAGGCAGACTCGTAAAAGCACACCTCGCCTGGGAAGAAGTGGCAAGCCCGTTCCTCCTCGTTGGGCAGACGAACCCTAACCCGATCTGGGAATTGAAATCTATCCTGAAATCTCTTAAGTGTGTCAGCGTCCAGCCCACACCTCTCTTCCAGGGCATAAAAAGCCCTGACCTCAAGAGGGGTAGAAATAGCAGTATCCCCTTCCGCTGGGTCGCCGCTAGACGACAACCCAGTCTCAAGCTCGCTCGACCTAACCTCGGACATATTCCTTCGCTCTCCCACCTCGTTGGCAAACCAATCTAGTGACTAACGAAGCAAGGGCAACAAATCGGCCAATGCTACGCTCAAACAATTACCCTCAAAGACAAAGTTCTCAATATGAGAGAAAACACCTAAGGACCCTCCTAAACGAGCAAACAGAAAAGAAATTGATGGGCAAACTGTCCTAACCTCAGAACTACGAACCATGAAAACCAAAGAGAAGACACAGTATAAGCTAAACCCCCAAGAAAAACATGAACAAAACAAAGAAAGAAGAGAAGAGAGAAAAGTAATCAGAAACGAGATTGTACCAGCAGAAAAAGGAAAAACATAGAAAGGAACAAGAGAGTAGGCGTACCTTTAGAAAACAAGGAACAGGGAGAGCACCACCGCGCCGTGAACGAGGTTGGAAGGAAGTAGCAGAGTAAGGTCGTCGGAGAAGATGGTCAGAACAATGATTGAAGGATTTTTCGAAAAAAAAAAAAAAAAAGGTGAGAAGGAAAAAGTGACAAGAGGGGAAGTTTAAAACCAAAGAATTGGGAAATTAAAGAACCAGCGGGAAAACCAATAGTCCTATCATCTGAAGCATTAACTCTCCCAGTCAGAATGTGCCACGTAGGCCACAACCCAAAAGGCACCGCCGCAACACATTTAATACGGCACGAAAACCCAACCGCTTACAATCCCAAAACTGTTCGCCTTCCCTGGTCGTCATGACATGTCACGGCGACCACGGAATCCGGGGGCAACTGATGGGACTGACGAAATCAAGTACAGACGAGACCAGTTGTACAGACGAGAGTAACTTTCAGGGACGAATATCCACTCCACTGACGATGGTAAACACCTCATTCAATGCCGCCCATAAACACCCCGGACGGTTACAAAGCCAACTGTACAGACCGTTGGGAGCAGATTAAAGCAACATTATGAGGCCAGAAGGCATTACCCAGGAGGGGATTAAAGCCACCATAACTGCCGCAACGACTAGAGGCTGCAGCAACCTGTATATAGCCCCCCACATTGCCAAAGAGGAGGTATATTCACACATACACATTAAGAGATTTCTTCGACTCTATTATCTTACATTGCTCATTCTCAAGTAACAATTGATACTGACTTTGGCATCGGAGGCATTGTGGCAGGCACCACACCGGTGACCACTCTCGAGAACACGTTCTTGCAGGCCGGAGTCCACTCTTGTCTGCACAATCTGACTGACGAATTCCAGCTTCATCACACAAGTTTATGTCTTGATACTTATATTTGTGAATATTTTTAAGTTTGATGTGATATGTACATGTTTGTGGCAATTTGATCAGTATGAACTTCCATTTCGATGCAATTTAGTGTTTTAGGATTGAATCAACTGAATTCCTATGATATGACTTTATTCAGGATTATTTGCCTTAGTTTTAGTTCAATCCAGATGATTTACTTCGAGCTTTTTGATTTCAAGATGTTGTAAACTGCTTTAAGTCAATTAAGTAACTTAGTCATTTAAATATTTCTCATTCCCTTTAATTGTTAATTTGTGTGTATTTCCAAAGTCCTATTAAGTTAGGCATTTCCAGACCCTAGACCCTAGTCTTTGAGGTCAGATAACATTTCGAGCTAGTAATAATATCTTGAGAACCATCTCGAGGTAATAACAATCCGTCCACAATCATTTTGAGTAACCTGAAAAGGTAATTAGCAAACCAAGATTAATCGAAAATTGGTTTTAGTTTAAACAGTCCATACCTTAGATTTTCCAAGTAAATTTCAACCATTTAATTGTGTTAACCAATTCGACACAAAAAATATTATTTTCTTCAAAGATAATTAAATTTAACTATGTGACTCATTGATCAATTCAATTACATGGTTAAATTTAATTGAGAATTTTTCATAAAATTAAAAAAAAAAAAAAAAAGTTAAAAACCGTATCTAAGCTTTGTCCAAAACATAATAGAAGTTTAAAACCATTCTTACTGTCAAGTCATAATCTGATACCCATAGATTTTTATATACAATTGAAGCAGCTTGAAGGGTTCATTTTCAAAGTTGAGATCGTTTTCAAACAACAGTAGTAACCTCTCTCTAAAATTGGAATTTGATGCACATTTTGAAGGCAGAGTGAGTATATTAACTAATTAACTTAGTGTTAGCCTTCTACCCCCCTTCCCAAACTAATTAGGGAAATGTCCCTCTTTTAAAACTTGATTTGCTAAAAATCGAGTTAGGCCCTGTAGTGACATTTTTAAGGAGCCTATAATGACGTTTTAAGGACCTATAGTGGCGTTTTGTAACTCAACCTCTATGAACTCGAGTTATAGGTAAAAAAAGCTATAACTCGAGTTCATGGAGGTCGAGTTCAAAAACGCCACTATAAGTCCTTAAAACGTCACTATAGGCTTCTTAAAACGCCACTATAGGGCTCCAGAATTTTTTTTTTTTTTTTTAACTCAATTTTGAGCAAATCGAGATACAAAAGAGGAGCATTTCCCTATAATTAGTTTGGAAAGAGATGCAGAAGGCTATATAATTTGGGCGAAAAAGGCATAGGCCAATTTTGTCCTAGTTTTCTTCTTTACCCTGAATCTCTGATGTAAGGCTTTTAGTTTAGTGATCAAGAAATTAATTGTACTGTTATTAGTCATTTCTTCACGGGCTTAAGGAATACTAAACAGATAGTTGTCATTCAATTGACAGTAAATCATGAGGTCGAGTAACATTGATAATTTTGCACAATGAAAGGCATCTGCCCCTTTTGGTTTTAAGGAATTTTCAAATTTTATTTTGACATTGACAATCAAATGACCTTGATTTGTGCTGATCAACCTCCTCCACTAAATATGAATTACATGCTCACTGTGGTTTTTGAGGACCTATTTTCTTCACAAATATTATTGGTTTTGAGTAAAACCGGAATAGATGAACACGATAGCAATATTGCATGCATTCAACTTTGTAGATGATATTAATTATTAAGTAATGAAAGTGGGGGAAGAAAAAAAGAAAAAGAAAAACGTTAGAAATTATCTCTTACTGCTTTCACATCAATGATTTTCTCTCTCTCTCTCTCTGGAATTAACAATAAGATTTTTATTATTATTTTTTGAGAGGAAACAATAAGATTTAAAGTTTAAACCATCCCATGAGGGGTGTCAATTCGGGTTAGCGTGTCGGGTTCGTGTCGTGTCGAGGTAGGAGTATTCGACTAAATGATTCAACCCTAACCCGACCCATTTAATAATCGTGTCATGATCCTTCAACCCTAACCCGGCCTGTTAATAAGGCGAGTTGACCTGACCCAACCCATTTGACACGCTTAATAAATGAGTCGTGTTAGATTGACACAAATGTAACACAACTCATTTCAACCTGCATAATATTAAATATAACATTCATCTAGAAATAATTTTTTTTACATCTCAAAAAGCAGTGCATACACTTCAAGTCTTCAACCCACATTCAAAATAATATAATTCAACAAAAATATAACATTAATCTAGAAATAAGTTCTTTACACTCCAAAAGAAGTGCATACACTTCAACCCAAATTCAAAATAACAAAGTTTAACAAAAATAAAATAACATAGTTCAACAAAAATATAATATCCTTGGAACTCACCAAATGCTATGTATCAATATCAAAAGAATTTGAGCAAACAGTAGACTGATCCTGACTATGACCATGATTATCATCCATAGATTCTTTGTTGATGTCCAAATTCATAACATCTTCCACAAGCTCATCCAATTTCATTTGTGCAAGTTCTATGCCAAAAAAAAGAAGTATTAGTAGTTCTAGGGTCTGTAAAGTTTCAATTTCCAATTATATCCCTTGTAAATTTTTGTAATTACTCACTTTTCTTTTTAAATTTGTAATATATGTTGGATATAAGAGGTATTTGACAAATCTAAAATAAAATAAATATTTATTTGTTATACGAGTTAAATGGGTTATGTTAAGTGGGTTATTTTGGGTTGATACAAATAAATTGGCGTGTCCAACGTGTCTATTGCGGGTTACGTGGGTTGATCCGCTTATGACACGCTTATCGTGTTGCTTTCAGGTCAACCCATTTATGACCCAAACCCATTAAGGCCCAACCCTAACCCGAAAAAACCCGTGTCGGGTTCGTATCGTGTTCACGGGTTGAGTCGAACATTGACACCCCTTTCCCATCCACTCCATAATAATTTCATCGTACTACCAAGGAACCACAACACCCGTATATATACATCATTCTTCAACATTACAACTTGAGGATACATATGGACTTCCCAAAGCAAATTTTCAGTTTTTTTTTTTTTTTTTTAATAATTTGATGGTATAACGAGAGAAGATGGGAATTTGAATCATGATTCTCCTAATAAAAGAGAATTTTTATCATTTACTATCCAAGCGCAAGATCAAGTGCAAGCTCAAATTTAAATTTATTTATTTATTTAAATTTGACAGTACAATGGAGAAGGGGAAATTAAATCATGATTCTCCTAATAAAAAAGAGAAGGTTATGCCACTAACAACATTTTTTTTTTTTTTTAATAATTTATAACTAGATAGTTGGATGGGGGGATTTGGACTTTGAATATCTAGGTTGGAAACACTAAAAAGTAGAGGTACAAGGTAAGCCACAAAACTCCTGGCAACACCACGATCTCTTAATTGAGAATGTATCTTGTATATCAGATATATGCATCTTCTGTCACACAAGCTCACTACCATGCGAGACTCACATATTGTGTAAGAGAAGATACATATTATCTAATACGTGAGATAATTATTACTCTTAATTCTCAACACAATTTTTATTAACGGATCCTGAGTTATTCCTATTGTGCTTAACAAAAACATACAACTGAAGAACTTTCAATCCTTATATGTAATTACAAGTTGCTGATAAGTTAAAAACACTTTTCATTAGAGGTGGCAAAATTGGACACAACCCACGAATCCGACACGACATGACACGACACGAAATTAATATGTTATGAGTTGAGGCTTAATGGGTTCGTGTCATATTCGGATTGACACAACTAACTCGTTTAATAAACGGGTTGGGTTAGTGTCCATCACTTGAAACCTGTTTGACCTGTTTAATTAAATGACATTTTACCAATATACCCTTCAAACCCTAGGTATATAAACTTATTAGTTGTTGTGGTTTATTTTCTGACATATTATGATTGATTATTTGTGATATTGAGATATGCTTTAGTTTTGAATGATTATTAGTGATGCAGTTACTCATTGGTTTTGAATTTTATGTTAAAAATATTTATTTGTTTGGTTTTTCATAATTCATATCAATTTGGTTAATACTAAAATTAGTTTTTTTTTTTTTTTTTCATTTTGATAAAATCTAATAAACAGGTCGACATGACTAATCCGTTTAATAAATGGGTTGTGTTAGGGTTGAGGAATCCTGACCCGTTTAATAAACATGTCGGGTTAGAGTTGACCCATATAGTCGAATACTCATGAGTCGACATGACACGAACCCGACACGTAGACACGAATTACCACCTCTACTTTTCATGGTATTGTAAATAAAAATTTTGAATTCAAAATAACACTTAAAGAGTGATTTTAAAATATTAATTTGCATTAATGAATAAGTAGAATTCAGTGTGTTTAAATATTTAAAAAGAACAAAATCTTGTCGTCGAATAAGAGATCTAGGATCCGCCTACACCAAGAACCAGTTGATGTTTTGGCCTAATAATAAAAATCAATCATCATGAAGTAGAACCATAGGTTTGAAATATTATTGTATTGATAAAAATAAATAAATAAAAAGAGAATGAAATCTTCTTAATTTGCTCTCATTGAAATGTCTTTGACTCAATAGTTATTGTTTGGGATCTTTTGTTGATGTGCCATGTATCGGAATTTGATGGGGCTACTTTGTTGACTTGGGTTTAGCCGAATCCACTGTTCACATCTGCACAAATAATGAAGAAGGCTAACTGTGCTTCATGGGATCCGCTTATTTTGCTAAAATTGAAAATTTTTTGTTGAAAGTATTATAAATAAAAGTAAAAGTTAGCTGAAATAGTATAGTGAGACCCAAGAATAGTACCAAAAAGTGCAGTGAGACCCATGAATAGTTGTAAAAATAAGCTGAATAGTAAAATAAGTTGGCAAAATTAATTATGTCAAACACACTTTTAATTTTGAAGGAAAGGATAATTAACAGAAGTTGTCATGAAAGAGAAGAGACACTCCTGTTTGTGCACTCAATTGCTCATAAAGGGGTGTTTTCTATCTACTTGAATTTTAAGTAGCTTGAAGGGTTCATTTAGAAAGTTGAGATTGTATTCAATTCTTGTTGGGACAAGAATAGTAATCTCTCTCAAATTGAAATTTGATACACATTTTGAAGATGGAGTAAGTATATTAATTAATGATTTTTTTTTTTTTTTTGGTTAGTTTTCACCCTTTACTCTGAGGTAAGTTTTTTATTATGAATTGAATACGAAAAGTTATAAACATGGTGTTGTAATTAAAAATTTTGAATTAGAAATCAAACCATTAAAAAGTGAATTAAAAATATTAATTTGTATTAATGAAGGAATATAATTCTCTATATTTAAATATTTACAAAAGAATGAAATTTTGTCGTTGAATAAAAGATTTAGAGTTCAATTCCTACTTACACCAAAAATCAATCAATACCTTGGCTTGATGATAAAGAGCAATCATCATGAAACGAAAATCATATATTTGAAATATTATCGAATCTATAAAATAAAATTAAAAACAGAGAAATCTTTTAATTTACTCTCATTGTAAATGTCTTTGACTCAATAGTATTATTTGGGGGTTTTTTGTTGATGTGCCTTGTATCTAAATTTGATTATTCTTTGCTGGCTTGGGTTTAGTTTGAAGAGCTGAATCTGCTACTCACATCTACGCAGATAATGAAGAAGGCTACAGTACTTCTTGAGGTTATACAGCACATAGCAAACCTTCAAAAGAGGGGAAGGAACTTGCAACCAAGTCAAATAGCTTGTGAAAAATCACATTTTAACTTCGAAGGAAAAGGTAATTAAGAGTAGTAGTGAAGAAGGAGAAAGAGACACTCCTATTTGTGCACTAAATCTCTCATAAAGAGGTGTTTTCTATCTACTTGAATGTTAAGCAGCTTGAAGGGTTCATTAATTTACAAAGATGAGATTGTATTCAATTCTTGTTGGGACAACAATAATAAACTCTCTCAAATTGGATTTTGATACACATTTTGAAGCAAGTATATTAAATAATTAATTTGTTGTTACTCTGATGTAAGGTTTTTAATTAGTTGAGTGATCAAGAAACTAATTGTACTGTTCTTAGTCATTTCTCTCCAATGGGTTTAAGGAATATTAAACAGATAGTCGTCATTCAATTGACAGTAGTCAGGTGTAACATTGATAATTTTGCGCAATGAAAGGCACTGCCCTTTTGGTGTATGGAATTGAAATTTTTTATTTTGACATTGACAATCAATTAAATGACCTTGATTTGTGCTGAAACCTCCTCCACTAAATATGACTTACGGGCTCTCTGTGGCTTTTGAGGACCTATTCTTCACATATATTATTGGTTTTTCCTAAAACCGAAATAGAAGAATGATTGCATGCATTACACTATGTAGATGATATTAAAGAAAGAGAGTGGGGAAGAAAAACAAAAACGTATTAAATTAAATTATCAAATGCTTCTTTCACATCAATGAATTTTTATTTTCTTCGGAATTAATGGCATCGTACTACCAAGGGACCATAACAACCGTTATACATCATTGCGACTTCGAAAATACAATTTAAGGATACATATGATATGGACTTCCCAAGAATATTAAAATCTTCTTTTCTTTTTTTTCTTTTTGTTTTTTTTTGCATGGCACTTTTTTTTTTGAGAATATACTGCAAATTGAACATTAATTCTTTTTAAGATATCGGTATTTCTCTCATATTATTCTCAATAAGATTTTAATAATTTTTTTCAGTTAAGAAAAATTTTCAATAATTTTCTGCCAATAGAACACCGCATTTGTCACAATTAAAAAACTACAATGAAATTCTATGAACACTGCAACCAATTAAGGACTTTTATAATTCCCTATCCAAGACTTGACGTTATGTTACCTTTACATAGTTTAACATTTGGATGATTTGCTAAGTTATATGGTCTTTTTTTTTTTTTAAATAAAAAAAAAATTAAAATTGGTCGGATCATGGTTCAGCTTACTTTTACTCTAGGTAAAAAAAATTTAGATTTGGAGTGGGTCATTGGGTTTGGGTCAATTTTGCCATGTCTAATTTTCTCTCTCACAACTCCACGTGCATTTCCTCTCTCACAACTCCAATACGTGAGATAACTTATTGCTCTCATTTCTCAACATAGTCATTATATTAACTGATCTTAATTTATTCCTATTGCTACCTTCATTCACTCTCTCTTGTGTGTGTGTGTTTTTTTTAAAATAAATATATAAAATTTAGGGAAAAAAAAAAAGAGGTTATTCCTATTGCTATAGGAAAGTGCTTAACAAAAACATACTACTAAAGAACTTTCAATCGTCATATGCAACTACAAGTTGCTAATTAGTTAAGAACACTCATCATGGTTATTGCTTGGGGGTCTTTTGTTGATGTACCATGTATCTAAATTTGAGTGGGCTTCTTCGCTGACTTGAGTTTAGGTCGAAGACTGATAATGAAGAAGGCTAGTGGTGATTCTTGAGGTTGGACGACACTTTAAAAGGAAGCAATGACCTTGCAACCAGCTTACATAACTTGTGAAAAATCACATTTTTAACTTTGAAGGAAAGGATAATTAAGAGTAGTTGTAATGAAGAAAGAAAGAGACAGTCTTGCTTTTGCGCTCAATCACTCGTAAAGAGGTGTTTTCTATCTACTTAATGTGAAGAAAATTTGTTATATTTGCTGGACATTAGCAACAATTAGCATTGATTAGTAATTCTCTTAAAAAGATTGGTTGATCTGACATTTCTCCTAAAGGGAAATGCTACTTGGAGAGATAGCAATGGTGATTGATTCTCATTTATATAATAAATTGGCTTAATTTGTATTGGCTATGGATATTTATTCAAAAGATATAGGAATTCTTTTGCATTACACGTTGCACACATTAAGGGCTCATAGGTCTCATTGGTGTTCCAAGCCCAATTGAAGGAGCAATCTACTTTTCCAAATTTCTCCTTGTTGGATGGTCCATTTTTCATGCGTGGGCTTGATCCACACGGTAAAGGAGAATTCGGTAGCTTGGATTTAGGCCCATTCGAGGACCTTCTTGTGTTGGACTTTCTGGGCCCGTCTAGCTAATTTTGTGGGATGACAAAACTTTTGTCAATTTTATGGGCTAAAGTAATGGACTTCGTGCTTTGTCTTTTTTCTTTTTTCTTTTTTTAAAGATAAAAGTATTTTCATAGGCCCAAAGATGTGCAAAATGTGTCATCAACGGTTATGACTGGCTGATTTTTACTCAAATGCAAAACCTATCTCGCTTCCTTAAATACTTCGATATAATAAGGGCAATAATACCGTATTCTTAAATTGATTGGATTTAAGGATTCTTTGCTCTTCATGATCCCTGTGTTTTTAAACATTCTTCGGATTCGAAAATTTTTAGTGTAAAAAGTTCTTTAGAACTTTAAGGCTTGAGTTCAAAAAAAATTCCGTGTTCGGAATTTTGAAGTTCTTGCATGCTTAGAGCTTGATTTTAACAAAACTTCATTACTTCAAAGAACATTCTTAATAAGGCTCAAGAATGCATCTATTTCTAGGACTCTTATAGGGGTTTAACGATCAATGATAATCTTAAATATAACCTATCATAATTTTATTGAATGGATTTTATTTCTTTTTCTCCAAGAGACATATGACATCATCTTTTACTTGACAAGTTCCTTTTTGCCCTCTAAACATTAATTATGAAATCTACTATATAGCTGATGAAAACATTATAGTTACCAATTTAAACACAGATAAGGCATCTCTCTAAAGAAAGAATCTTTAAACTTCTTTTATATCTTTTTATTGGATGTGAATTTTGAAAATCTAATTGTTAGATTATATATTCTTTATGTTCTTAACACACATGTCAAATTTCATTCAAATCGAATGTTATTTCCTATTCAATTCATAAACTTATTTTTTGTACATAATTTTAGACCCAAAAAACTTGAAATTTAAATATTTGATTGATAACATAACTATTGATCTTTGACCTTCATAAAATTTTGCAAGCATAGAGAATATAATAAAAACATGCAATCCAAAAGTTAGATTTTCAAATTACACATTCTAAATGGACCTAATAGTATAAGATGACAATCTGTGATGAGTTCAAATTTTTCAATGGTCTAAGATCAATCACATAAGAACACAATCTGTGATTAGTTCTAAATTCCCCCCTCTACAAGTGTGTTTTGATATGTAGATTTCTTTAAGGAAGACAGATAATTGGTCTAGGGGACTATCTGCCATTACTTCATGGGGGTACAATTTATCAATGGTTAGAACATGGAGATAATTAAGATGTAGGATGTCCCAAACGCAATATTTACAGAATAATTCTAGTGCCACACATTTTACCACAATTGTTTTATGTGACAAACTATGATTGACTTTCTCTCACTATCACATGAACCCACCATTTTTTTCTCTACCACTCGCAATCTACCACATAGGATAATTGACACAACACATGGTACTAAAAGTATTCATATTTCCACGCACAAGACTTTTCGGAAGAGAATGTGCAAGTGATTTAGGAAAAAAGTAAAAATCTTGATTTAAAAGAATTTCAGGCAAAGCATTGATTAGCACAGACCAAGAGAGGACAGAAGCAGAGCACAAACCACACTGTTTTCAAAACGAGATTGTAAATTATATATTTATTCATGATAATTGTCACATTTCATCTGATTACAGAAGAACATCTAAGCTTTCAGATTTCCAAGAACGATTTGATTGTCTTGAACCCATGATTGTCTGGAAGGGGTGCATTTCCCGGCCGGATAGAAATTATCACCTCCAAACCTGTAACATGGATTAGTGTTAATACAATTTAATAATAATAAGAAGAAGAAATAAGTTTGGCATTCCCATTCTAACTTGGGGATAGAACTGTCAACTGTGTACTAAATTTGCTAAGCTAAGATAAAGTTCAATCAGTCCAGTTATGAGGACACAAATAGAACCGATCTATTTGACAGGTTCCCCAATTCCAACAGGATGTTCAAAATCCCAATAAGAATATGAACACAAATTACCTGCTGCCTTTGCAGCTACAGCTTCTTGATAAACATCCGTCACAAATAAAATTTCTGATGGCTTATCAACTCCAAGAGATTCTGAGATTTCAACATAACTCCGCGCTTCTCTTTTATTCCTGTGAGAGAGAGAGGAGTCAAACTAGGTACCCTTGTGAGTACTAAAAGCAGAGAAGCATTATGGAACTTATACAACTTACCCCACTGTGGTATCAAAAAATCCAGACAGATATTTTCTTAGATCCCCATAGTTTGTATTTCCAAATATAAGCCTTTGTGCCAACCTGCTACCACTAGAGTATATATACACCTGTTGCACAAGATAGAACTAAATAAACTTTCAAAGAAAATGTATGTCTTCTTAACATCAAATATATGAAGGTACTACATCTAATTATTACTGAAGTAGTGATGTCTTCCAAGGAAAATGATAATTGCTTCAACGCCGATTAATTGTTGTGCAATGAAGACCATTTTTCTAAAGGTAGTCTAGAGTTTGAGCCTATGAAGACACTCATTCACATAAAAGTAGCATCTCTTTCTTCTTCTTCTTTTTTTTTTTTTTTTTTTGGGGGGGGGGGGGGTGGGGGGTGTTTTAAGTAAAGGCTATTAAGTATTGACATTTAATAAATGAAGACAAAGTATTAGATCCGACAAGAAGGGGCTAACTAAAAGAAAAGGAGTCATAATTTTGACTGGGTAACACGCTTTGAATTTGTATTCAGATTTCAGAGTCAAGACATAAGACACATCTCTGGGAGGCTTCTAAAAATGCCTTTCCCTCTCCAAGGAGAAGTAATCACACCAAAAATGGGATAATTGGAATAGCTGCAGTCAATTCCTTTTCAAAGTGTTCTTAGTTTTAACAGACATCCAGTTGAGCGGTCATATTTATAAAACAATGGAAGTCAAATTATATACTCCATAAAAAGCTAGACAACTTGCATTTATGGGTTCTCTCTCACATGTTTGTATCACAAGTGCATGTGTACTGGTGGGAATTCAAGAAGACATGAATATGACAAGATTCTGTACAATTGCTACAAAGAAAACACTGAAGCACACACAGAATTTGAGATGACAAAAAACAGAAATCCTAAATTCAAAGACATGAAAGGGAAGAAGAGATGGAAGGGGGAAGGAGGGATGTAAAAGACCTTTGTGCCTAAAGCATGCCACTTCTCCAAAGCTTCTGGTACATCCTCAAAAACTACTCCCTCCAATTCATTATTCTCATATCCAGTTTGCCATATATGACCCTGCATATATACAAGTCAGCTACAACCAAAAGATAGGATCCATAAGCAATCATATATCTTCAATCCAGTTTTGCTTACTTGTAATTGTTTCAAGGCAGTGATCTTCCTATCAGCTCTTATCATTGCTTCCACATTAGCAACCAAAGCAGCAATCACATCCTCCTTCCCTGCATCATCAGAGGGAATGGGCACAGCACCCACAACACCTTGTTTCAGGTCATCTTGAACCTGCATTAAGAATGAAGAATAATTTTATAGTTCACAAATAAATTTTTGAGCAGTCAATTCAGACTTCTTTAACTGCAAGATATGGGCTGAAATGAAATTGACAGCAAATGTGAACTTTACATGCCAACCAAAAAAAAAATTAGGAATAAAAATGATAATTGATTAAAACTTAGAGGGTATAATTTGGATTCTAGCCAAATATATATTATTAATGTCTATTGTTAAAAATATGAACATAACACAAGACAATTACAAATTATCTTTAAAGACAATTTAAAGAATATTAATGTCAAAGGAGTTATTTTTGTATAATTTAAACTATACAGGGTACTTTTATAATAATATTTTTTTTATAAGTTCCTTATATAATAAATATAGAATATTCAACGTCCAAGACCTCTCCCTATCACTACACACCACCTGCCCCCCACCTCCCCAGTTCACAAGGGATGAAATCAATCCCGCTGTCACCAGTTTTTGAGTAATCCTCACCCCACATGGGCTAGGGCAGGCCTAATCCCTGCCTAATGGTCCTAATTGACATCGCTGCCCCTGAAGAAGATCTAAGAAAAATTTTTAAGTTAAATAAACTCTGACCATCTTTTGACAGTAACAAGGATAATAAAGATGAGTGATATTAGAAAAGGTCAGAATCCTTTTCTTTTTTTTAATGCTTCTTACCAACCATATATTGTAATATACTTATTAATCAAGCAATCAATATTTTGATGTCACTAGTACCCCCAGTAAAATATCTAAACCTCACACAAACGGGCATAATATTCCACAAGCACCATTATCAAATCAAAACGCCTGAACAAAATTCTTACTTGGGAGCGCAACAACTTAATATCATCTTGAGTTTCTGCAGTGTCATATGTTGCAGATAGATGCTTCCCTACATTCCCACGTGCATATGGAAAGAGAACCTCAGTAACAAATGAGATGGGAGTAGTAGTCCCTTCAATGTCAAGAACAATGCAACGCTGCAACCCAAATAAAAGAATCATTTTGATTCTATAAAGCATAATAACTTTAAAAAGTCGAACAGAAACCTAATGGTAAATAATATCAATAATGGGTCTAGAATCCCAAGATTATTCAATAAAAGGGAGAACATTTTCATAAACTTACTCTCAATGGCTCAATTTCATGATTTGAATCTGCCCCTGCCTTCACAGACGTGCTTATATGACCACCACAGCCCAAAACTCCTTTAACATTTCGGATGGGGCCATGGTCTGGAGTAGAGCAGTCCAGACCCAGTTGGTGAAGCTTGATGGCAGCATCAAAAAGATAGTGATAACATTCAGCCTGAAAGGAAAGACACCAATTGAAGAGTAAGTAATAGAATAATCTCTGAGACCCATAAGTTGCTCCATCTTTCTTATAGGAACGTTGTTACATTAAAGGAAGTCAACCATATAGAAAAAAGATGACGTGAAGCAAATTGTTCTTAGGCATTGTTACACATACAGCTGGGTTTATGTGGTTACACACGTATACATACTGGTTTTGTTGGGGATTATGGGGTAAAAACAATGAAAAGAACAAAAAACATTGTATGGCTTAGAGACACAAATGAACCACCGTCTTTAAACAAAAAAAAAAAAAAAAAATCACCCCCACTAAAACAGTTTGCTAATGGGTCGCAGGCAAATTTGTCTTCAGGATACAACTAAGGTAGAATTCTTCAAGTAACAAACTTGGAGAATTATGTGAATTTTTATCTAATGGTGTAAAAATCATTTTAAAAAATTGAATATGGAACTCATATTAAAAAACAATGTAGGGTTGCCTTTGAATAGGCACAAATGAATAGTCACTTTGGTTGATACAAGCCCTCCAAAACGTTTCTTGTCTGTTACTAGTTGTTAAAGACTGACAAAGTCTCATTACCCTCACTTTTCTGCAGCAACAGGACATTCTGTAATTTTCTTGCTTAAGTGGACTTTAAGTGACCATAAAGTGAGCCCTTGCCCAAGCTCGCTCTTACCCGACTGTACCTTCACCTATTCCTCACTCAAGCAGGCTCACTGAAGTCCTGATAGCACTATTCTGTTTGCCGATCTGTGTACTTAGTTTCCTGATCACACTTGCATTACACTATGGCCTTGCTTGAGTTGGCCTAAAACTTTTTTTTCTAATTTCTTTTTTCTTAATTATTTTCCTTCCAATTTAAGATCATCTATATATTGCAACATACACTTGTGTATACTTATATACAACAATCACCCACTAAGTTGTAATACCCATATCCAATTTGATTGACATTTTATCATGCATAAAGGAAAGTGTCTTTCAACTTAAACCTCCCGTTAGTGTCATAATCCCAAGACTCCAAGAAGTTAAGGTGGCCTAAACTTAAAGAAAATCTCTTTGCCTTGGGGCAGGAGAAAACACACACGAAAGTGTCCTAAACACCTTAAATCCACATTTTGTTAGCACCGTGATGGCCTTGTGCTACTCCCTAGAGTAATGAGCATTTACAACACCAATCCACAATAGAAATCTACTATTTTATAAGAATAATTGCTATGAGAATTTTCCCCAAAGTTGTAGTCCAGACAAAAAATTTTACTTCCATAGGTACCTTCACAAATTGTATAGGTTGAAAGAGTTGACTGAGCTATAGTCAGAACAAAGGCTATACATATGCTAAAAAAGAATTGCAGGAAAACATGAAGGCAGAAACTCAAAGCACAAAGAGCAACAAGCTAACAACTTTCAACAAGAAACAATAACATTGCCAAGATTACAAAAATCCTAAATGAATGGATCAACACATATAAGGTATTTAAAGACGATAATAATTCTTGTATCAGTCAAATGACTGTGAACAACTCACTGCTACTCCATGACTCAAAAGCAAGTCTATGGTTCAGGAAGCAAAATGCTAACATTTAATGGAAAGATACCAGTAGAGTTGGGGATCATACTAGTTTCCAAAAGCACCCATGAAAATGCCATGATTTGTCACCAACAATTTATATTTACAAGATGCAATGAACCGATTTGATTCACATCTTACATAGGTAACACAAACCTGAGTTTTTGCACTGATCCAAGAGTCTCCCCATATATATATGCCATGGTTACGAACAAGAACAGCTGTTGTTTTTGGGTAGGCTTCAATCTACAGTACGTGAAGGCATTTTTAATTAGTCTAAAACATTATAGAGAAATTTCCATCATAACAGTTCAGAAGGTTGCCAAAGTAAGCATCCATCAAGAAAGATAATGAAATTAAGTTATAGAGGAAAATATGTACATAGTTTTCTAATATATGAACTTATGTACTTACATGCTTGTATTATAAGGTTGTACTCCGTAGTAATATTAATCATTTTTTGTTTCTCAAAAAGCACCAGGAAAAAAAAAAGGCACAATGTGCCATCCACAAATTGATATTATAAGGCAATCGAATCATCATGCAGAATGAAATGTATAACAAAACATACAGCTTTAGCAAGAGATTCTGTCAGCTCAAATTCATAAGCAGTGTTCTCTATTATGGGGACCACAAGTTCATCATAATAACCATGCCCTTTGATTCCCTTTATCATTTCCATGTGAGTGATCTGCAAATTTGCCAACAAGTATGACCAAGTCAAAGAAAGAAATAAAGGGGGGGAAAGAGCCGTGGGTAAAACTAGCTTTAGAAAGGCTAACCACTTTAAAACATTATCAAATAGATAAAATTTATTACTGCTTAAACACACCAATAATCAAAAACTTACTCGAAATTCTTTTGATAATGGATTTAGCATTGTTACAAGACAAGATTCGATTCCATGACTGTGGATAACAGCCCCAGCATTACACATGTCATATGCCTGCCAAAAAAAAAAAAGGGTCATCTAGGCATCAATTGTGACTTTATTAAAGAAAAACACAAGATCAAAACAGGGAAATTTAAAAATAAAAATAAAATAAAACAGAAGCCGCCCTAATAAAGATCTAATGATTAATGATCATTCCAATTAAAATTCATAACCATATCTTCATTCCCAAAAGTATATGAAAGAAGAGAGACATAGACTACAGCATTAATCAACAGTTAGGTGAGGCCTCTATAATTGATGCAACATGCTTTCACATGCACAACTAAAGTTGATGAAAACTTCTTATTACAGGATTGTCAAGGACCAGTCTCCAGAAAACACTTTACAACTCCAGGTGCCAAATATCCGCAATAAAAGCTGTAGAAGTCAAGATTCAAAAGCAACATGCTTCATTTGCATCAACAAAGTTAGCACCTCAAACTAAAACAGAATATAGTAATGGAAAATATCTCATCTGAAAATGTTAAACAAAAGTTTTTCCCTCGCATCTCAGTCACTTTTACTTTTTTGTTTCAAGCTCCTTTTCTTATCATAAATATGTCTACAAATATACATGAGCTCAACTTTAATACAGAAAACTACACAACACATAACCCAATCTGGATTCATATAGAATTCAGAGTAGCTTGATCCCCGGATTGATCAAGCAATATCCAAACAAAAAGAATCTCACAGTTAGCTGATATTAATTATATAAGAAGCACAGATTATTGATACCTTCAAGAAAAGAGGACCACAATCAGAGCATTTAGGAGGCTTATGTGGATATGGTTTAGGAGAGGGCTCCCACAAGAAAGACCCTTCTGGAGATAACACATACATATCCTCGGGCACCATTCTCTCCTTCTGAACACCTACAGACATTACAAAACACCCAGATTATTGAGCTCATATGATCAATACTCAAATATTAAAATACTCATGAGAATACACAGCACACACAGTTAACCTCAATTCATACCCCCAGTGCTCAAATAACAGAGGAATCCACAACATAGATAATTGGCCAAGGAATCAACCAGCATGGAAGGATGCACAAATAACAAATACCCAGAAATCAAACAGCATAGAAGAGCACAAATACACATTTGAGCTTGAAAAAACAAATTCCCAGACTAATCATAAATTACCAACACCCAGAAATGAAACAACCAAAAGAACAAGTTGAAAACTTGAATTACACATCATTACCGGATGAGCATGGATAATCTATACCCAGAAACCAAATGGTTTAGAAGAACACCAAGTGTGTAATTAGCTTGAACAACACAATCCCAGAAAACCAATCAAAAATTGGAACACAAGCAGGCAGAAAACTTGAATTACACATTATTCCCAGATGAGCATGAACAATCCAGAAGAACCCAAGTGTGCAATTAGCTCGAACAACACAATCCCAGAAAATCAAACAAAAATTGGGAACACAAGTTGGCGAGCAAGAATGAAGATTACCCAGAAACCAAAAAAGTAGTAGTAACAAAGATTGAGGAAGAGCAACACACCAGAGGGGGACATGACGATGAGCTGGTGAGGCTTAGGGATGGAGTCATCGTGGACCTTGATGGTGATGCTACCACCTGTCCCAGACACCCAACCAAGATTGTAGAACTGGCGGCAAAGGTCTGAGATCAAAGACTTTGTGTCCTTCACTGCCTTGCTCTCCAGGTATGCCTGTGAAGCTGAACCCACCTTCACTCCATTCACTGCAACTGCTGGCACTGCTGCCATTTTTGATTCTACACAGAGAGAGAGAGACAGTGCGTGCGTGCGTGTGGATTTAGCTTATAATGTAGTCTGCGTTCAGTTTGTGATAGAGAGAGAGAAAATGGGTGTGTGAGATTTTGTAAGCTAACATGAGAATATTTGTTAGAGTTAGAGTTTGTGTTACAATTTGGTGACTCAATTGTGGGTTTTGATTGGATGAAAAAGGAAACTTATTAGTGCCACGTCTTAAGCTGTGCTTCTGTGAATTTAATTTAATTTTCTTTCTTTTTAAGAGTCGTGTGTGAATTTAATTGGTTTGGGTTTTGACTCTCAAAAAGCATAATTGGTTTGGTTTTGTCTTGGGAATTTTGATCTTAATGTAGGAGAGGAGTATTTATTATTTTGGGTTTAATGAAGGATTAATGGTCTGCATAAAATCAAAATTTGTTTTGCAATTTGCAATGCTCAAGGGTTTTTTTTTTTAAATTATTGTTAATGCGGTCAAATGGTTTTGAATTAATGGTATTTCATGTTTCATGCATTTATTTGCAGGCTCTTGGAAATAGAGCAACTACTGTGACGAGTTTGGCCTTCTCGATTTTCACACGAGCTCCTATGTTATCCCATTAAATGCAATCATATGACTAATAATTTAATTGTTCTTAAGGAAAGGAGAAAATTTATGATCACAATTTTTTTTAGAAGTGTTAGGTCCACAACATATTTATAACACTTTCACAACACATTTAAAACTCATTTCCCAAGCTAGAAGAGAGGTGCTCATTAAGGCGGTCATCCAAGCCATCCCAACGTATGCAATGGGATGCTTCAAATTACCATTGGGCTTGTGCAATGAAATTGAGGTGATGGTTAGGAAGTTTTGGTGGGGACAATAAGTGGAGAAGCGGAAGATTCATTGGCTAAAATGGGGTAAGATGACAAAGCCAAAAGGGAGGGTGGTATGGGCTTTTGTGATTTAGCCTTACACAATGACTCCCTCTTGGCCAAACAAGCTTGGAGGTTGATGGAGGATAAAAACTCCCTATTCTACAAGGTCTTCAAACCTCGCTTCTTTCCAAATTGCACAATTATGGAGGCGGCGGAATCTAGTCGAGGTTCATATGCTTGGAAAAGCATACTCCAAGGCCGTGATGTGATCAAACGGGGTGCATGTTGGAGAATAGGTGATGGGCAAAAGGTCAAGTTGTGGCATCTTGCATGGTTACCAACTAAGCCACCTACTAGAATATTATCACCTGTTCTAGAGGGGTGGGAGGAAGCCACAGTTGACAAACTCATCAATGAAGACTCAAGGACTTGGGATGAAGATGTTATTAATGGTATATTTGTTCCTGAGGAAGCTAATCTCATAAAATCAATTCAGCTATCAAGATATCCAATTGAAGAAAAAATGTTTTGGCTGTGGACACAAACAGGGAAATATACTTGCAAATCCGGATACAGAATTTTGAAGTGCGAGGCTGAAGAATCAGGAACAGTGGAAGCATAGGTGGAGGACAACAAATTTTGGCATAGCATCTGGGATTTGAGAGTTCCAAATAAGATAATAAACTTTGTGTGAAGAGCTTGCCGTGAATCAATCCCCATAAAAGCAAACCTAAAACGGCGTCACATTACGAAAAATGCCCAATGCGAATGATGTTTGACGGAGGAGGAAACAACGTTACACGCACTATGGTCATGCAGCAAGATCAGGTCGACATGGACATCTTTGAAATGGAGTGATTGCCAGAATATAAGTCCCACAAACTTCAAGGAGCTCTTATCTTGGATACTCAACAACCATGGCAACTCGGAGCTTTTTGTGTTGATGACGTGGGGCTTGTGGCACCAACGGAACCAGGTTCGGCTTAATAAACCATGTTGCCCATCGGACCTGATCGAAGTCCAAGCGAAGGAAAAGCTTGACGAATTCAGTGCCACAATTCCAACTAAACCACCAGCCATGCCACAACCAAGAACGAAGTGAAAGCCACCTGATGCAAGATGTTTCAAAATAAATTTTGACGGGGCAATTTTCAGGCAGGAAAACAAGAGCGGGATAGGGGTGGTTGTTCGTGATCACACAGGAGTTGTTATTGCCTCTCTAGCTCAACTCACTGAACCAGCACTTCAACCAATTGAGATAGAAGCAATAGCAGCTGCACAAGCTCTGGAGTTTGGACAGGAAATAGGCATTACAGAGGCAGTACTCGAAGGTGATTCAGAACTTATAATAAACTCACTCAAGGTAGGTGGTTAGTCAATAGCTTCAGTGGAGCCTCTACTTCAGGACGCCATTGTTTTTTCAAATTGTTATTCAAAATTGCTATACTCTCATTGTAGAAGAGAAGGCAATAGATTAGCACATAGTCTAGCAAGATATTCTATTAATGTCTTTAACTATGTAGTTTGGATGGAGGGAGTCCCCGATCCATTATTCACAGTTGTTCAACAAGATGTAGCCAATTTGGCAAACTAATTCTAATAAGTATCATTTTCTCAAAAAAAAAAAAAAAACTATAGGTCACAAGTTGTTACCGGTTTTAATTTGAATTTACAACTTAAATTACTTTTTGCCCACCATAGCCAATAACAACTTGTCACCTATGTTTTGTTGTAAAAGTATTGTGAAAATATTATGGACATAGCAGATCTTATTCTTTTTTGCCATAACTTTAATGTAACAGATTATGAGTGGTAAAGATAAAATGTTGGACTCATATGAAAGAGATAAGCAACTGCTCATAGTTTGCCACGTCAAAGTTATGGCAAAAAAAATAATTGTTCTCCTACAACCACTCAAAAGGAAAAATAATACATTTTATATTTGATTGTACGACAAAATCTACGATTAGACTTTTGTTATTTACTAATTTTTTTTATTTTTATTTACTTTTCTAAATTTTAGGTTTAGGTTTAGTAGTTTCTTGCTTTTAGGTGCATTTTATATTTTTTAAGTCTTTCTTATCAAAAGAAAAGTTTTTTTTAGTCAAATTAAAGTCCTATTATGGTAGGGCATAAATTTGGATTTATTTTAGAATATATTTTCTTATCAACGAAGTTTATAAACATTTTTTCATATTTATAATTTAGTTTAATACAAATTTAGAGGCTATTTGGATCATTTTTTTCATCACTCAATTTCCGTCACTCATCACTCATCACTCATTACTCATCACTCATCATTCATCACTTAAAATACCCTACCCATTTGGCACCATCACTCATTACTCATTACTCGTCACTCAATATTTTTCACACTGTTTGTGGGCCCCATACCTGTCACTCGATGTAGCTTTTTTTTTTTTTCCCAAGTACCCAAACTCACCGAACCCAGTGAAAAAAAAAAGGAAAGAACTGAAGACCGAACCCAGTGAAAGAAGAAGAAGAAAAAAAAAGAAACCCAGAACTGAAAGAAGAAGAAAAAAAAAGAAAAAAAGAAAGAGTTGAAGATCGAACCTAGTGAAAGAAGAAGAAAAAAAAAAAGACCCAGTACTAAAGATCGAACCCAGTGAAAGAAGAAGAAAAAAAAAATAAAAAGAAAGAAAGAACTGAAGTCGTGAAAGAAGAAAGAAGAAGGGGGGGGGGGGGGAAAGAACTGAAGACCGAACCAGGAGAAGAAAGGAAAAAAAAAAGGTAAATTGGTCAAAAGTTGCGGCTAAGTTATGACTAGTGGGTCCCCATGTGTGTTTAATTACAAAAATGTCATTGAGTTATGAGTTATGGAAATTGAAAACAGCTAAAATGTGTTTTCAGTTTCCATAACTCATGATTCAAAAATCAGAGAATTGAGTGATGGAAACAGAGTTATGGTGGTGCCAAACGGACTTCTAGCTATGGGTCCCACCATTTTTGAGTTATGAGTTATGAAAACAGAGATATAAGTTATGGAAATTGATGAACCAAACAGCCTCTTATACTTTTGCTTCATATTTTTCTAGTGAATTCCAAGCTATCTATAAGGAACCCCCGTAGATTTTTTTGAAGTAGACATATTTTGCTTCTTGTGGCTTCTGCACCGCATCAGTTGATATCAAAACCTTGACTTATTCTGGTCTCGTGGCTAACGTGCGAGACAATAACAATTCTAATGACAAAAATCATCAAATATCAACGTGACAACCATCAAGTATTATAATACATACAACTAGCACTCTCAAATATCTTTGTTAGAATAGTGTCTTTAGAGCATGGAAACAATATGGATAAATATAATAATCATGGAGACATTACTCTCGGGCAACCTATTGGTAAACAATATTTTAATAGGCCTTATAAAAGAATAGCAACCTTTAATGGTTGTTTTTATAAATAAAAAATAAAAAATGATTGGTTACTTGATCTAGAAGATTTATTTGACTATATGAATACTCCTAATGAGAGAAAAGTTACACTTGCTTTGTATAAACTTAGTGGATATGCCTTAAGTTGGTGGGAATACATATAGTCTGATAGAATTCAACAAGGTAAAGACACAATTCATTCATGGCCAAGAATGAAAAAGATGATTTCTATTAAATTTTATCCTTGGAATTATCATGAAATATTGTCATGTACAAAACAAGATTACTAGCCAAAAAGTTCATATTTGGTAAATTATTTTGAAGAGCCATATTCCACATTAAAGGAGGAATTGCATGTTGAAGAAAATATAAGGTTTTACAGGGAAATTAATGAAAACCTCGTTATAAAAGAATGAATGTTCAATAAGTGTATAAAACACTATGAACGTTTAGACCCCCAAAATACAAAATACCAATTCAAGCTTAATATCAAACAATGTATGTGCGGAAAATGAATATAAGCTTATACCAGAATTGATAAATAATCTAAACCAAATAAAATCACATCCACAGCAGAAATTAAATGACAAAGATTAAGGGAAGAGAAATGCAAACACAAGGACAACACAACGATGTGTTATCGAAGAGAAAACCGAAGCCCTCAGCGTAAAACCTCTCCGCCGCCCTCCAAGCGGTCAATAATCCACTAAAGAATGAAGTTGGGATACATGAATAGTAGAAGACCCTCCAATCCTAATCTACCCAGTGTACCTAAGCCCTCCAAGCTTCTTGCTCTAAGGAGGTTGCGTCAAACCTTTGTCTTCTTTAGCTTACCAGATTCTACTATAGCCCATAACATCAACCAGTAACCATTGGTCTCTTCCTAACTGCTTCCCAAAGCACCAAATAGCCTTTTCACAGATATGAGTATGGTGAGAAAATGATTTGGGTAAGAACCTCTCAAGGATGTAACAACGGAGAGGGTGAGTGTAGAGGAATTTGAAGAGTCTCTATGTGAAGATTGTGGATGAATCAATCTTATTTCTCTCTAGGGTTTCTTTTTCAAAATTCTCTCTGGAAGCTCTCTATATTTCGTGGGTATAAGGGTTATCTATACTAGGGTGAGAATGGAATGCGAAGAGTCAGGTTTTTCGAAACAGAGCTGGTTGGCGGCTTGGCCTCATGACTTGACTGAGTCGCAAGTTCAAGTCGCGAGGTAACAGAACGGCCAGGCTGGGCTTTTTGTCTTGTAATGCTCCAGCTGGCGTGACTGTTCATCTTCTCTGCACGCTTCACTCATGTGCTGCAGTTGGCGGCTTGCCAGTCGCGAGTCACCCACGAGTACCAGCCGTGAGTCTCTGCATTCTTGTACAATCTTGAGCATTTCTTCACACTCTCTCACACACTACCCTTACATAATTCCCACCTAAATACAGGGTTACTAATTGCTAAATTACAAGCAAATTTGGCACAGAATAAAGCCAACAAGATGGTTGATTAAATTCAACCTTACAAAGAAGATCTTGAAATTGAAATTGTGGAGGAGATTAATGAAAATCCTATTATAGAGAAAGATATTAAAGTCGAGATTGTAGAGACTAGGAAGGAAGAAATTGAAGACAAAGTTGTCAATGATCTCGGTGAAATCAAATCAAAGCAAGTCTCAAACTCCTATTATTTTGGTGGGAGGCACTAAACTAAAGTTTTGATTCAATCACTGACTCTTATTTGGTAAATTTTGCCATTTGCATGAAAACCAAGAAAAAAGAATCTCAAGTTGCTCGGTTGATGGCTTTCAAGTTTGGCAAGAAGATAGAAAATGAAGCATTCAAAGTATTTGTTTGATTGGCATGGAAGATTTTAGATCTCGAATATCAACTCAAGGATGAGTTTTTTCCAAGTGATGGGATCTAATGTTGGACAAAATCTACAATTATACTTTTGTTATTTATTTATTTATTTAATTTTTATGTAATTTTTAGAAATTTAGTCTTAGGATTAGTATGTCCATGATTTTATGTGCATTTAATGCGTTTTAAGTCAAATTAGAGTCCTATTATGGCTAGGTAGCAACTAGGATTTTTTTTTAGAATATATTTTCTTGTCAAACAAGTTTTCCAAAGCCATTAAATTGACCTCCAAGTTTGTAAAAGTTTATTCAAATTTAGAACTCAGTTTAATAAGATTCAAACTTTTGTCTCTATATTTTCTAGTAGATTCCAGATTATCTCTCTTTGTAGATTCAAGAAACTCTCGTGAATTCGAGGTTATTTTCTTGAAGTAGATGTGTTCTACTATTATAGCTTTTGTAATATATCAATATTGCATAGAAAATGCTGTCACATGCTTTAATTTAATTGAAAAACCTAAGCATGATTAAGTATTTTTTGTTATAAAACTCCCTTTTAAGTGTTTTTTTAATGGGAAACACGAGCACAATTTGTGCTTTGTAAATTTGCACCACTTTTATTTCAAAAAGGATCACACCTTGCATACAACTCATTCGATCGCGATGTAGATCTTTTTATTTAGATCAGAGTCATTGTATATTTGTGTTATATTGTGAGCATAATATTTGCATAACTGGAGCCTTGTGAACTATATATAAATTTTTTATTATATAAGGTTTTAATATTTTTAAGTTGATTCATTTTTTTGTTAATTTAATTATTACATTTTTAACTTTCCACTTATTCGATTTTAAACTGCTTTCATCTAAAGTTCTTTTTTTTTTTTTTTGATTTGATTCATCTAAAGTTCTTTAAGACCATTTATAATGTGATAGCTCTTTAACTTCCGATTACCTATTGTTGGAATTTTTTGGCTTATAATTATCCTATGAAATTCTAATTTATAGTTTGGATTTGGAGATGTACACTTTGTATTTATAACTTGGATTTATAGACTTACTATATAATTATTTATGCCTTTTAATTGATAGTAGGAATTGAACTTCAAAAATTGATTTGTTGAATATTGCCGCTTGATATGTTTTTGAGAGCTTAAGTTGTAGTTGTCTCACATGATAAACTATTCTAAACAAGTAAGAGCATTCGCATCAATGCCTTTAAAATCATGTAAAATTATGTAAAACACAGTTTTTACACATTTTTGCTCAAAAATGCTCTCCATCAGTTCTTCTATAATTGTATAAAAATGTGTATTTCTTTACACGAGCTACAGCAACCGTGTATATTTACACGGTTACTGTAGCTCGTGTAAAGATTATTTTACTAATTTTCGTTCACTCGTTTTTTTCTCTCTCTTCTCCAACTCAACAAACTCAGTAAACTAACTTCTCATCTTCTTCTTTTTCCTAAGATGCACACAATCACATCCACACACAAACACATCCACATAAACAAATCAATAGAGATACACTTGCTTAAAAAAAAAAAAAAAAAAACACAGAGATACACAAACACGGAGATCGGAGATCGGCTGAGATATGGTGGTGGATCGGAGCGGTGGTTCGGAGCTGCGGCGTTTGGTGGCATAGATCAGCTGGGAGATTGGATCGGAGCGTAGATCGGAGATCGGTTTCAGCCTGGTGGATCAGAGCTCGGAGATCGGCTGAGATTTGGTGGTGGATTGGAGCGGTGGTTCGGAGCTACGACGTTTGCTGGCGTAGATCAGCTAGGAGCTGTGGCGTTTGGTGGATCAGAGCGGAGCGTAGATCAGAGATGTGGCGTTTGGTGGATCGGAGCGGAGCTGTGGATCGGATGCGGAGCGGTGGATCGGATGCGAATGCGGTGGATGCAGATGCGGAGCTGTGGCGTTTGGTGGATCGGAGCTATGGCGGATGGGTTTTGTGATTTGGAAGAGGAAGGCCAGAGAGATGGGTGTAGAGAGAGAGAGAGTGAGAGAGTGAGAAATCAGAAAATGGGTAGAGAGAGAGAGAGCGCGTATTTAAGAGAGGTAGTTGGAGAGAAATAATAAATAAATAGAGTATAATGTATATTTTATTGAAATATCTTGTAAAATAGATGAATTGATGTGGGTGTTTTGTAAAAGTGAACGTGTAAAATAGAAAAAGTAGGTTTTTAGTGTAAAAATGGATGTGTAAAATACACATGTTGATGTGAATACTCTAAGGCAACGATATTGTTTTTTGAAATGAGACAATAAGGGCCCGTTTGGTACATGTGTAAAAACTGATAATTGTTGTTTAAAAATATTTGTGGAAATATGGGTGAAAAAGTGCATTGAAATGCGTGAAATGTTGTTTAAAAAGCTGAAAATGGTTGTTTGAAAACATTAACCAAACACCCCCTAAGCATCAGAAATCTATGTGAAAATGAATTTTTCTTTTGAATTGATTTAAAAATTTTAATACAAATTTGAACTTTGTATTGGACAAAGTTTGGCTACAAACTTAGTTCTAACTTGAGCCTAAAACTCCCACTAACAAAATTAATATGACTACATATTTTGAAAATCTAACTATTGGATTGTGTATTCTTTAGATCTCAATACACATGTCAAATATCTTGTCAATCGGATGTTATTTATTATTTGATCCATAAATTTACTTTTTATGTATAATTTTAGACTACAAAAACTCAAAATTCAAACATTTGATTGATAACATAACTATTGATTTTTGATATTTTTGAAATTTTGCAAGCATAAAGGATATAATAAAAAAATGTAATCTTAGCGTGGATTTGTCAAAAATCAAATATAATAAAAAGATATTGAATGAAGTTGTAATCTTAGACTATAACCAAGTTTGATACCAAACTTTGTCCATTTTTTATTTTAGATTGAACAATGATATATTACTCTTTGAGTTCCATTTAGAAAACAAATTAAAGCACTAAACTAATCAAATAAGGACAAAGTTTGGTAACAAACTTGGTTATAGTCTAAGACTACAACTTCACACAATATCTTTTTATTGGATGTGATTTTGACAAATTTACCGTTGAATTACATTTTCTTTTCATATTTTCCATGTTTGCAAAATTTTCAAAATATTAAAAATCAATAGCTATGTTATCATTCAAATGTTAAAATCTCAAGTTTTTGTAGTCTAAAATGATGCATAAAAAATAAGTTAATAGATCGAATAGTAAATAAAATCCAATTGATACAAAATTGTATATGTGTGTTGAGAATATAAAGAACTTGCAATTCAACGGTTAGATTTTCAAAATATGTAAGCATATTAATTTTTTAAGTGAGTTTGTAACCTTCGGCTACAATTAAGTTTGTAGCTAAACTTTGTCCATTAAATAATATAAAGACATTTTATATACAAAAAAATGGGCACAAACTAAGTGAATCAACATTAAAACTTTATTATTAATTTATTATTATTTTTCATTTTATATTTGTTGGGAAATTTAGACCCCGGTTGATAGAATTAACAAGTTTTAACCCCAAGTTGTTAATTAGATTTATTATGAATAAAACTTGTTAAAACAAACAAACATCAATATCATGTCAAAATCATGCAGTGGAAAAAATAAATAAGACAAGATATGATGACCCAGGAAAACCAATGAAACCAACCAGTTTCACAGTAAAAAACCTGAGGGGGAAACCTTCCCGAAAAGTAATCTACTATAGTAAAGAGAAGTTTCAGATCTAGTACAAAACCTTTGTCCCTAGACTCTACAATCCCCGTAGATGAACTCACAGCAGAAACCTTCTACCGCTTCAGAACCTCTGAACTCTTCAATATATGAACGCCACCCTTTGATGTTGCACGGATCCAATACGTGACTAACTCCTTTGCACGAATCCCAGTACGTGACTCACTCACCAACTAGAAGAATGTTGGTTGCAAAGTTCTTCACTTCATCAACAATGAAGATCAAGAAGCACTTGGTTACAAAACCCTAAGGCGTAAAGACGCAGTAACTTCTTTTAGAGAGAATAAGGTATCGGTCACCTTTTGCTTATGTTCTCCTTGTATTCTCTTATGTGACGGTCTCTAAAATAAGTCTTATATAGGTCTAGGGTTGTGAGAAAAGAAACCCTACACAAATACAAAAGCCTAGCCCAAAAACAGAAATCTGAATTTCCGTAACCTCGATAGATAGCAGGTGTCGAGGAGGTGTTGAGAAGGTGTCGAGGGGATAGAAACTTTCTCGATCGATCGACTAGCTATCGAGAAGCTATCGAGATTGCGATAAGAATCAGTTGAAGAGCTTGACAGATAGCCAGGTATCGAGGAGGTGTCGAGAAGCTATCGAGCTTTAAATTTCAGCACTTTCTCACTTGATTCTTGGACAGACTTGCATGGCTTTAACACTTGAACTTGAAACAAAGTTTCTTGAAGTATTAAACACATCCTAGATCTACCCAATTACAAGTAAAGTGCGTTTTGTCAAAGGATTAGCCAATTACATAAAATATGTCCTTAACAATATTTTATAATTACAATGGGGGAGAGGGATTTCAATCCTAGATGTCATAAAAATACAAGGATATGCCAATTAATTGAGTAATAAGACTTAAGTAACCAAAAATAACATTTCAATCCATATTATTCGCTCCAAGATGATTGCGTTTTACCATTGATCCAAAACATCTATGGTCAACTAATATTTTTTTTATTAAAATTTGATAAATAATGTATAAACTCTTAATTTAACAAAATAAAATAGAGATTAGCAACTTTTTCCTTTAAGATTTTCAAGTACATCTAAGAGTACAAATTTAATGTTGACCCTTTATAAAACGGAAAAAGGTCGGCTACAGACTTAGTTGTAACCAATAGTTACAACTCTACTCAATATTTTTTTATTAGATGTGAATTTTACAATATGATCTTTGTAATTTTACAATAAAGTTACAACTCTCTTTGTAGAAGCGGCCCTAAGATCTCTCACCTATTTTTTGCTGATGATAGTCTATTGTTTTGTCGAGCTAGGGTGGGGGATGTGGAAAAAATTCAGGAGTTATTGGAAAAATATGAACGGGCTTCGGGACAAAAAATCAATTCGGACAAGACCACCCTCTTTTTTAGTAACAATGCCTCTTTGCTACTAAGGAAGAAATTAAAAGTCTTCTAGGGGTGCCCGAAATCAAGGAGTATGAAAGATATTTGGGGTTGCCGGCGGTGGTGGGTAGGAAAAAAAAGGCAAGCTTGAACTACATAAAAGATAGAGTGTGGGGTAAGCTTCAAGGGTGGAAGGAAAAAATTTTGTCGCAAGCGGGTAAAGAAGTTCTTTTGAAGGCAGTAGTTCAAGCCATCCCCACGTTTGCCATGAGTTGTTTTCGATTGCCTATTGGTCTTTGTCAAGATATTGAGATGCTCATTCGAAAATTTTGGTGGGGTCAAAGGGGAGATAGGAGGAAAATCCATTGGGCAAAATGGGAGGTTCTATGCCAACCAAAGAGTGAGGGGGGTCTCGGTTTTAAAGATCTTTGCAAATTTAATAAAGCTATGTTGGCTAAACAGGTGTGGAGGTTGATACACGACAAGGAGTCCCTATTTTTTAGAGTTTTCAAGGCAAAGTATTTTCCTAATAATTCAATATTTGAAGCGAAATCCTCTACTGGCTCTTTTGCATGGAAGAGTATACTGTGGTCTAGAGATTTAATTGAAAAAGGTGCCTTTTGGCGGATTGGTAGTGGTAAATCTGTCCGGATTTATAAAGACACTTGGTTACCGAGTCCTGAAGGCAAAATCAGCTCCCCGGTCTTGCACCTAACACCGGAGTCCACTGTGGACTCATTGATTGATTCTGCAACGGGTTGGTGGAACATCAATCTCATTGATTGGTGTTTTCATCCACCTGAAGCAAGACTTATAAAGTCTCTGCCTCTGAGTTCTATCCCACAACTCGACACTCTGGTTTGGAGTTCTGAAAAATCGGGCAGCTATTCCGTTAAGTCTGGGTACAAATTTCTCTGTGAGCTTCATAACATTGATACGAATCGTCCACAAATTTCGGAATCACAGAAGGGATTTTGGAAAAGCATATGGAAGATGAAGGTTCCAGGTAAGATTAAGCAATTTCTCTGGAAGGCTTGCACAAACTCGCTGCCTTCCAAAGAAAATTTGCTGAAGCGAAAAATTCTTCATGAATCGGTGTGTCCTCGCTGTGGTGGTGATTCGGAGTCAGTTGTTCACGCTTTATGGAGTTGTGCCTGCATCAAAGTTGTCTGGGATACGGATTTTGCCTGGGTGGATAGGAGCTCTGTGACTTCCGATTCTTTCTCGGAGGTTTTCCAAAAAATTCGAGCCAAACCTGCTTCAGTTTCGTTATTTGCAGTTACGGCTTGGTCTATTTGGTACCAGAGAAACAAAACTCGCCTCCTACAAAATCCTCTGCCCCTCAGAAATGTCGCTGGTTTTGCAAAAAACTATCTCAGCGAATTCAGGGGTATGGATAGACCCTCTATTCATAGAGTACGGGCTGTGTCTCGCAGGTGGATTCCTCCAGTAGCAGATAAGGTGAAAATAAACTATGATGGAGCCATGTTTGGTGAGTCAGACATGGCGGGTATTGGTATGGTAATTCGAAACGGTGAGGGTCAGGTGATGGCTGCCCTATCAGAGCAGATTTTGAAACCTCCAACAGTGGAATTACTTGAGCTTATGGCGGCTAGGCGTGCTGTTATGTTTACTGCAGATTTGGGTTATATTCAGTGTGTTTGTGAAGGCGATTCTGAATCTGTTGTCAGCGCCTTAAAGAGATTCGGTATGGAAAATTCTCGAGGGGGGCATCTCATTAAGGATATACGGTCTCATTCAAACTCTTTTCAGAGTATTTCTTTCGCTCATGTAGGTCGGCAAGGTAATGCTGTAGCGCATGCTTTAGCCCAACGAGCGAGATCATCTCCTTTTTCTCAAGTCTGGTTGGAGTGTGTTCCAACGGACATTATGTCTTTTGTTTTAGATGATTTTCCTTATTCTTGATTTTAATACAAGTAGTCATTTCTCAAAAAAAAAAAAAAAAACTTACATGGACCTGCAGGCCTAATCTTCCAAAAGCAACTACTCCATTGAGGATGGTCTCTATCAAATACATAGATATCAAACCAACGGAACTCATTTGACCAATGAAAAGTACAGTAGAATAGGGTAGTGCCCTTAGCATTTGGTCGAAAGTTGAATTTAAAGAGGCCATCTGGATACTTGATTAATTTGGACTCCAAGATCATCATCATCAGATTTACAATGAATGGTAAGATCCAAGCCCTGCCCTAAATCATTCAAGACTTCTACAAATACTCTCTGCCTTAAAAAGCTAAATCCTCCAACAGTACCAAAACTAGTCATAGATAAAATAAGTAATATTAACAACAATACAATTCTACCGAAAAAACTCATATTGTATTTTTGAACACTATGTTTGATGGGTACATTGATGTTTTACATATGTATCATTTTATAGGACCAAATATAATCCCACATTCAATGTTATAATCAGAAATTTGGCAACATTAAGTTTCCTTGAACATGGTTTGCAATAGAAAAATCATATCTTAAGTTGTGTTAATTAACATTGAATGAGGATTTATACTGTTGCCAAATTTAATAAAAAAATTGTCAAACATATCTTAAGTTGTGTTAACATTAAATGTGGAATTATAATGTTGCCAAATTTAAGAAATGTTGGGATTTATAATGTTGCCACATTTAAGATATGTTTTAAATTTAAGAAATATATGTTGACAAGCATATCTTAAATTTGGCAATATTGTGGGTTCCAGATAGCTCAACTAGTAAAGTCTTTGATGGTTGTATAAGAAATTTGGGGTTTAATCCCCGCTAATACCAAAAACGGATTGGTGTCTTGATATGATAATAAAGAGCTATTATCAGAAGCGGACGCTATAGATTGAAACTCTCTAAAAAATTTTTTTTGGCAATATTATAATCTCACATTCAATTTTATAATCATAATGATTCTAAAAAAAAAAAAAATTGTTATAATTGATGGAAATATGAATGTATGCAGCGGAAAATTAAAGGATCTATTTCATTCGCAATTGATAACATATGCTATGTAAGTTTTAGAATATAAGAATAAGAAGGTGTACCTTGAAGCGGTGAAATTCAAAACTAAAGATCAGAAGTTCTTGAGAACATTTTTAATCTTCACTCTAATTCCACTTGATGCCCAAGAAGTGTGGTCTCTCAATTAGTTATATGTGTATGTTCTAGAGAGAATGAAAGAGTGTCCAACACTTTCATACATACCATTTCATGTTGTTACCAAAATTCAGTATGTTTCTCTCCTTATAACTGATTATCTAATTGGGTTAGCCTTTTGGGCCTTTCAAATTTGGCTCTAGTATGTGGCTTGGAGTGGGACCAAAAGAGAACAAATAAGACACTAGCTCCAATGGACCTTGGGTTTTTCTGTCAACTCTTGACAAGTCCAAAGTTACCATTAATTATATTTAATATCACTATACAAATATAATTGCACTATGGGCCTTATTAATAAATTATATCCCAAAACTTTATTGTACATTCAACCCCTTCATAAAATATTTGTAGTAACACAATGTCATGAATATAGACTGCCATTTTGTAAATTACTACATCTTAATCCTTCAGTACCCGGTTTAATCCTCTAAGTTATTCATCATATATTTATTAAATCAAATTTCATAGATATATACTTTAGTAACTATTTACTAAAGTAGTTAGGCCTAACATTCTGAATAAAAAACTCATTAAACTTATCTCAAGAGAATATTTTATATCTTCATTAAGAGACTATGAATCTCATCTTGAGAATATATGTTCCATCAACACTAAATGTGGTTGCCCACATACTAAGGTTTTCATCGTAACTTTAGACCTCACTCCTGATATATCAAAGCAGCCGATACTTCATGATCATGTCCATTATTCTCTCAGGATTAAAAGTTCATGTAAATAGAAGTCGTGAGATTTATTATTCATTTGACAGTCGTTAGGAGAATAATAAATCTTATAGCAGTTCAGTTCAATATGTTTTAACTCTTAAAACATATCAACATATCAACTAGAAGTCTTCACTTCCATGATCAAGACAAATCATCTTAGTTGATATGTTATAGTTTTCGTAGATGAAATACCCAATTTCATCACTGACTACAAACTAAAATTTTGAGTTTACAAAGAATTTGTAATTTATATCTTCTATGACTTTTCATATATGAAATACCCAATTTCATCACTGACTACAAACTAAAATTTTGAGTTTACGAAGAATTTGTGATTTATATCTTCTATGACTTTTCACATAAATCACATACTATGTATTTCATGGACTATATGATAATGTTCGAATATTCATGTTACTATTATTTTAGATAATAATAAAACAACTTTATTAATTACAACATTAAGTCATACATAATAACGTACATAGCATCATACAATAGGATTTAAGAGTACTAATCCTCACAATAATCATAGAAAATTAAACAAAATTTTTTTATTTAAAAAAGTGATTGTCAGAAATCAACATGCAAAAAATTCAGAAAGCAAAAAAGTACTGGCAAAAATCAATGGAATAAACAACAAAATTGCATGAAAATGGGTGACCTAAAGTAAATTATCGCAAGGATCAAATCTCATCATCTTATGACCATGACCTGCATTGCTTTTCGATTAAATTCTTTTGTTTAATCAAATTTTTATTATTATTTATTGTCATTCTTTTTTATAATATAACTTTAAAACTAGAATAAGATCATGAATGTTTTTGGACATCTCTTAGAGTTCGTATGATTTGAGTTTATAATTTTCCCAATTTTCCTTTTTAGTGGTTTTCTTAATTTTGTGCTTAATGTGAATTAAGGTTTTTTAGGGTCTCCTAATCACCTTATAACTTATTTTGGGTGGATCTCCTAGCCGCTCGAGGATTTCTTTTCCTATTTATATGTATTATAGAATCCAAGGCAATTAAAAATTTCATTTTAATTAGATTCTCAATTTTGTGACACATATCCAATCTAACTTTTAATTTTTGTGCTAAATGAATTATTGAGTGTAAAAATTGAAGAGTCTAAATCCAATTAGATTATAAATTGGATTTCAATTAGAGTAAAATTTTGCGCCACGTGTCCATCTAATTTTTTAATTTTTATGGCAAGAGAATTATTGGGTGCAAAAATAAAAGAGTTTAAATCCAATTAAATTCTAAATTATATATATATATATATATATATATATATATATATATTGTGGGGTCAAAGAATTTGGCAACCGCGACCCACTTTATACTAAGCCCAAAGCCCACGCCGAGGAGGGAGAAATGTCCGAGGACGAAAAAAGCAAGTCCAAGGTGCCCTGAAACATCGCCGAGGACAATCCTGTCCTCGGCCAACCAAGATCACAGAAGGGAAGAGCGGCATGCTATCAAAGGGAGCCTCCCAAAGCATCCCAAGGAAAAGGACAGGTACAATGGGTCAGTCATGGGAACACGGTGGAGAAGCAATTCAAGGAGAAACTGTCACCTCCGCATTAAATGCCCACAACTAACGTCCTGGCCGCATTAATGGCGAAATGACTCCTGAATAGTGTTGCCTTGGTTGCTGCAACTCACAGGAGGTTTAGGAAGGTGGCTAACGGGACAAACACTTGAGTAGTGACCTGCATGATCAACAAATGGAAGGTCAAGATCAACTCGAATGGGGTATATAACGTAAGAAATCCTCCAGGAAAGGGGGGGTGAAAAACAGAAAACATAGTAACAATTTATATTGTCTTCAAAACCCTTGTAACCAGACACGGAAGAAATAATAAGAACAATATGCCTCTCAGAGGAGGGCCGAGGACCGAATTTTACACTTTAGTCCACGTCCTTGTCATTCAACCCATTCATTGCCATGTCTAGTTGTTGTAACCCTCACTAAGGCCTAGTTCTTCAATCCACTTTCTATAAATTTATTGTATTGGGCTAGTTGGGTCTGAGTCCATTCATCCAATAGAAGAAGTGCTCAAATCCAGCCCCTACAATTGGCACCGTCTGTAGGAAGAACTTGTGTGTTGGTAAGGGTAACAATCAAGCATGGCGGGATTAGGCCCTCATTAAACAGGCTCCCATCAGCCTGAACCGGCTAAATCCCAACAACAGGGTAACTTTCCCAACCCTGAGCGTGATCGAAATGAAGAGAATAGAAGGTTTCGAGAGGGATGTGTGCACACCACTCAAACCGGCAGGAGCTACTCTCGTGTGAGGAGTCACGTGCTTCAGAGACAAAATAACAACCGGCCTACGCAACAAGAAGAAGTTAGGAGCCACGTATCTCAGAGACAAAATGATAATCAGGCCATGCAATGAGAGATAGAAGATTTAAAGAGAAAGCTGCGCCATGCACAACGAAGGCAGTCTCATTCTAGCCCTGACATGCCCTCCAGTGATGAAGGCGATAATGACTATAGACCAAGATCGCGAACCCCTCCAAGCGAGACTTTCTCTCACGAAGAAGAGTACTACCGTAGGCGTAAACATAAAAGCCCATCTCCTAGGGGCTTGGGAAACGATGCCATGAGCAGGGCACTGGATCAACTCTTCAAGTCACCTTTCACACGCCACATAGAAGGGGCTACGCTTCCTCGGCGATTCCAACAGCCAACCTTTACCATTTATAACGACAAAATAGATCCTGTGGAGCATGTGAGCCAGTTTAACCAAAGGATGGCTGTTCATTCTAAAAACGAAGCGCTGATGTGCAAGGTTTTCCCATCTAGCTTGGGACCAGTGGCGATGAGGTGGTTCAATGGCTTAAAAACGAATTCCATAGATTCGTATGGGAAGCTAACCTAAGCCTTTGGCTCCCGTTTCGTTACAAACAGCAGGGCTCCTCGTCCCTTGAGTGCGTTATTGTCCTCATCCATGCATGATGGAGAAACTCTAAAGGCCTACTCGGACAGATATTGGGAGATGTATAATGAAATGGATGGCGATTTTGACGATGTCGCCATCAGCACCATCAAAAATAGTCTCCCAGCCGAGCACGGCTTGAGGAAGTCTCTGACTGGCAAGCCTGCCACCAGTGTGCGCCAATTGATGGATCGAATCGATAAGTATAAACGAGTAGAGGAAGACTAGCTGCAAGGCAAGGGAAAAGAGAAGGTTATCCCTCAGGAGATGAGGGATTTCAGGTCAGACCGGTATAACAACAACCGCCCAAGGAGAGATTTCGTAGGGCAATTCGGAGCAACCAACACACAGACTGTCAATGCTATATTCTGAGAACCGGTACATCGGGTGCTGGAGAAAATTAAGAACGAGCCGTACTTTAAGTGGCCGAATAAAATGGCTGGGGAGTCCACGAGGCGCAATCAGAACTTTTATTGCCAATACCACCAAGACCACGGACATACCACGGAGAACTGCAGGAACCTCTGAAACTATCTGGACCAGCTAGTCCGAGAAGGAAAGCTGAAACACCTTCTGCATCATTCCAGTGGTCATCTAGGCCAGACCCCTTAAGAGCCCTTAAGAGATACTGCCCTAGGGCCACCCGCAGGGACGATCAATGTCATCTTGGCTGCGCTAGGAAGAACAGGCACGCGCCCTTCACGAGTGTTATTTGTGGCACAGCTGCCTGCCGAGGAGTCCCAGCCAAAGCCGAAGAAGGCCAGAATGAAGTTTTACCCAACCCTGAGCTTTTCAGAAGAAGACAAGACTAGAACCGTCCAGCCCCATAATGATGCGCTGATGATCACTCTTAGAATCGGGGATTACGATGTGAAAAGAGTAATGGTGGATGATGGCAGTGGGGCCGAGGTTATGTACCCTGACCTCTACAGGGGGCTGAGGTTGAAACTGGAAGATTTGATGCCCTATAGCTCTCATTTGATGAGCTTCGATGGGAAGATTGTTGTTCTAAAGGGCATGATTAGGCTGCCCATTCAGACCGGCCCAGAGATAGTGGAGGTGAACTTTATCGTGGTGGATACCTACTCTCCATATACAACCATTGTCGGTAGGCCCTGGCTCCATACATTGGGGGTTGTTGCCTCCTCTTTGTATTAGAATGTGAAATTCCTGTCAGGGGACCAGGTGCTAGAAATCTGTGGTTGCCAATCCACGGCAAGGCAGTGTATGGTAGCCGCCATTTCACATCGGCTTGATGTAGAGTCCTTAGTTTCTGCAGAAACGAGCTTATAGCAATCAAAAGCCCCGGTGCCGCCTCTTGATACAGCTGCCGAGGAGGCAAAATGTGAAGATCTAGAAAATGTGATTATTGGTGGTGACCCAGAGAAGTTCTTTCAGGTCGGGGCTCAACTGCCTCTTCAGGAGAGGGAGGAGTTGATTAAGTTTCTCAAAAGAAATATCGATGTATTTGCATGGGATGCTTGTGATGCTCCAGGGATTGATCCAGCCTTCATCTGTCACCATCTCAATGTCAACCCGACCATCACTCCCAAGAAGCAGCCACCCCGACGCCCATTAAGAGAGCACGCCGACGCGATTAGAGATGAGGTAAAAAAGCTTAAGCGTGCAGGGGCTATCAAAAAGGTTTTTTAGCCCGAATGGTTGGCTAACACTGTGGTGGTCAAGAAGAAAAGTGGAAAATGGCGGGTTGTGTAGACTTCACGGACCTAAATAAAGCATACCCAAAAGACTCGTTCCCCATGCCTCGGATAGACTAGCTGGTGGATGCAACTGCGGGCCATCCTCGGATGAGCTTCTTAAATGCCTTCCAAGGCTATCATCAAATACCACTAGTGCTGGAGGATCAGGAGAAAACAACTTTTGTGACACCCGTGGGGAACTACCACTACAAAGTAATGTCGTTCGGCCTGAAGAACGTAGGGTCCACTTATCAAAGGATGATGACGAGGATGTTCGAGCTGCAGTTGGGCAAGAGCATCGAAATCTATGTTGATGATATGGTGGTGAAGAGTAAAGTGGTATCCAAGCATTTAGGAGACCTCGGGAGCACCTTTGATGTCTTAAGGAAGCACAAGCTGCGCCTAAATGCTTCCAAATGCTCATTTGGTGTGGGATCAGACAAGTTTTTAGGCTACATGGTTACTCATAGGGGAATTGAGGTTAACCCTGACCAAATCAAGGCTATTAATGATTTAAAACCACCACGAAATGCCAAGGAGGTCTAGAAGCTTACTGGGATGATCGCAGCCTTGAATCGATTCATTTCTAGGTCGGCGGATAGATGCAGACCATTCTATCTCTTGATCAACAAGTGGAAAGGATTTGAGTGGTCCGAAGACTGTGTTGTGGCCTTCCAGCAACTCAAGGATTATCTATCCCGACCACCTATCATGTCCAGTCCTGAGGCCGATGAAGTCCTATACGCATATATTGCTGTGGCTCTTCACGCTGTGAGCCTGGTGCTACTACGGGATGATAACGGCCTTCAAAGGCCAGTTTATTACATGAGCAAATCACTACATGAAGCTAAGGTCAGGTACTTGCCCTTGGAGAAAGCCATACTGGCCGTGGTCTATGCCATACGAAAGCTTCCCCATTATTTTCAAGCTCACACAGTGGTTGTTCTAACCCAACTACCCTTGAAGTCTGTACTTCGAACTGCTGATTACACTAGAAGGATTGCCATATGGAACACAATCCTTGGTGCTTTTGACATAAAATACATGTCTCGGACCTCTATAAAGGGTTAGGTCCTAGTTGACTTAGTGGCCAAGTTTGCTGAACCACTTGTAGAAATAGTGGCAGAGAAGCGAAACATGGATGGAAAATTCGTTAGGGTAATCTCTATGCTAGGACCCCTATGTTGGAAGGTGTATGTTGATGGCGTAGCAAATCAAAGGGGGTTCAGAGTGGAGCTAGTCCTAGTGTCTCCTGAGAAGACTATCATAGAAAAATCCCTGAGGCTTGGGTTCTCGGCCACGAATAACGAAGCCAAGTATGAGGCACTATTACAAGGAATGGCCATGGTGCAGAAAATTGGAGGAAAAGCAGTAGAGATGTTCTCGGACTTGAGATTAGTAGTGGGCCAGGTAAAGGGAGAGTTAGAAGCCAGGGATGCGAGGATGCAAGAGTACTTAAGCCAGGTTAAACGCTTGCAGTCAGGTTTCGATCTCTTCAGCTTGTCACACGTCTTCAGAAGTGGAAACACTCATGCAGATTCATTGGCCACGCTTGTTACTCCCTCGGCGGGGGGTCTGCCTCGGGTTATTCTTGTCGAGCATCTGGTTAGAGCAAATGGGGTCACTAAAAGCATGGTTCATGTCCATCAAATTAAGGCGGGTTCTAGCTGGATGGACCCTATAGTGAGATTCCTCAAAAATGGTATTCTGCCCGAGGAAAAGTCAGAGGCTGAGAAAATACGAAGAAAAGCTCCTCGGTTCCGGTTGTCCGAGGACCACAAATTGTATAAGTGCTCCCATTCTGGGCCATATTTATTGTGTATTCACCCTGAAGCGTTAGAACTACTACTTGAAGAACTGCACGAAAGGATCTGTGGGAGTCACACAGGAGGAAAGCCATTACCCAGGGATATTGGTGGCCGAGGATGGAGAAAGAAGCTCTAGAATATGTTAAGAAAGGTGACCAGTGCCAAAGATTTGCCCCAAATATTCATTAGCCAGGAGGGGTCCTCAACCCTTTGTCCAGTCCATGGCCGTTTGCCTAGTAGGGCCTGGATATTGTAGGCTCTTTCCTAAAGGCTGCTGGAAATAAGAGATATCTGCTGGTCGGTACAGACTATTTCACCAAATGGGTCGAAGCTAAGCCATTGGCCAACATCAGAGATGTGGACGCAAAAAAATTCATCTGGAGAAACATTGTTACATGATTCGGGGTCCCTCGTACCCTCATTTCAAATAATGGACTCCAATTTGATAGCAAAGCCTTTAGAAGATACTATTGCGAGCTGGAGATCACAAACAGGTACTCAACTCCAGCTTATCCTCAGGAAAATGGGCAGGCCGAGGCTGTCAACAAGGTCATAGTTAATGGGCTTAAGAAGAGACTGGACGACGCCAAGGGAAGATGGGTAGAAGAGCTACCACACGTTTTATGAACTTACCGGACTACACCACGGCGGTCAACAGGGGAAACACCTTTTGCCATGACCTATGGTGCCAAGGTTGTTATCCCTCTAGAGGCAAACTTCTCGACGCTGAGAACGAGCTCCTTCACTCCAAGCAATAATGATGAACTACTAGGTAAGAGCCTAGATCTGATCGATGAACGAAGAGAAAAGACAATGATCCAGTTGGCCTATTACCACCAGAAGCTCAAGCAAGGATATGATGCCAATGTGAAGCTGAGACCACTAGCACCAGGGGACTTAGTGTTGAGGAAAGTTGTGGGTGCTGCCAAGAACCCATCCTTTGAAAAGCTGGGACCCAATTGGGAAGAACCATACCGAATTACTTCAGTAGTAGGGATAGATGCATACTACTTAGAAAACTTGGATGAAAAAGCTATATCTTGTCCATGGAATGTAAATAACCTGAGAAGGTATTATTATTAATAAAAGCATTTCTTTATTTCAAATCTTAAATCTATTGTGATTATATGTCTTGTATTTTGGTGACAATCTAAATACTAGACAGAATCAAGGTCTTGCATGGTCCTCAGACTCAAACCTATGGGGAAACTAGTTACTTCAAGAAAAATCTAAGTACTAGACAGAACCAAGGTCTTGCATGGTCCTCGGACTCAAGCCTATGGGGAAACTAGTCACTTCAAGAAAAGTCTAAGTACTAGACAGAACCAAGGTCTTGCATGGTCCTCGGACTCAAATTTATGGGGAAACTAGTCACTTCAAGAAAAGTCTAAGTACTAGACAGAACCAAGGTCTTGCATGGTCCTCGGACTCAAACCTATGGGGAAACAAGCCACTTCAAGAAAAGTCTAAGTATTAGACAAAACCAAGGTCCTGCATGGTCCTCGGACTTAAATCTATAGGGAAACAAGCCACTTCAAGAAAAGTCTAAGTATTAGACAGAACCAAGGTCCTGCATGGTCCTCGGACTCAAACCTATAGGGAAACTAGCCACTTCAAGAAAAGTCTAAGTACTAGACAGAACCAAGGTCCTGCATGGTCCTCGGACTCAAACCTATGGGAAAATTAGTCACTTCAAGAAAAGTCTAAGTACTAGACAAAACCAAAGTCTTGCGTGGTCCTCGGACTCAAACCTATATGGAAACTAGTTACTTTAAGAAAAGCCTAAATACTAGACATAACCAAGGTCTTACATGGTTCTCGGACTCAAACCTATGAGGAAACTAGTTACTTTTAAGGAAGATCTAAGTGTTAGACAGAACCAAGGTCTTGCATGGTCCTCGGACTCAAACCTATGGGGAAACTAACTACGTTCAGCGAAGGCCTGAGCGTTAAACAGATCCTAGGTGATGTGTGACTCCTCGGACCACAACCTTTGAGGAAATTAATGAACTTGAGCACTCATCTGAGTTACAAATACAGCCAAAGGGGAGCCTGGCATCTCAGGCCACTTGCCCTATCCTCGTTCAATAAAGACATAAACAAACACAAGCCCATGAGCATCACTTAAAGCATTTTGAGGTACATCGAACTTAACTCCCCTGCATAGGTAATAGCTGACTGTTTCCTTAAGGTTAATGAGTTTTTAGAATATTCCCATGGGTACCTTTGCACATTGTGCTATGGCTTTTGATCATAGGATTTAAAGGTTTATCTTTATAGGTGCTGCGCGTTTAGCATTTTTTACTTGTTATGATAACCAACTCATAAGGTATAGGATTCATATTATAAGGTTATCGCCTTTTGTAGTTTATTCAGCAAAAGCAAGTTGTAGTAATGAGGTGGCCCAATTGTTAAACAAAATCTAAGTGAAAATTATTATTATGGACTTTACATTTTTTAGCTACTGCTTCAAAAAGGGAAGACAAGTCACATTATTGAGATCGTTTAGCTAAATAATCAAAGCACAAGTTATATAAATAAGCAATAATTAATAAATGAGAAGGGAATTGCATACATTCAACCTAAAGTGTTCCATTACAATAGTTCAAGTATATAAAAAAAGAAAAAAAGAAAAGAAAAAGAAACATAAGGCAAAAGCACAACAGAAACGACTTATTTTTTCAACTTGATCTTCATCCCCCCCTTGGGAAGCTGTTCTGAAGTGACCTCAAGGTCCTCGGAGCCTCCACCTGGGGGAACAGCCTATAGAGGTACCATAAGGAGAGCTGTCTCCTCGACATAGGGGGCCTGGGCATCATCTGAGGGCTTCGCAGCATCCTGGGGTGCTTCCTGGTTAGGGTCTTTGTTTGTTTCAATCACCCCAGAAGGCTTAGTTTCCTTGGTTGGCTCATCAGGAGCAGTCATCACCAGAGCAGCCTCAGGTCGAGCAGCCTCAGCCTCCTTAGGAGCAACCTCAGCCTCGGAGCTAGAGGAGGCAGACTCACTGATGGCAGGAGGGTAGTATACATTCTCTACCTTCCACAGGTTGGATGAAGCCTCAACCCCAGCTTATTTGAAGGTTTCGTTCCAAGTCTGGGAACAATAGAGTCTGCACACCCTAAGAACTTGAGCCTTGAGAGTGGCCTCGGTCTCAACCACTCCCAAGGCAAAAGTCTCTTCCTCAGCTTGCTTCTTAGAGCTTTTAGCCTCTGTCCTCGCGAACTCAACCTCTGCTTTAGCCCTCAAGGCTTCATTCCTGGCAAACTCCGTGACATTTTTGGCCCCCTCTGCCTCAGCCAACTTCTTCTTCAGGTCTGTGATATGCTCCTTGGCAATCTTCAGTTGTTCCTCAGCTTTGAGCAGGTGCCTTGTCTGGTCTTCGGCCTGTTTTTGAGCATTGGCTAGACCTGACTCAGCGCTATTTCTGGCCCTTGTCATCTCCTTCAGCTCCTCCCTTGCTTTCGAGAGATCGGCCTCGGAGTTTTTAAGGGTTCGAGTAGTATCCAAGCGCTTGTCACGCTTGAGATCCAAGACCCTGCTCTGCTCGTGGGCTGCCTCTTCCAGCCTATAAGTGGCTTGGACAGCCTACCAATTGAAACAAGCAAACGATAAGTTTAAAAAAAAAAAAAAAAAAAAAGAAAGCAAAAAATTAGCGGAATCACAAGTGTTAGATGTCTTACCATGCCTAAATACATTTTGAGGCTGAGGAAGACCTCCTGCCTCCTCAAATTCCCCAACTTGGCTATATCGCCGGGGAGTAGCAAGGCCCTCCCCAGCGCGTCGGCCATGTAGGTGCCTTCACCCCCTCGAAAGTCCTTGAGGGAGGCGTTGTCCATCAAGGGCTCCCCATGGAGCATTAGGGCAGGAAGCCAGGCCTGGGGCTCGGATTGTGCGGCGACTTCTTTTTCCTGGCCCTGGTGCCCGATTTTTAACTACTTTGAGGCTTGTTGGACCTCATCTTCCTTCTGAGATGAGCGAGACCTCCCCTCATCCATTGGATCCTTACCATTGGAAGACCTCTTCCTTTTTGGGTCGGCGTGCTTGACCCGAGGAGGCAGGGCCGGCTGAAGAGGAGCAGGAAGTCTGGCTTGTGTGGAAGATGGCCTGGTCTGAACAGGCTGAGGCGGAGGAGGAGGAAGCTTGGATTGTGGCTTCACCGGCGCGTCTTTCCCCGGTTGGCCCCCAATCAGATCGAGCAAACTGGTTTGAGGTTTTCTCTTAAAACCCATTTCAGCTTGAGAATCAGTCCCTACTGATGAGAGATTCGCTTCAGTTAAATTGGGGTCACCCAAGTCACCAGAGGGATCCTCGGATGGGTTGACTTGGTCGAAGACACCAAATTCGTCCTCGGACGGACCCAAGTCAGCAACTTCTTCTTCTCTTTCTGCTCTTCCTCCCTCGGCCTTTGCAACTTGATGGGATGAAGAAGGGCCTGCCAACGGAATGCCTTCTAGGAGGGAAGATCCTTCAGGAAGCAAGAACCCGTGTTCTGCTACGGTGATCTTATGGAGCCGAGGATCTTTGACTCTAATCATGTACTTCGGAGCCGAGTATGACTTCTGGATGGGATTGTACCCGAGGATCTTGTGAGCGGCTCGGATTTGGTTGTCAGCTTCGTTCACAAAGACCTCCGCCCTAAGGATGGTTTCCAAATCCTCTTGGTTGACTAGATGAAAGTGTCGATCAAAGGCGTGTGGATCTGCAAACAAAAAAGAAGAAGAAGCATATTAGTAACTAAACAATGCAAACAATGATGACACAAAAGATCAACCCTCTCCTACTTTGAATACCCCACCTGGTACCCCCTCTTCTATCGAATAATGAAGGCTGTCGTGCCACTCCCCGGACACGATGAGAAAGTCCTTATTTAACCCTTTACTGGACTCGGGGAGGCATTAAATAAGCCGAACCTTATCGTCCCTTGTCTTCATGTAATAAGATTTACCCCTTAGGTGTTGGAGGTTGTAGCACCAATTTACATCGTGATGGGTTAACCTCAGCCCTATCTTCTCGTTTAGAGCGTCCACACAACCCAGAATCCTAAACACGTTGGTGGCGTACTGGGTGGGAGCTAATCGAAAGTGCCTGAGGTAGTCCCTCATCACCGGCCCCATAGGGATTCTCATATCACCTTCTAGGAAGGCGATTATGGGAATCACTACTTCCCCATCTTGCCTCCTAAAATGCCACTCCCTTTCTTCACAGTATCTTAGACCTACATTACGGGGTATCCTATAATCGGCTTTGAACTTCTCCATTGCCTCTTCAGACTCAACCAACTTTTTAAACCTACCCATCCCTAGGAAAGACTAAAGGACTCAGGAAAATGGGTGAAAGAAAGAGAGAAAACGTAAATTAGTGGGAGAAAAAAACTTACAGAAATGAGGAAAAGTTCCTCGGACAGGCTTTTTATGCAGAAAAGATACGTGAGTTTGGTTGGAGGCTTGACCGAATTCAGGGTATGTGCGCAAGAACTCTTGAGTGCAAAAGTAAAGAGGCAAATCGGTTCAAATGGGTATTTATACCCCCAATTAAAAAAGACCGTGCGGGTTTCTCGCCCATAAAGGTGAAAAAATCCCCACCGTTAGGTTACCATTACACCGTTGAACGTGGGGAGCATAGAGCCGCCAGAATTTAATGGGGGTGCACTCCGTATACCAAAGCGCCAGGAACGTGCTTTGGACAAGTGAAGAGACTCTGGCACTGACAGAGGACAAGACTTGACAAGCCATGACAAAGGCCCGAGGACATCAAAATCCTCCTCCCCATCTGAGGAGTTGGACAGCAGGATTTTGAGGGGCTATTGTGGGGTCAAAGAATTTGGCAACTGCGGCCCACTTTATACTAAGCTCAAAGCCCAGTCGAGGAGAAAGAAATGTCCGAGGACAAAAGAAGCAAGTCCAAGGTGCCCTGAAACATCGCCGAGGACAATCCTATCCTCGGCCAACCAAGATCATAGAAGGGAAGAGTAGCATGCCATTGAAGGCAGCCTCCCAGAGCATCCTAAGGAAAAGGACAGGTACAATAGGTCAGCCATGGGAACACGGTGGAGAAGCAATTCAAGGAGAAACTGTCACCTCCGCATTAAATGCCCACAACTAACGTCCTAGCCGCATTAATGGGGAAATGACCCCTGAACAGTGCTGCCTTGGTTGCTGGAACTCACAGGAGGTTTAGGAAGGTGGTTGATGGGACAAACACTTGAGTAGTGACCTGCATGATCAACAAATGGAAGGTCAAGATCAACTGGAAGGGGGTATATAACGTAAGAAATCCTCCAAGAAAGGGGGGTGAAAAATAGAAAACACAGCAACAATTTATATTGTCTTTAAAACCCTTGTAACCAGACACGGAAGAAATAATAAGAACAATAAGCCCTTCAGAAGAGGGCCAAGGACCGAATTTTAGACTTTAGTCCACGTCCTTGTTATTCAACCCATTCATTGCCATGTCTAGTTGTTGTAACCCTCACTAAGGCCTAGTTCTTCAATCCACTCTCTATAAATTTATTGTATTGGGTTAGTTGGGTCTAAGTCCATTCATCCAATAGAAGAAGTGATGAAATCTAGTCCCTACATATATATATATATATATATATATATATCACATTTTATAAAAAAATAAAAAAAATAAAAAAATTCTTTTTAGTAAATTACATAGAACAGATATGATAAAATTGGGAAACTGTGTTTGGTGACAGACATAGATAGCACTAAGCAGCACTACTGATAAGCTTAGTATTGAAAAACAGAGAAGAAATTCTGGAAAACTGAAGCTCTATTTCATTGAGCAATCAAAAATGAATTGAATGTCAAAACTGATACAATCAGATGTGTATATATACACCAGAGCTCTAACTAACTGTTTACAAGAAACTAACTGGAAACTAACAAATATAACAGAACCATACACGTGCCTGTCATGTGCTGAGTTAAATACATTTACATAGCTAAACTACGTGTCGTTTCTGTTGTCGTTTACTCTACAAACAGATTCTGTACTCTGCTTCTTATCTGTGCTCTTCATTCTGCTCCTCTTAGTTCCATTACTTCCTTTTGCATCTTGACACCCCCCCTCAAGTGGAAGAGGGGCATGAATATTGACCATATTCAACTTCGATACAAGAAAGGAAAATTGTTGAGCACTCAAAGCTTTGGTTAACAAGTCTGCAATTTGAGAGTTTGTCCTAACATGTAACATTCTGACATACCCTTCCAAGACTTTATCTCTGACAAGGTGACAATCAATCTCTATATGCTTTGTTCGTTCATGAAATACAGGGTTTGCAGCAATATGAAGGGCTGCCTGACTATCACAGAACAAAAGGGCTGCTTGAGGATGCTTTATTTGAAGGTCATGAAGAACATATAAGAGCCAAATGATCTCACAAATTGCTACTGCCATGGATCTGTACTCAGACTCTGCTGAAGACCTTGAGACTATTTGTTGCTTCTTTGACTTCCATGAAACCAAAGATTCACCAAGAAATATGCAAAAACCAGTGATAGATCTCCTAGTATCGGGGCATGCAGCCCAGTCTGCATCAGCAAAAGCCTTCAAATGCAATTCTGATTTGCTTGAGAAAAACAACCCTTGGCCTGGTGAGCTCTTTAGATATTGCAAGACCTTATGAGCTGCTTGCAAATGAGGCTCTCCAGGACGTGCCATGAACTGGCTGAGTCTATTCACAGCAAAAGTTATGTCAGGCCTAGTTATTGTCAAGTATATCAACCTTCCTATCAATCTTCTATAGGAGCTTGGATCTTGCAACTCCTTCCCCTCATACTTACTAAGTTTGAGGTTTTGATCCATAGGCACTTTGGCTGGTTTGCACCCTAACATGCTAGCATTATCCAACACTTCAAGTGTGTACTTTCTTTGACATAAATTGATGCCATCAGTAGTCCTTGCAACTTCAAGGCCTAAGAAAAACTTCAAATCACCCAAATCCTTTAGCTTGAACTGTTGATCCAATAAAATCTTCAACTCATCAACTGCTTGTTTGTTATTACTAGCAATCAATATATCATCAACATAAACTAATAGAGCAATAAAGGAAGTAGAGGTCTTCTTAATGAAAAGAGAGTAATCAGCCTTGGACTGTGTAAACCCGAGGAAAACCAATGCAGTGGAAAATTTGGCAAACCATTGCCTTGAAGCTTGTTTTAGTCCATACAAGGACTTAGTAAGCTTGCATACCAACCCCCCTTTGCTGTGGAAGCCTGGTGGGAGATCCATATAGACTTCTTCCTTCAATTCACCATGTAGGAAGGCATTATTTACATCAAGCTGACAAAGATACCAGCCTTGCACAGCAGCCACGGCAAGAAGACACTTGACAGTAACAAGCTTTGCAACAGGGGAAAATGTTTCAGTGTAGTCAAGGCCCTCTTTTTGTGTAAAGCCTTTAGCCACCAACCTAGCTTTATATCTCTCCACAGTGCCATCAGATTTGTATTTCACCCTATATACCCATTTACAACCAATTGTTCTTTTATGAGGTGGAAGAGCTGTGAGAGTTTAAGTGTGGTTAGCTTCAAGGGCAGAAATCTCAGCTGCCATAGCCTCTCTCCACTTGGGATTTTGAACCGCTTGGTGATAGAATTTAGGTTCCTCAACAGAAGAAATGGCATTACAGAAATGCAAGTGTCTAGGGGACAATTTGGTGGAAGATAGGTATGAGGATAAAGGGTAAGTAGTACAAGGTTGAACTCGAGATACTTGACTGCATTTATAAGCTTGCAAATAAGCAGGTCTGTGTGAAATCCTAGTTGATTTTCTAATAGGTGGAATGGAAGTAGGAGGTGTAGGATGGACAGAAAGTGAGGAAAGATCAAGGGTAGCATTAGACTGATTAAGAGGATGAACATTGGACTGGTCAGGGGAAATATGAGACTGATTAGAAGCATCAGAATGACCCAAGGGAACAGGTAGGGAACCAATAAGAATAGAAGAAGTGTCTGAGCAAGGATGGGAAAGAGGAACATGCTCAATAGTAGAAGTGGAGTTGGCAGGTGGAAGTGAAACAGAAATTGGACAAGAGGGAGAGTCAAAATCAGGAGTAGATGAATCAGATAAAGGAAAAGAATTGAAACCAAATAATGAAGAAGAAGAAGACTTTGAAAAAGGAAAGGTAGACTCATGAAAGACAACATCTCTAGAGATAGAAATCTTCCTAGTATGAAGGTTAAGAACTTTGTAACCTTTCACATTAAAAGGATAGCCTAAAAAGACACATGGGGAAGCTCTAGAATCAAACTTCAACCGGTGGACAGAAGGGGTTGAGACAAAACACAAGCAACCAAACACTTTAAGATGAGTAAAAGAAGGTTGTTTATGAAACAAAAGCTCAAAAGGAGATTTATGACCTAACAAAGGCATGGGCAATCTGTTAAGTAGATAAGTAGCTGTCAAAATGCATTCTCCCCAATATGCTGATGGCAGATTGGATTGAAACTTAAGAGATCTAGCAACATTCAAAAGATGTTGGTGCTTTCGCTCAACCACAGAATTTTGCTGAGGTGTATAAGCACAACTCTTTTGATGCACAATGCCATGATCACTATAAAAGTTGGATAAAGAGAATTCAGGAGCATTATCTGATCGGATTGCCTTAATGCTAGTGTTAAATTGAGTCAAAATCATGTTATAAAAAGAAATTAAAAGCTGTTTAACATCAGACTTAGCTTTCATGAGATATACCCAAGTAGACCTAGTGGCATCATCAACAATGGTAAGAAAAAATCTAAAACCATCATAAGTGCAAATAGAATAAGGACCCCAAACATCCACATGAATCAAAGCAAATGGCTCAGTACTCATATTATTGTTTGAAGGAAAAGGCAATCTCTTCTGTTTAGCCAAAGGGCAGATGGTACAAATGTCATTACAGTTGGAAGAAAAAGAAGGCAAAACATCTTGCAAAGATGACAATTTATTAAAAGAAGGATGTCCTAATCTAAAATGCCACAAAATGGACATATCTTTATTAGAGATAGATGCGGAAAAAGCTGACTTGGGAAGCTTGTTGATGGAGAGGTAATCTGATAGAGAAGGTGGAGTCCTAGAAGTGCTGTTCTGCAGCAAGTACAGACCATGTTGGACTTCACCCACTCCAATCATCCTCCAACAAGAAAGGTCCTGAATGAGATCCTCCTATCATGACAAGCAGTTTTTGACATTGCTCCATTGTGAAAGGAAAATGTTGTGGAGTTGGTGTTGCAACAGAATCAAGAGAAGAAACTTGATTTGCCCTTGCTTTGGTCTTATATCCAGGAGGATATCCATGAATTTTGTAGCATTTCTCCATGGTATGACCAAGCAATCCACAATGGCTGCAGGTAGGCCTTTCCTTTCCTTTCTTGAAATTCTTGGAACTAGAACCAAAATTCATTGTTTTGGCTGCAAGGGCCGTGGATTCAACAAAAGGACCATGGTTGCTATGTCCAACTGACCTCTGCCTTTCATCTTGAACCAGCAATGAATATACCTTGTCAACAGAAGGAATGGGATCCATTAACAGAATTTGGCCTCGAATGTGAGAGAATGAATCATTGAGACCCATTAGAAGCTGCATGATTGCTTCTCTGTGATGAAGATTGGAAATATTTTCATTCACATGGCACACACACTTCTCACAAGAACATAGAGGGAGTGGTTCATAATTCTGTATTTCATCCCATAAGATCGAGAGATTGGTAAAATAATCACTCACAGTGAGTTCCCCTTGAGAAATGCTAGCAAGATCCTTCTGTAATTGGTAAACCCTAGGTCCATTGCCCTGAGAGAACATATTTTGAAGCTTCTTCCAAACTTCCTTGGCAGTTCTCTGATACACCATACTAGTTGCGATTTTAGGGGAAACGCAATTGATGATCCAAGAAACCACAATTTCATTGCATCTTGACCAGCTTTGAACGAGAAGAGGAACTTTCTCCATGGCAGAAGTCAGAGAAGCAGAGCCATCAATTAACCAAAATTTATTCTTGATCCTAAGAGCTCTCTCCATAGATCGTGCCCACGTAGGGTAGTTTTCTCCTCCAATCAGCGGCTGAGATACGAGAATTGCACCAGGACTCTCAGCGTGGTGGAGAAAGAAAGGATGTGATTCATCAATGGTAATGCTTGTAGAAGCTGAATCAGAAGACGCCATTGATGGAGCTTCGAAAGGAAAAACCTAGCTTTTGAGGAGAAAGAAATTGAAACGAAGAAATTAGGCGGAAGCAAGAAATGATTGCTCTGATACCATATTGAAAAACAGAGAAGAAATTCTGGAAAACTGAAGCTCTATTTCATTGAGCAATCAAAAATGAATTGAATGTCAAAACTGATACAATCAGATGTGTATATATACACCAGAGCTCTAACTAACTGTTTACTGGAAACTAACAAATATAACTACATACACGTGCCTGTCATGTGCTGAGTTAAATACATTTACATAGCTAAACTACATGTCGTTTCTGTTGTTTCTGTTGTCGTTTACTCTACAAACAGATTCTGTACTCTGCTTCTTATCGGGGGAATGGGCAGAGTGGCTGTGTGGGGTGCAAGTATATAGTAAGTTAGACAACGGTTCGAAGATTATAGAAAACTAGCATCTCGAGTTTTATAAACTCGAGATCCCTATTACAAATCGAGTCCCAAAAACTCGCTTTGCGAGTGTACTGGGACTGAAAATGCCACACGAATCTCGAGTTTTAAAAACTCGAGTTCCATGCAAAAAAAAATTTAGTTTGATAGCCCCTATAGTGGCGTTTTTACGTCCTATGGTGACGTTTTAAAGCCCTATAGCGGCGTTTTTTCTGCAAAATTTTTTTACAAGTGTTCAATATCATGTTCAGGGAGTCCTATAGTGGCGTTTTTATGCCCTATAGTGACGTTTTACAGCCCTATAGCGGCGTTTTCCTGCAAAAAAATTTTATAACTCAATTTTTAAGCCCTATAGTGACGTTTTTAAGTCCTATAGCAGCGTTTTTTATGCATTTTATGGATCTCGAGTCTTTAAAACTCGATTTTCACGTGGATTTTTTTTCCCACTTTTCCGATCCGATTACAAATCGAGGCTTAAAAACTCGATTTTTATCTTGAAACTCGAGTTTCTAAAACTCGAAATGCTACTTTTCCATATACTTTTCCAACTTGACAACTAACTAAATTTTTTAATATTTATTGTTATTTAGAAAAAAAATTCGCTTCTTATCTGTGCTCTTCATTCTGCTCCTCTTAGTTCCATTACTTCCTTTTGCATCTTGACACTTAGCCCGGATAACCCAACCCTTGGTCTGTACACTACAATACTACATTACCCAACACCAAAAACTCTATCCTCTCGCTCCTCACTTCTAAGTTCTCACTCTCTCTTTGCCATGTCAAGTGGAACACAGCGCATGTTGAAGAACTTGAAGAAGTTCGCAGATGTTAAATACAAGCTCTTCACAGCTCGCTATGGCCAACAAGTCTCTGACATCTTCGACTTCCCCATACACTTCGTTCTCTCCCCATTCACTCTCGCTTTCGACATCGTTGGCTCTGCTCCTCGTGGCTTCGGCGTCCCCGAGCTCATTTCCAAGCTCTCTTACTTTTCTATTTTCGTGAGTTTCTTCTCATAATCACTGTTTTTTTTTAAAATTTTTTTTAATGATAAGTACAAAAATTTGAGAACTTGGCGGTTGCTTTTGGTGGTGTTTGCCATTTTGTTAAATGGGTTGCTTCAATATTTGTTGTTGGTTTTTTTGAAATTTACATGGTTCAATCAAATTTGAAATCTCAAATCTGTGTTGGTGTGGAAATCATGGGAATTTTTTCGATGTTGCTTTTAGTGTAATTGTTATTTGGATAATTGGGTTGCTTCAGTCTTTGTGAGTTCTTAAAATTCACAAAGTTCAATCTAATGTGAATTTATGTTGGAATGCAAATTCTTGGAATTTAGTGTCTGTTGTGGGTGCTATTTGTCATTTGTTTTAAGTGTAATTGTCATTTGGATAAGTGGGTAACTCAATGTTTGTTCATTTTTTGTTGGGTTTTGTGATGTTTGGGTGTTGTGGGTTGGACTTCATATTGTTTGATTTTACGGGTCATTGAATTATGCTTGTGTTTTGGTCAGTGGGACTTGCATGATATTCTTGTGGTTAAATCATTTAGATTTAGATTTATATGCTTTGTGGGTCGATTGCAGGCTGTTGCTACTCTAGGGACTTATGACATTGCATTGGAGCTTGGAAAGAAAGTGATATGTCAGAGGTACTTGTCAATATCCCTTTGAATTTGGACTGAAGCCTTTGTCCATCAATAGCAGTTCTCTAGTCAAAATCTATAAATTTTCTGCCGTTTAATAGTTTTTGGGTGTGTATGTAAATTATATATTATTCATTTCTTTTACATGCATTTGAAACTGCACCTCCTTTCCCACTGCTTTACACTCACCACTTCTCTATGTTATTGTTAGCAAAGCAATCTTGTTATATTGTAGAGCTAAATTGGGTTGTTGTATCTCCACTGTGGTCGTAAAAGTTGATTTTAAGAGTGCTCATGGTTTTTTTTTTTGTGGGGGGGGGGGGGGGGGGGTTGTACTTGGGGTTGATCTAAAGAGTTTGCCATTTTTCATTTATTTGTCAGTGCAGATATTAAGTTATTTTTTCATTGGTGTAAATTTTTGTAGGCTTTGATATAAGGCTAATGAATGCACCAGATTGGTTTGCCTTTTGAAATGTATATTGTTGTGAATTAATGATTGATGCTTTCTTACCTGGAAATGGTCTTGATGTGCAGAAACTGTCGTACTTGCAATGGGTGGCAGGCATTGCGGTGTACTAAGTGCAGAGGATCAGGGAGGGTGCATTACCAAGTTAAAAATTACACCTTGAAAGGGTAACCTCTCTCTAATCAGTTTTGATTTCTTAGATTGCAAACCTTGTAACTATATAAGAGATAATGTTTCTGTCCCTCCATGACAAAATTCATAAGCTTATTGAACCTGCTACAGAGCTGGAATAGCTACCAATATATAGAATATAGCTGTTTCCCTTTCAAATGTCATCGTTATTGTCATTGGCTGTCTCCATGGAATCAAGCTTTAATCAGCGTCCAAAAATTGCATTTCTTGTGTAATATCTCTCTCCCATGAATCCTTCTCCAGTGGAGAGAAGGCAACAGCTGAATGTGTTGCAGATGCCATTGTGGACAATCGGGCAGAGTTGGTGCACCTTCCATCCACCATGGATCTTCATGTCCCCTTGCCAACTAAAGACTGCCCAACTTGCGATGGGACGGTAAGAAATATATTCTCAAGCACATATGGCTTTGTAAGTGATAGTCAAGGCATGTGCTTCTGCATGTAAAGTTTGCTATTTCTTGACATCCATTCAGGCATATAATTTACTATAATCTTTTAACATCTCAATGTTAGGTTCTGATCTTTGTGTAAAATATACATTGGTATTGCAGGGTGTAATGGGCTGTCCTGAATGCAAACACAAATTACAAGTCAGAATCTCTGCAGATGACGTGAGTTCTCGTCTGATGCTGATTAGATTTTACTTTGAGCATTGTCTAAAGTTATTTAAGACTAGTGCGCTTATGAAATTGCTGCATGTTTTCTGACACCACAACTTAGCAAATTCACAACTTTTGCTTTCTTCTTGCATATATAGTTTCTTTATCCTGACAAAGATTACTAAATGTTGGGAGGACATTCGGGAGCTTTAGTATCTCATGCACTTCTCCTTCAAAAGGATTTCTGATACAGCAGTGAAGACTGCTTCATGCCACAATCCACTCAAAAGCATTCTAGTAATACCTTTTCATTCTTAGAGCTTCCATCTGATTCCGTAGGTCCTCCAGTCACTGTGAGGCAGTATAAAAAGAAAACCCACTGCCCTACTTGTAGAGCCTCCATCTGGTTCTAGATGTTCTCCATTCACTTTGAGGATTCCTAATCAAGATTGTCTTGTCTGGCTGCTAAGATTATACTAGTCAGAAGGAAGGGGAAAAAGTAGTATTAATTGTATAATCAGAAAGAAGAATGCAAGGGGAACTCCACCTACAAGAATTTGATAGGAAAAGAAATGCCCATGAACATGAACATTGATGACAGACCATAATTGTCAAGATTGAATCTCAAACTGGTTCTGATAAGGAGTTGGTATTAGCAAAGATGTGTTGAAATTGCATAGGAGAATTCCTTTGGGTTGTACATCTTGTACTTTGGCATGTTCTCCCAAAACTACCAGAAAGATCAATGCCCCTAATTGGCCTAGACCAAGTAGTTTGTACATACCATCCATTTTTTTGGATCAAATGATTACTTTTATCATCTATTAATTTTCTGATGACCATTTGAAATTGCTTCTATATGATTATACTGGGTATATTTTAAGCAAAATACTGGTGTCTATAAGAACTATAAGAGAGGGTTGTTACACTAAGACTTATGTTTAAACTCTCCTGTCTTTTTATCATTTTTGGATAACTCACTTGATGCAGTTACAAATCATAATTTATTCCATGGAAAATTTACGCGGATACTATATGCTTTTAGTTGATGACATCGGACTGCATTGGAATAGAGTGATTGTAAACTGAAGTAAAACTGGGTTCTAGGAGCATGTCATGGAATTTTGTAATCATGTAGATCATTGGAAAATGCCATGAAATATCAAGAATCAAGAAGGTTGGCCATGTTGGTGGACCTTATTGTTCGATCACCTAGACACATTAAACAAGAATAGTATATAACAGATTACGTTGTTGAGAAAAATGATTGATTTGGCAATTTTTTGAGTACAAAGCATTTGGCCAAATGTTGGGCAGTATCGTTAGAGGATAAATTATTACTTATAATCTAGGAGTTTGTCTTGTGCATTCTTCTAGTGTGCTAAGGGTGGTTCCCTGTGCCTTCTAATGCACTATCACTTACGATTTTTGTTTCATGGCATGTTCCATGATTTTGTTAAAAAGCTTCTATCCTTGGTGAAGATGCTGTTAATTCTCTCAATGCTTAACTGATTTTGCACCAACTTGGAGAAGGTGCTTTGACTTACATATTGAGTCTGGTTCTGACTTGTGGGAATGATTCTGCACAAGTCCAATGGTAATTTCCTGAACAGCATCACCTTCCGAGTTTTGAGGCTGTTCATATAAGCTAGAACTTTAGACACTATATGAGCTTTTCATTGTGCTGAGATTTGTACTTTTAAGATGTTTAATAAACCTGGTTTTCATATATTAACAAGTCACACTAGTGTGTTTTATCTATTTGCTCTTATTTCATCTGTCCAATTTTAAAATGCTTTAATGATTTTTTTCCTTGTGTCTTTCTTGCAGATCATGGAGCCTCCATGGAAGGCTTATAATGTCTTGAAAAGGATGGACTATCCCTATGAGGTTAGTATTTTACTCTTCATATAATTTCATGATCATGTTATTAATATTAGTGAAAGTGTATTCAGAATTCTTCAGTTTTCATCTAAAATTTAGAGTTCCATGTACCATTTGTCTAAAGGTAAAAGTGCGTGATGTAAAATCCTAGGATGATGATCAATAATCTGCAGCCCTCATGGAAAAGGATGGGCTCAATCCTTTTAAAGCAGCATATTACCTCACCAGCCTCACTTCTCATGGAATGGAAAATGAGGGGTGTGTTTTCCTTATAGAGAAATTAATGAAGATTTTATTAATAATTATTTTGTAATTATTTTAGGTTACGTTGTGTCATCAGCGTGAGCATGAAATAATATTTTTTTGTCAATAAAATCTCTTTACTTATAAAAAAAATGAAGATTTTACTTAACTCAAATAAATAAATAATGATGCTCTCTGGCATGTTCCTTCTTTATAACCTTGACTTGCATTTTGTCTTGTCATGCCTCTACAAATATCATTTCTGTTTCTAGTTATGACTTAATGATCATTGTAAGTTGTAACTCTGCCATGCTGCTTAAAAATTCAATAAATATACTTTACTACAGTTCTGTCTTTGATTTTAACATTGAAATCAAGGGGAAAAAATGGATTTGTGTATGATAACAGCACAGTTTCCTGTATGCTAGGAAAAGTGAAGGTCAGAGTTACCTGAATGTTCCTGACTTGATTTTTCTGAGTCATGGTAATATATGAGTGGTTTATGTTAAATTCCGAAGGGCTTATAGACATATGCTCTTATCACATAATAAGGCATATGCCTTCCCAAAGGCATCACGGAATATGATGTGCTTGTGTTCTGAATATGTATGCTTGATAATGGATCCACCATGGATGGCCTGTAATCTGTCTGATGAAGAAGTTGATTAACAGAGGATGATAGAATTGGTGCCAGTGCACCTGATATTAATATAGACATCTTGTTCATATCTAATTCATGGCTTTGTATACTGTTTCAGCATATAGTTCACAGCATGAGGGACCCCAGCATTGCTGCATTTTGGTTGATCACCTTGCCTCAGATTGTGGGTGGATTCGACTATGATGATGATGTCAAGCAGAAAATTTGGTGGCAATACAAGGTTTTGCATGCGTCTTGCTTTATTTTTCCCACAGTTACTGAGTCATAGATTTTCAGTTAGGCACCTAGTGTCGTTTCACATACATATTGCTGCTTGCCCATTGAACTGAGCTTTTTCTTGCTTTGATAATTGATTGGTTAAAAGGAGGGCAAAGCTAAATCTAGTCCTACTGGATATATCATATATGTGCTTATACAAATCTCCACTTCTCAAATTTGATCTGAAAATGGTAGACCTAAGTTTTGTTAACATACAAAATTTTATCCCAAGAATTGACTAGATGAAGTTGTTACCAAATTATATTCTACAGCACATGGTCTTGGATGGTAGTTATGCAGAAAAGTTATAGTATGGTTCCCTTTCCTTTTTGACTTATCACACAAAAAAAAAAAAAAAAAAAAAATCCCTTTTCCGTTTGGTTACAAAAGCTATCACAAAGTTATCATTTTTTTTTGATAAATAAATTAAGAAATAGTATTAATAAACTCACAAACAACCCAAGTACACTGGAAATGTACTACAGGAGTAATACAATTAAGACCCTAATAGCAGTGGTCTAACAAATCATCACAAAGTTATCATTTATTGAAGGTTAATAAATAGATGCAACAACAACAGGGGTTCAAGTGATAGTCCAATGGTAATGACATTTATTGTCGTGCCCATATCTATGGTTCAACCCCCCCTCCCCCAACTATCTACCCATATATATAAAAGATGCGACATCAACAACAATAATCATAGATTGTAGTACCGAAATTTCGGGATCGGCTATGAATCCTCAATAGACTAATCGGGGTTGGCCTGGCTACATGTATTCTTCTTCTCAGCCATTTTTTAATTAAGTATACTTCTTTGTCGGGTCCATGACCCTTTGTCCTGACCATCGTCGCACTTGTGTCGCCTAGGGCATAAGGGGCATGATGACTTGGCGTCATCCTCACCTTCCTCCGGCTTATCATTGGAGTCTGCTCTGGGTTCTAAACTCAATGGTTGCAACAAAACTTGAGGGTTGCTCTTGTTGCAAGAATCATACTTTGTATTATCTTTTTATTTAACATGCTATTTTTACTATTACTATTGTTATTTTATGTCTTCTTCTACCTCTTTTCATTTGCTTGAATTGAATCCAATCACTTTTCTTCATCGGTGTATCAATTGCTCTCCTTTGCATATTATCAAACCATCTCAAACAACTCTTCTTCTTCTTTACATCAATAGGCACCACCCTTATCTTTAAATGAATTTTTATTTATATATTTTTTTATCCTTATCTTTCTTTGTATTTCCACTTATACATATTAACCTTTTCATTTCAGCTACACTCATTAAATCATTTTATGAACATGTTGCTTCTTGATACATTCAATACCATATAGTATAGCTAGTCTTATAAAACTTTCTCTTTGAACTTATAGATAATTTATGATCACATAGTACTCTTGATACATTTCTCCACTTCTCCACTTTATATTCTCTGCTTTATCTTTTTTTTTTTTTTGATAAATAATAAGACTTTTATTGAATGAAATGAACATCGTGTTCACGATGATGAACACTTTGGACATGAAATAAATACAAAAAGCAAGCTTTCTGAACTTTGAGATCTGCAAGCAGCTCTTTTTTGAAAACTTTCAGAACTACACTGGATGAATGACACCTGTACAAAGAATTCAAATCATAACCACCTCCCTCTCTCCGCCATGACTCACCCCCTCCCCCCTCCCTCCGCCAACTATCTCCCTCCACCTTACCTCATCCCTCTGCCACAACCACTAACATCTCTCCCTTCTTCCCAGCCAACCCAGCCTCCAATTCCACCCCCTGCCGCCCAAAATTTTTTCCCTTCTCCACAACAATTCCTTACCCCATACCCTTGCCCACCCACACAACCCTTCTTTTGGCCAATTCAATTCGGTCAGTTCATTCCTCGTTATCCCCAAACCCTGACCTCCTTACCCTTTAATCCGAAGCCTATACAGCACATGCCTAAACCCACTCCCAAGTCTTTTTCAGCCAAACCAGGGGCACGAGAGGTGAAGCACTCTTTTTCTTTTCGTATTGATTCAAAGTCATTTCTCTTGGCTTTTGATGGGGGTCGTATGGATGCTTATGCCATTACTGAAAATAGGGGTAGGTATCATAGCTCTATCCGGGTTGGTAGATCGGGGTTGGATTGGACCATTGCTTGTTTAGTAGAGTTGTGCAGGTGGGACTTTAGCAAGAAACACTTTTTCAAACGATTTCATGAGCGGTATAAAATCTTGGAGTTTTCTAGTAGGTCGAATAAGAGTGGTCTTTTTGTGGAAATCTCTGAGTTTCATAATGGGGCAAGACGTGGTTGTTTGTGTGTCCCGGAAGGGAGGAATAAGGGAGGTTGGGCTTTCTTTGAATTGAAGCTACGTGAATTTTTTTTGGGAAAATCAGCATCTAGGCCGGGGAAGGAGGTGGTTGCTGGCGGTGGTGGGCTAGAAAAATCCACCGGAAATTCAAGGAATCAAATTTGGAAAAATCTTAATGGAGACGTGAATTCTGGAAGGGAGTTATGTCTGGAGAATCAATTTCCAAATATTCCTAGGAATCAGAAGGAGAGTTTTGGGGGATTTGATTTTCTTCAAAATTCAAATAAGCATCCCATAAATAGCTGCCCCTTACGTGGCCCTTCTGCCAGATGGACCCAGGCCCACTTTTCTTTAAAAATAACTGCTGCCTTTGATGGGCATACTCAACGTCAGGTACGCTGGAGCACTTTTGTCAAACCAACAGGAGCTAAGTTGGGCCCAGTACCTTCTAATCAAGCTCAGCGGGCCAAACCAACTAAAGCCCAAAATGAATTTATTAAAACTTTAGAAAGGTTGACAGAGAGAAGCTCGTGGGAGGTGGGAGAAGGTTCAGGATCACATGCTGAGAAGGTTCCGAAGCTGTCACCGATCATCGGCGAGCTGGGTGGGGACCTCCCAAGGGCCGATGGGTGTGTGGAGGAGGTTTTGACTTGTGATTTTTCGGCGGGACCCCAGTGTAGTGACGGATCGGACCCCCATGGCTCAGCCGAGAAGCTTCTGCTGGTGTTTCCGGGTTCCGGCGAGTTGGGTGGAGTCTTCCCAAGGTCTGATGGGTACGGTGATGAGATTGGGGCTGTTGGTGGTCTCCCGATGGGCCATAAATCAAGTGGGGCTGAGGCGAGTTGTGTGGGTGACACTGTGATTGTCGCCGATAGTCCAGCGGAGGATTTCCCAAACTCCGGTGTTGTTCAAAACTCTGATGGGCAGTCTGTCAACGCTGAGTCCGATGCTTCCCTGTCTCTATCGGTTTTTGAATTCTCCGATATGGTCCGCCACCACAAGCTGCTGGGTAAAAATTGTTTCTATCCTCTTTCTGAGCTGGGTTTTGATTCTAAGGAAGAGGAAATTTTGTTGTTGGATTGGGTCAATCCCAAGGGGTCAAGTCAGGATGAGGAGAGTAGGAATGCTTTGGATTGTGTACCTCTGGCTAAGTGGGATCCTCACGGGGGTTTGGATATAGTATCAGAGGCTGTGGGTGAAGAGGAAGATTAAAGGCTTTAGTAAATATGTGGGATTTTCTATTGATTCATGTGAGCAGCAGTGCATTGCTCTCTTTCAAAAGCTTGAGGAAGTGTGGGAAAAGCAAGCTACGGCAGGTAGGCTGCGCCGCAATACCTCTTCATCTAAAAAAGGTATGAGGGAATTGAGGAATTTAGTTTCTTCCGTCAACTATGAGGGGCAATCTGGGCGACAAACCAGAGGGATTGAGAATTCCTGTGGGGTGGGTTCAGTTAGTTGGCCATGAATTTGAAACTCTTATCTTGGAATGTGAGAGGATTAAACAATCCTCAAAAGAGGGATACGGTGAAGGATTTACTCAAGGAGTGGAAGTGTGATGTAGTGTGTCTCCAAGAAACTAAATTGGATTCTGTCAATTCTGTTTTTGTGAAGAGTCTTTGGAGTAGCCCTTTTGTTGATTGGGTAGCTTTGGATGCCATTCATACAGCAGGGGGGGTTATTTTGGCTTGGGACACGAGGGTATTTAAAAAAATGGATGTTCTGGTTGGGTGCTTTTTTGTTTCTATTTTGTTTCAGGGTGTGGTAGACGGTTTTGCTTGGATATGTACAGGGGTGTATGGTCCGAATGTTGATGGTCTTAGGGATGCTTTGTGGACTGAACTTGATAGTGTGAGAGGGAGGTGGAATGCAGCTTGGTGTGTTTTCGGTGATTTTAATATCATCAGATACCCAGCAGAGCGTCTTGGTTGCACTTCTTTTAGTCCAGCAATGTTCAAATTCTCAGACTTTATTGAGAGGAATTTTTTGGTTGATATACCTTTGGTGGGGGGCGAGTTTACATGGTTCTGTGACTCAGAGAACCCTTCTATGTCTAGAATTGATAGAGTGTTGGTATTCGCTGATTGGGAGGATCACTTTTTGGATGTGACTCAAAGGCCTCTTCCTCGAGTGATTTCGGACCATTGTCCTATTCTAGTAGAGGCAGGTGGAATGTCGAGGGGAAAGACTTCTTTCAAATTTGAGAATATGTGGCTTAAGGTGGAGGGATTTGTGGATCTGGTACGAGGTTGGTGGAACGGATACCATTTTGTGGGGTCTCCTAGTTATGTTCTAGCTTGCAAATTAAAGGCTCTTAAGGGAGACTTGAAGCATTGGAATAAACATGTTTTTGGGGATGTGTCTTTTAGGAAAAAATGCTTGCTGGTTGAGCTTTTGGACTTAGATTTGAGAGAAGGGATGCAATCTTTGTCACCGGCAGATAGTGCAAGAAGAGGTGAGATAAAGGCTGATATTGAGCATTTAGCTTCTTTGGAGGAGATTTCTTGTAGGCAGAAATCGAAGGCTTTGTACTTAAAAGAAGGGGATAATAACACTGGGTTTTTTCATAGGCTTGCTAATTCTCATAGACGTACAAATGCTATGAGAGCTGTGGAGGTTGAGGGCATTTTGTATGAGGATGAGTCTGCCATTCAGGATCAAGTGGTGGGTTTTTATAAGTCTTTGTACCAGGAGACCGAATCTTGGAGGCTCACTATTGATGGTTTAGAGTTTGCAAATTTGGATGAAACTGATAGGGTTACTTTAGAAAGGGAGTTTGAGAAGGAGGAGATCATAGCAGCCCTACGGGAGGCTAAGGGAGATAAGGCCCCCGGTCCAGATGGCTTTACTATGGCTTTCTTTCAAAAATGTTGGTGTGTTCTTGAGAAGGAGATCTTGGCTTTTTTTGCAGACTTCCACAAAGAATGTATCTTTGAAAAATCTCTCAATGCCACATTTTTGTGTTTGATACCCAAGAAGATTAGTGCAGTCAATATTAGAGATTTTCGCCCTATCAGCCTTGTGGGTAGTTTGTACAAGCTACTTTCAAAGGTTTTGGCACATAGACTTCGTTGTGTTTTGGATAAACTTATTTCCAGTTCCCAGAATTCTTTTGTTGGGGGAAGACAGATTCTTGACTCTGTTCTAATCGCAAATGAATGCTTGGACAGCAGATTGAAGAGTGGTATTCCGGGTGTGATTGTTAAATTGGATATTGAGAAGGCTTATGATCATGTGAATTGGAGTGCCTTATTTGATCTTTTGGAGAGGATGGGTTTTGGGGAGAAGTGGGGAAGATGGATGAAAATGTGTATTTCTACTGCTCGTTTTTCAGTACTTGTTAATGGGTCTCCAGCTGGTTTCTTTGGCAGTTCTCGTGGTCTTCGCCAAGGGGATCCTTTATCTCCACTCCTATTCTTATTGGTAATGGAGGTGTTGAGTAGGTTGTTGAAGAGGACAGAAGATGGAGGCTTTCTCAGTGGATTCCAAGCAAATCCCAATACAAGTGGAGGTTTGCATATCTCTCACCTTTTGTTTGCTGATGATATTATTCTCTTTTGTGATGCATCCGAGGAACAATTATTACATATTCGTATGGTTCTAATTTTCTTTGAAGCTATCACAGGATTGAAAGTAAATGTTGGTAAGAGTGAGATTGTGCCGGTTGGTGAGGTTGGGAATTTGGATGCCTTAGCTCGTATTTTATGTTGTAAGGTAGGTTGTTTACCCATGTCTTATTTGGGTATGCCTTTGGGGGCACATTATAAGGATTCCTCCATATGGAACCCTATCGTTGAACGGATGGAAAAAAGGCTTGCAGGTTGGAAGCAATTATATTTATCAAAAGGGGGTAGACTTACTTTATTGAAGAGTACCTTATCAAGTCTCCCTACATATTATTTATCTTTGTTCACTATTCCACAACATGTGGCGGACAGATTAGAGAGGATTCAGAGGAATTTCCTTTGGGGGAGTTCTAATGATGTTTTTAAATTTTCACTTGTTGCTTGGGAGAAAGTTGTGTGGCCAGTGGAGGTAAGTAGCTTGGGGATCCGGAAGATTGGGCTGTTTAACCAAGCTTTGCTTGGGAAGTGGCTATGGCGATTTGGGAATGAGGTCACACATTTATGGAGGCAAGTTATAGCTTCCAAATATGGGGAAGCTAGTGGGGGATGGTGTACTAGAGTTGTTAGAGGGACACATGGATGTGGTATGTGGAAGAACATTAGGCAAGGGGCTGAGAGCTTTTTTGGTCATGTGTTGTATGCAGCGGGTGAGGGTTTTCGTATTAGATTTTGGTATGACCCTTGGAGTAGCCCTACTGCCTTGAAGGATTTATATCTGGCTATGTTTGCTATTGCTGTGGATAAGGCAGCTATGATTTCTGATATGGTTGACTGTGCACCGGATGGGGGTGGTAGAAGTTGGAACTTACGTTTCCGTCGTGCTTTTCAAGATTGGGAGACAGGGGTCTTTTATGATTTTTTTGAGCATATTTCATCCAAGCTACCTAGAGGGGGTGATGATACCATGATATGGCAATTGAATCGTAGTGGTGTTTTTGATGTGCGCTCTTTCTATTTTTCATTGCTAGCAGCCCCGTTGGTGTCTTTTCCTTGGAAGAGTATTTGGTGTGTTAAGGTACCTAAAAGGGTGGCTTTCTTCTTATGGACAGCTGCTAGGGGTGGGATTCTTACGATAGACAACCTTGTTAAGAAGAATTTACCTCTTGTTAATTGGTGCTGCCTTTGTCGATGTGAAGAGGAAACTGTGGATCACTTATTGATCCATTGTAAGTATGCTCATACCTTGTGGAGTGAAGTCCTTCGTTTGTTTGGGGTTCAGTGGGTGATGCCGAAGAGTGTTGTTTCTCTTCTCTCTGCATGGTGGAATTGGTTGGGAAGTCACACTTCAAATGTGTGGAATATGGTTCCAGTGTGTCTTATGTGGTTAATTTGGAAGGAGCGCAATGCCCGAACTTTTGAGGAAACTGAGAGACTTGTAGACTGTGCGAAGTCTTTGCTACTTAGGACTTTGTTTGAGTGGTCCCGTATTTGAGGGTTTACGCATTGTCATTCTTTGTTTGAATTTCTTAATTCTGTTAGTCTCTCTTTTTGATTGATTTGTATTCTTTTCAGTGCAATGAGTTTACTATCGTAAATTCATTGTACTTTTATTATCAATAAAGTTTGTTATTACCTATCAAAAAAAAGCTAAAGCTAACAGATTGTAGGAAGAAGAAATTGAAATACATTGTGTAAAACCCCAAATACTAGCCCATTGAAATAAACTATCAAAAAGAAGAGGTTTTAAAAGATCAAAGGATCTCTCATTATCTTCAAAGATGCGGTTATTACGTTCCTGCCAAACTAACCACATTAGACAAGCTGGAATCATATTCCAAATAGTTGATAGGTGTTATTCTCCCATGCAAAAAGAAGAGATATAACCATCTTCGGCATTACCCATTGGACCCCAAACACCTGAAAAACTTCACTCCATAAAGCATGAGCATGCTTACAGTGAAGTAAAGTAAAAGATGGTCCATAGATTCCCCATCATACCGACACAGGCAACACCAATTAACTAGGGACTGACCTCTCTTAACAAGATTGTCAATGGTAAGTCTCCCATCCCTGGCTGCTGTCCATAAAAAGAAAGACACCATTTTAGGCACCTTTACACACCAAATGCTCTTCCAAGGAAAAACATTAGTAAGAGTACCAGACAGCCAATTATAATAGGAGCGCACATCAAACACACTAGTCAGAGTCTAACTTCCAAGATAGCTTATCATCCCCCTCACCTCTTGGCATATAGGAGTAAATATAAAGAATCTAAAAAAAAGAACTAACACCATCTAGCTCCCAATCATGAAATGCTCTATGGAATTGTAAATTCCAACTCCTCTCTCCCTTCTGATGCAGAAACAATCAAGTTAGAAATCCAAGCTTCTTTAGACTGAGAACAAGCATACAGATCTGGAAAAATATCCTTTAGAGGTGTATGTCCACTCCAAGGGTTGTGCCAGAACTGAATATGATGGCCCTCCGGTGCTCCCCCACATCATACACTATCTGTCCAAAGAAGCTCTTTGCTCCTATGCTAATACTCTTCCACATCCCACACCCATGAGTCCCTCTTACGCCTGTAGTACACCAACCTCCTCTACTGAGTCTACTCTGCTTTATCTTATGATCTACATTCTTTTCGATCTCTCCATCCTTATGAAATACTCCCTCCATCCCAAATTGTTTGGCCTAATTAGAAAAACCCAATTATTTAGGGAAACATCATCAACTGCCTTATCTCTTTAAAAAAAGTTAGAAATTTCCTAAATTACCCTTAAACAAATTTATCATTAACTGCCTTATCTCTGAAGGTTTTTTTTTTTTTTAATTAAAAAAAATGCTCCTACAAATCAATTAAGGGCATAAAGGGAATGTTAATAAATTAATGGTGTTTAACTTTTCAAACAAAACATAATTTTGGGACATCCCAAAATGAAATACATGCCAAATAATTTGGGACAGAGGGAGTATTACCCTAAGATATTGAAAACACTAACGCTTTCGTATCTCTTACCATCAAGTTTTATACTCCATTGGTGTTTCTCCCTGTACTAAACTTTCACTCCATGTGCTCTGTTTTAAACCTACTTAACCTAAAGCCTTTAGATTCTAAAGCATCCTTCTACATAAAAATATATTTGTTTGGTAAAGTTGATTTATAAACAAATCCATTATAATACTTATCCAAAAAAAAAAAAAAAAACACAAGTCCATTATTGCTGCATTGTCTTGTCAGGATTGTTCCGAATTGGTTTGGTACCCTCTTTCACGTCCAAAGATTAAAGCTAAATAATGTAGAAGCCTTTTGCAATGATATATAGGTTTGAGATGCAATCATTAAAGTTGGGAACCTAAATCTTATGGAAGAAATATCTATGGATAATTATGTTCATTTTTAAAATTCATGATATATGTAATTTTTTTCTTACAAAGATTTTTATGCTCTTTTCTGTCTCTCGCACCTGTTTTTATCTAAGAATTGAATAGTCTAGAATATCTCCAGTATATTATCTGATCTTCTGTTATTTTAAATGGTGTTTTACCAAACTGCTCAGTTCTTCAATTATTAAAGGTGCTTTACTTGTATTTTCATTGAAACTGGTAATGGCAATATAAATTAATACAGGTGTGCTACCTGACATTGGTAGATTTTGTACTATTCCTTCTAGAGTAAAATATTATGACCTTTCAATTTCATTGTTTTAGGTCACATTTTATGTTGGCGTCTTTATCACATTGATTAATTTGTTAAGCACGATTTTCTTGGTGTCTTCCTGTAATTCTTTATTTATTTTTTGTTGGGTTCAGGACTCCATGCAATATGATCAACTTCGAGATGTGGTGGCAAAGCGAAGACCAGGCTGGGAGCACTTGCAGGAGGTATGATTATTTTATTCTCAGATGATGGTTCTATTAATTTATTAAAACAGTAAGAAAACCAATGTGATTTTTGTATGCAATTAAGATTTCTCTAGTTACGGTGGGATGCATTAGTACCTTGGTTGGTGGGGCCATCTAGTGCAGAGGTTTAACTCGTCATGGTGGAAAGTGACTTGTTCCCAAGACTCCACCTTTTTTATTCAGCAAATTAAAAAAAGGGATTTCTCTAGTTACCTTATTGGGGAGAAACAACTGTGACATTTGTGGTTAGAATATGCTCAAGTTTTATTTTGAAAATAGAGATGGTTGATCACAGACTCACAGTCACAGTTGTAAGACATTCATGGTACAATTGTCAAATGTCAATGTCTGACTTGAATGAGAAGAAATTCAATAGTTTGTAAGTGGAAATCAGATCTCAAAAGATACAGAATCTTAGTGCTCTTTCTTTCTCTCTCCACATAAATACAAATATCTTCTCTTTTCCTTTCTGATTGATGTCTTCTTTCCAAGTTTCATACAATGCTGAAAAATGTGTTTTTAGCCAAAATAAATGATTTTAGCCCTTATAAAAAGAAAACTGATTCTTGAACTCCTTTCACGCTCATGTCATGTCAAGGTACTGCAGAAGAAAAAACTGCAAAATCCAATCCAATTTATTGTAATCGATTAGTTAACATGTTGGTTAACTATATTCTGAAACACCGAAAAAAAATCATTGGCTTATCAAATTATCTATTGAGCTACGAAAAAGATTCAACAAAAGACAGAAACAAATCCACTATCTGTTTTACGTCCCTTTATTTTGTCTTCCACGTAAGTCTTATGCAAATTAGGTCGATTTTTTTCACTTAAATTTATCCTTATTCCGCAATTTTCCTGTTACTCACCCGAATCTCACTTTTTAATAAATCAAAAGTACAAATGATCATACAAACAGGTGTTAAAAATTATTTACAAATTGAATCTCTGCTATTAGTTTATTCTTCTGTATGTGCATTTGCGTAATAGTTACAGAGAGCTTTGTGGTTGTGTAAATAAAAGTTGATCTCTATCGATCAGTTTCAGGCTCTAAAAGAGGCAATATTGAATCTTCATCTTTCCACTGTACTCTTTTCCATTTTATTTGAAATGTATATTAATAACTGCTTCTAATACATCTAGATTCACAGGGGCTTCTATAGACACTCATATTGTTTCCCATGATTCAACTTTTGCAAAATATTTCTTCTTATAATATTGTTTATGATTCACAGGCCTTGATTTCTATAGATCCTGTCCGTGCTAGGGATGATCCTGTTATAGTGAAAAATATCCCCTACCACAAGGCCAAGAAGGCATTGGAGGCAGAAGTGATGAAGCTTGATCCTCCACCACGGCCACCAAGCTGGGGTGTGCGTATTCTTCACCTTCATTCTATAGCTCCTAGTTCTTACTTTTCAATGTTTGTATACTTTTCAATCATATTCTGAATTTTTTATTTTAGCCATTTATAAAAAAAAAAAAAAAAATCTGAAAAATGAAAAATATTTTGGCATGTTGGTTAGGAATCCGACTTGACTAAAATCAATTCACGGGGTAACTGTTGGGGCTGATGGCACTTGGCTGAATAACTGGGACTTTTTAGATGGCCAGAACATGATCATACTTATCAGATTTTTCAAAAAGCATAAAAAAAGAAAGAAATTTAACCAGCAGCAGGAACAGGCAACTGTGGTTTTGATTTTTGTAAAGGGGTTTCCATACAAAGCTGACATTTGCTGTTGCACAAATGTTTGTTACAGTGTCTCATAACAGCTATCATTGCATAAACTACGACTATTATGCGTATATTTTCATCTTATATTTTATCTCTTCTTTATGTCTTGCAAAATGTTCAGTAGTCTAAGTATGATAGTGTGAAGCTCTTCAAAATTTTCAGTTGTCTAAATGGTAGTGATTTTGTCTTTTAAGGTTTTATTTATTCCTTTTAAGGGTGGGGGAGGAATTTCCAGTTTTTCACTTTGCAAGGACCTATTGCAGTTTTACATAATATGAAGACCAATTTTGCGGTTGTATTTGAAGTACTGTTTTTCTTTTTTTAATTTATTATATGGCACCCAGCTTTGTCTAACAATAGATAATAGAACTGAGTATCTAGTAAATGGGGTCTGACTGATATTTGGGTACAAGTATTTCACATTGTTATGTTTTTTCAGCAGATTAAATTAGAAATTCATATTTAATGTTTCATAAAATTTATCTACTGCTTTTGCATATAACGCATTGAAGTGTGAATTGACATGCTAATGCTTTTATAGATTGGATCTTAGTTAAATATATCCCTTTTTCTCTTGGTCTCTCTCTCTCTCTTGCTTATTTCAATGTTACATGTTCTTTGGATGAGACCATGTGCTGGTGACCACAATTTATATGCTCTCTTTCTGCATGTGATGCATTTAATTGTGGTTTGACTTGCTAACTCTGGTTTGGCTTTTACAAATTGGTCCTGAAATTTATAATATCTACTCTTTCTTGCTGTTGATTGAATATTTTTTTTTCTCTTAAGATATAGATTGCATACAAATAGAAGGGCATATGAGTTAGAATATTTTCTGCGTTGCATCAGAGATGAGGAATATACTTTGAATGTTTTGAACTAACTGCAGAGCATTGGCAGGAGCTAGAACTTCCACTTAATGCATCTTCTTGGAGTGAGGAAGATCTGAAAGATCCAGAGAAATTGTATGAGATGACTGTTCTTCTTAATGCACAAAGAGAAATTGCTGATAAAATCAAGGATGTTCAATGGGAAACTAAATGGCGTCAGGAAAAGGTTAGTTCTGACTTTTATGTGGGCTATGAAGGTAATTTTAATGTTTGAAAAATATTTGATATGTTGACAACATTGTGGTTTCTGGAAATCAAGTTTGAAACCTAGGTCTTAAAAGATGGTAAACTACATGGGAAAGTGGTTCTTTTGCAACCTGTAAATTACCAAAACTCATAAAGAAAATAATGAGAGCTACAGCTCTATATATTGGGCCTTTTCATTTTCCTATTATAGTGGCAAGGAACTGTGTGTGAGACATGTACAAGCATGTGCATAGGAGCCACTATGCACCCCACCCTAGTAGTGCCCATTTGTCCACCTCTATCACTAATATACCTTGAATGTATGGTACAGCAATCCCATGCTAATGCCGGTGACAGCTTTGACTTACGTTGTCAACTAAGCATATAGAGGAATCAAATCTATTTCCTTATATTCATTCCCCAGTTAACGGAATAATTGCGATGTGGAGGGAAAATATTATTGTATTTCATTATCTTTTGTATTTCTAGCGTCACGTTGAACAATATGGATGTCACATTAGTGCCTTCCTAAGTATTTTACTGATAGCCAACGGCCTCTTGTCCTATTGTTATGAGGTTGGTACTGAGACCTCTGAAGGAAAAGTTCTAGAATCTGGAAATCCTTCAGTTTTAATGACAGTAGTCAAGTTGTTCACTGCATGAGTTTTGTAGGGAAAAGAAAAGAAACCAAGAAGTTGACAAAAATGCATACGTGCACATATCTTAATGGCAGGGAGCAAAATCCTCTCAATTTCACTTGAAATGGAGAGAAACCGTTTCGCGGTTTAAGATTTTGTTTCTTGGATCTGAGAATGTATAAAGTGTCACATTATTTAAAATTTTAAATGACGTGCCATGGAATAGACATTTAGATCTGTAATACTCAATCTAAACCATGAAATGAATCAATTTCAAATGAAGAGGTTCCTTGTCTACATGGTGACGCATTAACCTGCTTTTCCCAAGTACTTTCTTGCATTAACCTGCTTTTCCCAAGTACTTTCTTGCAATCCATTGAGAATTAATTTTACCAAAAAGTGAGTATTTTTTGTATCTTAGATAAATAATTCATAAGGATGGTGAGATTGAAGAGGATGTAGGACATAAAAGAAGAGTAGGGTGGTTGAAGTAGAGAAGCACATTGGGATTATTGTGAGATCGTAGAATACTTATTAAGTTAAAGAGAAAGTTTTACAAGGCTATAAAAAGACTAACCATGATATATGGTACTAAATGTTGGGCTATTAAGGAACATGTTCATAAAATGTGCATAATTGAAATGAGAATAGTAAGATGGATAAGTGGAAATGGAAGGAAAGATAGGATATGAAATAGGGGTGGCCTCCATTGATGAAAAGATGAGAGAGAGAGTTGCTTCAGATAGTTTGGTCATCTATGAAGGGCGAAGGAGAGCCATAAATGCACCAATGAGAAAAGAATGGTTTTTTATTTTTATTTTATTTTTTAAGAATCGAGAAAGAGTGATTTGATTTAAGTTGAGGGAACAAAAATATGTAGAGGTATACGTAAAATAATACTAGTAGTAAAAAATACATCTTAATTAAGGAGGTGACAGAGAGTATAATTTTGGATAGGATAGAATGGCAAAGAAGAATATAGTGAATGACCTCGATTAGTCTATTGAGGATCCATATTCAGCCCCATAGTTTTGGGACAACAACTTTGTTGCTGTTGTAACATCTTATGTCAAAGTTATAATAGTCATAAACCATCCATTTCTGTACATTGATCCTATATATTATATTATATTTTAATTTTCAGTTAAATGAGATGTTGGAGGAGAAGGTGCAACCATACATTCAAAACATTGACAATGGCATCCTGTCTAAACCTATTGTCTTACAATCACAAAATCAGGAGCATAAGGTTTGTCTTTAGCCTTTCCTTTTCACTTATCATTTACTTATTTTTGGGTTATCTAGAACTTATTTGGAATTTGGAAATTGAAAGACCACCAAACCCCCTAGAAATCCTTACTCGGAACAAGAAGTCTATTTATCCATTCCAAATTGGCCACTTAAAGTTCCATCTGTCATTTCTTGGATGCTCCATTTGGTGCTTCAAAAATATATGTAGGTAACGGCTATATTTTGTACATGCTAAAGCGTGATACAGCTTGTGCATTGGAGCATCTCTGTACAATTACCTTTTAAGACAAAAACTGACTCTTTCAAAACTGGCTCATCACCTTTAATTTTGTTTGATCTTCCTGCCTTCATCGTACCACATTTTTGTGATCAAGTGTATATGGTGTTTCAAAATTCCTTCCTGATCTGATTGATCTGATTTCCATTTAAACATTAATCCATAGGGCAAAGATTGTCTTAATTTGTAGGATTGAAATCATTGGTGGGGGTATAGGAAAGATTACGCATTAAGTGCTATTCATGTTATGTGGATGATCTGTCCTTTTGATTAATGTATACTGAGTTTGGATTCAAGCTTCTCCTTGTATTTGAACTTCGAAACAGGTAACTCTGTTGTGGGATTTTTTTTTGATAAGCTGTTGTTGTTGTGGGAATTTTATGGTTGAAAATTTGTACTTTGAATGTGTTAGAATAATGTTTAATCTTTCTAGCTTAAGCTTTTGGGATGTGCAGTAATTTATCATGGTAGTAGAGTAGGTGATACCATGTCTACACTACCTCCCATTTTAAAATTAAATATCCCACGTGTTGGGTCCCACTTATTAAGGGAGAGCTTGGGCCTTTATGTGAAGGGGAGTAAATTCCACGTGTTGGGTTTGTGGGTTCCGATGGTGAGATCGGTGGGACAAGGGTTGTGTTTTGTGCGCTGGTTGGGTGCTGTGAGTTGGGTTTTTAAGGGTTGTTTATGGTGGCGTTGGGATTGGTGGGTTTGTGGGTTGCAGTGGTTGTCGCCTTGTCGGTGGTGGTAGGAGGCGGAGTGGCATTTTTAGCCAAAGGCCGTGGTGGTAGGAGGCGGAGTTAGGTTTTACACTTGTTGCCCATGTCTTTTTGGAAGAGGATCTTGGCAGTGTTGGCGTGTTTGTGAGGGAAGGAGGAGGAGGAGGAGGAGGAGGAGGAGGGGCAGTGGTAGCTGAGGGAAGGAGGAGGAGAATTGTGACTTGTGAGTATTGTTACCGTTCTGACTGGTCAGACTTATGGGACCCACTATTTTGAGTTAAAGATGAGTATTTTTAGTAGAAAACTAAAGCCAAACACGTTGGGGAGTAAGTTAAGAGAAAAAGAGAATAAAATATGAGATATGAGAATGAGTATTGAGATATGAGTGATGTGAGAACCAAACAGGCCCTAAATGATAAATTTACTATTTCCTATCAGCTTAAGTTTTTGGGATAAGCGGTAATTTATCAAAATAGATCTAACAACTACCTTTGCCCAACTTGTGAATACAATTACTATTCTGCATTATGATATCCTTTATAAAAACATCTATTTGTCATTAAAAGTTCCTTTAAATGGTTAGAATCTTGAATGGGCATTCATTTTAGGGATAGAGTTTTTGATAGATTGGCTTGTAAAATTTTTTTCCCCTTTATTATTTTTATTTCCAACCATGGAAACAACTATACGTGCTTGCAAAATTGACCATATTATATTTCTGCAATTTATTAATTTTAAGGACTCATGTTGATACGTTGTTGCAGAGGAGCCAGCGCAGGAGATGGTTTTTCTTTTGACAAATATTAAACCACTGTTGTATCTGAGTGCCCACAGCAGTTCATTGATGTTCATTTGTGATGGTGTATTTTTTAGTTTTCCATAGTCTTCCTCATGGTAGATAGTTATGTTTCTCCTTATAAGTCCATCTCTATCCTTTTGAGGCCTCTAGAAATTCTGTTTGATCTAATGAGTCTCTCTACCTCCTTATATACAGAACTGTGTATCTTTTTGCGGAAAATTTTTTCGTCCTTATAACTGCATATATGAATCAGTGGATTCTTTTCTTGACACCACCCCCCCCTTCTTCCTTTTTTTTTTAAACTCTGCTGTAGATGAGTGAAGTGTTGGGAGATGATAAACCAATAACATGAGTGTGAATGAGAAGCTTCACCAGTAAATAGATGAAAATCAAGCAACCCAAAAAGGAAAAAAGAAAAAAAAAAAAAACAGACTTACAAATTTTCTGACACTAACAAATTTTGCTTTCCATTTGTTTGTTTGTTTATTTATTTATGTTTTCACTTTAACCTCGACTTGCCTCTCCAGACATAGAATTCCTGTTCTGCCCAGAAGTCCAAAAGGCCAAAAACCAGAGTTACACTTATAATTTATAACAGCTTTATTTACTCTTCTCCTTCTCCTTCTTAATTATCAAGAGGAAAAAGAAAAGACAACTAACTGCTAGATTAGTCTAGGCCATGAATGAGCACTAATGGAGGAATTGAAAAGCAAGCACAAGGATTAAATTCCACATCCTAGGCCTGTCTGGTAGTAGCTTTTAAGTGTTGTTCAAAATTATGTTAAAACTATGGTTTAAAAAGTGTTGTGAAAATACGTATTTAAAGAATTCTTAGTGTAAAAAATGTGTTTGGTATCATGTTTCAAATAATATATTTTAAGAACAAAGTTTCTTTCCAAACTAGTTTGGAGAGAACTCTTCAAACTTCTTATATCTCTTTTTTTGGTGTAAATTTTGAAAATCTAACCGTTAAATTTCATGTTCCTTAGGTTCTTAACAAAGCAAGCACAAGGATTAAATTCCACATCCTAGGCCTGTCTGGTAGTAGCTTTTAAGTGTTGTTCAAAATTATGTTAAAACTATGGTTTAAAAAGTGTTCTGAAAATACGTGTTTAAAGAATTCATAGTGTAAAAAATGTGTTCGGTACCATGTTTCAAATAATATATTTTAAGAACAAAGTTGAAACTCTTCAAACTTCTTATATATCTTTTTTTGGTGTAAATTTTGAAAATCTAACCATTAAATTTCATGTTCCTTAGGTTCTTAACATGTATATCAAATTTCATTTAAATCGGATGTTATTTACTATTCGATTAATAAATTTATGTTTTATACATAATTTTAGATCATAAAAATTTGAAATTTTAATATTTGTTTGATGACATAGTAATTGATCTTTGATCTTCTTGAAATTTTATAAATATTAAGGATATAATAAGAACATGCAATTTAACGGTTAAATTTTCAAAATTCACACTCAATGTAAAGATATATAAGGAGTTTGTTGGATTTCTCTCCAAACTAGTTTAGAGAGAAACTTTGTTCATATTTTAAAATGTGAAAAAATATAATTTAATTGTGTGTTTGGTACGTGTATGTATTTTTTTTTAAAAAAAGTGGTAACTTTTATAATTATTTTATTAGAGGAGAGAAGGAACGTGAAAGAGAAGGGAGGAAAAGAAAAAGATAAGGAGAGAGAGAGAGAGAGAGAGAGAGAGAGAGAGAGAGAGAGAGAGTTGTAGTTATAAGTCTTATCAAGTGGTCTTACATTTTTTAAATATTTGCAAAAGTGGGTCCTACATTTTTTAAATATTTACAAAAGTGTTATTAAGTAATATTATTTGAAAAGTGAAAATGGGTAAAAAGAGTTATTTAAATTTAGTATTTAAACACTCTAAAATGAGAAGTATAACTCAAACCCTCTTAAATAAAATTGCTTATCAAACATTTTTTTTTTTTTTTTTTTTGTCCACAATTTTTAGTGTTTAAACCAAGGAAGTTAATTTCGTACTGTACTGGCCGGTATTGCCGGAATTTGTTGTATCGGTGCTTAGGCTGGTACAGAAATGCTCTTGTTTCGTTTTGTAAATACCGGCTGTACGGAAGCCATTTCGGGCATACTGAGATAAATACCGGGTTTCGGTCGGAAAATAGATACCTGGTGAAACAAAATAACTCAGAAAACCCCCCAAATTTCAAGATCCACTTCCTCACTCTTACCTTGGTTTTTCCTCCTCTTCTTCGTATTTGTCTCTACTATGCATTTCTTCTTCTTTTCCTTTGTTTGCTGGCCTCTGTTTCTACAGCCCCTTCATCTTCTTCATTTATTTCTCAACGTGTCTATCTCTCTTTTTAGTTTGGGTACACTCACTTGAAAGTAGAAACCAAGTAGTCAATCAAGAAGCACGTCACAAGACTTCAAAGCAAAACGTGTGGAGGTGAAAAAAAGAATGAAAAAAAAAAAACTTATAATGAAAGACTAATGGGCTACAACTATAAGCAAGATGTGTGGAGGTGAAAAAAAGAATGAAAAAAAAGAAAAAGAAATCCTAATGAGTTAGGACTTCCAGTAGTTGACTGGGTGGGTGTAGGACTTGGAAACTCTACGCATTTCAAATAAAAAAATTATCGGTTAACGTAAATCATTTCAATTTTTTTAAAGGTTCAAATTTTCTTTTTCTTTTTTTTTGTCCGAAAAGTATTTCTATCTAACAATTCTATCAGTTAGTCTTTAAATATTTATGAGCTTTTAATATATCAATTATTAAAGGAGAGAGAGTAGGGAGTTTAGGAGAATAAAAGAGCGCTAAAAAAAAAGATATTGACAAGGTAGAAGAGATATGAGTAAAAAAAATATTAATATTTGTTTTAGTAACTTATTATAATTTTTAAAATAAAATTTTAGCTATGACTTTATTATTGTAACATGCATTTTTGTGTTTTGGTGAAACTAAAATAGTTATATAGCTATTTAGCTTCACTGCTGCTAATGCTCTAACTCCACCAAAAAATATAAAAAGTTGTCTAAGTAATATATTGAGTTATTAGAAATATAACTTTGTATATTGTATAAAATAGTAAAAAATAACGGTAAACCTGAAACGACACACTGATATTGACCGGTATTCGAAATATATCATATCGCAAACCAAACCGGTACAGCCTCTAGTACAGTATTGACTTCCTTGATTTAAACTGTCTGAATAGTTACCGAAAAGTGAAAAGGGCAGGTCTTAACGTCTTTTCATGTAAAAAGCTTGGTCCAATACTTTAGAATGTACAAATTCAAAATAAAGTAAGTGTTTAAATCTAAATTCTAGGAAATATATAATAGTTTTTATTTATTTATTTATTTTTATCTTGTTTTGTTTCGTAAGAATTGGTCCAATGAATGTAATTTAAATATATAATACGAGAAAATCTAGTTGAAGGGTGTAAATATGAAGTTGACACATTCATAAAAAAAAAAAATAAAAAAAATTGAAGTTGACACTGGTCAGAGTCTTTATATATGCATTGTTGAATGGGCTTACAAGTGAAGTGGAAAGAAATACCCTCGTTGGAATTTGAAAACCTTTTGTCGACTAAGAAGTCTCTTTTTTTACGGGTCAAGCCTAGTTTTGGAGTCAATAGACCAATAAGTTTGGGCTTTTTAAGCCCTCAAGCACTTTTGTCGTTTAGTTTTCTTCAATCAAACAAACTAAAGCATATGGCCCCCTCAAGGGGTTGAAAAAACAAAAACTATTTTTTATTATTATTATGGAGAATTAAACAAAAACATGTTTGTTGATCAAGTGAAGAAAAAATATTCCACGTTTACACCCAAGCAATAAAGACAACAACAATCCAATCCAATAATTTTAGAATTTGGATACTTTTTATATAATTAATTTGAGATATTTTGGTAATAGGCTTTAAAATCAGGGTTGATATTAATTTATCATATGGTTTTCAATAAGGTTTAAATTCTTAAAATCATTATAAGTTTCTTTTATATATATATATATATATATATATATATTATTTTCAACAAATTGAAAAAAAAGAAAAGAAAATCCAAACGCCATGCAACTGAGTGAGGTGATAGATCATATAGTTGGGAAGTTTGAAGCTAATAAAGAGTCTATCCTCTTGCCGACATGTATGACATGTATTAGAGGCAAGGGATCAAATTAAAAACTCTCTCATTTCCTCTCGAGTCTCGACCATCACTCACATCCATGATCCCTGTTCCATGAAAATGAAAGAAGTACACAAATTATTAATTGGTCCAAGCTTCTCATTGGTTGATTGAAGTCAGGTCGCTGTGCCTTTAACCTAGGCCTCCAGAAAGGCCTCGTTGCTGTGCATTTTCAGGGACTAGTAATATAGGACAAGTAATATAGGCGCCACTGCCACGGCCCACGAGAGAAACGCGTGTTGGTGTGGGACTGGGACTGGGACTTCATGTTCCACCTTTTGAATTTGAATTTGAGTTAGTCCAACTCTTTCTTAATTCTTATTCGGACGTGTAAGATACGTGGAAAACAAAATTAACTTCTCATTCACAAGCTTCCCACTTTCTCCAATAAGCTACCACAATATATTTTTTCTAAACTATATAATAAAAGTTATATATCTATAAAATAATACAAAAGAATTATGAAAAAATATTGCGTCCTTTACCGTTTTTGGATATTCTGTTTAGTGAAATATTAATGTGATATTTATTAAAAGATATAGTTTTTGATAATTTTTTATATTAAATATGCGATAAAATGCTACAAATTAATTTATTTTAATTATAATAAAATTTTTAAAAGAATTTTTAGGCAAGAATGAGAAATTCTAGAGACAAAAATTTTGACACTAGTTGATGTGATATATTATTAGTGGTATAGAAAAAAAAAAAAAAAAATTGCTCACGACAGGCTCTAATGATAACTATTAACAAGTGAAAACTGGCTAACTCAGCTAGTGTAAAAAAAAAAGTTATCAAATTTTATTTGCCAAAAAAAGAAGTTATTTTAGCTTTGCAAGCGGTCAAATTTTTTTTTTTTTTTTGGAGGAAAAGCCTTGCAAGCGGTCAAAGTGTTTGTCGGTAGAGTAAAGAAAAATAAGCAGATTTGGTAAATTATCAGACTACGAGAGAGGTCTTTTCCTAAGATCAGATTGACTGATATTGGCGTAAACTGCCGACTTCTCGGACACGTGAGCCCGGCTTTGACACATAATAAAGGAATTGAAGAGCTATAAAGTTATGCATGGGACTCACTTTTAAATCTCTGTTCATACAAAAAGTATATACTTTTTTTTTTATAAATTTTTTGGCATAATAATTAATAAACTATTACATTTAAAATTATTGAAATTTTAATTGACGGACAAATTTATTGTAGACAGTTGTTTTATTAAATATGAATTTTGATAAATTTATCATTAGATTATATTTTTTTATATCTTTCATATTTGCTAAATCTTTAAAAAATTAAAAATTAATAGTTTTATCATTATTTAAATATTTAAATTTTAAGTTCTGTAGTTTAAAATTGTTCATAAAAAAAAATTTATAAATCGAATAATAAATAATATCTGATTAATACAAAATTTGACACATGCGTGTTAAGAACATAAAGAATATGCAATTTAATAGTTAAAATTTTAAAATATATACCATGTTAATTTTTTTTAGTGAGAATTGTAACAATTGGCTAGAAAGTAGAAACTAATTTATCAATTTTGTCCAAATTTTAAATTAAAGATATTAGATGGATGGCTAAGTGGTTGTGCTGTTGTTAAAATATATGTCCAGCTCACACATTTTTAGATAGTTGGTTGGTTGTCTAAATGGTATTGCTAATAGGATATTTACGAAGATTATCTTAATATGTATCACTTATATTTTGTCTTAATGCTAGAATGTAAAAAATATAAATGCAGAGTCACTCGTGTGTAAGGGGCCACATCAAAGATATTTGTGTTTGCAATTCACTAGCAATTGTGGGTTTTTAATTGTGCTTGTTCCTACAGCTTAATGGATAAATTATTTTGCTTTAGATGGAAGAAAACAGCCCAATAAAAAGTATAATTAAGCTTGAAACATAAGCATGTACACTTTTGTTAGTGGATAAGGGTCCTCATTACTTGTTAGTTAATCATTACATTGGAATTATTTAAAAAAAAAGAAAAAGATTTGTCCATATGCACATTCAAGACATAATTTCATATTCCTTAAAAAAGAGTTAAGAGCAAAAAGAAGAAGTGATGATTTCAATTTTCAAGTACAGACACTTCTTCTAAAAAAAAAAAAAAAAAAAAAAAAACGTACAGAGAGTTCCAATCTTGTTTCTTAACGTGACAACGCAACAAAATTTGCGGAACCTAAAAGCACACCATTTATTGCAGCTTAACTTTCTAGCAGCTTTAGGGACCAATGTGAAATGGAACACCGTTTATTGCAGTTTTTCAATGGAGATTATGAGAGCTGAGAGTGAGAGGGACTGGCCTCAATTAATTTACTTGTTCAGACAAGTCTATTTCCAGAATAACTAAGTTGATATTAATAACCCCCTGTCATTTTTTTATTTATCAGCTACGTGAGTCTCACGGAAAGAATTTACTGTTTATAATTTAGATTTTAATTTTTACGCACAACTTTTTAAAATTCACTTACACTTTCAAAAAAAAGAAAAAAGAAAAAAGCAGTTTTCAAAAGAACACTTTTGTCTACAAATTTGATTATAGTTAATGGATTGACTACAATTCTTACTAAAAAAAATTAATACAGAAACATATTATTAGAGATTATATATTCTTTATATTTTTAACATACATGTTAAATTTTATATCAATTAATCAGATGTTATTTACTATTTTATTCATAAACTTATTTTTTATACCTAATTTAATACTATAAAACTTAAATTTTAAATATTTTAATTGATAATATAGCTATTGAGTTTTGATTTTTTAAAAATTTTACAAGTATAAAGGATATTAAAAAAAAAAATTCAATGGTGAATTTGTCAAAAATTCACAATTTACGTCTAATAAAAAAATCCAACATACTAAATTTGAAGATAAATTTTGTAAAAAAATAAAAATAAAACAATAAAAAAATCCAATGATTTTAGAACAAAGTTTGGCTACAACTCCACTCAATATCTTTTTATTGAATGTGAGTAGTCATAGGCTACAATTTAAGTTTTTTTATTTGAGAAACACACACACACACACACATATAGGGGAAGGGGGATGAGATAAGGGAATACACAACTACAATTTAAGTTTGTAACCAAATTTTCTCTCAGAAAAAAAAATTCATTTTTTTTTGAAAAAGACATATGATACCCCTAATACAAATGTATGTATGACATTTTTTCTTTTGAAAAATTCTTAATTTACATTTAAAATTTATATTGTAGACAACAAATATGTATAATATTTATTTAGTCTTTTATCATCATTTATTATGTCTAAAATCTCTTTATCAATTAAGTTATTAAACTGACATAATTTAACTGGTAAAACTTCTTATAAACAAACATATATGTTTGAAACTATTTCTCAAAAGAAAAAAAATACATAACTTTACATTATTTTATAATTATAGTTTATCACATAGTAATAACTTTATTATTATTATTATTATTTTTATATTACAGTTCTTTTTCGTTAAAGCACCATCACCAAAATTAAGTCTATAACCCTCCTATACGGCAATCACAAATGGACACTTATCGCAAGGCAACAAAGTCGACACTTCTTGATTCTTGACTTCTTAAGCATTTACTTTGTTGCAGACTTAAGTCGTTCATTGTATTTCAATGGATATTAGGTCCTCCATTTTCCATAGACTTTTCTGCAAATTTCCACTCTATAGTGCCCATTTCCAAACGAGGGGAGGGGGCATTGGTTAGTGCTGCACATTAAATTTCATATATGAATAATAGGAAATGCTAGAATTATATTTTCTTTAAAAAGATGGTTGATATGGTAAGCGATTATTTGGTAAGTGAAAAAGTGATGGACTCAAATGAGAACTAATAAAAATTTGCCACAATAATAATTTATAAAAATATTAAAAAATTATTTGTGATTGTAATATTACTCATGAATAAATTTGCAAAGCAGAATTTTAATTTTATTTCCTTAATAAATACTACTAGTTAAGGTTCTTTTATTCTTCCCAAAAAAGAAAAAAGAAAAAAAAGAAGGTAAGATTGTTTTATTAATTATTATTATTATTGTCATTATTATAATACCCAAAAAAGAAAGTCCCACGTATACAGCAGTTCACACAAAGAAACACTAATCTAATTCAACTCCATTAGTATTTAACAGGATTTGTTTATAAACCATAGAGTCATATAGAGTGCTCCTAGAAGATTTGAGATTTTTTTTTTCTGGGTTGTTGTTTTGTAGTGTGTATGTTTGGATGAACTTATTTTTATGAGTTTATTAAACTTATTTTGTTTATTGTATAAAAATATATTTAAAAGTTCTATATAGAAAATTAGATTAAATTGTAATTATATCTCTAAAGTTTAAGGTAATTTTGATTTTTCTTATAAAATTTTTATCCACTCTCCTAATGTTAGGTATTGTTTGGATTTGCTCATTTTTTTCAAAGCCTTGTGAGTAGATGTTTGTTTAGTGCCAGATTGGCACCCTAACAACACCCTCTATGTTTGTATTTATTTTGATCTTAAACCCTCTATGTTTGGGATTGTTTGATTTTGTATCCTTTATGTTTTGATTAATTTGGCACTCAATGAATAGTTAGGCATAGCGCATTAATGGAAGTGAGTAAATCCAAATGATACCTATTGTTAGAAGAGTTGATTAAAGTTTTAAAATTTAATTATGGGATAAAATTAAAATTAGCCCAAACTTAAGTAGTGTAGTTTATAATTTAGTGTAAAATAATATGTTGAAATATATATGGTGACAAAAATAAGTGATTATAGTCACGAAGTAGAGACTTTTGGTTGAGTCAAAAGTTTCAGCTTTTTTATTTTTTATTTTTTTTTTACCTCTTCTAACTTGTAACCTTTTTATTTTTTTTATATACTTTTTAAACTACTTTTATTCAATAGTTGATATTAAATGTCACTTTCTTAATTTTTTATTACAACCATTAAAAATGTATTGTATGGGGTAATAGTTAGAGCTATTTCAATTGACCTCAATCCATAAAAGTATTAGTATTTAGAAGGACTTTTTGAATCTAAGAGCCATGTTTTATTGGAACATGTCAAAACCTCATTATTAATATTTATGATAGTATAGAAAAATCGGACCAACCCATTAAATAACAACAAGCACTGTCGTTGTTTTATATCGGGAATCCAAAAGATGTTACATTGAGAAATAAAATAAAAATGATAATGATAACTTGAAGAGAATTGGGGTATAGAGAGAAAAAAAAAATATTAAAATGATAAAATGCAGAGAAAGAAAAAAGAAAAAAAAAGAAAAAGAAAATGAGCAGGCTCATTCATATTATTGATACCCAAGAAAAATCCTCAAAAAAATCATCATAATACTCTTTTTCACAAAAAGAGTAAGATACACGATTATTTATCTTATTGAATCTTAAAAAAAAAAAAAAAAAAGCTAAATTGGTCTATAAATTATAATAAACTAAACTTGAAGGATTCTTAAAAAAAAAAAAAAACTTAACAAAACAAAGTCGAAAAAAAGAAAAGAAAAAGAAAAACTAAAATAAACCCTATTATAATAATAACAAATCCCACTAATGAAATTTTCTTATTCTAAAAGACAGGACCCAAAGAGACACTCAGCAAAATAGTAACCGAACCCACTAAGTTCACTAACACATATGTGGGAGTTACTGCCCATCCAGATGATTGTGCAGGCGGCGGTGCGTTTGGAGTGCCTGACTCCGGTGACGGTGACGATGAAGATGACGGTGGCGGTGTCGATGAAGATGACGGTGACGGTGGCGGTGACTCTGGCGAAGTTTCTGGTTGTGGCGGAGATGAGTACTCTGGTGAATAAGCTGGTGCCTCAGTTGGAGCGTTGGACTCTGGAGAAGGTGCTTCTGACGCAGGCCCATAAAAGTATGGAGCTGGTCCTGGTGATGCTGATGGTGCTGATGCTGGTGATAATGAAGATGGTGAAAATGATGGTGAAAATGATGGTGGTGAAATCAATGGTGAAAATGATGGTGATGGTGATGTTACTGGGGTAGTAGTTACAGGGCCTTGTGAGATTGGACTTGTGGCTATGGATGGTCCAGGTGAAGAACTTGATGGAGCTGGAGAGTTTGGCGCAAGAGAGGGTGGAACTTTTGGGGTGTGACTGCTGCTTGGAGTTGGTGCTTGTGTTGGTGCTATTGGGGTTTTAGGAGGAGGAGGGTTTTGGTGACTGGTGTTGCTGTGCTTCACAGACAAAACAGTCACAATTAGTTTCTGTCCCTTCTCACAGTTTTGTTCCTTCCCACTTATGAAAAAGGATGGCCCAGACTTGTCAAGCTTGTACTCAGAATCACCTTCTTCTAATTTCTTTATTGGGTTCTTTGTGTTGCAATTGTAGTAATCGTCTTTGTTCACAACCAACACAGAATCCGACCCTTTCTTATACTTGAAAACTACAAAAACAAACACACACCCACATATAAATATAAGTCTACCATCAATAATTTCGACCGCAGAATTTGAATAAATTAAGGAAAAGATCAAAATATACAAATTATAATTAGGAGATACTAATTGAGTTACAAAGTTATTATTGACAAAATGTATTGTAATTTGTGAGTGATTATTAAGGAAAATTAAGGACTTAAATAATTACCGAGAGTGTCATTGATTTGGAACCTGTTTTTCTGAGTCCAGTTGGTGTAATTCTCGGAGGGGTGCAAGACCCAACCATCTCTTCCACCAACGTAGAATTTGGAAGCCTGTGAGGAAAAGAGAAAACAAGAAAAGAGAAGAAAGAAAAAGAAGATATTCATGTGCCTCTGAAACGCCATGACTAAAGAGGGAATGAAAACAAAGAGTACGGTTTCCTAATTAATTTGAAGATTTATGACTCTGTTTATATATATATATATGATGATGGTACTCGAAGTTTCTAGGAAAGTAGATCTCTTCTTTATCAAGTCTTTGGAAACCGAAATTGTTGAAGGGATTTTTTATTTTATTTTTCTAAGAAAATAGTGAAAAATAAAAATCGTGTGAATTTTTGTTATGGTACGATAAATTAGCCACCGTTTATTTTGTTTTTGTCAGGGACTCTAGACGTGGCATAATCATGGAGACTCAACGGTACGTATAGGGTTTTTAGAATTTAATGTGGTGGCAAGAGTTTTGTGGGCTAGACTTTGGAGCGTAATTAAAACTCATTCCTATCACAAAACAAAAATTGAAAAAAAAAAAAAAAGGAATGGTTTTTTTATTATTATTTATTTTGAAAGAAAAGTAATCGGTCTTGGAGTTTGATTGTATAAAAAATTGACATGTCTGTTCTATCATTCACTTCTTTTCATTTGTGGTCGCGTTATCATAATTGATATATAGAAGAACTTGTCCAACTTACTAATTAATAACTCAAAACAAAAACCAGCATAACATAAAAAGTAAAAAAAAAAAGTATTTTAATACCCATACCCACCTTATAATCATTCATCAATTCCATTATGTACCGAGTGGATCCACAACCACATGAGAACCTTTTCGTATTTTTCCTTCCACCACCCTCACATTCTATTTTTGATTGTTTACCATTCTTGATTATAAAGCATTCACGTGGGTGGAGTTAAAAATTTTAGTATTTAACGCCACAAAAAATAATTTTATCTAATTTAATACATAATTTTACAACACATACTGCATCAGTTATCTTATTTTTACCATTAGTCAACTACTATTCATTTTTTTATTAATTTCTTTCTCACTTCCTCTTTGTTCCTCTTTGCTACGAAACTCAACTAAGTGATAAAATAATATTTTTTTATGCCTTCTTGCTAGAGTGAACTGCTAGTCTTGGTAGTTCACTGGAAGTTAAAAAAAAGTTGCCTTTGCTTCTACCAATGTTGGGCACTAAATTGGAGTTTGAGCAACCACCAACGGTGATGCTCAATCAATGGTGATGCTCAATTAGGACTTCATTAACGCATACAATGACTTAACAACTACTGGTGCGGTTGTGGGGTTTGGACCCTGTTCAATCACGAGTTGTGGTCCATACTAGGCCTATGGGTGATGGGTCTCTGAGCCCATTGTTATGGCATTCCTTTCTTTGTACGACATTTGATACTATAAAATTTATCAGATGAATTTAGTTTGTAGCATTTATTTTTTAACTATAATTTTGAACGTAATGATCTATTGCGGTTTACATTAGGTAGGTTTTTTTTTTTTTTGGCAAAAATATTTTTGAGGAATAATATCACAAATTTTTTATTACACATCTAGCGTCCATTTGGGATCTGCTTATTTTGCTGAAACTGAAAACTTTTTGCTGAAAGTACTATAAATAAAGATAAAAGTTAGCTGAAATAGTACAGTGAGACTCATAAATAGTATAAAAAAGTGCAGTGAGACCCATGAATAGTAGCAAAAATAAACTGAATAGTAAAATAAGTTGGCAAAAATAATCTTTATCAAACAGACACCTAATGTACACACATTACCATATATTGAAATTATGTTTTTAAAACACGAACTCAAAATGGAGTATATTCTTAACTTCTTTTACCTAATTATAATGAAAGGAAGTTGGAGTATGTTACCCATTTATTTTTATTATAGCCTGAAAGTTTTCTCTCACTTTTTCCTCCCTTTGAATAAATGAATTTTCTTAAACTAAAATGGGCTAAGTGTGCGTTTGGATACCGCTTATTTTGCTGAAAACTGAAAACTGAAAACAATAAAAAAATAATTTTCGGTTACTGTTCACCAAAAAAAAAAAAAAAAATACTGTTCATTTGCCTGTTTGCACTGTTCATGTCCCATGAACAGTGCAAGAGGCGCTGGTTACAAGATAAGACCCAAGAGGCCGAAGAATGGCTAAATTTGCACATCCCTATTTACATGAGAAATGACCACCGCGCATCTTTGGTGTGATAATCACTCCACAAGTATAAGTGCTTGTGGGGTGTGGGGGGTTAGGGTTAGGGTTCAAGTCTCCAAGAAATAGATTCACATACATATACACTTAGATTAGGATAGAGTAGAAATTCTATCTAAAAAAAAAAAAGAAAAAGTTAAAAGAAAAGAAAAAAGAAACGACAACTAAAAAAAAGAAAAAGAAAAAACAAATAAACAAACAAAAACAAAAATGTTAAAAGTTATAAATTTTAGTATATAAACTTATAAATTTATGTAATACGAATGTGATTTGTGCCAAATCAACAAGATAACAATTAAATGTTTGAATTACTTTTCATAATTGATGACACGTTGTTTAAGATTTACATAGTAAAATTTGTAGTATCATGCTATGTTTTCAACAATTATCGAGGTTGACTAGTTAAGAAGCATAGGGGTATTGTAAGGGTTCTATATCGACATTGGTCTCATAATAATGCACTAATTAAATATTGTTGCACATAGCTAATTATATAGTGCCGTTACACGGTCTATGAAAAATCGTGTTTTGAAAAAATGATTTTCAATTATAATATTGAAAGGGTAAAATGTGCTTTGAAAACAAGATTTCACAATTTTAATTGAAATTATGTTTGTGTGTTTTGTACACACAGTGTGTAACTATCACTACTCATAGACAGCCCGATCTTTGCTTCCAAAAAAGCTAAAAGAGTAACTATCTAGGCAGCAATTACAATTCACCATAGTTTTCAAACCCAGACCGGACCGGGCGGTCCGACCGGGAGAACCGGAAACCGGAGTGGAATCCGGGTTTTTAGCATAGAGAACCGGGCATCCTTTGAAATTCCGTGAACCGCTTAAACCGCGGTTGGACCACGGTTCATGCAGAACCGGTGGCATGAACCGTACGGTCCAACCCCGGTTCAAGCATCCCTGTTAAATAAGAAAAAAATCAGAAAATGCGCTTACCAGGATTTGAACCCAGGCGCGGTCAGATATGCAGCTGAAGCCTAACCACTCAGCCAAGCACGCAAGCTGATGCTCAATAATAACAAAAAAAATACTTGAAGTAAACTTAACGCAATTTTTTTATTTTTTTATTTATATACAAATAACTTAACACAATTCTATTCTACTTAATTAAATTATTCATCTCTTACAAGGAATATAAAAAAATTATAATTAAAATCCTTCAAAGATATTCAACTTTACTTCAAAAATTAATCATAAATTTTAATGTTTTCATGGTTATTATTTTATTTTATTAACTTTCTTATTTAATTATTAAATATATGCTTGAAAATCATTAAATTTTCCTCACATATATAGATATATTAGTCAATTTTGCTAGTTTTATAAATTTAATATCTATATTTAGGCTTTAATTAATTATTAAATTAATTATAACGTCATCACGGTTCGACCCCGGTTCGACCTCGGTTGGACCTCAAAAACCTTGAACCTCTCTCTTTTACGGTTCAATGAACGGTCCGGGTCTGAAAACCATGAATTGGACTACTAGCCAGGCTATTCCTATATTTAGTAACGAGGATGGCATAAGAATCGCGAGATGCCATGCCAGTCAAAGTTGAACCTCAACCAACCGTGACATAGGGAAATCAAGATGAGGGTCTTTAGGGTTTTGTAGAAATCGAGATCCATGCTTTAGAGTGAAAGTTTTAATTCTCAAAAACTTCAGAAACTTGGATGATGGATTATCACATGCCCTTAAAAATCTCTTCGTTTCTTAGGAGTGACACAATTAATCACAAACAATAGCTATTATAAAGATAAAGAACTTGGGAGCTACTTTTGATGAGAGGGTTAGGGAGGAAGAAGAGTTGACAATAGCCTTTACTCATTCAACCGTTCGCGTGAATCCCATACAGCTCAAATTTATTGGCCAAGATGAATTTTGTCATGCAATCACGACGAAATGGTAGAAGAGGAAAAAGTGTTCAAATGATTCCTCCCTATCCTAAAATTCTCTTGGAGAGAGTAAATTGAGTGAAGGAAAAGCAAATAATTTAATAATTTAATTAGAGACAAAAGGAATGATAAGAAAAGAAATTGAAGTTTATAATAAGTAATATGTACTTTTTTTTGGTAATGGAAGGAAGGTGAAAAAAAAAGAAAAAGAAAGAAGAATAAAAAAGAGAGAGAGAGAGAGAGAGAGAGAGAGAGAGAGAGAGAGAGAGGGAGAGAGAAAAAAAAGGTTACACCCATTGAGGTTGTATGATAATTAATCTACAACATATTTTGAATGTTTTACATGATCACTTTCTTTGATCTCCTTTCCATCAAAGTGGCTTAAATTTAGACGAGGGGTTCATCTCTCTCTCTCCACTTGTCTACTTATTAATTATCCAAATATAAAATGAACAAAATTTTTAATTCACTCTTCTTTAGGATTCTTTTAATAGTAACTAGTCGCTAACCCGTGCGATGCACGGGATAGTTCAATAAAAAATAAAGAGTTATGGTGATGTTTTCATACAATGCTATGGTGATGTTTTCATACAATGCTCAACTGCAATTAAATCTACTATTCACTACCAATATAATCTATGTTATCTTGCACATTTGTTTGCATAACAAACAGGTCATTTTCACTTTTATAATAAAACAATCTATGGTAGAGGAAAGAGAGAAAACTATCCCATTGAAGGATGCATTGATGAATGTCAACTTTCCCAACCTTTTTAGTGTAGATTGATGTTCTCTTTCCTCTTCTTTTGCACTGCACTACATTTGGGTAGTGTTCAGCCCAAAGGATTGTGCAGAACTTCTGTTTTGGTTGTAAACCTATGCACATATCATAAAGAGTAAATCCTACTTTGGATAAATATATTATACAATTATTCAAATGGTTAAATTAAAAAGGAAATAAAGAAGAAAAGTTGCACCAGCCACAAACTCGATTAGATTTCTTTTCAATAAAATGTTGTTTTAAAGTGTTATAAAAAAAACCAAATTGAGAAAGGGGAAGGAATACTTGCACTTGAAAATAGAAAAATAGAAAATCTACAAATTCAGTGCTTGATAATAGATCTACAAATTGCATTCTCATATCCTCCATCTTCTGCAAGTTAATTGGATATAATTAAAAAAAATTTCCTAACAGAACGCACTTTCCTTTCCATTACGCTTGGCATATTTTCATCCTAATAAAGTTTAAGAGGATCAATACTTGAACGAATGCCATCACATTGACTGTTGGACTGTTTGGATTCTGATAAATGACATGTTAGTGATCTAGGAGAGAAGAACGGTGACTGATTCGCTGAAAAGAATACCGAAGATGATAATGACAGATTCCAACCCAAACCTGGAGCTATCTTCTCCGAGTTCCATATTTACAAACTTTTCTGCCATCCAAAGATATCAATCCTGTGCATGCGCTCCAGTTATGAGGAGCCTCTCTGAAATAAAAAAAAAGTATGGCTTTAGTAAATCAGGGATCCTCTAGAAAGTACTAAAAAATGCAAGTAAAGTGGAATACTCTTTCCATGATTATTATTTTAAATGGCTTCAAAACTGACATTGACATCCTAGCAAGTAATTGCATGACAACAATGGAAGAAAACAGCGTTTTGATATCTCTCAACATGGAAAAAGTGAAAACACTAAATGAAAGTGGACATTATTAGAAATTGTCTATTACTCTAGTTTCAAATAGTAGCATAACAGTCATAAATCATTGCAAAACTTCAATTTAACAGCAAAAATTCCAAAACATGTATGTATCAGTGCTTCCAAATCTACTATCTAAGCCCATATCCTACCGATCAAATTACTTGGACATTCAAGTGCAGATAAATATTATGTAATGGATTTTAAAATCTCCAATATATTACCGAGGGCCATATCTTCAGTGTTATGACATGCAATCATGCATCAATAACCCCTTCAATGTTGTTAATCCTTTATTCTTTATTTTTATCAATACGTGACCCTCTTAGTCCTTTCCCTGGTCTAAGCACCCTCAAATTTGACAATAGTACTCATTAATAGTGAAGTGATCAGTTCTTACAATTAAATTAATTGTGAAAGCTGGTTCCTGCAAAGCAAATCCCCCCACTTTTCAAAGGCAAAAAAGCAATGAAAAATAACCCACTATTTGCCTATTAGATTCAATAATCAATATATCAGCTTGGATCACAGTGAAGTCTCACAAAATATGCTTCAAAAATAGATATGGAAGAAGAAAAAACACAGCTCTACCTTTTCACTTTGTTATTGCTGGAATTTGTAGCCAGCCTCTAAACTCTATAGGTTCAGTCCTCTGCTGTGCATGGCAAAAAGCACAATATCCACACCAAAAAAAAAAAAAAAAAAAGCTTTATGTGAGGATTATGCTTAATTATGTTGTGAAAAGTTGAACATATGAAAAGCAATGAATTTAATTTTATGTATTGAACACTATTATGCTACTAAAATCTCATACTGAACTAAGAATATCTACAAAATCTATATAACATTATAGCTATATTGGTTAGGTTCAAACACCCTCTTCTTGACACAACTTTTTACTCAAACTTGTTTTCATGGCTCATATTTAAACAATAGCAGCAGAAAATTTTCTATTAATAGTAAAATTTGCGTATACACAAATTACAGTTTCATGTAAAGTGTGCATACACATGCTCTATACCTCTACGGAAGGAAACATCACAAACCCTTTACATATGTGGGTTAGATTTAAAACAAACTACATAAAACAAACATGAATTCTAATATCAAACTCCAAATAAACTATATAACATGCAACAAAGAAACCCAAAAAAGAAAAAAAGAAAAGAAAAGAAACTATAGTAGCTAAATATACAAATAAAATAGTAACTAAAAGACATTGACACGCAGAAATTAATATCTAAAACTAAAGAAGCATACCTTGCTCAAAAACTTTTTTATTTCGATAAGATCAAACTTGGCTCAGAAAACCTTAAATTAAAATAACACAATTTAAATAGATTAGTAAACCCAAAGGCCAAATAAAGAAAATAGGTAAGAGGGAAAATCCTAAAATTATATTAAAAACATCACTAACCATTTTAAAAACTCCAAGCGACGAAAAATGGCAACCCCCAACTCAACATCTTTGCCAAAGAATGCGTACTATGACACATCACCAACAAACCTACAATTTAAAAAAAATAACCTCCTTATAAGAAAGACATTTAATGAAATTAATTATTCTCAATGAGAAAAATACACACACAGCCTTGCATGCTTATATACATATAGGGCAGGACAATAGCTAATCATAGCCTCACTCTCAAGCCATTTTTGAATTCAAACATGTTCCAATTTTCTCTAACAAAATTAAAAACATTTTGCTAAAATCCGCATCATAAAACACAAATAAGTCGTTCTATCCACTACAGTGACAATTTGTGAATGCAATATTATACAAAATATGAATGGTTTTGATTCATGGGCAACTAAACAGGCCTAAGAGATGTGCCTAATGAGGGAAACATGCAAAGAAGAATCCATTATCAGGCCTAATGTTATTTGCCTTAGTCAAATAATTCGATAGTCAATAGATTCATAATTTCTCTACAACTAAAAGTAAGGCTTATAGGTATTTATCATGACCAACTCTAGAACATGATAGAGACTAATTTTACAACAAAAGGCTTGCATTTCTTCTCAGCATCAAAACAGAGGTTATTGTTTCAAATTTGTTGTTAATTAATATAACACCATGGTATCATCCAAACTCACTCAAGCCCCTAACAGGTGGATTTCACACAATTTAGGAGAAGTGTTCAATTGGTGAATGGTTTATATGTAGGCTCTATAAAGTTAGAGGAAGCACTAAACATCATATACCTGTATTCATAAAAAGCAAGGACTTCACATAGCGTGAAAATACCAAAATTGTTTTTTTCAAGAGAAATACCTGTTAGGGAATGAGTCGTGGGCAACTCATTCCCTTCGTGGCCTAAACAAAACCTGAAAACTCCTGAATAACAATCAAAAATTAAGCTATAATCAAATTAAGTAATACAACTTTGACTAAAACAATCAAATCAGGGAGGAGTAAAATAAAAATCAAACAATGATTCATAAATATAAAACATAAATCGCCCAGATTATAAACTAACCAATCAAATCTTCACTAATTTTGACCCCTTTTTCAAGTAGAGAAACCCCCTGATAGGATTAAAATCAAAAGCACATTAAATTATCAAGTGGATTATAAAGTTAGCCAAAAAAAAAAAAACACAAAACCCCTTAGTAACAATCAGAAATTAAGTGAAAATTGAAATTAGTAAATATATCTTTGACTAAAAAAATCAAAACAGGATTAAAACCCAAATCAAGTAATAAGTCATAGATTAAAACCCAAATTGCCCAACAAAAACAACGAAATTTCCCATTTTTTAATCAAATGAAAGCAAACCCAGATTATAAATCAATCAGGATTACCCAAATTTTGATCGCATAAACACAATAAACCTAAAAACCCTAGAATATGAAACTAAGATCAAAAACCGAAAAACAAAAGGCAAATAATAGAAAGATTCAGAGAGAGAGAGAATAGAAACATTGTGGATTTGAAATATCTTTTCCCTTCGCAGCCTGTGTTTGCTCCACTACCTTCTCTTCTTGTCTAATAACCCAGATATCAAGCCAAATAAATAAAAATAAAAAACAAAATATAATAGAACAGAACATGAAACTGAAACTCATGAGAGCACAGAAACAAAACCCAGAAAATTAAACTTACTGACAACTGTGTGGAACCGAAAGATGGAGGGAGATCAGTCTAACAGTAGTGAAGAAGCCTCCTTCAAGTTTCTCTCTCCAACAGTCTCTGCATCTTATCAGCTTTCTATCTCTGTGATTCACGGTCACAAATGCTCTCTATTCTTTATATATCTCTCTCTAGTCGTTTTTTATTTAATATAGAGAAGCAGAGCATCGGGTTTTTAATATAGAGAAGCAGAGCATCAGTTTAGGGTTTAGAAAAGTTTTATTATTATTATTATTATTTAATATTGTGCTGACGTGGAAAATTGTAGGAGCTCCAAAAGCTTCGGTTTTATTTATTTAATATAGAGAAGCAGAGCATCGGGTTTTTAATATAGAGAAGCAGAGCATCAGTTTAGGGTTTAGAAAAGTTTTATTATTATTATTATTATTATTTAATATTGTGCTGACGTGGAAAATTGTAGGAGCTCCAAAAGCTTCGGTTTTATATAAATATATAGATAAAAACAGACTGTAATTAAACAAATTTCTTAAAAAAAAAAAAAAAAAAAATCTAGTATCACAAACTTAGTCAAAGTTTTTGCTACAACTCTTTCACGTGGCAAATTGTTAAGTTGTGAAAAAAAAATAGAGGGTTTATGTGAAAGTGATAGGTAGCCGGTCATAGTCTATTGTGCATGCATGAGATTTGTGGTTAAGTTTGTAGCAGGGATGGACCCAAGATTTCAAGCTAAGGGGAGCTGGAGATAAGTGAAAAAAGAAAATTTCAAATACATATCCATATCAAGGGAGTCGATTCCGTACCGTACCAGCCGGTATATATCTTATCGGCAAACAAACTGGTACATATAACCCTCCTGTTTCGTACCAGAAAAAATACCAGGCGTACCGGCTAATTTCGGGCAATACCGGCTGGTACAGAAAAAAGTTTTTTATTTTTATTTTTTTTTTATTTTAAAGTTTTGTAATTTTTGAATTTTTGTTAAGACAGAATGGTAACTTATTTGCATTAACTTATTAGTATTATTTGTTTTCTTAGTATGCAATGGTAACTTTTAAGCTTTCTATTTTTTATATTGTGTTTTTTTTTTTTAATTGATACTAAAGTCTAAAACCATGAATAATTAGTTCTAAATTGAGGAAATGTTTTATGGTAAACTTTTATATTTATTATAATACACACACACACACACACACACACACACACATATATATATATTTATTTATAAATATAAAAAATAGCGATAAACCCGAAACAGAACACCGATATTGACCGGTATCCAAAATATATCGTACCGCTGGCCAAACCGGTACAGCCACCGGTACGGTATTGACTCCCTTGATCCATATAGTATTAATGAACTATTAATCAAGACAAATACCCAAAAATCATTGTTTTGTAATATGTTAAGATACAATCATCTACCAACAAAAACAAAAGACATGAAACACTATTATTTCTAAATACAATCATTTATGAAAAGGGAATTCGACGCTCTTTTAAATTTTCAAAATCATCTATGATTGAATCCAAACTAAATGTTGAAGTTATATCCTTTTCAATGTATAATATCAAAGAGTCCGTCAAAAAATTTGTTTCAAAAGTTAGTTTTGACAACTTTCATAACTAAAAATGCTCGCTCTGTAATAGCAGTAGAAACTAGAAAAGTAAGCACAAGTCTCACCATTCTATAACAAGTTTGTAGTGTTCTGAGTTTCCAGTTCTCACTAACCATTGACACAACTTAGATAAACTGTTCAATTTTTTGAACTCTGGATCCTGAACTACATTATGCTCAAAATGATAAAGCTCATTCTCCAACACTTGTTTGTCATAATCTGTGAAATCTTGTGGATAGAAATTCTTTATCAACAAACAATGATCACTACTTTTGAAAGATTTTAATGCCTCTCGAGGTTCTAAAACTGAGTTAAGCCTAAGTAACTCCATTCTATTTTCACATTATCGCTTGTATAAAAAAAAAAAAAAAAGTAAATAAGAAAAAGAAAAGAAGAAGAGGAAGCATTATTTTGCATGATGTGTTATGATAAAAGGAAGCTTGTAGTTTCCAACAACTCCCCAATGTCTTTCTGATTCGGGCCATTGTCATAAAAACTAATCATGCAAGAGTCTTGCGTGATTAGTTTTTTTTTTTTTTTATAGATTTACATGGGCTCTTGAGTCTTGACTGGGCTGGCCGGCTGGGATAGGGGGGCCCAAGTCTCTTTTTTTTTTTTTGTTGAAAATTTTAGCTACTAATTTTTTTTTTTTGGGCTCGGGGCTGAGCCCCCTTAGGTCCCCACCTGGGTCCGTCCCTGGTTTGTAGTATTAGAACAACTCTTTCTTAATACTCTCACATTAACTACAAGTAAAGAAGGAAGGAGTTTACTCTAGAACCGGAAGTGTGTGCCATCATTAGTAGCTCTGAAGCTTTATCCCCTCCACTTCAAAAGTTTCTATAGGCCATCTATATTTTCCTGGTTTTACCATTGATGATTGTCAATGCTTGCCAACATACAAACATAAATTTTGTTTTCTTATAATATAGTGTCATAAAATTTGTATACGAAACTACATGTATAATTTGGTCTCTTCTTGTGCAATTGATGTGCCAAAACGCAGAAAATCTTTATAAACCTCTTCTTGTTATAACAATGCTGAAAAGACCCCTAAAGATGATGAAAACTAAGCAACACAGAACATATTATAACACCCGAAAAGGCAAGTTTCAAATCAATTCTATATGAGCAGCATTACACTAATCAATATTTAGGAGACAACAATATAAAGTAAGCACACAAATCTGCAAGATACTTTTGAGTCCTATATCTGGTAAAATAGGTTTTCCGAAGTAATTCTGCGCCTTAGAAGATCCTTTTTACTAGTCAACATTGGCGTACAAACATGAATTATAGAATGTATCTCCATTTCAGTTCAAATTTCAGACTGTCATATCTTGATATCACCAACAAAAAATACAATCCAAAACAGAGCAATAGTGGTTGCAATAATCCGGGCAACGACCCTCGTCATGGCCTTTTTGATTCATGCAAGCTGTGTCGCACTTATGGTAGCATGTCTGGTCTGTTCGCCATCTCAAGGCTTCTCCAACGTTAGAGGATGCCAGAAAAACGAGCATGGTAATGAAAAGCACTATGGAAACCTTGCTTGATACCATTTTTCTTGCTTTGTCTTTGTTTCCTGCGTTAGTGGGGTGGTGGGTGCTTTGTTATTTGCAAGAAAATTAAACACGAAGGGTTATTGAGTGGAGTTCATAGTTTTTATAAGGATTGCTTTCCTTATTAGTTAGGTTTTGAAAACTGAAGCGTGGTGTTTGTGGAGCACAGACAAGTGCGGGCAAGCCAATGGTGTGAAGCCTCAAAACCGACATAACAAAACAAACTGAAAATCATGACCTTGGAGGTTATGGATAATTACATGGTCCAATTTGTTAGTTTCTGAACTTGTAATCCAATTTGTCACATCTAAATAAATCAAAATCCTCTAGAATTCTTAACAAAATTTACCACGTCGATTTCTTTTAATCTTGACATTATTTTATAATAAAAGGTTTATACTATGTCAAGTCATCAATTCATTAACAAAATCCCTAAAACAATGGTTTCTAACCAAAAAAAAAAAAAAAAAAAAAATCATAAATGATAAATGTGACCTAAAAGTCGTTTACTTAAATCTGGTTTCTAGATTTCAAGAAAGGCAAAAACTAGTGATTGAGTCAGAAAAATTTCTTTGAGGGAATCTAGGCTGACCTTATATGTGTGTATTCATTATGAATGGAATCCAATTACTTTACATAAAAATAGAATAAATATCATAAAATTACAAGATAACTATATAGTTATCTTGTAATTCAAAAACTATTCCTATTAAAATATGATATATTGCTTTGTCAAAATGTCTACAATATATATTAATACTCTTATAGAAAATATTCTCTTTGTATAATAATTGAATGTTTATAATAATTAAAAAAAAAAAATACATATGTATATTCTTCAAACTTTGACTATTTTTTAAAATCATACCCCATGTGTGTTAACATACACACACACACACATATATATATATGTGTGTGTGTGTGTGGGAGGCGTCTCTCCCCAATGTGGGATTGAGCAAATTCCTGCGAGTGGGACATAGGTCGATCCTTACCCATCCCAAAGCGAACAATACCTGATTGGGGGTTGAGACGAAAGTCCTCCCACATGGCCCATGCCCCGATCCCCATTTACAAGTAACAAATTAAAAACAAATTCAAATTTAGCCACGTTACTCGCAAATTTGATCAAAAGTTTTAATTAATTGTAACTTTATTTACAAAAATAGATTATTAAGGGGATCATATTCAAGTTTATTTCAGTTGGACTTAGAATTAAAAAAAAAAAGATTTAGAATTAGGGATTTAAGATGTTTAAAATTATATTTTAGGGGGTCAAAACATAAAAAGAAATTATATATATAGGGTTGGGTTCAAGTTACACTTGGTGTAACTCTAAGTAATGTTACACTACCCAATAACTTATTATAAAATTCATATTTTGAAAATTCTACTGTTGGATTGCATATTCTATATGTTCTTAACATTCATGTCAATTTTTATGTCAAATGGATGTTATTTACCATTTGATCCATAACTCATCTTTTATGCATTATTGTAAACTACAAAAACTTGAATTTATACAATTGATTGATGACATGACTATTGATCTTTGATCACCTTGAAATTTTGCAAGTATGGAGAATATATAAAGATAATGTAATCCAATGGTCGATTTGTCAAAATTTGCATCCAATTAAAAAATATTAAGTGGTACCACCGCGCATCCTTGGTGCGGTGGTCATTCCATAAGTATAAATGTTTGTGGGGTGTGGGGGACAAAGGCCGGGGTTCAAGTCTCCAAGAGAGAGCTTCACACACATATACACTTAAATTAGGCTAGAGTAGAAATTTTATCTTGTATAAATATATATATATATATATATATATATATATATATATAATGGTGTAACATTGTTTAGAGTTACACCAATCAATTATTTTTAATTGGATGCGAATTTTGACAAATCGACCATTGGATTACATTATCTTCATATATTCTCCATACTTGCAAAATTTCAAGGTGATCAAAGATCAATAGTCATGTCATCTATCAATTGTATAAATTCAAGTTTTTGTAGTTTAAAATAATGCATAAAAGATGAGTTTGTGGATCGAATGATAAATAATATCCAATAAGTATGAAAATTGGCATGCATGCTTAGAATAAATAGAATATGTAATCCAACAGTGGAATTGTCAAAATATAATTTCATTAACAAGTTATTGGGTGGTGTAATATTACTTAGACTTTTCATTAACACCGTAAATTTCTAAGAAATCTAACGGTTAAAAAAAATTATTAAATGCTATTGTTTTCCACCTTATCACCTAATTAATACTAGCATTCTCTCTCTCTCTCTCCTTATTTATTGCTTTCCACTAGATATATATAATATTTTCTTCAACACAATCTAACAAAAAAAATTGCAAAAATAATCTCTTTTTCATTGATTTCACAAAACTACCCAAAACAAGAGTCAAATAACTTTCAATTTGCTCCTTAAAATAAATAAATAAAGGAAATTAAAAATACTTCAAATCTGAGCCTATCATACACTAAACAATCAAACCTCCCATTTCGTCAACAAGCAATTGAAAGGTAGACCTTCTACCTTCACTAGCCGCTTCAATGCGGTCTAACCAAAAAAGAAAAATTGTTTATATTCATATATCACACTCGATGTAATTGAGTAGTTTTGTTTGAGATTTTAAATATGTAAATACAATTTGTTTATGTGTATCTGTTAAAACGTTGATATTGTAGAATGCAATTCAAATTTTTTTTGATATTTTGTTTAGTGTATAATAGTTTCAGATTAGTTTGGTAATTTTTTTTAAGGAACAGTTGAAAGTTATCTGACTCTTGTTTTTGGTAGCAATTGAAAGGATTTTTTTTTTTCCTTCAAAAAAAATTGAAAGGATTTTTTTGTTATTCACAGCAGAAGCTACAAATAGTTATCAAAAACATAATTGTTTGTGCTTCAATTACTTGAGCCCTGTTATGGACTCTACTGATCCTAATCATCATACTAGTTTCAATTCAAATACAAGAGATGAAGATAAGGACATATTCAGCAACCACACCAAATACAAGTCCTAAGTCTATAGAGGTCTATCCTTAATGATAAGATAATCAGATTGTATCTTAGGTGACGAGGTTGTTTGCATATCAACAAACATTTAAAAAAGATTTTAAAAAATCAAGTAAATAAAATTGGAACACAAGATACAAGGAACCTAAACTAAAAATAATTAGAAGTTATTTTTAAGAATTCCTGATCTTAAACATTTTGTTAAAAAGGATGAGGAAAGTGATAGAGGTTTATTTAGGTGAGTAAAAAACTGACTGAAGTAAGGAAAGATTAGAAAGATGAAGAGGGTAGAAACATTTGATGAATTGCAGAAGAAGAAAAAAAAAAAAAGATTATAGTGAAAGGCTTAATAAAGACTAAAGAGAGAGGAAAAAAAACACAATAAGTAATTAATAAGGAAAGAGATAATAAGAATGCTATTAATTTGGTAAATATTTAATGATATGGTGATGAATAATAATGTTTTCTTTTAACTGTTTGATATTTTAGAAATTTACGACTTAAAAAAAGTTTAACTTGAACCTATCTCATATATATATATATATATATATATATATATTTTGCTAGCTTCGGGGGTTCCATAGAATTCTCATATTTCCCCAATTCAGGGATAATCTCTAAGGCCTCCTGAACAACAGCCTTAGCACCAATCGTTTCTGTCGAGGGCTAACCTTTAACTTCATAAAGACCAGGGACAAAGACAACGCTCTTCCTAGAGGCAATTTGCAATGAGGAAAATACTTAAAAAGAGATCTCAAAGTTTAATAGTAGGCCGTGCAAATAAATGGTAGATGAGCCCAAAGTAGTTTTCGGCCCATTGCATGAATTATTAAGCCATAGCTCAAGGGTCTATTTAACAATATCAAAGATACATTGAACCATCGAGAAGAAAGATCTGGCAACCCATTTTAGTAGTTCAAAACGTTTGACAAAGATTATTTTTGCCAACTTATTTTACTATATAACTTATTTTTACTATTATTCACGGGTCTTGTTGCACTTTTTTGGTACTATTAATAAGTCACACTGTATTATTTCAGTTAACTTTTACCTTTATCTACAGTACTTTTAGCAAAAAGGTTTTAGTTTCAATAAAATAAACGGATCCCAAATGGACCCTAAGTGTGCGTTTGGGATGAGCTGAATTTTTTAGCTTATTTCCACTTTCAGCTTATTTTTGCTACTATTCATAGGTCTCACTGTACTTTTTGGTACTATTCATAGGTCTCACTGCACTATTCAGCTAATTTTTACCTTTATCTAACTCAATAAACTGTTCCCAAACGGACACTAAAACCTGTCAAAAGAAACATGTGTGTATTGGGGTGTCTCTCAAAAAGTAAGTGAGAGAGGCATAAGTGAATTTCCAAAGAATTTTTTTTTTTAATTACAATAAAGGAATAACCTAACTTAATTAAGCCTACTACAAATAAATTTTGAATTTTGATAGAATTAAATTTTGTCTGAATATTACATTTTTTATTTTTATTTTTTATAATTCAATCTACAATAATAGGAAACGGTGGATTTGAATGCCGAGCATCTTCGTTGTCGATTGAATTATAAGGCTTTTGGTGAGTGAACATTATACAGAGTAATTTTATATTTCTTCATTAAATTAAATTAAAGAATGTATTTTTAGTCATAAAATAACGGTTTATTTCTAAAATAGATTTTTTTTTTTGGGGTAAAATATCTCTAAAATATTTTATCTTAGAAGAAAACACCAAATCCACCTTGCTTTTGTGACGTGGCTTGAATTGGAGTCCGTTAAAGTTGGTAATGACCTTGTTTTTTTCCTCATTAGAAGTGTCATTGCCATAAAGGAATTAAAGTTTGGTCCAACGTTTAAATTGTAATTGTAATTTTATTTTTCCTTTTCCGTCTTCAAACCACAAAATGTAAATCCAGGTATGCATCTAGAAAGTAATAAGAGTAGGCAAATTTAGTGTTAATTAAAATTTCTCCAACAATGATTAGAAAATATATAAGGCATAATAAGTAGTTTAATTATGACGTACGTAAGAGTAGCGTCTGATAATTTTCATATATATGTTAAAGACACAGACACAGACACAGACACTCCCCGATATAGCTTCTTGTTGTTCTAGCCATCCTTAATAGCCGCCACAAAGACCTTGGCAGTATTTATCGCATCTGGAATAGCCATAGTTTGGCGGGCACCGCTTAGGATAGCAAGCCTTAAAGCATTGAAAATCATACACATAATAAGCTTCCCCAATCTCAACACCAAAAAGCAAACATCACAACCATGGCAATGACAATGAGGAGCAGAGCTACCACTTTGGTTGAACCCATTTGCGCTCTGCTTCTTTGTACTTTTTAGCCTTTAATTATAAATTGTGATGTGTGGGGTTTTGTTTTGTGGGAGTCTTTTCATTTTATAGCAATATATTTACGTTGGAAAACAAATGGGAGTTAAGAGGCCAACCTATTTTTGGGTTAAACCGTTTAGTTGATTTATGGTGTAGGTGTAAATGAGCGGATTGTCATGGAGTTAGTTAGTTATAAAGACACAATAATTAATAATATGTGTAAAGAGAATAACTTATGCGTACAATAAGTTTTGTGACAATTTTGTCATGTAGTAACAAATATGGTTGTATATAATTGTGCAAATATAATATGTAACACTCGTCAATAACGAGTATTGCTTGTTCATCAAAGTATATGGGGTTTAAGTTTTGTGAAAGAGGATCCAAAAATTCCTTTTAGATTGCTGTTTGGATTTTCCGGATTTAGATAGTCTGGACTATTGAATATATATTTGGGGACAACATAGATTGGTCCATGTATTACTTTTACAATAATGTACAATAACAATAACTAAACCTTAGTCTTAATTTTGGGGTCAGTTATGGGTAATCAAGATCATTAAGAGCATTCTATCAAAAATTTCTACTATTTATTTTCTAATACTAAATATAAGCTTAGCCAAGAGTCTTATTACTCAATTAGTTGACGCTAATTTGTGTTTTAAATAGAAATATCCAAGATTTAAATCTCCATTTTTTCTAACTATTGAATTATCAAAAGAAAAAAGAAAAGAAAAAAGAAGCTTAAGTTATTTCATTTTAGAACTGATTATAACGGTACCAATTTTAAGCTTTGAATAACAAAATTTAAATAAGGTGGTACATTTCTTTTCCTTTTTTTAAGAAGAAAATAAGGTGGTACTTGCTACACTTATATATTTATAATATTTAATCTAAATAATTAGTATGAGTTCTGGGATGCCTTTTTAATGCTGCTCGATCCCAAACCATCTAGGGGTTATTGAGAGGTCCTTTAACACATCTCAAACTAAGAGAAAATAAATGCTTGTATTTTACAACACTAGTTTCAGATTAATATGTTGAAGGACATTGACCCTTCTTCTAATCTTTTTCTTTTGAGCCAGTGTAGGGAAAAATCCGTAGTTGCAATTTTTTGTAAGTCGTAGTTCTCGAGCTAGGCCAAAAGTTCAATGTTTGAAGGAAGCTGCAAAATCTCATGCATAAACTGCATATATGTCTCCCAAGATATGTCACAGACCCAAGTAGCCTGTGTTGCTAATCACTGACAATGCTTGACGACCTTTTTCTAAACTAAAACTGGATATTCATTTGTGTTGTTATTGGAGAGATCCAGTTTAGCCCATGTTCTTCGCAGTGTAACCAACAAGAGGGTGACAGCTTGGCAGGATAGACCGCAGATTAAGCCAATCCACAAACCCTGTACAGAATAATTCATTGCAGGCAAATTTTAGATAACTAAAATTCTTTCTAAGCACGAGGGCTTTTCAAATTAATAAAGGAAATATGGAAATCTTATGTCTATGCGTATACTGATTTTTAGGCATGTTTGTGAACAGACTACTATAAATATATTTCACCTTAGCCTGTAGTTTCAAAGTAAAACCAAGGAGTACTGCAATTGGTACTCCAATGCAGTAGAAAGTTGCCAAGTTAACATACACAACCAAGTGCTGCCAACCACATCCTCTGGCCACCCCTGCAGTATCTAAATCATTAGCACCAATAACTGTGGAATAATCTGCACATATAAAAGAAAAGTTGAGGATTATTACCTGATAAGACACCTTGAACAGAATCAGAAATTATTGAAATTGCAAGTAGAGGTGTCATTGAAGAAAATTCTTGTATGATTTCATTGCTGCTACTGAAGAATCCAGCCCAGATGTTATGACCAAAGCCAAGAGCCAAAACAACTGTGAGTGCTAGAAGGACAGAGAGCTTGATAGCAACTGCCATGGCACTCTTAGCTTGGTTTGGATTGCCTGCTCCCAACTCATTTGACACCCTCGTACTGTAATCATCAGTTCTATTTTTCTCAATATCTGTGACTAAATACAGAATGGAAGAACTAGAAGGTATAAATACAAACCACTAGAAGTTGTTCAACTAACTAACCTTGCAGCAGCACTGAGACCATATGTGATCATGTAGGCAACCGTTTCTGTGTTCACACTGAATATAGAATCCAAAAAAGGAAAAATTTGGAGTAAATCGTGAAGATTAGATCTTAAAATTTATAAAAACTAGGGGAAAAGATGTAAAACTTACCACATTGCAATCAGAGATGTAGTTGTTTCTGAGTTTTGCATTAGTCCTGCTAAGAAAACCAGAATCTCGAAAGCCCAGTACTCCAAACTGGCAAAAATTTTGACCATGTAAGACTAGTAAAATTTTTGAGGTCATATTTCATACCATACTCCTATGTCTCTTAATAGATCAGTATGTTATAATGACTCACTAGCTGAAACCCTTTGTATTGAGAATTTTTTCGACAAATTGCCATCTTTAATTAGGACTGGGTTTCCTTAATTCATTTCAGACCAGGTTCAAATTTTTTTCTGGTCATGGTACACCAATAATAGATAGAAGATTTTATAAAATTCTGCAACACTTAGTTGAACATGTCCGAGTGATTGTGTTTCTATCTTTACAAAGGGTTTCTATTATATTCTAAATGTTGTTCACATATTTTTGTAAGTCTATGTTAATGTTAATTCTATACAATTAGCAAGAGCTGAAGAGCATAGTAATGAGATGAAATAAATGAAGTTTCACTTACCATACCATTGCTGCAGAGGGCAGGGCTAGTTTTAAATTGGTAAAAATGTAATGGAATGAATCCAATGAAAATCCTACCCATGTGTGGTTAAATTTTTTTGTGCAGACCACATACATGGCCAATATAATGACTGACAGCCAAAATGAAATTGAGGTTGCTAAAGAAGCTCCTGTGAAACCAAGACCTGTCCAATGCACTAAAGCATATGCAATGCCTATATGAATAATCAATGGTATCAATGAGAATACAACAATGGGCATAACCACAGATTGTGTCTGAAGAAATCTCAAGATGTTCTGCAGAAAGCCATATGCAAATAGTCCAGGAATGAGAAATCTCATATAGAGAGAGGCAGTCTTTGCGATGCTAGTATCTTGATGAAGTAAGGTCAGTATTGGCTCTGTATAGAGCCAGATGATGGATATAATGATAGAGAATAGGAAGGATATGATACAAGAGGCTTGAAGATGGATCCCCAACATTCTATATAATTTTGCACCAAACCCTTGCCCACATAGTGTCTCAAGTGCTCCACTTAAACCAACCTAAAGATAAGATTCAAGAATGAAGCATCATAGTAAGGTTAAATAAGAATACATACTTACAAAGACAATGAATTGACTATGCAATCTAATCAGTGTATAACTCATCTTGGACGCAATTGAGTCACAATCTATAAGCTATATATCAGGTATAGCAACAAATTTACTGTGAAAGTAGGGCTGCCCCTTCACAATTGCTTTTAATGACATACAATTAAACACTGAAAGAGTAAATTAAAACTCTAATTACTTCTTTTCTTCTACTTACAGTAGGTGGGGGTGGGAGGATTTAAAACCAAATTCTCTCTATTAAACAGACCTGGCAATGTCACCGAGTTACAAGACTATTGGCCTATCATGACTAGGAGTTCTTTACGTATTCATTTATTTAGTCAAGCATTCCTGTGCTACAGGACAATTACACCAAAGTAGATGCGTATTCAAGGAGTGCTATCACATGACTAGAAAACTTGGTCGACAGCTTGAAACAGACCAAACTCGTGGACTTTTCTATATGCTGATATAATCATCTTTGTACTTTTGCTTTTGGACTAATTACATGGAATCTTGATTCGAGCCTTTACTATCACCATCATCATCTTTGTCGGATTTTTGTCACATGTGGAGGGAATTACACAAAGATGAATAATTTTTTTTTTGTCAGAAACAAAATTGCAATTTAAAAATAGGAAACCCTCTGTTAAAGTTCTGTTTTCCCAATCCTTTTTTTTCTTTCTGAAGAACAATAACAATATCAATGATCATATAAAATACCAAATCGTATTTTAGATTACTTGTACCTTGATATCCTTTGTACTCCTTACTAGATAGCATAACCGTTTTTCCCTCCCAGCAATGATTATGTTGCAGTGCTTATCCACAGACTAACTTGATTTTCATTCATATAAAAAAACAGTTTGGCAAAAAAAAAAATTGTGGCCGTGCTTATCCATATCTACCTATGATCTGTGATCAACTGAGCAACAATAGGATTCATTTCAATTTTCACTCATAAACCAAAGAAATATTTTCTAATTAACACCCCCACCCCCAAAAAAAGTACTAAAAGAAAGTTTAACAACTGAACCATATATATACTAATATTTACTTGCTACCTTTTTTTTAATCCTATGTTCTTTAAAGACTAAAGGGTAACATAGGAGAAAAAGAAGGTTTAGATATTCATCACATAACTACAATAACAGATAAGAGTTACCATGAAAGCAAAGCCGGTGACAGTTGCCCAAGAGTTTGCAAGAGTGGCTCCAGCAAGCTCAAGCTCACCAAGGTGGCCGGCAAACATGACAGACACCAAGGTGATCAAGTAATAGAAAACGTTTGTAAGAATCATTGGTAGGGAAAACAAGACTTGTTTCTTGGCCTCTTCCACGTCCAACACTTTCTGCCACCACCTTTTCTTAGTTTCTTCTTCACCATGACCAGCCTCTATCAAAGGTGTTTTACTTTCTAAATTTGTGTTCGCTAACATATCCATTTTCTTCGTGCTATTCTTCTTCTTCTAACACCAGTCAGAATATAATGGTGATAATCAAGTGGAACTATGGAATATTATAGACTGATAGACACATCAATTTGACAGCTATGCAAGATATTTTGGCATGTTGTCCTTTATCAATATATTTATATACTAGTTGCTAACTCGTGCGATGCACGAAAAATTTATTGAGTATGATATTGTAGAGAGGGAAAATTCCCGACCTATCACAAGCTGACACGTCACACTACCAAGTCCACAAAATACAGCTAATTACAAAGCGTCACATACTGCTGCTAGGTTTTACTATCACTATTCAGAAGCCAACAGAAATTTGCCAAGTGTCATGCAAGAACCAATCATGCATCAGCACGTGTAAGCGATGACATAAGCAGCCTCGCACGTGTAAGCGATGACATAAGCAACCTCGCACGTGTAAGCGATGACATAATCAGCCTCGCACGTGTAAGCGATGACATAAGCGGACCAATCAGATTGTGACAGGTGTCACCAATCAGACTCCGCCACGTGTCGCTCATCCACCCCAAAACTCCTATAAATAGAAGCCTTCCTGAGACATTTAGGAGGACACCAAGCCATCTGAAGCACAAGCAGCATCAGAGAGGATTCAGAAGTACTGAAGCTCTGCTGGAATCAAGCCCTGAAGCCTCCAGGAACTTCAAGAACTTCAAACTCAAAATCGAAGAACATTCGAAGCAGAATCGTCCAAACTATTTGCCTAGATCCTAAAGTTTGCTGGAATCAAGCTCAAAAACCTCCAGAAACATCAACAAATCACAAATCAACGAAGCTCTACGGATTCAAGCCTCTAAAGCACCGAAGAACTTCCACCACGAACCTTCAAAGACGAAGAACGCACCAAAAACACGAAGAACATACGAAGAACGTGAAGAACAAAGGATTTCTAACAAGCTCATAGCCAGAAATTCATTGTAATTCCGTTTCAACAATCTTCGATCCATCCCTCAACCAAATTGAAGGATACTTTGTGTTCAAGTCAAAATCACATTACCATAAATCCAATCAACAAATCTTTCAAGGAGATTGAATTAGAAGATCACTCTTTTATAATCACAGAGAATTGTACCACACAATATTTAATACAAATTCACATTTGTGAAACTATTTTACTTGTTTGATTTATTTCGAACCGAGAAATTTAGTCGTCCACATATTCTGGCACGCCCGGTGGGACATCTCTGCCTCTCATCTCATTCTCCTCCAAAGAAAGAAATCATCATCATCTTGCTATGAACTTCAATGGCCTTTAGCAAGAATATTCAAGCTTCAACAATAGCTACTTCAACTAAACTTGGTACGGCTACCACCAACAACTACATTGGTGTAATCAATTGTAGCCAACCCAAAGCAAACAATCAACTTCAATCTCAATTAACCAAGGAAGCCAAGGTCCAGACAATCATCTCCTTAGACCCTCTTACAAGAAACAAGGTCATCAACAAGGACATCTCCACTTTGGAACACCTCAAGTATGGGGGCAAATCCCTTTCTTCCTTCACAAGAAGTTGGTCGCACGATTTCTCTCCCATCAAAGGGAACCCAAAAGATGAGATTTCACGTGCCCACTTCAAATCACTTTCTTCTCCATCATCTTGGGAAGTTGTGTCAGTCATGATGACTAACACCTCTACCATGGAAGAAAAGATGGCTGAAATGGAACAAAGGATCATCCTTTTCACAAAAGCACTTGAAGATAAGGACCTCCAAATTGCAACTTTAATGAATAAACTTGAAATACAAGATCTTGGTGAATCAAGCCATGATCTTAAGTTCTCATTTGGCTTCACTTCTACAAAAGGTGACAAAGGGAAAGAAAATCAAGACACTCCTCAACGGGAACAATCTACTTTGGTTGCTTCGTTGTCAGTCCAACAATTACAAGACATGATAACAAATACCATCCGAGCACAATATGGAGGTTCTTCTACAAGTTCTCTCACATATTCAAAACCCTACACAAAGCGCATCAATAACATGAGCATGCCAAATGGGTATCAACCCCCCAAGTTCTTACAATTTGATGGCAAAGGAAACCCTAAGCAACACATTGCTCATTTTGTAGAAACTTGTGAGAACGCAGGGACTCAAGGAGGCCTCCTTGTAAAGCAATTTGTCCGTTCACTCAAAGGGAATGCTTTTGACTGGTATACAGACTTAGAACCCGAGTCAATCGACAATTGGCAACAACTTGAAAGAGAGTTTCTTGACCGATTCTATAGCACGCGTTGTATGGTGAGCATGATGGAGCTTACTAATACCAAGCAATGGGAAAATGAGCCGGTGGTCGATTATATCAATCGATGGCATTCTTTGAGTTTGGATTGCAAGAATAGACTTTCTGAAATATCTGCTGTAGAAATGTGCATCCAAGGCATGCATTGGGGACTTCTTTACATCCTTCAAGGGATAAAGCCCCGAACATTTGAAGAGTTTTGCAACGGTTGTCAATATGCTTTTAAGGTCCCTTTGGTTGGCAAGACATTGCTTAAAGGTAGTCAACTGCTCAATAGGATGATCAAAGATTGTTGTAGTTGAAGATGAAAACTGTAAGGAGTTGACGTTGCTTAGCTTTCCTTGAAATGATGATAAACATAAGTCGATTCTTGGTTGTGGAGAAAAATAAAATCTTCAACCTCTCTTGCAAGAAATGAAGTATGGACATTCTCCCACGTTTCTGAAGTATGCTTTGCATCACTTATCTCCTGGGGGCATCTTCTTGTACCTTGCAAGTCTAAGCTACATCGTCTCTCTTCTAAGTTGTTTCACTTCATAGCTCTAGAATTTGAACCACATCATCTCCCTTCTGAGTGGTGTCGTTTTACATCATGTCTCTAAAATCTGGACGACGTCAACTTCCTCCAGAATGAGGATAGATTATATATCTGAAGTCGGTGTTGCATCATCTCTCCTCTATGGACATGTTCGTGCAATGTCAAAATTCTTGGTGGCATGTTTCGACATCTTTAAAGTCTTAGCAGCATGCTCTGGCATCTTCAAAGTATTAACTTCATTTTTTCCCGCATCTTTAAGGTTTTGTTGGCCTTTCCTTGCATCTTCAAAATCTTGATAGGGACTCCTTGCATCTTCAACGTCTTGTTAGCATCTTTGAGATCTTGATGTCTGGCTACAGTGCTATGCACCCTCGATGTCTGAGTTATGTTGCCTCTGAAAATTGATGCTGTTGTAGCTTTATTATAAAGGCAAATATGGGTGCAACTTCATAGCAAGTGCAAGTGCTAATGAGGAGTGTTGGCGTGGCTTCATGCTAAAGATGAGCGTTGGCATGGCTTCGATGCGAATAAAGTGTTGACGTGGCTGCATGGCGAAGATGAATGTTGGCGTCTCTGAAATTTTGATGTTTGGCTACAGTGCTATGCACCCTCGATGTCTGAGTTATGTTGCCTCTGAAAATTGATGCTGTTGTAGCTTTATTATAAAGGCAAATATGGGTGCAACTTCATAGCAAGTGCAAGTGCTAATGAGGAGTGTTGGCGTGGCTTCATGCTAAAGATGAGCGTTGGCATGGCTTCGATGCGAATAAAGTGTTGACGTGGCTGCATGGCGAAGATGAATGTTGGCGTCTCTGAAATTTTGATGTTTGGCTACAGTGCTATGCACCCTCGATGTCTGAGTTATGTTGCCTCTGAAAATTGATGTTGTTGTAGCTTTATTATAAAGGTAAATATGGGTGCAACTTCATAGCAAGTGCAAGTGCTAATGAGGAGTGTTGGCGTGGCTTCATGCTAAAGATGAGCGTTGGCACGGCTTCGATGTGAATAAAGTGTTGACGTGGTTGCATGGCGAAGATGAATGTTGGCGTCTCTGAAATTTTGATGTCTGGCTACAGTGCTATGCACCCTCGATGTCTGAGTTATGTTGCCTCTGAAAATTGATGCCGTTGTAGCTTTATTATAAAGGTAGATATTGGTGCAACTTCAATGCAAGTGCAAGTGCTAATGAGGAGTGTTGGCATGGCTTTATGATAAAGATGAACGTTGGCACGACTTCGATGCGAATAAAGTGTTGACGTGGCTTCATGCTAAAGATGAGCGTTGGCACGGCTTTGATGCGAATAGAGTGTTGACGTGGCTTCACGGCAAAGATGAGTGTTGGCACGGCTTCGGTATGAATAAAGTGTTGACATTGCTTCGTGGCAAAGACAAATGCTGGCACAGCTTCATGGTAAAGACTCTTGATGTGGCTACGTTGCAAAGACTCTTGAGATGGTTGCGTTGAAAAGACAAGTGTTGGTGCAGTTTAATTGTCAAGGAAAGCATGCTGCATGACAAAAACAAGCAACAACAAAGAACTTGTCAGAAGAAAATCTCATGGCACGTCTCAACCAAAAAAAAAAAAAAAAAAAGCTTCAATTTTAATCTCTAGCCTGTCAAAAAAAAAAAAAAAAAAAATGGTTAGTACAAACCAAGCATGTGAAAAAAAAAAAGAGATAAAAAAAGAAAAAAAAAGAAAAAGAAAAAAGAAACATAATTTCTCTACGTATCATGCTGCCCACTGGAAACTCCTTGTACAGATTAATGCATGCCTTGAGTGGCTTTATATAGGGATCTTAAGAAGCTAACAGACAAAAAAGAAAGAGGAAAAATGCTGCCACCAATGTTTAAGGTACTTTGCAACTCAAATGCACTCAAGGTCAGAAAAGGCTGCACTGAATTTTGAAAATAAAAGATGGCATTCAATGCAGAGACGCTCAGTAATTACCTGGAACCATTCCCCGCCTGGGTTGTCAAACAATGTCAGAATGGCCACCGCCAAAGTAGACCAAAATGGCAACAATTCCAGCAATGCCAGCCGTCTCCTCTTCCAAATTTCTAAAACTTCTGACAAGAATTCACAAAAATCAACCCACAGAAATCTTCTACGACCTTCGATATGCCTAACCTGAAAAATCTATGTCCAGATGCCCGGCCATGCGCTGCCACGCACCGCCAAAAACTTCAGAGGATCGCGGCTTAGTCGTTCAATTCTGCGCAAATAGGCTCACAATTTTAGAACACGGACAATACCAGTAGACCCATCGGTCCACGATCTACACAACCTAAAAATTTCAAGACCAAAAACGCCTGTATGCGCCACCACGCGCCGTCACAATTTCTCAATGAATCGCGGCCTAGTCCTTCAAATCTGTGCAAACCTGCTCATAATTTCACAAAACTGACCCTACAGGAGTCATCTACGGCCTTAGATCGACAAAGTCCAAGAAAATTCGAGACCAAAAAAGATCCCACGCGCCGCCATGTGCCTCCGGAAACTCCGGAGTTCACAGCGTCAGTTTCACGCGCCGCCCCACCAAATCACGCGCTTACAGGCGCTGGCTGGTGCACACGCGCCTCTATGACGTTAGGGATGACGTCATCATCCAGTACCCCGGTTTGACCCGTTGTTCAGGCCGACCCGGTTTGACCTGGACCGACCCGGATCCGAACCGCCTGCAAAAAAAAAAAAAAAAAGAAAAAAAGAAAAAGAAAAGAGAAAGAGAAAATGCTTTGACCAAGTTGACCTTTGAGTTTGACCAAAAAGTCAAATTTTCCAAAAAGGGCCTGTCCCACTCAGTTTTTCGCGTACATTCCAATTTTGGAATCCATTTCTTTGTCCGAGACACGGAAATTGTGCAAACTGTCTAATTTCCAGAAAGTTGACTTTTGCACAAATTCGGACCAAAAGTCAAAATTTTCAAGAAGGACTTGTCTTGCCTAATTTTTCACGTAGATTTCAATTTTGGTGTCTATTTCTTCATTTGAGAATCCAAAATTGCTCAAATAGTGTGATTCTACCGCTGTTGGCTTTAATGTGAACTTTGACCAAGAATTAAAACGTCCAAGCAAAGCTTGTCCTATTCAGATTTTCACATAGATTCTGATTTTGAAATCCGCTTATTTGTTTTGGACTTGGAAACCACCTATGTGACCCACTTCTCCGAAGTACTAGCAATGTCCAAAACTTAAGCTCCCAAGATCAAAACTTGAGATTCATCCATTTAGTTTGGATCCCCTCAAGGTTATTCTCCAGACTCCATCAAGGCTTCCCTTTTAAAGTACAGATGAACTCTCACAAGTGTGTCTTGAACTTGAAATTACATCGGGTCACCCGTCCAACCTACTATCCCTCTTTCGGTGCCAAACATTCCCACCTACCATTCGGCACCTACCAGTCGGGAATCTACCATTCTCACCAAAAATTCTCAACCGTCATTCTCAACTACCTATCTACCATTCTTCGTCTCTCCACTATAAATAGAAGGGCCGGATTCATCAAGAACTCATAAAAAAAAAATACACTGAGTCATGAAATGAAGATTTGCTTCTTTCAAATTTTCAAGTCCTCATTCTCACAGCCATTTCTCACTATAGCTTCATCATCCTCAATACCTAGCAACCAATATTGCTTCATAATCCGTCTGAAATCAACCCTCTCATGGTTCGGTAGAAACCCTCTTCACAACATCATTGTAGTTTTGAGATCCAAACAAATTTTGTTTCTCCCCTTAACGACCACAGTTGTCCATAAAATTATTCATAACAAGGTCTGCACTGTGGTTCCATGCCTCCTTGGGGTTGGTTGGCCAGGAAATCCAAGTCCAACTGAATCTCCCGTACCCTAGCTCAAGGAGCTTCCTAATTGCTTTGAGAACTCCATAGTCCTTCTCAAGTTGTTTAGTCTTACAGCAAAGGTAGAGGTTCGGACCAAACATCTTTCATTTTGTTGTGCTTTCCCAACAAGTGTCAATAGGTGAAGATGGTAAAAAGTGTTGGGGTGTCCTACAAGTTGTCTTTCATCCAACACTTGAAACAACCTTCAAGGCACCAGCTCATCAGAGTCCAGCCTTTGGAGCTGGTAAATGGTTACTAAAGCCTTATTCCATGTCCCCACCACTATGGGACTCAAAGGTCATCGTTGCTGGTACCTCAAAACACACTTTCTGGAATTACTCCAACTTAAATCTAGCTTGAAGTATTTCAGAAGGTACTCTTCTGAAATTACTTCAACTTAATGTCCGTCAGCATGGTCCCATCACACACGCACATTCAATGACTTATTGCCGGACCTCATACAACATGCAGTCAGTCCTATATCCAAAGTTGTACTTCCTAGAAACATCTACATCAGAGGGTCCCCAACGTACAGGGCCAGCACCATGGTGGCGTGTGTTTCACCCATTCACTTTGCTTCATCCCCGTCTTCTTCACCACCCTCATCAACATCCCCAGAATCCATAAGCTTCTGAAATTACCTCAACTTAACTTGAGTGAAACAATTACACATGTGCATTCAACCACTTTCCCACATGGCCTCGCCGTAATCTGAAGTATACTCTTCTGAGATGACTTCACCAGCGGTTCTTAAAAACACGAGGCTAGCCCCATGACTCTGCATGATGTACCCAGCCACCATCCTCTCATCTTCCCCATCTTCCACACCCTGTGATCGCCGCCAACGATCCAAAATACTCTTCTGGAATTACCTCAGCTTAACCTCTGCTGAAATGATTTGATATTGCAAGTACATCCAACTTCTTGCAAATAACTTTTAGCCTCACCAACCCACTCCGAGTACCATGGAACACTCTTCTGAAATTACTTCGACTTAACCTTTGCTGAGAAGGCTCGGTCATACAAGTACATTCAAATACAGGCAGACCCCTTTTCGGTCTCATCAAAGCCTTTCATATGGGTGGGTCTACTCTTCGGAAATTATTTCATCCTGCTGAAAGCTCCACCACCTTCAACTACTTCATTTGAAGAGACAAGTGTAAAAATCTGTTTTCGAAACTCATTCCCACACCACACTCTGAAACTGTGTGCGTGAACGAGTCTCGAGGGGGCATTTGTAGAGAGGGAAAATTCCCGACCTATTACAAGCTGACACGTCACACTACCAAGTCCACAAAATACAGCCAATTACAAAGCGCCACATACTGCTGCTAGGTTTTACTATCACTATTCAGAAGCCAACAGAAATTTGCCAAGTGTCATGCAAGAACCAATCATGCATCAGCACGTGTAAGTGATGACATAAGCAGCCTCGCATGTGTAAGCGATGACATAAGCAACCTCGCACGTGTAAGCGATGACATAATCAGCCTCGCACGTGTAAGCGATGACATAAGCGAACCAATCAGACTGTGACAGGTGTCACCAATCAGACTCCGCCACGTGTCGCTCATCCACCCCAAAACTCCTATAAATAGAAGCCTTCCTGAGACATTTAGGAGGACACCAAGCCATCTGAAGCACAAGCAGCATCAGAGAGGATTCAGAAGTACTGAAGCTCTGCTGGAATCAAGCCCTGAAGCCTCTAGGAACTTCAAGAACTTCAAACTCAAAATCGAAGAACATTCGAAGCAGAATCATCCAAACTATTTGCCTAGATCCTAAAGTTTGCTGGAATCAAGCTCAAAAGCCTCCAGAAACATCAACAAATCACAAATCAACGAAGCTCTACGGATTCAAGCCTCTAAAGCATCGAAGAACTTCCACCACGAACCTTCAAAGACGAAGAACGCACCAAGAACACGAAGAACATACGAAGAACGTGAAGAACAAAGGATTTCTAACAAGCTCATAGCCAGAGATTCATTGTAATTCTGTTTCAACAATCTTCGATCCATCCCTCAACCAAATTGAAGGATACTTTGTGTTCAAGTCAAAATCACATTACCATAAATCCAATCAACAAATCTTTCAAGGAGATTGAATCAGAGGACCACTCTTTTGTAATCACAGAGAATTGTACCACACAATATTTAATACAAATTCACATTTGTGAAACTATTTTACTTGTTTGATTTATTTCGAACCGAGAAATTTAGTCGTCCACAGATATATGATTTAGTCTTGGTTTATTTTACTGCAATTGCAGATATTGAATTTATATATAACACTATATAGCTAAAACATATATTAAACAGTTATATGTTATGAAATGAAGAAAAAAAATGTCTTGTATAGTTATTATTATTAGGTTAAATTGCAAATTACACCCCTAAAGATTGGGGGTATTTAGATTTTACAAACTAAAATTTCAAAATTTGGATTTTGCCCTTTTAAGTTTGGAGTGTTTGAATTTTACACCTTGACGTTTCAAAATTTGGATTTTACCCCCTAAAGTTTGGGGGTGTTGAGATTTTACACCTGAAAATTCTGAAACTTTAGGATTTAAAATCCAAACACCCTTAAACTTTAGAGAGTAAATTCCAAACACCCCTAAAATATAGGAGGGAAATCCAAATTCTGAAACATCAGGGTATAAAATTGAATATGTTCCCCAATATAGAGCTCTTGATCTTTTTTAATTAATTAATTTTTTTAAATTGATAAGTGCAGCTCTTGAATCTTGATAAAATAAAATCTAAAAATTAAGAATTTAATACATTAAAAAAGTTTTATATCCCTAAATTTATTGTTTAATGAGTGTCTACTATAGTAACTTGTTGCAATACTTGTGGATATAACCACAAACCCCTTAATCCTACACTATCATTTAATTTGAAAATTTGTTAAAATCGATAATTCAAAACCCATAACTCATAGATTCCCAATTTAAATAAATAAAAACAAACAATAAAAAAAACATCAAACATATGAAATTCTATACCCATTTAACAAAATCTACTTCGTATTGAATATTTTCTAATTATTTAACAAATAGACAATCTCTTCTATAATATCCAACAAAAATACCTTAAAATAACCCAACTTAAAATTTGGAATGATAAATCCTATTAGTGGATAGCAATAAAACAAAGATTATTCCTTTTGATTGACTATAACAGAGGCTAAATGACTATAGTAGATTTTTGTATATAGAGCTAAATTAAATGATTGGATTAATAAGAAATTTTCACCAAAAAGAGAAAGAGAGAGCGAAATAAAAAACATTTTATATAGACAATTCAAAGAAAGTTTTTAAGAACCTGAGACCAAGAACTTAATCTCCACATAATAACATAGCTTTCGTCTAATATGACAGGTAACAAAGTTGGGTTTACAGTTCTGTTATGTATTCTATAATTGATTAGTAATGCGAGTCAAACTTGAATTCAAGCTAATGAGACCTACAAAAATGGACATGGTACAATTTCCAAAATAGGAATAAAAAAATCAGGTATTTTGTCAACCAATTTTAGTGCATGAAACATAGAGTCTCGTTAATTATGTCCACACCAAAATAATAAATAAATTTTTTTAGGGCGGTGATTGGCAGAGAGAGACAAACAAATCAAAGCTTCAAAAAAACAAAATAGCCAAGCACAGTGAAATCAAGGTGACCTAATTTTTGCTCTAATTGCTTTAGACAAAGGTCGAGAAAAGTTATTGTTGAAGCAATTTGAAAGTCACTGACCTCTTCTATATAAAAGCGTAAAAAACACTTTTAACTCTAATAATATTCCACTTGAAATCCAACGTAATTTAATTCCAAGCAATGTCAACCCGTTGCAATTGCTTCCGGCCCCTTATTTCTCACGTTCATGCTCTCTGTCAATGTGGTGCTTGGGTGCAGAGTCGGGTTTTAAAAAAATTCAATTACTTTTTTTTTTAAATTGTGCTGACGTTGAAAATTGTGGGAGTTTTAAAGGTTTCGGTTATATATATATATATATAACCGAATTTGGTATCAGAGCCAAGTTTGGTCGATCGTAGTGTTGTAAGTTACAATTTTAATTTGAAGTAAAATCAAGTTGGCCGATTATACCGCCATACTTATCCATTATTTTCCGCATTATCATTAATTTGAACTATTTTCATGAATATATCTCCTGATAGTTTTATTTTGTTTTACATCTATTTTCTGATAACTCTTCCATTGCCATACATTGTCTACTACATCTACTATCTCTTCTTTCTTTTGATGGTAGGCTGAGCCTCCTTTCTTTACCTATCTGTTTATCATTTTGTGATTATTTGTTCATGTTGATCAGTTATATCCCAGTTATCTACTTCTTCTTGTTTTTGTGTTTATCCCTCCAGTTTGTTGTAGATGTGTACTGTTGAGATGCGTAAGACCAGATCTGTACCGTTGTCAACCCAGTAAGACCAGTATGTCCTAGGCTGAGTGTTTGTCCCGTACCAAACAATAAGTCTCGAGGGTAGGGCATGAGCGGAAAGGAGTTTCTCAGAGTATGGATGGTGGCGTTAAGAGGTTGAGTTGCACGAGATTAGGCAATTGTCTTGTTGTACCCCTGTTTCAGATCTAAAGGATAGATCCAGAAGTTTGAGGTTAAAGGTAATTAGGTTGTGATTGTTTAACTAGGCTTTTAATCCAGAAACCATGAATAGGTTGTTTAGAAGTAGCTCTTCTACCAGCATTAGATCACCTCTTCCCCCAGAGATCCCTCAAGAAGATGATGAAATTCTCAATTCTGAGTCTTATGAGTTATCAGATACAGATCTAAAACTAGGAGATTGGAACATCCCTAAGATCCCCACCAACCAGATCTATAAGTCATCTACATGGTCCTTGAAAAAGGCTTTCAAGACAGATTACCATGATAGAACCATAGAGCAAGTTTACAGCATCAACAAGGAGTATGAAACGTGCTACTTGTTACCCTCTTCCATCCTGAAAGCACACAGGAAAGAAGGACACAATTTTCTTCACATAGGTTTAGTCCAGGTCGGAGTTAAACCCTTGTTTAGAAAAGGTTTGAATTGTTATGTCCTAATGGCCCTCAGAGACACCCGTCATATTAGGTTTAATGACAGCTTCTTAGGAACCATTGAAACCAGTTTAGGTAGTGGACCAGTCCATTTCGACTGCTTCCCTAACTTCAACGTAGGACTTAACTGCCCACATGTCATGAAAACCCTCACTCTCAACATCAAGACCCATGGAACCCTCATGTTGCAAGGTGTCCAGCAAGTCGCTTTGATCTACAGAGTTTATTACAAGTGCATGAGGACGAACATGAATGTTCAAGCACTTGATAAGAGAAAGATGGGAGAAACCACTCTCATCCAAACCAAAGACCTTAGATCCAAGATTCAAGTTCCCAAGACCCTGAAATGGTCTGAAGTCACTTTTCCTGACAATTGGACTCTGGAAAATGAAAATCATCATTTGCAGATCCAACAACCATCTAGGAACCCAGATCTAGATTTTGTCCAGCAACTAGCCGACGGAACGGTTAGATTAAGCTTTGACCAATCTAGGTTTAGAACACCCTTGGATTCACCCCTAGGAACCCAGATCTAGGTTTAGAACACCCTTAGATTAAGCTTTGACCAATCTAGGTTTAGAACACCTCATTTGATGACTTGAGGTTTAGATCCCCAGTAGATCTACACCAACACATTAGGCAGTTTCCTCTCTCTCTTTTAGATAGACCTGCGTCCCAGTGTAGCTCATCCAGACCTCTAGCACCCTTTCCCAAGTCTAGAAGAGACTTAGGACTAGAGCTCCAAGGTGTCTAGACCAGATCTCAGGTTAGCACACCTTGCTACACAGCCAAACAGGACTCAGTTGTTGATCAAGAAGAAGACAACAACAATAAAAAGCCCCATCCCCAACAGGTACTGATATGATGAACCCATATCAGCAAGACCCACTGGATCTTTTTCAGCAAGAACCTGAAATAGATCGCCAGCTTATGGTATCAGGAAAGAGTTCACCCTTGATCTAGTTGCCTTAGGTGACGAGTTTGAGTCAGAAGAAAACAAACTTAAAAGAGAAGCCTATAGAGCTAACCATACCCTGGAACAAAAGAAAGAAGTTTTGAAAAGTTGGAAAACGTTCATGAAAGAGATATCCAGTAATGTCCCTTTCTTTGAATATTTTGAGAACCACTTTGAGTGGCATAAGAAGTTTTGTGTTCTCACCAAAACTAACTGGACCATAGAAGACAACAAAGGAAACAAGCATGTTGTTCGGTCTAGTCATCCACCCCAAGAAGCCATAACTTTTAACCACCGTGGAAGTGATTTAGTTACCTCTCCCTTCAAGACTCCTACTACCTAAGAAGAAAGAGTTGTCAAGAAGGTCATAGAGCAAAACAACTATACTAACTAGTGTTTAGGTGTTATAGGAAAACAGCTTGATAGGATAGAAGATAGGATAGATAACAAGGTCATCCTTCAACCAGGAAGCCCTAGTAAACCTGTCCAAACCCTAGAGAAACCTTTAGTCAAGCTCCCCACAACTAAGTAACCCAGTCTTAGATCTAAGGATAGAATAGCCTTAGAAATAGTCAACCAAAAGCTTGAAGAACTCGTGAAGAAGGAACCAGTCACCTCTCCACTAGTTACCACTTCAACCAGTATTGATCCCCGCCTAGAAAACCGTCTTATCACTTTAGACGTCCACACAACCTCTAGCAGTTCTAGCAGAACCTCCTTAGACAGTGAAAAGGAGATAGAACATCTAGAAAACCAGTTTAGAAACTTAGAGGTAAAAAGGCCTACCCATTCAAAGGTAACCCCTACTAGCTTAACCAAGAATTGGTATCCCAGACCTACTCCCCCTGACCTCTAGCTTGAGGAAAGGAATGTTAGCAGCCAATTCTCAGTCTCTTCAGGTAAACTCTATGAATGGAACATAGATGGTTTGTCTGAACAGGAAATCCTGAACAAACTACAGCATATGACCATGGTAGCCAACAACTACATCAGTGAAGGACATCCCCATACTGAGGTCATAGTACTCATATCCTTAGGATTCACAAGTAAACTTCTGCAATGGTGGAACAATTGCCTAACAGATGAGTCTAAGGAAGACATCAAGCATGCTGTCCAAAAAGATGAGGAAGGAATCCCCCTCTTTGACAACACCATAGGTAGAGGTATCCCAGACGGAGTCAATACCCTGATCTATATGATCATGAAACACTTCGTAGGAAAACCCAATAACATCACATTTAGGATTTACGACCAGTTGAGTAACCTTAGATGTAAAACCCTTGGCGACTTCAGGTGGTACGAAGATGTGTTTACTACCAGAGTCATGCACAGAAGTGATTGTAACTCTCCATTTTGGAAGGAGAAGTTCATCAATGGTTTACCAATCCTTTTTGGAGAAAAGGTCAAGGAAACCCTTTGTAATCCCTTAGGTGTCATAGATTATGATAACCTAACTTATGGAGATATCTCTAGCACCATTCGAAGTGAAGGGATGAAGATGTGCAGAGATTTGAAAATCCAGAGCAAAGCCAGCAAAGGAAAAGCCAAGTACGAAGTAGGAAACTTTTGTACACAGTATGGCTTACCCTCCATCCTTCCCAAAAGAATATTCAAATACAGAGGCAAGGAATCCTCTGAGCATTTTCACAGGAAGAAAACTGCAGCCAAGTATTATAGAAAACAGAAGTACAGCAAAGATGATTTCTATAAGAAAGGTAAATCCAAGTCCACAGGAAAACTCATACCCAAAGCATCTAGAAAATACTTCAACTGTGGAAAGAAAGGTCATTTCAGGAAAGAGTGTAAAGCTAAGGCCAAATCCCTTATCAACGCCCTTGTTAGTGACCAAACCAATAAAGATGAGATCTTTAAGCTCCTAGAACTTGACCACTCAGAAAGTGAGTCCTCTAGCAGTGAGATTCGTCAAATCGACCAGTCATCCTCTGAACCCTCTAGAGCCTCCTCTAGTTCCTTTAGTGGGTCGGATGAACCCATACCTTGCATGGATAGTTGTTGTAGGAACAAGACTATCAATGTCCTTTCTAAGCAAGAAAAGCTCCTCTTAGATCTCATAGAACAGATTGAAGACCCAGTTATCAAAACTCAGAAGCTTACTGAATTTAAGAGAACCTTAGTTAGGGAAACCAGTTAACCCGAACCTAAGTTTCAGGAACCCAAAGTTGATTTGGAGAAAATCTACAATAGGTTTACCAAATCTAAGAAGGAAGTCACAATCAACGACCTTCAAAGAGAAATCAAGGAAACCAAGTCTGAGGTTAAAACCCTTAAGCAAGAACTAACCATCCTTAGGGTTGATCACAATTTCCTTGATCAAAGAATCAAAAATCTGGAAAACACTTCTCATCAAGGCAATGAGGAAGGACCCTCATTTCAGAACCCTTCTAATGATGAAGTTGAACAAACAGTTAACCCCACTGCAGATATGGTTCAAGAAGAAGACCCTGTTCAATCCAAAGACAATTTCTTAGTAACCATCAGTAGGATTAACTTCCAAAAATGGCACTCCAAAGTCAGGATTGTCATCAGCAAAGATTTTGAATTTGAGGTCATAGCCTTAATGGATTCAGGTGCTGATCTCAACTGCATTCAAGAAGGAATCATTCCCTCTAAGTACTTCAGAAAGACCAAAGAAAGGTTAACTTCTGCAAGTGGAGGTAAAATGTAGATTGAATTCAAAATTCCAAAAGCTCATGTGTGTCAGGACAACACATGTTTCAAAACCACATTTGTCCTTGTAAAAAACATGACAGATAGAGTGATATTAGGAAATCCCTTTATGTGTCTGTTGTACCCTTTCACCACAGATAGTGAAGGAATCACTACCCATCCTTTTGGCCAACCAGTTAAGTTTAAGTTTCTTAGGAGCCCTGAACCCCGAGATATTAACAGTCTCCAGGAAGTTGCTGTCTCTAAGACCCTTAACCTTATTCAAGCAAAAACTCACCATCTTAATTATCTCCAGAATGATTTGAAATACAAGAAAATTGAGGAACAGCTAGCCTGTAAAACCATCCAAGAAGAGATCAGAAAGTTTGAGGAAAAACTTAGGCAGGAAGTCTGTTCTGATCTACCAATAGCCTTCAAGCATAGGAAAAGACACGAGGTTGCTCTCCCTTATGCCAAAGACTTCCAAGAAAAGGATATCCCAACCAAAGCTCGACCTATCCAAATGAATCAAAAACTTACGGATACTTGCAGAGCAAAGATTGAGGATCTCCTTAAAAAAGGAATCATCAGAAAATCTAGGTCCCCTTGGTCCTGTTTAGCCTTTTATGTCCAGAAAAATGCTGAGATAGAGAGAGGTGTTCCTAGATTAGTTATCAATTACAAGCCCCTTAACAAGGTCTTAGAATGGATAAGATATCCAATTCCAAACAAAAAAGACTAAGTTAACAGGCTTAGCAAAGCAGTGGTTTTCAGTAAATTTGACATAAAGAGTGGTTTCTGGCAGATACAAATCAGAGAGTTTGATAGATATAAAATGACCTTCACCACACCCTTTGGCCATTATGAATGGAATGTAATGCCCTTTGGTCTCAAAAATGCACCTTCTGAATTCCAAAATATCATGAATGAGATATTCAATCCATTCTCCAGCCATATCATTATGTACATTGATGATGTACTTATCTTTTCAGAATCCCTGAACCAACATTGGAAGCACCTAAGAACATTCCTCAATATTATCAAGTTCAACGGTCTTGTTGTTTTAGCTCCAAAAATCAAACTTTTCCAAACCAAAGTTCGATTCTTAGGCTTTGATATCCACCATGGTGTCATCAAACCCATAGACAGAGCTATCCAGTTTGCTGATAAGTTTCCAGATGAAATCTTAGATAAAACCCAGCTTCAAAGGTTTCTAGGATCTCTCAACTACATAGCAGATTTCTATCAGAATCTCAGACAGCAATGCAAGCGCCTTTTTGATAGACTTCGAGCTAATCCTCCCCCTTGGACTCCAAATCATACTGCCATTGTCCAAGAAATCAAAAAATATGTCAAGTCTCTCCCTTGCCTAGGAATTCCGTCAGAAAATTCTTTCAAAATTGTCCAAACTGATGCCTCTAATATTGGTTGTGGTGGCATTCTCCTTCAGCGTGCTAGTCCCACTTCCCCTGAACAGATTGTCTGTTTCCATTCAAGAATTTGGACTCCCACTCAGATTAATTATAGTACTATTAAGAAAGAAATCTTATCTATAGTACTATGCATTTCAAAATTTCAAAGTGATCTTTTGAATCAAAAATCTTTAATAAGGATTGATTGTAAATTTGCAAAGCATGTTTTAGAAAAAGATGTTCAAAACATTGCATCAAAACAGATTTTTGCACGATGGCAAGCCATCCTTTCAGTTTTTGACTTTGACATTGAATTCATAGAAGGAACTCAAAATAGTATCCCTGACTTCCTAACCCGTGAATTTTTGCAAAGTCCAAACCAAGATGTCTGGGAAAAGACTTGTACAACCCCAACCCCCAAAACTCCCTAAACAGCAAACCACCAATAGTACCAGTCAGGCAAAGAACCCTCCTGGTCATCAGTTAGTCCCCCTCTCTGCCTCTTCTCTAGCTAACAGATATGTAGTCTCCACCATTCCAAAACCAAATTACCAGAAACCACCCCATGGTTAACCCAGTTACAGTTCAGCTTTAGCAACCCCTCCTCCTAAAGCAATCACCCCATACACTGTTGAAGTACCTTTTGGCCCCCTAGTTCCCCAAAAGCCTTCTTCTTTCAGAAAAGGAAAGTCTTCTTATGTTAGGAAGCCTTTTGTCCAGCACATCTCTTATATTGAACCCCATCTAGTTCATATAATAGATCCTTTAGCTTTAGCCCAGGATATTTTGCCCCAAGGATGGCACTTTCTTCCTAAGCATCCAGAGAAAAATATCAGGTTCTATAAAAGCATCCTCCTCCAAGAAGAGTCTGCTCGAATAGAAAACATCATGAACAAAGGAGACCCTTCACAGGTTCTCTATCACAAGTTCATTATCACAGGTTTTGTCAGCTGTAGTGAATGGGGGCAGCATCCTTCCCTGCTCAAAACACTCACAAACATCAAGAGTCTCATAGGTTCAGAACTCCATTACAGTTACTATGACTACATGGATGCCTTTGAGAAAATCCTCTTTTACCAGAATCAGAACTTTGATCATTCATGGTTCATAATGTTTGACAAACAGTTCTCCAGCCAGATACCCTCATGGTTCCTCAAGTGGTGGGAAATGTTCGGTTCAGTCCCCCAAATCTTTCCAGAACCTTTGCAAGAGGCCCTTAGGTATTTTAGCTCCAAACTCCAATCCTCCAATCATGGTTCCCAGTTTCTAGCCATTCTGCATATGACAGTCATGTACAGGATCCGCTGGATTAGCATGTGGAATTATAGAATCAACTCCAACTTATTAGACAGAGAATTCTTAGTAAAATGGTGGGATAGTTTCAGAATTACTGATGTCATTCGCCAGATTTATAAAGACTTCCCTCCTCCAGTCCATAGAGCCATTGCTTACAATACAAGATCTCAGTCAAGCCTAGACTCCATCCAGATCGCCGGAAAATCTAGCAAGGAACTAAAAGATCTTGCCCAGCAGTTGCAAATTCAACCGGAGAAGTTAGAGTCAGAAGAAAGGGTTTCTCCTGCCTCTTCAAATGCTTCAGTCAACCGTTGCCCGATTGACCCATTCCAGGATTCACAAGATCCTTATGATGGTTACAATTTGGATGACGATTAATTTTGGATAGAATCAGTCACTATTCAAAAATCAGCTTTTCCGACAGGTTACTATTCATCCACAATGGACATAAATAGTACCCCGCACCAGCAGCCGTATAAGACAAAGCGACAGGCTACTATTCATGAACAGTGACCATTACTGTTCATCAAACAGTACCCGACAAAAAATCCTGATTCACTATTTGCTTTCAGTTGAAATGATTTTTCACCCAGGTTAAAGCAATTTACTCCTCTGGATTTTCAGTAGTCTTCAACAGGATCCAAGGCTCCCTTCAGCTATATAAGGCAGCCCTCTCCTCAGTCTGAATCAAGTTTTAGTTTTAGCTCTACCTGAAGCTCTAGTTTTAGCTCAGTCTTAGGAAAACACTACTTCACAGCCCTCTCCCTTACAATCTTGTAATTAGATGGCACCCTTAGTTTATAGTCCAGTTTACACTTGTAGTTACAACTGTAACCTGTACATTTTATCCTATAATCAAATGGCCTCCCCCCATCACCTGTAACTTACCCCCCAATATATATATATATATATATATATATAGATTTATTATTAAAAGCTGAAGCGTAATATTTAATGTTGCTACACTCCTGTTGAGCCACATCAGCCGCCATGTCATTTCTAATTTTTTTCTTAAATTTTTCCTATAATTTTAAAATACTATTAAAAAAAAATGATTTCCAGTCATATCTCTACCATAAAGTCCAATCTTTATAGCTTTAACTAGTCACTAACCCGTGCGATGCATGGGATAGTTAAATAAAAACTAAAAGTACTTATTTTGCTTAAAGGTTTTTGACTTAACTTTAAAAAATGTATAACTTGAAAATAAATGAAAATAAGTAATTTTTTGTTCAATATAATGGTTTAGAAAAATTCTTTTTCTTTCATATCATTGGTTCCGTATAACACATTCCAGCGTGGGCTATTCTATGGTAATGACTTCACATAATACTCAAGTGTAATTAAATCTACTATCCACCCCCAAATTGCATTCTTATATCCTTAGAGTTTGCCACATTATTATTATTATCTATATATAATATAAAACTGAAAATTTTGACTTTTTTAGAGACTTATGTTAGAATTTGATTAAAAAAATAATTATAATTTTTTTAATTAGACCTCATGTTAGATTTTTTTTTAAATGACTCACTTTAGGTTTCAAAAAAAGAAAAAAGAAAGATTCACTTAAAAAAAAAAATAGGATTAAGGAAAAAAGAGAGAGACTCCTGTTAGGACTCTCTCACTATTTAGTTTTAAAAATTAAAAAGTTTTATAAATTAAAATGATGATGTCACGTTAGAATATTTAAAAAAAAAAAGACTCACTTTAGGTTTCAAAAAACAAAAAAAGAAAAAAGAAAGATTCACGTGTTATTCTTTATTTTTAATAAAAGTGGCACACTTAGTTATAAACACATTTAAATCAATAAAGGATAATGATAAATTAAAAAGGCTGGTCATTTTTAACTTTCATCTCAAATGTAATTTAAGAATAAACCTTTTAATAGGATGAAACAAAAATATACATATCTCGAGAAAAAAAACCATACTATATTGTTTTTATAAGCTAAACAAAAGCGCACTAATTATGTTTCTACCATGCTATTCGTTTCCAAGAACAATTGATAGATATAAGAGAAAACATGACAACCAGACTTCAAGCCTGTTAAATATCAAATTTCAGATGGTATCATACATGATCCACATACACATCTTCATACACAATAAATGCATTTCTCCACCAAGCTCAAGCCTAATTGGTATAGGTGTCTTGGAAGCATCTATCATGAGTTCAAAATAGGAAGCATGGCTCCAGGGTTGTTCTCAGCACCATATATTTCCATCACATATTGTTGTGTCAAGCACACCAACATAGTGAAGAAACAGTCACCAATACATGCTCTCACCAATCATAGAAGTTGGAATATGCCAAATTGTAATGATGCAGAAGATACCACTGCCATACCATAAAAAAGATTTTCTCTTTCGTCCTATTCAACTTCAATTCCATTACTCTCCCATTCAATCTCAAAAGCACTACCTAAACTACCATCCTCTTACTCCGTCAAACTCTCCAAACTCTTAAAACTCCCTCTACCCTTCGTCTCATCAAATTTCAACAAAAACTCATCATTCCCAAGAACTTTCTTCTTCACTGTAACACCAAAACAACCTTGTAAATTTCCACAAAATTTTAAAAAATGAAATGAAAAGGCATGAAGTAAACTTTGACATCGCAGCCACCAGAAATGTTGTCTTTGCTAAAAATTGAGGGATGGAGGATCACACCCATCACAAATTGGCAACAAAATTCAATCCCCTGCTTCAAGTTCATAATTTCTGTAAAAGCCATAAAATGTTAAATACTATCCCAAGTTTCACTATTGCAACCGAAACATTCATGACTGCTTGTTTTATATGCTTACAATTAATCATTAAATAGGAAGATAAATACTTGATAGATCTCATTTACCTACTTTGCCCAAGTGCTTCAACATCTTCCAATTTTTTTTTTTTTTAATTTTCTATTATTATTATTATATGGTAACATCTTCTAAATTACCTATGACATGGGTGTGATGATTTAAAAAAAAAAAAAAAACCTGAACTTGATTTTTTTTTTCCTGAGATATATAACCACAATCCTATCGATGTCTATAACCTTCAGATTTTGGAAACCTGACAGAGCCAAGTCTTTTAGCAGCTCATAGCCCAATCCATTAGTCCCTACTTCTAACACTTTTGCATATTTTGCAAGATCCTCACTCAAGTCTCAACTACCACCAATTAAAACAAAAACCTTAAAAGTTTTTACATATTTGAATAAGGATTAAACCCAAGAAGATTGAAACTGAAAATTGATAAGAAAGAGTAGTACCATGTGGGGGTACCTTGTCTGCTGATTAAGTCCATGAAATACAAGAAAAAGAACTGCACCCATAAAAGTTGAACGAAAAATAAAGACTCAGATATTATAAACTAAAGGAAATAAAAATTACTTTAAGACAGTGAGTGAATTTGAAGGTAAATTTAAAAGCAACAGTGCCATCACATAACCAAGTATATGCTCAGAAGAGCATCCCAAAAAATAAAAACCTATACCTGAAAGGCCAAAGACAACCTTCACTGCCTTTTACTTTGATCTATCATCATGTAATCTTAAAATTTACATAGGCTATTTGAGACTTAAAGATTCCATTTGTGGCACTATGAGATGATAGCCTACCCTAATAAATAAAAATAGAATTGGTAAAGCAAATAATACCTTCATAGATTTCATCCCATCTAATGTAGTAATGATGTCCATTTTTCTTTTCAAATCCAAGGTTTTTGTTCTCTAGAGATTTCATTGCATCTTCCATCTCTCCAACTTCTCTTTTATGGTTATTGTCTCTGCTGCCTAATGAATTAAAAGAATAATCAAAATATTTAGTCAAAAACCATGTTATATGTACAAAAGATTGCAAGACTTTTATTTGTATTTATTTGTATTTTACCTCATCCTCTTCACACAGGTTCAAAATTTCTGGTAGCACCAGACTCAACAACATAGTTGAAATTTTGTGGGTCAATCTCGGTGGTAAGCTCAACAAAGCAGCTGTACATTTGAAGTAGAATCAGAACCTTCGAATACCTAAATAATTGTCATCAATAACATCTACTTATGGGGAGCATCATGTGTGCTTGACCCCTCAAAAGCCTCTGGGTTAAAGACAGGTGAGTAGTATTTGCTTAGCACCTTCCTTTCTCCCATCCTTCAACTATTAACACCAATAAAATTTTCAAAATGCAACACCTAATTGTAATGTGTAAGACACAAATAAACACTAAATCATAAGAAACAATTTGTCAGCAATCTCCATCATTTAATCAAACAAAACACATCCACTCAACTTATTTTTACCAGTCAGCATCTGATACCAAATACCCCTTTTTTTTTTTATAGAGAAAAGAGTTCAATAGTGATACACATTGTGATATCTTAGAATGCGCCAACAATTATGAACAATGGCATGATAACAAAGTCAATGTTTGGTACATGTTTAGTCATATAATATACAAACGAATAAAAGAATTGAAAGTCAAAGATTTCAAGTTTTGCATATCTCCTTTTAGATTCATTGTGATTGTTTTGGTTCTCATTGAAATTATAAAATATGCAGATTGAAGTGGCTTTTCATTCTTCTCCTCATAGTCATGCTCCAGTTCCTCCCAACACATAGGCACCTAATAATTAGATAAAACATATATAAAAAAATATGCCAGGGTTCCAAAGATTGGTCATTTAGTTGCATTCAAATAAATAATAATATTAATAATGGAAAAGAGACAAACACTATGAGCAAGAGTTTAAAACTAAAAGAGAAGAAAAAGAATATGTCCAATACCAGAACAATCTCATAGACATAATATTTGACTCCATGCTTCATCCGGTTGTGTCAGATTAATAATTGATATGGTAATCTCTTCATCAGTATTAGAGGGGATTGGTTTGACAGTAGTGAAAGGCCTCCCATAGATCTCTCTTTACAACTCTCTCTGCACAACACATATTCATTACAAAAAAAAAAAAAGAAAAAAGAAAAAAGAAAAAAAAGAAATCGAAATTAAATTGCTGAAAACTATAACAGAACAAAAGGGCCTAAAACAAAATTGGAACAGAAAATTAATAATTCCGTTGAAATTGCAACTCCAATAACATACTTTCAAGAAGCTAAACTGCATAAAACACATGTAACTACCACTTGAAACAGTCAAAACATAAACTGATATAACTACACTAAAATTTGAGGTTCATGAGTTCTTTAATTGTAAACAGAACACTAAAATAGTTAGAAATTTGATGTACATAGATTATCACAGAGGCAAATGTTACAATTCAAATTGAGAAGAAAGACAATAAGAATAAACCTAGAAATTGAACAGCCGTGAAAAAAAAGAGAAGATTAATAAGAATCAACTATTTATAAGATAATAGTTATAGAGTCCTAATAGATATAGAGTTCGGATTCCAAAAAAAAAATATATATATATATATATATTATAGAGTTCTAATTAAATTTGTTTATTAGGCTGTGTTTGTTTTGTGTAAAACGTTTTCCGGAAAATACATATTTTCCGGAAATGCTATTTTCCGGAAAAGGAAAATATTTTTAAGTGTTTGGTTGAATTATGAAAATTATTGTGGAAAATATTTTCATGTGTTTGGATGTATTCTAAAAATGCTATTTTCCGGAAAATTTTCACATTTTCTCAGCATTCAAACAAATTTTATTACAAAAAATTTCAACATCACAACCAATTCAACAACAAATTCCGGCAACAAAAACACAACACAACAACAACAACAACAACAACAATAAATTCCGGCAACAACAATCAGTTCATCCAAAACAAAAAACAACAACAACAATCAAATTAAAAAAAAAAAAAACAAATTGAGAGATCGAGGATGAGAGAGCGTGGAGGCGATGGGTGGATCGGCGAGCTCGAGGAGGCGATGGGTCTAGGTGAAGGCGATGGGTTCGTCGTGCTCGTGGGTCTGGGTCTGGGTTCGCCGTGCTCGTGCTCGTGCTCGTGGGTCTGGGTCTGGGTTAGCCGAGCTCGTGCTCGTGCTCGTGCTCGTGCTCGTGGGTTTGGTCCGGGTTCGCCGAGCTCTGGGTTCGTCGTGGGTGAAGGTGTGCTCGTGGGTTTGGGTCTGGGTTCGCCGTGCTCTGGGTTCGTCGTGGGTGAAGGCGTGCTCGTGGGTCTGGGTCTGGGTTCGCCTTGCTCTGGTCGTTCTCTCTGTCTCTCTCTCTTCGTTCTCTTGGTTTGTTTTCCGGAAAATTTTATTTGAAGTGAAAATGAAACCTGAAAACGTTTTCACCCGATTTTGGCATAATTTTCGGTCAACCGGAAATTATTTTCAGTTTGACCAAATTTGAAGTAACAACCAAACACACCATTTTCCATAAAATCATTTCCTGAAAACGTTTTCACCCGAAACAAACGGACCCTTAGTTACCTTTGGGCCGGTTTTGACAGGCTGGATTAGGTGTATTGCCGACTGACATAGTTGATGGGCCATGGGCTGGATGAGACCTATGGCAAATGGGGCACTATTTCTAGGTTGTAAAGGTTGCATGTGGGTGGTTTGTGGCAAATGGGTGGTCTGAGGAAGGAGCTCGACCTTTGTTCTGAGGAAGAAGATGTCTGTGGGTTTGTGGGTATGGTGGAAGATGTATGTGGGTTTGTGGGTATGGTGGGCATGGTGGGTATGGTGGGTTTTGATTGAGGAATCTGTGGCCATGGGCTTGATGAGACCCACGGCAAATGGGGCACCGTTTCTGGGTTGTAGAGGTTGGATGTGGGTGGTGGGTGGTCTGAGGAAGGAGAACGATTCCAAGGAAGAAGATGTATGTTGGTTATGTGGGTATGGTGGGTATGGTGTCTGTGGGTTTGCTGTTGGTTTGCCGTGGGTCTAATCGAGGAAGAGCTGGTAGAGGAGGAACTGGTAGAGGAAGGTAGGGAAGATATGGCAGAGCATTGGGAGGTAGAGCATCGTGAAAGGGAAAGGTCTGAGTATCGGGTTATTATGTTTTTTTTTTTTTTTTTTTTTTTTTTTTGAGTGTTGGGTTTATTACGTTATTTATTTATTTATTTTTTTAATACTGTGTTGACGTGGAAAATTGTGGGAGCTTCAGAGGCTGCAGTTTTATGTTCACTGTAAAGCCCAAAAAATGAACATTACGTTGTTGTCCACCATTAAGCTCAAACCTAACCCTTTATTCTTTTCAACACCAACCCTTTCTTCTTCTTCTTTAGACCTTTAGCATGACTAACGCCAACCTCTCTCTCTTCCAAAGACAGATTCAATACTTCCGCTTTCTAACTCCAACCTTTCTCTTCCCTTCTTTGTCTCTTCCTCTCCTCATTTAAGTGAATGACTCCTTCATACCTTATCACTATCTCCCCTCCTTTTGCTCTTCCTATCTTTCACGGTTTCAAAACTCCTCATTTAATTGAATAAAAAAACAGCTTATTTGAAGAAGAGCTCAAAAATACTGATAGAATGTGGATGATTCACTTCAGGTATTTCAACTTTGTTCATGTTTCGTTTGGGAGTGTTTCTTTTGAATGATTTACTTAGATTGATGGGTTTGGAGCCCTGTAGTGGGTTTTACTAATTTCAATTATTGGACGCATTGCTCTCTCTTTTGTATTTCAGTAATTCAATCAACATTTCGTTTCCTATCCGTATCCTTTTGCAAGAGGCAAATTGGTCTGACTACAGGCCCAGGTTCAATGCCACCGTCAACTTTAATGGCAAGGAGTTGTTAGCTGCCTCCTTTGTACGAGTCGTCAAGGTATACTTAAATTTTATTTTCTATGTATATTTAAAATTTTTAGGGTTAATTCTTCTATGTTTTCCTGTTTGGGTATTGAGTTTACGGTCTGCAATTTTTTGTATTTTTAGTTGTTGCCGTTGTCTGTAGAAAAAAGCTCAAAAATTAGGGTAAGTAAAATTATCTCAATCTGTGATTATTTTTATTAGGCTTATATCAAGTTAAGGTTATACAACTTCAGGGAGATCAGAGGAAGAATGTTCCCACCTTCCTTGTGTAGGCTGGCATTGTGAAGAAGGAACATATCAAGATTCATTGTTTTTGAATAGCTGCAGCCGGCAGGTCAATCTCCATATGTGGTTTGCATTATTCTCGTCACACTATAGTGGATAGCTTATGATCTGAACCTTAGATTGTAGCCATAATACATGTGACTTTGTTATATGTACGTCTACCTTCTGTGTCAATTTGGTAGTTTTGCTACTTGCTGAGTTGTGTGGGAGGGTTATTATGGATTGTACCGAAGCCTTTATCCATACCTTAATCAATAATACTAATTTCATGTTTTATATAGATGATTGTACATTGATTGAATGTATTTAAATGTCTAATTGATTTAATTGTCACGTAATTAGGTATTGCCACATTTAGCTATGATAAATTGATAATAGAGTAGATAAACTAACAAAAAAGGCCAAGAGTTATTCAAAAAAGAGATGAACTCCATAACAACTTCTTTCGTTGTAGATACTTGCATTTTTTTTTCCATGTTTGTAGTTGTACATCATTAAGCAAGGGTAACATATGATTCTTTATTCATTGTTTATTTTTTTTCCTTTTTTTTTTTTTTTTTTTTTTTTTTTTTTTTTTTGTTTGCTTCAAAATAATGTACTACTATATATGTAGTATGTTAGTTGGAGAAGTTGAATATTATGTTATGCTTGGTTAAATGAGATTTTTACTTCTATTTTTTTTTTTTTTTTTGGGATTTCAATTTATATAATTTTTAGCTGTAAGTTTCGTAGGGCTCGAGTTTCTTAGGGATTTTGTGCATGATAAATCTCTCTCTCTCTCTCTCTCTTCCTTCTAAATTTGCTTATTTTATAGAGTTTGCCCAAAAAGTTTTTTTTTTTTTTTTAAATGAAAGAATTTTGATTTTGTTAATTTTTAAATTTTGAGCAAGTTATTGGGGTTTTAGTTCATAAATTTTGCAGTTAGAATATTGTTTCAAATTTGGTGAATTTTGGGGAATGTAATAGTGTGAAAATTTTATAGACTTTTACTGCCTAGGAAGCCAACTTAAGTTTAACAAGAAAGCCATGAACAACTTAAGTCCAACATGAAGGCCATGAACATACAAGTATCTGTTGGCATGGTTTTGTTTCAATTATTTCCCTTCAAACAAGAGATGAACACCTTAATAACCTCTTCTTTCATTGCAGATGCTTGCATATATATATATATACATATATATATATATATACATATATATTTTCATGTTTGTAGCTGTACATCATTAAGCAAGGGTTACATATGATTCTTTATTCACTGTTTATTTTTTTTTCCTTTTTTTTTGGTAGTAAGCTTAATTTAATTACTGCATTTGAAATTTTTTTTCTCCTTTGTTCTTTTTTTTTTTTTTTTTTTGCTTCAAAAGAATGTACTACTATATATGTAGTATGTTAGTTGGAGAAGTTAAATATTATGTTATGCTTGGTTAAATGAGATTTTTACTTCTATTTTTTTTTTTTGGGTTTCAATTTTTATAATTTTTATCTGTAAGTTCCACAGGGCTCAAGTTTCTTAGGGATTTTGTGCATGATAAATCTCTCTCTCTTCCTTAAATTTCCTTATTTTATAGAGTTTACCCAAAAAGATTTTTTTTTTTTTTTTAATGAAAGAATTTTGATTTTGTTAATTTTTAAATTTTGAGCAAGTTATCGGGATTTTAGTTCATAAATTTTGCAGTTAGAATATTGTTTCAAATTGGTGAATTTTGGGACTGTAATAGTGTGAAAATTTTATAAACTTTTATTGCCTAGGAAGCCAACTTAAGTCTAACAAGAAGCTGTAGGGATAAGGGCCCAAAATTACATATTGGGCCTTCGGGCTTGGCTGAGGACGTTGGTTGGTCTGAAGATAAATAAATAGTTGTGAAGGTGTTAAGCTTAGAGTCCCATGAGTAAGTTGCAAACGGAAATGTTGGGGAAGGTGAGGAGGAGTATCTCCTCGAATAAACAAAGCACAGATCGAATGTATATCCTATTGTTCAAAGTGACATTCTAGGAAATTCCACTGATAGGGACGTGCATTATGAACATACAAGGGGGATGGAAGCTCAAAAATATCTAAGGAAAAACTGCTGCCATCGCATTGAATACTCTATAGCTAATTTTTTGGCCGCATTTATGTGGAGAAGACCCCTGAACAGTACTGCATTGGTTACCCCAACTCACAGAGGAGCATAGAGGGTGTTCGATGAGACAAGCACTCAAGTAATAGTCTGGATGATCAACAAATGGAGGGCCAGGATCAATCAAGGGGAGATATATAATGTAAGAAACCCCTGAAGAAAGGGGGATCAGAAAAAATAGAGAAAAACACTGTAGCAATCTAGAACAAAACTTGTAATTCAACTTGAGGATCAATACAAAAGAACCAATCTCCCCGGACTTTTTCGAGGACGATTTTCTTAACTTTAAACTTGTCTATTTTCTTTCTCTTGTCATCAAGATCTACCTTACTTGTTGACTAATTCACTAAAACCTAATTTTTCAACCCATTCTCTATAAATTCATTGTTTTGGGCTTTTTGGGCCTAAGTCTATCCATCTTTCGGGCTAAGGAATCGAATCAGGTCCTTACAAAAGCCATGAACAACTTAAGTCTAACATGAAGGCCATGAACATCTAGGTAGTCTGTTGGCATGTTTTTGTTTAATTCTTTTCCTTCCCCTAATATAGCTTTGCCGTTTGATTTGTTAGTAGAAATTGAAATAATACAATTTTCTTATTCTAGATGAAATTGTTTATGGGTTTTTTATTTTATTTATAGTTTTCAATGCAACTAACATCAATTCAATACATAAACATGAAGGTGGAAATGAGAGTTTTTGATGCTCTTTTTTAAAACTCTCTCTGATTTATTAATTTTCGTTGCTTATTGTTTCAATGTTAAGGATTCAGTGACAAACTTATTTTGTATTTGTACTATTGCTTTACTTGTGGGGAAAATTTGATGAGTTTTCTATGTTTGTGTTTTGTAATTCGTATTGATTTGCTGGATGTGAATGGTGATGTGGGGGGATTTAGACGAAGATAATGAGCTACTTGTCTTCTATCTCAAGGTTTTTGTTTTTTCTTTATACTAGTCGCAGACCCACGCGATGCGTGGGAATATATAATTATTTGGTAATATGCTATAATGTATAATTTATTCTCTAAAAATTATTGAAAATAATTTGTTCTCCTTAAAAATTGAACTATTTTTAAAAGTATTATCCATTTCCCTTCTATTATTTTGGGTTTTTCTTAATAACTAAATCATGAAATCAATGAAGAATAAAAAACAAAAAACAATGTCTATACATATCTATACTATATATAATAATGGAAGTTTTGAAAAAAAAAAAAAAAAACTTTCTTTCTTCTCTTAAAGTTCCTTAGAAATGTCTTTGGCCACTTAAGAAACCTTCATTGTCAAACTCTCATGTATCTAGGTCAATGATCCTAAACCCTACAAGAACCAAATTCCACATTTAGCATTATCAAAATCAGATAAAAATTAAACCCCCAATTAATCATGTTTTGAGATTTTCTATTTCCTCGTGACCAAACTTTTGAGGTAGATTTTATTTTTATTGTCTATTGGACTGCAAGATCAAATTATTATGTGCTACGCATAATAAGAAAAAGTGTGCTAAACATAATATTTGTCGAAGCCAAATAGAAATTGAGAAATGTTCCACAACAAAAAAAGAACCATTGAGTCAAAAAATATGAAAGCAGTAATTGGAGTATAATTACAACGTATACTCTATTGTTGTTTCAAAACAATCATAGGTAAATACATTAAATTTTGGTTTTCTTTTCTTCCTTTTTTTATATAGAGTTAAACAAATGTCAAATGTAAGAAAAATAAAATGTCAAAGATAAACAAATTGAACGGGTATAACACAAATATAAAATAAAAATTGTACAACATGAATATAAAGTAAGAAGTTGTTGTAGAGATTTCTAATTCTTGAAAACCCTTCTCATAACCGACAAACCAATCCTAGCCACCCATAGCCCCAAAGTGATCACATTTTCGGCAACCCACCAAGAAGCATATCATCCACAAACTTTGGAAATCCAATGGAAAAACCGAAGTTGGGGGAAAGAAAAAATAAGAAGGGAAAGAACAAACCTCAAAGGGACTTTCCAAATCTGATGCCACTTTGGCAACTTTTGCGGAGGTAGAGAGAGCAATTGTAAATTTATAGTGCTAAAAATAACATAGTTAATCACAGGAGTGGCAATTGAAGGGTTTGAATTTCAAAAGAAGGAAACGGTTTTGAAGGGAAAAATGAAGAGTTGAGAATTGGAAGAAGGATAAATTAATGGTGAGTTGGATTTAATGAGTTAAAGAATGTGTAAGGTTGTTCATGGTGAGTTGGATTTAATGTGTTAGAGAATCTGTAAAGTTGCACTATTTATTTATATATTAATATTGTTTAAAAAATGAAGGAAAAAAAAAGGTGACATAGTCGATGATGTGGTTCAACTGGAGCGTAGCAACAATAAATGCTACTCTTCAGCTTTTAGATATATATAGATTAAGCTGTAAATGCATAATAGTTTATTTGAAATTGTTTGTTTTTAGACCCCTTAAAACACAATTGGATTAGCATAGTTAATAAGCCAAGTTATTACTTAGTCCAAATTTCAGATCTAGGTTAACACAATTATATAATCATACCAATGTAAAGTGCGGAATATAAAGAACACAAAGATATGATGACCTAGGAAAACTAAACCGGTAAAAAACCTGGGGAGGATTTAACCTAGCTATCCTCAAGGTAAAATTGAATCCACTATGAAAGAATCGAAGTTTTACAATAGCGACTTAGACCACTAACATCCTATTGCTACCTCATGTAGAAAACTTACTGACACGACCACGTGCAAGTTCCAAGACCACAGACTCTTTCTTTCTTGGATTCTCCAGCAAGTACAAGCACTCTCGCTTGTGTATCTTTAAGCTCTTTAGTGCAGCAACTGAATGATCATCAAGCTCTCAATGAAATCTCCTTCTTGATAATCCTAAGCATGTGTGAAGGCAACCACCTCTCCGATCTCACAAGAGATTCACACACACAGCAAGTAGAGCAACCTCTAAAACATGGCTAAGGTTTCCCCTTTATACCTAGGGCAAAACATAAAACTCTACACGTCATATGGGCTTAGGGCTGAGTTGGAAATTCTACAAAAAAAACATTATGCCTGACTTTCGATCGGTCTAGTCTAATTCTCAATCGATCAAGCCACACCGAATTGCACAATGAATTCTGCAGTAACTCGATTCCAACTTTATATAAAACACATACTTTGAGCAAGTCTAAAACAAGACTAAAAACCAGTTTTGATCATGGTTTGCCAACAATACAATTTAGAGTTCTAATACATTAGTTCCTAAGTACTTAGAACCTAACAGAAATCTTATATAGATTCTATTTATAGTCATAGGTTCAACATAATATATTCAAAGAAATGCCTATTAATTTTTTTTTTACTGAGTTATTGAATCAAACATGCATCCAAAATCTGTTTTAAATGAAAATAATTCAACTGATGATTATTGACATTTTTTTTTTCTAGACTAAAGAAGAATGTTTACATTGAATTGTGTACCTGATGTTGCACTCCCACACATAGATAGAGTGGAAGAATATCATAAACTGGATGATGATTGTATGTAACTTTTTATAGAACATGGTGGAAAAATTGAATCTAAAGGAAAGAGGAACCATTTTGGATTAGCACATGTTGACAAGTTTGGGGTTTGATGGTGCCATAGAAGTTTTAGTGGAAGTCTTCTCTCTGTTGCTAAGCTGTCATGTATGTAAATTAGGTTACTTATTGAAAAAAAAAATTGTAAATTAGGCTAGATATTGAAAGTTCTTGCTGAATGCTATAGTTACTAAAAGTTATGTTTAGCTTCTAAACTATTTGAGATGTTCCTTAAAATTTTGGGATATAAGTTAATAAGAAATGTCTTTTACATTATGCTTTCAGATACAATTTTTATTCAACTTTGATGTTGGTTTTTATTCCCTTTTAGATTTTATAGAGAAGTAGGCACACATAATTTGTATTTTAATTTTGTGTGTTTTTGTGTATGCATATCCACATTCCCACACACAATATATACACTATCAACTTATATAGTTGCATGGCTAGATAGTTTAGCAAATACCTGTTAGTCTTAAATGGGGTTTTGCATTTTAATAAAATTTAATGAATTCAAAGTGGAAATTTGTTAGATAGCACCGATTGTGTTTTCAACCAATTGAATATCAAGAAACATTTGACATTTTTTTTATAGTTTATATAACATGCCTCATTAATTAGATCAGTCTTCAAATATTTAGAAACAAATTATAAGTAGCATGTAACATTGCAATATGAACTAAACATTAGACTTGCTTATCTCTTTTCCAACTACAAAATGTACCAATACTGAGAAACACTATTTGAAAGGAGATTTAATTGGAAAATAATTGTGCTTGTTGAAGGAGGAGTAAAGATTCATAAATTTACTTTTGTAAGTCTGGAATGAAGTATTTTTAAAGGTTATGATTATGGATTCATCAAACTTGCAACATATAACCATTTAAATTTGCTGTTTAAGTACATGAATATTAGGAATTAGTCTTATAGCTTTCATCAATCTAGAGGAAGATGAATTAAAAAAAAAATGAATTTCTTGAACATTTTTCTGAATTTTCCCGTGCATCGCACGGGTTAACGACTAGTATATATAAAACCGAAGCCTTTAAAACTCCCACAATTTTTCATGTCATCATTATTTTTAAAACATCAGCATTATAAAACAAAAATTCTGATTTTAATAACTATTTCTCACTATTTCTCCTTAATACTCCTTCTCCTTCCTTATAAAAACCCGATCAACTCTTTCTCCTCCCATCTTCCTCTATATCACAAGTGCAGCACAATCCAAAACCAAACTAAAACAGTAAACATGAGCACAAACCCAAACCAAAAGTTTCTCCACACACACACACACACAAAAAAAAAAAAAACTCATCTCCCTCTTCATCATCTTCCTCCTTATTCCATAAATTTCTTCAAACACAGTACAGGATTAATGTTTTAAATACAGTTCTGTTCCAATTGGAATTTTTCGTTTCGGTATAGGTAATCCTACTATTCTATTCCGTTCCAAAATTCGAGCTGTACCCACGTTTTGGCTAAAATTTCATCATTTCGAACAAAATATGAATTTTTGAGCTAAATGAAGAATGTGTTTTCATTGAGTAGCTTCTTTTGGATTTGATGGTGCGGACGTTAGAAAAAAAAAAACTGATTTAAAAAAAAAAAAAAAAAAAAGTTGAGCGAAGAAGATGAGACGAAGGAGGAGTGTTATAGATTTGCAGACGCTTGAGAAGTCTGAGAAGAGGAATGAAAAGAGTTAAAAAAAAAAAAAAAAATCAGATGACATTTATGACATTTGGGAGGGGTAGAAAGGAAGTTTCTAGGAAGGTGCTTCCTTTACAATGCCATCACATGCCTTTTTATTCACAAAACTGCCATTACATCATTTTATAAAAATATTTCTTTTAAATAAATAATCAGATAATCATTTTTAAATATTTTAACTTAACAATAATAGTAAATGAATTCCAACATAAAAAAAATAGTAAACAAATAACTTTATTTCAATTAAAAAAAAAAAAAACTTATTTTAGCCCAAAAATAGTAGAAGTAATAACCATATTATTATTGTCTAAAGTCTAACCGAAATGCACAAAAAAAAATTGCATTGGTGATAGCTTAAACTCTTCATTCATTGTTTTATATATATATATATTAGTAATAGCTTAAATTCTTCATTCATTATTGGATTTTTTTTCATAATCAATAGTTTTTCTGTGCATCGCACGGGTTAGCGACTAGTTAATAAGAATTCATGAGATAATAGATGCCATTTTGGAATACATCATCATATGTATATGTATCTCGCTCTCCCTTGCCATATTTATTAGTACAATCTTGACTTACTTCTTTCTTCGATTCTTGGTAGTTCCAATGCAGTCCTTCCATGTGTGAAGCCCACTCCTATTGAGGAGATATATCATATATCAGATATATAAGTATTCCTCTCACATGATAGTGGACTCCATACTTGTCGGATCCACCCTCCTCTGAAGGAGATGACTCATGCATCCGAAACATGGTGTATTTTTCCTTATTAAAGAGCACAAAACACTTCTAAGTATTTTCCTTTTCTTACACTCATTAGTCATTATCAATGTCTAGACTTGAACTAACAGATTACCTATATTTCTCTTAATACACGTTATTTGTCTCTCTAATTGTGTTTTATTTTATGCTATATTAATCACAACTTGTGAAGTATTATTTTCACTTTTTTTAATTATAAAACAACAAAGTTTAAAATGAAAATACAATATAGATTATTGCATGCGTTGATGTACAAATTTTAAAAAGCAAAAATGTTATGTCCATGTTTAAAACTTGGAAAGTGAATGTATATAGAAAATGTGAAATACGTTAACAATGTAAGAGTATATCATTGAAAATAGAAGAAAGTCAAATATTTTGCCACTATTATCTTTCAGTTTAGAATTTTTTTTCTAAATAACAATAAATATTAAAAAATTTAGTTAGTTGTCACGTTGGAAAAGAATGTTGAAAACTAGCATCTCGAGTGTCTAAAACTCGAGTTCCAAGATAAAAATCAAGTTTTTAAGTCTTGATTTGTAAAAAAAATCCACGTAAAAATCGAGTTTTAAAGACTCGAGTTCGGAAAACGCCGCTATAGGGCTTAAAAACGTCACTATAGGGCTTAAAAATGGAGTAATAAAAAAATTTAGCAGAAAAACGTCGCTATAGGGCTTTAAAACGTCAGTATAGGGCATAAAAACGCCGCTATAGGGCTCCCTGAACCTGGTATTGAACACTTATGAAAAAAATTTGTAGGAAAACGCCGCTATAAGGCTTTAAAACGTCACTATAGGACTTAAAAACGCCACTATAGGGGCGATAAAACTAAAAATTTTTTTGCATGGAACTCGAGTTTCTAAAACTCGAGATCTATGTAAATGGATCTCGAGTTTCTACAACTCGAGATGTCTACTTTCCCTTATAGTTTCAAGCGTTGCCTAATGTTGGGTTACACGTGTGAGTGAAGTCCCACATTGAATAAAGATGAGAACAATGAGTAGTTAATATAACATAATTGAGCACATACCCATTGGGCTTAGGCCTTTTGGGTTAAAGTGTGTCTCTATATGTTATATTAATTACTCAAGGAAGCTCTCCAAGGTGTTTATCTCCCTGACAAGTGGTATCAGAGCCAGGTTTAGGGCAGAACCAGATCCTGAGGTTTCACCTGTATCTCTTCTGCGAATCTCCTCAGCCAGAATCAAATCTCGAATATCATTGTACTTGAGCTTTTCCTTTCCTGTAGAATTGCTCACTGCCATCCTCATTGCCTCCCAACTGTTTGGCAAAGAAGCCAAGACGATCAGAGCACAAATCTCATCATCAAAATCAATTTCTACAGACGACAATTGATTTGTGATAGTGTTAAATTCATTCAGATGTTGTGCTACTGATGCATTCTCTGCCATCTTCAAATTGAACAGTTTCTTCATCAGATGCACCTTGTTATTTGCTAACGGCTTTTCATACATACCAGACAAAGCCTTCATCAGATCTGCTGTGGTCTTCCCCTTTACAACATTGTGTGCAATAGACCTAGACAGAGTTAACCTGATAACTCCCAATACCTGTCTGTCAAGAAGAGCCCATTCATCAGCCTTCATAGCCTCAGGTTTTGTCCCCAAAAGAGGCAGATGCAATTTCCTCCCATAAAGATAATCTTCAATCTGCATCCTCCAATACGCGAAGTCTGTACCATCAAACTTTTCTATTCCAGAGCCTTTCCTGCTTCCTCTGCCATTGCTCCCACTCAAACCTAACCCTAGGCTCTGATACCAGTTGTTGGGAATTTAACCAAAAATCCAACCTGTGAGAAACAAAAAAATAGAGAAAACACACGCCAAAGAAAAACAATCACACGCACAAGACAGTATTTACGTGGTTCGGCAATTTGCCTACGTCCACGGAGTTGCAGGGATTTCACTATTATTAGGGAAAAATACAAAGTGCGGCTACAGTGTTTTTCTCTCTCTCTATGAACACAACAACAACTACGAACCCTAATCACAAAAGAGGCTTTTATATCCTACGCATAGGAGTACAATGGGCTACAAAACGGGCCCAAAAAATTTAAACATAAACTAGGCTCCACAAAGCCCAACAAATCTCCCACTTGGAGACTAGTTCAATCACCAACATATGCCGCTATCCTCCAAAAGCAATCCCTCATCCCTACAACTCATCCTCTTATCCTCAAGCTAGAAGGTCAACTGAAGCTGCACACAGTTTCAGCTTCTCAATAGTGACACCCTTAGTCAACATGTCTGCCGGGTTCTTAGATCCACATATCTTCTCAAGTATTACCAGCTTATCTTCAACAAGGTACCGGATAAAATGGTATTTTGTTTGTATATGTTTCGACTTTGAATGAAAAACCGAATTTTTAGCAAGGAAAATTGCACTCTGACTGTCACTGTGTAGAATGCCCATCTCCTGCTTCTTACCCAATTCATCTAAGAAACCATGTAACCAAATCATCTCCTTTCCAGCTTTAGTTGCTGCAACATACTTAGCTTCTGTAGTAGACAAAGTAACAATCTTTTGCAGATTTGAAGCCCATGATATAGCTGTACCATCTAGAGTAAAAACAAACCCAGTAGTACTCTTTCTACTATCAATATCGCCAGCAAAATCAGCATCTACATAACCCTGCAGTTTCAAACTTGCACTTGTGAAGCAAAGACATGTATCTGATGAACCCTTCAGATATCTCAGAATCCACTTGATTGCCTCTCAATGCTGCTTTCCAGTCCTACTCATGAATCTGCTCACAACTATGGTGGTGTACGGCGAAGGTGGTGAGGTGTTCATGGTCCCTACCCAGCGGGGACAGAGAAAGCCAAAACGGCCCACACACAAAGATCCTGGAATATTGCTAATGGTGCTAAATAATGGTGTGATGCGAGGTTCCCATGGACATGGACGTGCGGAGTTCCCATGGATGTACGTGCAGGGTTGACACGTGGTTCCCATGGATGGCGTACGAGAGACCCATGGATGACGCATTGATGAAGTGAAAAGCCCATTAGGTAAGGGGGAGTGAGTAGGACTTGTTCATGGCCCACAGAGAGATCTTGAACCCCACAGAGAGGCAGAGACTCACACGTGAGGGGGAGATTGTTGGGTTACACGTGTGAGTGAAGTCCCACATTGAATAAAGATGAGAACAATGAGTAGTTAATATAACATAATTGAGCATATACTCATTGGGCTTAGGCCTTTTGGGTTAAAGTGTGTCTCTATATGTTATATTAATTACTCAAGGAAGCTCTCCAAGGTGTTTATCTCCCTAACACCTAACTAACTATATACAAATCCTTTGCACAGCTATTCTGCACATTCCCCCTTCAGTTCAAGTGGCAGGATATTCGGGTTAACACATGGGATATAACCTTACTTAATTTGTTGAAAATATTCCCTTAAAAAAGAAAATTAAAAGTTGGTTTTTTTTTTTTGATACCATTCCAGAAAGAGGAAACATTACAAAAGGTTCTGATTAACCATACAGCAGTTGATTGGCATTTTCGTTGCCAATTTAGCTAGAGAATTAACACTACTAATTACAATCCTTGGGACAAACACTGAGTGATAGACAAAATCCGCAGATAAAAGATGAGACCAATCAGTCATAAAGCTCTTCTCTTGCCAACTAGGAGTGATTTGGTAGTTGTTGACTTGCACAGCTCTCCTACTATCACTAAGGAACAAAACATGTTTAAAACCCAGGTCCCTAGCCTTGATTGCTGCTTCCAACATTGCCTCCTGGATGATGACTGGAATAGTTTGTCCTGTACAGCTAGATATTCCTTGTAGAATGGGATCTCCTTGAGTAGTTTTGGCTTCATAAGCATACCCGGCTCTGTTCAGGTTCTTTAGTCTTGCACCAGCAACTTTAATTATGAGCTGCCAAGGTCCAGTAGGAATATGATCAAGCTTGTTTTGAGCATGTCTTCTGTGGAAGGATGTAGAACAGCAGCTAAAAGCATCTGTATACCTGCAAACAAGAGATTGGGCAGTTAGAATGACTTCTAATGGATTAGGTTGCTTGCCTTCATGAACCAAGTTTCTGTGTGTCCAAATTGTCCACAAAGTAGTGAAAATTCCTTGAAGGTACTGCATATTTTCCTGTTCCAGTTTCTTTTGTTTTAGAAGTAGCTGTCCAATCCATTGTTGCACTGATACATCTCCAAGGTTAGAGGTGTGAACAGCTAGGGGGGGTACTATGCCAAGTTGCTCTGGCAAAGGGGCAGAACAGCAACAAATGGGAGGAAGATTCCTCATCTTCATCACATAAGGGGCATGAGCTTGCTACAGGAATTCCCCTATTTTTCAAAGTGAGAAAAGTAGGGAGACTATCATGGCAAAGCCTCCGCACAAAGTTACCTATTTTAAAGGGAACTTGAACTTTCCAAATCAGGTGCCACAGATTCAAGGTAGGGAGCACATTTTCCTTGGAAATCAGATTGTAGGCTCTCTTCACTTGGTAATCACCTGAAGAGGAGTATTTCCAAACCAATTGGTCTAATCCGGTACGGGTCTTTGATATTGGCAAACTCAAAATCTCAGAGCTAGTAGGGTAGGGATACAAAGATCTGACTAGACCTGGCTTCCATGTATGTGTAGTGCTATCAATCAGGTCTGCCACAGAACCATTGCTCAAATTATGTTGCCTTAAAGTTTGGGGTTGGCATGGGAACCAAGCTGTATGGGTTAGGGGGATATTGGCACCATTCCTTACTATCCATCTTCCTTCCTTTAACAAGCTGTTCTTGTGGTCGATAATGCTTCTCCAGAACCAAGAGTGATGTAGCTTAGGAACACAGTCATGAATTGAAGAGCTTGGGAAATATTTAGCTTTGAATGTTTTGGAGATAAGGGACCGTGGATTCTGACCAATTCTCCAAAATTGTTTAGCCAGCATAGCTTGGTTCATCAGTCCAAACTTTTTCAGTCCTAAGCCACCTTCCTTTCTGGGTCTGCAAATCTTATCCCAACTAACCAAAGATTGCTCCTCTGTATTAATTGTTGAGTTGAACTGAAGTAAAAGTGTGCATATTGTCTAATGTGGCCAAATATAGTTTTTAGGGACCACATCACCACAAAGCTGAGGTGATTGCAGTGAGAACTGAGATCATGATGGTGATGATCCTTTGTGGGCCGAAGCTCAAGCAGCTCTGTTTCTCAGTCAAGTTGGCTTTAAGAGGAGATAAAAGGAGGGGATGCAAGTAATGTTACAGACCCTATAAAGTAGTTACACAACGCTACTCCACTAGTCCATAGCAGCTATTATAAATCTCTTTTGTTTTACGGAAGTTTACCCATGTTGTTAGATTTGGTAATAGACTAGACCATGATATTGCGAAGTCAGCAGCTTCATTTTCTCTGCAAGGAAGACACACCATCTCTAATATTCTGGGTTCGGTTTTTATTTCTGTTGATGGAGAGGGTGCTTCTTCCTCTAGCTGACTAGCTCTGTATTTTCTTTTCCTCCTTAATCCTATATATTCCAAGTACTTTAAAAAAAAAAAAAATTTAATTTTAATTTTTGTTTAAAAAGGAATTAAAAAAAGAAGAAAAAAAAAAAGCCATATCATCAAATAAATAAATTGTTTTGAGACGTTGGTTGACTGAGACAATATAAACCCCACACTGGTGGAACAAACAAGTACAAATTAAATTGATTGTTCAAAGAAAAAGGAAGTCAATAGTTGATTGAAACATGGGCTATTCAGCAAAAAAAAAAGAAAAAGAAAATTTTTAACTTTGGGTAAAGTACAAAAGTCCTAATATGCTTATACCAATTATCAAATCAGCCACTAGCACGCATGTATCAAATCAAAAGGCTTATACCAATTATGATTAAGTCCTAATATGCTTTATTTAACTTTGGGTAAAGTACCAGCCCTCATGTCTGAGCTAACTCTATGTACTATCAAAATTTTTCAATAATATCAAATTTACTTCCCAAGAACAAACACACTTAAAAACTTTTTATTATTCCTTTGTAAGAATGCATGAGATTCTGTCAAGTGACACTTTCTATGCAAAAAAAATTGAAATATTCTCAAATGTCACATCAGAGATAAGAACAAATTAAATATTGATTTTTTGTTTCATTTGGTTCAATGTTTTAAGACTTTTCTACTTAAAAAAAAAAAAAAAATTCTTTGTATTCTTTAGTTCAATGTTTCAAGACTTTTCATCTCTCACACATACACACAAAAACTTATTGCATTTTAATTCACAATTTTCACATCTTGCACTTTTATCCCTTTATATATATCTACCCATAACCCTTCATGCCATCTCATGTTAAATACACATAGATCCTAAAAAACGATGTTATTTACCTTCAATTTTTTGACGACACCTACCTAGCGCTAACATTATTATTTCATCTAATCTTAACCCGTATGAGTTGGCTACAACCAAGAAAGGGAGACTTGTATTTTACATTGAGTGACAATGGCAATTACGATTTGATGTTAAGGTTGAACATTGTAGAATGTAGGTTTTGTAAATAATGTGATTGACTATGGGTGTTTGAAATGTGTATTTTGTTTTAGAATTAAAGATAAAGAGAAAGACATATTCTATATCAATTTTATTTTATAATATTCCTCTAAAGTTTTTTTTTTTTTTTTTTATATAAATAATTTCTCATTACTTCAATTGAATAATTATAATAGATATATGTGTGTAATTTATAATTAATGTCTTTTATGATGAACTTATTACTAATAAAGTTCTATAACAATTATGTTATAATACATATATAACATTATCCAAAACTATCTTACATAAAATATTACAACATTATCTATGCATCGCACGAATAACTTACTAGAGATATAGTTAGAGATGGAGAAGGAAGCAAGGAACATTTGAATTTCCAAACAGAGTTAATTGATATATGTGCTTACAGAACAAATTGAATATTTTTTATAAATCATAGTTGTTGTTATTATTATTATTAGTATTATTATTATTGTGCACATATATATATATATATATATAATTAATTTTATTTCTATTTTTTTATTTTAAAGTGTTGAAGTTTTTTTTTTTGTTTTTTTTGTTTTTGTTTTTGTTGAGAATCAAATAGAACGCAAGTTTTTTTTTTTTTTTTTTTTTTGAGAAAGAAGACATCACTTTTATTAAGAAAAATTAGCCATGATCGGCGAGAAATACAGAATTCAGGTGTGGAGGAACATTCTCAGTCCACATTGAAAAACCTCTAACATGTCTAGCATGTTTAGCTAGGTTATGCACTACACTGTTTCCGGAACGGCGAACATGTGAAAATGAAACATAACTGTTTGGCACTAACATGGACTTTGCTGAGCTAAGTATGTGACCATAGGTATAGAGGGACTTCTCTTTCGATTTCAGGGTGGTAATGACATTAGCTGAATCTCCTTCCAATATGAATGAGGAAATACCCAGGTCTTGTACAAAGGATAATGCTCTGGCTGCAGCCATTGCTTCAGCTATTTCCGGCGAAAAAGGAAGACTAGCTTGCTCGGAAAGAGAGGCTATTGCTTGCCCTGTACTATCACGAACAATCACTCCAATGCCAGCTTTCCTTATGTCTTTGAATAAAGCGTCGTCGAAATTTACCTTAATTCTACCCGGCGGAGGAGGAGACCACCTAATCTGAGTTTGTGGACAGTTTCGGCTCTGTTTTGAGGCGCCAGAAACAGAGTCATGGAAAGTGGTAAGGGCTTGTGAAGCTGCATGGATTACTTGTGACAACAGGTAATCTTTGGCTGAGGTTCTTATCTGGTTTCGACGATGCCAAATGGTCCACATAACCGAGGCCATAAGCTCAACATTCTTCCGTTCTTCGTACGTGAGCATCAACACTTCTCGGATTGATGAGAAAGTTTTAAATTGTCTGAAGGAGAACGACAGAATGGATCCCCATAGTTGTGCGAGCTGATTACATCCCCATAATGCATGGTATATGTTTTTCACCTCCATCTTGCATGCTTCACATGTATCTTCATTCAGAATGTGCCGCTGTTTCAAGTTGTACTTGACAGGAAGGGCGTTCTGGCAAGCCCTCCACATGAAGTTACGTACCTTGGGTGGCACAGAGAGACCCCATATCATCTTCCACAATCCGTTGTCATTATGGGTAAAGTTTGGTTGTTGGCTTCTACATTGCTCCTCGGCTAGGAATTTTGAACCTGACTTCACTGTATAGCATCCTAAAGGAGTGAAAGGCCAAACCACTACATCTTCTTCCTTAGTCAAACAAAGAGGGATGCTTGCAATAATCTCAGCCTCGTGAGGTGTGAATAGCCCATGCAGTAAGTTCTGGTCCCATTTACGTGTAACTGGATCAATGAGTTCTGAGACTCTCATGTCTTCAAAACCTTGAACAACATGTGAACTAACCCGAGTCTGTGTTGGTGTAGGTAGCCATGCATCATTCCACACACTTATGTTTTCTCCACACCCAACCCTCCATCTGACCCCCTTCAATAATAAATCTCGTCCTTTTAGAATACTCTTCCATGCATAGGACCCGGTGTTTGAATTTGGTGCTTCCAAGATGGAACAATGGGGAAAGAACCTAGCTTTGAAGACTCTATAGAATAATGAGTCCTTTTGGTGCAGTAATCTCCATGCTTGCTTCACTAGAAGTGCATCATTAAAATTGGCTAGGTCCTTGAAGCCCATACCCCCCTCTGATTTGGGTTTGCAAAGAATGTCCCACTTCACCCAATGTACTTTTCTTCTATCTCCTTTTTGTCCCCTCCAAAATTTCCTAGTGAGGCTCTCAATGTCAGCACAAAGTTCCAAAGGGAGTTTGAAGCAACTCATTGTGTAAGTTGGTATTGCTTGAACCACTGCCTCGATGAGGATCTCCTTGTCTGCCTGAGACAACAGCTTCTCCTTCCACCCCTGGAGTTTTTTCCACACCCTCTCCTTTATAAAGTTAAAGCTAGCTTTCTTGTGTCTCCCTATTAATGATGGCAACCACAAATACTTCTCATATTGCACAATCTCAGGTACATCCAGTGCAATTTTGATGTGGTTCTTGGTTTCTTCAGAAGTGGATTTACTGAAGAAGATGGTGGTTTTATTTTTGTTGATTTGTTGACCTGAGCATTTGCCATAAGCTTCAAGGATGTTCATAATCTGTTGACATTCCTGAATTGTGGCCCTGCAAAACAGAAGGCTATCATCTGCAAAAAGGAGATGGGTTAGTCTGGGGCTATTTCTACAAAGAGAATAACCCTTGATATCACCCTATGCTGCCGCCTTAGTGATAAGGCCATGTAAACCCTCAGTGCACAACAGAAAAAGGAATGGTGAAAATGGGTCCCCTTGGCGTATCCCTCTGGAAGGTTTGATCAACCCTTTTGGTTCTCCATTCACAAGAATAGAGTAGGAGACTGTTCTGATACACAACATCATCAGAGTAATCCATTTTTCAGTGAAACCCAGCCGTCTCATCACAGATTCCAGATAAGACCACTCCACCCTATCATATGCTTTGCTCATGTCTAATTTAATTGCCATATAATTCTCCTTTCCACCATGTCTTGCAACTACTATGTATGTGCATTTGGATACAAATTATTTCCAGTAGCTTATTTGCAAAATGTGAAACAAAAAACTAAAAGGTGACCTATTTACAAAAACCTAAAAGTTATATATATATATATATATATATATATATATATAGAAATTAAGGTAGCTAGATCTCTTCAACTATTTGACTATTCTCTTGAGTATGTGCGGTTCCCGTCACACACACACACACACACACCAGATTATTACACAGAAAAAACCCCTTAAGAGTAGTCTTAAGATGTTGGCAATAGATTTTGAAGCTATAGTCAAATGGATACGCCCAATCAATTTTTTTCTTGTTACTCTTGGAATTGGATGCCTGTCTCTAAGATGGAAGCCCAACTTTTTCAATTTTTTTTTTTAATAGGAAACTAGAACTTTAAACATTAACGGAAAGAGAATACATTGTTTGAGAGAGTGTGTTGTAGAAAATAAGGGATCTCTTCAATCCAGGTAACATAATACTCAACACCCTGAGCATGTTTTGCTAATAGATGGACAGGCCTAAAGTCATTCCTACAAACATGAGAAACTTCAAACCTACGAAAAGTATGAGAAAGAGAAACAATTCCATACACAATAGAAGCAATTGATGATGGAGAAAGAGATATCCCAAAAATGGCATTAGAAACTACTAGGGAATCACCCACTAAAATAACTTCATGAATCCCAATATCCTTAGCAAATAAGACACCCTCTTCAAATGCTTTAGCCTTTGCTTCTACCATCCTAGGGGAAGGTCCAACCTTTTACTAAGAGCACCAACCACCAATCCCATCTCTTCCCTTATCACAACACCCCACCCCACACATACATTGAGAAGAGAATTTTGTAGCATCCATATTGACTTTGAACACAGCAGTAGTAGGCGACTTCCAAGTTAGTGAGAACTAGTTTTGGTCACACAAACTAATAATTTGTTTATAGTATGCAAAGCTAAAAAAAAAAACCTACTACCATTCACAAGTTACTTTTTGATTGGTATGCGAAGATTTTGTTCTTTTGACTGACAACTAAATTCGCATTGATCAGTGTAGAACTACCATTTTGGAAGGCCATTCATTATTGAAAACTCACTTAGTGTATAAAATACTTGTGAATGTTTAGACCCCCAAATACAAATTTTCCAATACAAGCCTATATTCAAACAATATATGTGCAGAATATGAAATATAAGCAATACCCAAATTAGCAAACTACTCTAAGCCATTAATTAATCACAACTAGCAGAAATTAAAAACTAAGAATAAGGGAAAGAGAAATGCAAACACAAGATAACATCGGCACATGTTATCGAAGAACTCAACGAAAAATCTCTCCACCGCCCTCCAAGCGATAAATGATCCACTAGAAAATCAGTTGGGATACATGAATAACAATAGACCCTCCAAGCCTAATCTACCCAATGCACCTAAGCCCTCTAAGCTTCTTGCTCCAACAAGGTTATGTCGAACCGTGTCTTCTCTAGTTTTTCGGATCTTGCAATTAGCTTATTGCATCAACCAATATGAATTGGTTCTCTCTTGAACAGCTTCCCAAACGCCAAGAACCTTCTCACTACTCTGAATTTGATGAAGTCAGGATTTGGTTTATGATCCTCTCATGGGTATGACAATGGAGAGGGTGAGAGTAGAGGAATTTGGAGAATCAAGTGTATAAGATTGTGGATGAATCAATCTTATTTTTCTCTAGGGTTTTTCTCTCAAAATTCTCTCTGAAAGCTCTCAACATTTCGTGGGTATAAGGGTATTTATAGTAGGGTATGAGATGGAATGTGAAAAGACACTTTTCAGCAAAATAGGGTGCATTGGCGAGTCACTCGTAACTGGGATGAGTTGTGAGTTCCAGTCGCCAGTTACTAGACTAGGCCAGGCTGTATTTTTTGTCTTGTAGTGATCTAGCTGGCCTAACTCTTCATCTTCCTGCATGCTTCACACGTGTGCTTCATTTTGGCGAGTCACCACTCGCGAGTCACCTTCTTGTTGCATACTCTTGATCAAATCTTCACACTCTCTCACACACAACCCTTACATTATTCCCACCTAAATACAAGGTTTCTAAATGCTGAATTACAAGCAAATTTGGCATGAAATAAAGCCAACACATAGTTAAATAAATTCAACTTTACAATCTCCCCATTTGGCTATTCCATGACAAAACCCTAAAACAGACTCTAGACTTAAAAATGTGAGTTGGGAATAGTTGCCAAAACTCACTCACACCTAATTCTAGATCTGTGAAGCTCTTGAGCCATACGAACAAGTATCTCCTGCAAACAATATCACAAAATGCACTCATTAAGTTCATTGTAAGTGATAAACTTAGAATGCATATGGAGCAAGCACAATACGATCAAACAAGTATGAAAATGATAATGATGCATAACTTGACCATACAAGAACATTCACTATAAATAGTGACTACAATGAACATTCACACGGTGAATGAGCATCCGAATATGCAAGCAAATAAGCTCAATGCAAAGTATCATTTGCATGTCCAACACTTAACAGATGCAAGAACACTAAAGCAAGAAGCATTAGGTTTAAATTGCATCAAGGATACATGATCCAATAAGGGCACAAGAGTACTAAAGAAAATGCAAGACATTAACTAAAAGTACTAAGCTACATAAGAAAGGGTACATAAAAACATAGTCTAAATAACTAAAATATCCAAGTATCCATAACACAAAGTATCCAAGTATTTTAAAAACAAAATACTAAAACCATAGAGTACTAAATCAAAGCGCTATAAAAACCATAATAAAAACTGTAAAAACCATAAGCTAAAACCAACTAGCAACCAATGCTATTTACTCCCCCTCAATAAAAGACCTGAATTATCAAGAAAATAGTTTAATTTTTAGAATATGGATTAAAAACATGTCTAAGTGCAAGTCCTGGCTCAAAAAACTTTAAAAAGGAGTCCAAAACGTACTAAAATTCAAAAAATGGGTTTGACACCCAAAAGTGTCATTCGGCACTTTCCAAGGACGCGTCCTAGTTCGTATTCTGATCATCTAGCTATTTTTTCAAGCCTCCCAACCTCTATAAATAAAGGCTGGATCTCAGAATTCAGGAGACTTTTTTAGGCTTTGAGATTTCCCCCCTTTTTGATTCTTTTCTTTTCCCTCTTACGTTAAAGACATTCTGGGGGCTCTTACCTAAGGAATTTCTTTATTGTAAGCAAAATATTTTAGGCTTCAAAAATAATTGAATAAATTTTTTTGAATCCTAAAATATCCATTCACAACAAAGAGCACGCATGCAAGAGGTAGTGAATTTTTTTTTTTTTTTTTAAATCTTCTTTATTAATTTAGATTGGTGATGCATGAATAGATTTAGGATTTTTTTTTTTAATTTCTAATGTGGATGCCATGTATTGTTAAATTTTTCCTTGAAAACATGTTCTTAATTCTTTTGTTGTTATGGTTTCTCTTTTGAATTTCAAAAATCTGCTTATTAACAAATCTTTTTCAAAACCAAATCAAAAGTATAATCTAAAAAGCATCGGGAGGAACTGATGAAGATGATGATGCTCCTCTCCTACCTCGACCACCACCATGTCTTGGAAGAGGTTGTTGTTCTTCCACTCCAGTCTTTGTATCAGCAAGAGGTGCTTCTTCAGTCTCTTCAGCATGTTTATCTCTAGGAATTCGAATCCTACTTCTTAGGATTGTTTAAGAGTCGATGGGAGGAGTTGGAGGCATTAGGCCTATGTGTTGTGGAGTCTCCACACCTTTATTATGAAGAATACTCATTATAAAATTTGGAACAACAAGCTTTGATCTTGAGGTCGTCTTTGTGGACTCTACAATGATGTTGTACAAGTGTGCATTAATGTCAATGTAGGTGTTCTCACGAAGCTCCATGAGGAATATGGCTCTAGCATTGTTGGTGGTTGACAACTTCTTGACCGGATACAAGTTGTACATCATGATATGTGCTAGGCATCTCAAATCTGGGAGAAAGGAGGTTGTGTTGAGGCTTCTTCCTTCCCTATGGCCACCAAGGTGAAGTTGCACAGATTCTAGAGAGAGCATTCTATCCTTGAATGGAGTGAACCCTCCATGATTTTGTTATTCAAATCCAAGCATAGCATCAATGTTCTCAATGTCAAGGGTGAACTCATGACCTCTAACCAAGCACTCTATGTGATCCTCTTTGAGTGATGCATTAGCGTAAAATTCTCTGATCAAAGGATCACAAATTCCAGGGAATTCGCCAAGAAGTTTATCCCAACCCCGTTCTTCAAAACAACTAGGAATGAAGGAATTCTTAAGATCATCAAGATACATTTGTCTTTCCTGAATGATTGGAGCTGTTTTGAATTGAAGGGCATATCTCTCAAAATGTTGAGGGGAGTGAAACAAACTGTCATCATGGCACTTTCTCTTGTCACCACGTTGAGCAATAGTTTTTCGTGGAGCCATCTACAAAACATAGTAGCAAAGACCATAAAAACAAAACACAATGAACGGCAACAAACTCGGTTAGACACAAATTAGTACCAAAAACAAAAACTACGAATCAAACCCTAAATATTGAAATTTAAAGAGCAATTCAAAAAAATGACATGTGAAGATGCTAAACATCAAAGCATGATATAATCATGGCATAAGACACACAACAAGTCAAAGATTGTGTGTGTGCGCATCATATGGAAAAGTGTGCATATAAGAGGCATGAAATCATGTAAGGGGCAAAGTGTGAAACATATAACCATTAGTTGTTCCAAACATGGTACTCGACGGAGTCCAAAATTATCCCCAAATTTTGTATTCGACGGAGTCCAAAATTACACACAAAAACATCTAAATAGACATTTTATCAACAAAATGGTATGCACACCACAACACAAAACATTGTATAATGCATGAGCATGTAATAATCTCGATAGAAACATGAAAAACAAGTATTATAACATCATTCTTAACAAAACCCATATATCAATTTCATCAAAAACTACAAAAACTCATGTTCTTCAACAATATTTCAATATCTCAACAAAACCAACAAATCCATGAAATAGAATGCTTTAAACTTGAAATAAACTAAAAAGGAGTGAAAATCCATACCTTTTCTTGGATTTGGAGTGAAGATTGAAGAGAATAATGAAGGTTTTTAGAGTGAAAAAATTGGTTTTGAGAGAGGGGAGGCGGTGAAGACAAAGGGACAAACGCGTGATGCGAGGGAAAGTGAAAAGTTTTGAAAAACTGTCTGATTTTTAACCCTATTTTTGTAAAACACGCATTTTTCGCGACTCAACTAACTCACAAATGAGTTGCCAAAAACCCTTAAACCTAGATTTTGAAAAAAATTTCTAAGTCTTTTTTGCGACTAGGACTTACACTTGTCAACCAGTCGCAAGTGAGTCACGAATGTCTCGGGTTGGAAAACTGAAAAATCAATTTTTCTGAAAAATTTTCTAAGTCTTTTTCGCGACTAAGTAGACCACTCGCGAGTGAATCACGAAAAGGTAGAGTTGCAAATTTTTGGATTTTTGTGAAAATCATTCAAATCAAAACACTTTCTAAAAACAACTAAAACACTCAAAAACCTTTTTGGGTTTGATCAACAAATGCTTGAGTATGTTCATCACATTTAATCAAGTATAAGCACACAAATGAATAAGGCATTCATTGAATATAGACACGTGCGATGTGGGTGAGTATTAATTATGAGATAGTCCTTAGTCTAATGTGAAGTTTCAATGATCGATTCAACCAAGTCATACACAACTAGCACTAAGTAGAGTGACCTATCTCAATTGTAGAAATGAACATATATGACCTACATAAACTTGATTACATTGAGTTAGAAGCTTTTCATTTGGCTTCTTTTCTTTTGATAACATTCAATCATTTTGATCTTTACATCTCTTTTTGAGATCAATGCCTGAAATTTTTTATATTTCAATTTGATGAGTAAGCCTTGGGCTTTTGGTACTATACATTTTAAATACAAGTCACTTTCCCTTTTTCCTAATCAAATACTAGTTTGTGCAACGGCTTTTTCAGCTCATTATCTCTTTTCGAGATTTGACATTGGTTGAGCTTTTAAGCAAAAAAAAAAAATGAGTGGGAAGAGATATAGGCACAAGTCTACGCATGTCTCAAGATCAACAAAACTATTGACTAATCATTCACGACAAGTTTGAAGATCTATTTACAACAATCACATAGATGTCAAGATATTTCTCACAAAGATACAAGTGCATAGAGAACAAGCTAAGCTCATTAATGCACAAACCCATTAGTACAGAGGTACAAGGCTAAATATGCATGTGACAATGCACAACACCACCGATCAAACTTTATGGATTTTATACTTTTTATGTGTTTTTGGATTTTTGACACAAAGCAAAGTAAAGAATGATCAAAATCAACAAACAACCAAAGTTTTTTTTTTTTTAAATTAAAAACATGAAACCAACAAAATATTGTGTGCTTCACTCAATTAAGAACAATTCAAGATAGATACGTAAAACACACAACACACATGAGTTTCAAGGAATGATACCGATACTGATGGTCTTACGGAGCAATTCGAACTGAGGACCATCGAGAGGTTTGGTGAAGATTTCTGCCTTTTGGTTGTCCGTGTGAATAAGTTCAAGACATTTGATTATATCTTCCTCCAAATCACGGATGAAGTGATAGCGAATCTCTATGTGCTTGGACTTTGTTGCTGAACAAGATTCTTGGAAAGATTTATGGCACTAGTGTTGTCACAAAACACATTCATCATTTCTTGAGAAATCCCATAGTCATGAAGAAGTTTCTTCATTCAAAGAAGTTGAGTACAACATCTCCCAACAACTATATACTCGGCTTCAGCTGTAGATAGTGACACCAAATTCTGCATCTTACTTATCCATGAAACAAGATTGTTTCCTAGATAGAAACATCCGTCTAAAGTGCTTTTTCGGTCATCAACACTTCCTGCCCAATCTGCATTCGAGTAACCAGCTAGACAATCATTAGAGTCTTTTGAGTACCATAAAACATACTCGAAAGTGCCATTAATATAATGTATGATTCTCTTCACAGCCGTCAAGTGAGACTCCTTAGGAGCTTCTTAATAATGAGCACATAATCCCACACTAAACGCAATGTCCAATCTGCTTGCAGTGAGATATAGGAGACTTCCAATGATGCTCTTATACAAAGTTAGACTTCTACCCCGGAAGAATCAAGACTAAGCTTGGCAGATGAACTCATGGGAGTGGAGGCATGCTTTTTGGAATCTAGTCCAAACTTCTTGATAAGATTTCTTGCATATTTTTCTTAAGAGATGAATATACCATCCTTCCTTTGTTTAACTTGAAGACCCAAGAAAAATGTAAGTTCCCCCACCATACTCATTTTGAATTCCTTCTTCATTTCTTTAGAAAACTTTATAGCACGGGCGTCTATGGTGGCTCTAAACACTATGTCATCAACATACACGAGCTACAAGGAGATAGTTCTCATCTTTCTTCGCAAACAATGTCTGGTCAGCATATCCTCTTTGAAATCCTCTATCTAAGAGATCATTTGTAAGTCAATTGTACCATGCTCTAGGTGCTTGTTTCAATTCATAGAGTGCCTTCTTCAATCTTAAAACATGATCTGGGAAGTGAGGATCTTGGAAACCTTTGGGTTATTCAACAAAGACTTCTTCATTAAGGAACCATTGAGAAAGGAACATTTCACATCCATTTGGTAGAGTTTGAAGTCCATAGTACATGCAATGAATAAAAGGATGCGAATAGACTTAAGTCTAGCCACGGGAGCAAAGGATTCATCAAAATCTACTCATTCCACCTGAGTGTAACCTTGAGCCACCAACCGAGACTTATTTCTTATTATGTCACCATCCTTATTGGTCTTATTTCTGAAAATCCACTTAGTGTTGATGACATGAGTGTCTTTGGGCCTTGGAACAAGTTCCCATACATCATTCCTCACAAATTGATTTAGTTCTTCATGCATTTAATCCACCTAATTTTCATCTTGAAGAGCGTCTTCTACCTTTTTTGGCTCAAATCTAGTAAGGTAGCAATGATAAGTCACATGGTTTGCAACAAGCATGCTCCCTTTTCTAATACGGAGACCTTTATCTAGAGAACCGATAATGTTACTTTCCGGATGATTTTTAACCACTCTAGATGATGGCTTCTTTGAGGTGGACACTTCATCATTCCGAGAGACAGAAGGATGAACTTCCAGAGGGATGAGAGGGCTTGGGGATCTAGACAATGATCTTGTCTCCAATCTAGAGTTCACGGGAGTAGATTCTCTTTCCAATGAACATTCTTCCACTTCAACACCTTGGGCTTCAATCTCAACAATAGCTTCTTTGGAGCTTGTTCCTTCTCCACTATCATCATTTGCTACATTTGTTATGGCATCATCAATAACCACATTGATGGACTCCATTACCCTTTTTGTTCTCTTGTTGAAGACCCTATATGCTCGGTTAGTGGTTGAATACCCGAGAAAGATACCTTCATCACTCTTTGCATCAAATTTTCCAAGGTTCTCCCGATCATTTAGAATGTAACATTTACTCCCAAAGACTCGGAAGTATTTCACTTTTGGCTTCTTTCCATTCCAAATTTCATATGTGGTCTTCTTTCTTCCCGCTCGGAAGAATATTCTATTGCCAATGTGACATGAGGTGTTCATGGCTTCCCCCCAAAATTTTTGAGGAATTTGCTTGTGAAGTAGCATAACTCTTGCCATTTCTTGAATCACCCAGTTCTTCCTTTCAACCACCCCATTCTGTTGAGGAGTTTTAGGAGTTGAAAACTCTTTCTTGATCCCATTCTTCTCATGAAAAGACTCAAATTTTGCATTCTTGAACTCCTTGCCATGGTCACTTCTTATCTTGACAATTTGTACACCTTTCTCGTTTTGAAACTTCTTACAAAGAGTCTCCATCTTCTCATATGCTTTTGATTTCTCTCTAAGAAATTCCACCCATGTGTATCTTGAGAAATCATCGACAATGACTATAATATACCGTTTTCCTCCTAAGCTTTCCGTTCGTATAGGTCCCATTAAATCAACATGGAGAAGCTCTAAGCAATGTGATGTAGAGATCACATTCACCTTTTGATGATTCGCCTTTCTCCACCTTCCCAAATTTTGGGAGTCCCACAATAGCTTCAAGTTTGGACACTTTCGCCACTTGTTTAAAGTTTGCATGGCCGGGTCTTTGATGCCAAAGTTCCAACACATCGACTTGGGCACTCCTACAAGAGATATGTGGCGTAGGAACCACTCCATAGCAATTGTCGGTGGTCCTATATCCCTCCAAGACTTGAATCCCTACTTCATCTATGATCACACACCCCTTCTTTGAGAATTGAACAAGAAAGTCCTCATCACATATTTGAGTGATGCTCAAGAGATTCGCCTTAAGCCCTTTGATATATAGAACATCTTTTAATAGAGGTAGCCTCGGTATCTTAATAATCCCTTTGCCAAGCACTTGAGCATGGCTTCCATCCCCAAATGTTACATAGTCACCAACCTTCTCTTTGAGAGACTTAAATAGTGATTTATCTCCTGTCATATGACGAGAACATTCACTATCAAGATACCATAAACAAGAATTGAATACTTTCAAAGAGGTGTGCACAAACAAGCAAGCATGAGATAAGCATTCTTGATTTTAAAAAGAAAATCATCTTCATTTTCTATTCTCTTACTAGATTGAATTATCTTTTTAAGGTGATCAACCTTGTCACACAATATCTATTTCTTCTTTAATACTTCTCAACCAATGAATTTGACTCACATAGACGATTGTGTAAGACATGGTTCTTGTGTTCAAGATACTTTAGCATGTGAACAAACATTCTAGCATGCTTCTTTGTTTTTAATAACTCTAGAAGTTCATTGTTAGGACAATCTTTAAAATTACTCATAGAGTCATTATCACAAACATTTGCGCCACAATTCAACATAGCCTTTTTCATAACTTCATCCATAGCTACAGGGGTCTAGGATCACACTAAGGATATAGAAATCCATCAAAGTGTACCTGCGCTGATACCAATTGAAAACTCACTTAGTGTATAAAACACTTGTGAATGTTAAGACCCCTAAATACAAATTTTCCAATACAAGCTTATATTCAAACAATATATGTGCGGAATATGAAATATAATCAATACCCAAATTAGCAAACTACTCTAAGCCATTAATTAATCACAACCATCAGAAATTAAAAGCTAAGAGTAAGGAAAAGAGAGATGCAAGCAAAAGATAACACTGGTACGTGTTATCGAAGAGAAAATCGAAGAACTCAGTGAAAAAGTCTCTCCACTGCCCTCCAAGTGGTAAATGATCCACTAGAAAATCAGTTGGGATACATGAATAGCAATAGACCCTTCAAGCCTAATCTACCCAATGCACCTAAGCCCTCCAAGCTTCTTGCTCCAACAAGGTTACGCCGAACCGTGTCTTCTCTAGTTTTCCGGATCCCGCAATTAGCTCATTGCATCAACCAATATGAATTGGTTCTCTCTTGAACTGCTTTCCAAACACGAAGAACCTTCTCATTACTCTGAATTTGGATAGGTAAGGATTTGGTTTATGATCCTTTAATGAGTATGACAATGGAGAGGGTGAGAGTAAAGGAATTTGAAGAGTAAAGGAATTTGAAGAATCAAGCGTATAAGATTGTGGATGAATCAATCTTGTTTTTCTCTAGGATTTTTCTCACTAAATTCTCTCTGGAAGCTCTCTACATTTCGTGGATATAAGGGTATTTATAGTAGGGTATGAGATGGAATGTGAAAAGACATTTTTCAGCAAAACAGGGTGCATTGGCGAGTCATTTGCGACTGGGATGAGTCGTGAGTTCCAGTCGCCAGTTACCAAACTAGGCCAGATCGTACTTTTTGTCCTATAGTGATCTAGCTGGCCTAACTCTTTATCTTCCTGCATGCTTCACACGTGTGCTTCATTTTGGTGAGCCACCACGCGAGTCCAGTTGCGAGTCACCTTCTTGTTGCATACTCTTGATTAAATCTTTACACTCTCTCACACAAAACTCTTATATTATTCCCACATAAATACAGGGCTTTTAAATACTGTATTACAAGCAAATTTGGCACGGAATAAAGCCAACACATAGTTGGATAAATTCAACTTTACAATTATAGTGTAATACTAATACCTCATATACCTCACATATTATTATTAGGCTAAAATGCAAAACTTACCCTCTAAATTTCACCAGAATTGATTTTAGTCATTTAACTTTGCTTTTGATTATTTAAGTTCTGTAAGTCTCAAAACACCTTAATTCAGTTTTCCGTTAAAATTCCATCTAGTATTTCTGTTAAGCCCCCAAAATGACGTCACTTTGGTATATTTTTAATATTTAATTAATTATTTATAAATTAAAAAAAATTAATTTATAAAAACCCAGAAAATTAAAAACTGGGCAAACACATCGGACACCCAATCTGAACAAGAAAATACATCACCCACCCCACCAAAATCCCTAACCCAATACAAGAGAGAGAAAGAGACACGACACACACACAAATAGGGGAAAAAAGTTTGCACCTTTGCCGGAAACACTTCTCCGATGTCACTCGATCTCTCCTCTGTGCCTGTTATCTTTTTTTTTTGAGATCTCGCTCTCGCTCTCGCTCTGTACATTACTAAACCTATATATATTTCATATGGTTGGAAGGAGATATACAATCAAAGCCCCATAATTTATTCCTAGGTTTCCTAATAGTCAAAATTGTATTTGTAGCTTTGAGATACAATTTGTTTAGATTGAACTCAAGATTATTCTAGATTTGTTTAGATTTGAAACCGTCTCTAAAGAGTACCTGTGAAAGCATTTGCTTTCAAAAGTCTACATTGTTAATTTGGCCAGTGTTGTTGTTGTTTTTTTTTTTTTTTTTTTAATTTTAAATTTATTTTTAACTAACGTATTTTTTTAATTTATAAATAAATAATAAAATAAATATAAATTATTAAAAACAAACCAAAACGAACATTGTTTTGGGGACTAAGCGACAATACTAGACGGAACATTAATAGGTGACTGAATTGAGGAGTTTTGAGATTTAGAAAATTGAAATGAATGAAAAAAAAGTTGGAGAACTTAAATGAAATTTAGTGAAACTTAGAAGGTGAGTTTAGCTGTTTATAATATATATATATATATATATATATTTTTTTTTTTTTTTTTTGTAAAAAAATTATTATTATTATTATTATCTGTATATATTAAGAGGATTCAGAAAGTTAGTTATTGTTTGTTTTTTTTTTCTGTCAAAAATACCCCTAAATTAATTAACCAACAACTTAAAAATGAGGTTTAAATAGTAAATTGGAAAAAGAAAGTTAGTTATTTCTTTTTTACTGTCAAAAATACCCCTACCTAAAACTTTAAAATGGGGTTAAAATAGTAAATTGACAAAAATAATAAATTCTTACTTCTACGTTGAAATGTTTTCTTGCTTTTAATAAACTCTTACTTTTACGTTGATTTAAATTCCTACTTCTACTCACTAACTCCCTACAAAATAGGATTACTCTTTTGTTAGTTTTAAAACTCCTCAAACCTACAAAACTCACCCCACGTATTTTTTTTTTACTTCATCACGATGTATTTGTTTCTTCTGTCATCTTTTAAAAAAAAAAAAACATTTCATTATATCCTTAGTTTTTTTTTTTTTTTTTTTTTTTGTAATTGGAAAAAATAGAAATCTGAAATTATAATAAATACAAATTATTAATATTTATCCAAAAAATAGAAGAGACTCTGAGCATGCGCGTGAGCGCGTGGTCAAAGGCTAGTTATTATTATGCGTTTGATTAATTGTGAGCCAGTTGCAATAGAAATGCAGTTAACCGACACAAACAACAGAGATTTTGATAATTGCGTGAGTTATATATAAACTCATATAGATGCATGTAGTCCTACCTTAGGAAATCGGGTAAAGTGAATGAACTATATTTGGACTTGGACTTTAGGGTTATTATATATGATGATAAACCTTGGAGTCCTTTTGGTGGACTATTTAATCTAATTAATAGCAGAGAGAGAGAGAGAGAGAGAGAGAGAGAGAGGCGGCTACGAAGAGAAAATAGTAATCGTGGTGGGGTGGGGAAAAGAGAAGCAAAAATACAAATTGAAGACTTGTTTTGACCTTTGAAAATATGTGTGGTTTCTTTAATTTCTCAAAAAAGAAAAATATGTATTAGGTTGGACTTGTCTCTTTTCCAGCCTTCCAGGCAGTGAGCCTATTTTTTTGATAGGGAATACTGGGAAAATTTTTATTGCTAGGGCGAGGATAAGTACATAGCATCCTAAAACAATATGGATTCCAAGAGATGTGGACATTCCTCTATCCAGGTTACAAAAGCATAAGGGGCGGAGGCACGTACAAGGGTGGGGGGCCATGGCCCCCCCCCAAATTTTAAAATTTTTTAAAATATATATACAATTATTTTTATGTTTTCAAAATTTAATCTAAAAAATAAGAGTTGGCCCCCCCAAATATTTGAATTAGTCTAATAATGCTCTTAAAAAAAAAATTGGTCTAATAGTTATAAAGATATAACTTTATTTTTCGCAATTCTATTTTTTATTGTAAAATGTGCTTTTATATCTGTTAAATATTTGATAAAATTTGGTATCAAACATGTTTAAATCTATATTTTTCAACCCGTTATGTGACAATTAACAAGTCATTGACTCATTAAAAAAATTTTGTCACTAAAACTACACATGAAATGTGTCTTTAGTTGCCATATAATGTGTTAAAGCAAGGTAGTTTTAAATATGTTTGGAACCTAACTTATTTCTCCAAGTTTTGGATCATTCATGTTTTTGAAAATTTCATTAGTTCAATTGAAAGATTTTTTACTTACTTTAGTATAAAATTTGATAATTTGTGTTTAAAATGAAACTTTTAAGATTTTGACTATGAAAATGAAAAAAATGAATTTTATTTTATGAAAGATTACCGTCAAAAATAATTTTGATTGAAAATTCTAAGATTTTTTTTTTTTTTTTTGTTGGGTGTGTGCATATATATAATTTATCAAATAAAAAAGTGTGTATATATATGTGTGTATATATAATAAAAAAGCGCGCGTGTGTGTATATATGAGTATGTGGATGTGGAAGTTGTCTTAATAAATATATTAGCGTCGCAACTTGACCCCTCAAACAAAAATTTCTGACTCTGCCCCTGAAAAGCATCAATTCCTTTAGCATACTGTGCTAAAATATGTGCTGCCTTGTTTGCATTCCTTTTCAAATGTAGTAGCTGAGTTTGTCTAAAGTCTTGGAGTCTGTGAACCGTTCCTCGAATGACGTCTACGATAGAGACATGGGGAGTAATGGTGCCACAGAGTGTCAGAAACCACCTTCGAATTTGTCTCAAAAACCACGTCCCTGATACCAATGTCCTAAGCAAAGGAGGCTGCTACGTCCATTGCTTTAGTCTCTGCTTCCAAAGGACCCAAAGGCAAAGGTAAGTGTTGACTCAACGCGGCAATCACTAATCCCTCGTGGTCACGAATGATGACACCAATACCAACAGTTTGGAAGTTCAAGAAAACTGTGGCATCTGTGTTGGCTTTGTACCACGGGTGGGATGGAGGAACCCAGCGGGCATCCGTTTGGTCTTTGAACCATGGTCGTGCAAGGTGGGCAACAGTGGCGACTTCAAGAATTTTTTTCAGGGTGTTCCTCAACAAGCATAAATTACACAATCTAATAAAAAGAAAATTTTATATAAGTTCATTTAAAATATTAATAAAATTATTAATTATTGTTGTTTAGTTGTTTCATTAATTTGTTTGTCTTTTATGAACTATAATTTGTTATATTATTATTTCATTAATTATAAAATTATTAATTGTTGTTTAGTCTATCATAATTTAATTTGTTTATCTTTTATAATGCATTGGTTAATTAAATTATTGATTATTGTTTATTAGTTGCTTCATTATTTTTCTTTATAAACTATTAGCACACACCCCACTTTGCACTAGCACACACCCTATGTGCATTATCCACTGTCATTACACACAAGATTAACAAAAATTTAAGCACAAGCATAACAAAAATTTAAGCACAGCCATAACACAAGGCTTATTAATAAGACCCACCCACAAAAAAACACAAAACAAATCCTATCTATAACAAGGGAGTCAATTTCGTATTGGAAGCCATTTCGGTTTAGTTAGGAGAACGATATATTTCATTACCGATAAATACCGGTGTACCATTTTGAGATTACCGTTATATATAAAATCCTATATATATATTGCTGAATCTTTAAGTATATTTAGGCCCAATTCATCTTTATCTTTATCCTTCTACAATGGCCCAATCCATTACAAATAAATCTAAATTATCTAACCATTATATTAAAATTAAAAAAAAATTAAAAAAAAAACTTGAAACAAGTATAAAAGGTCAAACATCCCACCTAACTCTCACGTGAATTCTGAATAGAATTCAATGCCTCTCAGTTTTACCACAACCACACGTTACTTTCAAAAAGAATAAACACATCCCACACGTTTTGAAAATGCACTGAGAAGCCAAATGCTCAGAAATGACTAATGAGAAGTCTGGTCTCTGGTGTTCATGAGCAGAGAAGAGGAGAAGACAAAAAAAAAAAAAAAAAAACGAGAGATGCAAACTAACAGAACGAGGCCATGATCCAGGTAGCCACATAACTCAACTCAATCTAAACAAAACAGGCCCAATAGAAAGCCAAGCGCCCAAATAAATTATACTTGATACCGTGATACCTCAGTCCTCAAAACTCAAAACCTTGAGCAGTTGAGAGAGGCGGAGCCGCAGAGGAAGCTTGCTTCAACAGTTGAGCCAGCCAGGCACCCAGCAACAGTGGAGAGAATCAGAGAACGAATGAGAGAGGCGGAGAGCGAAGAGGAAGAAGCAAAGGGAACTGTAAAAATTTTAAGGATTTGAGTTGTTTTATTTGTTTTTGATTTATGATTGTTTTGTGGTTAGTCTCTTAGACCGGATTTGTAGTTTATCTTGTTGATTTTTGGTTTGTCTAGAGGATAATAATATTATTTTTGGGCAATGATTTTGTTTAGAACCAATGTGTAACCGGATCTACCAAAATTTTTGTTTTTTGGTTAAAATGATGTGCCGAATATTTTTAATTCATCTGAAACTAATTTTTTTTTCCTTACTACCCATTCTTTTCAGATTTTAGTTCAAAAAATTTTTTTTGGGTTTTTTTTTTTTCTTGAAAGTAGAACAGATAAATTTTTTTATTTTTTTATTTGAGGGTGTCTTATTTTGCTTGCTTGAGGGTGTTCCTATTTTTTTTTTTTTTTTTTTTTTAAGGGTAAACAAATAAAAAAATATAACTTCTTATTTATAATTTTTTTTTTTTTTTTCAGGTCAGGGTGTTCCTGGGAACACCCTGACCTCAACGTGGCTGACCTCAACGTGGTGTCGCCACTGGTGGGAAAGCTGGAAATCTTCAAGTATGGAGCGAGCTTTGTAGATAATCTCATGGCTGGTCTGTCTAAGGGACCCAAGCCGTGTCTTGTTGCGGTTGTGCCCCTTGCACCATGCGACGGTGATGATAAATTCTATCAACTCCAGTCCCATGCCCTGCACAAAGAGAAGGTACCAGAGAAAATCAAAGAACTCACTGTGGTATACACCATTTATATCAAAAGCTATTCCTGTTGCTGCCCATACTTCACGTGCCTTAATACAATCCCAGAATAGGTGTCCACTTTTTTCGATAGTTAATCCGCAAGTCTCACACGTGGCACTATCAAGGACTCCTCGACGGCATAGATTATTCTTTGTGGGAAGAATGTTTCGGCATGCTCTCCAAGTAAAGGTCTTCAACTTATTTGGTATATGAAGGTTCCAGATTGTCCGCTAGAATTGTCTCTTTGCATCATTATTTGAAACCTCGTCCATGGCAGCAGATGGTGATATCGCCCAGGATACCTTGTAGGTGCTATTCATCGTGAAGTAACCTTTAGGTGTATAGGCCCAAATGATGCGATTGTTGGCTCGTCTATGGCTTCGTGGCATGCTTAGAATGGTTCAGGCTTCATCAGGGAGAAAAACTTGTTTGATTAATGTAGCATTCTATTCACCTGTGTCTCCATCAATAAGCTCAGATATAGTGGAATCTAAAGGGAGCGTATTTTGCTGGGAGATAGGGTAGAAAGTAGATGGTTTTGGGATCCATCTATCCTTCCAAATTTGCACAGTGGCGCCATCGCCCAGCAGTGAGCCTATTAAGACTAAGTAGATTAACAAAGACTATCAGTGAATGGAAAATATATATATATATATATATATATATTATGAGATGGGTTCAAATTGAACCTGGACATTTTTTAAATCATTAGATTTAAGTAGATCTAACGGTTAAAAATAGACCCTTATTATTACAAATATTTTTATTAGAATCTCATTAATTACCCTCATTTATTGCATTCTAAACCTATCTTTAAACCCAAAAACGTTTGACGTATGACTCTCTCTCTTTCTCTCTCTCTCTGTTTCTCTTTCTCTGTCTCCTCCACCATTGCTCCACCATTATTCCACCTCTACAGGTTGCCAGCAGAAGAGAAGAGAGAGAGAGAGAGAGAGAGAGACAAAAAAAAAAAAAAAAAAAAACAAACCAAACACTAACCAAGTTGAAACAACAATCACTGAGTGTACAGTTTATAGAGAGTGACATTAAACGTAGCAAGGCGTAGTTGATAAAAGATGAGACCGATTTCAATGACATAAACACTGTTGTTGAGCATCTCCTGTTTTTTAATTCGTAGAAGGATTCGAAGGCATATGAATATGCGACTTACATTAACCCAGAAGAATACTACGCTACACTACACTACTTAATTACTAAATGCTATTATATTAAAGTACTAGCATTCCCAATGATGAGAATCCGATGAGAGAAATAGCGAGATCGAAAGCGACACGTGTCTGTTGCTATTGGACATTCCCAATGATGGAGAAGGCGGAGGACGTTGGAGAAAACGCCAAACAAAACGTCCCTGTTGAGTAAACCGTTATCAACACATTCTTGGCCGCTAATGCCAATTGCCAACACTAACCAAGCTTGGTTTGTGTTTGGCTTGGTTTTTTTTTTATCTTCTACTAGAAACTTGTAGAGGTGGAACAATGGTAGAGGAGCAATGGTGGAGGAGAGAGAGAGAGAGAGAGAGAGAGAGAGTTAGACGTCAAATGTTTTTGAGTTTAGAGATAGATTTAGAATGTAATAAATGAAGGTAATTAATAAGATACTAATAAGAATATTTGTAATAATGAGGGTCTTTTTTTAACCGTTAGATCTACTTAAATCTAACGGTTTAAAAAATGTATAACTCTTAAAGTTACACCAGGTGTAATTCGAACCCATCTCATATATTATATATAAAATGTAAGAATTTCTGACTTATACTTTGTTTTGGATTGGACTGTGGTGTGTGTTTTATCATTCCTGCCAAAATTTTGATTTTCAAATTTTTTACCGGCATAACTCTTAATTTTGTATCTATATATTTATTATAAATTTTATTTATTTATTTTGTGTTAATGCAATTTTAGTTTCACCAAAAAAGAAAAAAAGAAAAAACACTGTGGCCATAATTGTTACGATCAGTACATTAATAAAGTCAACCAAATTTTGCTAAACTAGTTACGTTGACCTCTTTATATTCTATACAAAGATAATGTAATATAAAAATTTTGAATTTTTTTCCACAAATTCTCTTATTGACTTTTTATTTATTAATACTTATTAACTAATATATATATATATATATATATATCACAACTTTTGTCTAACTCCCCTAAATATAAGTCTTAAAATTTTAAAACTTTACATTTCTCACACATACACACAAAACTCTTTACATTTTAATTCATCATTTTCATCTCTTGCACTTCTACCCCTTTATATATACATACCCATAACCCTTCATGTCATCCCATGTTAAATACATATAGACCAAAAATGATGTTATTTACCTTCAATCTTTCGACAACACCTACCTAACTCTAACATTGTTGTTTCATTTAATCCTAACTCATATGAGCTGGCTACAACCAAGGAAGGGGGGCTTGCATTTTATATTGAATAACAACGACAATTACAATTTTGATGTTAAAGTCTGACGTTGTAGATTTGTGGGTTTTGTAAATGATGTAATTGACTGTGAGTGTTTGAGATATGTATTTTGTTTTAAAATTAAGGAGAAAGAGAAAGACACATTTTATATCAAATTTTATTTTTCAATATTCCTCCAAAGTTTTTATTTTTTTATTTTTTTATTACATATATTTAATTTCTCACTACTTCAATTGAATAATTATAATGGATATGTGTGTGCAATTTTTAATTTTTGCTTTTTATGATCAAGGGTTTGGCTTACCTCTAGTATTTTTTAAAATTGAACATCTCTTTTTGTTTTAAATAACAATGGCAAGTGATAGTAGGTTTTAATCTTCACCTTTTATTTAGTTAGTTGGTGATGTGGTAGTTTCTCATTAAAATAAAAGGAGATTCCATTTTAAAAAGTATTGGAGGTAAGTCAAACCCTATGATGAACTCATTTATAATAAAGTTCTATAACAATTATGCTATAATATTGTGTTTACCCAAAATATATGGCTATTGGACCTAACCTCTACTTGGGCTCACAATCTATTTGTTTTGTGGGCTTTTGTGTTTCCTACTATGGGTGGCCCTATGCTCGGCAGACCCAGATACACTTCTATTTCCCCAAGCCTTTCTCCCTCCCTCTGAGTGTTTTCTCTCTTTTCTTAGTCTTCTTCCCAGAATTTCCAACCTCCTTTCTCTCATTCTCATCTCTTATTTATAGCTCAAGATTAGTGGAAGGGTTATGATTACTCTGGGTTATTAGTGGGTTTAGAGGTCCAATTCCATTGCTTATAAGTGGGTGTTTAGTTGGGAGTGGGAGTAGTGGCTTTGGGATTGGTTCCCACCCTAAGAGGGACGTTCGGCAACGGTATTCCCCAGGGCGATACCGGGCAGCAAAGTTATAGTATTCCGGGGCAATCATGTTTCTGGCCAGGATGTGTTAACCGGGTGGGTCTCTGGCTATGAGCCATGAGGTGTACGATCCAAGATTGCATGCTTAGTGGGCCTTGGGTCAAGCATAGTGGTATGGATCCCGGGCCCATGGCCTCAACAGGCCTAGGGCCCAGCTTTGGGTAAAAGGGTTAGGACTATGGGCTACACTGTAGGGTTGAAGTTCGTGGCCCAAGTGGGCCTGGGGACCCCTGTGCCGTACAAATACATATATAATATTTTCCAAAACAATCTTATATAAAATATTACAACATTATTTATGCATCGCACGAGTAACTTACTAGTCTATATGTTACTAAAAGTCGAAGCATAACATTTAATATTGCTACGCTCAAGTTAAGCCACATTAGCAACCATGTCATTATCATTTTTTTTTTCTTGAATTTGTCCTATAATTTAAAAATTGTATTCCTAAATTTAAAAATGCTAATAAAAGGAAAATAATTTCCAACCCTATCTCTTACATGGTTACAATTTTAGATGGCAACCCTTTGTGTTCCACGGTTACAATTTCAAATGGCAACCCTTTGTGTTTCACGGTTATAATCTCAAATGGCAATCCTTTAACTTCCAAACACCAGACTATAGCTTACTAATTTTTTCATCTCTTTCTCTCTTCACACTATTTTAATACAATTTAAAAATAGTTTTCCTAAATTTAAAAATACTAATAAAAATCTATATCTATATATTACTAAAACCTAAAGCGTAGCATTGAATGTTGCTACGCTCAGGTTGAGTCACATTAGCAGCCATGTCATTACCATTTTTTTTCTTGAATTAGTCCTACAATTTAAAAATAGTTTTCCTAAATTTAAAAATACTAATAAAAAGAAAATAATTTCCAACCCTATCTCTTACACGGTTACAATTTTAGACGGCAACCCTTTGTGTTCCACAGTTATAATTTCAAATGGCAACCCTTTGTGTTCCATGGTTACAATCTCAAACGGCAATCCTTCAGCTTCCTAACGCCAGACTATGGCTTTCTAACTCCTTCATCTCTTTGTCTCTTCACACTATATTAATACAATTTAAAAATAGTTTTCCTAAATTTAAAAATACTAATAAAAAGAAAATAATTCTCAACCCTATCTCTTACACGGTTACAATTTTAGACGGCAACCCTTTGTGTTCCACTGTTACAATTTCAAACGGCAACCCGTTGTGTTCCACGGTTATAATCTCAAACGGCAACCTTTCAGCTTCCTAACGCTAGACTTTGGCTTTCTAACTCTTTCATCTCTTCCTCTTCTCACAGTATATTAATACTGAAAAGCTGGATGATTCAGTTCAGGTATCTCTAAATCCCAGTTGCTCTTGACCTCTATTCTTGTGATTGCCCTGCATAATAGTTCAATGTAAGGATTAGATTAATAGTATTATTCTTTTTTATTGCTGTTTTTTTTTTTTTTTTTTTTTAATTTTATAATTTTGTTACTACCTCTTTTGTGTTGTGGGTCATATATGGGTTTTTATGTATTTAGGTTGGGTATTTGTACTGATATATGATTGTTTGTTTCTATTTTTAAAATTGATTTTTTTTTTTTTTTTAATGTTTGAGACGATAACATTATCGGTTTATATTGTGTAATCGTTGTGACAGAGTTTTAGTAGTATCTGTGTGATAGAATTTTAGTAGTTAGAAAATTGAATGATAGAGGCTGAACAGTTTATGTAGATATTGTTTAATAAGAGAGGCTGGACAATTTATGTAGTTATTGTTTAATGAGAGAGGTTGAACAGTTCATGTAGAGTATCGTTGACATTGAAAATTTGTATTGTTGTTGCATTAGTATAATTCAAGCATGGTGTGAATTACTAGAAATTTGTATTGCAACTCACCGCTGTTGGTGACCAGAATTTGTATTGCAATTCACAACTGTTGGTGAGAATTTTTATTGCTCTCTTTATTTGTTTGGGTTGGTTGAAATAATTAAAATTTACTGGTGATATGTTATTAAGTTCTTAAGCATGGTGAATCCCACAAAAATTGGTAGTTACATATCAGAAGTTCTTGATGTTGGCCTTCTTGGGCCTCTATTTAAGGTGGATTTGCTCAGTTTTTACGAACTCAATATATGTTCCAACATGAATATATAGTCTGATGGAATTTAAATTGTACTAATTTCTAATAGAAATTGAATTTGAAGAATTGTTGGTATTCTTAAATACTAATAATAATTGGGGTTGATGATATTCTCATGAACTAGCTGGTATGAATATCCTTTGCTATAAGTGTCTATGTAGAACAGAAACTTATGTCATTTGTAGCAAAAGAGAAATATCGGGTTTTGTGTAGAGCATCAGATATACAACAAAGAAATAGAAAACAAAATTTTAGCACTTCATTATCCTTATTTATTTTGGTGGTTTTGAAGTTGTTTAATTTGGTTTAGTATGCAATATTATGTATTAATCCAGCTCAAGTGAAAAAAAAGTAAATAGGATATATTCTTGATGATATGATGTAGAGCATTCGATCAATTATATTTTGGTATTGATCAATTTTAAACTCATCCACATATTTATATTTCAATTAAAAAAATGTATACTAATTTTAAAATTTAAGTACTATTGCAAATTTGCATAAGCATATGCCAGAAGAAGTTCATGGTGTTCCACGTCTCTATTAAGGTAAGTTTATCATTTTATCATTAAGAGGATAACAAAAGAAGTCACAAGACACAAATTTTTTCTATTTCTTTATGTGTGTGTGTGTGTTTTTTTTTTTTTTTTTTTTTTTTTTTTTTTTTTAAGGAAAAAGACAACGCTTGAAATTTGATTAAGAAGCTAGAAAATCAGCAAAAAGAAACTCATCAACGTTTGATGGAACAGTCTCCATACAAACTAATAAAGGAAAAGAAATTCTTGCTTTTTAGGCTAAAGCATGTGCAACAACATTACCTTACCTTATAGTACGAGAGAAAGAGAAATTCCTCAAGGAGCTAACATTAATTAAAGCATCTCTAAAAAGAATGGGTTTCCTAACATATGTATCATATGGAATGTGGCATACGTAGGAAAAAAATAAAGTTGTCATTTTACAATTTCCTTTGGAGTCCAATTGGAAAGGTATACATATTCTTTCTCCTTTATTTTGGAGTAATGGTTGAATTAAATAACAAATTGGGACGGAGGTTGTAAATATTATCATTATTACCCAACCTTTGTTGTGAAGTGTCACAATGTCTTTTTCATCTTCATAATTTTTCATTTCAGGGCTTGCTGTGACTTGAGCCACATTGTCTAAGGAAATGAAACACTTTAGTGGGTGTTCTACTTCTGTTTATATGTGTCTGAAATTTGTTTAGTTCATAGGTTTGTTTATTATTTATTCCCCTTGATGTGCTATATCATAAAAGTCTGTTTTTTATATAATTTTTTTATGGTAATTATCGTCATTTTTGTTGTAGTTGAATCAAAATTAGATTTGCATAATTAGTAGTTGCTGCATCTTCATCATTATCACAAATTTAAGATAGAGATTACCCTCATCAATAGCTATTGCATCTTCTTCATTGCCAAACTTGATCATCTTGACAAACCTTTTATTTATCTGATTGTACCACATGTATTTATTTACTTTTAAGATGGATTCTATTTGATTGTAAGATTTTTATGTCTTTTGATATAAATTAACTAGCTGTTATGTTAGCACCGCTTGATTCTTCAGTTTATTTTCTAATCTTTTACTTTGCCTCCAACACTATCATAATTGGTTGTCTCTCTACACACACACACACACACACATATAGTTTTGTAGGATCCAAGCAAGAAAGAGTTTAAGATGCTTGTTGTGTTATTCTCTCAAATTTTTACAGTATGAACAACTTGCAGTATTGAAGGAATTACTAAATATTTTATATTAATAGCTATTTGTTAATAGGTGCTTGACAACTTTTAGAATATGAAAAGTTTAAGGTTAAATGGGTAACAATTTTAATTTTGTTAATTTTTGCTTTTTAAATTACTAATAGTGATTTATCATATTAAATTGGTAGTTTATTTGTATATTAATCATCTACAATGTTGTAATGTTATTTATTTTTTCTTTCTAATTTGTGAGGTTTAATTCAAATAATTTTGAATAAGTCCTTTGAAATCAAATTCAATACCAAAAAAAATTTGTTAGGGACTCTGTAAGGCTAAAGGAAGCTTGAAGATAATATAAGTTTTGGCCTCTTGTAATATACTTATATTGTGAGATTCAGTTGCTACAAGTAGTATTGTAGTAACTTACATATGAAACTCTAGATGTAACACAAATAGTTAAGGATAACAACATTCACTAATATTTGTCTTTTAATTTAAATGGTATTTTGCATAATTGCTTAGCATTCATTAGATTTCATTTTCAGTAATTTTCTCATGCATCACATGGGTTAGCGACTAGTCTATATATATAATAATAGGTGAAGTTGAGAGAAACTCAAATTAGAATTCTAAATTAAAGTTTCAATTTTGCAACATGTGTCCTAAATTATTTATTCTTAAAGAGTTTTATTTCTTAATTTTAGAATCAAATGTGGGACCACATCATAAATATCCATCCAAGTGAGTATTAAGTGCAAAAACAAAAGAATCTAGAATAAATGAATCGTAAAAAAAAAAAAAAAAAAAGTGCTTCACAATAATTTTATAAAAAAAAAAACATGGACAATTTACATTTTATACCTAATAATATCCTTACAAAATTTTTTAAAGAGTTAAAAAAATATAAAAATGACTATCAATAGTATTTAAATTATTTATATATATATATATAGGAATTATATTATGCATCTTATTGTATATTTTTAGGTATATCCATGCATACGCATGGAGTTACAAGCTAGTATATATAAAAGCAGAGATCTTATGTGGGAAAGCATGGGTTTCTGCCATGTGGCGCTCTCTTTGACAAGGAATTTTTTTCACATAAATTCTTTACTCAAGTGCCACATTAGAGATATTGACTAATTAAAATTCTAAAGATAAAAACTCTTTATTCTCTTAGATTCATTGTATCAGGACATTCCTCAAGTGCCATGTTAGAGATAAGGGCTAATTAAAATTTAAAAGATAAGGACTCTTCATGTTCTTGAGTTCATTATTTCAAGACTTTCCTCTTTCTCACAAAGCACAAAACTTTTCATGTTTCCACTCACCATTTCTTGCACTTCTGCTACTTTATATATACCTACCGTGATGGGCCAAAAACGAATTGACCCTTTGTGATAAATTAACCAATTAATTTAGCCAAGTGAATTAATTAAGTTAATTAACATACAAATGCGTGGTAGCACAAACAAATCACCAAATAACTAAATATGCAACGGAAATTAAATGACACGGTCATTTGTTTACGAATGGGGAAAACCTAACGGCAAAAACCCCACCGGGTGATTTTCAGATCACCACTCTCGAAAATTCACTATTATCACAACAAACGGTTATAAGTAAAGGAATCCTAAGTACCTTACCAACCTACAGTTGAACCCTTACCCCAATACCCAATTGGACTTGTTTTGTAGCGACAGTTCCCCTTTTTGATGCACGGCTCCTAAGTACGTGACTAACCAATGCGCGGATCCTAGTACGCGACTTCAACACCAACTGAAAGAGAGGTTGGCTGCAAAGTTCTTCAGTTCATCCTACACGATGAAGATCAAGAAGATGCTTGGTCACAAAACCCAAAGGTGCACATACACAGCAACTTCTTCAGAAGAGATGAACTAGGGCAAGAACTTCGTCTCCGGTCACAATTTGCTTCAACAGAGTTTTCTCAATGCTTGTGCAACTTGTGAACTATTTTATGGCCCTTAAAACAATCCTTTTATATGTCTAGGGTTAAGAGAAAAAAAGGCCCAAAGACACATTCACGGATCCCAAGAAATCAGATCAGAATTTCTGATTTTATAAACCTTGACAGATAGCAAGGTGTCGAGCAGGTGTGGAGCTTTAATGAATGTGCATTTCTTCAGCTTGTTTCTTGGACAGACTTGATGACTTCAACACTTGATCTTGAAACCTTGTTTCTTGAAGTATTAAAAACACCTAGAACTACCCAATTACAAGTAAAGTGTGTTTTGTCAAAGGATTAGCCAATTACATAAAAGAATGACATATGTTCTTTAACAAGTGAAACATATATGTCCTAACAATCTCCCCCTTTGGCAATCCGTGACAAAACCACAACAAACAAATGAGATATGAGAGAAGTCATAAATCACTCAACTCATATTCACTTGTTGAATACAATAAAATCTATCCTAACACAAATCCTTGAAAAACTTTGCAAGAAAAGAGTTTATGGCAAGTAGACTTTGACAACCTGTATTTCTGAAACACTTTAAACAAAACTCATCAAGGCATCTTGTGTGAAACAGAAATAATAGATTGCATACAATATAAGAAACATGTGTATAAAGATAGAGAAGAAACAACACATGTAGAGATAGGTGAAAGAAACATACATCCATATATAGAAAAAATAAGTACAATGTATATCAATAAATGGTCACAAGACCCAATGTACATGAACAATGTATCTATAAAAGAAAGAAAAGAAAAGATACATCATATCCTTACTACATCCCTCAAGTATCAACACTCCCCCTAACAAAATGTCCTATACTAACTCTCCCCCTAAGATGACTACCCTCATATCCCAAAATTACTCCCTCTTTTTGTCACGAGTGACAAAGGGTAGAGTGTTAAGTAGACATCTCATCAGTAGAGCTAGCATCTCCATCATCATCATTTGAAGCATCATCGTCCTCGTCATCATCATCCTTAGAGTCAGAAGCCGCTGGAGGAGGTGGTGAAGGAGTAGCCTTATGAGCAAAACCACCCATGGCCGCCTGTCGTCGTGCAATACGACCAACACGAACATTCACCTGATACAACTCAGTGGAGAGTGTATCAAGGTGAGCATCCATGCGCTGCAGCTGCGCCATGATGTCTCCAAGGGACACATCGCTCATGGAGGAAGAAGGAGCGGATGTAGATGGAGCAGATCGAGATGGAGCTGAACTGGAGGGAGGAGTGGAATCCGGCTATCTCGACCTAAACTGAGCCTTACTACGTTTTACGGTAGCAGCATCTATGGCACACATGAAAGTGAAATGGTCGGACACGGGAAAAGGGATGAAAAAATGGCGTAGAATCCTCGTGATAGCAGAAGGAAAGATGAGCTTATCACGGGTCGCCGCATCCAAATGAACATCTATAATAGACAGAATGAAATGAGAAGGAAAATATATGGTAAGATGCTCAAGGAGGGATAACAAAAATCGAGCACGAGGCTCTGTGATGGAGTTGTAGTGAGAAAATGGATGAAGTACAAAAGTCATCACCATGTTTAAGAATCTAGGACCTTTAGCAAAAGGCCGACATGATGTGTACTGACGCTCACCCTACTCCGAAGGGCACTCACAGAAAGCAGATATGAGCTCATCCTTGGACACAGTCCGCAGATGCTCACAAGAAGGATAGTCAGGAAACTCTATCCTAGGAACCCGAAGCACATCCGCAACAAGCTGCGGTGTGACAGGGATGCGCGTACCTCGAACGCGAGTAAAGAAAAGAGGTACTGAACGATCAATCCCGTGCATGTTGGAGTAAAACTCCTGAATGAGCACGAGAGGACATGTGATCGGGATGTCACATAGTGACTCCCATCCCCTACTGTGAATGACAGAGGGAAGGTCAGTGTCGGCGAAGTCCGCCAAAATGACTTGGCATTCCGAATGAACACCTCGTCTAGAGAAGTTCTCCGAGAATGCCTTGTGGGCATCATCATCACGGAACCAAAGATTAAGAGGAGCAGAATCAGAAGAGGAGGAAGCTCCAGAACGCAGAGGGTTCCGAGCCGAACTAGATTTACGCTTAGGTGCCATAGACACTACTAACGTAAACAGAATGAGAGAGAGAGAAAGAAAGAGACAATCAGAAAAGTCCCAAAGCAATTCAAATATATCAAATATATTGAATAGAGAGTACGTATGCATGAGAATGCATGAACATGTGACATGCAAAAGAAATTTCATCATGGGCTCAGCCCAATCCAAACCTACCAGCACACAGACATATTACACACATCTAAATGCATGAAAATACCATTATAATGCAAATGTGATGCAATGCATGAGATTTTGAACACATTTAAATGAAAACCCATCCCAAAATTTCAAGAAAAACTCATCAATTTTGAAAAACCCCAAAATTTTTCAAAAACCCTAAAACCTTAGATTCAAAAACATGAAATGCATGAAGAATGAAGGGAAAAGAGATCATACCAAGTTATTTGAAGCAAGGAAAGGCTGAAAATCACGTGGGTTGAAGGTTTTGAGTGAGAAAAAGGAGTTTGGGAGGTGAACAGGCGTGGACAGATCGAGAGAGATTGAGAAAATGAGAACCGGATCGCGAACAAGGCTTATATAGAAACCTTAGTAAATCTCGACAGATGAGGTATCGAGAGGTGTCGAGCCAGCTGTCGAGGAAATGGTCGTCGACAAATGCAGGTGTCGAGGAACAAACCACCAGAACCAAGAACAGAAGCTCAATCGATCCACCAGGTGTCGAGAAGGTATCAAGGAGACAGAAACTTTCTCGATCGATCCACTAGGTGTCCAGGAGGTGTCGAGATTGCGATAAGAAAAAAACTTAAGAAGCTCAACAGATAGCTAGGTATCTAGGAGGTATTGAGGAGGTGTTGAGCTTGCTTTTAAAAACAGTTTTTCGAGAAGAGAAAAATATAGACATGAATGCAGTCAGACATGCAACTCAACCAATGATCCAATCAACATATTAAGCTCTCAAAATCATCTCTCAACAAAAATTTTAAGCACATGGATCCTCAGAAACACACACACACACACTAAACAAGTCTAACCAATTTTATATTTCAAAAATAAGTCAAGACAGTTTAGTGAGTATACATTAGCACATGTAAAACCTAGCGATGGCCAAATCACATTGTACCTGCACATGTATCAAGAGTAGCAAAGAATATTGCGTGTTATGTGTGAAAAACATCGCAAGATTGCATAAGTGTTTACATGTTATGACGATTTGAGATATGAGAAAATCACTTTAACTCACACACAATCATAACTGTTTGATGGGGACTGTCACCTTCGAGGTACATCCTATAACTCCCACATCTCCTAGAAAACACGCTTGTAATCATATTTAAAAGCCTTTTTGATCTTTTTGCTTTATATTTTATTTGCAAGCATATCATGCATGGGCATATAAGAGAGAGAAAAGAAATATCCAACATGTTAAGCATTGATATTGCACTTTTGCTATGCCGAAGCATACAGATGTCTTTGACACTGCACTTTTGCTATGCCGAAGCATACATGTGTCTTATTATGATTGGCGGGCAACAGTGGTGAGATGGTCATTTATGCCTTTCTCTTAGGATTTTCTAGTTCTACCCGTCAAAAAGAGTGATATGAGTGTTAAGTTCAAGAGATAACTTAATCTTACTCATCACAAACAAGAGCCACAAAACTCACTTGCTTAGTTGTGCATAGAGATACTCATCTAAGCTACAAAAGATACAAAGTTTAGAAAACTTTGTTTCAATGGCCATCCAAGGTACACAAGTACCAAAGTACACAAAACACACACTGTTTTTGTATTTTTCTGATTTTTCATTTTTTTTTAATTTTATATGAAAAACAAAAATAAGCAAAACTGAAAAATAACCAAACAAAAACATGTTAAACAAAGCAAAGCAATGCATAAAACTAGATGCAAATGCATGAAAGCATGATTCCAAAAACAAATAAGAAATCAAGAAAGAAAGTCCAACTTTAGATAGAAAGAATTAAAGCAGAGGACAAACAGAAAAGACAATTAAGTCTTAGGATCCTTTATCACCCATACAGCATGAGTCTTTGGCCGTGAAGATGAAAATGCACGTGTCCTAGTATGATTACTAAAGGACATAGAGGAATTAGAATTCCCCTGAAATTGAGTCAAAAAGCTCAAAGCTTTTAATAACTCACCAAGAATAGGTACAAAGCCTTTAGACAAAGGATGAGACCTATTGGACACTCGCTTATGAGGAAACAATTTGAAACAATTAGGGCGAGTGTGACCAGAACCACCACAATGGTGACAAACATGAGTAGTTTTAGAGCTACTCAACTTTCTAGAAGGAGGTCTAACCTTAGAGGTTGACAACTTAGGACAATTTGGCCTAATATGACCAACAATATGACAATGATGACAAGTGGGGACAAATTCAGAATTTTTATTCTTCCTAGGAGGAATTTTAGACATAGGTTTAGAAACTTCAGCGTTAACATCAGAATTTTTACCATTGTCTATCCTAGCAATATTAGCCTTCAACTCTTCATTATTCCTTTTAAATGGGGGGACATAAAAATATTTTTCTTTTGAGTTAGGCTCAACAACAAGTTTGGCACTAGTTAAATATACAACTTTAGTTTTAAATTCAACTAGTTGCTCTTCCAAACTCTTAATTTTGTCCACTTGAGATGAGATTTGATTTTTAAAATTCTCATTCAAATTATTGGCTTCATCCAATTTTGCAATCAAATCATCTTTTTCAAGCTTGACCTTTTTAAATTTAGCTTTTAATTTGTAGAACATTCAAGAGATTTCATACAGAAATTATAAAGCTTGCAATAGGCATCTTGAATATCATCATCATCATTCAACATAAGATCATGCAAATCAAAACAATCAAGAGTTTCCATGACAACAGGAGTCAATGGATCAACACAGCAAATATTAAAACCTAATCAGAGTGTGCCTGTTATGATACTACTTAATAGGCCAAAAACGAATTGACCCCTTGTGATAAATTAACCAATTAATTTAGCCAAGTGAATTAATTAAGTTAATTAACATACAAAGGTGTGGTAGCACAAACAAATCACCAAATAACTAAATATGCAGCGGAAATTAAATGACATGGTGATTTGTTTACGAATGGGGAAAACCTAACGGCAAAAACCCCACCGGGTGATTTTCAGGTCACCACTCCCAAAACTTCACTATTATCACAACAAGCGGTTACAAGAAAATGAATCCCAAGTACCTTACCAACCTACAGTTGAACCCTTACCCCAATACCCAATTGGACTTGTTTTGTAGTGACAGTTCCCCTTTTTGATGCACGGCTCCTAAGTACATGACTAACCAATGCGCGGATCCCAATATGTGACTTCAACACCAACTAAAAAGAGAGGTTGGTTGCAAAGTTTTTAAATTCATCTTACACGATGAAGATCAAAAAGATGCTTGGTCTCAAAACCCAAAGGTGCATATACACAACAACTTCTTCAGAAGAGATGAACTAGGGCAAGAACTTCGTCTCCGGTCACAATTTGCTTCAACAGAGTTTTCTCAATGCTTGTGCAACTTGTGAACTATTTGACAGCCCTAAAACAATCCTTTTATATGTCTAGAGTTAAGAGAAAAGAAGGCCCAAAGACACATTCACGGATCCCAAGAAATCAGATCAGAATTTCTGATTTTATAAACCTCGACAGATAGCAAGGTGTCGAGCAGCTATCAAGCAGGTGTCGAGTTTTAATGAATGTGCACTTCTTCAGCTTGTTTCTTGGACAGACTTGATGACTTCAACACTTGATCTTGAAATCTTGTTTCTTGAAGTATTAAAAACATCTAGAACTACCCAATTACAAGTAAAGTGCGTTTTGTCAAAGGATTAGCCAATTACATAAAAGAATGACATATGTTCTTTAACAAGTGAAACACATATGTCCTAACATACCGGTCCTACCCATAGCCTTTAATCTTCATGCCATAGGTTAGGTGCTTTTTTATTTTGTTTTAGCCCACACAATTTCTTGGTTTCTTTGTAATTTTTTACTACTATTTAGTGTAGTATTGGTATGATCCTCGACATAAAAGTAAAAAATTATGAATTTGGAGTTTTCTTTGTGAATCAAGATTATTTCAGCTTTAGTTGCAATTATTCAAGAATAGTGTGCAAATGGTGTACAAACTACAATCATATTGTTAGTTCCCTCCATCAAAGCTACAATTAAGTAGTTCTTCACATAATTTTTATATTCTTTCTCATGTATCTTTTATGTATAGTACTTATCCAACTAAATCTCTTTTTTTTTTTTTTTAGTGTTGCTGATTATAGTTGTTGCGGTTTGTTAGGGTTAATTTCAAATTATTTAATTTTATGTTACGGTTTTGATATACGATTGTAAGTTAATTAGTATGCTCTACTTCTCTATATAAAGACAAAGCTCATGTGTAAAATTAATAATACAAGACCAGTTCTCCCAATTTTAGCTTATACTTTTCTTGAATTTTAGCATTCTCTCTCTCTCTCTCTCTCTCTTTTTTATTTTTTTATTTTTTATTTTTTTTTTAAGGATATAAAGGCCTTATTAGAGGCAATTAAAATTGATAAATGGAAGTATATTTAGCCAATTTTTCTTTGTTTGATTACATTCTCTTTATGTTGGTACACAAATAATTTTTTATTTTTTATTTTTTCGTTTAGATTATGAACAAAGTGTTTGAGATTTGGTGGTGAGAATGAAGTGGTTGAGGAAGTGTTCGGTTTTAGAAATAAAGTCTACCTTTTATCAAGATGTTATTTTATTATTTTAAATATTAAATTTATACTATGGTATAGATTCCTAGAAATTTCTAATAATTGCGCAATTCCAATCTCATATATATAGATTAGTAAAGAAAACCCACTCAATAGTCGGAAATTACTTCTAGGATAAGGAAAAATTATAAAATATGAATTAAAAAATATTAAACTTCAAAGAATTCAGCAATATTATAGGAAATATCATAAATAAAATATAACAAAATAAATATTATATATGGGTCTTAAAAGAATAAAAATTATTTTCAAATGAAATTACCAAGCATCCACGTATCGCGTGGGACATTATCTAGTTTGCTATAGAGCTATAGAGATGTAAAAAAAAAAAAAAAAAAAAAACTTAGCGTCTTCCATTAAAGTTAGCACTCAAAATACTAACAAAGTTAAACAACCAATATCATCCAACTCTTAATATATTGAGAATTTCTAAGTCTGAATATATCAATTCTTATATTAGCACACTGGTACATCAATTTATAGATTTGCTTCTCCAAATGTTTAACGCAAAGACAAATTTAAGGCCAGAATATACTAGATAAAATTAGTGAATAAAGCCCCTATCATTTTGTAAAATAAATTAAAGCGGAAAAATCATAAAACAAAATTTAAATAAATATAAAAGGAGAATTGAAGAAGAATTTTGTACCTATCAAGATTTTATAGCCATTTTTGCTTAGATTTAATTTAAAAAGAAAAAAAAAATCTTTGTTAAGGATCACTGGCGGAGCTAGAGGGGGGCCAGGGGGGGCACCTGCCCCCTGACTCCTCAAATTTTTTAGTAATAGTAGTCTAAATAGTTATATACTGACATGGAAGGAAAAAAAAAAAATGAAAAAAAGGACTTTTACTTGGTTGAAAACTTGAAAGTGACCAAACCATTGCTTTTGTCTTGTCCTGCTGCAACTTGCACCTATTTCACTATTTTTTATTTTATATCAATATTTACACTATTTTTACTATTTATGATACTTTTCACAGCATTTTATTCTCGAATGATGCTAAAAATACTACAAATTTTACAACTTATGTCTTACAAATTGGCCTGTCACCAATAACAAAAAAATCATTTCAAACATTTATTCATTATATTTTTTAAGTAACACTAATCACATTCTTACTCCATCAGTTTGTAAATTTTTTAGTAGCTATGAATTGGTTATTTTTGTTTATTTATTTATTTTAATAATATGAAATATATTCATATTTGCTTACAATTGTTTATTTATTTTGTTATTATTGTTGATTAATATTTTTTAGATTAATTTCACTTTTAATATCACATTCTTCTCAATTGTTAGGCAGCTTGTTGTTGAGTTTGAGCTTGTTCAAATAGTGCCTCTCTCATTGAGTATCAGGGCAAATTATTGGTAATGTTGTTAAAAGGGCAATTTCTCAATTTTGTTTTGATGGATGAACTCTTCAAAAAAATAAGGTGCTGATTCATCTTTTTTGATACCATTCAAAGGGAGATATACACTGTTTTTGGGAGCAAATTATTGATGAACTCTTCAAATAATTTGGGTTTTAGAATTTTTGGTGAAGCGGCAAATAAGCTGGGCAGTGAAGCAGGATTAGAGAAGTGAAAGTGTATTTCAAGTTTTGTTATTTTAATCTCATAGAGCTTGTTCTTCAATGATGCAAGGAGGTGGAGAGAAGAGAGTTGGGCGGTGAGCAAATAATTTGGGTTTTAGAATTTTTGGTGAAGCGGCAAATAGGCTGGGCAGTGAAGCAGGATTAGAGAAGTGAAAGTGTATTTCAAGTTTTGTTATTTTAATCTCATAGAGCTTGTTCTTCAATGATGCAGGGAGGTGGAGAGAAGAGAGCTAGGCGGTGAGCAAATAATTTGGGTTTTAGAATTTTTGGTGAAGCGACAAATAGGCTGGGCAGTGAAGCCGGATTAGAGAAGTGAACAGCGTATTTCAAAGTTTTGTTATTTTAAAAGGCTAAAGTAGTATTGCACAGGTGTGTTGCTTACTCATCTTTTCTTTTAATACATGGCTTTTTTTTATTGGTCCATATCAACAGGAGGACCACGTCAGTGGTCCACCCGGGAGGAGCAAATAATTTCTCGTGGAATGGAGCTACTGACAAACCCTATGCTGCCATGATTGCTTGGTCTGACATCAATCCTCCTCAAAAAGAGTGTTGGTTGGGTCTTTGCAAGAACATGGCTGCCATTATGTGGTCCATATGGAGGCTATTTGCAACACTAGGTTCTATTTGGGAGGTTACAACTCTTGACGGCTTATGGGGTTGAGAAAATCCTCCATTTGTTGAGATAAAAAGTGGGAAATGGAGATCAAATCCTTTACTAACATTGCAATTGGAAAATTTAATGAGAATTTATGTATGACACTGACACTGACACTGCCAGTGCCAGTACATAGTCAGCTAAATTGTTTTCTTTCATACCAATTGGACAATGGTATGGCCACCAGCCAGGTCAGAAAAGTTGGTATGCATGTATTCAAGATAAATTGTTTGACATCCAAATTGCATACTTGGATAAGTTGGAGTGAGCTAACACTTTCTAAAATTTCACTTTTTATTTTATTTATTTTCCTAGCTTAAATTCTACGCAAAATAAGCTGTTGAAAATAACCTCATCCTTCACAAGAAGGCTGTTTGATTGAGCAAACCTCAAAATAACTGGTGTAAGATTGTGTGGTTTACAAATATATCCCCAAGCACTCCTTTATTTATTTGGTCGGCCATTCAAAACAGGCTCTCCCCACTAAAGATAACCTTGCTGTGGATTGTGGTCTCTGTTGGAGCAAGCCAGAAGCAAGGGACCACTTAATTATTTTTTGAGTGCTCTCTCTCTCTCTCTCTGAGGAGAAATTATACAGTCCTTCACATCACTTATCTACCATTCTACTAAAAAACTTCTATTTATTTAAAATTGCTGAGTCAATAATCAGTTTTTGTTTTTAAAAAAAAAAATTAACTCAACAATTTTAAATAAGTAGAAGTCTTTAAGTGAAATTGTGAATCACGTCACTTAACCATCGTGAGAAACGTATAATTTCTCCTCTAGAGCACAAAACGTGTCTTACCAACGAGTCTATTAGGGACTGGAACTCTGAAATGGTTTGGGCTGTGAATAAGCTCGAAGGTCACAATTTCCAGCAAGGTTGTTTGTAACTTGTAAGCTTGTTTGGTGTGGGATTGTTTACACATGTAACACGTGGGCTGAAAGAATTTGCTAGAATCAATGAGAGAAGGATGAGAACAAAATTTTAAAAACAACTTCAACATGAATGAGACCCACCACTTTTTGTTTAAAAAAATAAAAATAAAACTGGTTTTAAATTGGTTTTCCAAACAGGCTCATATGCACTCAAGATCAGCTGGTGCAGAGGGTTCTATTCGAGATTGTCTTGTACAAAAGAAGAACATTAAGGATACCAATATTCAAATCAGAATTCTTTGTACTCTTTGGATCATCATCCCATACTCTGTGTTTGATTTTAGCTGTTAGTCTAGCCCTCTTTTGTGTTAGTATTTGCTAGTGCCTAGTGGGTCAGCTTTGGCTGCAGGTATAGTTTTGTTTCCTTTGTGTTTTCTTGTTTTGTCTGCTCATGCAACTGTACCACAGTGCTTTGATCATGAAATATTTTCATTGTTCATTAAAATAAATTTAAAAGTAAGAATTATGTCACTTCAATGGTAAGTATGATCACCCTCATTTGGTCTTAATTATTCTAATGGTAAACTGAGGGTCTGTTTGGTTAGAGGAGTGAAAAAGTAAGAGAATAAAAAATATTTGGTTTTTCCTTATGTGTGTTTAGTTGTAGAGGTGGAAAAGTGAAAAGGTGGAAAAGTGAAAATGCGGAAAACTCTTTTGTTTGGTTGAAAAAAAAAATAGGAGGATAGAAAAGGTAGTTTATATAAATTGACTAATATGCCCTTGTTACATAATAGGTAAGAAATAAATTTATTTATACTCATTAAATAATATAAAAATTTACATTACACAAATTTTTATTATTTTTCTTTATTATTATATATAATATAAATTTTATGGGTAATAAAAATTGTATTATGTGTTAACTTTGCTGGGAAGAAAAACGCGGGCAACAAAGTTTTGAATATATAAGTTCAACAATTTATATATACTAGGCAGAAAAGAGCTAGTTAAAATCGTGGGCAACATCATAAAAAACATGGGCAAAATTAATATTGCTAAGCCAAAGATTTTAACTTGAGTTAATACTGGGCAGAAAATTAATATTGCTAAGCAAAACAAAAAAAAAAACAAAACAAAGAAAATTAAGTTGAGATTATTACTGATAGAAGGAAAAAAGAAAAAAATAAAAATAGATGTTCTGAGAAAATTGATGATAAGAGCTGGGAAAGTAGGAATTAAGCGGAGTAGGTGAAATTGTAAGAGTAAAAAAGGAAGGTTGCTTTTGTCTTTCTCTCTTAACAGACATTTTCACCCTTATTTTCTCTCCATTTCGGAGAGGCAAATTTTGTGTCGGCCTAGGTGAAAAATGCCTGGCCCCACCTAAAATTTTTTTTTCCTTCCCTCTTTACCAAACAACACACAGACTTATTTTCTCTTCTATTTTTTCTCCATTATCATCATATTTTACTTTCAACCAAACATACCTAGACTCTGTCATGAACTCAATACTAATAACACTAAATTAGAAATATATTGTTAGAATTATAATTAAATGATTAAATTTACTATTTTTAAACTGTTTAAACTTTTAAGACCATCTATAATTTATTAAATATTATTCGAGGTTGGTATCGCAGGACTTAAAAAACAAGAAACATAGCTCCAGTCATGTGGACCTTCAGTTTTTTTTGTATTTTATTTTATGCTATGGCCGAAAATAACACAGTCTTTCTTTGATTTTTTATTTATTTTTTCTTTCTTTCAAATTGTTTCTCTCTTTTGTGGTGATGGGTTTTGTGCTAGTTGTGGGTGGTGTGATAATGGGCATAGTTTTAAAAATTGGACCAGACCAGCCGGTTTAACCGTGAAAACGGTACGGCTGAACCGGTTATTGGCCGGTTGTGTTGGGATTGAAAACTACATCGTTTTTGACATTTTTCCCAACCTAAAACTACGTTGTTTTGGGAAAACCTAACCCTAAAAACTCATATCCTCTCTTTTTCTTTCCCTTACAACCCTCTCTCACACTCTCAGCCTCCGTTTCCTCTGAAATTTTTTTTTCTCTCACTCTTTCTTGTCTTCTCTGCTCGGCTTTGAAATTTGGTGGTCGTCTTTTTCCCTCACAGGCCTCTGCCTCGGCCTCCTTTTTCTCTCGGCCTTGCGGTATTTTGAGCAGATGAATGAGCTTCAAAGGACAAGAACTGAAGAACACTGAATCTTTTCTCATCTTCAGTTCTTGTAAAAGAAACGAAATTTGGGGAAGAAGCAACGCTGATCTGTTGTAAAAGAAATGATATTTTGGGAACATGCTAGCTGTGGAGTGAGGTTGAACTTTGCTTGGCAGAGAGAGAGAGGTAGAGGAAGATGTGTAAAATTGACGAGAAGAAATGAAGAGTGAATAAATAGTTTCGGATTTTGTGTAGAAGCAAGTACTGACTGAATGGGAAAAGGAGAAGAAAGTGGAGGTCGGTGGAGAATTTAATGCAAGCAAATTTTGAATTGATGAACTGATTCACGGGAAAAGGTGAAGAAAGTTGGGGGTCGGTAGATAAAATTTAATGCCAATGAAGGTAGGTGGAACAGTAGGGGAGTTATTTAATGATTCTGATTAAACTTTTATGATATAAATTTTTTAAGGTTTTGTTAATGTGTGGGCACAGCCATCCATTTTTGGAAATACATTTTCAAAAATTGAAAAAGGACAAAATAGATGGCTTTAGATTAAGCGGATCCAATTTGAAAAGTTGAACTTTTTCAATTTTCGAAAAAAAATTTCTAAAAATAGATGGCTTTTTTTCTAAAAATAAATGGTTGTAGATTAACCGAATCCAATTTTTTAAAGTAAATATTATTAGTTACTATAAAATTATTTTATTATTAATTATTGATTATTTTTTAATTAATAAAATTATTAATTATTTAATGGGGGTTTTTTTTTTTTTTCCCGGCTGGTTTTGATGGTGATCGTGGGTCGGTGATATATGGGTTCTCTTTCCTTTTCACGGTGGATCGTGGATTGCGGCTGAGATTTGATCCGGTTTTGGATCATGGATCGTGGTTGGATCGCTGCTGATAATTTTTTGTTTTGTTTGGGCCTTAGTTGATCTGGTGTTTTTGGTTGATTTGGTGGGTTTTGGGTTTGTGATTGGGTTTTGATTTGGGTTGAGGTTATGGGTGGTGGTGCTGTGGCAGTGGGTTTTGGTTTTTGCATGGGGATGGTGGTTGGCGGTGTCTGTTGTGGGGAGGGTGGGTTTTGGTTGTTTTTGTTTGGAAAAAGAGAAATACACATAGAAAGAGAGGGGAAGAGATGAGATTGATAATAAAAAAGAATTAAAAAATAATATTTTAATGAAAACGTAAAAATTATAAAATCTTTGTTGTAGGAAAACTAGATAAATAAAAGAAATGAAAAACATGAACATGATAAAAAGAGTTACCAATACTATACCAAAATAAGTCTATTACATAAAGTGTTAATACAACAAAATTAGTATAGTGGTATTAGACATAATATCACATCTAAAAATTAAAAGTCGTTGCAATAGTAACTTAAAAATAATAAATTATTACATTAATAATAATTAGTTGTAATAATTTATAATTTTCAGTTGCAACAGAGATTTTAATACTAAATTGAATTTAGAAATTTTTTTGCAATAACTTAAATTGAAGAAATCAATTTTTTTAATAACTTAAATTGAAGAAATCAATTTTTTTTAATAACTTAAATTGAAAAAACCATTGTAATAACTTGATGCCAATTATATATTTTGCGATATATTATAATAGATCGAAATTTCAAAGAGATGGCTTATTGCAACAAATTTAACATTGCAATAACTAAAATATCAATTATTTTACAATCTATTGCAATGACAAACATGAAGCTGCAATGAATATATTATTACAATGATTTAATTCCAATTATTTTACAATCTATTGTAAGAAAAAATATGAAAAATTTAACTATTACAATAAATATACCGTTGCAATAATTTGAACCCAAATTATTTTTGTCAATTCCTTACAATCTATTGTAATAAAATTCATGAAATAATAGCCTATTGCTACAAGATATTCGAAGTAATAAATAGTTTATTGCAATAGCAAATATATTATTACATCAAAATTTTCATTAAAATATTTAAGGTTTATTGCAACAAATTTTTTTTGTAGCACAAAATTATTACCTCAAATTTTATTGCAACACTTCGCATAAACTATTGCAATGACTTCGATGTTATTGCAACAATTTTTTTTGTTGTAATAAACATTTTTTGTTGTAGTGAAGTGAAGAACTCATTTCTCATAAAAACAAAATGATAAGTGTGAAGGAAGAAGAAAAGGGGAAGTACAAAAGTGATAAAATGGAGAAGTGAAAGAAGATCATGAATTTAAATATGGCAGAAATACTATTTTTGTTATTACTCCCGTTTTGGTCCTAATTTTGTATTTTATCTTTTTTAGTCCTTGGATCAAAAAAGCGTTCCATGTGTTGGAGATGATTATTCTGATGTTCAAGTTGATTAGAGGAGTGTTTTTGTTGACACCCTATTTTGCAACCTGCATTTAACCTCACATGAAGGGTAAAATGGTATTTTCACATTGGAAATATGCATCTTGATACATAGGCAATTAAGGGTTGCTTCAGTAAAAATCAAAGGTCTAAATTCATTAAGGTATATTTAAATCAATATATCATCACACGGAACAACAGAACACAATTAATGAAACCATTAAAATCAATTCGATTTACAACACAATTAATCCAATGGAACAGCAGAAGTTATCATATGAAGTAAGTACTACAATTAACACAATCTCAATACGATTTATTGAACTAATTTTTATTTGAATTTTTAAAAAAATGAAAAAACAGAGATAGAGAACAAAGAAATTAGTTAGCAGACAAAGAAAACGAGCTGCATCGGGGGGCAGTGCGATGACAGGCCCAACCCAATTTGATTCCACCACAAACTAGAGATCGCTGAGGAGAAATCAAAGGAGGACAAAGTGAAGAACACAGAACAAGTACTACACCAAAATAAGTCTATTACGTAAAGTGTTAATACAACAAAATTAGTATAGTAGTATTAGACATAATATCACATCTAAAAATTAAAAGTCGTTGCAATAGTAACTTAAAAATAGTAAATTATTACATTAATAATAATTAGTTGTAATAATTTATAATTTTCAGTTGCAACAGAGATTTTAATACTAAATTGAATTTAGAGATTTTTTTGCAATAACTTAAATTGAAGAAATCAATTTTTTTAATAACTTAATTTGAAGAAATCAAATTTTTTTAATAACTTAAATTGAAAAAACCATTGTAATAACTTGATACCAATTATATATTTTGCGATATATTATAATAGATCGAAATTTCAAAGAGATGGCTTATTGCAACAAATTTAACATTTCAATAACTAAAATATCAATTATTTTACAATTTATTGCAATGACAAACATGAAGCTGCAATGAATATATTATTACAATGATCTAATTCCAATTATTTTACAATCTATTGTAAGAAAAAATATGAAAAATTTAACTATTACAATAAACATACCGTTGCAATAATTTGAACCCAAATTATTTTTGTCAATTCTTTACAATCTATTGTAATAAAATTCATGAAATAATAGCCTATTGCTACAAGATATTCAAAGTAATAAATTGTTTATTGCAATAGCAAATATATTATTACATCAAAATTTTCATTAAAATATTTAAGGTTTATTGCAACAAATTTTTTTTGTTGCACAAACTTATTATCTCAAATTTTATTACAACACGTCGCATAAACTATTGCAATGACTTCGTTATTATTGCAACAATTTTTTTTGTTGTAATAAACATTTTTTATTGTAGTAAAGTGAAGAACTCATTTCTCATAAAAACAAAATGATAAGTGTGAAGGAAGAAGAAAAGGGGAAGTACAGAAGTGATAAAATGGAGAAGTGAAAGAAGATCATGAATTTAAATATGGCAGAAATACTATTTTTGTTATTACTCCCGTTTTGGTCCTAATTTTGTATTTTATCTTTTTTAGTCCTTGAATCAAAAAAGCATTCCATGTGTTGATGATGACTATTCTGGTGTTCAAGTTGATTAGAGGAGTGTTTTTGTTGACACCCCATTTTGCAACTCACATTTAACCTCACATGGAGGGTAAAAGGGTACTTTCACCTCGAAAATATGCATCTTAATTATGGCCATTAGATCCTTAATCTCATTTCACAAAAATGATTTTTATGTAGCAACGATCAAATCAACTGGTCATAAGTCCTAATCGGACCACCAGATTGAAAGTTATCATCAAATCAAGTTTTATTGGTTGTGATGCACTGTCACAAATTGAGTCCGACTATATGTGATTATGAACAATTGATTTCAATTGGTTATAAGTGTAATCAATAGGAGATCAATGATGTGTCATAATTTGATTGGTTAGGACTACATTTTATGGTGAGGTTGCATACATCTAATTAATTAGATAATTGCACAAATTATTCAATGAATAATTTGTGCAATTATCTTTTAATTAGAGTAAATTTGGAACCAATTAAGTTTGAAATTAGAATGATTGGAGTCATTTAATGTTAATTGGGAGCTAATTTGAGACCTATTAATGTTAAATCGTTCTGAAACCATTTTCTAACAAATGACATATGCTCACCATTTCATCGATATCTCTCAGAATATTTTGAATCTGTGAATGAGGTTAATTTTCTCAGAAGCTAGACATTCGGGGCTTCAATTTGAGCACATGAATGAGACAATTCCGATCAGAATTGAGTCAGATATGATTTTTTGAAATTGGCTCTACAAACTGTTATAGCAGCTACGGGAAAACCGAATTTTAGCTTGCTCCCCACTCCCACCAATCTCTCCATTTAATGCACCAGATTTTCCTCAAGACTAAAATGAGGTCTAGATTCATGATTCTTTGTCAACCCTCATTAAATAGCCTTCTATTCATATTTTCTCCACCACTACTATATAAACCCTATCTCTCCTTCATTTCTAAGCACACAAAAAACCCCTCTCTCTTCTCCTCATCTCTTAAGTTCTAGTGAAGTTGAATAGTCTTGTCATATCTTGGTCTTCTTGAAACTCAAGGTATTGAGTGAGACTCACTCTCCCTCTCCCTCTCCTAACTCTTCTTTTCCTCCACCCTTAGGATCTCCACCACATGGATCTTGCATGAAGGTATAATCTCTTTCCCTAATTATTTTTTTGTGTTGCCATGATGAGAGTTTAAGATTAAAGCATGATAGTAATTATTTAAATTCTCTTAAATATGTTTGAATGTTCTTATGTGTTCTTGATTGTTTATCACATGTTCATGCATAAACACTAGTTTTGATCTTAAATCCACATCAAAAACATGAAAAAGATGTTTGTTTAATAATTTTTTTAAATTCTTGAATCTAGGATATCACCATCCACACACATTCACTGGAATTTATTTTTCAATCCAAATGAAATGCTTAATAAATTGAATTAGAGTTTATCACATGCACACACTTCAAATTCAACATGCAAATTGATTAATAACATATCGGATGATGTGATATGAATGTTGACCACTATAGTCTAGAAGACCGGTTTCACCGGACAAGGTAGGTGTTTTACACCTTCCCACCTTGTAACATAGCCTCTGAGCTTAGATCAAGGGTTAGTAGATCAAATGTTTATCCACGTAATTTTCGATTTTTAGATTGTAACTAGGAAATAAAGTCATATACTTTATCTTAGATTGTATCTAGGACCAAAGCCATGTAATTTTCCTATGATGAATGTAAATCCAATTGAAAATTAATAAAATGAGGAATTTTTCAATTTTGGTTTTCTTGTTTATCCCAATAATTAAATAAGTGGCGACTCTGTTGTAAAACCCTTAATTTAAAAGGGAAAATATAACTAATCAAACCTCCATTTTGAGAGGTAATAACACGACTCTACCCATTCACGTGAGTTTGGCCCAACACCCTAAAAACAGGCCAGGGGCACGGTCTCTCATAGTTTTTACTGGGGGAGGACTAGAGGTATTGGTGGAATGAGCCCACATTGGCCGAGATCAATGTGCACTAGAGCCACCAGCTGAAGTGGGTTAGGACCAAACACGTGGTCTATGACTATTGCACTGACACGGCTAGAAAATGAAGTTTATATATATACAAATCTCAGCACTAACTTCAAGGATATGTTTGGAAGGGAGGAGATGGAGAGAAACAGAATATACTAAAAAATTGTCACATTTTGGCCGCCTTCCCCTATCCTCTCTCTCCACCATCCAAATACAATGTAAAGCTCTTCATTTGTATATACAAAATAATGTGGCAAAAAGGATATACCTTTTTATTAAAAGGCCATGAAATTCAAGTAGATCTAGAAGTGGTCTGAATGGGTTGCTTTTAAATGCATCTATTAACTTAGCAATCAATCTTTGATGTCCTTCCTGTATCTCAAATGGAACTACATCAGCAAAGTCTATGTTACTTAGAAGGTTTAAAGATACTTTTAGTGAGGTCCGAAAGAATTATTTTTATTTTTACCTTGCATCCTCTTTCTGAAACAGAGACTCCACGGGTTTGTAGATACAATATCTTTTCATTCAAACAATCCAGCTGAATCATCAAAACCATAAATGTTGAGGATAAAAAGAAAGCAAATAGATGATAGCTAAATTTATAGATTAACTAATTATAACAATACTAACATTAGTAGAAATTATTAATAATAATAAAAAGGACAATATTTCTTTCAGATTGTTACCTGATAAATAAAACTTTCTGTGAATGAAAGTACAGGTAAATGTTCGAATAATGACTCTGGCCTGTTTTCATCAATTTTATGAAACATAAAATAGGCTTTGCACTGTAAAATAGATTTGCATTACCTCAAAAAAATTAGATTAATTTTGCTAGCAAATATATTTGTTAAATGAAAGAAATGAGACATAACATTTACCCAGAAGATTGTGAGCTAAAGTCTATAGAGATCAACATTAAAAAATAAGGATGATCAATAATATTGTTGGGAAATTTACATTTAAACCCTATAATTTAGGTGGTGTAACATATTAAACCCTATAATGTCATAAGTGAAAAATTAAACTCCAAGATTTCAAAAAGTAATAAATTTAATCCATATGATTTCAAAAAATAAACAAATTAAATCTTCTACCTATATTGTGATGAGGGTCCTTCCCTTCCATTTTAAAACCTCTAATTCTCTTCATTTTTATTTAAATTAGCATGTAATCTATGCAAACGTATGGAAGCATATAAAATTAAACACAATTTTTATTATAAAAATATAAATAATTAGTCAAATTATTTTTTAAAAATAGCATATAACGGTGTTACATACTATTTATACATATGCATTAATTCTAATTCTAATTGAATTTTTTCTAAGCTTTATCTATATATATATATATATGTAGGGACACGTTTTGCAGCCCAAGCCCAAGAGGTATGGGATCTTGGCCCAGTGAGCCTAGTACAATAAATTTGTAGAGAGTGGGTCAAAAAACTAGGCCCTAGTGAATCTGACAACGGCTAGTATGGATTTAAAAGGCGGTCAAGCAAGAACAAGGCACATAGGACTTGATAAATTCACTATCTAAGGAGGCAAATCTTGGTATAAATCGATAGAACTGATTACGAAGGCAACTTTGATTGCTACAGTATTTTTTCTCTATTCCCCCCCCCCTCCTCCTTCAGGGGTCTCTCACATTATATATCTCCTTCCTGGTGATCTTGGCCCTCCATTTGTCAATCGTCTAAGCCACTACTCGAGTACCCGTCCCATCAGACACCCCTTCTGGCTTTTTGTAAGTTACGGTGGCCAAGGAAGCACTGTTCATGGGTCTTCTCTACATAAATGCAGCCAGAAAAGTAGCTGCAGTGCATTTAATGCGGAGATAGCAGCTTTTCCTTAGATATTTTTGGGTTCCCTTCCTTCTCGTGTGTTTATGAGGCACACTTCTAACACTAGAGCTTCTATGGAGGTCATTTTCCTTGCTAGAATACATATCTGAGCTATATTTGTCATGGCCGAGGAGGAATTCCTCTTGGTCCGCCTTCTACTCCTTGCTTACTCATGAGACCCTGAACTGAATCCCTCATAACTATTTGTCTCTCCTCAGACATGCCAACGTTCTCGGGCAAGACCCAAGGCCTAATATACAATTTTGGGCCCTTTTCCCTACAATAGCCCCTTAAAACTCTGGTTTTTCCCTCTCATCCGAGGAGAAAAAGTGGGGTTTTGATCTTTAAGAGACAAGACCATTTATTTCTCTGGCTTACACGTGTGGGAGTGCCATTTTACGCGCTTCATAATTGCTTCTGACGCTTCGAGGTCCGCGAATCGTCATTTATTGCTCCAGGCGGCGCTTTGTTCCCCCCATCCAACGGTGAAGCGCATATCCTACGGTAGATATTTCTTCTAGAATTATGAGCGGGATTATTCCCACTCCTTTTCTCCCTCTCTATAAAACCTTGAGAGAACTCATTTTCTTCTTTACTTCACAAATTTTCAAATAATCCAAAGAATCCCAGCGCTCCAACTCACAAAATACTCTAAATTCCTAAGCCTCCATAACTCTTTCCTTAAGAAATTTTCTAAAGATCTCTTCTAAAGGATCAGGATTAGCACACTTACTTTTGTAAGTTTCTGTCTCTCTAAACTCTCTTTCCCTTCTCGGCCAATCTCCTCGGCCTTTTTAGTTCTTATTTCTTCACTTACAAATTCCAGTCGCTTTTTCTAGAGTTGTCCAAATGGGTAGATTCGCGAGCCTAGTAGACTCCTCTACCAAAATAGAAGCCTTTAAAGACAAGTACCCATACCCCAGGAAGTTGGCCTACAATATTGTTCCACAGAACAAATCATGTCAAACAGAGAGGAAGGGGAAGTAATCATCCCCATTATAGCTTTCATAGAGGGAGGGATGACTCTTCCCATGGGTAGGATAACACGGGATTACCTCCTTAACCATAGGTTATGCCCCCATCAATGTGCCCCTAACATGTTTAGGATCCTCGGCTGTGTCGATGCTCTTAACGAGCATCTCAAATTAGGGTTTACCTGGCACGATGTGGTCCACCTATACGAATGCCACTCATAAGCCAACGGAGGGTATTACCTTAAGTCCAGGTCGCCCATCGTTAGGCTTATCTCGTGCCTCCCCAAATCTAACAAGGGGATGAAGGATGATAACTCATTGCTTCAGGGGCGTGGCATGATGGTCTCCATTGCCCAGTCCGAGAGGGAGTGCCAGGTGGGATACCTTAGAGTTAGGTTTCCTAGCAAGAGACTTAGATTCTGTAGACCTAACCATATCATTATCTCTCTGTCATTCTGCTGTCTTTTGATGAAAGAATTCGATTTTCTAACAGTGTTTTGCTTCTCAACTATGTTTGCAGATAAGAATCAAGTTGCTCCTCAGCTTAGCCTTACTAGCGTTGCGACTCTCAACTATCTGCTCAGATCAGAAATATTCGTAAGTGCAGATAGACAGCTGCGAGCCATCCACCTAATTTTGGATTTTGATCCCATCTCGAAGATATTCCAAGAGATCGGACACGCCATCAGAGCAAATGACCCACGGTTGGCCAGGATTGACGTATCAAAGCCGGACTTCCTCGCCCAGCACGACCTTCCTTCAGTCACACTACCAATTCAGCAGGTCCCCTTGCTGTTGGCAGTACCACTCCCTCAGTTCCGCCCCAAGCAACAACAGTAGAAGAGATAGCGTCCTCTCGCTTATCTCTTGAAGAAGAGATAGACAACTTTCGTTTCGAAGAGGGAGGAGCGCCTAACAGGATTGTGGAGCTCTCGGATTTCGAGACCGAGTCTGACAGATTCTCCGCAACTCACCAGCCTAAATTAATTGTTTCCCGTGTTGACACCAGTCCAGAGGAAGAGGAAGGGATGGACTCGAAGAAAATACCAAGCTTAAAAGGTTTAATAGCCAACAGGAACAAAGGGGGAACCTTGAAAGACGTCCCCAAGACCCAAATTCCTGCCAATCTTCCCCCTCCTCCTCCCGCTGATCTCAGACCGCACGCCTTGCAAGATCCGAAGAAGAAAAGGCCAGTGCGGGAACTGGAAGAAGGTGAGGTGGCCCCATAGAAGGGCACTAAACAGCAAAAGATTAAAGACCCTAGGGACAAGAGGGCCACCTCCATTGATAGTAGGGAGGATGTTGAAGTGCGCCGACAACAGCGCACCTGGGCTCCCCAGATAGAGCTGGATGGAGCCCCCATCTCCTGGGATTCTACCATTTGGGAATCCTAGAGAGGGCATGCGGCCCACTTGGCTGAAGCTCTGGAGCAGCCTCTTCTTCTCCCAAAGGATATGGAGGCTCTCAGCCGCACCAGGCAACCAAAGCTCTTCATGTCATTGAAGAGGGACCTTGCCATGGTAAGTTAATTTCTATTTTTTTGAATCACATGCTAAAAAGCTCTTTCGCTCATCAATGTCATCATCACCATTTTTCTTTTTATCTGGTCCCCTTGCTACTATTACACAGGTCACTCAGCAAGTTTATGTGGTCGAGGAGTGGGTCTGAAATGCTCATAATAAAGTTGAAGCTAAGAGCCAGTCTCGGCGCGAGGTGTAGAAGGCCCTCGGAGCCTTGAAGGAGGAGCATATGGCGATGGGCAATAAGTTGAAAGAGGTGGACAATGAGTGCAAGAGTGCCCTAGCCGGTCTAAAGAATGCTGAGATCCAGGTCGAGGACCAGCGTAAGCAGCCATATACAACGGAGTTGAACTTGGCCACCCAGAAACAGTTAGTTCTGGACCTTAGGGCCAAGTTGCAGAAGGTCAAGGACGTTAGCACTCTCACATGCCTTAACTAGTGTAATGTACAACTTGTTCATTAAACAGATCAACTCAACACAACACATTTAACCCGTTTAATTAACAAGTCATGTAAAGGTCAATACAAATGACCTATTTAATAACTTGTTTGATTATAATAGGTACCTGAATAACTTGTTATCAATTCTTATATATCTAACATTAAAATACATTTACAACCATAAATATAGTAATAAACATATAATTAAAAAAAAATTAAGCAATAATAACAAAATATTAATAACAAAAGCTAATTAATTTATAGCTAAACAAGTCAACAAGTCAAAATGTTGAACACAAACGCAACCCGTTTATTAAACAAGTCAACTGTGTCAACCTGAATATGACCCGACCCTGTTTAGCCAGAACCTATAACCTGTTTATAAATGGGTTAGCTGTGTTGGGTTCGCAGTTCGTGTCAGATTTTGTCATCCCTAATTTGAAATACCTCCTAAAATCACTAGATTTGAAATCAAAGTATTTCAAATCTATTAATTTAAAATCCAAATCCAAATCCAAGTTTCCAAATGCAACCTTTGATTATTTCCCCACATTGTCCCCAGAAAAAACCCCTTGCATTTTAATTGCTTATTACAATTGCCAACGCAACTAAAAATTCCATTATGCCTTCGCTCTGTTGCTCGACTTCTTGATTGTGTCATTTATGGAATACAATCAGCCTTATAATTGAGTCAATTCGTTTCAAACTGAAATTTGCTAGTAGTGCACCTGATTCCACATAGGCAAAGCGGCATTCCATTCGTCTCGGTGTTGCCTCAGGAGTAGACTATCAAATTAGTAAACCAAGGCATAAATTGTGGTAATTAAATTATAACATAAATAAATGCATGCAATTAATTCATCTACTAATTGGATCTGTTATAAGGGGAATGCATTGGTCCATATGGAAGAAAAGTAAAGTGCATTCTTGTGTACTCACCTCTACGTGAGGCCTACAGGCATTCTAGGAGCGATTGGTTCTCACTAATCCACTTGGGAGACTTGTTCCTTTTTCTTTTTTCTTTTTTGATTTAGGGAGAGAGAGAGAGAGAGAGACTTGTTCCTAAAGGAGAAAATATTGCATCTTCAAATTTATTCTCACCATTCACCAATAACCATATTATGATATCGTAGATGCAATATTGTTTCCTCTACTTCCACCATCAGTCATTCAGGTGGGTTGAATATGACGCAATGGACTTGCATTCCCTTTGCCAAGTACTTTTACTATAAATTTTAACAATTCAAATCCAATCCAACCCAAGTTTCAAGGGGGAAAAAAATCCAACTTACCTACCCTCAAAAAACCATCTCAAAGTAGGTTGAAATTGTGGGATTGATAGGTTGAAAGTCGAATGCACACTTAACTCTAGGAAAACCTAATAGCATCCTGTAGCAAATACCAAACCCCACTGTGTCTCCAGTTCTCTATCTTAACCATTCCTTTTTCATTTTTTCTTTCTTTTCCTTTTTTTTTTTTTTTTTTTTTGTGGATGGGGGGGGGGGGGGGGGGGGGGGGGTGGTGAAACTCTTTTTATATAAATGTGGATGTGATCAATCCAAAAAAATTGAGTAATTTTTAAGAAAAATATATATAATAAGATTTTCACCCAAGTTGTGATTTCCTATTTTCCAGAAGCTTTATAATGATTGGAACTCTCCTAATTTTCTTTATATTCATTTCTTATAAAAACTCAAGTCTTTTGGGTTGATCACATCCACTTGAATGATAATGGTTCCACCATCATCCTCCTCTGTCCATTTGATTGATTCCTTCTCCAGTTGCTTCAAAATCTGCAGAATAAAATTAAAAACTATAAATGACAGATTTCAGCCTTCTCATTACTAAGCAGGGTAACATAGGCATGCGGTAACAAAAAAGCATTTCAAGAAGCTCACAATTCCCTTCCAGCATTTTATCAAAAGATATGACGATCCAGACAAAACAATATGAATTTTTTTTTTGGATGAATAAAAATTTGTAATGTGACACCTGCACAAATATAGAGAGGAGACACAAGGCTCCCAAGTCACAACATAAAAGTTAAATAATGGGCCCCACGCAAATCATGATCATAACAGGTTATAAACAATGACTGATCTAACAGATGCTAAAATTTTCAATCCCTTTGCTATAAATCAATATATTCATTACTATATAGGAATGGAAGGTAAAAGTATCTGACCAAAAAAAAAAAAAAATCTAAATAACATTTTTTTTTTCTAATATATATTATTCATCAGAACAATTGAATAAAAAAATGGTTACCAAAATGAATAATATAAGAGCATATCCTCTGCAATTCCTAGAAATTGGGCTTAAGTGGCAATCAATTAAGTTTTGCCTTGTTTTTCTAGTAGCTTCATACTTGATGCAGAAGTTTGGCATTTCCTTCACTCCTAAAATAGTTCCATTCTTTGCCAAGCCAATAAAACTCAACACAGGCTCATTGACAAAAAATTGTGCTCCATAGACATGGATATTAACATGTCCCGTTAGAGCAAGAAATACAAAAATTGAAGTGTTGCTGCTTCAGAGTTTCCAGGAGATTGGTACACTTTTAAGTTTTAACTGAACCTAAAACTAGGATGACCTTAACAAATGAGTTCTAGTTAATAGTTCAAACAAAAATGTAAAAAAAATATAGCCTCAAAAGCAAATAAAACAGGTTTAAATTGCTTATTGGCTTGAGAACTTAGTCATACCTGTCGTTTCCAAGCCCCTTTTTTGGTATCTTCATTGTTGGTCCCCAATATGACCTTCAGGTATTTAAAACCTGATAAAAATAAAATAAAATAAATAAAAGCAAAATCCGAAGTCTTGTCATCCCCTTTTTGTCTTTTTATTTTGGTCTCTTGAGAAAGAAAGACATGTCTTGAACCAAAGGATGTAAGAGGCAGAATCCAAAGTCATGTCATATATTCTCAAATTAAGAGGATAAATGGAGGAGAAGAATGGCCTACCTTGGATGCCACAAATATTAGTCAAATGAAGCCTCAGTGAGTGTACAGCATACTTGGGTTCATGGTCATGCAAGTCAAGGGACACTTCATCATCTTGGCTGTTAAATTGAAACTCATTAGTGATTTATAAGGCCATAAACGGGACAGGCAAGTAGGCAACTCAAGAAGAAATGAATTACATTGCACCAACCTGGTTTCAAAAACCTTTTGAGCAGATTTCTCATCTGCCTCTTTGGCCTTTCTGTTAAAAAAGAGTCCCTAGAATTTTCAAACAACAAATAAAACTTAAGGGAAAATATTTATACAAAATTAATGTCACAAAGGCACATCAATTTTTAATAATAATGCCAAAGATGTATACTACTCAACCTTGTCTTTTTAAACTTCTGTTATTGTCCTAAATGGCTAAATCATTTCTCACGTGTACTACCCCTTTCAAGAAAGTTTAATAATAAAAATTTTCTAAATATGAAATGTGATAATTATGATAATTATTAATAAGAATTTATTACGATTGTGATTGTATATAGAACTATATATTCTAGCATTAGGCATTTATTATGATTGTGTTTGTTTGTATATTCTACCATTTAAATAAAATATGATGTGCCCACTGCCAAGATTCTGATGAATGGTTCAAATGTAAAATAAAATTTAAATAAGATTAAATATATTAAAATAATAACCTGTAAATTTGTAAGGCCTCAAAAATTTATATGGCACACTATCATGAGTTCAACTAAAAGTTAAATTGCTTCGATTTTATATAGATTATATTTCCATAATAAGTTATGTCAGGAAAATTTTACTTTCAAACTACTCTCGTTGTTGCGATTTTACTGAGTGTTCTTCTCTCTTTGAGTTTATGCCTTCCCTTAGCTTAGTTTCCTAACTAGTCTCTTGCTGTTGTGTTGTGTTGTGTTGTGCTGTGTTTCTGTTGTGTTGTGTTGTTGTTCATCATCATGAACATCTTGTAATTCTCTATTTTTTTTTCCCTTTTTAATATAAGTTTTCTGATTACCTATCAAAAAAAAAAAAAATTACATACTAAAAAGAGCCGGAGTATAAATGTGGCATATTCTAATAACGTCTGATACCTTGTGCCCATGAGTAATTATTACAGCATACAGCCCCTAAGCATTGGCATTGGTGGTTAAGGAACAGGGTGGGTTGAAGTAGATCCTACGTTTTAATTAATCTAATGGCAATAGAGTAAACTAGTAAGTATAGGTAAAATAGGTATCGTTTATTAAGATAAGTTTAAATAATTATCAATGTATGAATTGGTTCAAAACTAAATTTAATTAAATTGAACCTATCATAATTAAATTAATTTGATTAAGAGCTGGAAATCAATTTTCTAGGAATAAAAGAAAAAGTTTCAAAGTCAAATGAGAATTACTGAATAATGCAAAGAATTAGATTTGCAACTATTTTCACCTTTAAGCATCAATAATTCAATATCACTACTATAAAACAAAGATACCATACCTGTTCTCGAAGTTTGTTTGCCCGTACATAATCTCCCTTAACAAATGCATCAACAGCCTACAAAGCAACTCCCAATGGGGATTAGAATGATCATAATAACGGGGAATTTGCACAACCACAAAAGTGCACATCAAATGAAAATTTCAGAGGAAGTTTGTGGCAATGGTAAACAAGCAGAAAAGTCTACAGAAAGCAATGGCGAGGATATTGTATCTCCCTTTCATTCTTAAAGCAACAAGACCACTATTTTTCCACTGATTTGATAAAAATACCTCTGCCATACCATTCCTATAAATATTCTACACAGTTGTAGCGAGTACATTTTCCAAGAGCATAAGATAAACTAAAAATATAAAAGGAGGATCTTACAGCTTGGTAGTATTCTTTCATCATAATCCAATATTCCTTTACAGCTTTACGTAGGACCTCATAGCTATTCTCATTGTCTTCATCTATTTCAGAAGAATGTTTATGTGGAATAAGCAATAACATTACAAAATCTATTTGAATTAGAAGTTGAAGACAAGAAAACAATCCATATCAAAAACATAAAAACCATGTACAGTAAAAACGAAAAATTAAGTCATGAATTGGAGAATGGCTATTCATGTTCTCATTATTATTGGGCAGATAGCCTGATTTGGTGTTGAACACATCTCATAGAACAAGATCAGCCATTGTTTCCAAGAAATGTGATGGACTGGCCCAAAGATTAGCATACAACTTCAAACAAGCCTTAGCCCCAAAACTTTGGTGTTCTCTATAGATTCCCAATAGACTAATCATGATCATTTACACGTATTCTTTTTCACTATTCTGTCTTATCCAAAATCATACTCTCCATCACCTCCTTAATTGATATGCCATTTTTTACAACTACTACTAATGTGTAATTTTAGGTCTTCCTATACCATTTTTCACTCCCTAGACTTGAATCAAGTCCCTTTTCCTCACCTATGCATTAATCTCTTCTTTACACATGACCAATGCATCTCAAGCAATTCTCCTTTATCTTTTTATCAATAAGAACTGCCCTAATCTTTTTACAAATTTCTTCATTTGAATTCTACCTTTCTTTGTATTTTTGCTTATTCATCTTCACATTCTCGTTTCAACTACACTCAATTTATGGACAAGTTACTATCAATCGCCCAACATTAAGCACCATAGAGCATAACTAGTTTACAGAAATCTTATAGAACTTAATAGGTATTCTACGATCTTAAGCACTTCTCTACTTCATCTACCTTACTCTTATCCAACGATTCACATCCACTTCAATCTCGCCATCCTTATGAATTAGTAATCCAAGATATTGTAAGCACCCACTCTTTGGTATCTTTTGACCATCAAATCTTACAATCCTTCATCTTTGTTTCTACTTTTACTAAACTTTCCATTAACTCTATTTAATTCCTACTTAGCCAAAAGCTTTTAGATTCTAAAGTATCTCTCCGAATTTCTAACTTGAGATTAACTCTACATCTAGTTTCATCCACTAAAACTATATAATCTGCAAGCCAAGAGACTTCATCTTGAATTGATGTAGTGAATTCATCCATTACTTGTGAAAAGGAACATGAACTTCAACATAATGTTCATCCTTGGAGCAAACCTATGTTGATATGAAACTTATCCCACGATTAACATATTGGAGTTAAAACAAAATGCCAACACCAAGAAATTAAAATCTTAAACTATATTAAATTAAGATTTGTAAAGGAGATTTAGGGATTAGATTCAATCAAGTGAAGGAGAGTAGAACGGTTTGAGGTGGCTGGACTTTGGAGAAGTTGATATTTCCCCTACAAAAGTTCACCTTTGACTTGGTCAAGAAGAATCTAATCCTTAAATTCAATCTATCTTTAAAAGTATATATTGCCAGAAATGTCACTGAAAAAGGATAATACAAGTAAAATATATTTATTCAATAATTAATATTATTCTGATATATCTGAATCTGTCGTACTACACTATGACTTGTGTCACACAACCTTTTACATGATAACATTTACTTTGCATTCTAGGGTATATATTATTAGACTTCATTCCAAAATGAGAATGGAACATGGGGAAAAAGAAACTCCATAATTACAACTAAATTCTTTCTTTTTTTTATAAGTACAACTAAATTCAACTTGTAGGGCTCAAGTTGTAGAGAAGCAAACACACAAGTATCAACTAATAGCTTTCAAATACTGTGTTAATGTCTCTAAAATAATCTGTGAGATAAATTACTCCCTCATAACGCAAAAATAATAATCAAACTTCATACCATCTTTAGTAACTTCTATTGGTCGCACAGTAGCAATCTTATGCTTTGTAGCAGTGTCTGTAAAAGTTCCAACCACGGGTTTACCAAAAGGTCTCGATCTCCTCACTGGATGAATTCTTTTGGGCACTTCCTCAGATCTTTCAGGAGCAGTGAACAATGCTTCTAAAACTTCCTTCTGAAGAACAAGTCTTTCTTTGTCTTTTTTTTTTGGTGACACTGTTAATTTTTTGTCATATTTCTAGCTCCATCACTGCATAGGCAAAAACAAAAAAAAAAAAAAATAATGAGATTTTGATCTATGCAAAATGAAAGGACGATCAAATAAAAAGTGACCTTCCCAAATCAGATCCTTTCCTTAGCTATATCCAGTCCCTAGGAGTGAGCTAGTAAATTAACAAAAATGGCAAGAACGCACCTGCAGGATGAATCTAGGTCTTGGCATTCATCTGAAGACTGTTAAAAGAACATAGATCAGAAGAGATAACAAGAAAATTAAGAGGTTGTTAATCATCATTTTGTCTTTTATGCCAGGTTTGAGTTAACTTTTCAAAAGATGATATTAATGTCCAAAGAAGGTAACCATATAAGTATAAACAAAATAATAATAGTAATAATTTACAACTGCTTTACAAATAGAAAAGCCAAGAAGCACGAATAAATATACAAATTAGTATACTAACAGTGAACTTCAGTATAAGCAAACAGTAACAGCCATAGGCCCATAGCTCATTAATTAATTATCATACTATCAGATATTATTGTGTGAAAGACCTGATGGAGACCATTGTTGTAGATATAATAGAAATAGTGTTCATGTTCTACAAAAGATGATTAAGGCCTTATCAGTGTCAAAATTGAAAAATGGGACCTCAAGTTTAAAAATCCCATCTCACTTAGCAAGCACGGCATTCAGAAAGATTAATGTACTGGATACATTTAACTGCTCAACTTAACAAAATATCCAAAATACTATATTTCTCCACTACGTTGGTTCTCTTTGTCACCATCACATCAAACAAGGAATGAAGCTCAAAGTTGAGAATATAGGTGCAGCATGTACATATTCATAAACGTTCTGCTAGCAATTATCAAGGTTAAAGCATAAATGATTTTGGTATTTGAAAGGCTCCATGCAGTACAAACATATTAAGGCACCAGTAAAAACTTCTATATATATAGGCACCAGTCACTAGAGAAATGAGAGAAGAATCATCATCACATCCAAATATTATATAATTTAATTTCATAAATAATCATATATCTAGATTGGAATTGGGTAAAAGCATAAAACTACAAGTAAAGCTTACTTTTTTGCCAGCTAAGTCAACATCATCATCATGCTTCTCCAACGTTGAAGCTGACAAGTCAAGAAGTCTCTCCATGCTCTACATGGTCAGCAAAACCATTCTTCAAGATTGTTGACTTAAGCAAAATATTGAAAGATTTATATACTAATAGTAACAGTTTAACCCAAATAAAAAATAAAAAACTCAAAACGCTAATCTTCTAATAATGATCTGCTATTCATATGAAGAGCAGAAAAAAGGTAAAACGTTTATGTTCATAATGTGAACTCGATGGGGGAAAAATGAAAGACAACTCTCATTGGCATCCTGCAATGAATATAAGATATTTCATACTCTAAAGTTTGAAAGATGTAGTCTGAATATTTGGAATAAGTTTTTCCAGCTCATGTTAATTTTAAGTGATGCACCACAAATTACAATTTTGGTCCGTGATTTGCCATCAGCAGGATTAACAACAACAATTTAGTCTCCACTTTATGGTTATATTATATGGATGAAGTTAAGGTTGAGACATTTAATCATACCAAACATCTATTCAATTAGAATATATGAATATATATATATATATATGTATGTATGTATGTATGTATGTATTGAGTAATTAATAAATATCTCTAGCCACCATACAATGAAGATGTAAAATTTAGAATGTATTATGTATTCTTTTTTGTCTTTGTTGAATAAAATTATTTTATTTATCAAAAGATGTGTGTATGCACGTGTGTGCGTGTGTGTTCATGACCCAAAAGCCAAGGTGCATGTGTGCCTGCCCGCGCATAACATCTGACCCCAAACCATACTGGTTAGTGCTTCCAGATGAATTCAAGATAACATTTCTTTCAAAGTGAAAGAGAGAAGATTCAATGTGGTGCATATAAATCATTATCCAAAAAACCACCTTAACCTTAAAGTAAATTTGCGCTATAGCTTTTGCACATCATGACCACGAAAGCCAGCAAATTCAACAAAATGCCTGATTAAGCATCATATCAAACGCTGCAAGTGAACTTAATAAGGAAAACAACAATACCTAATAATAATCTCCGATGCATACAAGAAAAATAGTAATCATTTTATCTGCTTTAATAATATTTAATTAAAAATAGAAAAGTGTATTTTACCGAAAAGGAATATATATATATATATATATATTAAATTTAAATGTCAGGAAAACTGGACATATTCCTTCTCTGAAGCTACTTCAGACACACATACAAACTTCAATGGAGAATTATTAATTTGCTGGCAGGAGTAATGAACGGCATAAATGGTTAATGCAACAAGAAAAATTTACCAAGAACTTCTTGGATCACATTCACGTCTAGCTGGAAACCATCTCCAAGCATTTCAATCATAAATTCCTCAACATCATCACATGCAGTGCTGCCATTTCTTGCTCTCATACTTGGCAGAACTTCCTCACTCCATATCTCGGAGACAGGAAATTCTTTTGCATATAATTTAGCTACTGAATTCAAAGGTGGCTTACAATTCAACCCATCCAATTTTTAAACATTGCTATTAACTATAACTTGTGACGGTACATGCTATCATTAGTAATTATAAAGGGTTATGTTATGTTGAAAAAACATTATCCAATAACAAAATGGTCAACAATTTTGAAACATCCAGAAAAGGAAATGTGAATATATATAAATTTGGTGTACAAGAAGTTTCGCAAAAGAGTGATAAATGCGAGGTTGACTAGACATAATTGAGTTTCTGTTTTGGGACACGCCATTTTCTCAGTATCCAAAACAGAGGATGAAAGAAAGACACATGTAATCAAAATGTGTTCAAAAAATACAAAAAGATTCTAGAGGAATTTCAATTAGCAGTTCTTATAACCTAAATGGAGCTTTTCTAAGTTTTCAGAAAACACAAGAACAAGATACATCACAACACTCAAGGTTTTCGATTTTTAATCTTTTTCTCCAGTTCCCTGTAAACTAAAAAGATTGCTTAAGACACTTTCAAGAAAAAAGATGAGCAAAATATGTGCCAAACCCAGAGTCAGAATAAATTTCATTCATCAGTAGATTCAAATAAAAGCAAATCTCTTTTTCTTTATTTCATAGGACACACAGCAACAGAAACAACAAACTCAAAACTAAAATGTGACCCAAAATTGACAATTAGATATAGTTTAAAAATAGTTTTCATCATCGCTGATTTTACCACTAATTAAACCCATTTCGAGCTCATACAATAAGATAAAGCAACTAAAGGTGATAGAAAGAAAATGGCGAGGAAGAGAATAAATAATTGCTTACTTGAAAATTTAGTGGTGTGAGAGCAATGGAACAGAAAGATCTCTCTCTCTCTCTCTCTCTCTCTCTCTCTCTCTCTCAAGGCAATGCTTCTCAAGGAATAAGATGGAGTAATGGGAGTCTAAAACCCATTTGTAGAGTTGTTTAGTGAAGTATAGGTGAAATACTAAAACTAATCATTTAAAAATAAACTAAAAGGCAATGCATGACCAAAAAGAGTCACTTCTGGAGCAAGTTAGTTCGTATAAACGACAAATGTGATCTTCTCAAGCAATCTAATAAAGAGGTGGCACATACACTCCTTTGCAATAACATGTTTTCCTTTTCTTATTTTATTGATAAACTAGAGAGGATGCCCAAAAAAAAAAAAAAACCCTCAAATGAAAATGGATGGAAGATAGAAGATTAGAATGTGAAAATAGCTTTAAAATTCATAACATGACTCAACCTAAACTTGCATTAATATAAATTAATAACACCTAGCTGTGTAGATCTCCTGTGTACTATATCTTTTCATCAATAAAGTAATTACCAAAGAGAATTAATAACAAATAGTTGATATTTGAATCTTTAAGACATTAATTTGCTTATGTGAAGACTTGATCCAAACTTAGGAAAATAAAATGTAATTTACCAATTGTTGGATGTATATAGCTGAAGGGGGAAAAATTATCGGTTGGCATTATTTCTAGCAATAAACAAACCCATTTTAAGCTATTCAGATTACAATAAGCAGCAAATAAGGATGATAAAGCAATGTATAGGAATAAATACAGAGATTACTTGAAACTAGTATTTAAAGTTGTCCTTTTTGTCCCTACATATGTTGTAAGCAAGCAAATCGTTAGTGATACTTTTTTTTTTTGATAAGTAAGAATGTTATAAATACGAATGTCTACTCTATGCATGAAAAACATAGAGCAAACCTAGAAAATACAAGAAGAAGAAAACTGAAAAAAAAAAACAAAAAAGAAAACCAAACAACAGATAAATTACAAAAGAGAAAGAGAGCTAAGAAAAGAGGGGAGAGAATCACTAGTCGTGAGTCCCCAAGCCCGAGACCAATCAAAAAGAGTCCCACTAAAAGAGGCAATCATCTGAACATCGGAACTATCCAAATCTTCAAAAGTCCTCCGATTCCGTTCCTTCCAAATACACCGTAGGATACACAGCAGAACTAAATTCCAAATCTGAGACGAATGCTTCCCCAACCAATTCCACCAGCCAAAAAGCAAATTTGAGATCGATCTAGGCATAACCCAAGACAAACCAAAAGTTATTAAGACAAAGCTCCACAACCGATAAGCCATCTCACAATGAAGAAGTAAGTGGTCTACCGTCTCTCCACAATGCCGGCACATAATGCACCAATCTACAAAATCCAATCCCCTCAATCTTCTCAAGTTATCACCCGTTAGGATCTTATTCCAAGCTGCACACCAAACAAAAAAAGAAACTCGCCTAGGGGCCTTTACTTTCCATATTCCTTTCCAAGGAAAGACAATTGAGGAAGAATCTCGCAATTTGTTATAATACGACCGAATGTCAAACTCCCCATTAGGCTTCAACTTCCATCTCATCCGGTCTCTAACATCCATTGGAGGAATATTAGCTCCCAATATACAAAGAAAATGCAACCCTTCATCCATCTCTCAATCATTAAATTCTCGAATAAAACGAACATCCCAAAATCTTCTATCCTCCGCCCCCTGCCTTGACAAAGAAGCTTCTACAGATGCCTCCTTATCAATAACAATACCATACAGGCTTGAGAAAGCCACTTGGAAAGGTTGATCCCCATACCACCCATCCTGCCAAAATCTCACTCTATTCCCCAACCCAACAACAAACTGACAATTCTTGCTAAAATCCACCCATCCCATGCGAATACCTCTCCACAAACCACACCCATGAACTCCCCTACCTAGCTTTGAGGTCCATCCCCCCATTCTTCCCCAATATTTGACGCTACCACCCTCCTCCATAACCGACCCTCTTCCTTCCCAAACCGCCACAGCCATTTCCCCAATAAGGCCCTATTGAAAGTAGTAATTTTCCTTATCCCCAAACCACCATTAGCTATAGGCGCACAAACTTTATCCCAACCTACCAGATGAATCTTGCTATCACCCCATAGAAAGTCCCTTTGCAACTTTTCAATCTTATTAGGATACTTAAAACTAAAAAGAGGCAACAACGGATTTAAATGTTGACTTTAACATCATTTTTCCAATGATTTAGAAAAAAAAAATACACAACAGAAAACGAGTTAAAATCTTCTTTCCATCTTTTTTTTTTCTGCTAGTTTCTTCCATTCTTCCGTTCTATTTTTAACAAAACTGCCACAAGGACAGGAAAAAAAAAAAAAGTTTATTACAAAATACAAATATGATGAATTCATCTTAGTTTAAAACAAATTCCAATCATTGAAACTGTTTTTAGCACTAGTCAACAAAACAATCTTGATGGATAAATAAGGAGAATATATCTAATCTTGCCCTGCACTTTTCACAAAGGCAAGCTTAAAAATTAATCAACCCACAGATTTAGAGCACGGTTATTCATCAGCTAATGCTTTGAAATCTAGAAGAGCTTTCCTTCTATTCATTTCACTCAAAAAATTCATTACAACAGAATAGAATGGACAAATTTCTTTCTTCCATCCCTTTCATTCAATTTCTCACCAACCAAACAGAGTACCAATGTAGACTAAATCTAACTGTGGCTAAACAGTTGGGCATAGCTTAAAAAAAATTACAATCATGGCCAAACTCATAGTACTAATATTAATCTACAGATAACTATGACATCGCTGAAATATCTAGCGATTGAAATCTTCTTTCTTTTCTTTCCAAACATTTTCCAAATAACTATACAGAAAATTAGGGGAAAATAAACAAACCAACAAGGAGAAGAAGAAGCACACTAACATGGAAGAAACTTCAATCATTAGTTATTTGTTTTTCAACCTTTTGTATTTTCATTACTTTCCACTCCATTTCTATCATTTTTTTCCTTCATTTTCTTGCCAAACAAGCATCACACTAGACACAAATTCAAAATGTAATCAAGACGCTAAGAAACATAAGTCCAAGCATCAGCATTGGCCTTAACAACAATCAAAGCCATACAAACTCCTCAGAACAAAATTAGCAAACACTGATGATGGGAGTAAAAGCATCGTGAACGAGTGGAATGACACAGTGCTTAACCCTAAAATACTCAATGGTTTCCTTCCTTGTCTTTTCTTTCATTTTTCTCAACAATCAAACAGATTGAACACATTTTGAAAACCGGTTTTTATCATTACGAATTGTTTTCAACGACAACGGAACGAGAAAATTCTTTACTTTCTAGTCCGTTTCTTGTTATTTTCTCACCAACCAAACACGCTTTACATTCAAAATGTGATGAACTTAAGCAAATTCTATAATAGCGTAGCCATTGATATCAGCGTTGATGGAACTGAATTTCATTTGAAAATATTAATAAGTGAGTGATGTAGTTGAAAATCCAATGCAGATGAAGTGAATGAGAGATTGCTTACATTGAGATTGAGCGCTGAGAGACAGAGAGAGCAATGGTCAGTCACACACACACAAAAGTTCTCTCACTCTCTCACTAGGCTGATGGTTCTGGGAAAAGAGAGACTGAAATGTGAAAGAGAGTGTGAATGACAGAGAAAAAGAGAGCGGAATAGTAGCATTTATAGGAGAAGGAGTGTCCAGCGTGTGCTTGCTTTCAGTGATTTGTCTATTCATGGCAGTAGTGTACTGCCAAAAGTATTATTGTCTAATTCAATTTGTGAAATCAATTTAAAATAATAAATTTTTTTATTATTTATTATTAATAAAATTCTTCTCAAAAAAATTTAAAAAAATAATAAATTTTAATCAAATTGAAAATTGAAATTGTGAAAGCGTCACTTTTGCCCTGACTCTGTTTTGGCCGCAAAAGATTTGTCACGGTCTTCCTTTCATGCGACATAAAGTCCGTTTGGATACAGCTAAAAGTTAAAAATTGAAAACTAAAAATAATATAGTAAAATAATTTTTAAATGTGTAAATAGTATCGTGAAACCTATTTTTAATGAAAAAGTTGCTAAAAAGTGATATTTGTGGGTCCGTAAACAGTGCATGAATGCACTATTCACATTAGAAAAGTCAGCCTTTACAACTGAAAGAAAAAAAAAAAAAAAAAAACAGAAACGCATTTTGCACAAAACGCAGACACGCCGAATCCAAACGGCATCATAGAAGGAGGTGCTCAACACGTGCATTTTGCAAAGCCTATTCCTCTTCTTCTTATATTTTTTTTTTCTTTTTTCTTTTCTTAATTTTTAGTTTTAAAAGGGTACGTTAAAAGTCCATTTAAATACAACTTATTTTACTAAAAACTAAAAACTGAAAACTGAAAATACCGTAGCAAAATAATTTTTAAATGTGTAAATAATACCGTGGGAGCCATTTTTAAAATTTTTTTCTGAATAAAGTGGTTGTGAGTCTCATGAACAGTGCACAATGTCTCCTGCACAGTGTAATCCGTGTGCATGAACAGTATAGGTTACTGTTCATAAGCCTAAGAGTACGTTTGGTACACTGAATGTAGATTAAACTAGGAATAGTAATCTTTATTACTTGGAATAGAAAACATTGTAATGTAATAACTATTACTATTCATAAGTTTGGTTGTTACATATGGAAAACTTGTAAAAGATAATGTATAAGGAAACTTTATATTTTTGGAAATATATTAATTTTAAAACATATGATATTCGCTAAGGAATAGCTATTATATCCATTTTAAATTGGAATAGTTATTCTAATGTAATAACTAATCCATGTAATAAATATGCAACCAAATGACCGAATTGATATTACACATGAATAATTATTCCATTACAAGAGCTATTACAGCATACCAAACATACCCTAAATGCATTATTCATGTCCCATGAACACTGTAAGAGGCGCTGAAAAAAAAAAAAAAAAAAAAAAAAAAAAAAAAAAAAAACGCAAAAAATGCAAACGCAGCTCATAAACGATGAATCCAAATGCCACCTAAGTGTGTGTTTGGCACCCACTTAAAAAGCCAAATTATTTTACTATTCAGCTTATTTTTGCTACTATTCATGGGCCCACTGCACTTTTTGGTACTATTCATGGGTCCCGCTGTATTATTTCAGCTAACTTTTACCTTCATCTACAGTACTTTCAGTTAAAAGTTTTCAGTTTCAACAAAATAAGCAATTCTCAAATAGACCCTAAATTTAAATAACAAATTATCAAGTTCTTTTTTTTTCTTTTTATATAATTCAGATAGTTACAAGAGTGAGAGTTTTTTTTTTTTTGAGAAACAATGAGAGAAAATTTGAACCTTAAATATTATAGAAACACCAAAAAGTACCTATCAGTTGAGTTACAAGACTCTTAGTAATAAATAATCAAGTTCGAACATACCACACATCTTATTAGTGTATGTTTGACATCAACTTATTTAACTTTTTTCCATTACTTTTTACTCAAAGTATATTACTTTAAAAAGTAATAATAAAAGTTTTAAAATGTGTACATAAAAGTTAAAAGCTAAACTAAACTATAGGCAAACGAACATAGAACAATTTTAGAAATTGTTTATGAAGTTATAATAAATGAGGAGGATCATATAATAAATAAATAAATAAATAAAAACTATTTAAGATGAGAAGACGTCCACAACACTTTCACAACAAATCACCAGTAGTAAATTGTTGTTGATTCTAATTTAAACTTATTACTAAAATTACTTTTTTACCCACTAGTAACAATATGCTACTTAAAATTTGTTGTGAAAAAAGTTATAAAAATATTGTGTACATAATATTTCTCATTTAAAATACATAATTTCTTAGCAAACAAATATGTACAAATGGTTACTTTCCTATGCAAGCTGACAAAGTTATGTTCACTATTTAAAAAACCGGATCGAACCAACTAGTTCAACCACAAGACTAGTCTAGTCCAGTAAAATCCCTCAAAAGAGTCAAAACCAGGTTGAACTGAGAACCGGGGCACAAACTAGTCATTTGAAACAGTTTTTTAAACTGTGGTTATGTATGTTGAACTCACTCATCAGCATTAATCATGAGAGTGGACAAATTTTTTTATTTTCTACTTTTTTTATAATTTATGAAAATTTTTTGAAATTTATTTAAAAATATTTAAATTAAAAAAAAAAATCAAGGTTGCTAATTTTTACAGTTTTATAATATTTATTTGTATTATAGTTAATTATTAAGTTAATCATGATATCTTCATGGTCTAACATTTGGTCAAATTCAATCTAAACTTTGGTCAAAGTCCCGATCCGATATCAAAATCTAGAACTTCATAATTTTCTAATTCTTTTAATAGTCCAAAATATGATTCAATTTTTTATAACTTCGCCACTAACTTTGAAATAAACTTCAAATTGCTCTATTTTTTTGTCACTTAACTATAATTTATTTGTCAAGGGTTTTGTAACTGAATTGGTACCTTCACATGCACAAAATACTTGGGGTCTAAAGCGGAAAAGATTAGTAACATATTGTAATTATCTCTTAAAAAAACTATAATTTATTTAAGCTAAATTACTAGTTTGGTCCCTAACTATTTGGGCCACAACTTTTGAAAGACTAAGCCAATTTCATCATTGGCCTCCTTTTCATTTTAATGGAATTGGAATTTATTTGATTTTGAAAATTTTTTACTTTCTATAATTTTGTAACCTATGCTTCATTTGTCACAAAAACTAATTTTCATTCTAATTTAAACAAAGAGGAGATTCAAATGAAACTGATCTAATTATGAAAGTTGAGGGACTAAATTAATACAACTAATAGTTGAGGAACTAAATTAAACCTCATCCTTAAAGGACCAAAATTAGCAATTCAACCTTTATAATTTAGTATGAGACCACTATTTAGTTCATTAATTTTGGTGTATTAACTCCAAGCTAAGTCGATTTATTTTAATTGGCCAATACTATTTTGAATTTTCAAGAAAAAAAAAAATATATATATATATATATATTTTTTTTGGTTGATAATTCAGTACTTATAACTGAGGAGGTAGGTTTTGAACCATGAATACTTTTGTTGAAATTATTAAGAAGTATCAAAAAGTTGAGTTACAATTTACAAGGCTCTTGGCTAATTAAGTAATAAAAAAAAGTATTTATTTCAAGGTTAATACAAAGTTGGATATCAAAGGGTTTATATACTTTCTAAAGTTCAAATGAGTTATTTATTTTTATAATCAAGTAAACTCTCTACGTTTCAAAGTAAGTTTTTTTTTAAAGGATTTCAACCAATGACGTCCGCTCCTGATAATAATTCTTTTTCATCAAACCAAGACACAAATCGGTTTTTAGTGTAGGCAAGAATTGAACCTCAGATCTCTTATTTAACTATTAGAGACTTTCTCGTATCATTAACCCTCTCATAGTCTCATCAAAATATGTTTCTATTGTACACACTCTGACTAGCTATTATATCAAATTAATTTATTTGTGTTATTAAAATATCTTCTTCTTTCTTCTAAAAAAAAAATAAATATCTTTTTTTTTTCGTGTAATTATTGAACACTCTTAGAATATAGCTATATGGTTTTTCATACCAATAAAAACAAATCATCTAATATAAAATTTTATTCTTTTCATAGGACTTTTTAAAGCTCATCTCAAATTGTTGTATCAAATGGATTGCTTGTATTGTTCTCAAAAAAAAAAAAAAAAAAAAAAATTCCCTTTCATTGCAATGGAGTTGTAATTACGGAATATCTAACAATATCTAACTTGTTTAATTTTTCTTTTATGGATTAACTTGTACACCTTAATTCGTCTTTTATGGATTAGCTTGTACGATAAGGATTTGAGTTTTAAGATTTATTGTAAGTTTCAAAAAGAAATTCCTCCAAATATATGTAGAGCCTATATGAATAGTTTGTGTATTGAATCTAATGATTAGCTTGTGTATTAATTCTTTCTAAAAAAAAAAAAAACTTGTGGATTAATTCGTCTTTTATGGATTAGCTTGTGTATTATAATTTGGTGGTATTGATTGGTCTTTTGTGTGAGGTGAATTAGGATTCAAATTCACACGCACATGTAACAATTAAATTAGATAAAAAGAGAGAGAATAGGCTCTAGTTGGTAAAAACGCATACTGTACACATATAGTATGCGTCCGTCCGATTATTTAAATAAATAAAACTCCCGTTTTGATTCCAACGGTACGAAATTTAACGCGTTTTTTTTTAAAAGATAGGGCACACATTAATCATTTATTTTGAGAAAGTTTTTATAGGAAATTGAAAAAACTGTCAAAATACTTAGGTGATGTTTGGTAGACTGTAATAGACGCTGTAATATAATAGTTATTCCTATGATTTAGTTATTCTTTAGTTTGGTTATGTTTTTATTACAAGAAATATTCATTCCTTATGAATATCTATTATTCAAAGTGAGGAATAACTATTTTCCTTTAAAAGTTTGTATTAGTTATTCCTTAGTAAGTGCAATAATTTCAAAACTTAATATATTTCCAAATAAACAAACTTTTCATATACATTTAACAATTATAAAAATAAAAAATCATAAAAAAAAACACACATCTCTCTTAAATTTAAAAATAACAATTTTTAAGAAGATATAATTGTATGAGTAAGATATTTCTTAAAATAAATGTTAAATTTCATTCTAATGTTATAACTCACAACCAAACTAATGAATAAGTTTAGTTATTACATTACAACACACTTTATTACTAGTAATAAAGATTACAATTCCTGTCGTAATGTACCAAACGTACCCTTAATTATTTTTATTGTTTTCCATAAATTCGTTGGTTTTCACAAGAAAACAAAAACCTCTAGGTAAAATCAAGTGTGCGTTTGGGTTAGAATGAAAAATGAAAATTATTTCACTATTTATTTTTGGCACTATTTATGGGCCCATTGCACTTTTTGGCACTATTCATGAACTTCGCTGAACTATTTTAACTAACTTTTACCTTTATCTACAGTACTTTCACCAATAATTTTTTAATTTCAGTAAAATAAGCGGTATTCAATCACACCCTAAATGAATCCCCATGACTCGTTTGGGGTAAATCATAAAAAATAAAAAACTCAATGGAAATCTATTGGTCAAACTTACCGGTACTAGCATTTTTCTTTATTTTTACTCTATTAAAGAACAAAAGTGGCCAAAATATAATTATGGCTCGTGGTCCCAATACTATATATATATATATATATATATATATAGAAATATTACGTCCAAACATTTTCACAATATTTTTACAATAAATCATAAATGGTTAATTGTTATAGGTCCAAATTTGAACTTACCACTAAGATTATTTTTTTGCCCAAATAATAACAACCAGTAACAACTTGTCACTTATGATTTGTTGTGAAAATGTTATAGACAGTATCTCTCTCTCTCTCTCTCTCTCTCTCTCTACATATATGTGTGCGCGTGTGTGTGTATTCATTATGTTATTCTTTTTTAGCTGTACTAAGAAAATAATAAAAGGTTACAACATACTTATAACAGCTGAGGTGATAGCTCACCCATAGGTTAAAATAAAATAAAATAAATATTATATTATATTCAAACTAATTGCGACTAAAAATAAAAGTATTATGAAAATATTGTGTTTTTTTTTTTTTGTGTGTGTGTCCTTAGACTTTCACTTTTTTTTTCTTGATTTAATTATGGGGGAGAATGAAGATTTCAACCCTTATCTACCATACTCATTATAATAATTATGGTTAGTTTTATGATCATGATTATATTTGGATGTTCCAATGATTATATCACATTTTGCAACAGTTAAACTTTATTATGCAAAGATTATTGTATTTATATATATGGTTCACCCTCCCGTGTTCCCCGAGGTACCAAGCATCTTTTTATCAAGTGCTGATTCTTAAGTTATCAATTTTTTTTCCTGAGTCATAGGTGGCTGATGGGACATGCCTATCTTCGTTCCTTGTGTCCATGAGCATACTCCCTTAAGCTGTCAAAATCCCAACTGATCATTTCCTGCATTTCCCGAGGATCTCCCTGGTTCTAGCAGTCCCAAATTATTCCCTTTCTGGGCTCCCCAAAGAACTCTCCTCACAAAGGCTGGTATGAGCTTCCTTTTTCCTTTTCTAAGGTCCCAAAGCTTGTTCGTACATGAGTTTGGGCTTCCTCTTGCTCATTTTAAGTGAGCCTTATTTGGCGGATTGGACCTTGCCTATCTTTGAGGGCCCCTTTAGTTTTAGATTTGAACAATTGTAATATTTTGGACCTCAACAACACTAAAGATCATTCTTGAACAAATTGGGCATTTCGGGTACTTGCATATCCTCCTTTGTCCTTTTTGAGGTTTTTCGCATATACTTATTGAGTTGGATGCACTTGTTATGGTTTTGCTGTCTCTACTCTATCCAAAGTTCATTCCACTTAATCCCTTCTGGATAATTACAAATTTCTATTGTGAATGATCCACTCACGCACAGGTCAAGCATGTATTCACTATTCAGGAAAGCAAACAGGTGTATGGCTACCTTGGCTGATCTGGGGAGATAACACAGACCGAGGATTTTGTTTTGTTTGAAACTACCTTACTTTTATTTGTTGTACTATGTTTTTAATAATTTAGAGGACACTAGTCTAAATCTTATTCTTGTTACTTCATAGTTCATGTATCTCCTTAGTCACCAATATATATGTACATGGAAAATTTTAAAATAAACATAATTAGACTCATACTTTGTAATGATAATTTGTTTTATACTTGTGAGAGCTTAATTAGGAATTATATATTTATATGTAATTAACGTAAATATTTCAATATAATAATTACAATCAAATCATAAAATAGGTAGTATCTTCTCAAAAAAAGAAAAAAAAAGAAAAAAAAAAAGAAGGTAGTAAAAAAGGAGAGAAAAAATTAGTCCGAGTTACATGAGGAATACACAAGGTGTAATCTAAGGTATTATGAAATACTAAAGATTAAAATAAAATTTAAAATAAATAGTAAAAATACTTTTAAATACTTCTAAACTCTCAGTTTTTTTTTTTTTTAATTGGAACTGTATTTCTTTATTTATTTTAAATATTGACAAGAGTTTTAGTTTTAGTTTTTTCTTAAGAATCAAAGAGTTTTAGTTAAAGTATAACATGTTAATAGTTTTAATATGCATAAAATGAGTCATGTTGTGATTTTATGCCTACAACTTGTACAATACTACTTATGTTTAGGCACATTGGGCCATTTTTATTATTTTAAAAAATAATTACAATATATTATTAAAATATTAATAAAAATTATTTTAAATTACTAAAAAGTTCTAGCAACCTAAAATGGTTTTTGAACTACTTTTCAAAGGGTATCAATTAGCTAAATTGGTATAAATCTTATTATTGGAGATATTTTGGTTCAAATCCACCATTATGTCATCAACTTAGTGTGCATTTGAGAATGACTTTTAAGCCGGAGTATAGTTTATTACGTGCACTATTTGCGAGTCTCATGTAAGTTCTCTAAGAAAAAAACTTATTTTAAGCTTCTATTAACTTTTTCTATCATTACTGTGAGTCCCATTTAGCTTGTTTATGGTAAAAAAAAAAATTGCTATTTTTCCGGTACCACTCCTTGATGCAAAAAATACAATAAATTTATTTTATTTAACTTTTAAGTTTTTAATTTTTATCTACACCACTTTTAACAAAAATGTAGACACACTGAATAGACACTACTAATAGTATCTAAAAATTACCCAAAAAGAAAAGAAACAGAATAAGAAAAAAAAAAGGTACAAAACAAACAAACTCTAATAGATATATGGACATATATGGATGAGTAATTTTTAGGTACTCTCAGATCATAAAAATGATATTTTCTCCTCTTATATTCGTAATAGAATCTATTCAATAAATTTATATTGAAATTTATCATAAATATAAGATAAGTGAGCATCTTGATCTAATACAATTAATAGACACACTAGTGGGTTATGGGTAGTGGCCTAGTTGGGTAGTTCAAGGTTAGGCCCACACAGTATTGTATATATTCTTATCCTATACAATTACAAACCGATATGGACACGTGTGCTTTGAGAGATGACGGAGATGAAGAGCATGGGAGTGGTGGGCAGCGGTCAAATGGGCTCCGGAATAGCCCAGCTCGGCGCCGTCCACGGCCTCGACGTTTGGCTTATTGACTCTGATCCTCTTGCTCTTTCCAGAGCCTCCAAATCCATCTCTTCCTCTATCCAACGCTTAGTCTCTAAAACCCAACTCTCTCAGGTTCTCTCTCTCTCTCTCTCTTTAAATTCCAAAGTAAGAACAATTTTTTTTTTTTTTTTTTTTTTAAAGGGTTAACATAATTAATGGGCATGAGTTGAGTCCACGTGGAAGACCTATTTTAACTAGGCTGCTCATGCGTTTCTGAATTTGGGTCGTGCTGAATGGAGTTCTTAGCATGGCCTTTGATCATAATTTTGTAATGGGTTCCTTTATACTGTGAGTGATCCTCGTTGTTTTCAGGATTTTCAAATAAGACTAATATGGCATTCACCAGGGCTTTTTGGAAATGTTTACTGGCTTAGTGCCAGTGGAACTTAGAATCCTGACCTTAGGTCCTTTATATGGTTGATGAACTTGACCATATATGAGCTTCTTTAAGAGATTCATTAAATAGGACATCCGGTCTAAAAGTACAAGTGAATGTTCCTTGACTTTGAGTCACTTTTGTTCCAAATTAGTTTGGGGCAGTCCTGTAGTACTAACTACCAGGGTGCTGTACTACTAAATATTAAGGGTGTGTTTGGATATCGTTTATTTTGCTAAAAATTAAAAATTAAAAACTAAAAATATTGTAGCAAAATAAGTTTTAAATGTGTAAATAGTGTTGTGAGACCCATTTTTAATGAAAATTTTGTAGAAAAAAGAGGTTCATAGATCCCGTAAATAGTACATGGATCCACTGGAAAAGAAAAAAAATGCCAGTGCCCAAAATCTCAACGTTACTGCACTGGACACAAGCCGTGCCCAAAAAAAGAAAGATGTGCAAGGCCCTTGTTGCTTGCTTATATGCCAAATATGATAATATATGGATACATGGGAATTATTCTTTAGAACTTGCTCATTTTACTTCCCACCCTTCCCTTGGAGCCAAAAATTTATAAGGAAAAGAAAAATTGTTCATTGTATTTTCTGTTGAGGATACCAAATGCAGGCCCCCATCACATGGTTGGATGATGGATGCCTGCTGCCAGTTGGGTCTAATTGATTTATTTGATCTTATTTAATTTAGGGACTTAGTTTTATTTTCTGTTTGAAACTTTTAGAATAGACCATTCTGCTGACAAATTGAGTTTGAGGTTGCATTGTGGCAGTGACTTCCTTGCAAATCCTTGATGTTTTACCAATATGGATGCTGCGCCCAACCCTACCTTACTCCCGTTTAGATTGCAAATCCCATTTAGCTTGTTTCTTTTTAGGATTAGAGGGATTAAACCATCTTCCTGGCTCAGCTGTCTTTGCATTTTACAAGATTGTAAGGACAGAATCACGTTTCTATGATAAAACAAAAAGGGGGAAGTTCCAATGGTTGGCTGTAGATTCATGCAAGTTTATGCTGTTAAAAAATTACGATTTTGACAAAACTTGTTAATAACAAAATTTGTGGGGATCGAGGGATATCCAAGTGGTTCCAGCACTTCTTGTGGTGATTCGGCATGGTGGTTTGAACCCAAAAAAAATTGTTACCAAGATTTTTCAATTCTATTCATCAATACAAAAACATTTTGATTCTACTTAACAGACAGCAGGTACTAGTGCCTTGAGACGATTGCAGTGTACAACAAACTTGGAAGAGCTTTGTTCAGCTGATGTTATCATTGAAGCTATTGTGGAATCTGAAGATGTGAAAAAGAAGTTATTTCTTGAACTAGATAAGATTGCAAAAAGTTCGGCCATTTTGGCATCTAATACAAGTTCCATCTCCATTACTCGTCTAGCATCTGTGACTAGCAGACCCCGCCAGGTTATACTCAGAATATCTTTCCTTGGCCTGAATTATGATTAAATATCTGATAATAATTGACTTGCTTAAGTTCAAGCAGAGTGTTCTCTTTCTTTAAATGTTTATACTTATTTTACTACACGAGAAATCTGATTAGCTCAAACCAACATATTATTGCCTTTGCAGGTGATTGGCATGCATTTCATGAATCCTCCTCCTATTATGAAACTGGTTGAGATTGTGCGGGGTGCAGACACATCAGATGAAACATTTAATGCAACAAAAGCCTTGGCCAAGAGGTGATTGACCAAAATTTCATGTAATGCAAAAAATATTATTATTTTTGTTCCCCTAGCAGACCGTCTTCTCCAGCTGCCCCTAATTCCCATAGGGTCAACTGACCCTGGTCCTGTCTACCTAAGTAATACAGAAAATAAACTTTAATCTCTCTCTCTCTCTCTCTCACACACACACACACACACAACAAATTCTGGCATGGTGAGCATGTTCATGTGCATACATCTGCTCACCTGATATGGCTGCTAAAAATTGTCTCTGTGAATTGACAATAAAAATAATTCGATTGTGGCATATGTCCCTTCTTTCCTATGTTTTTATGTAGCTCTACCTACTAGTTATTTATCCTCTTTTTTCCCCTCCTATTCAAAGCATATTTATTTTTCCCCTAGGAGGAGCAGGTTGTTTATAAATGTTAATAGATATTTATTAATGGTGATAGATTATTATAGTCTTGTTCTGTTGATAATTGTCTGGTGATTGTGAATATTGCAGGTTTGGCAAGACAGTTGTATGCTCTCAGGATTATTCTGGCTTCATTGTAAACCGGATCCTAATGCCTATGATAAACGAGGCATTTTTCACTCTCTATACTGGTGTAGCAACAAAGGAAGACATTGATACTGGTATGAAGCTAGGAACAAACCACCCAATGGGTCCTCTGCAGCTTGCAGATTTCATCGGTTTGGATGTCTGCTTGTCAATAATGAAAGTTCTTCATGCTGGTCTTGGGGACAGTAAATATGCTCCCTGTCCTCTTCTTGTGCAATATGTTGATGCAGGTCGACTTGGAAGAAAATGTGGTATTGGGGTGTATGACTACCATAAACCATCACCTCGACTTTGAGCAGTTCTCATTTTGAGAATGATAAAGTTCTCGGGGTCTGTCCATGGCTTACCTTAGTCAAGTTGATTGGGTGACAGATTCCTGCAGATGAGTATCAGTATGCCTACTCATTCCTGGACAATTTGGGCTCTTAGTCATGTGGCATATCAAATAATGGACCTGCATATCAAATAATGGACCTCTTAACCACTGCTTCTCTGTCCATATTACATAATGTTTTAGATTCCTTTTGGTTTAGAGAAATGCTACTCCTACAACCATTTTAGTTTGTCTCAAAGACTCCAACGGTGGGATTCATAATGGGTCTCAGAGATAAGACAAATTCTTTTGTTTATAATGTATCATATTGGGGGGCCACTTCTATCTATCTCCTTTTCCATCCCCCACTTTCAATTGAGGACTTGGAAGGGCTGGGTCCTAAGTAGTGGTTCTCATATTTACTAAAACTTTAAAAATAAAAATAAAAAAAACCCCTGCTTTGTTTACCTCTGTTATTGTCTAACTGATTGCAAAAGGAATACCAGCTGTGTCCTAGGCTCGCCATAGATACTATAATCAAGAAGAACAAACAACAAACAAAGTCAATAACTGGTTATAAAACAGATTACAGTTACAGATCAACACAAAACTAAACAATTAGCTATCTACAAATCCATGTGATGTTCATGGAAGATTTGAAAGCCATGGACACTTGGCTCTGTTTTGTTGAGAGGACGACAAATTGGGTGGATGGAAAGTGTTGGGAGAATAGAAATGTGAGAACCTCATGAATCATGATAATAGTATACTTTAGTAAAGCTGTACTTCGTCTTTTGTGAATGGTATGCAGATTCTTTTTCATATTCTGGTATTTTTAAAAAAAGGATTTCTTTTTATTTGTTAAGTTGTAAATTTCTTGTATTTGTGTTAGTTTTATTCCTTATCAATTTCTTTGTAATTCAAGCTTAATTTTTTTGAATTTGTAGGCTTTGTTTGTAATTGGGTTTGACTTGTGTTCAAGATGGTGTTGATGTGCAACTTGGCACCCTACGAGTTGGAGTTTTGGCAACGTTACAAGCATTTGAAAAGTTGTTCAGACACAATTCGTGAGAGTGGGTCACTTGAATTTCACAACTGAGAGTTGAACTGGAGAAAAATTTAGACAGATCACTTGTCGTACCTTTCCCCTTCCCGTTATAAGTACTTCCATTTCCCACAAATTTAACTCTATGCACCCACCTGAGAGTTGAGAGAATTGTATCCATTGTTGAGAGAGCCAAACACTATCAATTCTCTACACTTTCCCTCTCACCATAGCCAAACCTTGGGAGGAGATTATCCCAATCACAATTATCACCATCTATTGAGTGTTGTGAGTGAATTGGATTGTTGGGAACCATTGGAGCTTGCCAATTTTCAGCCTTGGAGACTTGAATGTGCAACCAGACTAGGTTATGGGAGCCAATAGCTAGATTGAAGAATGGAATCGGTGTAATCGGTTGTGAGCAAGAGTTTTGAGGGCTTGAGTATATAGATAGCATTAGGCTTGGAGGGTTTTGTGTGGTTTGCTTATCAGACTAGTAAATCATTTCAACGGTGGTGCCGTAGAGAGATTTTTACTTTGGTTTTCCTCTTTGAAAACATGCCCGGTGTTTTCATGTCGTTTGCTTCTCTTCACTTACCTTATTTAATTTGCTTATATGCTTATCTATGCAATCGTTGGTATTCATGCTTAGTTGCATTGCTTAATCACGTACACTTGGCTTTAATTGATAGATTAACCTTAATTGACTTAGTCATAATTTAAAATTTCGGGTCTAAACCATTACCTTTTTAAATTAGGCAATATCTCAATATTGATAACGTTGCTTTAGGTATGAAAATAGGGATTTAGTTGTCAACATCACGTTTGTACAATATGATTTACTTAAGGAATTAAGTGCACAGTGTAGATTTATCTAAAGGGCAAAACTTAGTGATAAAGTTTGAATGTATAAAAATGTGTAGAAAATATACAAGTGATAGTTTATTTATATAGATAGGATATGTGTGTTGTACAATAAATATGAGTGAACTTCAAGAAAACCTATTACATTAGTGCATTGGGCCTAAGCGCGTTAAGCTTATATTCTAACAATTAGTTTGTTAATATACTATTATAGTTGAATTTGATTGAGAGATTTAAGATATATAATCTTAAAAATGGTATATAAATTGTGTCTATTTCTAAAATCCCTCTTTGTATATTTTAGATTACAAGCCTAACGGAATTTAGGTCTGCTATACTTACTTGTACTGCACTATTATTGCTTATACAACACTCTTATATAAAAGCAATTCTGACAATATTACGTAGTATAATATAATAATGCATAAATCTTATAACAAAGTTAGCGACCTTGTAGAAGTCACTAACTTAGTTTTTCCTTCATTATATATTAGAATACAAGCCCAACGAACTTCAGGTTCATTGTACATACCGCACTCATATTGTCTATACAACACTTCTATATAAAAGCAGTCCTTATGATATTACGCGGTATAATATAATAGGACAACTCTTAGATACAGTACTTAGGTGCTGTTCCTTAGGTTCATCTTTTAAGATTTTACCATGTTGATTTTTTTTCATAAGATAGAAGTGTATTTTTAAGTTAAGTAACCACATGGTTAAATCTTGAGAAAGAAATGTAAGGAATAACACCTAAGGTACTGTACCTAAGTTTTGTCCAATATAATAATACATTGTGTTTAACAGTATATACCTCAAAATTCATAATCACAGGTCACAACCAAACGTGACTTCCGCAAAGTGAATTGAAAATGGTGTCACCATAATGAATCTGGTAGATTGATATCACATGGTAGTCCAACCACAATACAAAAGCGGGGCTGGCTTGCAATCTATTGAGGTTCTAACTTTTTCCGAAAAATGACAACAGATAATGAATTTAAAAACAAAAGAATTGCTCCCAATCATAGCATTATTAAAATAACCATCTAATTGATTTAGCTACCAAGTGTTACTTTCACATTGGATGGCTAAATATTATGGTCTCTCGAAGATATGTTTTAGTATTACTCACCCATAAACTAAAAGTTTTGAATGTAAATGTTCTTATACTAAAAACAAAAATGCAAATCCTTAATCCCTTGGTAAAGTAGAGATAGAAAATGGAAAAGACATATAACGTGAAGTCTTCCTTCTCTATTGCTTGACAGCTTGTGTGAGACAGAAGAAATCAAAAGGAGCCCCTCTTTTGAGCTAAACATGGCCCACATTTAAAGGAGCAATGTATGTATAAACTTCAATGTTCAACTTGGGTAGCCCCACCACCCGTCCCTCACACCCTAAAGCTGGCATTATTACGGAAGCACCTTTCTCTATTGATAGAGACTGAAATGGAATCCGAGGAATTAATAAAGGTAAGAAAATGTGCAACATTATTAGATAAGAAAGAAGATAAAAAGATAGAGCAAAGTTGAACTTAAAAAAAAAAAAAAAAATTTATAGCTAAGGTGTTTTTGAACAATTTGAAGGTGTGAGGAAAGGCGAAAGCGATGAAGTTCTTGTTCCAGTGCCCATGTTGCTCGTGTTTCTGCTTCATGAAGCCCAAGAAGGGCAAGGCAAAGGTGAAGGAAGTGGCCAAGGAAGCGAAGAAGGAAGTGAAGGAAGCCAAGGAAGATAAGAAAGAGTGACAAATGCATCTCAGTTGAGCAACGTTGACTAGTAAATGATCCTTTTTAGTATGCACAAGCAACTAAAATGCGTATCTACTTCTTTCCTCCAAGTTCATATCTTGATATCCATTTGAAAATGTGTGATGCCTCTCTACTAATAATTATTATTCATGGGAAATAATATAAAAATGTTACATTATCATCATTTTGTTTTTGTTGCTTGCAATGTATACGAACATCTGCATTTGACATCAATGCTTATATAGCTGGTATTTAAATATGTCCATTTCTTGCAAATTTGATACTAGTAGATCTGTTAGACTTATCCTGGTCATCATCAATTGTTAGAAGGTAGGATTTAATTTCACATGGTCCATCCTCTATGGCAACTGCATTTCTATGTGTAGCTTTAAAAGATTGTTGCAGAGGTTTAGTCAAATTCATCAATTCTGGTTGTTGAGTACTGAAGATTTAAACATTACATAAAACTTGTGTGCACTCACATAAGTGTTGTTGGAAAGTGAGTGTGAGTGTGTGTGTGTGTGTGTGTTCATGTCAATGTCAGAGAGAGGGAAAGATCTTGTTGAGGCAATCCCCCCACACCACCTACTCACACAGGATACAGTAGAATTTAGAAACTGAAGTAACTTTACATAAACTACATGCTCCAATTTCGCTGCACGTATAATGGAAAGCAATTGAAGTTCCATCTGCATTTTCTCTCTAGGGAATCAGGTTTTGATAAGCAAGGAAAGTGGATAGTTGAGCTGTACTATCTATTTCTACCTAGGGGAAACGGAAAATTTCTTGTTTCATTACGGGACGTGTAGGAATTTGGGCACAAACACTTGGATAAGTGACCAATCACTCAATTTCAATTTCAGACCACTGAAACTTCTCCTTGGTTGAAAGCTGAAACATTGTTCCAAAAATTGCTATAAAAAAAACATTGTTCCAAGAAAGAATTTCTTTCTCATTACTCGTGTCATAAGAAATTAGTTTTACGGTTAGAGTTTTAGGAATATTACATTTGGCCTACAAGTAGAGTTAATTTGGTTCTTAAACTTTCCATTTGAAGTTTTGAACCGTTGAAAAATCTAAACAACCAATGGATGAACGGTTCTGAGTCTTCTGACCCCTAAATTGGTTTCCTACTAAATTTTAATTGATTGACCAATTTAACCCAATTTAATGGTTAGCCAATTACATATTGCATGGATAATCACAAAACACAAAAAATCTCTCACACATTCAATACAGTAGTTTATAAGATAATTTTTGTACCAAGTGAATTTATTCCCGACATAACCTAAGTCAAGAAAGCCACATTCATCCAAAGCATTGCGAAAACCTTGCATCTGTTGAAATGGCATCAGACGACCTTCAGCCTTTTCATGAGATTTAAAATCTTATTGAAGTCAACTGCACAAAGCCATGGCAGGGAGAATTTCTGATGAAGATATCTCAATAAGCCCCATGACTTGTGACATTTAAAAGTTTCAGGCACTCCGTAAAAGCTAGTGAAGCACCAAGAACTATCCTTGCCCTTTTTCATTATAGCATCAAAGGTGAAGAAGTTTCAACATAAACAGCACAATTGTGTTTCCAAAATAAATCTAACCCTCCACCACAGTTAACTTGGGACACACCAAAATAACCTCCAAAATTCAATTTATCACGGATTCCAATTAGCCTAGCTTCGACCAAAACATGTTTTAGCTAAGAACACAATTGCAAGATTTTGTGCCCGTACTAAATCAATGAGCTCATGTGAGGAATTTGGAAAGGGCCTTTGGAGCAAGTTGCGATGATCATCTCCCAGAGAGAAAGGGTCTTTGGAGCCAGTAATATTAACCAAAGTAGAGTCCAAGTTACTAACCCCACGAGAGACACATTTCTGAAGCATGTGATCTCGGGCGGAGGTATGTAAAACCTTCGGGTTGTGCTCATCTATATCTATATTCTATATATATCTAAAAACTAAAGCGTAGTATTTATTGTTGTTACATTTATGTTGAGTCACATTAGCAGCCACGTCATCCACATATTTTCTACATTTTCTTTTCTCTATTTAAACTCCCCCCCCCCCCCCCCCCCCACCATTCTCCAAATATATATACATATATATATTCTTCTCCCTGTTAGTTTATACTTACTGTTACACTTCTTCCAACTTTTTTCCTTCCTTTTTGTCTCTTTATATCTTCACTACTCTTTACTTTACTGTTACACTTTTTTCCTCTTTCTTATATTTTGACTTTTCTTCTCCCTATTTTATTTTGTATAAATTTGATATCATTTTTTCTAGTTAGTCCATATATTTCTCCCACAAAACTGTGAGTACTCTCTCTCTCTCTCTCTCTCTCTTGGTGGATTTTTGTTCTTTCTTATACCTCTAATTAAAGTTGATGGTTCTTTTTTCTTTCTTTTTTAATATGTGTTTTGGTTTAGAAAGTCTTCTATTTCCCTTTAATAACTTTGGTTGAATTTCAGTTTAGCTTAATACTTAATTTCTTTTGGAAATAGGAATTTGAATATATCTACCAATTGTTTGAGTAATAAATTATTATAAAGTCTTTTTTTTATTCTTTAATTTCATTTTAATTTTGGCTGAGATAACATTGTAGTTTTGTGATGAGTTTTGATTATTATAATAATTTCCTTATTCCTTGAGAGATAAGAAATTTGAATAATAAATTTTAAACTTATAAAGTTTAGTTGTATACACTACGATAGAAGTTAGAAGGAGATGGTTCACCTTTAAAAAATATTAATCAAATACACATAAAATAATAAAATGATATATTTGTAGAGATAAAAAGATTACAAAAAATATTTGTAGAATTTAAAAAAAAAAATAGAAAATACTTAAAGTAATTGTTACTTTTTATATATTACACATCATTACATAATATTTATATTCCCACACATCGTGTGAGTCTAGTGTACATATAATGATTGGCCCCACCAAAAATGATTTTACTTGCCCAGTTCCTATTAGTTTTTATGCTTTTTCCCTTTGAAATCTCTCACTAGCTTTACGATTCGACTATATTAGTTTCTCAAGTGTGCTTCACCAACAAAAAGGAAAAAAAAAAAAAAAAAAGAGACTTAGTAAAGGCTAATAAATCCAAACTGCATTTCTTTATTTCTCTCTTCTATTATCACCATTTTTTTGGTAACAAAATTGATATTTTCCCCTCAAAGTTATATATTTTTCTAAAATTTATCACCGTCATTTTTTTTTTTTTTTTTGGAAGAGAACTTGATTTGTTTCAAGAAAGAGAGATTGGGTTGCAATGGATTTATGGTACATTTTTCTTCAAATATTTGAAAAAGGAAATTGCTAAGAAGTTCCATGTGGAAATGATAATAAATAAAATTTATTATATGAAGAATCACCGTCGAGCATAAGTTTGATGAGAGATGTTAAATTCTGTCTTTTATATTTTGTTACATGTTTATATCAAATTAGACAATTTTATATACTTATTTGAGTTTATAATATGTTAAATTTGATATATATATATATATATATATTACTTATGATGTATAATTAACCTATGAATACATAATTTGTCCCTCCCAGTCAAAAATCTTGGCTACGCCCCTACATGTGAGGAGTTTAAAGTTTGCACGTGGACTGAGCTTGAGATATCAAAAAGAATATTTGGAGGAGTGTAGGGAATCACAAAGTAATGAACTAACTCACGTGCTGGTGAAGAGTCCTGATAAACATGGATAGCTTTGTTATGATTATCCATAGAAGGAAAAATAAAACCAACCTTACTCTAAGTAGTGGTGGCTCTTGGATTTTTTTTTTTCCTTTTTCTAGAAGGGTCAATAAGAAGATGAATCTTGAGTAGAAGATGAATTTTGTGGTCTACATAGTTTTATCACAAATTTTTCCATAGTACTAAAAAGGTAATAAAAGATAACCTATAAATTCATTTCATATATTGTTTCTTCATATAATTAACATACTAATTATGATTGCTGAGATTAAATCTTGGAAATAATCTATTGTTTCTAAATAAAATACCACTACGCATCATTGGCGTGATGGTTACTTCGTAAGTGCACGTTCTTGTGGGGTGGGGGGGCAAGGGTCGGAATTCAACTCTCTAGGAGGGAGTTTCACACACATATACACTTAGATTAGGCTAGAGTGAGATTTCTATCTCAAATTAAAAAAAAAAAAAACAATAAACATACTAATTATTGTTGTCAAGTGAACTTTAATTATTATTACTTAGAATATTTTTATGAATTAATTTACATCTTTACTTTGTACAATTCTTGTATTTAACAATTCAACTCAACTTTGGCAACTATTGGTCTTTGTAATTCTATTAAGAAAATTTTTGTTGGGTGTTAGGGTACTTTTTTTTTACACCCAATTTTATTTGAGTACCACCTATTTATTTTCAAATACCACTAATAAGTTATTGGGTTTTTCCAAATATTTTTTGCTCTATTATTATGTTAATCACAAATGTTTCATATCTCATTATCTAAATTGAGACATGATATAAACTATCACAAAAAGCCAAAAAACTCAAATCTTATCCAATTTTATTATCATTATTTAACTAAGCCCAATTCTCATTGACAATATTAAAAGCCCAAGCTAACTACTTGGCACTATTTTGTGAAAAGCCCAAAGTTATCAATACTTGGCAAAATACTATCTCATAAGTATTTCACTTAAAGTCCAATGATAAACAATACTTTAAGTTCTTAGAACCTATTACTACGATATTACAAACCTATGAAATCTACCCATGGTAACATTTATGTTATGTGACACTATTCATTTTTCCAAAACCCATGGCAAACATATATCAAGCCCATGGAGAATTATGAATTTGTGTTACTAATATAAAAACCCATGGAAAGTTATGATTTATCTTAAACTCGTAATAATTATTTATTTCAACCATAATATAAACCCATGGAATTTATATAAGAACCCATGGTCACTATTTGTATCACAACATTCATAATATTTATTTACAAAACTCATGGTGATTATTCTCCTTACAAACCCATTATGATTATCTATAGAAAAACCCATGAGAATATCACATTGTTCCACTATAGTGGTTGTTACCATATTTTATTTGAAACCCATGGATATTGCCTCTATTTAAAACCCATGGTAAATATTATTCTCAAGAAATATTGGAGGTCATTATTTAAAAGCCCCAAAGAAAATATCATTTACAAAATAACCCATAGCAAAATTATGAGAAACTATACAAGTTGTTATTTAAAGCCTATGGAAATTAATACCCAAAACCTTTCATAAATATTTATTAAAGCTCATGGATTCATTTTATTTTTACTAACAACTAAAGCCCATGTGGAATAAAAATACATGACAATATATGGTAGCTTTGTCCATTTTATAGGGCTCACAATAAGAAAGCAAAAGGATAGGCCCAAGTGGAGAGAACCACCAAGTCAGAGGTCCACCAAAATACTTAGCCCTCATGGCCAAATCCAACATGAAATCTCAGCCAAAACAGCCCATGTGTGCAAACTGACTCCGTTGGAGAACTCCATTCAGTTCTGCCTTCCGCTGGAGGTCACCTCAAGGAGCAACCATGCTCTCAAACCAAATTAGGAGCTGGCCACCTGTCCTACTGCCAACTCTAACGTGAACAGTACTAGAGGCTAATACCTAAAGGTTAATGGGCAATAAATACCCTTCTTTCCCAAGTTTTGGTCACAACTCAAGGAAGCCATAACTAAGACCTCCAAACTCATGAAATCCTCAACCAAATAGTTTATTTTATTACTAAAAATTTATGTAATTAGTTCATGAACCAAGCCCATGAATCCTAAAGGGGAAAATTTGGGAAAATGTGGTTTGGAAGGCATAAAGGTATCTCTAGCGGAACCCTCTGAAGTGGACTTAAACTTTGACACCTGGCTTGAGGTGTTGAATCCTACTTCCTATGGTCCAAATCTCAGTTGCAGCACTAGGATTCCTCCTTAATACCTGCCTTAATCCCATTGGCTGAACACAATTTAAGAATTCTTAGCATTTAATGCAAGATTATGTTGATTTTTACCCAAGTGTGACATTGCCCAAAGAAGCAAAATAGCCCCAAAAGCAAATCTTCCATTTTAGGCCAAATCTTAGGATAATTGAGTCTGTTGTCCCGCCCCTGATCAATCCTACGTTTTTGGACTTTTACTAATCAATCCCTTAAGCTTCACTAAAAAAGGGAGCTACCATCAACTCATGGAGGACAACAAAATCTTATCATAAAATTCCTCACCCATCATGATATTTTCAGCCCATAAGTCAGTCCATTAGTTCAGAAACTAGCCTTTAGTCCATAAATGCGCATATACACTTACTCATAAACATCACATTCCATCTTCTCGGAAAATCCCAGCACTTTAAAATACACACCAACCCCCTCTGAAATTTCTGATTTGCTTGCCATTTTGCTTGTGGTTTAACTCTCCTTAAACTCATAATTCATTCCCCTTAGGCCACACTCACTTAGCCTCAGACATCGCCTTTCTTTTTCTGCATATTCACAGCCCATAAATGCTTCCTAATTAGTCATAAACAACCCTTTACCCATTAAAGACTTAGTTTCAGCATTAACTCTATCATACCATCACAAGCTTACACACCCACTCACTCAAATAGTCTATACTGTCCTATTCATGCCCCACATACATATTCCCCAAGAATCTTAGTTCAACATTTGCTGCATTGAGCTTGAATCTCTCTCTCCCTTCATTCCATCATATTTTTTTTTCTCTTTTACTTGTAATTATGAAGCCTTTAATCTTTGTTTATTGTTATTATGATGAAAACCCTCATGTTTTGGATACTATGTGTACGTTTTTAGACCCCTTAAAACACAAGTTGTTTAACCTAGTTATTTAGCCAAGTGATTACTTAGATAAATTATTCAGATCTAGGTTAACACAATCAAATCATATCATGTAAGTAATGCGAAAATATAAAGAACATACGATATGATAACCTAGAAAAACCAAACTAGTAAAAAACCTGGGGAGAATTTAATCTAACTTTCCTTAAGGTATGAAAGAATTGAAGTTTTACAATAGCGACTTAGACCACTAACATTCTATTGCTACCTCAAGTAGAAAACTTACTACCACGATCACGTGACAGCTCCGAGTCCACGGACTACTTCTTTCCTTGATCCACAGCAACAACAAGTACTGTCACTTGTGTTTTCTTTAAGCTCTAGAAACAACAACTGAAGAGATCACCATGTTCTTGACATTAATCTTGATCTTGATAACCCTAAGTATGTATGAAGGTAAACACCTCTAGATTTTACAAGAGATTCATACACACAACATATCAACAACCTCTAAAACGTGGCTAGAGTTTTTCCTTTTATATTTGAAGCAAAACATAAAATCCTACACGTCATATAGGCTTGGGCTGAGTTGAAAATTTTGCAGAAAAAACAATCTGCACGAGCTTCGATTGATTGAGTCTAATTTTTGATCGATCGAGTCTAATTTTTGATCGATCGAGCTTTGCAGAAATTGAATAGTAATTTCCTGCAATTACTTGATTCCAACTTTACACGTAATCACACTTTGAGCAGCCTAAATCTAGACTAAATGCTTTGAGCATGGTTTGCCAACATTACACATTTGAAATTTTAATACATTTAGATCCTGAAGTCTTAGAGCCTAAAACTATAGAAGTTTTATCTTATGTTGACTTAATAATAATAAGAAAAACATATGATTTTTACCATGTAAACACACTTATTAATCTGTCAGCATCTACCGCTAGAAGTCTGTCATATTCACTGCTAGACCATTTTTCCTCTTATGTACTTGTTATAATGGGCCTACTTTTATATTAACCAACTAAGGAGGAAATGCATAATTTTTACTATGCAAATACATTTATTGATTTTTCAAACATCTACCGTTAGGCGTTTCTCTTGCTTACCGCTAGACTATTATTTAAGCACTTGTTGTGGTGGGCCATCCTTTGTGCTAGTTTATCTTTGCAAGAGGTATTTTTGGGATCTTACTATAATCTTTGTTGGATGCAACCTAGACCTTGAGTAAAATGAGTCTTTCACACTTCACCGATAGCCTTTGGGCCATGTTCCAAGCCTAAAGTCGAGTCTCGGTCTTGACTTCTCTAACATCATGTGGGCAACGAATAAAAAATGCCCTAACATTGTGTTAATATTTGTTTTTGTCTTCACTCAATCACTCCCTTATCTCCCCCCCCCCCCCCCCCAACACCACCCGCGCCTTTTTTTTTTTTTTTTTTTTAAGAATCACCCATTGTCTAATTATTTTTTAGTGTTAACATTTACTAACAACTGATTGACTGTATAGCCCATGCCCCAATCCCCAATCCCCACTTAACAAATAACAAATTAAAAACAAATTCAAATTCAACCACTCCACTCGCAGATTCGTTCAAAAGTATAAATTAATTGTAACTTTATTTAACAATTCAACTCAACTTTGACAACTATTAGTCTTTGTAATTTTATTAAGAAAATTTTGTTGTGTTAACATTTATTTTGTCTTCACTCAATCACTCTCATGTCCTACACCTTTTGTCTAATTTTTTTTAAAAAAAAAAAAAAAATTAGAATCACTACTTGTCTAATTGTTTAAATATCTTTTAGTGTTAAGATTTATTAATTACTGATTGACTGACTGGCACATGCATGTCCCTACCCCCATTTACAAATAACAAATTAAAAACACATTCAAATTCAGCTACTCCACTCGCAGATTTAATCAAAAATTTTAATTAATTGTAACTCTATTTGCAAGAATAGATTGTTAAGGGGATTATATTCAAGTTTATTTCAGTTGGACTTGGACTTAAAAAAGATCTTGGTCACAGGGCCATCATATGGGCAATCCGATGTTCCACCTTTTGGAGAAAATAAAACACTATTGTCTTGATCTTATCAACTGGAGTCGGGCAACTTTTGGGAATACTAGTAGAAGGCTAGACCAAAAACAACATGAGCTAGCGGAGCTCACCAGTGGTGGCTATGCCTTAAACTTGGACAGAGTCATTGATTTGAAAAAGGACATAAACGAGTTGTTGCACCATGAGGAGGTATTCTAGAAATAGAGGTCACGCTTTATATGGCTTCCCACTGGAGACAAGAACACTAAGTTCTTTCACCAAAGAGCAAGCCATAGACATCGCACGAATCATATTGAGGGATTGCAAGATGACCACGGGGCATGGCAGACCGACAGGAACATAATTGCTATTGTTGCTGAAGACTTCTATCAAGAGCTTTTTACCACTTCCAACCTGATACACATGGACAATGTCCTAAGCTTAGTTGCCCGAGTTGTTACAAATGGAATGAATGAAATCTTAACACAGCTATACACTAAAGATAAAGTCTGCAAAGCACAGTTTCAGATGCACCATGTAAGGTTGAATTTAATCAACCATCTAATTGGCTTTATTCCGTGACCAATTTGCTTGTAATTTAGCACTTAGTAACCTTGTATTTAGGTGGAAAAATTGTAAGGGTAGTGTGTGAGAAGTTGTGAAGAAAAGCCCAAGAGTGTGCAAGAAAACAGAGCTTCGCGGCTAGGGCTCGCGGGTGGATCGCGACTGGCAAGCCGCCAAAAGCTGGCACGTGAGAGGCACATGGGGGAGCTGAAGGGTCACACCAGCTGTCATGCTACAGGACAAAAGTCCCAGGCTGGCTAGGCCGTTACGTCGCGACTGGAACTCGCGACTTGGACAAGCCGCGAGACCAAATCGCCAAATTGCCCTGTTTGGCAAAAACTGACGTTTTGCATTCCCTTCTCACCCTACTATATATACACCCTTATACCCATCATATTGAGAGAGCTTCCAGAGAGAATTTTGTGAGAGAAAACCCTAGAGCAAAACAAGATTGCCTCATCCCCAATCTTCATCTAAGAAACTCTACAAATTCCTCTACTCTCTTCCTCTCCATTGTCATACCCTTGAGAGGTCTTTTACCAAATCCTTATCTCACCACACCCACGTCTGTGAGAAGGTTTATTTGGTGCTTAGGGAAGCAGTTTGGGAAGAAACCAATGGTGATTGGTTGATGCTATAGGCTATAGCGAATCGGTAAGCTAGAAAAGAAAAAGGTTCGGCGCAACCTCGTTGGAGCAGGAAGCTTGGAGGGCTTAGGTACCTGGGTAGATTAGGCTTGGAGGGTCTATTGCTGTTCATGTATCCCAACTATATTTTCTAGTGGATTATTGACCGCTTGGAGGGCGGCGGAGAGGTTTTACGCCGAGGGCTTCGGTTTCCTCTTCGATAACACATCGAGTGTTGTCCTTGTGTTTGCATTTCTCTTCCCTCTATCTTTACCATTTAATTACTGCTGTGTGTGTGATTATTTATGGTTTAGATTGTTTCTAAATTCTGGTATAAGCTATTTATCATTTTCCGCACATACGTTGTTTGTTAAATAGCTTGAATTGGTATTTTTGTATTTGGGGGTCTAAACGTTCAAAGGTGTTTCATACCCTTATTGAACTTTCAATTGGTATCAGAGCGGGTGCACTCTTTGTGGTTTGATTACCTGAGTGCGATCCTAGACCTCTTGGCTATGGATGCAGCTGTAAAAAGGGTCATGCTGAATTGTGGTTTAAGTGTTTGTGATAATAACTCTATGAGTCGATTTGAGGGATACTCTAAAAATGAACTCTTAGAGCTAATTAAATCTAGGAAACATGCTAGGATGTTCATTCACATGCTGAAATATTTTGAAAGCAAGAACCACATTCTTCATAATAGTTTATGTGAGTCTAACTCTTTGATTGAGAAATACAAAAGAAGAAATAGATCATTGTGTGAGAAGGTTGATAATCTGAAAAAGAAAATTCAATTTGGAATAAGCATGGAGAATAACAATGAATTTTTGTTTGATGGTCAAGAATGCTTGTCTCATGCGTGTATGTTTGTGCACATCTCATTGAAGGTATTTAATTCATGTTTATGGTACCTTGACAGTGGATGTTCTCGTCATATGACAGGAGATAAATCATTGTTTAAGACTCTTAAAGAGAAAACATGTGATTATGTGACTTTTGGTGATGGGAGTCATGCTCAAGTTCTCGAGAAAGGGACGGTTGAAATACCGGGATTACCGTTGCTGAAAGAAGTACTATACATCAAAGGATTAAAGGCAAATCTCCTAAGTATTACTCAAATATGTGATGAAGATTTTCTTGTTCAATTCTCAAAGAAGGGGTGCATAATCATTGATGAGAAAGGGATTCAAGTCTTGGAGGGAAATAGGACTACTGATAATTGCTATGGAGTAGTGCCTACGGTACCCATTTCGTGTAGAAGTGCTCGTGTTGATATGCTGAAACTTTGGCATCACAGGTTTGGACATGCAAACTTCAAACAAGTATGTAAAGTCTCTAAACTTGAGGCCGTTGAGGGACTTCCAAAGTTTGGAAAGGTGGAGAAGACCATATGTGGAGCATGTCAAATGGGGAAACAAACAAAAGCAAACCATCCCAAGGTGAATGTGATTGCTACCTCACGGTGTTTGGAACTTCTTCACGTTGATCTAATGGGGCCTACAAGGACTGAAAGCCTAGAAGGAAAGAGATATATTATGGTGATAGTTGATGATTTCTCAAGGTACTCTTGGGTGGAATTCCTTAGAGAGAAGTCTGAAGCATGTGATAAAATGCAAAGATTATGCAAGAGATTGCAAAATGAAAAAGGAGTTCTCATAGTCAAAATCAGAAGTGATCATGGGAAGGAATTCGAGAATGCTAAATTTGAATCATTTTGTGAAGAGCATGGTATCAAGAAGGAATTTTCAGCTCTAAAGACTCCACAACAAAATGGGGTGGTTGAAAGAAAGAACCGGGTGATCCAAGAGATGGCTAGAGTCATGCTACTCAACAAAAACATACCTCAAAGGTTCTGGGCTGAAGCTGTGAACACATCTTGTCACATTTGTAACAGAATTTATTTCCGAGCGGGGACAAAGAAGACGTCTTATGAGATATGGAGAGAAAAGAAACCCAAGGTGAAGTATTTCAGAGTATTTGGGAGCACATGCTATATTCTAAATGACAGGGAAAATCCGGGAAAATTTGATGCTAAGAGTGATGAAGGAATACTCTTAGGATACTCCACAAATAGCCGTGCTTATAGAGTGTACAACAAGCGCACTAAGACGGTGATGGAGTCAATCAATGTGGTCATAGACGACACCATATCTGAAAAGGAAATTGATGATGATGGAAAGGGGCTCAGACTCAAGGAGAATGAGGATGATGATGATATGCCTTTAAGTGATAATGCTGAGAAAGTAACACCCGAAAAGGAGACCACACCTCCTATATCAAGAAGAGAGACTAGATCAACACAAGAAGTCTCAAGTCCACTCACTCCTCCAGAAATTCAAACCCCAATTTCTCGTGATGAGGAACTTTCAACTTCCAAGAAACCTTCATCAAGAGTGACACTTAATCACCCATCAAGTAATATTATTGGAGATACGAACGAAGGACTTCATTTGAGAAAAGGGCTAAAGTATACTGCTAACCATGTAACATACAATTGCTATCTTGCTCAATTTGAACCCAAAAAGGTAGAAGAAGCACTGAAAGATGAGAATTGGGTAGAGTCTATGCACCAGGAGCTACACCAATTTGTTAGAAATGATGTTTGGGGATTGGTTCCAAGGCTTGAAGATACTCATGTGATCGGCACCAAGTGGATTTTTAAGAACAAAACAGATGAAGATGGTGAAGTTATCAGAAATAAGTCTAGATTGGTGGCTCAAGGGTACACTCAGGTGGAAGGCATAGATTTTGATGAATCTTTCGCTCCGGTAGCAAGATTAGAATCCATTCGGATTCTCTTATCCATAGCATGCATCATGGATTTCAAGTTGTACCAAATGGATGTAAAGAGTGCATTCTTAAACGGCTTTCTCAATGAAGAAGTGTTCGTTGAACAACCAAAGGGGTTTAAAGATCCTCACTTCCCGGGTCATGTACTAAGATTGAAGAAAGCCTTGTATGGGTTGAAGCAGGCGCCAAGAGCATGGTATGACCGTCTCACGACCTACCTATTGGATCGTGGATTCAAGAGAGGTCAAGCAGATCGCACATTGTTTGTTAAAAGAGATGAAAAATCCCTTCTTGTCGCTCAAGTGTACGTGGATGATATCGTATTTGGATCCACAATTGATAAACTAGCTCGTGAGTTCTCGGAAGAAATGAAAAGGGAATTTGAAATGAGTATGGTGGGAGAGTTGAACTACTTCCTTGGTCTTCAAGTGAAACAACGGAGAGATGGCATATTTATCTCTCAAGAAAAGTATGCCAAAAATCTTGTCAAAAGATTTAGTCTGGACTCCAAGAAACATACCTCTACTCCCATGAGTTCCTCGGCAAAGTTGAGCATAGATGCAGCAGGTGTTAACGTTGATCCAACCCTCTATCGGAGTATGATTGGCAGCCTTCTCTATCTCACAGCAAGTAGGCCGGATATTGCATTCAGTGTCGGAGTCTGTGCAAGGTTTCAAGCCACTCCTAAAGAATCCCACTTAACAGCAGTTAAGCGAATCATTCGCTATGTAAATGGCACATCTGACTATGGGATTTGGTATACAAAAGATTCGAATGAGTGTTTGGCAGGATATTCAGATGCTGACTGGGCAGGGTGCATAGATGATAGAAAGAGTACTTCTGGTGGGTGCTTCTATCTTGGAAATAACTTGGTTTCATGGATGAGCAAAAAGAAAAATTCAGTATCACTGTCAACAGCTGAAGCTGAATACATTGCAGCAAGAAGTTGTTGTGCACAACTGTTATGGATGCGAAAGCTATTGCATGACTATGGCATTTCTCAAGACACTATGTGTGTGTTCTGTGATAATATGAGTGCCATAAACTTGTCAAAGAATCCGGTTCAGCACTCCAAGTCAAAGCATATCAAGATCCGATATCACTTCATTCGAGACTTGGTAGGAGACAAGACAGTATGTCTAGAATTCATCAATACTGACAATCAAAAGGCAGACATATTCACCAAACCTCTTGATGGCCCAAGGTTTGAATCCTTGCGTAAGACAATTGGTGTCGGTATCATTCCTTAAACTCAATCCTTCATGTTATCTTATTGTGTTTTTAGTTGCTTTGTGTGTTTTATTTTTGTGTGTCTTCTTTTTGTTGATTTTTTGTCAAATTTGTTTTGTGTCAAAAAATCCAAAAACACATAAAAATTTGAAAATCCAAAAAGTTTGATCACTTTGTTGAGCTTTGTCTCAAAACATGTTTTGCCTTGTACCTTTGTACTTATGGCTTTGTGCATTTAACGAGCTTAGCTTGTCTCTCATGCACTCATATCATTGTGGAAGAAATTCTGAAATCTATGTGACTGTTGTAAATAGATCTTCAACCTTGTCATGAATGATTAGTGAATGGTTTTGTTGATCTTGAGACATGCATAGACTCATGCCTATATATCTTCCCACTTTTATTTTTTTGCTTTAAAGAGCTTTCTAAATGTAAATCTCCAAATGAAAAGAGATATAGAGCTGCAAAAGCCTGTCGCATATACTAGTATTTGACTAGGAAAAAGGGAAAGCGACCAAAATAAAATGTTTGCAAGATGCCCAAAAAGCCAAAGGCTAACTCATTAATTGAAATATCAAAAATTTCAGGCATCTATCTCACAATGAGATTTTCTTTGCTCAAAAATGGCAAATGATATGTTGAATATGGAGCCAAATGAAAAGCTTCAAAGAATTGTTATCAAGTTCTTGTGGGAGGTCATATATGCATGTTTCTATAATTGAGATAGGTCACATTATCTAGTGCTAGTTGTGTATGCCTTGATTGAATTGATCATTGAAGCTTCACATTGGACTAAGGACTATCTCATTTTTGATATCCACACACAACACACAAGTCTATGTTCAATGAATGCCATATTCATTTGTGTGATTGTACTTGATTAAATGTGTTTTTCACATGCTCAATCTTTGTTGGTCAAACACAAAAAGATTTTTGAGTGTTTTGTTTTGTTTTTGGAAAGTACTTTGTTTTTACAAAATGTCAAAAATTTCAAAACTGTGTTGCCCTGTTTTGGTGACTAAGTCGCGGGTTGGCCCAGTCACATGTCCCAGTCGCGAGATCACTCAGAGATTTTTCGCGGCTTACTGGCGAGTAAGTACTCTAGTTGCGAAAAAGACTTAGAAATTTTTTTTTCAAAATTTGAGTTTTGCACTTTTCGCGGGTCAGTATGGCGATTGCTTCGCGAGTGGAAGGTCCAGTCGCGAGGGTACTCAGGGATTTTCGCGGCTCATATCGCGACTATCTCGCGGTTAGACCTTCCAGTCGCGAAAAACACCTAGAGAAATTCTCAAGTCTCTTTTCTTCATAGTGTTTCGCGGCTTAACCTGGCGACTTACTGGCGACTTGATCTAGTCGCGAAAAACGCGTGTTTTGCGTTTTAAAGACAATTTTAAAATTGTTTTTCAGTTTTCCCTCGTACTTGTGTGACTGTTCATTGTCTTCTTCACTTTACTCTCACAAACACTCCGAGTTTCTTGTTGAAAATCTTCCATTTCTGCATCATTTTCTCTCAAATCTTCAACAAACAGGTATGGGTTTTCTTCCTTACCCTTCATACTTCCTGATTTGGGCAATTTTTTTTCGGTTTGTGAAGATGTGGTTGTGTATTGTGATTTATCATGTTTGAACATGGGTTTCTGATTTTCGGGTTATACTGTATGTTCGTGCTGATCCATACACTGATCATCTCTATCTTGTGTTCTTATTGTGGTGTTGGTTGGTTACACACACTCATTGTCATGTTTTGACCCTTAATTTCAAGTGTTTAGGGTTTCCTTCATTACCCATGGTATGGCACTGACACATTGCTAATAATGGTGCTGTCTTGTTTGGTGTTTGTGTGTGTATTAAATCATAGTGCAGAGTGAAAATGTCTCCATTCAAGAGATCAGCTGTGAAAGGAGGAAGCAGCAAAGGGAAGGAACATGTCATTGAAATTGATGATTTCTCTCCTAGACCAAAGCGGGCTCGCTCCCCATCTAGTGTGTTCGATCCCAACAAGTTTCGATCGTATGCTGCCTTTCAGACTCATGACAATTACTTCAAAAAGGCAACACCTCTGATTGAAAGAGTCTTTGACCAACATTCTCTGTTTGACACCAACATTCCTCAATGGTTTGCTCGCAAGGACTGGAATTATCTCCTCTCTGACCTTGATGATGCATATGAAGATCTGGTAAAAGAGTTTTATGCCAATGCAATTGTTGAAGGAGATGAACTTAAGTGCTGGGTTCGAGGAAGGAGTTTCTTTGTCTCTCCCGCATATCTTGCAGAGATTCTGCACATCAACAGACCAATACTTGGGATCTCACCGGTCTATGATGATCTTCATCCGGATGAAGAATTACTTAAAGCAGCTCTTGGGGACAATCTGGAATTCTCCTCAAATGGAAACTCAGTCAGTGTCTCATCTCTTCCTCCAAAATTGAGGGTGCTCACGATCGTCATGTTTCACAACCTGTATCCCCTATCCAGCACAGGGTATATGAATCTCGGGCGTGCACTGTTTCTTCATGATCTGATTTCTGATGTCGAGATTGACATCTGTGCTCATATCTTTCATATCCTTCGCAAAACTGCTCTAAGAACAGAATCAAGGATGTGCATCCCATTTTGCTGTCTCATCTCACGGATTCTGAAACGTAAAGGGATCCATCCGTCTGAGAATGAAAGTCCCTGTGCAAAACCATGTCCAATCAACATGCGCACTTTCAATGCTAGCATTGGTCATAGCAAGAAGGGAATCAAAACAGAAGCTTCCGCGTCCCACAGTGGCTCGCACTCTAGTTCACTCCCCGCTGACGAGAAGCTAGACTCTATTGTAGCTTCTGTTCATGAGCTAAGTTCAAAGATGTCCAATCTTACTTCCACCTTGCATCATCTCAACTTTCGATGGGATACGAAGTTTACTTCGATTCAAACTCAATTGGATGAAATTCAAAGAAAGCTAGAAGATAATGACGACTAGCTATTCCATGACAAAAAGGGGGAGATGCTGTTGGCAGGGGGAGAGCTAAACGAAAGGGGGAGATCTCAGCTAACAGATTTTTGTTTTTTGTCTATCTTTAATTTTTATCATAGTTCTGTATCCATCTTATGTTTTCCAATTTAAGCACTTTATGTTGTTGGTTTGTACCCATGTTGCTTATGTAAGCTTTAAGGGTTGTTTTGTTTTTATGCACACCTTGTAGGCTTTTATGGTCTGTGCCATGTATTTGCAAATCTTTGCATATGCAGCCTTTGTGCTTTGTGCTTTGGTACTTGTTAATGCTTTGCATTTTCTTAAGTACAACACTCTTGTGCCCTTGTAGGATTGTTCCTAGATGCATATATGTTTGTATGCATTGGTTGAGTGTTGGACTTGCAAATGATTCTCTTCAATTGAGTTTATCATTTTTGCATGTCCGGGTTCATTTCTTGTGAATGACCATAGTAATCACTTTTGCTTAAGTGACTACAGTTGTTGATCTTGCCATGAAGTATTGCTTTTATGCTTATGTTCATTTTTGCTTGATCATGTTTATTTAGCTCCATATGTTTTTTAAGTTTTCTGCATACAATGATATTGCTATGTTATTGTGTTTCAGGAGTTACTTATTCATATGTTCAAGAGCTTTATAGAATCTAGAGTTAGGTGTGAGTGAGTTTTCCAACTGTTCCCAACTTACGTTTAAGTCTAGAGTCTGTTGTAGGGTTTTGTCACGGAATAGCCAAAGGGGGAGATTGTAAGGTTGAATTTAATCAACCATCTAATTGGCTTTATTCCGTGACCAATTTGCTTGTAATTTAGCACTTAGTAACCCTGTATTTAGGTGGGAAAATTGTAAGGGTAGTGTGTGAGAAGTTGTGAAGAAAAGCTCAAGAGTGTGCAAGAAAATAGAGCTTCGCGGCTAGGGCTCGCGGGTGGATCACGACTGGCAAGTCGCCAAAAGCTGGCACGTGAGAGGCACATGGGGGAGCTGAAGGGTCGCGCCAGTTGTCACGCTACAGGACAAAAGTCCCAGGCTGGCCAGGCCGTTACGTCGCGACTAGAACTCGCGACTTGGACAAGCCGCGAGACCAAGTCGCCAAATTGCCCTGTTTGGCAAAAACTGACGTTTTGCATTCCCTTCTCACCCCACTATATATACACCCTTATACCCATCATATTGAGAGAGCTTCCAGAGAGAATTTTGTGAGAGAAAACCCTAGAGCAAAACAAGATTGCCTCATCCCCAATCTTCATCTAAGAAACTCTACAAATTCCTCTACTTTCTTCCTCTCCATTGTCATACCCTTGAGAGGTCTTTTACCAAATCCTTATCTCACCACACCCACGTCTGTGAGAAGGTTTATTTGGTGCTTAGGGAAGCAGTTTGGGAAGAAACCAATGGTGATTGGTTGATGCTATGGGCTATAGCGGAATTCGGTAAGCTAGAAAAGAAAAAGGTTCGGCGCAACCTCGTTGGAGCAGGAAGCTTGGAGGGCTTAGGTACCTGGGTAGATTAGGCTTAGAGGGTCTATTGCTGTTCATGTATCCCAACTACATTTTCTAGTGAATTATTGACCGCTTGGAGGTCGGCGGAAAGGTTTTACGCCGAGGGCTTCGGTTTCCTCTTCGATAACACATCGAGTGTTGTCCTTGTGTTTGCATTTCTCTTCCCTCTATCTTTACCATTTAATTACTGCTGTGTGTGTGATTATTTATGGTTTAGATTGTTTCTAAATTCTGGTATAAGCTATTTATCATTTTTCGCACATACGTTGTTTGTTAAATAGCTTGAATTGGTATTTTTGTATTTGGGGGTCTAAACGTTCAAGGGTGTTTCATACCCTTATTGAACTTTCACACCATTCAAAAGCACCAGGGCTGGATGGTATGTCACCTTTCTTTTTAAAAAAATATTGGCATATTGTTGGGCCAGATGTTACCGCTACTGTTTTATTAGTCCTACACTTAGGGAGGTGCCTTCATAAGATGAACCTTCCTCATATCGTGTTGATTCCAAAAAAGAACAATCCTCAATGCATAACGGACTTTCGCTCCATCAGTTTAAGCAACGTAGTCTCCAGGATTGTTTCTAAGGTGCTTGCCAACTGTCTTAAAATAGTCCTCCCAAATGACATCTCTGACCCCCAAAGTGCTTTTGTCCCAAGCAGACTCATCAAAGATAACACCACTATGGCATTTGAGATGTTGCATCGTATGTGGAATAAACGGCGTGGCAAGGTTGGTCATATGGCCGTGAAGCTCAACATTAGTAAAGCTTATGACAGAGTGGAATGGGAGTTCCTTAAAAAAATCATGCTTAGATTGGGCTTATCGGAGCAATGGGTAGACTTGGAAACGGAGACGGTATGCACAACCACTTACTCCATCCTCATCAATGGAGAACCTAAAGGTTTCATCACTCCATCCCGTGGTATCCATCAAGGTGACCTTCTTTCCCCATATCTCTTTCTTTTGTGCGCTGAGGGCCTTTCATCTTTGCTACAGAAAGCCACAGAAACTTGGCAACTACAAGGTCTTCTATCATGTCGAGGAGGTGTTTGTATATCCTGTTGGGTAAAAATGAATAGACCCCTTGCAAATTAATTAATTACCCAAGTTAATTAATTAGTCAAATTACATGTAATGACGTGGTAGCACAAATAAATCACCAATTAAACTAAATACAGCGGAAAATAAATTTGACACAGTGATTTATTTAGGAATGGGGAAAACCTCTGAGGCAAAACCCCATCGGGTGAATTTAAGGTCACTACTCCCAAGAATCCACTATTATCAATCACGAGCGATTACAAGTATAAGGATCTTACCAAACCCTTTGGCGTATCCTGAAATACCAACCTACAGTTGAACCTTTACCCCAATACCCAATTGGACTTGTATTGTAGCGGCAATCTCTCCGTTCAATGCATAAATCCCAGTACGTGACTAACCAATGATGCACGGATCCCAGTACGTGACTAACTCCACCAACTTGAAGAAGATTATTGGCTGCAAAGTTCTTCAGTTCATCAATAATGAAGATCAGGAAGCTCTTTGGTCACAAAACCCTTGGCGTAAAGACGCAGTAGCTTCTTCAGAGAGAATGACAAACTAGAGCAATTTCTGCCTCCGGTCACACAATGCATGCGTGACGGCATTTTAAAATAATTCTTATATATGTCTAGGGTTGTGAGAAAAGAAACCCTACACAAATACATAAGCATTGGCTGAAAATCAAAACTGGAATTTTTGATTTCGTAATTCTCGACAGATATAGCTTGTGTCGAGCTTCAACATTAAATCTCGATAGAAGTCTTTCTGTCGAGTTTTGTTGAACAGCTCTTTTTCACTTGTTTCTTGGTCAGATCTTCATGGTTTTAACACTTAACAACATGTTTCTTGAAGTCTTAAACTCATCCTAGATCTACCCAATTAAAAATAAAGTGCATTTTGTCAAAGGATTAGCCAATTACATAAAATATTTTCCTAACATATCCCATCTTTTGTTAGTCGATAACACACTGCTTTTTTGTGAAGCACGCACTAGGGAATTCCTGAACCTCCTATCCATCTTGGCTCAATATGAAGCGGCTTCTGGCCAAGCTATCAATTGGTAGAAAACAACCCTGTTCTTTAGCCGAAATACCAGCCTTGCAGTGAAGGAAGAAATCCAGTCCTTATTGGGTGCTCAAGTCATGCATGACTGTGAAAAATACCTAGGACTACCAATGGTGGGTGGAAAGTATAAGGTAGGTACATTTAAGGAGATTCAAGAGTGTATTGCCAATAGAGTAATGGGATGGAAGGAGATGCACATCTCAAAAGTAGGGAGGGAGATGTTGATTAAAACAGTGGCCCAAGCCATTTCGACCTACTCCATGAGTCTCTTCAAGATCCCCAGGACAGTGTGCAATGGGATAAACTCAATATTGGCAAAATATTGATGGAGACAAACGCAAAACGCGAGAAAAAATCATTGGATTAGCTGGGGTAAACTTTGCTCCCCAAAAAATAAAGGAGGGTTGGGTTTCGTGATATCCATGTGTTCAACTTAGTTATGTTAGCTAAACAAGCTTGGAGGTTGATCCATGGAACGCATTCTCTGTTCTACTGTGTTTATAAGGCTCGATATTTCCCCACCTGCTTGTTTATGGATGTTGAATTGGGTAGCAATCCATCCTTTGTTTGGCGTAGTCTCCTCTAGGCTAGGGAGCTTCTTCAGGTGGGTTTAGCATGAAAAATTGGTGGTGGCAAAAATGTTGGTATCGACAGCCACAAATGGTTGCCCAACACACCTAGATTTAAACTTGGTGCAGACCAAACCCTGAAGGTCAGTGCTCTCTTCAATCTTGAGACTAGGCAGTGGGATCGTTTTCTCATCCATGCCCTCTTCCATGAAAAGCAATATGAAGAAACAGAGTAAAGAGCAGAGAAGAAAGCAAAGAAGAGATAAAAAATTTATGAACTAAAATCTGAGTTTCTTGATTTCATTCATTCACTGAATCCAGTACATATACCCAACTTATTCCGTAAAGTTTGGGATCACTGTAACTAACTGTAGCATGACTCATCAGATGCTTACACGTGGACTTACAACCATAGCTGACTTCATCAATACATTTAAGCATAAGCTACATACAGTTTAGATTCTAAATCTACTCTACTGTAGGTCGTTTGCCTTTTGCCTTGTCATATGCCTCAGCCTTATCAGATGTTATGTCACCTGCCTTTACATCCCCCCTCAAATTAAGGGGAGGAAGGCCCATCAGTTTGTATGCAAGATCCATAAACTGAGGGGAAGACAAACCCTTAGTAAAAATATCAGCTAACTGATCATGTGTGGAAATAAAATTGATCTGCAAGTCCCTATTAAGAACCTTCTCCCTGATAAAATGATAGTCTACTTCAATATGCTTGGTTCTAGCATGAAAAATAGGATTGGAAGCTAAAGCCAAAGCAGATACATTATCACACCAAAGCATAGGAGGGAGAGATAAGTAGACCCCCAAATCCTTAAGAATCATCCTTATCCAACACAGTTCAGCAGCTGTAGAAGCCAAGGCTCTATACTCAGCCTCTGTTGAAGACCTAGCCACAGTCAATTGCTTCTTGGCAGACCAAGTAATTGGAGAATTCCCTAGAAATACCACCATGCCAGTAATGGACCTACGGTCAAGAGGATCACCTGCCCAGTCAGCATCACAATATGCAGACAGAGTTAAGTGACCAGGCTGAAAATGAACTCCATGATGCAAGGTACCCTTGAGATATCTAAGGATCCTTTTGGCTGCCATCAAGTGATGTTGGGTAGGTTGACTCATAAATTGGCAAACTTGCTGAAATGAATAAGACAAATCAGGTCTTGTGAATGTTAAGTATTGCAAAGCCCCAACCATACTCCTATAGACAGTAGCATCTAGAAGTAAATGGCTGACTTGAGAGCTAACATGCACTGTGGGAGAACAAGGAGTGAGACAAGGTTTGCAATCCAACATATTGAACTTGGTAAGCAACTCGGAAGCATATTTAGACTGGTGCACAAAAAGACCTCGAGAAGTGTACTCAATCTGAAGACTAAGGAAGTACTTCAGAGGGCCAAGATCCTTCAAGTCAAAAGCAGCCCCAAGTCTGGAAACAATATGAGCAATAAAGGAAGTACTATTCCCAGTGATAATGATATCATCAACATATAGCAGTAGATAAACCACAAATGAGTCATGATGAAGGGTAAACAAGTTAGAATCAGCATCAGAAGCCTTAAAACCAATGTGCAATAGTTCAGAGGTGAAGCTGTCAAACCAGGCCCTTGGTGCCTGTTTTAGACCATAAATGGCCTTATGAAGGAGACACACATGATTAGGGTGAGCAGCATCAACATAGCGAGGGGGTTGAGACATAAACACTTCCTCTTGCAAAATGCCATGAAGAAAAGCATTGGACATATCCAATTGCTTCAAAGACCAATGATTCTGCACAGCCAAGGCTAAAATGATTCTCACAGTAACTGGTTTGACAACAGGGCTAAATGTCTCTCTATAATCTAAACCATATTGTTGCAAAAACCCCTTGGCAACCAAACGTGCCTTGTATCTAGCAACAACACCATCACTGCCTCTTTTAATCTTGTACACCCATTTGCAATGAACCACATTCTTACCAGGTGGAAGGGGAACTAAAGACCAAGTATGTTGCTTCTGAAGTGAATGAAACTCAGAATCCATAGCTTCAATCCAATGAGGAAACTGAGAAGCAACATTAAAACTTGGTGGTTCTACCTGAAAATAATCCCTTACAATGGCAAAGGCTTTGGGCTTGAATATGCCATGTTTGGATCTGGTAAGCATTGGATGAGTATTATGGGAAGAAGAAGAATCAGACTGAAGGACAGAATTATTGGACTCAGAAAAGGCAGATTGTGATGGAACAATACTAGAGTTAGGCACAAAAGCAGATGAGGGAGGAAGGACAGCATCTGTAGAGACATTGGAAGCTGTATCAGACCTAGGGATAGTAGAAGAAGGATTAATAAATGAGGGAAGGACATCAGAAAGGGCAGATAAAGAGTAGCAGGAGAAGTGGGTAAAAGAGTTGATAACCAAAGGTCAAAAGAGGAGCTGTTAGAACCAGCAGAGCAGGAAGGAGCAGATAAAGATGCAGGAAGAGTAGGGAAGACTGATTCATGAAAGATGACATGTGAAGTGATATACACTTTCTGTGACTGAGGGTCATAACAAATGTAACCCTTGGATAAATGAGGATATCCTAGGAAAATACACTGAGTGGACTTTGGTTGAAGCTTGTTGTCATTATAAGGTTTAAGAAAGGGAAAACAAGCACAACCAAAGGTTTTTAAACCCTGCAAAGAAGGAGCAGTATGGAATAGTTTTTCCCAAGGTGATTTGAAAACAAGAACAGATGAGGGAAGTCTATTAACTAGAAAAGTAGCAGTACTAAATGCATAACACCAAAAAGAAGAAGGAAGCTTAGATTGGTGAAGCATAGACAAACCACTCTCAACAATTTGTTTGTGTTTTCTTTCAGCTACCCCATTTTGTTGAGGGGAATATGAACATGACAACTGATGTTGGATACCATTTTCAAGACAAAAGGACTTGAAATGATTACTAGTGTACTCACCCCCACCATCAGTCCTAAGAGTCTTGATGGTAGACTTAAACTGATTTTCTACAAGGGCTTTGAAATGCAGAAAAACAGTAAACACTTCAGATTTGTGCTTAAGCAGAAATAACCAGGTAAATCTAGTAAAATCATCAATAAAAATGACATAGAACCTATAGCCAAGCACAAAAGTCATAGGAGCAGGGCCCCAAACATCACTGTGAACCAATTGTAAAGGAAAAGTACTTGACATAACATGTTTTGGAAAAGGAAACTTGTGCATCTTAGCACTTATACAATATGTACATTGTGAACAAATGTCATCATTAACAGAAATTTTGACAGTATTATTGAAAGAAGACAAGGCAGATTGAAGAAGCTTGGAGCAAGGGTGTCCAAGTCTTTGATGCCATAGCAAAGCTTGTGGAGAGACAGCACTATTTACAGATGATTGAAATGCAAAGGATGAAGAAGGAGTGGGAACAGCAGATAGTTGAGAGGAAAGAGGGATTGGATAGACACCATCCTTACTCTTGCCTTGATAGAGAACCTTCCCTGTAGGTAAGTCCACAATTAAGAACTGAGTGGCATCAAAATAGCAATAAGCATTGTTTTGTAAGCAAAGTTTATGAACAGATAACAAATTGGAAGCTAAAGCAGGGACTCTAAGAATATTGTCTAAACGAAATTGATGAGAAGGTGTAAGAAGCTTACCATTTCCAATATGAGTCACAGGCAATTCTTGCCCATTGCCAACAGTAACAGACTCATTCCCTAAAGTGACCTGAGAATGTAAGGAAAGCTGAGATAAATCTGGAGTCACATGGTCTGAGCATCCAGTATCAGTGAGCCAAGCAGAATTGGATGCTGAAGCAGAATTAGCAGTTGCTGAAGCTGTCATAGATCTAGCTGCCATAGAGGCTAGTTTAGTTGGAGCATGCCTACCTTGATAGGCAAAGTTCATTCGATGATAACAGTCTAAGGCTGTGTGTCCATTTTAACCACAAATTTGGCAGGTAGGTCTGGAATTCTGAGATTGACCTTGAACTTGATGAAAACCAGAACTAGGTCCACCATTCTTGAACTGAGAATGTGATTGAAAACCAGGAAATTGAGGAGTAACATTGGCAGTCCCAGAAGATTGACCATGATTGAATCCAAAATTGGGATTCCCAGATGTTTGGCCATTATTAAAACCAAAATTAGGACCAAAGTTATTGAAACCTCTACCACGACCCCTCTGATTACCATTCCTGCCTCTACCTCTATTATTGTTCTGATTAAACCCACTTTGAAGAAGAATAGCCATAGAAGTATCTCTAGCCTCTCTAGCCTCAAATTTCTTTTTAATGGCTCTCTCTTCAGCATTTAACAGAGTATTTAACTCTTCTAAAGTAAACACATCATTCCTAGTTCTTATTGCTGAACAAAATGCACCATATTCTTGAGGCAAAGCTTCAAGAACTAGATGTATAAGTTCTTCTTCATCAATAACAACAACAACAGAACTCAATCTATCCCTAACTTCTTTGATTCTTTGAAAGAAACTATCAATACTCTCAGAACCTTTCTTAATACTCAACAATTCGTTCCTCAAACTTAAAACATGAGATCGAGAAACAGAAGCAAACCTTTTCTCAAGAACATTCCAGACTCCCTTAGCAGATCTCTGACCCACTGTAATGGCAAAAACTGATGGAGACAGAGTGGAGTTGATGAATGTGAATAAGGCTTGTTCTCAATTCTTCCAACTAAGATACTCAGGGTTTGGCTCACTGGTAAAGCTTCCAGAACTGTCCTTCAAGAAAGGATCAGGTGCTACACTTGAACCATCAACAAAACCTATCATAGCATAAGCTTTAAGAATCACAATGATTTGGTGTTTCCAGACCATATAATTGGTGAAATCCAGCTTCATCGTCATCATACTCGCCATACTAGATAAGAGTAGCAACGATGGATTCACTAAGGAGTTTGTAGGAGTAGTTGTTGTAGTGGAAGTAGAAGGAGTTGTTGCGGAATTGGAGCTCAGAGCAGAAGCCATTAATGGTGGCTCTGATACCATGAAAAGCAATATGAAGAAACAGAGTAAAGAGCAGAGAAGAAAGCAAAGAAGAGATAAAAAATTTATGAACTAAAATCTGAGTTTCTTGATTTCATTCATTCACTGAATCCAGTACATATACCCAACTTATTCTGTAAAGTTTGGGATCACTATAACTAACTGTAGCATGACTCATCAGATGCTTACACGTGGACTTACAACCATAGCTGACTTCATCAATACATTTAAGCATAAGCTACATACAGTTTAGACTCTAAATCTACTCTACTGCAGGTCGTTTGCCTTCTGCCTTGTCATATGCCTCAGCCTTATCAGATGTTATGTCACCTGCCTTTACATTCCACAGCTCCACTAGAGATGATATTTTGCGCATTCAGCTCGGCCATTCCAGCTCTCGGGACAAGCTTTTGTGGATGGAGACCAAGAGTAGGACCTTCTCTATAAAAACAGCCTACCAGGTTGCTCTCCAACTTCACCGACCTGTGACTGGGGAGCACTCTCTCGCTAGGCAAGATAAGCGGTTGTGGAACGAAGTCTGGGCTTTGAACACTCCCCTGAAGGTTCGCAACTTCATATGGCATGCATGCTTCGACGTTCTCCCTACTAGAGTCAACCTTCTGCACCGAAAAGTGCATATCGATCCACGGTGTACCCTCTGTGGACAACATGATGAGACCACTGACCACATTCTCTGGGAAAGCCCTTTTGCCCATAATACATGGTCTTTAGTCCGAGGCAAAATCCAGAAGAGTAACTCTGAATTTCCATGTTTCTACCTCCTAGCTCGCTAGATGTTGGACAGACTCCTGAAGATGGAACTGGAGACTTAGGCCATGACTGCTTGGTCCTTATGGAATGCTCGGAACAAATTCCACTTTGAGCAGGTCCAAACTTATCCCACGATGATCTTTTGAAGGGCGTCTTCTCTCCTTGAAGAATATCAACGGCTCATGGCTGCACTCCCTCCTTGACGAGCACCTCTGGCGTGCTTATACCCATCTTATAGGCTTTATATAATATACTTGTTTCTTTGTATTTTTTTATTCTTCGTCCCCAAGTAGGTAGCTAGCCACTGCGTTAGCTGTCTTTTGTTTACTTTCTGTGGAGTTTGTTGTGTACTTTTTTTTAATTTTAATATACTTTTATCATCTTCCGTTAAAAAAAAAAAAAAAAGATTTAGAATTAGGGACTCAGGATATTCAAAATTTTATTTTAGGGTGTCAAAACGAAAAAAGAAATTATAAAATTACTTCCATAGAATTCTCATATTTCCCCAATTCGGGGATAATCTATGAGGCCTCCACTGCTGTAGGCTGAACAACAGCCTTAGCACCAATCGTTTCCTTCAAGGGCTACCCTTTAACTTCATAAATATCAGGGTCAAAGACAACGCTCTTCCTAGAGGCAATTTGCAATCTAGAAAATACTTAAAAGAGTTCTCAAAGTTTAATAGTAGGCCGTGCAAATAAATGGTAGATGAGCCCAAAGTGGTTTTTGGTCTATTACATGTATTAAGCCATAGCTCAGGGGTCTATTTAACAACCTCAAAGATACATTGACACCCTTAAGAAGAAAGATCTGGCAACCCATTTTAGTAGTTCAAAACGTTTGACAAAGATTATTTTTGCCAACTTATTTTACTATATAACTTATTTTTATTACTATTCACGAGTCTTGTTGCACTTTTTTGGTACTATTAATAAGTCACACTGTATCCGTCCTAACGAATGATCTAAATTCAATGGTTGCTCTCTCCTACTGTGGACTCTCCCCTGAGTCCCCTTCTAGCAGTGTAGCATTGTCGTTCCTCTTAGAAGGAGTTTCGTCCCTGGGAATAACACAGTTATTCTTAGGCTAGCCGGGTTGTTTTTTCTGGGTCCAGGGAAACACTCTTTTAGATTATTTTCTCCCCCCTCTTTACCCCTGCCCCGCGTCCTTATCAATGGACGACCTATCAAAACGCTGGAGATCCCTCTCCCTATCAGAAAAAGAAGGCGCAGGCTTGGCCCTAAAACCAAATCTTGCCAACTCCGAGTTCTCCATAGTAGCTCGTTTCCTAACCAGACGTCCCATCAATCTCGATGCCATAGCCAATACATTCAACCCCCTGTGGAGGTCAAAAACAGGGTTCAGGATGAAATTTATTGGCGACCACCTTATCCTTTTCTCCTTTGACTCCAAAGAGGATGTCGACAGAATCCTAACAGCTGCTCCTTGGAGTTTTGACAAATGCATTGTGGTACTATCACGGCATGACCCCTTGGCTCCGGTTGCAGCTACAGACCTCCAGATAGTTCCGTTTTGGGTCCAGGTTCATGATATCCCTCTGCGTTTCCGAAACAGAGAAGTTGCGGAACAGATCTGTGGTGCTATTGGCTCTGTTACCCAACCTGAAAATCCAAATGACTGCGACGGTGGAAGTTTTATCCGCATTCGCGCCGACGTGAACATCACCCTTCCCCTATGCCGAGGGCGTCTCATCTCCCTCGATGACAATGAAGTCCACTGGGTCTCCTTCAAATATGAACGTCTCCCAAACCTGTGCTACTGGTGTGGCTGTCTCACCCACCCCGATAAAGATTGTGAACGTTGGATAGAAAGTGAAGGTACGCTGAACAAAGAAGAGCAACACTTTGGCCCTTGGCTCAGAGCAGCTCCGTTCATGGCCTCCAGAAAGAATTTCCTCTCTGTCCCCGGATTTTATGCCAGCAAGAAAGCCGAGAAGTTTGGCCAGAAGCTAGCCGGATCTCAGCCCCAGAAACGTAACTCTTCATTCACGGTGGGGAGCGATTTCCCTCCACCCGTGTCACCAAAAATCCCGCCACCCACCCCATCTCCGGAAATCCTGGGACAAGACACGAATGTCAGTTCAACCAGCCCAAAAGGGGTTACAGAGCCTGACGCGGTTCAGACGGAGCCCCCTGTTTTGATTCCCCCAATGAAGCCCTCCCAGCCCATCAATTTTGATTTGCTCATTGAGGAAATTGACGAAGATATGCGGAGATTCGACAAAGTGGACCCGGCCCATGACAAATCCCTGGATTCCCACCCGGAACGTGGCCCAGCCCAAACCAATGAATCAAACATTGTCAAAGCCTCCCCTAGTAAGAGAGAACCCAACAAAACCAAAGACCACAGCCCACTCACAGACATCACAAACTCCCCCCCAGCCCATCTACCTTTGCTCCCAGTAAATGACAGAAGATGGCTACGAGTACAACGACCCATCTCCACTTCAGAAGAAACAACCCCAGAATGCTCTTTAGGAAAACGTGGTCCTCTTCCAACCCTAGAAAATGTTAATTCTCAGAAGCGAAGAGCAACCTCAAGCGATGTCTCTTCACCTCTCTCACCCCAAACGGCGGTGGCTGGCAAGCAGCCCCGCCGATCACGATGAGTCTTCTATTTTGGAACGTGCGTGGGCTTGGGAACCGGCGCACCGTTCGAGAGCTCGAGAAATACATTCGGGCACAAGATCCCTCTGCCCTCTTCCTGGCCGAGACGTGGGTGGACGAAGCTAGGCTGAAAAGTTTATGTACAGAACTGGGTTTTGATCAGCACTGGGTCACTCCCCAAATCAACCGGTTGGGGTGCCTTGCGTTGTTTTGGAAAAACTCACTTAAGATTGAAGTCATTTCTGCGTCGGCGAACCATATCGACTCGGTTGTTGGGGCATCGTCGGATGTCCGGTGGCGCCTCACTGGCATCTACGGTTTTGCCGATGCGGCAAAGAAAGTCGACACATGGGCTCTGCTCCGTCAGCTTCATTCTAGCGCATCGTTGCCGTGGTTGTGCGCTGGGGACTTCAACGAAATTCTCTGGTCCCACGAGAAATGTGGTCTGGGTCCGAGAGGTGAAAATCAAATGAAAGCATTTAGGGACGTGTTGGATGAGGCCGGACTAAAGGATTTGGGTTATGTTGGGAAAAAATACACTTGGAAAGGTCACCGTCATGGTGGTCTGGTGCTTGAGAGGCTGGACCGTGCGGTCGCCAACAATCAGTGGCTCTCCATGAACCCTGGTACCAAAATCCAACATCTCCACTCAAATTCTTCGGACCACCTAGCCATCATCGTGAAACCCGAAGGTATTACCCCTAATCCTAAACGCTCCTTCAAATTTGAAAAAATGTGGCTTAAAGATAGTGGGTGTAGTGCAACAGTCACCGGAGCCTGGGGCCCGCCTCAACTGGGGGCTTCAATGCCGGTAGTTGCGGAAAAAATTCAAATTTGCGGGGAACGGCTCACAGAATGGAGTAAAAATTCTTTTGGCAACATTAGGAAATTGCTAGAAGAAAAAAGAAAATTACTGGACAGAGCTGTGATGGGGGCAGCGAAGGGTGGAGATCAATCCTTGGTGAAATCTCTCCAAAAAGAAATAGATGGCCTCCTCGATAAGGAAGGCCTCATGTGGCAACAGCGCTCCCGAGCCCTTTTTCTGAAGTGTGGAGATAGAAACACCTCCTACTTCCACAACAAGGCCTCTCAGAGATTCCGAAGAAACCGAATTCTCGGTCTAAAAAATGGACAGGATGTTTGGTGCACTGGTGCGGATCAAATAAAAAATATAGCTTTTGAGTATTACCAATCTCTATTCTCGTCCTCCTCCCCTTCAGACTTTGATGAGGTCCTCCACAAAATTCAGCCTTCAGTTACAGAGGACATGAACTCACGGTTGCTTCGGCAATTCAGCAGGGAGGAAGTGGAATTAGCAATGAATCAAATGGAACCTATCACAGCCCCTGGCCCGGATGGCATGCCTCCCCTCTTCTACCAATCCTTTTGGGGCACAGTGGGAGATGATGTTTGCTCTGCTGTTCTTGACTGCTTGCAAAACTGTAAGATTCCTCCTATTATTAATCGTACTCATATTGCTTTAATTCCCAAGGTGAAATCTCCGGAAAAAATATCTGATTATCGCCCAATTAGTCTTTGTAGTGTGATTTATAAATTGGTATCTAAGGTGTTGGCTAACAGGCTTAAGGATATCCTCCCTTCAGTCATCTCAGAAAACCAAAGTGCCTTCCAGGCTGGTAGGGTGATCACAGATAACATTCTGATGGCCTTCGAAACCTTGCATTATATGAAACACCACCAGAAAGGCAAGTCGGGCTTCATGGCCTTGAAGCTCGACATGAGCAAGGCGTATGACCGGGTCGAGTGGAAGTACTTGGAATTAATAATGGAAAAAATGGGTTTTGCTAGCCGGTGGGTGGAACTAATGTTGGAGTGTGTCTCATCGGTCAGCTACTCAATCCTTATCAACGGCGAGCCTTCTCCTGTCATTCACCCCTCTAGAGGCATTAGACAAGGGGACCCACTCTCCCCTTATCTCTTTCTTTTCTGTACGGAAGGCCTCCATAGCCTCCTTCAGCAAGCTGCGATCTCCGGCCAAATTAGGGGTATCTCTATTTGCAAGAAAGGCCCTCGGCTGACTTGCCTCTTTTTTGCCGACGATTGTCTTCTTTTCTGCCGTTCCTCCATAGCCGAATGCCACAAGGTTCAAGACCTCTTAAACAGCTATGAAAGGGCCTCTGGACAGCAACTTAACAAGTCCAAAACCTCTCTTTTTTTCAGCAAGTCCTCCCCTTCGGACACAATTGATCAGATTACAAGTTTCCTAGGGGCTCAAGAGGTAAAGCAGTATGAAAAATACCTCGGACTCCCTACACTGGTTGGAAGAAATAAAAAAGCCAGTCTCATGTTTATTAAGGAGCGAGTCTTGGCCAAACTGCAAGGGTGGAAAGAGCAACTTCTTTCCCAAGCTGGGCGTGAGGTGCTTCTAAAGGCAGTAGTGCAGGCCATCCCAACCTTCGCCATGAGTTGCTTCAAATTGCCGGCCACCTTGTGCAATGATATTGAGCAGCTGATCAGGAAATTTTGGTGGGGCCAACGTGGGGAAAAAAGGAAGTTCCACTGGTCAAAGTGGAGCACTCTCTGCCTCCCAAAGGACCTTGGTGGTATGGGTTTTAGGGAGCTTCAGAAATTTAACGATGCTATGTTAGCAAAGCAAGTTTGGAGGCTTCTTGAAGATAAGAATTCCCTGTTCCACCGTTTCTTCAAGGAGAAATTTTTTCCAAAAGGGGACATTTTTGCGGCAAAGGAAGGCAACGGTTCTTTTGCTTGGCGTAGTATCCTTAAAGGCAGGGATGTCATAAAGAAGGGTGCCCAATGGAGGGTGGGCAATGGAGAAAACATCCTCATCTACCAAGATAAGTGGCTTCCCGATCCTCAATGCAATACTATACAATCCCCCCCTTCTTTCTTCGGTTGTGATGCTCTGGTATCGGTGCTGATTGACAGGGAAAGAGGGTGTTGGATTGAGGATGCAATAGACAATAATTTCTTGGCACACGAAGCAGAGGTGATCAAATCAATACCTCTGTGCTACTCTAACTCAGTTGACAGGCTGTACTGGCCAAGTAAGGTTGATGGTGCTTTCTCGGTTAAGGCTGGCTATAGACTGTTGGTTGAAGATGAACTTCGCTCAAGTGGGACCCCTTTATCACCTCCCCACTCGAAGAGCACTTGGAAGGGTCTGTGGAAGTTAAATATCCCAAACCGAACAAAAACGATGTTATGGCGGGCAATATCTGAGGCTCTCCCAACCCGTGCCAACTTGGTGAAACGGAAAGTTCTCAATGATGCCACATGTCAACTCTGTGGGGTTGATGTGGAATCCACCCTCCACGCACTATGGTCCTGCCCATTTCTGAGCTCGGTTTGGGCTTGTCACTTTGGTCGGCTGTGTGTTGATGCGAAAGAATGCTCAACTTTCCGTGAGCTGTTCCAAATCTGTCTTGAGAAGGGTCATACACCGGACCTGTTTGCCATGGCTTCTTCCCTTGTTTGGCTCAGAAGAAACAAACTTAGATTGGGAGAACCGATGACTGACTTGAGATTGTTACCCTCACTGGCAAACGAAGCCTTACTGGAATTCCAGCGTGCTCACTCCCCTGGAAAGTCCCCCCTGCCTGCTCGTCAACCAACCAGGTGGGAGCCTCCCCCTGCTAACTGGGTCAAAGTGAACTTCGACGGCGCTGTTTTTCAGGCGTGTGGTAAAGCCGGTCTTGGTACCATCATCCGCAACGACCATGGTCTAGTTATGGCTGCATTAACACAAATTGTTCCATTGCCCACCTCGGTGGAGACGGTGGAAGTGTTGGCAGCGCGAAGGGCCCTTTGTTTTGCTTTGGAGCTGGGTTTTGACCACATCATTTTGGAAGGAGACTCTGAAATCGTAATTAGAGCTCTGAATTCGGGTAGTCACTCGGCTGCCTGTTTTGGCCATATCTTGTCCGACATCAATGCTCTGTCTCCACATTTTAGAGATTTGATTTTTAGGCATACTCGTAGACAAGGAAACAAAGTTGCCCACAGTCTTGCACGGGCTGCATGTAATTTTCCCCCCCTTTGTACTTGGTTGGAGGAAGTCCCTGTATGCTCTGTTGATATTTATCTTGCTGAAGTTATTAATATATCGTAAGCCCTTCCCCTTTTCCTGGGGTCGGTTTCTCAAAAAAAAAAAAAAAATGGTAGATGAGCCCAAAGTGGTTTTTGGTCTATTACATGTATTAAGCCATAGCTCAGGGGTCTATTTAACAACCTCAAAGATACATTGACACCCTTAAGAAGAAAGATCTGGCAACCCATTTTAGTACCTTAAAGATAAACTAAAACCTGTCAAAAGAAACATATGTGTGTATTGACGTGTCTCTCAAAAAGCAAGTGAGAGAGAGGCATAAGTGAATTTCCAAAGAATTTTTTTTTTAATTATTTACAATAAAGGAGTAATCTATCTCAATTAAGCCTACTACAAATAAATTTTGAATTTTGATAGAATTAAATTTTTTCTGAATATTACACTTTTTATTTTTATTTTTTATAATTCAATTTACAATAATGGGAAACGGTGGATTTGAATGCCGAATATCTCCGTTAAAAAACTAAAAAATATTAGTTGAGTTATAAGGCTCTTAATGTGAGAACATTATACAAAATAGTTTTGTGACTTTTATCTTTTATCATTAAATTAAATTAAATTAAAGAATGTATTTTCAGTCATAAAATAATGGTTTATTTCTAAAACAAATACTCCTATTTTTTGGGTAAAATATTTCTAAAATATTTTATCTTAAAAGAAAACACCAAATCCACGTTGCTTTTGTGATGTGGCTTGAATTGGAGTCGGTGAAGGATTTTTTTTTTTTTCAAAATAACATCATTTTTTTTAACAATTTCGTTAGTTAGCATAGTTTGCAAACTATTTAGAAAACTAACATGTCGAGCTTGTAAGAGTCGAATTCATTGTAGTAACTCGAGTGCAAGAGTCTTGAGTTCAATGGAACTCAAGTTTTAGAAACTCTAGTTCCTTGCTCTTTATCCTTGGTTCCTTTTCCTTTGTTCTTCATTCTCCAAAGGCCAGACCTTTTCTCTAGACCAAATCAAGAACAAACCCACAAAGACCAAATCAAGAATAACCTCAAGAACCCAGAAACACCCACCCATAGTAGAAACCACACCCATAAACCCACAAATCTCAAAAATGGTTTTGGTTCGGGTTGAGAGATATGAGCTAGAGATCGGACCACCGCCGATGGTGGCTATAAGTGCTCAAAAAATAAAGGCCCAAGCCCACTAAGAACAATGGTACCTTACCCTTTAAACCAAGCCCAAACAATAAAATTTCTAATAAAATTTCTAAGAGAGTGAGAAAAGTACTTCAAGTGCAACTCTAAACTAAGTTTTGGGATATAGTCGAAGAGATTAGAGTGATAGAAAAGAGAAATTTAAGTAGTGATTGGAAGTAATGCTCTCCTCGGGTTGGTCCGAAGATTAGATTCTTATTTATGAGTGTTACAAGTTCTAGACCAAATTACACTGTTCACTTTCTTCTTTGTCTATTTCTTTGAGAAAATAATATCCATCCTCCTTTCTGAGATGTTCTCTTCTTTTTATACCCTTTCTCCTTGCATCCTAACCCTCCGCCTGTATGCCTCAAGGCATTTCTTAGGATACTTGTCCCATCAAACTCTGCTGAAGGTGGTAGAAAGGGCTGCTAGTTGTGAAGTTACTGTTCAAGTGTCATTTCCACATTAATGCAACTGATATGGTTGGTATAGGGCATTTAATGCGGAGGTGAGAAGTATCTCTTTCAAGAAGCTCCTTCTCACATCCTTTACCACCACTATGGCTCTCTCCCCCCTCCATGGTCCTTCTTAAGATACTAAATGCCCATACTTCTACTTTCATCCTTGGGTTAACGGAATCCTCGGAGTTTATTCAGCTCTTCGGATTGATTTATGCAAACCATTCCTTGTTCTATTCCTCTTCAGTCCTCGAACCCCCTATAGTGGCAATGATTGTCAGAGGAAGAGCCAAGGAGCTCGGCCATGGAAGTTCAAAGAGCAGAGGAGTGGGTTTGTTGTTTTTGATTAATCTGGGTTTGTTGGTTCTTTCTTCTTTGTGATCTCTGCCTTCGATCTTCTTAGTGAATTTGTGGAACTCGAGTCTTAGAGACTCGATTTCCACATTGATTTTCATAGAAAGCGAGCATTTGATACTCGAGTTGCTACAATGAAGTCAAGTCTAGGACACTCGAGATATTAGTTTCCTAAATAGTTTGGAAACGATGCTAACTAACGAAATTGTTTGAAAATAGGTGTTATTTTGAAAAAAAAAAAAAAAAAAAATCCAGTTGGTGAACTACCTTGTTCTTTTCCTCATTAAAAAGGTGTCATTGCCATAAAGTGAAGTAGGGAGGGAATTAAGTTGTTCTTTTCCTCATTGGTTTGGTCCAACGTTTAAATTGTATTTTTTTTTTTTACCTTTTCCTTCTTCAAACCACAAAATGTAAATCCAGGTATGCATCTACAAAGTAATGAAAGTAGGCAAATTTAGTATTAATTAAAATTTCTCCAATAATGATTAGAAAATACAAGGCATAATAAGTAGTTTAATTATGACGTAAGTGTAGTGTCTGATCATTTTCATATATGTTAAACTCAGACACTCCCTCATATAGCTTCTTGTTGTTCTAGCCATCCTTAATGGCCAGCACCACAAAAACCTTTGCAGTATATATCGCATCTGGAATAGCCATAGTTTGGCGGGCACCGCTTAGGATAGCAAGCCTTATATCATTGAACATCATACACATAATAAGCTTCCCCAAGCTTAACACAAGCAGCGAACATCACAACCATGGCAATGAGGAGTAGGGCTACCACTTTGGTTGAACCCATTTGCGCTTCGCTTCTTTGTACTTTGTAGCCTTTAATTATAAATTGTGATGTGTGGGGTTTTGTTTTGTGGGAGTCTTTGCATTTTATAGCAATATATTTTTGTTGGAAAACAAATGGGAGTTAAGAGGCCCACCTATTTTTGGGTTAGACCATGGAATCATTTAGTTGATGAGAAAACATTCTATCAAGCTATGGCGTAAAACCAGTGTTTTACGCCAGCCAATAGATGTTTGCGACGTTAGAGTTCACTTAAAGAAACAATATGACCTCAAAAAAAAAAAAGAGTTCACGCTCACACGCTCACATCTTCCTTTGCTTCCTTCATGCCGAACCTCCACCACCGCCACACAGATAGCCGGAGCAGAACGAGGAGAAGAAGAAAGAGTTCTCGCCGTGCCCTCTGCTTCCTCCTCTGGGGTTGTGCCATCCTTTGCTTGCCCAAACCTCCACCACACCACACACCGGAGCCCACCGCCACAGAGTTTTCCAGAGCTGTGCGTGGAGCTTGGAAACAAACCGGAGCCGCCGTGAGCCACGATCCAAAGGTTTGTTTTTCATGATTTTCCCTTTTCCCCAATTTGGATTTCGAATTATTGATGGGTTTTTCTGTTTTCTGGGTTTATGGATTCAGTACAGTTGTGTTTGGGATTTTGGGTTTTGGAATTGGAGTTTAAGGGTTCTGGGTATTGCTAGTTTTGTTCTAATATTGCTCATTACTAATAGCTTGAGGTTTTGTGCTAATTTTGGGTTTTCTGCTAATATTATTAGTCTTTGAATTGTTATTGCTGGGGGTGATTTTGAGAAAAGAAAACATTATTGATGGGTTTTTCTGGGTTTATGGGTTTATCAAACCTGTGGATGTTTGAGGAGGCCAAGGAATATTGGGGATGTTTCTGTGTATGTTCCTGGTTTTCGGATTCCTAAACCTGTTGATTTCTCCCACTCATTGGGTGATCACTTGTCCAAGAATTTAGTGGAGCGCTTATCTGCTTTGAGAACTTGTATCGTTAGAGAAAAAACTTGATATTGCTTTACTAATTGTGAGACCTCAGTTATTGAAACATTGGATAATTTTGTTGTTTGTAGGAGGTTCAACCTTAGCTGATCTTCAGCAGGCTCTGAAAGATTACTTGCCTGTTCTTTTAGGACTAGTTAAAGATGGTAAAGCATGTATTAGTGCCACTATGATTTGAATGTTTTAACTGTTTTGGATAATTCATAATAGTGGCGCTTATCTGTTATTTGCAGGAAGCCATCTATAATACAAGGTACAATTTGTATGGGTAAATCAAGAGGATGACGCAGAGGTGGGAGTATAGGACTAATCTATCAATTTTCAAATTTCTGTTCTGCCTTTCATTTCTAGTTGTCATTACATCCCTCCTCCGTTCAGTGGAATTGATGTTTTTATATGGATCAATACTTTTGCAGGAAACCGGCATGTCTAATGCTTGGTATGAGGTGGTTGTCAGTTTTGCACTTGATGGCAATGCTATCATTATCACAGGCCAACTTATTACTTCTCCCAAGAACATCTGTCGATGGTTACCAGCCAAAGGTATCAGAAGGTAGTTTTAGTGCAAAACTTTATGCTTGAGTTATTGTGACCTCTAATTTTGTTATTTATTTGTAAAATTTACATTGGCTATCATGTATAAACTTATAATAGAGAAACACCTGGTTCCAAATTTATAATAGAATTATTTTGGGACATTTATTTATTTATATATATATATATATATATAAAGCTTTCTCTTTGTTCAACATTTTCGAAGAGTAATATCAAAATTTTGAACGTATTTTTATTCCTAATAGTCTTCAATGGTTTAGGGAAATTTTGTTTCATCTGGTAAGAAAATACTATACCAATTAAATTTCTCCTTATGTGATGGTTGGTCTTTCAAGCTTAGAGGCTGCTTAATCATTTTAATTTGTTTCTCTTCCTTGCCATAGATTTGTGGTAACTATAGTTGGTGTTAAGGGTCCCTCTGTTATTTTTTTTTCTTTAATTTTTATTTTTGTTTTCCGAACCCTTGGATCTCATTTTGTTTCAATTTTGATATGTCTGATGACTAAGTTTTATTGTTAAGTATAAAGCTTGCTGATTTTGCTGGGGTTTTCAAATTGGGATATTGGCTATGGCCGAATGTGTAATGATTGAACTGAAAGTGACCTGCTTGTAGTTGGTATATGTATAGGTCTCTTGGCTTTGGCATTAACCGAGAGTAAGTTCCAAATTTCGGAACATTGGCTGATTTGAATGCCTAATGTGAGTTTGGTAATCATCAGGATCATAGTTGCAACTTGAATGAGCTTTCATATGTAATTGTTTCTTATTAGGATACCCCTTTGCTTATATGGACAATAACGATAGAGATAAGTAACCACACATTTAATGGCTTTGAGTTATCAATTCTTGAGTTAAAATATTTATTTTTGTTGTAATTGTATAAGTATTCTACTAGATTTTGTGGTGTTTGTATCCCTTCCTTTGTAGACTTTGTTAATAATTTGAATTTTAGCTTGTAATTATTTAGAGGGAGTCTATGTATGGTCAAAATTTTCCCTGCAAAATTTTCATTGGCAAATAATACTCTCTTAGGTATCAAATCAGCTATTACACTTCATTTTTATCAATGTTCTGTATCTGCAGAACATTTTTTTTAGTGGACAGTCTGAAATATGAGTACATTAGCAGGCTATGAATTTTGGTGCCAGCATTCATATAAAAGTTCCTATTAATAAAATACTATAATTTCCATTCATTGGTAAGTGAAGAAAAGATAGAGAGCATGCCATTGCCATGACAGATACAAAAGCTCCAGCAACCCAACATACACATATGCATATACATACAAAAAAAAACTCTAGCAACCCAACATAAACTTCAAAAACCAAAATTTACCCAGTTCAAACCACAACAAAAGAAATCAGAAAAAACACAATATCAATCTTATAAGCATAATACAGCTATAGCAATCCAACAAAAACCCACTTGTGAAAAAGTAAAACAAATTTTGAAACTTTCAATGCAATTGTCAACTTCTTCACAGCAAGTTCCAATTCAGTATTCAATTATCATTTCCAAACTCAATTCCATCACATTGTACATCTAAAGCCAATTTATCTAACAGTCAATCTAACTTAATCAAATCAATCAAACATCACTAATTCAAAAACCAAACAAACCCCAGATCATATCAAAACCCAACACAACATCTTTCATTAGAACAATACAAGATATGAACATACACTCACCCTCTGTTCTCATCAAAAAGGAAATGGTCAAAATTTGAAACTTTCCGATGAAGCAAACAAAAAATCCGAACACCCAATTCGAAATCCGAATTGGGGAAAAGAGAAAATCATAAAAAACAAACTTTTGGATCGTGGCTCACGTTTGTTTCCAAGCTCCACACACAGCTTTGGCGAACTCTGTGGTCGTGAGCTCCGGTGTGTGGTGTGGTGGAGGTTTGGGCAAGCAGAGGATGGCACAACCCTAGAGGAGGAAGCAGAGGGCACAACGAGAACTCTTTCTTCTTCTTCTCGTTCTGCTCTGACGATATGTGTGGCGGTGGTGGAGGTTCGGCATGAAGGAAGCAGAGGAAGCTGTGAGCGTGAACTCTTTTTTTTTGAGGTCATATTGTTTCTTTAAGTAAACTCTGACGTGACAAACATCTATTGGTTGGCGTAAAACACTGGTTTTACGCCACAGCCTGATAGAATGTTTTCTCTATATAATTGTGTAAATATAATATGTGACACTCGTCTGTAATGAGTTTTGTTTTTGCATTTGTGACAGAGGATTCAAAAATCCCTTTGTTTATATGACCCATCAATCAATATCTTTTACCATTGCTATATATAATTGCAAAAGCCAATTCCTAAATCTCCTTCATTACATCTCTCAATTGTTTAATCACAAATTAAACTTATTCTAAAATCAATATATTTAAAATAATATACTAAGCAATTCTACTTTATACTGACGCAAAATAGAAGGGTGGGAAACCGATATAAACACAGCAAAAAAACTTCCAAGAGAGAGAAGATTTAAAAAAAAAAAAAAACCTTTATTTCCTAAGCACAAAAATGAAGTGTCATAAACAAAACTAAACTCTTGATTTGTGGCCTTCCGAGTTCAAAGTTCAAACTATAGGAAATCCTCCAATAGTACACAAAGAATTGATGCATATGATTGGTGTTAAATCTCTTTTGTGCAAATACAAACATTTTACATGTAAACTGCAATAGTAATGTAACTTTTTTTGACAACGATGTTTTCCCTTTTCCTCATTTTAGGTGGATGGTATTAATCCAAGTCATTGTACAATTAAGTGGATGGAAATAATTGAAGTTATCATGGAATATGACCATTATTCACACGTCTTTTAATAACGGTTTTCCTCATAGCTAGATGCATTTTTCAACTCCATTGATTTTTTTTTTCTAAGTTACTGTGGAGAAAGTGATTTGAATAATTGAATCTGAAGATTTTTGTTAGAAATACTAAAAAATGTCAATTAAGTTACACTTATCTTTGCAATTATAAAGTATTTCTCAATAAAAAGAAAGTTTGATCAATCTCTGCAAGCCTTAATTAGATATTTTTTCATTGTTTCCTCCCAAATAAAGGATAGGTACAAAGCAACATGTTTTAGTCAACAAAATGAAAATTATTTATTTTTTCATTAAAAAAAAATCTCACATTGCATCAACGTTTCATTAAAAAACAAGAAAAAAACAACTTCCGGATCGAGTGGCGCCACGGGTTTTTCTTATGGACAAGAAAATCAGCACAGCTGTCATAATGTATCGAAAATTAATTTATTCGTCTTTCCTAGTTGCTTGTCTCCCTCAACGTTTAATTCATTGTGAAAATCAGTGATTTGTTTATTGGATTGGGCCGCACGACCATGTCAAAACAAAATCCTTGTAAGACTGACATGTATTTAAGAAGATTATTATATGGAAAAGAGGTTGTAGAAGAAAAACAAAAATTCTTAAACCAAATATGTCACCAAACACAAGTTCTGATAGTGCTACACCCTTGTTAGAGGCTAGCGATCACCGTCACAATGAAGAAGAAGAAGAAGAAACAAATAGAGGGTGTTGTAAGAATGTGTTGGATGTGGTAGAGGCCAAGACCCAATTGTTGTTTTCCCTACCAATGATTCTCACCAATGTTTTCTGCTACTTAATAACCTTAATATCTGTCATGTTCGCCGGCCACCTTGGTGAGCTCGAGCTTGCCGGTGCAACTCTTGCAAACTCGTGGGCAGTTGTCACAGGCCTCGCTGTCATGGTAACTCTTTCTATCATGTTCATGTCTTTCATTTCTTTTATTTATCTAGTTTTCCTTCATTTTCTTAAAATCTTAAATTAAGCAGCTTCATATTATACCTTCAAAGATTTCAAAGAGAGTAATAAACGCCCATCTGTTCACAAATTAAGCAAGAAGTTCAGAGAATAGTAATGAAACATTTTTAGTGTCTCATTCTTGCTAAGCTGATACTCTTCCCCAAGAAATACTTATATGGATACTACTGCCACAAATTTTTTTGCAGTATATATCAATCTTGTTGCTTGTATTATATTATATTGTCTCTGGGCTGGGGTACAAATAAGTATCAAACCCCAATAAATACACAGTCCAATTGGTATGAAAGAAAACAATTTAGCAGACGATGTACTGGCACTGGCAGTGTAAGTGTCAGTGTCATACATAAATTCTCATTAAAATTTTCAGTTGTAATGTTAGTAAAGGATTTGATCTCCATTTCCCACTTTTTATCTCAACAAATGGAGGATTTTCTCCAACCCCATGAGCCCTAAAGAGTTGTAACCTCCCAAATAGAACCTAATGTTGCAAATAGCCTCCATATGGACCACATAATGGCAGCCATGTTCTTGCAAAGACCCAACCAACACTCTTTTTGAGGAGGATTGATGTCAGACCAAGCAATCCTGGCAGCATAGGGTTTATCAGTAGCTCCATTCCACAAGAATGAATTGATTACCTCTGCTCCATAAAGTTTTTCAAAGAATGAAATGTTTGCCCAATTTGAGTACTGTATAGTACTGATGCCATCAACTGAAGGCCTACAATGTGCCACAGTTGGTTTTCCTTGAAATCAAGGGCACTCTCAAGTCTTTAACTTAAGCTGACACCTCTGAGAAAGAGACCTCAAACTTACCCACATTAGTTGCCAAACCAAACAGTGCCTTGAACTCTACTAAAAACTGAATTTTAGCCTCAATAGAATCTTTGTTAGCAGCATAAAAAATCAACGGGTCATCAAAAAAACATAGGTGAAACAGATTCACTTTTGTTACTTTTAGGATGGTACATGAAACCATTCCATCCTGCTCTTTTTTGCAATATGAAACTTGTGAAAACCGTTATAATCAGTACAAAGAGGTAGGGGGACAAAGGATCCTTTTGCCTCAACCTCTTTTTCACTTCAAAATATCCAAATAAACCACCATTTAAAGCTATAGAGTATTTAGGAGTAGATATACTTGTTAGGATTCCTGCTGGAATGCCCAAGAAGATTTTGATAGAAATTCACTGCCATACTTGTTATTCTGGTTCATGGTTAAGACATATTGCTGCTCCAATGGTTTCGACCGAAATTGACGTTGTCCACCCGAAACGAAACCGAACCGAACTGTGGTTTCAATTGAAGGCTAACTATTCAATGATACTCCATAGTTGACTCTTACATTATAATTATTTGTTTTTTCATTCTAGATTGGGTTAAGTGGATCACTTGAGACACTTTGCGGGCAGGGATTTGGAGCAAAAGTATACAGACTGTTGGGGATTTATCTACAAGCTTCTTGTATTATATCCTTCCTCTTCTCTATCATCATAGCCATTATCTGGTTCTATACAGAACCTATACTAATCTTACTTCATCAAGAAACTGAGATTGCAAAGACGGCCGCTCACTATATAAGGTTTCTCATTCCTGGATTATTTGCATATGGCTTCCTGCAAAACATCTTGAGATTTCTTCAGACACAATCTATTTTGTGGCCCCTGGTTATATTCACAGGTCTACCATTGGTTATTCATACTGGCATTGCATATGCTTTAGTACACTGGACATCTCTCAGTTTTGTGGGAGCTCCATTGGCAGCTTCAGTTTCATTATGGCTATCTGTCCTTATGTTGGCCACGTATGTGACTTGTACAAAGAAATTTGAACATACATGGGGGGGGTTTTCATTGGAATCATTCCAATACATTCTTCCAAGCTTGAAACTAGCCCTTCTCTCTGCAGCAATGGTATGGTAAGGGTGCTTTTAATTCTATTGTGTCCGCTATTCTTAATGGTTATGCTTCTTCTTCCTTTTTTAATAATTAAAAAAAAAAAAAAAAACTGTTACATAGCTTATTTTGATATGAGAATATATTTTAGAATGACAAAATATGAGGTAGTCTTGTTAAGATAGAAAATATGAACTAAACACTCACCAATGATTGATGAAGTGTTCTGAATTTCAGAAAATTTTCTTTATATTAGTTATATACCATGGCCAAATGAAATGCCAAACTGATCTCAAATTAAACAGGCTAAAAGAACCCGGTCCATACTGAAATTAGCATTATGACCAAAATTACCCCAGTACATAAGTTGAGCCCTAAGACATGGTATCATAAGCACAGTCATGACCTTATAACTTTCACAAGTCCTCTAATTAGAAAATTTTGTCAGTTTGGAGTACTGGGCTTTCGAGATTCTGGTTCTCTTAGCGGGATTGTTGCAAAACTCAGAAACAACCACTTCATTGATTGCTATGTGGTAAGCTTCACGGTCATTTTCCCTAGCTGTATCAGTTACAGACTTGATATTTTTGCTTTAATAATTCTTTTTTGGATTAAAACTTCAGCGTGAACACAGAAGCTATCGCTTTCATGTTCTCTTATGGTCTCAGTGCTGCTGCAAGGTTAGTTTGTATAATACCTTCGTTTTAAGTTGTCTTATGCTTTTTAAGCTCTGCATTTCCTTTTCCATTGACAAAACTTAAAAAGGAAAATTCCTCCAACCCACTATTTATGCCATGATTGAAATAACCATCAACTTGTACTTTTAATCACATGAATTTTTTAATAGTCATGTGACTTGTTAAGAAGACTTAACAAGGCCTGTGATTAAGTATATGCGGATGGTCTCTAAAAGCCACATAATTTGTTGGAAGAGATTTTTCAAACTAGCTTAGAGGAAAACTTTGTCTTTTCTCCGGTATGTTCCAAATATTGAAAAAATTTAACTTATTGTGACAGCACAAGAGTGTCAAATGAGTTGGGAGCAGGCCATCCCAACCGGGCAAAGAATGCCATAGGTGTAAGTCTAAAGCTCTCTCTCCTTGTTGGGGTCACACTTGTTTTGGCTATTGCATTTGGTCACAATATATGGGCTAGTTTCTTCAGTGACAGCTCTGAAATCATTAAGGAATTTGCTTCAATGACTCCTCTGCTTGCAATTTCAATATTCATTGATTCAGTGCAAGCTGTCATTTCAGGTCTGAATCCTACAATTTTCTACAATACGCTCTATCTACCTCATCATTACAAATTTACATTTTCAGTTTCAAGGCTAATGGTTTTGACACTGCAGGGGTGGCCAGAGGATATGGTTGGCAGCACTTGGCTGTTTATGTTAACTTGGCGACCTTCTATATCATTGGTTTACCAATTGCATGCGCCCTTGGATTTAAGACGAATCTGCAAGCTAAGGTGAGCTTATATCATGATACTATGAACAAAGTATCTACACATCAGTTAAACATGTCTGCATAGACGTACAAAATTTGATTTTTCTTCTTCACAAATTTGAGAAACAGTCAACTACAAAATTTTTGTAATGTTTCCTTTGTGTGCATTATGTTATACAGGGTTTGTGGATTGGCTTGATCTGTGGCCTCTCCAGCCAAGCTGTTGCCCTCTTTTTAATTACACTGCGAACCAAATGGGCTAAACTAAGCCTCCCCGAGAAAGATAATAGAGAAAACCCAGTTTTGGTTTAATTGAATGACAAGCTGCGGAAAAGAGTTGAACAACATGGCCTGCTTGGGTGAACTCGGCTGGGTTTGGATAGCACTGAAAAGAAAAACCTAGCGCGCTTGCTTTTTTTCTATGGGTCTCATGCACTGTTCACGTGACTAGCAAGTACGAATTTCAGTAAATTTTACTTTAAAACTGGATCTCATGTCACTATTCATACATTTAAAAATTATTTTACTATAGTGCTTTCAGTTTTTAATAATATGCAGTATCCAAAATAGAACCCTAATAAATGACCAATGACCCACATTATGTTGCACTTGCACATGCATTTTGTAGTGACAAGTTTTAGCATGTGGTCTGGCGAATATTTCACCATATTTGACAGAGATCCCGTAGAATTTAATAGATCTTTGCTAAATTTGGTGATAACCCCTATTAAGCATGGGTGTGGATTCGGATTCGGATTCGAATGCGAGTGCGGGTGTGGGTGCGAGAGTTGGCAATTTTTTAAAAAGTAGGGTGCGGATGCAGTAAACTGTGGCAATTAAAAAAATTATTAAAAATATTTTTATTTATATTTTCGATATATTGCTAAGCTTTTCTTTTTATATAATGGTAAACATATACCAATTTAAGAGTAATGGTAAACATATATTAATAAATTTAAAAGCATATTTATATATATTATTATAATGTTTACACAACCCCAATTTTAGCCCAATAACATATTTATAATATTAAATTATTTTCCTTCAAAAAAAAAAAAAAGTAATGAGGTGATAAAATCAAAGTATTAAAGAATAATAAAAACTTATGGGTAATAGTGATAAAATCAAAGAATCAAATCTTGTATTTTTACTATTTTCATAAGTTTCAACATTTTCTATCTTTTTTACCTTTCAATTTTTTCTTCTCTCAGAAGGCCACATGAAGTAGAAGAATGGAGGCCAGTGACATGGTGGTAGCCCGTTTCGGCCGGAATTGGGTCGTATCGGCCATTTCGACACCCATTTCCGTCAAAATCGGCTCGAATTGGTGCGAATCCAAAGACGAAAAAAAAAAAAAAAAAAAAAAAAAACAACGCAACACATACACGCTATTAGCGGCATCGCGCCCCGCACACCACATCGGCTGTGAGTGTGGCGGCCCTAGAGCCACACCCATACTTTCTAGGATAACCTTCACGGATCTAGTGACAGGTGCAGAACTATGTATAATTGTGGAGGCCTTCGCCCCTAGAAGTTTTAAAATATCTCCATTATTGCTAAAAATTAGCCTCATGTCATTAGGTTTCTTAGCATTATAAAGACTATATATAATGATGGCAGTCGTATAGTTTGTGCCATCATCCTTAACAAAGAGTTTTTTTTTTTTAAAAAAAATAAAAAAATTTAAATCTAAGCAAAAATGGCTATAAAATCTTGATAGGTACAAAATTCTTCTTCAATTTTTCTTTTATATTTATTTAAATTTTGTTTTATGATTTTTCCACTTTAATTTATTTAACAAAATGATAGGGGCTTTATTCACTAATTTTATCTAGTATATTCTGGCTTTAAATTTGTCTTTTGTATAACATTTGGAGAAGCAAACCTATAAATTGATGTACCATTGTGCAAATATAAGAATTGGTACATTCAGACTTAGAAATTCTCAATATATTACGAGTCGGATGATATTGGCTGTTTAACTTTGTTAGTATTTTGAGTGCTAATTTTAATGGAAGATGCTAATTTTTTTTTTTTTTGAATATTTTTTATACATCTCTATAGCAAACTAGATAATGTCCCTCGCGATACATGGATGCTTGGTAATTTCATTTGAAAATAATTGTTATTCTTTTAAGACCCATATATAATATTCATTTTGTTATATTGTATTTATGATATTTCCTATAACATTGCTGAATTCTTTGAAGTTTAATATTTTTTAATTCATATTTTATAATTTTTTCTTATCCTAGAAGTAATTTCTGACTATTGAGTGGGTTTTCTTTACTAATCTATATATATGAGATTGGAAATGCGTAGTTATTAGAAATTTCTAGGAATCTATACCATAGTATAAATTTAATATTTAAAATAATAAAATAACAACTTGATAAAAGGTAGACTTTATTTCTAAAACTGAACCCTTCCTCAACCACTTCATTCTCACCACCAAATCTCAAGCACTTTGTTCACAATCTAAAAGAAAAAAAAAAATTTATTTGTGTACCAACATAAAGAGAATGTAATCAAACAAAGAAAAATTGGCTAAATATACTTCAATTTATCAATTTTAATTGCCTCTAATAGGACCTTTATATCCTTTAAAAAAAAAAAAGGAGAGAGAGGGAATGCTAAAATTCAAGAAAAGTATAAGCTAAAATTGGGAGAACTGATCTTGTATTATTAATTTTACACATGAGCTTTGTCTTTATATAGAGAAGTAAAGCAAACTAATTAACTTACAATCGTATATCAAAAACGTAATAGAAAATTAAATAATTTGAAATTAATCCTGACAAACCGCAACAACTATAATCAACAACACTAACCAAAAAAAAAAAAAAAAAGATTTAGTTGGATAAGTACTATACATAAAAGATACATGAGAAAGAACAAAAAAATTATGTGAAGAACTACTTAATTGTAGCTTTGATGGAGGGAACTAACAATATGATTGTAGTTTGTACACCATTTGCACATTATTCTTGAATAATTGCAACTAAAGCTAAAATAATCTTGATTCACAAAGAAAACTTCAAAATAATCATAATTTTTTACTTTTATGGTCAAAGATCATACCAATACTACACTAAATAGTAGTAAAAAATTACAAAGAAACCAAGAAATTGTGAGGGCTAAAACAAAATAAAAAAGCACCTAACCAATGGCGTGAAGATTAAAGTCTGTTTGGATATTGTTTATTTTATTAAAACTGAAAACTTATTGCTAAAAGTATTATAGATAAAGGTAAAAGTTAGCTGAAATAGTATAGTGGAGCTCATGAATAGTACTAAAAAGTGCAGTGGGGCTCATGAATAGTAGCAAAAAATAAGCTGAATAGTGAAATAATTTTTATTTTTCATTGGTATCCAAACGAAGGCTAAAGGCTATGGGTAGGACTTAGGTATATATATAAAGTAGCAGAAGTGCAAAAAATGAAAATGATGGGTGGAAACATGAAAAGTTTTGTGTTTTGTGAGAAAAAGGAAAGTCTTGAAACAATGAACCCGATGACAAGAAGAGTCCTTATCTTTTAAATTTTAATTAGCCCTTATCTTTGACATGGCACTTGAGGAATGTACTGATACAATGAATCTAAGAGAATAAAGAGTTTTTATCTTTAGAATTTTAATTAGTCAATCTATATATAATAATAATAATAATAATAATAATAATAATAATAATAATAATAATAATAGGTGAAGCAGAGAGAGTGTGAAATTGAATTTCAAATTAGAACTCTAATTGTGTGCCACGTGTACACAATTAGAGTTCTAATTTTGTGCCATGTGTCTAGAATCTGAAATTGAAGTTGAATTTTTCATCATGTGGCTAAATGTATGTGGACTCATTCTCATTAAAACCACTTCTATGTATTGGGTCAAGTGAGTTACTGTGCCAATTAAGTTTTTTCTTGATTTTGCAGTCAAACGTGAAAACCAAAGAGATTAATATCGGTGAAATTGAAGTTAAATTTTGCATCATGTGGCTAAATGTATGTGGGCTCATTCACATTAAAACCACTTCTATGTATCGGGTCAAGTGAGTTACTGTGCTAATTAAGTTTTTTCTTGATTTTGCAATCAAACGTGAAAACCAAAGAGATTAATATCGGTGATAAGAACTTGGTTTGGGTACATTGCATAATTTCCAAAAAGATAGCAAAGCCAGAGTTTGCATCTTTGTTATAAATTGCTTACAAAGTTTGCATCTTTACATTTGCACTGAGTTTCGGATTAAAGTGCTTTCTTCTTGGTTCTAACACTAAGTTTTGTTTACTATTTACTTACAAAGTTTGCATCTTTACATTTGTTATAAATTGCTAATATGTGATTAGATGCAAATTATGCCTAAAATTCACTATTCTTATATTTGGCTTTTTGTTCAGGTTTGACACCTATAACAATGAAGAAAGCACTGCTGTGGACCGATGGGTGATACTTTTTGCAGGCTGCAAAGGAACTTAGTGATCAATGGAATCTCACGCGAATTGGAGAGGACCCGGCTGTAGATGTCTGGATGGCAGATGTGAGTAACTATGTTTTTAAAATTTTCAGTGAAGGTAAAAGTTATGAACAATGTAAATTTTCCGAAGAGAGATTTATTATTCTATATTTACGCAAGTTTGGTCGCCTTCTTGGAGTGGATCACTCCACCCTGTCTTTCTACTGGAATTTTTTATTCAGATTGTTACAATTTAATCCGAAATTTTATTTGAATTTTCCTATTATTGTTACTATCATATATTATCATTCCAATTGTTCAATTAGAATCTGAAATTGGAGCCCAATTTTACTATACACGTGTACAATCTAATTATTTTTAATTTTTCTGTCATGTGTAGAAGCCAATGAGATGAAATTAATAACACATTAAACACTCATGCTTTGGGAATCGGTAGTACCACTCTAAATCCATTGGACCTGCTTCGTGATAATACAACTATGAAGGATGTATAAAAGCACGCACAAACCCATCTCTCTATAAAAAGAGATTGAAGAGAATTTCTTTTATCAGCCATGAAACTTCAAAGGTTTTTTCTTCACACAAATGCCCATCATGTTACAAAATGATCCCTCGTAAAACTACAAAATGAGTCTAACTCTGAGGGTTTTTTTTTTTTAATTTTAATTTTAATTTTTTTTTTAATTTTAAAATTTTTAAGCTACAAAAATTTCAATCACCAATAGAGATTGAAGATTCAAAAGCGTGAATGGATCTTTTGGATAAACATTGTCACCAAGGTTCATCTTTCTGTGTAAAATATATATACTGCTAAGTTTTGTTAATGAAATTTTCTGGTTAATAATATGAATATAGACTTAACTGAACCTTTTAAACATGAATAAACTCATGATTAATAATATATCTATTCTCGTGCGGTAGCACGGGGCTACATACTAATATCTCTAATGTGGCACTTGAGTAAAGAATTTATGTGAAAAAAAATTCCTTGTCAAAGAGAGTGCCACATGGCAGAAATTCATGCTTTCTCACATGAGGTCACTGCTTTTATATATATTAGTCTTTAACCTGTGTGATGCACGGGAAAATTACTGAAAATGAAATCTAATGAATGCTAAGCAATTATTCAAAATACCATTTAAATTAAAAGACAAATATTATTGAATGTTGTTATCCTTAGCTATTTGTGTTACATCTAGAGTTTCATATCTAAGTTACTACAATACTACTTGTAGCAACTGAAGATCACAATATAAGTATGTGGGGCCTAAATAATCTGGCAACCCCGGCCCATCTTACATCCGGCCCAAGGCCCATGCCGAGGATCAAGAAACGTCCGAGGAGGAACTTAGAAAACCCAAAGCGCCAGGAAACATCGCCGAGGATGATGTTGTCCTCGGACACCCGAGACCATCGGAGGGGAAAGTAACAGGTCACCAGAAGCGGCCCTCCTGAGTATCCAAAGAGAAAGAGCAAGTACAACGTGTCAGCAATGGAGGTATGGTGGAGGAGCAAGTCCAGGATGAACTGTCACCTCCACATTAAATGCCCACAACTAACGTCCTGGCCGCATTAATGAGGACGGACCCCTGAACAGTGCCGCCTTGGTTGTTGCAACCCACAGAAAGAATGGGAAGGCGGCTGATGGGACAACCACTCAAGTAGCGGCCTGGTTGATCGACAAATATAAGGCTAGGATCAATTGAGGGAGTAGTATATAATGTAAGGGATCCCTCTGTAAAGGGGGACGGGAAAAACTGGAGGAAAAGGTATTGTAGCAACTGGTATTCTCTGAGAAACTCTTGTAACCATTCTCTGAAGAAGGAATAAGAACTTTAAGCCCCCAAGAGAAGGGCCGAGGAGCACCATTGTGCATCTTAACTCGTGTCCTGGCCATTAGATCCACATGCATCCATGCATGGTCGTTGCATCCCTCACTAGTGCCTAGTTCTTTAACCCGCTCTCTATAAATTCATTGTACCGGGCTAACTGGGCTTGAGTCCGCTCTCTCAACAGTAGAAGTGCTCAAATCGGACCCTACAAAGTATATTACAAGAGGCCAAAACTTATATTATCTTTAAGCTCCCTTTAGCCTTACAGAGTCCTTAACAAAATTTCTTTTGTATTGAATTTGATTTTAGATGGCTTATTCAAAATTATTTGAATTAAACCTCAGAAATTAGAATATATATATATATAACATTACAACATTGTAGCTAATTAATATACAAATAAACTACCAATTTAATATGATAAATCACTATTAGTAATTTAGAAAGCAAAAATTAACAAAATTAAAGTTGTTACCCATTTAACCTAAAACTTTTCATATTCTAAAGTTGTCAAACACCTATTAACAAATAGCTATTGATATAAAATATTCAGTAATTTCTTTAACACCGCAAGCTATTGATGAGGGTAATCCCTTTCTTAAACTTGTGATAATGATGAAGATGCAGCAACTACTAATTATGTAGATCTAATTTTGATTCAACTACAACAAAAATGACGATAATTACCATAAAAAAATTATATAAAAAAACTGTCTTTTATGATATAGCACATCAAGGGGAATAAATAATAAACAAACCTATGAACTAAACAAATTTCAGACACATATAAACAAAAGTAGAACACCCACTAAAGTGTTTCATTCCCTTAAACAATGTGGCTCAAGTCACAGCAAGCCCTGAAATGAAAAATTATGAAGATAAAAAAGACATTGTGACACTTCACAATAAAGGTTGGATAATAATGATAATATTTAAGGCACTGTGAGAAATGGTGCAGTGCTGGGATCCCAACATAGTCTTTTTAATGGAGACTAAATTGAAGATGAGTGCCATGAAAAGAGAGAAGGAGAAAGCTAGTTTTGTTTTTGGTTTGATTTTTCCAAAAGCTCAAAATTGTGAAGGTTTGGCAATGCTTTGGAAGAAAGAGATCAAGTTAGAAATCATGGGATATGCGGGAAACTTCATTGATGCAATAGTTACTGATGAGTCTTCTGATTTCAAGTGGAGAATAACCGGGTTTTATGGGCACCCTAAAACACATAGAAGAAAAGAGTCTTGGGAACAGTTAAAAAGCCTGAATAGAGGATTCCAACTGCCATGGATTTGTTTTGGAGATTTTAATGAGATTTTGTCAATAAATGAAAAATGGGGAGGAGTGCAAAGATCCCAAAGGCAAATGGAAGGGTCCAGGTCAGCAGTAGACTCCTGTAATTTCAAGGATTTGAGATATACTGGTCCAGAATTCACATGGTGTAATATGCAGGAAGGGGATGACAGAATTTATCTAAGACTAGATAGAGCTTTGGCAACACAAGACTGGATTGAAAAATACAAGGAGGTTCAAGTCCACCACATTGTGGACTCCACATCTGATCACTTTGCTCTGCTAGTCTCAGATTCCTTTACTCCTCGACATCCTAGAAAATGCCGATTTCACTTCAAAGCAATGTGGATAAAAAAGAGAGAATGCAGGGACATAATTGAGGCTACCTAGGAAAATAGTAGAAATCAAAATACCCCTTGTGTTATGGTCGAGAGACTCAATCAGTGTGCAGCTGAGCTAAATAGGTGGAATTTGGCCACCTTTGGGAAGGTACCAAAGCAAATGTGGACAAAAAAAAAAAAAAAAAGGCTCTTAACAATATGGTAGCAAGAGACACAGATGGTAGCATGGGAAGAGAAATCAATAAGTTAAGAAGGGAGATTAATGACCTTTTGGATAGTGAGGAGATTATGTGGCAACAGCGAGCAAAGGTTCAATGGCTTGGGCTTGGAGACAGAAACACGAAGTATTTCCACTCTAAAGCATTGGGGGGGAAGAGGCCCACCTATTCTTGGGTTAGACCATGGAATCATTTAGTTGATTTATGGTGTAGGTGTAAATGAGCGGATTGTCATGGAGTTAGTCAATTATAAAATCACAAAAATAACATGTGTAAAGAGAATATATGCATACAACAAGTTTTGTGACAATTTTGTCATGTAGTAACAAATATGGTTATATATAATTGTGTAAATATAATATGTGACACTCGTCTATAACGAGTTTTGTTTTTGCATTTGTGATAGAGAATTCAAAATTCCCTTTGTTTATGCCCCATCAATCAATATCTTTTACCATTACTATATATAATTGCAAAAGCCAATTCCTAAATCTCCTCCATTACATCTCTCAATTGCTTAAACACAAATTAAACTTATTCTAAAATCAATATATTTAAAATAATATACTGAGCAATTCTACTTTACATTGACGCAAAATAGAAGGGGGGAAAACTGATATAAACACAGCATAAAAACTTCCAAGAGAAAGAAGATTTAAAAATTTATAATAAATAATAAAAAAAAACCTTTATTTCCTAAGCACAAAAATGAAGTGTCATAAACAAAACTAAACTCTTGATTTGTGGCCTTCCGAGTTCAAACTATAGGAAATCCTCCAATAGTCCACAAAGAATTGATGCATATGATTGGTGTTAAATCTGTTTTGTGCAAATGCAAACATTTTACATGCAAACTGCAATAGTAATGTAACCTTTTTTTTTTTTTTTAGAATACTAACTATTAACACACACACACGGGGAGAGGGGAGAAGGTTTTTTTTAAAGAAACTTAGAATGGTGTATATCTAATGTAACTTTTTTTGACAACGATGTTTTCACTTTCCCTTATTTTAGGTGGATGGTATTAATTGAAGTCATTGTACAACTAAGTGGATGGAAATAATTGAAGTTATCATGGAATAGGATCTTTATTCTCATGTCTTTTAATAACGGTTTTCCTCATAGCCACATGCATTTTTCAAATCCATTGATTTTTTTTTTCTACGTTACCGTGGAGAAAGAGATTTGAATAAATTGAATCCTGAAGATTTTTGTTAGAAATACTAAAAAATGTCGATTAAGTTACACCTATCTTTGCAATTATAAAGTATCTCTAAATGAGTTACCCAACATGCCACATGCCACATCATCTTGTTACATATTTAAGAATAAACACAATCACACTCAATCAATTCTAATATCCATATATAAATCCAACCAAATTTGAAATTTGTTGAGATGTTATTAGGTGTGGTAGGATGTATTGAATTTTAAGTAAAATGCTGATGTGAAATCACTTATTAGATGGTGTAAAACATGAGTTTTACACCTCATCCTTATAAAATTTAATCTCTTTCTAAATTATTTCTCAATTAAAAGAAAGTTTGATCAATCTCTGTAAGCCTTAATTAGAGATTTTTTCATCTTTATAAAAATGTGTGTAAGTGTTTTTGCAATGTGAAAAATGTTGCTCAAATAGGGATACCAAACGGGCCTAAAAAAACAAGAAAAAAAACAACTTCCGGATCGAGTGGCGCATTTATTGGATTGGGCCGCACGACCTAGTAAGACTGACATGTAGACCTAATCTCAATATGTCAAAATTCTAGTAACACTGACATGTAAACCTAATCTAAATCCGTCAAAACCCTAGTAAGACTGACATGTAGTATTTAAGAAGATTATATGGAGAAGAGGTTGTAGAAGAAAAACAAGAATTCTTAAACCAAATATGTCACCAAACACAAGTTCAGATAGTGTTGCACCCTCGTTAGGGGCTAGCGATCACCATCACAGTGAAGAAGAAGAAACAAATAGAGGGTGTTGTAAGAATGTGTTGGATGTGGTAGAGGCCAAGACCCAATTGTTGTTTTCCCTACCAATGATTCTCACCAATGTTTTCTGCTACTTGATAACCTTAATATCTATCATGTTCGCCGCCCACCTTGGTAAGCTCGAGCTTGCCAGTGCAACTCTTGCAAGCTCCTGGGCAAATGTCACAGGCCTCTCTGTCGTGGTAACTCTTTCTATCTTTTTTTTTTTTTTTTTTTTGAAACTTGCACTACAACGAAAAATGTTTATTACAACAAAAAAAATTGTTGCAATAACATCGAAGTCATTGCAATACTGTATGTGAAGTGTTGCAATAAAATTTGAGGTAATAAATTTGTGCTACAAAAAAAATTTGTTGCAATAAACCTTAAATATTTTAATGAAAATTTTGATGTAATAATATATTTGCTATTGCAATAAACAATTTATTACTTCGAATATCTTGTAGCAATAGGCTATTATTTCATGAATTTTATTACAATAGATTGTAAAGAATTGACAAAAATAATTTGGGTTCAAATTATTGCAATGGTATATTTATTGTAATAGTTGAATTTTTCATATTTTTTCTTACAATAGATTGTAAAATAATTAGAATTAGATCATTGTAATAATATATTTATTGCAGCTTCATGTTTGTCATTGTAATAGATTGTAAAATAATTGATATTTTAGTTATTGCAATGTTAAATTTGTTGCAATAAGCCATCTCTTTGAAATTTCGATCTATTATAATATATCGCAAAATATATAATTGGTATCAAGTTATTACAATGGTTTCTTCAATTTAAGTTATTAAAAAAAATTGATTTCTTCAATTTAAGTTATTAAAAAAATTGATTTCTTCCATTTAAGTTATTGCAAAAAAATTTCTAAATTTAATTTAGTATTAAAATCTCTATTGCAACTGAAAATTATAAATTATTACAACTAATTATTATTAATGTAATAATTTACTATTTTTAAGTTACTATTGCATCGACTTTTAATTTTTAGATGTAATATTATGTCTAATACCACTAAACTAATTTTGTTGTATTAACACTTTATGTAATAGACTTATTTTGGTGTAGTGCTTGTTCTGTGTTCTTCACTTTGTCCTCCTTTGATTTCTCCTCAACGATCTCTAGTTTGTGGTGGAATCAAATTGGGTTGGGCCTGTCATCGCATTGCCCCTCGATGCAGCTCGTTTTCTTTGTCTGCTAACTAATTTCTTTGTTCTCTATCTCTATTTTTTCATTTTTTTTAAAAATTCAAATAAAAATTAGTTCAATAAATCATATTGAGATTGTGTTAATTGTAGTACTTACTTCATATGATAACTTCTGCTGTTCCATTGGATTAATTGTGTTGTAAATCGGATTGATTTTAATGGTTTCATTAATTGTGTTTTGTTGTTCCGTGTGATGATATATTGATTTAAATAGACCTTAATGAATTTAGACCTTTGATTTTTACTGAAGCAACCCTTAATTGCCTATGTATTCTAATAAACAGTTTATACCTTCGGCATATTGATTTTATAGAATTTAGATCTTCATATCTTTATAATTTTCCATCATTAGTTTTGAATAATTATTTTTTAAAATTAATAGTAGAATTTATTCAAAGAACATGGATTAATCAACCCCCTCAAAAAAAGAAAAAAAAGAGGATTAATCAAAATCCAATTATTTTTAACTGATTTTTTTAAAGAACATAGATAAAAATTCACGTCAGTCTCACCAATTTAATATTTCATAAAAAATTTAGCTAAATTTAACCAAAACAAGCATGTATTAGCCTCTCACTAAATTAATTAAAAAATTTTAAGATGATAGTCTTATCTCTACATGTAGTGAGCCTCTATCCTCGCAACATTAAATTTCAAATCACATTGCCCTCAAATGCAACTCGATTTCTACGTTTTGTAATCAAATTATTTTTTTTTTTTTTCATATTTTTAAGGATAAAATTTAAATACAATACTTAGATGTTTCCTTAAATTTCTCTTTTAAAATTCAGTCAGGTGGCATATGGCTACTTAACAAAAATTACCCTTGAATTTTAAAAGGTGAACCTAGCTAAAAAACAGTATCTAAAGTGCTTTACTTAAGTTTTGTGACTGAGATTGTGTTAATTGTAGTACTTACTTCATATGATAAGTTCTATCGTACCATTGGATTAATTGTGTTGTAATTCAGATTGAGATCGTGTCAATCGTAGTGCTTACTTCCCAGCGGTATCATTGCAAATTTAGCCAAATGTAGTCTAAAATGCAATTTTAACAAACTCATTCGTGGATTTTCCTACATTAGACTCGTGCTCTATCCTTAAAATATTATTTTGTTTTATTTTTTTTTATCTATTCTGCACTTATTTTTTTTCTTCACCTCTCTGTCTCTCTCTTCCTCTCAACGCAGCACCATCTCCACCAAGCACCCATGCTCTCTGTTCGCACCACCACCCAAACAATCTGCCAATCACAAATCAACCACCAATCAACCACAAATCACAGCCTTAACCCACATGCAACCACAGTAACCGATCTACCAACCCTCATATCAACCACCGATCTGCCATCGCAGCACCCATAGCATCAACCCAGATGCAACCCAAAAGGGCCAAAACACAATCTGATCTCTGATCTGCCACCGCAAATCAAGCACCGAACCAGTCTCAACGCAATTTGATCTCCAATCCACGAGCCGTTGGCGCCGATGGTTGTAACGTAGAGAGAGAGAGTGTGTCAGACGACGAAGCAAATCGAGCAACGCCACCTCACACCGCCACCAGAACAAACCAATCGAAGCTCCACCACCTCACACAACCACTAGAGCACCAACACCACCAAGAAAATCAACCACCACCGACTACGTGATCGGTTTTTGAGAGAAATAGACAGACCGACAGGTAGACAAAAGGCAAGAGAGAGAGAGTCAGACCTGAAGAAAGAAAGACAACGAATAAAAAACGATTTTTCTAAGAGTGGCGATAAACAGTACCTCAACAATAGTATCGAGGTACTGTTACATGTATCAACTTAATGCATCTATCAACTTAGCAATCAATCTTTGATGTCCTTCCTGTATCTCAATTGGAATTACATCAGCAAAGTCTATGTTAATTACTTAGAAGGTTTAAAGATACTTTTAGTGAGGTCCGAAAGAATTATTTTTATTTTTACCTTGCATCCTCTTTCTGAAACAGAGACTCCACTGGTTTGTAGATACAATATCTTTTCGTTTAAACAATCCAGCGGCATCATCAAAACCATAAATGTTGAGGATAAAAAGAAAGCAAATAGATGATAGCTAAAATAAATGTTGAGGATAAAAAGAAAGCAAATAGATGATAGCTAAATTGGATGCAAGGTAAAAATACAAATAATTCTTTCGGACCTCACTAAAAGTATCTTTAAACATTCTAAGTAACATAGACTTTGCTGATGTAATTCCATTTGAGATACAGGAAGGACATCAAAGATTGATTGCTAAGTTGATAGATGCTTTTAAAAGCAACCCATTCAGACCACTTCTAGATCTACTTGAATTTCATGACCTTTTAACAAAAAGGTACATCTTTTTTGCTGCATTATTTTGTATATACAAATGAAGAGCTTTACATTATATTTGGATGGTGGAGAGAGAGGATAGGGGAAGGCGGCCAGAATGTGACAATTTTATAGTATATTCTAATTCCAGCTACCTTCCCTTATCTCTCTCCATCTCCTCCCTCCCAAACATATCCTTGAAGTTAGCGCTGAGATTTATATATATATATATATATTATTTACAATGTTTTGCTCAATCACTTAGGATAAGAGAAGAATTTAAGAATGGAGAAGAGTATTGGGCTTTGGAAAGAAAGCTCTGTTGTGCAGTGATAAACAAGGAAGAGGTTTGTCTATCATCAAAGTCCTTTTTTTTACCAAATTAATACAGTTATTGTGGGATCTTTTTTTTTTTTTTTTGGTAGATGGGTAATTTCCATCTAATCCCTTCTTTTCTCTATTTTTCTCTCCAATTTGGGGAACAGGAAAGTGGTGGGCTAGGGGAAAACCGCTGAACTCCACCATTTTCTCTCTTTTCCAAAATCACCCAAACTATACGCCCCTCTCACCCAAAATCTCACATATTTTCTCTGCTCCATTTTTCATCACCCAATTTCACCCCAACCAAACGCACTTTAAGAATTCTTTCTCTAATTTAAAGGACTTATTATACAGAAGGTAATAGGCATGGGCAAAATTTTCATTTTAGATATTTATTGAATTTTGATACTCATAGCTGCATTGAAGATGTGATGAGGGCGATTCATATAAAATCATTTGATTTTCGAATTCTAAATCTTCTTCTATATCAGCTGAAAGGAGAAAAGGTAAATGCAGGTTATATCATATTTGTTCATTTACTTCTGTCTTATATATATATATATATATATATATAAACTTGATGCAGGAGTACAACTAGAAATTATTTCAATATTTTGTTTTGGATTATTTCATAGATTAAATTATGTTTTCTTTGAACTGTTTTGAAGGTCAATGATTTGCATATGGAATTTCTACCAGTCGGAGAATTCCTAGGGGAGGTATCTGATGATTTGTAAGTACTTCTCTTTTTGTGTCTTTCTATGCATTTGTTCTAATTCATTATGGAATGTTTTAGTGGACAATTTTTTACCTTATGATTGGTATCAGCTCTTTCTCTTTTTTAAATGATCTTTAATTATGTGTCAAAGAACTGCTTTGAGATGTGAGAACTATGCCCAACTACATGCCTACATCTGAATCTGCACTTGCTTTTAATCTATTTAGTTTTCTCAAGTAGTGCAGCTTGCAGATTACTCAATGATGTACTGCTTTTGGGCAAATGCTTATTTATTATGTTTTCATTGAGATAACTAATGCTATTACTTTTCAATCTTTGATTTTATTGTGACAATTGAGATGTCAGTTTTGCTTGATACTGAGGTGACACAAAATGTGTAGGATTGACTATGAGGTCAGTTCATTTATCATCGTCATGGTTTCCAACTAATATCTATCCTCATTATAATTAACCAAACTCTCACTCGACAAATTATGGTTTTTTTATGCAGTAGAATGTTTTAGAGAATAGTTTCAATGTTTTACGCATGTTTGTAAAAATATATGGAGCTTCAAGAGCCCCAACAATGCTGGTGAGTTTGCAACTGATTAGATAATGTTGCTTTGTAATGTATGTAATATATATATATATATATATATATATTATTGGTAATAATGTAGTTGTTCTTTACTTGTAGAAACCATTAATTATCAATTGATAATTCGCCAAAATGATTCTACCAAGTAAAATCATGTTTAACTCTTTAACTGATAGCTATCTCTTTGGCAAACTTTCAAGTTTTTTCTTTTTCTTTTTTTTGCAATAGGAAAAATACATTATTGACGCTGAGCTGAGGTATGGTAGTCTACTAAAAGCCTTGGATCCGCAATTAGCCACGAATTACCATAATAGATTTAAAGAAGATACTAAAGAGACAAGACGCGAAGAAGTGACTAAAGAAGGTGATCCGTAGACTCTAGAGGCCTTGATAATATTAAATTTATTGAAGTTACTCTCTTTCTTATCTAAACATGATTTATCTGTAATTTGATTTTTTTTTCTTAGGTGGGAGGATATCTGGACATGTTCTTGGAACATGGAGCATGCCAAATGTGATTGAAGATGAGGAGTTATATCGATCCAACTTCTTAAATTCTAGGTGAACTGAAGTATCTAGGTTGAGATATGACTAGGGTTGAAATCTCTAGACTCATAAAAGTGAAGTATTTGGACATGTAGTCTAAACTATTGAAATAGTGTGATATTTACACATCTCCATGACCCTGCTATGCGTGTTTATGTATTCACACGAATGGTTAACCTAAAAACCCAGATTTGCCCTTCTTTGATCTCCCTTCTGTTTGAGTCCGGGTATGCATGATTGAGTCCTAGGACAATAGTATAATATGTTTTACTTGCTTTCTTAGTTAAATCACATGATCAGAGTTTAGGCTTAAATGAAGAACATGACCACGCATTGATGCATGTTTGCTGAGATGCAGTGAGGTAAGTGAAGTAATTCATGCATGCTTATTTTTTTTGATAAATATGACATGCTTGTTGAACTTGATGATGAATATTTTTGGTAGAGACCATATGTGATGTTACATGCCTACTGCCTTTGGATGATATGATAAGATGCTTGTTTCCCTATTAGTGCTTCTTCCTTGTGATGACTTGCTTGCTACTTTGATGAGATGTGATTTTCTAATGGGGTGAATAGGATGAGTATCATGTTTAGATGAATGTTAGGATATGCACCATGCCTAGATGTATGTTAAGACGTGTGAATGCCATGTTTAGATGTATGTTAGGGTACGATGAGATACATATATTGTCGATGCCTCGTGGCTGTCGACACCCATTGTGGTGACGCGGGTGCTAAATGGAATGGATTAGGTTTTAGTCTTTTAATTTAAAACCTATTAATTCAACAAAGGTGAAGTGAAATCACCACCAATCATTGGGTTTTTTCTAAGGTATGATTGGTCACCTGACTTTATTTGATTTTATTACCAATCTTAGGCTAAAAAAAGGGTCATTTTTTCTAATCTAACACGGATGGGTGAAAAATCTTGATTCTTGAGTTCAGAAGCCTAGTTACGTGCGGGGAAAGTGTTCTTCCCCAAAAATCTCTCTTCTTTTTCTTACTTTCCTACCCAGATTTATGCCTCCCTTTCTATATCTTGCTCTAATTGGTCAGCAACATGTTCCTCTTATAGTATGAGGAATGTTGTTTGGTGCATAAAAATAGGTGTCAAGCTCTCATTCCCTTATTCAAACCTTAATACAGCATTTTACTATGCCATGGCTAGAGGAGAAAGAAAATCTGTCGATGTTAGGGTAGTGGGATAAAGGGCGGCTCTACTAAATCGTAAGGGACAAGTATTAAACAAGGAAAGGGACGCCAGGGGAGCTAGAAGTGATGCACATGTCCTTAGCAGCGGTCCAACTTAGCATTAGCCAATGAGAGGCGTTCTACAACCTCTAACCACTAGGGGTCGCTATCTCCTTTTCACGCTAGTGCTAGGTGTCCATGCTAGGGTGTGCATTTCAGTCCCCCCAAGGGTGATCATGCCGTTGGCACAAGTCACGGTACTATACCCCTTACCAACATCCCTTTCCCTTTCCTCACAGCTTGTCCACATGTAAGGTTTGGATCCAGCCAAATTAGCATACTTGTTTGCCTTGGCTGGTGTATTGTACACCCACCGAATGGCTAATGTTGCAATTTGTCACAGGCACTTGCGACCACAGTGGTGAGTTTGGCGACTCCCTTAGGGATAGAGAAGTTTGACTCCAATGTGTTCCATCTCCTAAATCTAACAAAAGTTTTTCTAATATGGTTTTGCTCACACTTTCATTGGTTCTTTATCCTGTTACTACATTTGGAGGTTAATGGGAAAGTTAAGACTTCATTCAGGCTAAGGCTTTCCAAAGTTTAGCCCACCAACTCACAATCCATGTCATTACCTATGATGGGCTTTGAGTATGTTAAAGGGTTGACCACCAATCCTTATGGGTCCATTTAGGCCCTAGGTTGGAGAATGACCCCCCTAGTTGTATGTGACCTACTGTTTGTGTCCTATTAGCATTAAGGAACCTATGTACACATAAAGAGATCCTACATTCAATTCAAAGAGAATACCCTTTTATATCTTTTGTCTGCGATCATGGCCTATAATTTTAAGGATAAACAAAGGTTTAAAATTGAAAGGATGGCCTAGAAGTTATGGTATGCCCCAAGGCTTTTGGTATGAAATAAAAGAAATATCTCACATATAAGAGGCTTATCTCAAAGCCCAAAGGTTTATCATAACCTAAAGGTTTATAGGACCATAGCCCATTAAGTGCCTTAAGCTCAGTCAAAGCCTTTCTAAAGAAGAAAGTCTTGGGCTTAAGGTAACAAATATGCTATAGGCCTAGCATCCAAGGATCCTACAAAGTCAATGGACCTCTCTAATCTTGGGCCTCCTTGTTGCATGTAAAGGCCAAGATGATATGAAAGTCATGGACCTTGAAAGGAGGGTCATAATGTGCTCTAACTTAAAGGCTACTTCAAAAAAATAAAAAATAAAAAAAATAAAAAATGAATGAAATAAAAATGAAAAAACCCAAAAGTGATGAATACATTAAAGGCCTATGTTTAAGACTAAGGGTTGAAATCTCTAAGTCCAATTTGATAAAGATCCATGAGTGTAAGATGAGAACATTTTGTAAAATGGACCGAGTCCTAATGAAATTAGGGGCAAGTCCTATGAGAGGAAATAGAGTGATTTTGTAATTGGGCTTTATCACAATGAACTTAAGGGTTTCTAAGGACATCTAAATAAAAAGGCTTTTAACTTGAGACATGTACTTATAAAGGTAGACTTTTGTTTCAGGCACCATTGCACCACCAGGACAAATAAAGCACGTCTCTACTTCAATCTGGGTCTAACAAAGTAGTGGTGGTGGTAGACGTTTGACTAAGGTTGACATTGAGCCTTAAGCATAAATGTCCGCATCAACTAAAGAAGAACTTGCTGAGAAAATAGCCTAAATGATGAATGAAAAGATAAAGATGTTTGAACAAGTGGGGACTCACCTCACTCGACTAGAGGAAGGGCTAAGAGGCCTATAGTAGAAGAGGAAGAAGAGGAATTGGAGCATTGGAATGAAGGAGATAGAGTTGAGTATGAGAAGAATAAGAAGTTTGAACAACTTGCTACTGATTCTCAACATGTGATATTGCATGTTTGCCCATGATTGAACAATGGAAATTTTAGGGTTCAAAGAAATTTATGCAAGGCAAGACTGGCGGAAGCGTCATCATCAACATTCCTTCACTAAGTAATTTTAGGGTTCAAAGAAATTTATGCAATTATCTTTGAAAGAATATTTTAAGGACCACCTCTTTAAACACCAGCGGGATATCCTTATCAAAGTCGAACTGCTTGAGTACCCGGTGTGCAGAATAATGAATGTACCTAGGGCCACTCGTTGAAGGAACTGGGAGCCATGAAGGGCTGGTGCAAGCAAGGTATGCCAAGCTGCTTTCATCTCCTCAACGTAAGTCAAAAGTATGCCCTAGGATTTTAAGAAGGAAGATAGGACAAAGTTACAAGCAAATCTAGGACCAAGGGAGAATGCCAGCTCAAGTGCCCCCTCTAATCAAACAGCTCCATGAGGTTAACACTCCCACCCTTTATGTTGGACCAACGAAAAATGATGGAGTGACCATCAGTAGAGCTACCACACAGCCCCTTGATAACATCCGGGGATCCTTGAAATTTAGCTTTCGCATACTTTAAATTCCTACACTTCGCCAAAATGACATGGGAACTATCCCACACAAATACTTGAAGAATAGCGCAATGCAGAGATGAAGTTATGGTGTAGCAGGAGTTACCTTCAATTTCATCACCATGAAGCAAGTCTATCTGAGAATAAACATGGCCCAAGAACATGGGGGGTAAAGGATACCTGGTACCCTAGGCCAGCTTGATGGCTAAAGGAAAGAATGTGGACTTGATTCCATAGCCGAGAAACTCGCTGAAGGGGAATTTGCTTAACCACAGTGCCAAGAACCCAGCCTTTCTGACAGATTTATCCTTTTCCTTAGAAAGGGTTGCTACCCACTTCCTCATCCTGGTTGGCTTGCCTCCAGAAGAAGTGGTACGCCCACCAAAATGTTTGAACAGTCACTCCTCAACTATGAGATCGCCAGGGGAAAGCTGGATGTCGAAAGGACTCTTATCACCAAACATTAGGAGGAGGAAATTATTGACCACATCCTCCAGAGTGATGGTAAGTTCACCTACAGAAAAGAAAAAACGTATGCAGAGAGGGAGACCAACGGCGCACCAGATGTCTAAGACCTTTTGCATCCCTAAATCCTTCCAAGTTCCTGGAAATTGCCACTGATTTCAGGATCCCAGTGTATTCCAAGCAACCGGCAATGTCCCCATCAGATAGCTCCTTATCCACCCAACTGGCCCAACTAGTGATCCTCCCTAGAACGAAATCAAAGAAGATAGGAACCGCCTCTTGGGATCCTCGCCTGATTTGAAGGTCTAGAATCTCTCTTGGGTCTAGAACTTAGGTAGAACTGGCAAATCTAGATTAACTAGAAAACACCCAGGCATGAGGAGAAGAAAGAGCATCACCATGAGTAACCTGAGGGAAGAATAGGTTGGGGGTGTACCAAGGGTCTCACAGAGGGAAGGCTGGGTGATATGAGACTTCCTACCCCTCACCTTGTGCTAACCCTGCTGAAGAGCTCTCACCCTCAGAAGGAGTAGGTGAACGCTCCTTCCTTTTTCGTGAAGAAGAAGAGGAAGCCATGAAAGAACACAGTGAAGCAAAAGAAAAGGGGGTTGGAAACAAAAGAAGACAACAAAAATAGGAAGCAAAGAGAGAAATAAAGTGTACTGAGAGGGATTTTTGGTATAAAAAAAGGGAAAATGTGCTTGGAAGAAAGGATTGAGATGATAGCAATAATGGCTTGAAGAAAAAGTAAAGAAGATGAAGCATAGAAAATGCGCCAGTTGCCAAAATTCAATTTTATAAGAAGGTTATTTGTGAGTTATTAATGGGAGTTATGGGAAACGTAAAAAGAGGGGAAAGAAACTTACACAAACACTTAATCCTCAACTACCACATTCCTTGAAAAGAGAAGGAGTTACAAAATTAGTGGGATACGTGGGATCAGGGCACCAAAGGACAACGTGAAGAATCAGGATCCCAGAATAAGAAGGAAACGGATCCTGAAGAAAATAAAGGTACCACCCACCCACAACAACAATAAAAGAGCCTTGGAGGGGCCAAAATCTTGCATACTCACACGTGGGCTGCAGGCAATCCACGAGCTCGGGAGGCTAAATGTTGAGGTCCAAAATATCACAAGTGTTGAAATCTAAAACTAAAGGGGTCCTCGAAGATAAGCAAGGCCCAATCCGCCAACTAAGGCCCACCTAAATTGAGCAAGATGAAGCCTAAACCCATGAATGGGCAAGCTTTGGGGCCTTAGAAAAAGGAAGAAAAAAGAAAAAGGAAGCTCAGCCCAGCCTTTGTGAGGAGAGTTCCTTGGGGAGCCCAGAAATGGACTGGACCAGGATACCTTGGGACTGCTAGAACTAGGGGGATCCTTAGGAAATGCAGGAATGGATCAGCTGGGATTTGGACAGCTCAAGGGAGCATGCTTATGGACACAAGGAATGAAGATAGGCATGTCCCATCAACTGCCTATGACTCAGGAAAAAAAAAAATTTTGGTACCTCGGGGAGCGCAGGAAGGAGAACCATGAAGGAAGGTGGCTGATGATCTTTCAGCTTGACAGTGAGGAGCCTACCCATTTAGAGAAAATGACAAAATGTGAAGTAGCCAAAAGGTGGGGTCTAAAAAGGTCGATCTAGAAGCTTTGGGAAGAGAAGATTGAAAGTCAGCCCTTAGGACCCCCCAAAAGAGCTAGGGACTTTTTTGGGGGGGGGGGGGAACCTCAAAAGAAGAATGTAGTGAGAAAATAAGGAAGTGGCCAGGCACCAATGTTGTAGACACAACATTGGTTCTCGTACCTAGGGCAGCAAATGGATGGAATCAATGGTACACCAAAAACCCTAGGAAGGTACTATAAAAGGGGATCAAGCCATTAGCAAAATTCATTCAGCAATAAGGAATCATAACACAAAAACCCTCAGGCAAACTCATTTAAATCTCAGAAAAATAGAAAAAGGGAAAAACACTGTGAAGGATCTTGAGACAGACACTAGAGGATACACTTGGATTCAGTGGGATTTAAACCTCACAAGTCTTGGAAGCCTATAGAGAACTATCTAAATCTGTGACTTTTGAACTTATTTGAACCTTGTGACACATCCTAGTGGAAAGAAGGGTCCAATGTACTAAAACTCAATATAATGAAATATCACTCTATTTTCTGAGGATCCTTGACGTCTTTACTTGCTTTTTCTTTGTTTCTTTACTGTTCCTCGGCCATTTACTTTACAATACGCATATATTAGTATGTATGAATTTGTATGTGTTGTAGGATCCATGTTTTGTGCCTAATTTGGTTCGTAATCAGCCCAATATAGTTACGGTGAACCAAACTCAGCCCATCAAACAACAAGTATAAAACTCTTTGGGGGCCCAGGATCCTTGATTCCACTTGGGCTTAGGTACTGTCCAAAATAAGAATCCACAAGTGTTTAAAATCTCAAAACTAACTTGAAATACATTTCATGTTTAAGCCATTAGTTGGGCAAAGAGGGTATTGATTCAAACCTCTAGAAGCAAGAATTTTCTTGACTAAAATGCTATCATGAAGACAAAGCTAGATAAAATATTTCAGTTTAGGAAGAAGAGCTCAGATTTTTCAAACTCATTTTCCTCCATCGAAACAAGTAGAAAACTCACTGGAACTATAAGATAGCTGATAAGCCAACTTGAAGCAAAAGTCTCCATTAGGGGAATCAAACCAAACTCTCGAATCAAGAATATAACGCAACTTTGTATGGGAATCACTTTCAAAACTTAAAAAAGATTATGATTTATGAGGAACATGAAAGAATAGCTGACTAACATCCACATACCCATTGCCTAGAAGGAAGTCTTTAACCTTGAGAATTTTCTTTACCGATCCTACTATAAAGCACGCCCAAAAATTAGCACCATTCCTAATCACCCAGTACAAATTTTTTACAAAAAAGAGGCGACCTTTTTTAAACCTATCCATACTCTTACGATCCCCTGAACTTAGTACCCAGTCTAGATTCCTCAAGTGTTCCTAACCTCATTAGCCCAAAGACAATTTCACTACTTAATAATCTCTAGACCAATTTGGCTGTTGAAACCATGTTCATCACTTTAACAGAGTTAAGGCCTAACCCTTACTTACAAATTTATATTCTATAATCTATAATATATATTAAACAAAAAATGTTTTTGAGCTCTCACAATTTTACATGCTTTTTTTTAACATATAAATTTTAATTAAATATAGATTCATTTTTTTAAAACCAATTAAATTTAGATTCTATTCTATATTTATTGTTTAAATAATCCATTAGAAGAGGAATTCTTAAATACTCTAGAAGCACGGTGAAAACACTGCTCGGAGTATAATGGAATGTTGCTCCCTCTTCTTACATTCATGGACCCTACCATGAATTTAATGAATGGATCATACTATGAATGTAAGAAGAGGGAACATTCATAGTATGATCCATTCATTAAATTCATGGTAGGGTCCATGAATGTAAGAAGAGGGAGCAACATTCCATTATACTACGGGCAGTGTTATTAAACCTGGCCCAGCCCAGCCGATTGGACCGATGACCCGACGCATTGACCGGGCCGAGTGATCAATTGGATCGGAAAAGTATGTGACCCGGTCCAAACCGGTGCAACCCAATGGATTTTAAGCAACTCGTGTGACCCAGTTGGGTTTTATTAACCCGGCCGGGTTTGTGAATTGTGTAAAATTACATTAATAGATCCACTTTATTGACTCTTTAATTATTTAAATGTATGATAATATGGTAATTTAAACAAGAGAAAACCTAAAAAAATCCAAAAAAAGCATTGTTCCCTACACCCTGTCCTACGGATTCACACTTCGTACTTTGTAGTTTGTACGTGTACCATCACTTTGTAGTTTGTACGTGTACTAGCCTCTAAGCACATGGGTTGTGTGTGCTCAGAGACTCTTATATTTTTTTGGTAAAGGTTATTAATTTGCATCTATTAATTTGGAAATATATATATATATATATATATATATATATATATTTTCATACAAATAAAGAGGATAAACTTTTTTTAAAATTAGGTTTTTTTTTTAAATCTTTATTCGGATGAAAAATGAATAAAAAGGCTAAATTTTAGGAAATAAAAAGATGAACGTGAAAGAAAAAAAACCATAAATTTTAAAAATTCTCATTTTTAATTCAAAATGAAATTTGTTATTTGACATTTATGACCCTATTTCTAAAAGAAGTTACCTTTTATTAATAAGGGTATTTTTGAACCATATAAAAATCCAGTTCAAAAAGGAGGACCCTCTTTTATATACATACATACATATATATATATATATATATATACATACATATATATATATATATTAAAACAGCCAGTCAAAAGCAAGGCATTTTGAGGACTTTGGGAGTGCAGGAAGTGAGCCAGTTTGAGTCTTATTTAGGGCTGCTTACCTTAGTAGGGAGAACAAAGTATCATACGTTCTCATACTTGAAGGATAGGATATGGAAAAAATTGCAGGGGTGGAAAGGGAAGATGTTGTCTAAGGCTGGTAAGGAAATTCTGATTAAAGCAGTTGCTCAGTCTATTCCTACTTACACTATAAGTGTTTTCCAACTCCCTTTGAAACTTTGTGATAAGCTGGATGCAATGTGTGCTAAGTTTTAGTGGGGACAGGTGGGGAATGAAAGGAAAATTCATTGGCAGAGGTGGGAAAAATTGACACTATCAAAGAGGGAGGGAGGAATGGGCTTTAGGGATCTAAGGGCCTTTAATTTAGCAATGCTAGCTAAACAAGGGTGGAGGTTGCTGCATGATAATAATTCTTTGGTGTTTCAATGCCTCAAAGCTAAATATTTTCCAAGAACTTCTCTCTTTGCTACTAAGGAGTTGCCAAATTGCTCTTTTGTTTGGAAGAGTATTGTGGCTGCTTTTCCTATTTTGAAGTCTGGATGTTGTTGGAGAGTTGGGAATGGCCACTCAATTCGGATTCTAGGAGATAAATGGATACCGAATTATCCAACAAATGCACCTCTAAATCTAGTGAAAGATGAAGTTCGTGAGGCGACTGTTGCTGAATTAATTGACTAAGACTTGCATGCATGGAGGGCTGATTTTATCATGGATATGTTTGAAAAAGAAGATGCCGAAGCTATTTGTAGAATACAGCTCAGCCGAAGACATGTGGAGGACTTTATGATCTGGATGCACCAAAGGAAGGGGATTTTTACTGTTAAATCCGCTTACAAGGTGGCTAGGGAAGTGTTGAGAGAAGGAAGGGTAGCTGAGAGTTCTCGGGGTTGTGCTGGAAAGGAGGTTTGGTCTGCAATTAGGAAGCTTAGAATTCCTAACAAAATAAAGGTGTTTGGGTGGAGAGCTTGTAATGAAATCTTACCAAAAAATTTGAATCTATCTAAAAGAAAAATTATTGCAAATGTGATGTGCCCAATTTGCTTGAGGTTTCCGGAATCAGTTATTTACAACTATGTATTGTGTTGGCTTTTATTCCGTGCCAAATTTGATTGGAATTATTATCAATCGTTTATACCCTGTATCTATTGTGGGATTTGTTGTAAGGGTTGTGTGATAGAGAGAGAGTGTGAAGACTCAAGCATTTGAAGGGTGAAGAATTCTCGCGGGTATGTCACGACCTAACTTCCCGCGAAGTGAATCATGTGCCCTGCACATGCTGGAATGCGAAGAGTCAGGCCAGGTGGAGACAGCTGTGTCTCGCAAGTATCTCGCGGGTAAGGCCTTCTCGTGAGACACCCGCGAGGCAATCTGTTCTGCCAGCCTGTACTGAATGACTCACACTTTCTGTGCCTATCCTATATATACCCTTATTACCCACAAATGTTGAGGAATGCTTCAGAGAGAAAACCCTAGCCAAACACATTGAGAATTAGAGATTGTCATCCCCACCTTTCTCTATACACTTGCTTGTGGTATTTCCTCAACTCTTCCCTCTCCATTTTCATACCATTGAGAGGTTGATAGCCCAAACACTTACCACACCCTTTGAGAGTGTTGAGTGATGTTTTGGTGCTGCTGGGAAGCATTGGAAGAAGCCAATGATGGCAGATGCAACATGGAGCTTGTTGCAGGATCCGGAGAGCTAGACAAGACACGGTTCCGAGAAGCCTTGTTGGAGTAGGAGCTTGGAGGGCTTAGGTATATCGGGTAGATTAGGCTTGGAGGGTCTCTTGCTAACCCATGTATCCCAACTGATTGTCTAGTGGATCGATTTTCGCTTAGAGGGCGGCGGAGAGGTTTTTCACCGAGTTCTTCGGTTTCCTCTTTGATAATACATCTCGGTGTTATCTGTGTTTGCATCCTTCTTCCCTACTCTTGTTTATTTCATTTTTACTGCTGTGTTGCTTTAAATATGGATTAGAGTAGTTGTCTTGCTTATACGCTTGTGTTTACACTATTCCGCACTTAGTATTAAGTTAGTGTAAAATTAACCAAGCCGTAATTTTAATTCGGGGGGTCTAAATTTCTCTTGTGTTTTCGACACATTTTCGAGCTTTCAATTGGTATCAAAGCGGGTATACTTGCTGTGGTTTAAATACCTGAGTGTGATCCTTGACCCTATTTGAGATGGACCGGTCTCAATCGCTCAATGTTCCACCATTTTTTGATGGAAACAATTATGCTTTCTGGAAAGTCAGAATGAGAGCATTTTTATGCTCTATAGATGATACCGTTTGGGATGCGGTGGAGATAGGTTGGACTAAGCCGGAGGATCCTAAGTCCACTTGGGATAAGGCAGCTCTCGCAGCAGCCAATGCTAATAGTAAAGCATTAAATGCTATTTTTTGTGGTGTGTCTCCTGATGAATTCCACAGGATCTCTCATATGACGGTAGCCAAGGAAGCTTAGGAGATTTTGGAGACGACATATGAGGGTACGAAGAAAGTTAAGGACACAAAGCTTCAGATGCTTACCACCAAATTTGAAGAGCTCAAGATGGGTGATGATGTACCATTTGATTCATTCTATGGGAAGCTCAATGAAATTGTAATTGCTAAACTCAATCTTAGGGAGAAAATTGAAGATACTAAGGTGGTGAGAAAAATATTGAGGTCCTTGCCTGAAAGTTTTAGAGCAAAGGTTACAGCCATAGAAGAAAGCAAAAACTTGGATGAGATCGAAATCCAAGAGTTGATAGGGTCTCTCCCAATGTATGAGCTGGGACTACCTTCCCATAAGACAAGTAAATCGCTTGCTCTTAAAACCATCACCGAAAGAATGGATGATCCTTCCGAAGAAGATGGAGTGGAGAAGGAAGTAGCATATCTTGCGAAAAACTTCCGAAAATTTCTGAAGATGAAGAACAGTGGGAAACCATTCAACAGAGGAAAATTTTCGTCTTCAAGAGCTGATAGGAAAGAGTTTACGAGGAAAGAAGGGAAGGATTCTCAATCTCCTTCAGACATTGTGTGCTATGAGTGCAATGGCCATGAACATCTAAAGAAGGAGTGTCCAAATTTTCTGAGGGGAAATGGCAAGGCTTATGCCACAACAATCAGTGATTCAGACTCGGAAGAGAGCTGTGACGGAGAGGGAAACTACTCCGCCTTCATGACCATTGCTCATGTGGATTCCTCGGATGACTTGGGTGCACTTGTGAAGGAGCTTGGTGAGCATTCTGATTCAGAGTCTATTGGGATTGTGGAAGAGTCAGATGCTGAAGAGGAAGAGAATATAGCTGATCTACAAGAGAACTACTCCTTACTTCTTGAGAAGTCGGGAGAGTATGCCAGGGTAGCCAAGGCAGCTGTAAGGAAAATGAAGAAAGCTGAGGAAGATTAAAAAAGCCTGCTGGTCAGATACAAGGAGGCAAAGTGTGAGATTGAAGCACTTAGTGGTGAGCTATCAGAAGCTTACACAAAAGTGAGATTTCTTGAGCAAGAGGTAGTGCAAGCTCATGCCAAGATAGATAGGGTCTCCTCCAGGAAGTTAGATGATGTTATTTCATCTCAAAAACATGTCTCAGACAAGTCCGGATTGGGATATACCAGAGGAAGTAGCTCATCAGCAAATGTCACCAAAGAAGTGAAGTTTGTGAAGGCAAACGAGACAGTTGTAGAAGAACCCATTCCTGAAAAAGTTAAGGATGTAAAGAAGAAGAATGTGGTTGAACAACGGATAGTGAATAAGCCCTGGAATCAATCTGCTGTCAAACATGAAGCCAGAGGAAGATCAATTCCGAGATCTCAACAGGGTCCTAGGACGGATTATGTGTGTCACTATTGCGGATTGCAAGGACACACCAGACCCAACTGTCAAAAGCTGAGAGCAGACAACAATGCAATCGCTCCTCGATCACGAGGAAGAAGAAATGACAATAGAGCTTGGGGTGGTGAGCAATCAAGAAGCCAAAACCGTGATCTCGGTATGACGGACGTGATGAAAATGATCGGCGCCTTCACCACTTGCTTGGAGAGTTTCACCAGAAGGTTTGAAAGTCCAAACTCTCGTACCCAATCCATCAAGGATATCACCCCAAACGCACGTGACGTGTGGGTGAAGAGGGGTACTCATGCATAAGCATTATAACATGTCCATGCAAAAATTCTTCCAATGTTTAGGGATATTTGCTGTTGCATCATATCATGCATTACTTTCTGTTTACTGTTGGTCTTTTATCTGGTTGGTTTGTACCAACTGTTTTTTTTTTTTGGTTGACCTTACTTTTCTTGTTCTGTTTTGGGTGTGTTCAAAAATTCAAAAACTCATAAAAATTGAAAAATCTCAAAAGTTTGATCGCTTGTTTTGTGTATGTCACATGTGAGTTTGGCCTAGTACCTTCGTACTAATGGCGTAGTGCATTTACGATCTTGGCTTGTTATGTATGCACTCATTTCTATGTGGAAGAAATCTTGAACACTATGTGTGACTGTTGTAAATAGATCTTCAAGCTTGTCATGAATGATTGGTCAATAGTCTTGTTGGTCTTGATACTTGCATAGACTTGTGTCTATATCTCTTCCCACTTTATTTTTATGTTTTTGCAAAAAGAGCTCACCAAATGTAAATCTCCAAATGAAAAGAGATATTGAGCTGCAAAAACCTGTCGCACACACTAGTATTCGACTAGGAAAAAGGGAAAGCGACTCTTATTAATATGTTTTGTATGGTGCTCAAAAAGCCAAAGGCTAATCATCAATGTTGAAATATCATAAATTTCAAGCACCAATCTCAAAATGAGATGCTTTTGTCCAAACAAAATAAAATGGACCAATTGTTATGCCTTATGCAGAAGCCAAATGAAAAGCTTCTAAGTTATGTATTCAATGTGTGGGAGGTCATATATACTCATTTCTATAATGGAGATAGTCCACTTGATTTCGTATCAGTTGTGTATGACTCGATTGAATTGATCATTGAAGCTTCGCTCTGGTCTAAAGACTATTCCACATTTGATACTCACACACAACACACAAGACTTTGATTCAATCAATGCCTATCTCATTTGTGTGATTGTATATGTTCAAATGTGATGTGTATGCTCAAGTACTGGTTGATCAAACCCAAAAAGATTTTTGAGTGGTTTATATGTTTTTGAAAGTGATTTTATCCTTTCGTGTGTTTTTTTTTGGTCAAATGCTTTTTGTGTGATTTTCATCAAAATCTGGTTCAGGGGTTGTTTCGCGAGAAGCTCGTGACTTAGAGCTTCCCGCGAAAAGTGTTTGAGGGAAATAAATTTTTTGCAAATTTACACAGAGACTTTCGCGACTGTCTCGCGACTGTTTCGCGACCAACAGCTTCTCGCGAAATGTTGTTTGACAAAAATTGGAATTTTTCCAAATTCAGACAGAAGGTATCGCGACTGTTTCGCGACGGTTTCACGACTTAAAACTTCTTGCGAAAGCTTTTGTGCTTCAGTGGCCATTTTCGCAGCTGTCTCGCGACTGTATCGCTACTCTCTAACCCGCGAAAAACGTGTGTTTTCAATTTTATATTGCTGATGTGACAGTTTTTCATATCACAAACACTTCCCTCGCTCAACCTCCTTCGAACCCTTTTTAACCCAAAATCTATTTCTCTCAAAAACCCATCAATTTCAAGCATCTTTTCTGCATTGTCAATTTCAAGGTATGTCTTCTAAAGCATTTTCCTTCAAGTGTTTCTTAAATTTTGCAGAATTTTCTTTAGGGTTTCAAAATTTTGGGGATTTTTGAAAATTTGAGTGTTTTTCTAAATTGGGTGAAAATTTTTCAAATTCATTGATTGGGCTGTGTCCCATTTGATGATTGTGCATCTATGTTGGCCCCTTGTGGCATTTTAACATGTATTTAGGCATGATTTCACCATGTTCATGCATTATTCATGTTATATCTGCATTTGTGCATGTTAGGTGTTTGACAAAATGTCTAAATGACATTTGTGCTTTGAATTGGACTAATCTTAGTTTCAATCATTAGTCTAGGTTTTTATGTCCCATGTTTATCATATTTTTATCAATGGCTATGTGGTTTTCACACTTTGCCCTTTTTGTGCCTCAATGTCATGCCATGCACACACTAGGCACACACCTAGGCACCCTCTAGGCACACCTCATGCATCGCACACACACCTCAGCACATGCACACATATGCACTCACTAGCATAGTTACTAAGTTTCATGCATTGTGTTTATGCATTCAGCATATTGTTTGGAGTTGATTATGTCCTGTTTCTATGCAGTTTCACTTGTGTTTTGAACTAACTTGAATCTAATCAAGTTCTGTGTTCTGTCTTGTGTATTATGCACATGTTTCCTGTTTTTTTTTTTTTGTGTATTCTTTTGCACAAATGTCTCCATTCAAGACTTCAGCTGTGAAAGGTGGCAGCAACAAAGGGAAAGAACCAATCATTGATATTGATGACAATTCCCCTAGACCAAAGAGAGCTCGTTTTGCAACGGGAATTTTTGATCCTAACTTGTTTAGGTCTTATGTTGCTTTTGAATCTTATAAGAACCACTTTCGAGATGCTCCCTTGTTAGCTGAAAGAGCCGTTGATCAGTCATCTCTTTTGGATACCAAAATTCCTACCTGGTTTGCCACAAAAGACTGGAATTTTCTTCTCTCCGATCTTGAAGATGCCTATGAGGACATGGTGAAAGAGTTCTATGCCAATGCTATTGTAGAAGGTGAAGAGATCAAGTGCTGGGTTAGAGGAAAGCGGTTCTCGGTAACTCCTATGTATCTCTTTGATATTCTAAACATAAACCGGCCAATTCTTCCTGTACCACCTATGTATGATGATCTAGTTCCGGATGAAGACACACTTCGGGGACAATTAGGAGCTGATTTGGAATTCTCTTCAAGTGGAAAGTCAATCAATGTGGCTTCACTTTCTCCGGAACTAAGGCTCATGTCAACAATCATGTGTAGCAATCTCTACCCATTGTCAAGCATCGGCTACATCAACCTTGGTCGAGCATTATTTCTTCATGATCTGGTATCTGATGTGGAAATTGATGTATGCTCCCACATCTTTCACATTTTGGTTAAGACAGTTAACCGAACTGCCTCAAGGAATTGTATTCCGTTTTGTCGTCTCATCTCTCGGATTTTGAAGCTCAAAGGTGTGCGTCCCTCTGCAGATGAGCGCCCTCACTCTAGGCCAAGTCCAATTAATGGTCGTACTCTTCAAGCAAGTATGAGTCACACCAAGAAGACTGTCAAGCAAGAACATCATGCTCCTCAAGAAAACTCAAGTTCTACTTCTCATTCCTATGATGAACAGTTCAACAATATCTCCACTGCTCTTCAAGAGATTAGTACAAAGATGTCTGGGCTGGCGACTATCATGTACTCTCACCACAGACGTCTTGATTCGCAGCTCACATCACTCCAAACTCAATTGGACGAAATTCAACGGAAGCTAGGAGAAAATGACTAGCTATTCCATGACAAAAAGGGGGAGATGATGTCTATGATAGGGGGAGTATGGTGATAGGGGAAGAAGAAGCCACCAGTTCTTATGTTTGATGTTTTATGCTTACTGTTTTTACTGCTTATGTTTTAGACTTAAATACTCTGGTTTAATCTCAGTTTTATTTCTGTCTTAATTTGTGACTATCTCTATGCTTTGTAGCATATCTTGTTTGTACCCATGTTGCTTTTGTAAGCTTTTAGGGTTTGTTTAATTGCATGTTTTGTAGGCTTTTATGGTTTGTGCCATGCATATGTAGTACCTTGCTTATGCAGCCTTTATGCTTGTGTGCTTGATGTTTAATGTCATACTTTTTACTTCAGTACAACACTCTTGTGCCCTTGTAGGATTGTTCCTAGATGCATATACGTTCTATGCATTGGTTGAGTGATGAACACTCTTGTGCCCGTGTAGGATTGTTCCTAGATGCAAATACTTCGTGTATTTCGCATTGGTTGAGTGTTGGATTTGCAAATGATACTCTTCAAATGAGCTTATCATCTTGCATGTCCGGATGTTCATTCCTTGTGTGAATGAGCATAGTGATCACTTTTGTATAGTGATTACTTGTTTGATCTTGCCATGGTCTATTGTTTTTATTCCATTTTGCTTGATCACATTATATTTGCTCCATATGCATTTCAAGTTTTCTGCATACAATGATATTATTGTGTTGTTGTGTTTCAGGAGATACTTGTTCATACGTTTCAAGAGCTCATCAGAATCTAGAATTTAGGTGTGAGTGAGTTTTGCCTTTGTTCCCAAACTCACGTTTAAGTCTAGAGTCTGTTTTAGGGTTTTGTCACGGAATAGCCAAAGGGGGAGATTGTAAAGTTGTTATTTACAACTATGTATTGTGTTGGCTTTTATTCCGTGTCAAATTTGATTGTAATTATTATCAATCGTTTATACCCTGTATCTATTGTGGGATTTGTTGTAAGGGTTGTGTGATAGAGAGAGAGTATGAAAACTCAAGCATTTGAAGGGTGAAGAATTCTCGTGGGTATGTCGCGACCTAGCTTCCCCCAAAGTGAATCATGTGCCCTGCACATGCTGGAATGTGAAGAGTCAGGCTAGGTGGAGACAGCTATGTCTTGCGAGTATCTCGCGGGTAAGGCCTTCCCGCGAGACACCCGCGAGGAAATCTGTTCTGCCAGCCTGTACTGAATGACTCACACTTTCTGTGCCTATCCTATATATACCATTATTACCCACAAATGTTGAGGAATGCTTCAAAGAGAAAACCCTAGCCAAACACATTGAGAATTAGAGATTGTCATCCCCACCTTTCTCTATACACTTACTTGTGGTATTTCCTCAACTCTTCCCTCTCCATTTCCATACCATTGAGAGGTTGATAGCCCAAACACTTACCACACCCTTTGAGAGTGTTGAGTGACGTTTTGGTACTGCTGGGAAGCATTGGAAGAAGCCAAGGATGGCAGATGCAACATGGAGCTTGTTGCGGGATCCGGAGAGCTAGACAAGACACGGTTCCGAGAAGTCTTGTTGGAGTAGGAGCTTGGAGGGCTTAGGTACATCGGGTAGATTAGGCTTGGAGGGTCTCTTGCTAACCCATGTATCCCAACTGATTGTCTAGTGGATCGATTTCCGCTTGGAGGGCGGCAGAGAGGTTTTTCGCCGAGTTCTTCGGTTTCCTCTTCGATAACACATCTCGGTGTTATCTGTGTTTGCATCCTTCTTCCCTACTCTTGTTTATTTCATTTTTACGGCTGTGTTGCTTTAAATATGGATTAGAGTAGTTGTCTTGTTTATACGCTTGTGTTTACACTATTCCGCACTTAGTATTAAGTTAGTGTAAAATCAACCAAGCTGTAATTTTAATTCGGGGGTCTAAATTTCTCTTGTGTTTTCGACACATTTTCGAGCTTTCAGTTAGGATTGAATGTACTAGGCGAGGGGGGAATAGAGTTGCTCATGAGTTAGCTCAATTTGCTAGAAACATTAGTCAAGATTTGTTTTGGATGGAAGATGTTCCTCTAATAGCTAGGGAAGCTTTGTACCAAGATGCTAATTTTTCTGATTAATTGAATGATATGCTTCTGTTTCCAAAAAAAAAAAAAAAAAAAATATTATTATAAAATTAATTGATAATTACTATATATATCACATTTAAAATATATACTCAAATAAACAAAAATGGATAAATAGATGATGAGAAGTGGAGGAGCCACAAATCCGTTTTAAAAAAACTTCAAAGTCCAATTCTTTTCTTTAAAAATTTCGAATCCTTAGCTTTATTTTTGACATTTGACCTTTCTAGTTCCACAAGTACTAGCTTCTCTTTCTCATCTTCTTTTTTGTTTTTCCCTACTGAGTACCGCCCCTCTCTTCTCTTCATCTTCATTTACCACATGGCCCAAACTTCATTTACTTGGAAATCCATAATTTTCTAAGCAATGTTCCTGACTTTTCTCTCTTCTACAATCTTCAGCCGCTTTTCACTTACGCTGTACAAGTTCATTTGTGCTTCTATTTTTATTTATTTTTAGGTATTGTTGTATACTTGTACCTCTACAGGTTGGTTTCTTTGAGAGAGCGAAAGAGTAGATCAGGGTTATTCCTTTTGAGTCATAGACCTAGCGAACGATGTGTCAATTTTAGGTTTAGGATTGAAAAATAAAAATAAAAAGAGACCAAAACCAATACCAATACCAATACCGGGCGGAAAATGAATTTCGGCCAAAATTTACCCAAAATCAAACAAAACAAATGAAACGTGCCAGCCCTAAACTGGCCAAAATTTTATACATGGTGGAATGCATTATTATTGTTCCAATTTGCATGCGGGTACGAGAAAAGTTTGGTAGGTACTAAATGAAATTCATAACACTGATGAAATCTACTGAAGATGAAGAATATTTCCTCTATACCATTTCATCTATTGTCGTTTCCTACACCTAAGCTTTCTCTGCAATCAAACAAGGCTTTAACGAAAAAAAAAAAAATTTACAAATAAGGGTTTTACAAAAAAAGAAAAGAGAAAAAAGATAGATCATCTAAATATGGCTTCTCAAACTCAATTTAAGGCCGCCACCTCCAGAGTCAAATAAGTCCGATGAGATTTTTGAGAAAATTGATCTTTGCGAGCTTTGGAGATGAATGAGACCAATAAATCTTAGTGAGCTTTGGAAATCGATCCAAACAAGGATTTTTGATGTGCAAGAAAGATAGGGTGTTTGGTCAGAACCAATTGAACTAGAGAGGGAGTAGCGCCGCCAGCGACAACGACTAACAACAATGACTAGCAGAGGCAAAGAAGAAGCTCCTTTCTTATTTCGACAATGGAGGAGTTGTGAGAAGAGAGAGATTGATCGATAGAGAAGAGGTCTTGCGTCTAAAAGGCATCACAACAATCGCGAGTGGTGGCAACTAATGAAAGGATCTTGGATCTTTGTCAATGGAGGCCTAAGTATGGGAGAAGGTTAAAGGGATTTATAATTTAAGATATGTTTTGTAGGTGAGAAAATGAGAAAAGAAAATTCAATAAAATCATAACCTAGAAAAGGGGTGAGTTTAAAAGAACTATCCTAAGGAGGGCCTATCCCATGGCTTGGGAGTGTTTTTCTTTGTTTTTGTTTTAATTTATTAAACTTTTAAATTCTAGAATAGGTGAACTTCTTATAAAATAAAAAATAAAATAAAAATAGCTGGGCTACCAATAGGTACCCAACAGGTTTGGTGGTTAACCCATTAGGGCTTATTTAAATAGTTACCCATTTGAGTCTTTACCGATTTAACCCAAATCTCTTTAATTAGGTTGGGTCAAGACTTCTTAAATTATGTGGATTATAAGTGCGTTAACGAGTTTGGTTAAAAATTGCTACCACTATACCCCTAATATATAGTAGTTCTTATCACGCCTGGGGTTTTACTCTGATAGTGAATCGCCGTTAGTGAAGGAGGATGGGTTTTACAAGTAATCTTTTGCAATGATTCTACATACAACAAATGGAGAAGAAGGGTTCTGATAAAGCCATTGGGATGAGAAATAGAAAGAGAAAGGAGATGATTATTCAGAGGAAGCAGAAGAGACGCATGTTTGATTACACACTAGTTATTATCAATTAATTGGATTGTATATCACAGTTGTTTGAACCCATCATGCACCACATCCTTTTCTTCATGCCTGCAAAAGATGCAGTCCATACTAGTGTCTTGTCCAAGACATGGCACCGTGCATGGATTTCCCTCCCTATGTATGATTTTAGATTTCATGAAAAGTCTTTTAAACAAGGAGAGGCGTTTTTGAATTATTCAAATGATCATGATATAGAAAATCGATCTGCGTATTTTAATTCAGATACTGATGAACCGGATGATCTATCTTTTGAAGAAAGAGAGGCTTTTTTAAATCAGTCGATAAAGGTCTAGTAATACTCAAGCTGTAGAAGGTACTTGTCCGAGAATTTAAGTTGAATATCACCATTAGCGACACTGGCGGCTCCATGTTAGAGCCAAGGTGGTCACAGGACCATCTTGACCTAAAAAAAAAATCATTATTATATATAAAATTTTAAAATTTTATGATTTTTTTACTCTTAAAAAATTGTGTGACCACCCTAAATTTTTGTAAGCTCAATATAATTAAACTTTGGACAAAGTTTAGCAACAAATTAATTTGATTGTAGACTAAGGCTACAACTTCACTCGATTTTTTCTTTTAATGGATACAAATTTTGACAAATCCACAATTAGATTACATTTTTTTTTCTTATATTCTCCATGCTTACAAAACTTCAAGAAGATCAAAGATCAATAGCTTATGTCATCAATCAAATGTTTAAATTTTGAGTTTTTGAACCCTAAAATTATACGCAAAAATATAAGTTTATGGATCAAATAGTAAATAATATCCGATTGATATAATATTTGACATGCGTTTTAAGAACATAAAGAACATACAATTCAATGATTAGATTTTCAAAATATGTAGTTGTGTTAATTGTTTAGTGAAAGTTTTAGTCTTAAGCTACAACTAAGTTGTAGTCAAATTTTGTTCTTAAACTTTGTTCCTCTTAACAATATATTGAGTCTTTACAAACAAAAAAGAAAGATTCAAGAAAAAATTTATTTAACTAAAATTTTGAAAAAAATGTAACTTGCCGTATTAATAATGTGATTGTCATGCAACTATTTCAAAATAAAATAAAATAAAAATTCGTAGAAGAAAATTGTAAGACTTCATGTATTTGGGTTTTTTTTTTTTTTTTTTTTTTTTTTTCTTTTATTTTTGGTTGTTGTCAATATATGAATTTATCTTTGGGTCATGCTAACGAGTGCTCTTAAGGTATTGGTTAACAATTCGGTTAAAGAAAGTTTTTATGGGAAAAGAGAAAAAAAACAATTAATGTTTTAATAGGTTTTTTTATTTCCCATAAAAGTGATGTCAAGACTTTCCTAAAATGTATTGTTAACAAATGCCCTAAGGGTACTCGTTAGCATTTCCCTTTATCTTTTTATTATCTTTTGTTTAATTTAAGTTTCTTTATGACCACCCTGGAAAAAATTTCTGGAACCACCACTGATTAGCGACACTAAAGATGCATCTTTTATCGATGATTGAATACAACTAGCAATTAAAAATCAAATAAAAAAGCTAGACCTTTGTATCAAAAAGTACACTCTTCCTGAGACTATTTTTGTAGTGGTCGGAGAGTCCCTCAATCAACAAATATCCAGAGTTTGCTTTTTCACTATTGCAAGAGCTGTCTATAGTGAAAGTTTCTGATATTGATTGGGTGATAATAAATTATCTCCCATCTTGTTGTCCTCTGCTGGAGGAATTTACTCTGAAGAGATGTGACTTGCACTTTCTTCCGGTTGTTCATAATTCAAAGTGGTGATGCCGTAAAAAATCACCAGTAAATCACACGATCCTCATGTGCTTGAAACAACACCTGCACAACAAAAACAGAAGACCTAATAGAGAGCACCGGTGTGGTGCCAGCTAAATACCCTCCGAAGGTCAAGTTAGAATTTCTCACAACTCTAGAGTGCCAAAGCTGGGGTGAATTATGCATATCTTGGTTTGTGAGGGTATTAGGGCTTTTATAGTAGTAGAGGGTTGACATCTCTTTCTTGGTTTAGAAGTCTTTTCCTTATAGAAATTCTTACAAGCGTATATTGCGGAATCTTTTCCTTGTAGGAGACTAACACTGAGCGTGGGGCACAAGATATTTCCTTATATGTGTGGAGGCCAAGCCAAGATCATGCCAGAACCGTCAGTCTCGTATATCTCCTTCAGCTTAGTGGCGTCAGCTTTCCATCTTCCTCCAATTGACCTCGTCAGCTTAAAGCTATAGACTTCCTACTGTTGTCACTTGTCAATAAGCGCAAGTAAAACCAATGGGTTTGTTTGGAACGTCGCTCTGTGCCTTCTCATCAGTGAGTGTTCATATTTACAATTTTATCCTTATCACAAAGCTTAAGAAGGCAATTATAGGACAAGTTAACGACATTAAGATTGAAGCACCTGCTCTTATAACTCTCTACTGTGCAGGTGATACCGTTAAGCCTGAAGGTGATTTGGATTTGAATGTGTCTTCATGCAATAATGTAAAGGAGCTGAAAATTGGTAGATTCAAACTTCCTAACAAATTCTTTGAAGAGCTTAATTCTAAATTCCCTTAGATACATATTTGTCCTGCCCAGGCCCCATAGAGATTTCGAGTCATCGACTGAAGAGGTTAGATCTGAGTTACTGTTATGATGAGCCCCCAAGAATATTTAAGATTAATTGCAAAAATCTCTGTCACTTTAAAATCACATATACAGGCCATTCAAAATTGCCAATACCAATTCTTGTTAAATCTTCAAGTCTACAAGAAATTCAACATAATCTGCGTCCTATCAATCATTTATCCGAGCAATGGTTTCTTCAATTCAGACGATATCTTGGAATGTTTCAGCAGCAGGAAGTTTTAGACTTGTCGTTCTCTCCACTGGTATGCAGACGCTTAAATGAATCTGTAGTTCTCAGTTTTAGTGATCTATTGTTAAGTAGGCACACCAATACCCATTTTCCCCCTTTTATTAAATTCAGATTTGGTTTTGTTACTTTGGTAGTATTCTTTTTGTTCTTAATACTTCAAAGATTGATGGAGGCTAGGATTCCACTAGAAATTTAATTAGCAAAACATAGTAACACGTATTGCTTTTGAAGTTATGAATAATGAACTCTTATTAGTGTTCTATCTGTCAAAAAGTTGTTAACCTAAATGATTGATATATATATATATATATATATATATCTCGATTATATTTTCAATATGCAAAGAATGTTTATAATTTCTATCACTCTAGTTGATAATTCACTATCTGAAACCTTTTTAAAATAGGAGTTTGAGCTTATAACTGGTTAAATATTAGCTTTGATAGCATAAAATAAGAATACAAGAACATGAGGTATGGAAGAAACTCTTAAAGACTACATCTTTAATATAAGAATGTAATACATATCTTGTGTTATAATGAACCCAACATGAGTAAACCCTAGATTTCTAAACCCTAAATATAGTAGTCTAAACCCTAGATTTCTAGTACAAGTAAGAGACTTATCTTGCACACTAAGTGAGATTGGTTTGGGCTTCTACAAATGAGTTAATATATATCTAACATAACTGGTATTAAGTTCAAACTGTTTTTTGCAAAAATACTGAATCGTTAATTGTTTTGATACTACAGTTTGACTATGTATCAGCTGAAGTAATTGAAGAAGACATTCCTCCAATATCAAATATTAAGCATTTGCATTTGCGTGGCGCTCGATTATCACAAAATTACACAACTCTCATAGATGGCCTGTTACGGAGTTGTCATCCAAAGATCCTATCAGCCAGTTCCCTTTTTGAGCGCAATAACAGATTCGTAATGGTATTAGTTTTGTTTTGAGTTTTCTGATGTATAATCGAGAAATTTTAGTTGGGTTTATGATTATCATATATGTTGACTATTCAATTTGTTTTGATTAATCACAGGTCCTATACGAGACCTTGATGGGTTTATGATAAGTTTCTTAGGGCGCCTCAGAAAGACGCCTTATCTGATTTATTTCTTACTGCTGAAGGATTGGAGAGCATAATGTTAAAGTTGGAATGGTAATTCGTAGTAACCCACCAAAGAAACACAGGTTCAAAGAAGCTAGTAGAGAAACTAATGTGCAATTCTTGGGCAATATGGAAAAATAGAAACAAGGTGATCCATGAGGAAGAATATAGAATTTTCAATGAGGACCAAACTTCAGGGATTGATGTTGTATACGAAACTCAAGTGGGGGGTTTAATGGCTAGCTGCTATGTCCAAACGAGTGCAAGGGGCGTTATAAGCGGAAGTAGTGGAAGCTTTGGCTATGGAAACTGGACTCATCTTTGCCAGGGAAGTGGGCTTTCATGAAATTATGCAGAAGGTGATTTAAGTCTTGTCTATCATGCTATCAAGCAGGGAGAGATGAGAAATCCAATCTTCGGGCATTTCATTCATGGCATACCACCTTGAGATTATTTTTTTTTTGTGTGTGTGTGTGGAAAAACTTGCTGTTTTTGAGAATTGTGTTGTCTATGTACCTTATTATCTTAATCGCTGTGATATGATATTGTCCTATTTAATTTCTATATATTAAGAGAATAGGAAACTTTTGTTTCCATTTTTCTCTCTTATTAAAAATGTCATTAGCATATATTAAACACCGTCCTACCAAAAAATAGTAAATTGGAAGGAATCAGTAAATTCCTAAAGTGCCACTACCTGGATTCCCCAAATAGCTTTGGTCTATATTTAACGTCACAAAATGGCTCAGTTGGCGTTATCCATTTACCTATATGATCTTAGTTTCTTTCACTTCACAGATGGATAATAGTAGCTAAATGTCTTGGGTAATATAGATGATATGTGCCATCTTTGCAATTCGAAGCAAGAATCTATTTCCCATTTATTTATTGACTGCACAATCACACGGACTCTTTGGTTCAGTAGCCCGTGGGGTTTAAGGGTGGAATGCATGGGTCTGTCCAATTCTAAAGAACTCATTCAGTTCTTACTAAATCCATCTAGTGGGAATATGTCACCAAAGGGAGGACTTTACACTTTATGGGGCTCTTCTTTGTGACATGGTCTGGAAAATGAGAAATGAAGTGCTATTTGAAAAAAACACCAATCATCCAAGCCAAGGTGAGTTAATTTTGAGACTCTCTAAAGCTTTTTGCTGAACACAAAAAATCAAGAACCTCTCTTACGCTGATCAAGCTTCCAAAACCACAGTCCACTTGGACCAAACCGATCAGGGGCTCACTAAAAATTAATGTTGATGCAGCAAGCAATCCTTGCTGCTGCCATTGCAGAGCGATTAAGCCAAAACTCTTGAGCCCAAGGGCAATCACGTAAAATTCCGACTAAACCTAGCTAGTTTGGTGATTGGCTAGTAGTTGATGATCACGTATACATAACTTTCCATACAAAATGCCGTATTTTTCTTTGGGCAATGTATCTTGCATATCCAATTCCATCAACCTTTATCATACTTGACATTTTCCTGTATATATATGAATTGAAGTTAGATGCTGATTTCACAGAGCGTCTTCCATTATCACTCGGCCATACTAACTAATCCTGCTATATCTGATTCTGAGCAATAGGTATACCTTTAATGATATCTTTTAGCTAGTCGGGTATTTGAAATGTCATATTTTCTAGATACCAGTCTTACGTTTTGTCTTAGCGAATCCACTCTCCTATTTTCTTCATTTACCATAAGAGGTCCTTCGATTCTGGCTCTTATATAGTGGCCTTCCTGCTATTCAATTATCCTCCAAAACCTTAATCCTGATTCCATCTCCTACTATCCATCGCATTCCTTTAAAAAGATACTTACTCCCCATGTGAATTGCTTTCCAAATATGTGATGCTCTTTGAGGTGTACTACTCTCATTTAGTGTCGTGTGAGGAAAAATATTTACTTTATATCCTTGTGTCCATAATGTATTTGAGTTTGTCCAAAGTCTCTAGGCCTGATTCGTAAGCATTGCAATATTATTTATTGTGTATGATATTTTTAATACCTAACCTCCCTACTGCTTTTGGTTTAGTTATCACATCTCAACCAATTGTATGACAAGGTCTTTGGTGTCTAGTGTCTCCCTGCAAAAAAATTACGATTCATCTTATCTATACTCCTGCAAAATTTTCAAGGTAGAAGGGTCGTTTGCGTACAGAATATTGGGATAATGGTTGTTGTGGATTTAATCAGGGTAGCCCTCCTTGCTATTGATAAATACCTAGCTTGTCATGCTCAATATATGAATCTTGTAAATTATGTATTGATACGAGTTTGCAGTCCTCCTTTTAGTAAAACTAGGGGTGCCCAAGTATGTGCCTATATGATTTGTTGTAGGGATATCAATAATATATCAGAAATAGGGGCAGTGAGACAGGGGTTAGCATTAGAATGGGAAATGGGATTTAAACATGTTAAATTAGAAATTGATTCTAATATAGTCTTGCAATGGCTAACAAAAGTTGGTGTATATGCACTAGATATTGCTCATTTGATTTATGATTGCAGGAACTTCTTAGCGTGAGACTAGATTGTCCATCCTCATCACATATACTATAAGGCGATTGGAGTAACGGATGGACTAGCCAAAAACGGAAGAGAGCAACCAAGCAAGAATTTTTTATTATGATATATACCCAGCTTTTGTGTATTATAACTATGGTTTTAAAAACCGGATCAAAGGCAAAACCAAATTTGCCTCTAGTTCCTGGTTTAACTTGGTTTTTGGTCGGTTTTGATCAGTTATTGGGTTTTTTCTGGACTGGATTAGTGGCCAGTTCTCGATTCAACCGGTTGAACTGGCCAATTCAATCCGGTTTTTAAAACCATGATTATAACTATTTATAGGATGTAATAGAATTAGGTACTCTTAAAGAGTGTCATGTTACTTGCTATGTAAACTTATGAAATATATATGTAAACTTATGAAATATATATATATATATATATATATATATAAAACTCCCCTTTTGCACCCAAAAAAAAAAACTTTGACAATTTGATTTGCAACACACGTTTGAGTCCCCTAATTTTTTCTAGTGCCAAATTCAAATTTTAAAATAGTACAACTTCTTGACAATACCTTTAAAAAAATAAAAATCCCTCTGTTCACTTTTTTTTTTTTTTTTTTTTTTTTGTCAAATTCAAATTCAAATTTTTTTTTATTTTTTATTTTTTATTTATCCTAGCTAACAACTCCCCCTTAATTATGAGATTTTTTTTTTTCTCTGCAGTTCACTTTTTTTTTTTTTTTTTTGTCAAATTCAAATTCAAATTTTTATTTTTATTTTTTATTTATCCTAGCTAACAACTCCCCCTTAATTATGAGATTTTTTTTTTCTCTGTTCACTTTTTTTTTTTTTTTGGTCAAATTCAAAATTTTTATTTTCTATTTTTGATTTATCCTAGCTAACAACTCCCTCTTAATTATGAGATTTTTTTTTTTCCTTTTTGGTCTTCATACCACTTCTTGGGAAGATAGCACTTTTAGCGGATACCAATTAATAATTCATATAATACAATTAAGCATTCATATAATATATATAGATAGAACGGTGGGTTCTAATTAGCTCAATTAGTAAAGTCTCTGATGGTTGTGACGCCATAAGTTGAAACTCTCTAAAATATATATATATATATATATATATATATATAGGGATAGAACTTAATTTAAATGTCTAAGTTTATAGATTTGAATTATTTTATATTATTTTCTAAATCTTTTATTTTTCATACAAACTTTCATTCATATGTGTATAGCCAATAATAAACTCTAAAAAATGGTTAAATTAAATACACATTTAATTTGAAACATATTAAAAAAAAAGTATTTTAATGAAGCTCTCTTCTCATTTTTTACGAGTCTCTCTCTCCCGTGGTTTCATCCTAAGGGACTGAATTTTATGTTTTCAATTATTGAACTATCATGGCAGAAGACGTGATCGATAGCTTGGAGAATATGAAGTAAACGGCAGAAGAGGAAGAAGTTATTGAGATTTCTGATGAGGGCAGATTGACTGAGATTGAGAGTTGCAACTTAAGCCTCATTGGTAAGTTCCTGACATGTAAGGCCTTCAATAAAAGGGCAGCCATGAATACTCTACGAAGAGCATGGGGACTGAATATGGATTTACAGATCGTAGAAGTTGGTTCGAATCTTTTTCAGTTTAAGTTTCAGTCTGAGGTGGACCTTTGACAATCAACTATGAACTATTGATGCTAACTAGATGGCGTAAAGGGATGAATGCAAATCATGTTATACTAGACCATGCGTCTCTTTGGGTTCAAATCTGGGGGGCCCCTTTTGGTATGGTCTCTCCCCAAGTGGCAACAGAGGTAGGTAACAGACTGGGCAATGTGGAGGAAGTTGAACGGAAGAGAATACAAGATACAAGGAACTCTACCCCTATTGTTTCAAATGTGGATGCTATGCTCTGCTTTCAAATTCAAAAACAGAGGTTATAGTTGATAATAATTGTATCGAGAATGAGGCTGCAGATAAAGAAAATCCTGTCCCTATTATCACCGACTCAGAGGTGGGGAATTCAAAATCCAGTATAGGGCCTGTACAGGAAAACAAATTTGATGGGCCGAATGGGCTAAACTCCACTAATTTGAAACATATTAACTAATTGATTTTATTTTATTTTATTTTTATATAATAATTCAATTATTACAGTGGAGAGGAGATTTGAATCTGAATATTTTCTTTGGAAATATTAAGAATTAAGCATCAATTAGCTCTAGACCTATGTTAATTTGTAGCCATGCTTATGGAATAGATAATATATATACATACATACATACATATATATATATATATATATAGATAGATAGTGGGTGTGTGGGCAGTTATAATATATGTACTCAACATGATTCATATCTCAAAAAATAAATATAACACTCAACATGCATGTTAAAATACATAAAATACTTGTTAAAAGTGAAGTAGTGGACTATCTTTCCAGACCACATTTTTTTTTTTGAAACCTCCTTTCCAGACCACATTGAACAATGTCAACTATATAGAAAGCAGAAAAAAAAAATGCTATTATTAATGGTCATTGATGTGTTTATTGTGGGTAATGCCATCAATCTAACGAGGAAATCCCTTCGTTTGTGCAAGCTTACTCGAGAAGATTAATCATGAGTAATTTTAGAAAGCAACAAAAGAAGCCCAGCTTAGCTGCCAACATAGCATGATGAATCTAAACTCTAAAGTATATAGACTTTTATACAATTTACCAAACTTCTACTGACCCAAAGAAAAGAGGGATCGAGGAAGAGTCGTAATATTTTACCTAACACGTCGACCCAACCTATTCTGTCTCCCACTAGTCAAATTTGATTTTTCTTTTTTGTTTATAATCAAATTTCATTATATGTTTCTAAATTCGTTCATACATAATGTAATATCGTTACACCCTATATATATATATATATGTGTGTGTGTGTGTGTGACAATACATTAAATATAATGAAATTGCAAGAAAATCAAATTAATTAAAGATATAGAAATATATATATATATATATGTCACATTAAATATAATGAAATTGCAAGAAAATCAAATTAATTAAAGATATAGAAATATATATATATATATATTTTATACTAAGGGCCTTAAGTAAAGGCTTAAGCGCAACTCATGTTATTAGAATAATAGAATCAATAAATTTTGATTCGGATATGTGAGATATCATTTTTATCTGAAATTTTAAAATCTGAAATTATATTTTATATTAATATTAAATATATATGAGTATCATGCCATTTATAATATAATATAGAAGTTTGTTCTTGCAAAAAAAATATATGTTATTGGGAGCCATGTACACTCAATAAAAAGGCTAAAAAATGTTTCACTTGTATTGCGAAGTAGCAAAATTTAATAAACAAATACTATTTGAATTGAAAGTGGCTTAACTCCATGAAAAAAGTCAATTGAGTATAATATAAATTTCAACCTTAACTAATACTCTAGAGTACTTGTTGACGGGATTCTTTAAATATGAGTCAACGAGTCATATGATCAAAAAATATATAGATTATAGAATGCTCATTTGGGAGAAGATGAAGTAATTCTTAAATAGCATTCTTTATATATAAAACTCAAAATTACACCCACTAAATTTAGTCATCTATTTTATTTTTTTTTTCATTTAGTCTATTAAGTTCTAATTTGTTATCATCGTTTTTTTTTTTTTTTTTTTCATATACAAGATAAAAATTATATTATAGTATAATCTAAATGTATATGTGTGTGAAGTTTTTTCTTAGAAACTTGAATCTCGACCCTTACGCCTTCGACCCCATAAGAACTTTATACTTATTTGTGATGTGACCGTCATGCCAAGGGTGCGTGGTGGTCATTTGTTATCATCGTTAAACCCCTCTAAAAGATATTTTTTTAATATTAAAAACTAATAATTTTTCTTTTAAAATAAAAAATAAAATAGACAAAAAGAAAGAAAATCATAAATAATTGGAAGAAAAAAAAAACCAATTGAAAATCTCAAAAATGAGATTTATATGCTAAAGAGTTAACAACATCCAAAATCGAAACGTCAAAATCACATGAAAAAGCCATTTTGTGTGTGTTTGTTTTTCCCCCAAAAAAAAAAAAAAAAATCTCTCTATAATATGATAATTCCTTTAGGGCACTCGGTAAAATCAATAATGACTTAGATCCAGACCTTGATAAAATGCAAAGATAGACATTGCTTTGATGCTTCAGAGTAATGTATATTGACAATAAGAGCATTAGCATTGGAAAATGCTGATGCTACTCTATTTTACCATTCCAAAACCTCACTTTATCATTATACTATCCAATTTTACAATACCTCCTACATCCCAAAACTCTATTTTTATTAAAATATTATTTTTTAATCTTTCTTTACTATTTCTTTATAACTGTTATTTTTTTTTTCAAACTCATGTTTCCTACGCTTTCCAACAGTTTTTTTTTTTTTTTCCCCTCCTTCTCACTCAACCTCTAGCAACACACAAGCCATCAACAATCACAGCCACGGCACCTCAACCCATCAACACCTCAACCCATCAACAACCACCGGAGCAAACCCATCAACAACAATCGCCGATTTGAAAACCACCGGAGCAAACCCACCAGCATCAGAGAATTTCTCCACCTTCCCTTAACCTCTACACCGCTCCTCCACTACCCAGTCACCACCACCGTGCCTCCACCACGCCCACCACGCCACCACTGCCCACTGCCCACCAAAATCCCACCGGAACAAAAACCCACATAAAAAAATAAATAAAAATAAATAATAAAAAAAACCCACGCCGTGACCCACGCCGACCAAAACGCAGAACCCAGACCTCGCCAACCAAGCACGACCCAGACCTCGCCGACCAAGCACGACACAGCAACCCACCCTCTCCGATTCAAACCTCTGTCAAACCCATCGGAGCCATCTCCAGCAACCCACACCCTCTCCGATTCAAACTTTTGTCAAACCCATCGGAGCCATCAGAGCCATCTCCAGCACACCCAGCCCGCCGATCCACGCCGATCCAAACCCACCATCAACCGATCCCAACCCACCACCATGCCCAGATCAAACCACAAACCCACCACCACCACGAGCCATCTCCAGCACACCCAACCCACCACCACGCCGATCCAAACCCACCATCTCCGGTGCAAGCCTTGAACAAGAAAGAGAGATGTGAGATGAGAGAAAGAGAGATGGAGAGATGGAGTGGGAGACGGAGAGACAGAGTGGGAGTGAGAGGGAGAGAGGACTGAAGGAGAGATGGAATAAAAAATTACTTATTCGGTTTAGAATTGTGCTACAATGCAATTCTAAAGATAGAATTGCACTGTAGCAAGAATTGCAAAAATTTTGCAATTCTTGCCTTTAGCATTTCCTGATGCAGTAGTTTTTAAGGGTTGAAATGCTAAAAACACCTTAGATATAGCATTAGCATTCTCCAATGCTAATGCTCTAACATAGATAAATATTTGAGTACATATCTAGTGAAATTTGTTTTGAGTGGTTGCCCCTTTCTCACTTGACCTCTCCGACTCTTAATAAAATGTAGAAATGACTGCTACTTTTAGTTTTAAAGGAGAGAGAGAGAGAGAGAGAGAGAGAGAGGACCGATAATATATATTTTTAATTAGGATAAATTACAAATTACACCCCTAAAGTTTGGAAGTGATTGGATTTTACACCCTGAAGTTTCAAAATTTAGATTTTACTCCCTGAAGTTTGAAGTGTTTGGATTTTACATCCTAATGTTTCAGAACTTGGATTTTACACCCTCAAAATATGAAACTTTAGGGTGTAAAATTTAAACACCCCAAAACTTTAGGCAGTAAAATCTAAACACTTCTAAATTATAGGGGGTAAAATCCAAATTCTAAAATGTTAGAGTGTAAAATCCAAACATTACTAAACTTTAGGGGGTAAAATCTAAATTCTGAAACTTCAGGGTGTAAAATCCAATCACTCTCAAACTTTAGGAGTGTAATTTGTAATTTACCCTTTTAATTAAAAAGTATAACTATTTTTTATATAAAAATTGTGGAGAAATGCAATACTAATGGTAATAAGAGATTATAACAGAATGGACTAAAATGAGAGAGAGAGTCTAATGGAAAAAATTGACAAAAAAAGAGGAAAATTTATTGACCAATATTATCAAAGTGTAATTTACATTTGTACCTGGCTAAAAAAATATTCGGAAACATAGGAGGTGAGGTGATAATGATGAAAGTACAAAAAAAAAAGTGAGTAAAAATGAATGTGATAAAGAAATTCAGCACCAAAGATAAAAAGAAAAAGAGGGGGAAAAAAGTAAAACGAATGGGATGGGAATGGGAGGGAACCAAAAAATCGCAGAAAGTGAGTAAATGGGGTTTGGTGATAATATCACATTCACATGTAAACAGGTTGAGTAGTTGACCCGACAAGCCGGTGGCTGAGGAAATCTCTCTTATTTTTTTGTCTCTCTCTCTCTAACTTTCACTAACATTACGGAAAGACGTCCGTGACGTTCGCCTACCGCCGCTCCCCACATCGTCCACCGGCTATAACCGGTCAAAGAACTTTTGTCAATTCCAATCCCAGCCCAGCCCAGCCCTTTGACCTCAAACCCTCTCTTTTTCAGTATCTGTTTTTCTTCCGCACTTGCCACCCCAACGCGTCCATACACCACACTAATTACAACTCTTTTTTTTTTTTTTAGCGAATGTTTTTATTTTTTTGGGGAGATAAAAACACCAATTGGCAATTACAAGTTTTTACAACCATGTGTTATTACACTGTTAAATGCTTTTGTTACGGATTAATTAGTGAATCATGTTCTTCTCAAAAAAAAAAAAAAAAAAATTGTGAATCATGTTAATTTATTTTCTTTGGTATTTTTTAGAGACATAATTTTATTAAAGGTAAGATTTTGGGGCTAGAAAATTTGCAAAATAATGTTCTTTTAATAATAATTATTTAAATTGGTACTATTTTAAAACTATTTGAGAATTTAACCTTGTTCCTAAAACACAACTTTTTTTTTAAATGTTGAACAAGATCAATTTAAATAATTAATATTCAAAAGATGTTATTTTACAAATTTTGCCTAGGATTTATTTGAATTCAAATTTATTTTCATTCTATCAAAATAAGTTATGCCATGCAAAAGGCACACACACACGTGTGTGCGCGCGCGCCGGGGGGGGGGGGGGTGAGACAAAGCTGCCCCGTGGACCTTGGGCCAGAGAGGAAGGACCAAAGAAACATTTCCGAAGTAAATACCTGGCCCAAATACAATTATGGAAGAACCCAAGTTTGAGGGAAAACAGACCATTTTGACCAATTACCAAGGTAATCTGAGGAACAAGCTTGTCCCGAGATGTAATAGCCTAGCCGAGAAGCGGTTAGCCGATTCACCATGTACTCAGTTTCAATTCCCATTCTTGAGGAACGCAAAGAAGACGATGCATAACCCAATGTAACTGTCACCTCCACATTAATGAGCTGTTCCTACCTAATGTCAACCTCATTAAATACTAAATGACTGGCCTGAATAGTAGAAACATCCTAAAAGTCTATCTTCATGATCAAGAAATGGCAGGGAGATGTCTGATGGGACAAGCGTCTCCCCAAATTCAACTAAGAAAGACACAACTGGAAAGAAGGAAGGGGAGGAGAATAAAAAGAGGAAAGGGCCAACAGGAAAGGGGATCCATAAAATTTGTAAAGAAAAACAAGAAAGAGAGAAAAGAGAGAGCAAGAGCTTGTAGTTTTCCGTAGATCCTTCATTTGTACCTCAGGAAACCCTTTTTTATCAATCAAAGTGTCTTTTTCCACCTTCTTTTCCTTTAATTATCTGCCTGATCTCTGCATTGTGAAATTTTATCTCTTTTTTTATTAGAAATTAGTTGTGTTGACCAAGAACCCAAGCACTATTCTTATACTTCTATGTTTTTTACCTGTACAATATATATTATTTTTCATGCCAAAAAAAGGCTTATATTTTTTCACCTATTACATCTATAACTTTTCATAACATTGGAGTTCAAGTGATAATTCAGTGATAAGGGCATCACTTTTTGATACTTTGGCTTTGTTTGGTTTGACAGAAAATATTTTCTTAAAAAAAATTATTTTAAAGTGTTTGATTGCACTCTTGAAAATGTTATGAAAAACATATTTTCTACTACTTTCTCACTTTATCTCATCTCCCAAGCACATATGTTAGGTTCTAAATATTTAGGATTAAATGTTTAGGAACTAAATTTTGTTGTATGCTAGCAAACCGAGTACAAAAACTAGTCTAGTATAAGATCTTAGAGTCTTTGAAGAGGTTTAGACATTGCTCAAGTTGAAAGACAAGATTCAAGAACATACAAGCTGCAAAAAGAAGAACTCAAAATCTGAAGAGCTCGACCTGATTGAACTACAATTCTGCAGATTTTTAAATCAAGCCTAACAGCTCACAAAACATTCGGGGTTTGAATCCAACACTGCTAAGTATAAAAGGAAAACCATAATACATGTTTTCGAAGTCTTGTGAGTTACTCCTATGAGATTTGTAAGGTTTTGTAACCTTTTAACTCAACAAGCACCTACCGAAAATCAGATCCAGATTGTTGGTACTGATGGAGTTAAGTTGTTGCATTAAATCAACTACTATTGATGATCTAAACCTTTAAATGGAGATCTCAAAGTCACAAATTGGAGCATTTGTGTGTAATAGATTCATAATAGAAGAGTTCACGGATTCAGAGCTACGTTGATCATGTGAGTAAGTACTACATGAGATATTAGTAGATTTAGGGTTAAGTTTATTATAAAAACTTCCATTCTATTAGTGAATTGTTTAGGTTAAATCTTTCTCAGGTTTTTTTACCTTGAAATTGGACAATTTCATTGGTATTTCTGGGTCATCATATCGTTGTGTTCTTTACTTTTCCGCTGTGCATGATATGATTTACTATTGTTTAACCTAGATCTACTTAATTGACCTTAGTAACAACTTGGCTATTAAATTAGGTTAAACAAACTATGTTTTCCAGGGGTCTAAATGTAACAACATATATAATAAAAAATTAAAAATTTAGAAAAACATATCATGATTGGGGATCACAGTGGCAATGGTTGGTGGCCACCGACGATGATGGTTGGCCACTAGAGACCGATGATGTTAGTGAGGGTGGTGGTTGGGTGACAGACAGTAGGGGGGTGGAGATTCGATTGATAAGTTTTGGGTAAAGCGAAAAATGGTTTATGAAAAATGAAAATGTAAACGAATTTCCCCATAAGTGCTTTTATTTTATAGTCAACCGGAAAACAAATTTTTGGTTAACCAACATATTTCATTATCCTAAACACCTATAAATATAGAAAATATTTTTCCAAAATAATTTTTTCAAATTGTACACAACTATGTATATAGTTCAAACCTCATCTTTGTCAACTATCTACCTATCTAAAAAAAAACGACATTCTACCCTCTTCAAAGAAGAAGGACATACTTTTTTTTTATTTTTTTATTTTTATTTTTAAATTGCATTCCTTTATTTATTTATTTATTTTTTAAAGGAAGACCTACCCATTTATTAGCTTATTCTTTTTCATTTTGTTTTTTTAAAAGAAGAATCGAAATCTTGAAAATTCAAATTATTTTTTTAAATGCCGAATGATATTATTTCAATAATTTGAATTTAGATCAATTTATTGACACAAGGAATTGAAGAAAAATACATATACATGTTCACATGAGTCAAAAGGGAAGGGTTTGATGGATACCTCTTTGTTTCTCAAAGAAATGTTAAAATATGCTTGTACAAAGAAAGACAATGAACCAAAGCTACTTTTTTTTTTTTTTTGAAAAGGAATAAATGGTATTAAACCAAATAAGACAAGTCATATAGAGAAGCCTGCAAAGTAGGGCAAAAACCAACAAATTACAACAGATCAGTTTGTAGAAAAGAAATTACAGAAGCAAGTGTAACTTTTTTCCAAATGTAATGGCTTCCAGTTCTTCGGGCATATTAGTCAAGCTCGTGAGCCACTGCATTGAAACTTCTGCTTAAGTGCTTGAAAAGGCAAGTCTCAAATGAATCACTAGCCTGAAGGATTCCCTGGATAAGGTGCCCATAGTTGTTCCCCGTAGCCTTATCATTGATTGCTTGAATGGCAGTTAGTGAATCTGATTCAAAGATGACCCGAGCAAAAAGAACACCTTGCTCTAATGCAATGACCTCAGTTAGTTTTGCAAAATAGCATGCTTGGAGTGGTTTACATAGAGCAGCCACAACTTGACCATTGTAGTCTCTAATGATAACACCCACACTGGAAAATTTGTCATGCTCTGAAGATGCCCATCAACATTTATTTTGTGGATTCCTGGGGGGGGGGGGGGGGAACCCAACTGGATGGGGAGGATCTTATTGGACCGAAGTCCTAATTGGCAGATTTAGCGAAGTCATCCACTGCATTTTTAGCCATTTGCCACACCTAAAGTGGAGAAAGACCACAGTCCTTGTGCACTATTCTATTTTTGTTGGACCATATGGCCTATGCCGTGGCAAAGTAGAGCTCCAAATCTTGAAGTGTTGAGTGAGAAAGGATAAATATTGCAGAGTCAAGAAAAGACTTTTTAATACCTTGTGTGCGAAGTGGATTTTCTGGCCATAGACTCCAAACCAAGGATGAAAAATCACAGCTGAAGAGGGCATGGTCTATGCTTTCAACTTCACTACCACAAACAAGGCAATCCTTACTTTGAGATATCCCCTTGCAGAAAATGGCTTCCATTGTAGGGAGACCATTGACACATGCTCTCCAAGCAAAAACCTTGATTTTTGCTAGGAGGTTGAGATGCCAGAACTTTCTCCATAATGGTTTGCAAGGGTCCCCATTAGAGCTTTCTCCCTTTTTGTTTGTCTCTAGCAGATTGTGGGCTATGTGGTAGGCACTTTTGACTGTGAAATCTCCACGGCTATTCCCTAGCCAGATTATTTTGTCTTTTGGAAGGTTGTGGCTTAAAGGAATCTTCAAGATTGTGTCAGCTTCAAAAGTAAGGAAGGTTGCTCTTATCATGTCCACTTTCCACCATTTTGTCATTGGGTCAATGAGTGATGAGACCATTAGGAATTGAGGGGTAGCATTTGGAGGCGAGATGACCTTGTAGGTAGAGGGGGCCAGCAGCCATTTGTCATCCTAAATGTGGATTAATTTATCATTGCCCACTCTCCACCAAGTTCCTTTTCTAATTATATCAAGGCTACTATGGATGCTTCTCCAAGAGTATGATGGGGAATTACCAAGTTTAGCATTTAGGATATCCCTGGTAGAGAAGTATCTTGATTTAAGAATCCTTGCCACTAGAGAGTTTGGGTTCTGGAGTATTCGCCATAACTGCTTCGCAAGTATTGCTTTGTTAAAAGCTTGCAAATTCTTGAACCGCATTCCTCCACTTGCTTTCTGCTTACACATTGTTTTCCAGCTAACCCAACACATATTAGTTTCTTTCTGCCTTTGGCCCCACAAGAAATTCCTCCACATGCTTTCTATTTCTTCACATAGGCTTTGGGGAAGAAGGTAGCACCTCATTGTGTACATGGGGATTGCTTGTGCTACTGCTTTTATGAGGATTTCTTTTCCTCCCATGGAGAGAAGTTTTCCCTTCTAGCCATCTAGCTTTTGCCCAATGCTTTATTTTAGGATAGAAAAAATCTGCATCTTCGATCTTCCAATGAAGGATGAAAGGCCCAAGTATCTCGTGTGTCTAGAGTCTTGCATAGGGCCTAGGGTAGCAAAGATCTCATCCTTGACTTCTTGTGATTAAAGAAAATTAAGGACTTCTCGGTGTTAATTTTTTGACCTGAGGCTTCCTCGTATTTTTGAAGGATTTGCTTCAGCTCCCGACATTCACCTGCACCAGCTTTGCAGAAGAGAATGCTATCATCCGTAAATAGAAGGTGGGTGACTCTTGAGTAGCCCCTACATATAGAAATTCCTGTCAAGTGCTGGTTTCAGGCTGCCTCATGGATAAGTGCAGAAAGCTCTTCGGTACAAATGAGGAAGAGAGTTGGGGAGAGAGGGTCCCCTTGCCGAAGTCCTTGGTTAGGATGATGTTCCCACAAATAGCACCATTTATTATAACTGAATATGAGACCGAAGTAATGCACCTCATAACAAGATTTACCCACTATGTGCTAAAACCTAGTTTCTCCATAACCCCCTGAATAAAGCACCACTCGACTTGTCAAACGCCTTACTCATATCAAGTTTGGCAACCATATAGCCCTCCTTTCCTGCATTTTTGTGACTTAGAAAGTGCATTAACTCAAAAGCCACAAGCACATTGTCAGTAATTAGCCTGTCAGAAGTAAAAGCACTTTGATTTTCTAAAATGATATGAGGAAGAAGAGCCTTAAATCTATTTGTAATAGTTTTTTTATATGAGCTTATATACTGCGTTACACAGGCTTATGAGCCGAAAATCAGCCATCTTTTTAGGGTTATTAATCTTTAGGATGAGAGCAATGTTGGTTTTGTTGAGACTAGCCAAAGACATATTACCATTGAGAACATTTAAAGCCATATTAGTAATGCTACATCCCACAATGTTCCAATATTTTTGGTAAAAAATGGTAGACATACCATCGGGGCCAGGCGCTTTTATGGGGTGAATCTGTTTGAGGGCCGTGGCTACCTCCTCCTTAGTGAAATTTTTGTTTAGGCTTTCATTCATATCTTCGGTCACCCGTGTAGGAATAGCAGCAATTACCTCATGTACCAGTGTTAGGGAGGCCGTCGTATATATATTCTTAAAGTAATCAATTGCAACTTGAGCTATGTTATCTTTTTCATTACACCATTTGCCTTGACTATCCCAAATCCCCATTATAGTGTTTTGCTTACGCCGCTCAGAGGCTTGGGCATGAAAGAACCTGGTATTTTTGTTGCCTTCCTTAAGCCAGTGTGCTTTGGCCCTTTGTCCCCAGTAAATCTCCTTATGATCAAGGAGGTCATTGATTTCTCTTCTTTTGCAATTAATCTCGATGCTTAAGGCTCCATCCTTGTCTTAAAAGGTTAGAAAATTCAGCTCATTTCTTTTTGCTTGAATCTTCTTTGGAATCTACCCGAACACTTTAGAGCTCCAATTCGTTAACTCCACAGCACATCTACTGAGATTAGTTATCACTCCCTCTGGAGTATTGAGATCAAATTTTATCCCCCAAGAATTTTCAATTATGGCTTTACATTCTGCATTTTTTGTCCACATCGCTTCGAAGTGGAAGCACTTTGCTCGGGTTTGACGTGGTTACAGAAGCAGATACCAGCAGGGCACTATGGTCAGATGTTGAGTCAGTCAAATAATGCACTTTCATTTCCCCAAACTTTTCAATCCACTCTAAGTTGGCAAAAGCTCTATCTAATCTTTAGTATATTCTGTTATCCCCTCATTGCATGTTACACCAAGTAAAGTCAGAGCCACAGTAGCCCAAATCTTGGAAAGCACAGTAGTCAAATACCTTTCTAAACCCGCCCATTTGCTGTTGAGACCGAATAGCTACCCCTGACTTTTCTAAATTAGATAATATCTCATTAAAGTCTCCTAGGCATAGCCATGGGAGTTGTAATTGATTATTTAGAAAAGCAAGAAGATGTCAGGATTTGTACCTTTGGTGGGTCTTCGGGTGGCCATAGAAGCCTGTCAATCTCTATTTGAAGCTTTTCTCCATGTCATTGATAACTGCATCTATATGGTTTTGTGAATAGCTCTTTATCTCCAAATCTATCTCTTTTGCCCATAGCAGGGCTAGTCCACCTTTTCGACCTACACAAGGGGCTATGAGACCATTTGCCAGACCAAGTTTTCTTTTTATTCTTTCCATTCATTGGGTTTTTGCTTTTGTCTCTATCAGAAACACTACTTTGGGATTCCATCGTCGCACTATGTCGTGCAACGCTCGAACTGATCAGGGGTTCCCAAGTCCGCGACAATTCCAACTTATGGGATTCGTGGCTCCAGGCGGTTTTGCCTTGCAGCCATCGCCGATCCCTCCTTAAATTGATTTTGGTCTGTGGTTGTTGCTGTGCACTATTTCTTCTGTGAAACGTTTATTCTTTTTACTCAAAAACTAATTTCCCCACTCTCTTGGATCCAATGCTTAAAGGATGGGCATCAGACTTTAGGATTTTGTTCTTTCCTTTCTCCCTAGCAATCCTTTTCCAGTGGGCTTCTGCTTTTATTTTTCTTCCTATCCCTTTGCCCATGGACTTTATCTTGCATTCTTTTTCTTCATTTGGACCAGCTTTGAGCTTAATTGGGCTTCCATTGGATCCTTTTCTGATTGGGCTTGCCGACCCACTAATGAAAGTGCATCCTCTGCTCCTTTGTTTTCTTTCAAATCGCGTGGGAAGCCAATAGGTGGGAAGGTACTCATCTCACGTGCTTCTGACACCTCAACAACGACCTGTTCCATCCGAGTTTCCACCCTGACGTCATGCTTTTCTAAGCTTCATTCATTTGAGTTTTTTCGGTTGTCCTTATTGCCTGAATAACCCTCACCGCCGTCGGATACTGAAGCAAAGGAGAATTTTGCTGTGGCATTTGTGTTTTCTTTAATCCTATCCTCACTACCACCTTCTCGGTCTCCACTGCTCGTTGATCTTGATCTTTCCATTCCCAACCTTGGATTTCCTTGAGCCCGGAGCCAATCATCGTATTGCTTGGGATTTTGCTAGTCTGGAAGTTTGTGAAAGTCCCTTTTTGGATAGTGTCCAGGCCCAAGCCGAAGCGAGGACCTCGGGCCCTCTTGTTGTAGTTTGAAGGGACTGGGCTTGGTTCACTGCAGCTAAATGGGCTGTTTTACAAACCAAGTGGTGCACAGAACAAGAATCCTACAATACGTGCATACTAACAAGTAAGAATATATGTATTGAACAGCAAGGAAAACAGCAAAGGAAAAACAGTGTAATAAAGAAACACATGAAATAACTGTTAAGGATCCTCAAATCAGTATGAAATATTTCATTATTTTTCTTAATTGTGGATTATAATGCGTTCTCTAAGACGTGTTACAAGGTCCAAATAAGCTCAAAAATTACAGACCTAGATGACTATCTAAGCCTTTAAGACTTGCAAAGTTTGAATCTCTTTGAATCCAAGTATGTTCTACAGTGACTGTTTCTGGGATACCGGGCGATATTTCCCTACTTTCTTTGAGTTTTTGACAGAATTTTCTCAATGATTCTATTGCGATTTTTCTTTTTTGTATGCCCCTCCAATGTTGGCTGCTTCTTCCTTTTATAGTGTTACTCTATGGTTCTGGGGTACCATTGATTCCCCTCCTCTACTCCTCTGGGTTCTAGAGCCCACATTGTGCCAGCCCTTCTGATGACTGGTACTTTCCTTGTTTCTCATAGTTTTCTTCTTTTTGTGTTGTTTCCCCAAAAGCTTATTGCTGACTTTCCATTCCGGGATGTCCTTAGAGGGCTAACCTCCAATCTCTCTTCCCTCAAGGCTTTTAAACCTTCCCTTTTCAGACTCATTTTTTCGGTTGTCCTTCCTTTTGTCATTTTTCCTAGTTGAGCCGAATTCATTCATGCCAGATTGAAGTTTTTCCCGGCTACTTCTCTTTATAGTTCTTCTTTCTGGGTTGCCCGAGGTACCAGCCCCCTTGTTCATGAATTGTTACTTTACAACCCTTCTGGCTTCTCTCTGCATCATAGGGCGATTGAGAAGGACACATCTATCCTTCGTTTCTTGTGTTTCTGGGTACTCTTTTTAAACTGTCTCAATCTCCTCCTAGCTGTGGTGCACGCCCCGAGGATCTCAAGCCCCTGACAGCCTCTGGGTATCCCGGCCTAGTTCTTTCGCTAGACTCCCTTTGATTTTCTTGTTTTGGATAGGCTGGGCTTTTTTCCTTCCTCCCTTCGTTTCATAGGCCCTAAGGCCTGTTCCTTCATGGGTTTTGGGCTTCAAATCTTTTAGGTTTACCATACTTTTCCCTTGTGGTGAGCTTAACCACTTTAATATTACTTTCTATGGAGTTGGCCCATTGTGCTATTTTTGGGCCTTGGTGTTATGATTTTTTAGACCTCAACAAAGTTCTAGACAATGCTTCTCATCATGTCCCAGCTTACCGCATTGAAAGCAAAAGATTGGAAGCCTTTCATATCTAAAGCTTACCCAAAATGTTTCTCCTTCAACACTAGCAACCTTACCCCCTCTCCTGAGGGGCTTATCTAATTGAAGATCTACTCTAATTCTCATGAATTTTGCTTGGTTGAACTGCCTTGCTCGCAGATCTGTTTCAATGAACTTCCCAATGCTATTGTCGAGCTCTTTGCCTACCTCATCTGACATGAATTCAAAGGGGAGTCCCCATATTTGTACCCAAAAAAGGGAATGAGTGAACTTGATGTTTGTAGCCGAGAGCCCTCCTCCATTGGCATAGCAACATCAAGTTATTCTCAAAATTCCATGGCCCATTCTATTCAACCCACTTCATTTGATACTTAGAACCGAATTTGAATTGCAAGATTTTATTACCCATATCCACGATCTGAGCCTATTTTCCACGCCGACCTCATCGTGTTCTTCAATGCCCTTTGATTCTGATTCCTGTCCGCCAATAGACGACCAAAGAGGCTAAAGGAGCATTCTTCTAACAAGTCTGATTTGCATCTCGATTTTATCGAGATTTCTTCTTCTTCCTCCTTTGTGAGGCGAAGCTTAAGCAGCCAATCCACCATCGTGTGATCCATGGTAGTGTTGGGAGAGAATGAGAGACGAACTCTAGGAAGAACCCTAACGGCGTACTAAAGGGAGGAAAGACTCTACTAGAGAAGACGAGAGGGAGGAGCTCCTACAGGGGAGAGAAAACTACTTTTATAAGATCAGTACATTTTGTATCTTCTCAATTAAAGAATGGCGTAGTGAAATTCCAAAACATGTCTGTTTGATTGTTTATGTGCTACCAAAGCTACTTCCCACATCCTCCAAAGCCTACCAAAGATCTCCACTTGCTTCCACTACTTTTTCATAGGTAGAAACAACGAGACAAGTTGTCTAAAGCCTATCACACACAAATCTGAAGGTTTTATTATGGAACCCTATGACAAAATAGAGCCTATGAGCACTCACATTAGTAAATATATAATAGAGAAATGTGTAAAATTTATACATTTTTATTTAAAAAGTTCCACATCAGTAAGTGTATAATTGTGTAAATTTACAAGTTTGCTACAGTAACTGTGTAAATTTATACTAACAATATTAATTTTGTGAAGAAAGAGAAACAATTAAAAAAACACAAGAAAAAAATTGATATTTTAATGAAAAATGTTGTGTAAGATAGATAATTTGATATGCGGTATTTTAAAAAGTGAATATATAAAATAGAAAAGTAAGTTTTTTTTTTCTTTGATAATAGAAAAGGTAAGTTTTTATGCTAAAATGGACATGAACTTTTGCACAAGTTTTTATGCTAACAAGACCCACAATAATGATTTTAATTTAATTGATTTTGGTATTTTAAAAAATAGTTTTGATGAATTTGGAAATTTAGAATATAATTTAACCATATTATATGAATTATAATAATTTATTGAAAAAAATTATGAAAATTCATTTTTTTACAAGATATAAAACATGTATACACAATCTCTCCCTTGTAGGAGCTCTCTCCCTCGACCAGTATCGAGTCTCTCCCTCCCATAAGCCTGACCTGAGGGTATTTTTTTGGTTTTCTTACACTAAATTCTCTAATCATGGCTGAGGATGTGATTCATGGATTGGAAAATATGAAACTGACAGATGAGGAAGCAGGGGTTATAGAAATTTCAGATGAAGGACGAATGGAAGAGATTGAAAATTGTACTCTTAGCCTCATTGGTAAGTTCCTTACATGCAAATCTTTCAATAGAAGGGCAACAAAAAAATCCTACGACAAGCATGGGGATTGGAGGACACGTTACAGATCTTGGAGGTTGGTGCAAACCTGTTCCAATTCAAATTCTAATCGAAGTTTGATATGAATAGAGTGAATAGGTGGCCCGTGGATGTTTGATAATCAACTTCTTATGCTTCAACGTTGGAGGAAAGGGATGAATGTGGGCAATATAAAGTGGACTCATGCACCACTATGGGTTCAAATTTGGGGAGCTCCATTTGATATGGCCTCCCCTCAGGTTGCACGAGAGGTGGGAAACAAAGTAGGGGTAGTGAAGGATGTGGAAAGAAGATGCAAACAAGATGATCAGAATCTCTTTAAGCATGTCAGAGTTGCCTTACCATTTGAGAAGCCATTACGACGAGGTGGTTTTATAGCAGGATCGGATGGAGTACACTCATGGGTGACCTTTAAATATGAGAGACTGCCAATGTTTTGTCATTATTGTGGACTGCTTGGTCACGATTTACACCATTGTGCTTTACACTTTGTAAGGAAGAAGAATGGAGACGATGTGGATTACCAGTATGGAGAATGGCTGAAGTCAGAAGGTGGTCGTGCTAAGTCCCCTCCTAAACGGAGTGCAAACCCGAGAAGAGGTTCTGATGTTGATGCGGAGGATGTTCTAAGGTAGAAATCAAACCACATAGGGGTGGTGGTGGAGTTACCAGCGGCGAAGAGGGAGACTGCTGAACACGTGAGTAGCTGTCACGATGAGGGGAATCCTGTGAATTACGGGATTGTTCCTAAATCTCAGCAGCATGAAAATATAGGGATTGATGTTGATTTTCATGAAAATAAAGGGATTAATGCTGATTTTCAGTGAGATGATATCGCAAGCATTAAGGATACTACTAACGTAGGACAAGGAGATGATAAGGTTACTGCGAAGGTGATTAGGGATAATTTAATTTTGAATGAGGTGAGCAGTCTTGTGTAGCCAGTGGTTCATTGGGCCTCTGAAGGTGTTGGGCCTTCTTCATCACAAACTCAAGGCAAATGGACAAGGATTAATCAGATGAATTTTGGGCTGAGTGGAATTACTAAGGCCTTCAATTTATCAACACTTGGGAAAAGAGCTCACATCTGGGGATTGAAACGGATATCAGCATTGGTCAGGAAGAACAAGCTATGAAGCGTGGCAGGTTTAATGAGAGCAGTGTAAGGGAGAATGATATATCGGCAGGGGTGGTGTCCTACCCTTACCGAGAGCAATAAGGCTCTTAAGTTGGAACTGCCAAGGGCTTGGGAACCCTTGGACAGGTCGTGACCTTTGCAGAATTGTGAGGGAACAAGCTCCCATGGTGTGCTTTCTAATGGAAACTCGGTTGGATAAGGAAGGCTTTGTGTGATTGTATGACAACCTACCTTTCCCAAACCAAATCATCGTGAAGTACCCGGATTCAGGTGGAGGATTGGCCTTGATTTGGAAGAATGATGTAAAGTTGGAGGTTATAAATTTCACTGCTAATCACATACTAGCTAAAGTTAAGGAAGATGATGATTTTGAGTGGTATTTGACATTTTTTTATGGTTGGCCTGAAGCAAGTCAGAAGGAGAAGTCTTGGAAGCTTTTAGCTCATTTAAATTATTCATTGATGGCTCGTGGCTTTGCATAGGTGATTTTAATGCATTTCTTAGCTCCTCTGAGAAAATTAGTAAGCGTCCACCACAGCACGGACAAGTTGCTGCATTCAAGGAAGCATTGGATTTGTGTCAGTTAGAAGACTTGGGGTTTAGAGGTTATCCCTTTACATGGAATAACAGGTGGCCTGGGGATGCAAATACTAAGGTAAGGCTTGATAGGGCAATGGCAACAAAGGAATGGAGGGAGGAATTTCAGCTAAGCTCAGTCACACATCTCTCATCTCATGCCTCGGACCACTTTCCTATTATAATCCAAAACAAGAGTTTCGGCCTGAATAGATTTCAGAAGGATAGGAAGTTCAAGTTTGAGGAGTCCTGGCTCATGTTGGATGATTGTGAAGATGTGATAAGGGCTGCTTGGGATCGGGTTGGTCATAGAGCTGCTGGCTTGAACTCAATAAAGGAAAAAATAGAGACTTGTGGGGCTGATTTATTTGCTTGGGGATCAGGTAGGTCCAACCCAAACAATGAAGAGATCAAACAAATGCAGAAAAGGATTGAGATGTTGAATGAAGCAGAGATTACAGCAGAGAATAGGGCAGAATTTTTGGAAGTGAATACGCAGTTGGATGAGCTCCTACTCAAACAAGAGATTTATTGGGCACAAAGATCCATGATTTCTTGGTTAAAATATGGGGATAAGAACAAAAACAATTTCCTCTCCAAAGCAACTCAGTGGAAGAGGCGTCATCATATTCAAGAGATTAAAAATGTACAGAACCAATGGGTGGAAGATGTGGAGGATGTAGCAGTGGTGGCTTCAGATTATTTTAAGAATTATTTAGTGCAGGACCATGAGACCAGATGGATGAGTGCCTTGATGTAGTGCCTTGCAAGGTAACCCTTGATATGCAAAATATTTTATCCAGTGAATTTAATGCAGATGAGATCAGAGTGGTGTTGTTCCAAATGGGACCAACTAAGGCTCCTGGACTTGATAGTATGAATGCTCTTTTTTACCGAAAATTTTGGCATATAATGGGTGATAGTGTTATAGCTGCAGTTTTGGATTATTTGAATTCTGGTGTTATGGTTCCTGAAATTAATCACACCAATATTGTTCTTATCCCTAAAGTGAAAAACACTAAGAAAATGACTAATTTCAGACTTATCAGCTTATGTAATGTTATGTATAAAATTATTTCTAAGGTGTTGGCAAATAGACTGAAACAGGTTCTTCCCCATATAATCTCTTATACTCAGAGTGCATTTGTACCTGGTCGTCTCATCACAAACAATGTTCTGGTGGCTTATGAAACTCTACGTGCAATGCATAGTAGGAAAAAGGGTAAGAAGGGGTCGATAGCATTGAAATTGGATATCAGCAAAGCCTATGACAGAGTTGAGTGGTCTTTCCTACAGGGCATTATGCAAAGGATGGGTTTTCTGGAAGGGTGGATTAAAAGGGTGATGGGATGTGTTACTACACCAACATTTTTCGTACTTATTAATGGAAAGCCTTTTGGTAATATTCATCGATCTAGAGGAATCTGTCAAGGAGATCCTCTTTCACCATATCTGTTTCTTTTGTGTGTAGAGGGCTTTACTTCCCTATTGGAAAAGATACAATTGGAAGGGCGTATCCATGGAGTATCAATTTGTAGACGAGCACCAACAATTTCTAACTTGTTATTTGCAAATGATTCTCTATTATTTTGTTGGGCAACTCGTAATGAAGCTGAGGCAATTGCTAATATTCTTCAAGTTTATGCAAAGGCTTCAGGTCAGAGTATAAATTTGGAGAAATCATCAGTGTACTTCAGCAGTAATACTCAGAGTGACAAAAAGGTAGAGATTATGGAGACTTTGGGTGTTAAAGAGGTGGAGAGGTTTGAGTCATATTTGGGGCTGCCTACACTCATTGGGCGTGCCAAGTACCAAACTTTCGCTTTCTTAAAGGATCGAGTATGGAAAAAACTAAAATGTTGGAAAGGAATGTTGCTATCAAGGGCAGGCAAGGAAGTACTCATCAAAGCGGTGGCCTAATCTATTCCCACTTATTCTATGGGAGTATTCCAATTACCAATAAAATTATGTGAAGAATTGAACTCTATGTGCACAAGATTTTGGTGGGGATAGGTGGGGAACGAAAGGAAGATTCATTGGAGAAGCTGGGATAAGCTGACTATTGCAAAGAAGGAAGGTGGAATGGGATTCCGTGACTTGAGAACTTTCAATTTGGCTATGCTAGCCAAGCAAGGATGGAGGTTGCTGCAACAAAAGGACTCACTTTTGTACAAATGTTTTTCAGCCTGGTATTTTCCTTGGTCTCATTTTTAAGATGCTGTTGAATCGCCTAATTGCTCCTATGTCTGGAGAAGTATTATGGCTACCCTACCTATTTTAAAGGTGGGTTGCTGTTGGAGGGTTGGAGATGGGGCATCAATAAAAATTCTAGTTGATAAATGGATTCCTAAACACCCTACAAATAGGGTCCTGTATCCGACTAATGTGGATGTGGGAGAGTGGTTTGTGGCAGACCTAATTGAACCGGGTATAAATTGTTGGAAGCAAGATCTTGTCATGACAAATTTTCATAGTGAGGATGCGGAGACCATTTTTCGAATCCCTTTAAGTTAAAGGCAAGTGGCTGATTCAATAATCTGGATGCATAATAGGAATGGGAGATATTCTGTGAAGTCTGGATATTATGTGGCACAGCAAGTCATGAGGAATGAGAATTGGGCGGAGTGTTCGAGGGGGAATGATGAGCAGAAGGTGTGGAAGGCTTTATGGGCGATGAAAGTTCCTAACAAGATCAAAATCTTCGGATGGAGAGCTTGCCATGGATTCCTGCCAACCCGACTCAATTTAGCAAAATGTAAAATTATTGCAAAAACTGTTTGCCCAATATGCTTGCAAAGCCTAGAGAATGAGGTGCACGTGCTATGGGACTGCCCTGCTGCACATGACATGTGGGTTGGAAGTTGGACTAAGTTGCAGAAATGCCCACTTGGACAGCAAGATGTGTAGCAGCTATTTGACTATTTAATGCACAGATTGGAACCAGAGGAGATGGAGTTATTCTTGGTGCAAGCTTGGATGTTATGGAATCAATGTAATTGTGTTTTGCATGGGGGGAAGCTCAAGGATCCTAGATGGCTGAATACAAGGGTTGAGGAATGGCTAGAGGAGAGTGCACAGGCGCAAGAGCAACTTGCTGTCACACCGAGGGGAAATTGGAGGAAATGTGTGGTGTCCACTGCCTCATCCTTTCTTCAAAATGAATTTTGATGCAGCCATATTCAACGAGAGAGGAAGGTCTGGATTTGAGGCTGTGATACGGAATGAGCATGGAGAGGTAATGGTTGCACTCTCTGCTATAGGGCCATCAGTTTCGGGTAGTGAAGAAGTAGAAAAATTAGCATGTAAAAAAGTCGTGGAGTTTGCTGTTGATGTGGGTTTCTCTGAGCTAATAATTGAAGGTGATAGTATTAATGTTATGAAAGCAGTTTCTTCTTCAAGTTCGGACTTGTCAGTTGTTGGGAATGTGGTTGTTGATATTCAATGGCTCATACGTGGGCTAAGGAGGGTATCAATCAATTGGGTTAAAAGGGATTGTAATAGGGTAGCTCATGTCTTAGCTAGATATGCTAGTAACTTAAGTGAGGATATGTACTGGATGGAAGATGCACCTCCAGTTGCATTGGAAGCTATGTTCCAGGATTCAGTTTTAATGAATATATGATGGCTTGTTTCGTTCTAAAAAAAAAACATGTATACACAACTAACTGACCCAATCTGACCCATGTGGATCAAGTTGGGTTGATTTTCACAAATTTGATGGGTTTGAAATTTCTCAATCCGACATAATTGGGTTGGATTGAAAAAAATTCCAATCTGACCCATGTAGACATGTAATTATTGATATTTATATGATAGTTATTGATATTCAATAAAATTTGATATGGGTAAGAATTAGAGACATACACTGCATCTTGAAAAAATTGAGTTCCATAGAAATTATGGTATATAATATAAGCTGTCACTTATAAAAAACAAAAAATGGTGTAAGAGGAGTCAAAGAAAAAAGTGATTTCCATAGAATTAAGGGTGACTCGATATCCTTAATATAAAAAAAAAAATCACATGTGAGAATCGAAAAGCCAAAATAGTCAAGAGTGGAAAATATTACTTGGCCACCAACATATTTTCCATGTCGCAAGCTTACCAAACAAAAACAAAATGATTGGACAGTGAATGCACGCGCAAAGTGTAAACGTGGGGGTGGTGGGAGTGGGGCAATATCTTTTTCCTCGTTAGACCGCACCAAACATGTCCAACTCCAACACTCCAACCTAATCAAAACCCCACCACCTCACACTAATAATTATTACTAATATTTTGTAGAAAACAAACAGGCAAATTATGTAGGTATTGAATATCAGAGACTGAGACTAGAGACAATGTGTGACTTGTAAACTGTGAAGCAAAAACCAAAAAAATTAAAAATAAAAAACCCAAAAGAAAATTTGTCCAAAAGTCAGCTCTTGCGTCTTCAGTTTCAAAAATGACTTGCCTCCCCAACTGTTTGTACATTAAAATATAGATTCTCAACCAAGATAAGGAACTTTCCTTTTCTATATCAGAAAATTGCACTCACACATGACACTGTACAGTTTTCGTATTACTGTTCCTTGATTTGAAATATCTATAGCTCTTTTTTCTTCCTCTAGATTCTGTCATCTTTTTAGACTTTGAATATTAGTGAGACTGAGAGAGAGAGAGAGAGAGACGTGTCTCGTTTTGAATTTGGTGCAGCTAATTTGAGGAAAAAGTGGGTACAGTGTTGAGTTTACAGGTTACTGTTACTTCACTTCCAAGTTATGTTAATGAAGTTCAGATCTTTATGGTTTCCACTGGTGGCGCTTTCTTTGGGTTCTTCATGGGTCTACTAGCTTAGTTAAAGTTTCTTCCTTTTTCCTAACGTCTCTCGTCTCTTGTGCTTGAGTGACTGAAATCTTTGATCTTGGGATCTGATATCAGTGTTTTATTTGGTTTTACATCTGGTATTGTTTGACTTGCAAGTTGTTCTTTTGCGGCTCCTTTGGTGTTTTTGGAGGTGGGTTTTAAGTTTCCTTAAAGTGGGTTTTTTCATTCTCTCTCTTCATGGGGTGCTAGTGTTAGTGTTACTCTGTTGCTTGTTCAGCAAAATAAGTTGTTGGGTTCTTGATTTTTGGTCAAGGGTTTTGATTTCTGGTGGGGACTGGGGATCTCAGTGCTTCTACTTGGTATTTATTATTGCTTCACTTTTTTATAATGGTCACTGTTAATTGCTTCACTTGCAAGCTGTTGTTAGTTGGTCTTTTTGTGGTCTCAGAGGTGTTTTGGGATGTGGGTATTTAAGGTGCTTCACTTGAACGTTTCTTCTTCTGGGCAGTGTTTGTTTTGCACTCTTTCACATTGAAGTTGGTTTCTGAGTTCCTAAATTTACTGGTCTAGGGATTTGATTTCTGGTGGGGATCGGTGATCTCAATTGTCTTGTAACTTTTGCTTAATTTGCAAGCTGCAAGTTGGGTCCTTTTTATCTTTTTTGGTGGAGGTATTTGCATGTGGGTATCCAAGTTTCTTCATTTGGATTCTTCTTAGCTTCTGAAAAGCAGCGCATGCACAACAATAGCAAATTCAGTTAAGTTTATGGGAGCATTGGTCTTGATTTGAGCTGGAAAATCTCCTTTGGTTTCAGCAATGGTAGTGCTGGAGCTTGTTGCAATGACTTTCCTCAAATGGGTATTCTTGGCTTGCTTTCTTTGTTCATGTTTGGGTCTGAAAACCCCAGCCTCATCCTGTAATCCAAATGATCTGTTGGCGCTCAAGGACTTTGCAGGAAACCTCACAAATGGGTCCATTGTCACATCCTGGACCAGTGCATCTATTTGCTGCAGATGGGATGGTGTTGTCTGTGAGCATGTGAAGAATAGTAGCTCAGTTACCAGTAGAGTGACCAAGTTGCTTCTCTCCAGAAAGGGTCTCAAAGGGATAATTTCACACTCTTTGGGTCGACTGGACCATCTGAAAGTTCTCGATCTTTCAAGCAATCATCTCGATGGTGAATTGCCTGCAGAGCTCTCAAACTTGAAGCAGCTGGAAGTTCTTGATTTGAGCCATAACATGCTATCAGGACCAGTTTCAAAGGCACTTTCCGGTCTTGAATCCATTCAAACACTGAATATCTCTAGCAACTTATTCAATGAGAGTTTGCGCGAGCTCGGGGGATTGCCAAATATTGTTGTGTTCAACATTAGCAACAATTCATTCACTGGTGGGTTTGATTCTCACATTTGCAGTTCCTCAAGTGGGATTCAGATTCTTGATGTGTCTGTGAACCATTTGATGGGCGGTCTTGAAGGCTTGGATAATTGCAGCATCTCTCTCCAACAATTACATGTGGATTTCAATTCACTTTCAGGGCCTCTTCCTGATTCTTTGTATTCTATGTCAGCTTTGGAGCAACTCTCAGTCTCTGGAAACAATTTCTCTGGCCAGTTAAGCATGGAATTGAGTAAGCTCTCTAGCCTTAAAACCTTAGTCATTTATGAAAACCATTTTTCAGGTGAACTGCCTAATGTGTTTGGGAACCTCACAAAACTAGAACTATTAGTTGCACACACAAATTCATTTTCTGGGATATTGCCATCTACCCTCGCACTTTGCTCAAAGCTTCGAGTGCTTGATCTTCGTAACAATTCAATAACGGGCCATATTGATCTTAATTTCACTGGGTTGCCCAACCTCTGCCAACTTGATCTTGCCAGTAATCGGTTTTATGGGCCTCTTCTTCCAAATTCCCTATCTAATTGCCGTGAATTGAAAATTTTGAGCCTTGCTAAGAATGAATTGACTGGCCAAATCCCTGAAGATTTTTCAAAGCTTACATCATTGTTGTCCCTTTCATTGTCAAACAACAGCTTTGTGAACCTAACTGGGGCACTATCTGTGCTTCAGCAATGCCAAAATCTCACCACTCTTGTTCTTGCAAAGAATTTTCGTGGCGAGGAAATTCCTCAAAATGTGAGTGGGTTCAAGAGTTTGATGGTTTTCGCTATTGGGAGTTGTGCTTTGAAAGGCCAAATCCCAGGTTGGCTATTGAGTTGTAGGCAGTTGCGAGTCCTGGATTTGTCTTGGAATCACTTGGATGGCAGTATCCCCAACTGGATTGGTCAGATGGAAAGTTTGTTTTACTTGGACTTCTCAAATAACTCTCTCACAGGTGAAATCCCGAAGAGTTTGACAGAGCTAAAGAGCCTCATTTTTTTAAATGGAAGTTCATCAAATCTTAGTGCTTCAGCTGGGATTCCACTATACGTTAAGCGAAACCAGAGTGCTAATGGTCTGCAATACAACCAGGCCTCAAGTTTCCCACCTGCAATTTACCTGAGCAATAACAGAATAAGTGGAATAATATCACCTGAAATTGGGCGATTAAAAGAACTGCATGTGTTAGATTTGAGCAGGAACAACATAACTGGAATCATCCCTAGCTCCATTTCAGAGATGAGCAACTTGGAATTGTTGGATTTATCGTATAATAATCTTTCTGGATCCATCCCCCTGTCATTTAGCAAGCTAACATTCTTGTCAAAGTTTAGCGTGGCATATAATCACTTGTATGGAGCAATCCCAACTGGGGGACAGTTCTCAAGCTTTCCAAGCTCCAGCTTTGAGGGCAACCTGGGACTTTGTGGGCAGGTAGATTCGCCATGTGATCTTGGTGGCCATACGGGGCTAAGACCTGCTATTTCATCTGGCTCAAATGGTAAATTTGGTCGAAACAGCATCTTCGGCATAACAATCAGCATAGGTGTTGGAGTTGCCGTGCTACTTGCAATTGCACTGCTTAAAATGTCCAGGCAGAATGTGGGAGATCCAGTTGATAACTTTGATGAGGAACTCAGCAGGCCACGCAGGTTATCTGAAGCCCTTGGATCTTCGAAGCTGGTGCTCTTTCAGAATTCAGACTGTAAAGATCTCACAGTCACAGAGTTGTTAAAATCTACAAACAATTTCAACCAAGCAAACATAATTGGTTGTGGTGGATTTGGTCTGGTTTACAAAGCCAACCTTCCTAATGGGACAAAAGCTGCAATCAAGAGACTTTCTGGGGATTGTGGTCAGATGGAACGTGAATTCCAGGCTGAAGTGGAAGCCCTCTCAAGAGCTCAGCATAAGAACCTTGTTGCTCTTCAAGGTTATTGTCGATATGGTAATGACAGGTTGCTAATTTACTCCTACATGGAGAATGGAAGCTTGGATTATTGGCTTCATGAGAATGTTGATGGGGTTTCACTCTTAAAATGGGACGCAAGACTCAAGATAGCGCAAGGCGCAGCTCGTGGGTTGGCTTACTTGCACAAGGGCTGTGAGCCAAACATAGTCCACCGAGACATAAAATCCAGCAACATTCTTTTGGATGAAATTTTTGAAGCTCATTTGGCTGATTTTGGTCTCTCCAGGCTATTGCAACCGTACGATACTCATGTCACTACAGATTTGGTTGGCACCTTGGGCTATATCCCTCCTGAATATAGTCAGACTTTAACGGCAACTATCAGGGGTGATGTCTATAGTTTCGGGGTTGTTCTTCTCGAGCTTCTTACTGGTAAAAGGCCTGTGGAAGTTTGCAAAGGCAAAAACTGCAGGGATTTGGTTTCTTGGGTGTTTCAGATGAAATCTGAGAAGAGGGAGGAAGAAATTATAGATTCAGCAATATGGGATAAGGATAATGAGAAGCAGCTCTTAGAAGTGCTTGGTATTGCCTGTAAATGTTTAGACCGAGATCCACGACAAAGGCCCTCTATTGAGCAAGTTGTTTCGTGGCTCAACGGTGTTGGATATAAAGAAGCACAACAATGAGCCTCATTGCTTTTCTCTTATGGATCTAATTTTCTGTTGCGGTTGCCAGGAAAAATGGAGGGTATACCTGTAAAGAAAGGTTATCTTGAGTTTTTGAAGGTTTGGAATTGGGGTGAGTTTCAACAAGTGACTGGTTTCTTATCAAATACAGCCGTATGTACTGTATACTGACAGATGAACTTTGTATACATAGGCTATTTGGCCATTTCTTTTGCTGGAAAATAAGTATTCATGTAATGTATCAATTCTTCTCTGTTTAATTCCAGATGTTTTCCAATGCGTTGCAAAAGTGAAAATATCGATTATGCTACACAGCAAATCAAGATTAATTCGATTCTCAAAAAAAAAAAAAAAAAAAAAAAAAATCATAATTTTTCTCTTCTAGAGCAAACATCATATTAATGTTGATCTAAGAAGCATGGACATGGGTATTGGTACATACTCGGCGACACAAGTAATTTCTGAAAAATTATAACAAAAGATAGCCAATATGACACCGAAATGATACAAATACGAGTTATACGACACATATATGACATTAGTATGACATCTTACATGAAGTATCTGTGCTTTATAGAGGTTGATTGATTCCATTGGTGGACTATGAGATTTGAATTTATTTTATATTGAAAATTTGAAGGGTATTGATTGCTATTTTAGTTATGATTCGATTTTCCTTATTTGATATAATTTGGAAAGGAAACATGATGGTTATGTTGAGTTTAATGAACAGAATTACATTGGAAAATTTTCCATAAATTTGGTGGGGATCTAGGGTAGACTCTTGGTTCAACCTATATTTCAGACTACTTTAGGTGGTGTTATGATTTCCTTACTAAATCATGATATCCCTTTTCCAAACCTTGTGATGCATCAAATTTGATTTCGGGGCAAAAGTTGATGGAAAGTAAAGTTGAAAGAGCCAGCATAACTGCCCATCCTCGACCAACCATACCCCATTCTCATTGCCATTGGCATGAAAATCCACCTATCACAACAGAAACCTTACCCCACGTACCTATATCAAATTTCTAAATTGAACTAAATTCAAATCTCATTGGAAACCAAAACACCCATTTTTCAAAAGGACCTCTTGTCAACGATTGATGACAAAACTGAAAACCCAATCTACCAAAACCTTACCTACTTTATCATCGTGTCCCATCAGCCCAGCGACAATGCAACATACCATCACCATCTCAGAATCGAACAATTAGTGCTCTATCCATTAAATGGATTAGTCCAAGTCACAATCAAGATTTCTCATAATTGCTACCTAAAACGATAGTTTTAACTTTGCCTTTTTACCTATAAAAAAAAAACTTTGCCTTTTTATATTTAAATATCTCTATAGTATTTAGTTTATTAACCTAGTGCTTTATATTATAAATTTTTTTTATTATTTAAAATCCATTATTCTTATTGATTAATTCACTTGAGATATTACAAATTTTGCTATTTAGATCTTACAAATTGACATGCCATCAACCAGAAAAAATTTATTTATTTATTATATTGTTTAAGTAAAACAAATTATATTCTTATCACATTCGTTTGTAAGGTTTTTATTTTTTTTATTTTTTATAGTAAAATTTGTAGTAACTTTTACATTTTTAATGTGTGGGTGTGTGTATATATATATATATATATCTTTCCTGGATAATACTGAAGCTATTACAAATTTTAGTACCAAAAGCTAACAAATTGATGTGATAATGAATGTAATTGGTGGCACTTTAAAAAAATAATAAATGAGTATTTTGAATTACTTCTTGTGATTTGTGACGGATTGAGATCTTCTAGATTTCCTAGTGTATTTTTTTTTTTTTTTTACAAGATAGAATTCTACTCTAGCCTAATCTAAGTGTATATGTGTGTGAAGCTCCCTCTTGGAGACTTGAACCCTGGCTCTTGCCCCCCACACCTCACAAGTATTTATACTTGTAGAGTAACCATCGCACCAAGGGTGTGCGGTGGTATTTCCTAGTGTACTTTACTAAATAGATTTCCTTAAATTTTAACCATTTTCTTTAATGATTTAATGGTCTAGATTTTGCCATATCACCATTCCACTAACAATAATCTTAATTATTTTGTTTGCAACATTATTTTATTATTATTTTAAGAGTATTGTTAGTGGAATACTGACATGGCAGAATCTAAACCCTTAAATCATAAAAAAGTTGTTAAGATTTAAAGAGATCTATTGGTAGAGTATCTTAGGAAATCTAAAGGATGTGAATCCAATTTGTGACATCAATTTGTAAGACCTTCTTTTTTTTTTTTTTTTTTTTTTTTTTTTTTTTTTTTTTGAGGTAATCAATTTGTGAGATAAAAAAAAATTGTAATTTTTCTAATATCATTAAATTTTTTGAAATTTTTTAAGAGTGAAGGTACAACTGACAAATTTTCATTTATTTTTTTTAAATATCACTTGTTGCACCCAAATTGGGGTTGTCTCTAGTAAAGGGCCCTAGGCCATGACCTAAGTTGTTTTGGACACCGAATTGTTTTAAAAGAGTTGTTTTGGACACAAATTAATGTTGATTATTTCCATATATCAAAATTATGGTATTTGAATTGATTTGAGTTTTTATTTTATTTTGAGGGTTTTTAAGGAGTTGATTGTTAATTTTACACTAAAGTACGCTTTTGGCTCTTGAAGTTTGAGGTTGTTTTCTTTTTGGCTTTTTACATTTCAAATTTCATTTTGACATTTCATGTATGACTATGCTTTTCATATTTGCCATGACATATATTTTTGTTAGTAATCTAATTGTGAAGTGTCAAGTAAATGTCATCCATGATTCTCAAAAAAAAAAAAAAAAAGTAAATGTCATCCATTTAAACACGTCACTCATATAAGTCCTCTTCTATTAGTAACTTGATTATTTTGCCAAATAAGTGTTTTCGATTAGAGTATGTCACTCATATAAGTCAATTTCTATTAATAATCTAATTGTTAACTGCCTAGATAAGTGATTTCCATTAAGACACATCACCCATGTAATGCCAAGTATTACCATATTACTAATAAAAATGGATGACATGACTAATATGAAATCAAAATCAAACATGAAGGGTCAAAATGAAAATTATGAAACATAAAGGACTAAAATGAAAACAAATTCAAACTTTAAGGGCCAAAAGTGTACTCTGGTATTATATTTATTATGATTTGATGTTTTTTTCTTAGTTGATGTGATTTGGTACCCTATTTATAGGCTTACAAGAAATATTATTTGCATATTGAATTTGATGAATAAAGTTACAGGAATGTTTTCTCCAATAAGCTTGGTGGTGATCTTTCTGTTCTTCTTTAATCCCTACAATATCCCTTGACTAATAATGTACACAATCGGATCATAAAGTTTGAGGTTGTTTCCATTTTTCCCTTAATATATCAAAATTTTCATTTTGAACCTTCAAGATTGATTTTGTTTTCATAATGGTCATGCCAACCATTCCGTTAGTAATCTAGCTGTTCATAATATGAGATAGTTAAACATGAAGGGTACTTAATGGTCAAATTATTAACATAAGTGGACAACATGGCCAATATGAAAATAGAATTAAACATGAAGGGCCAAAATGAAAATTTTGATATGAAAGGGGTCTTAATGAAAAAAAAAAAAAAAAAACACAAACTCTAAGGGTCAAAAGTGTACTTTAGTCATATCCCTTTTTTTTTGATAGGTTTAGTCATATCCCTTTAATAAAACTAGTTCCTTCATCTTTCCATTTTAAGTTGAAAGTTACGCTTATACCCTTACACCACTTAACTACCAATTTTAATAAACCAATTTAAGATTTGGTCTAGATAATTAATTAATCAAGATTCAAATCACAATGATTGATGTGGATAAACACATTCAATAAGATAAACAACAAGAACCATACACACGCACACAGAGACATATGTTCACGGAGTAAAAATCCTAACTGAAAAAAAAAACACTCTGAGCGCAACACCAAACAACAAAAATCCACTATAGGAGGTTGTTGTAGTACACATAATAATTTTTACTGACAAAACTTTTCAACTAATAGTCAGATGATGTACCCAAGCCCTCTAAGATTTTGCTAGCAATTACAGACTTTTATATTGTACCTTGTGCCTTCTAAGTTATGCAAGATGATACATTGTTTGCAAACTGACCTCTTGGCTATTTCAAGACTCCTTGAAGATTTTATGCAGTCTTTCTAGTATTAACATCAACACACATGGATGTTGATTAGTGTTGGAATAGTAAAACTATCAAAGATGCCCAATGGAGAGTTGTTGCATGAAAAAGGAATCCCTCTCTAGGGTTTTCTTTGTGAAAGTGCAGTAGTCTTAATTTGTCTCTTGTGATTAAGGTTAATTTTTGGCTTATAATGGTGTAGGGTTTAGGGATGAGGAGGCCACAAAACAAGCCGTGTGAATGCAATTCAGTGCTTTACAAAATTAGGCGCTACCTCCCTTGGTTCCTCCATTGTATTAATTCCATGGTACTTGTTGGGTTTTTCTTTGGCGGATTACTCAGCAAATTAAAGTGTCTTCATTATTACATTTATGGCATGTTTGGAAGTTTAAAGAGGAAGGAGAGTAAATGGGAGTAGAGGGGAGGAGAGTAATGGACTAATGGGGAGTAGAGTAGAGGGGAATAGTTATCCTCCACCTTATTTGGATGTTTTTAAAATTTAGTAAAGGGAGGGGAGTAATTAGTCTTTTCATTTGTAATTTTGTTAATATAGTAAGGGCAAATTTGGTAATTCATTTTGTCAAACATTTTTATCCTTCACTCTCCCTCCAAATCTCTCCAATTTGGGGGAATTAAAAATGAGGGGTTAGAAGTAGTTCAAACCCTCCAAATCCCTCCAAATCCCTCTCCCTTCTTCCTTAAAAAACATTCAAATAAGGTAATTTAATCACTCTCCCTCCCTCTACTCTACTCCTCCTTCTTTTTCCAACATCCAAACATAGCATTAGAGAAATGATATGTCTACAATATTTTTACAACAAATCTTAAGTGATAGGTTATTATTGTTGGGGCAAAAAAGTAATCTTAGTGTTAGGTTCAAATTTGAACCAATAACAACTAACCATCTATAATTTGTTGTGAAAATATTGTAAAAATATTGTGAACATAACACATTTTTATATTTACCAAAATGGGGGACCTCGTCCGCTAGCTAGTGTCAGGTTGCAAAAATGGGGAGCCTACTTGGCATTGGGCCCTTGGTCTAGCTGGCAGGCCCAGCCTCTTCTTTATTCAGTTTGCTTGTTTACTGGGCTTATGATCCCCGGCCCGTGGAAAGATGCTGGTTGGACCACTACTTCCCTACAACTTAGTGCTTTTACTACTGTACTTTAATTTTTCGCAGAAAATGGTGTATTTAATGAAGAACCATCACTTTATTTCAATTTTTTTGATTCTTTTAGTTTATTTAAATCCATACTTGCTTGCTTCCTAGCTTCTTTTTTTAGTCTTTAGTTTTTTCAAACTTCTTGGACCTGTTCAAAGTTGAGTCTGGGAAGCTAACACTTTGATTTCTCGGGAATCTTTAATTTGTTGGTCTAACTACTTTCTCTTTCTTTCATCTTGTTTTTACGTACTTTATTTTTCTATGGCAGCGGCTTTTGCAAGGTAGTAGTTCTACTGAGATAACTTGGATTTTTTTTTCTTGCTTTCTACTTGACCTCGATGGCAGTCCCGTTCTCCTTCTCCATGTGGCAGTGGTACCATCCAGCTGAGAAAAGACAAATATTAAGCAATAGCCAATAGGTGGTCTTTCACTTTATCACATTGTGAAAGATTCTATTACCAAGGCCAAGACTAGTTCATATATGAAAAAAGGGATGGAGATTCCCAAACCCAATTCTCCACTTAGCTTGTCTTGTAGCCTGTAACTGTAAGGTTTGAAGTTGAAGTTTGGTACAGTGCTACCTTTAATTCATTGAAAATTAACCGTCCAAGTCACACATCACTCTGAAAAAATTTGTTCCTGGCCTGGATATATATATGTGGTATTTAAAGTTCATTTCAGTAAGTTAATTCCATCATCACCTGTTTTTTTTTTTTTTTGGGTTCAAATTCAATGTTAATCATCATTTTCCCACCGTAATAACTTAATTGCTTGTGTCTAAAGACTACTGAAGATTAACCTACTATATACTAACGGCTTCCTTTTTTGACTTCTCATTTGCATTAGTATTTTCCTGAATTAGAAGATTGTGTTCCTACCTGTATCAAGATTGTAACTCACATCAGAAAGAAAGAAAAGAGATAAAGCAAAAGAAGAAAGAAACGAAGAAATGATTTTTCAGACTAAACGACACCAGTGTAGTATAATTGTTGTAGTTCTGTGTTTTAGTGTCTAAAGCTACATGTAGTTTATAATATATTTAAGTAGAAATGTTCACACGTGGAGTAACTAACTATCACACGTGCTATAACTGTCCCCGTGTAATTTGGGATATTTTTCTTTGCTCTGTTTTTGTATTTAGTCACAGAGATTGTACAGATTCATTCATTCAGTTGAAATCAATATTTTCTTCAACTTCATTTCTCTCTCTAGCACTTTGTTTCTTCTTCAAGATTCTTGTGCTATCTTATATGGTATTAGAGCTTGAGCCTTTATCAATGGCGTCAAACATTGAAACTGCCTCATCTACTTCTTCACATTGCGAGCTTTCTCCAATGGAAGATCCTCGCAATCCATTCTTTATGCATCATGGTGAATCTCCTGGTGCAATCCTCGTTGCTCAACACTTGACTGAGGATAACTATCCAACCTGGGCTAGAGTGATGATAATGGCTTTGGATGCCAAGAGTAAACTTGGTTTTGTTGATGGCTCCATCACTACTTCAATGGCAATTACACCACTCGAGAAGCAAGCCTGGTCAAAATGCAATTCAATGATCTCATCTTGGATCTTGAATTCTGTTTCACCTCACATCAAAGCTAGTGTCATTTACAGAGACACAGCTCTTGCAGTGTGGAATGCACTCAAGAATCGCTTCCTACAAGCCAATGGACCAAGAATTTCTTAGCTCCAGAAGCAGATCTCCATTATAATGCAAGGAGATTCTACAGTGACAACCTTTTTCACTGATCTTCAAGCTGCTTGGGATCAATTGTTGAATCTCAGGCCTTTGCCAAGTTGTTCATGTGGCAAATGCACTTGTGGAGTAAATGATAAGATTGCACATCTTTATCATCAAGATTCAATCATGCAGTTTCTTAATGGATTGAATGATTGTTATTCAAAAGTCAAGACTCAAATCCTTATGATGGAGATTCTCCACTATAATGCAAGGAGATTCTACAGTGACAACCTTTTTCATTGATCTTCAAGCTGCTTGGGATCAATTGTTGAATCTCAGGCCTTTGCCAAGTTGTTCATGTGGCAAATGCACTTGTGGAGTAAATGATAAGATTGCACATCTTTATCACCAAGATTCAATCATGCAGTTTCTCAACGGATTGAATGATTGCTATTCACAAGTCAAGACTCGAATCCTTATGATGGAGCCTGTTCCATCAATAGATAAGGCTTTCTCGTTGGTAATTCGGGAAGAAAGGCAAAGGTTTTCAACCTTTAATGGTACTCCTTCTGTTGAATCAATTGCACTTGTTATTAAGAACCAAGCTTTCAATCAAGGTTATCAAGGTTCTTCTTCAAACAACAGTAATGGCAAGAATTTCAAGGGCAATGTTGGCAAAGGAAGACCTATGTGCAGCCACTATGGAAAGCTTGGTCACATCATGGAAAAATGTTACAAGCTTGTTGGATTTCCTCCAGGTTACAAGCAAAAAGGAAGGATTGCCAAGGCTAATCAAGTTATGGTTGATGATGATCAAGGTCAATCTGAATTTGTGCACCAGAATAATCCCTTTCCTTTTACTTCAGAGCAGTATCAACAGTTGCTTTCTCTACTGAACTTTCATGCATCCACTTCTGGTAATTCCAATGATGCTATTGCCATAACCAATTTTGCTATTTCAGGTAATCTTTGTGCCTCTTTTCAAGATTCTGTTTGCTTGAATATGCAACATTCCATTTTTGCCACAAATCTAGCCAATAAAAAAAATTTTGGTAAGCAAACTTGAGTTCTTGACACTGGGGCAACAGATCACATTGTGCACTCTGTCAAATTATTCACTAAAATCACTAGCTCCATTTCATCCTTTGTTCAACTACCTAATGGTGAAAGAGTTGTTGTCACACACATTGGCACCATTCAAGTCACAGCTAGTCTTGTCCTTGAAAATGTGTTATGTGTTCCTACTTTCACTTTCAATTTGATCTCAGTGAGCCAATTGACAAAAAGATTGTCCTGTTGTTTTGTTTTCTTGTCCAATCTATGTTTTATATAGGACTTTTCTTGTTGGAAAATGATTGGAGTGGGTAAACTACATAACAACCTCTACTTGCTATCTACAACTTCTTGCAAATTTGATTCTGCAGCATCTTCCATTTTAGATTCTGTTTTTGGTACTTTTGTTAATAATGTTTCTAATGTTCTTGTCATAACTAAGCCATACCTTTGGCATCTTAGACTAGGACATGCTTCAGATGCCAAACTTCATGCTTTACATGATTGTATTCCTGATGTAAGCAATGTTCATAGCAATAAAACTTGCACTCTTTGCCCCATTGCAAAACAGAAATGTTTGCCCTTTCCTTTCTTTAATTATCTGTTTAAAACTGCCTTTGATCTTATTCATTATGATGTATGAGGCCCTTTTGCTAAATCCACTCATGATGGTTTTAGATATTTTCTTACCATTGTTGATGATGCCACTAGATCCACATGGGTGTACCTTATGAAAACTAAATTAGAAACCAGACCCTTGTTAATTTCCTTCTTTAACATGATATCCACACAATTTAACACTAAAATCAAGGCTATTAGGATTGATAATGCTCAAGAGTTTATTCTAAAAGAATTTTGTGCTAATCATGGAATTCTACATCAGCATTCATGTGTAGCCACTCCACAACAGAATTCAGTTATGGAGAGGAAACACCAACATATATTGAGCATTGCAAGAGCTTTAAAGTTTCAGTCCAATATGCCTCTTACCTTTTGGGGTGAATGTGTTTTAACTGCTGTGTATATTATAAATAGATTACCTTCTTCCACTCTAGGCAACAAAACACCTTTTGAAAAACTTTACCACAAAATTCCTTCCTATGATCATCTAAAGGTGTTTGGATGCCTTTGTTTTGCCTCTACTTTGTCTCACAATAGATCTAAATTTGACCCTAAATCTTTACCATGTGTTTTTCTGGGCTATCCTTATGGAGTTAAAGGTTTCAAGGTACTTGATTTAGCTACCAAGAAAATTTTTGTTTCTAGGGATGTTCTTTTTCATAAGACTGTCTTTCCTTTTATATCTTCCACATATTCATCTTCACTTTATTCTACCATCACTTTGCCTCATATTTTTCCTTCCCTGGATCTTTACATAGACCCTTTACCTTCTATTTCACATCCTATTACTCTTGTCACCACTCCTATTCTTGATCCACATAGTCATCCTGATTCTACATCTGTTTTGTCTAATTCTGACTTACATTTACCTTCCCTTCCTTCAGACTTATCCAATTCTACACTTGCACCTACACCTTCCTTTGTTCCTAATCCTACTAATTCTGCAGACCCTATACATGCTTCCATTCCTAATTCCACTCCTGAGTCAACCACACATGCTTCCATTCCTAATTCCACTCCTGATTCAACCATACCTGCTTCCATTCCTAATTCTATTCATAATTCAATTCCTATTTCTATTCCTGCTTCCATTCCATCCTTAAGGAAATTTACTAGAATCAGTAAAGCTCCTGCTTATTTGCAAGATTATAAATGCAGTAGTGTTGTTCATGATCAGTTTGATCATTCCAATCCAGCCATCAAGTCTGGTTCCACCTCCTCCATGTCAGGTACTCAATATCCTTTATCTGATTATCTTAATTCTTCTGGTTTGTCACCCTCTTATGCCCATTTTTGTTCCCTAATCACTGCTATTTCTAAGCCAAAATCTTATTCTGAGGCTGTCAAAGATCCTAAGTGGCAGAATGCTATGGCTGATGAGATTGCAGCATTGGAATCTAATCAGACATGGACTCTCACTTCCCTACCCCATCACAAAAAGGCAATTGGGTGCAAATGGGTATATAGGATCAAGTATAAGGCTGATGGGACAGTGGAGAGGTACAAAACAAGACTTGTGGCCAAAGGATTCACCTAACAAGAGGGTTTAAACTTCACAGACACTTTCTCTCCTGTGGCAAAGATGACTTCAGTGAAGACTTTACTTGCCATTGCTGCTGTGAGGGGTTGGCACCTTATTCAACTTGATGTAAACAATGCTTTCCTCCATGGTGATCTCCATGAGGAAGTTTACATGCAACTACCTCAGGGTTTTCACAGCAAGGGGGAGCATTTGGTGTGTAAGCTCAATAAATCATTGTATGGTCTTAAGCAGGCCTCAAGACAATGGTACTCCAAGTTTTCATCTACCATTTTGAAGTGTGGGTTCAAACAGTCTAAGTCAGATTACTCTCTGTTTACAAAGAAGTTTAATCAGTCTTTTATAGCTCTATTGGTGTATGTTGATAACATCCTTATTGCCAGCAATGATGCTCATGCTGTTGAAGAACTTAAGGTGTTCTTGAATCAAGAATTCAAGTTGAAAGATCTTGGAAACCTGAAATTTTTCCTTGGTCTTGAAGTGGCCAGATTAGAATAAGGCATTTCTTTATGCCAAAGGAAATATGCCTTGGAGATACTTAAAGATGCTGGGATGACAGGTTGCAAACCTAGCAAAGTTCCTATGGAACAAAATTTGAAGTTAAGCAAGTTTTGTGGGGAGTTGCTACCCGATCCTGGCATTTACAGGAGATTAGTAGGGAGATTGTTGTACCTTACTATAACCAGACCAGACATTGCTTACTCAGTACAAAAACTGAGTCAATTTATGTCCAAGCCACGAAAACCTCACCTGGATGCAGCTTATAAAGTGTTGCAATATCTCAAAGGAAGTCCTGGTCAGGGTATTCTTTTGTCATCCAAGTCAGACTTACACTTAAAGGCATACACAGATGCAGACTAGGCATCTTGTATTGACACTAGAAGATCCACCACTGGATTTTGCATTTTCTTAGGAGACTCTCTAATTTCATGGAAGACCAAGAAGCAATCTATAGTCTCTAGATTCTCTGCTGAGGCAGAATATAGAGCCATGGCAGTGACTACATGTGAAATAACTTGGATTCTGGCATTGTTAAAGGATTTAGAAGTATTTCATCCAAAACCTGCTATGCTTTTCTGTGATAATCAAGCAGCCATATATATTGGTGAGAACCCTGTGTTTCATGAGAGAACCAAGCATATAGAAATAGATTGTCACTTGGTCAGAGATAAGGTTCAAGATAAAGTGCTCAGATTGTTTTTCACTCCTACTCATTCACAGCTAGCTGATCTTCTCACAAAGGCTCTCAGTGGTCAACAATTGAGAGCATTACTTACCAAGATGAGTATTGTGAACATTCACAATCCAGGTTCTCATCTTGAGGGGGAGTATCAAGATTGTAACTCACATCAGAAAGAAAGAAAAGAGATAAAGCAAAAGAAGAAAGAAACGAAGAAATGATTTTTCAGACTAAACGACACCAGTGTAGTATAATTGTTGTAGTTCTGTGTTTTAGTGTCTAAAGCTACATGTATTTTATAATATATTTAAGTAGAAGATGTTCACATGTGGAGTAACTAACTATCACACGTGCTATAACTGTCCCCGTGTAATTTGGGATATTTTTCTTTGCTCTGTTTTTGTATTTAGTCACAGAGATTGTACAGATTCATTCATTCAGTTGAAATCAATATTTTCTTCAACTTCATTTCTCTCTCTAGCACTCTGTTTCTTCTTCAGGATTCTTGTGCTATCTTATAACCTGCCTCAAAGGATGACTAGATTTTTTTATTTTTTTATTTTTAAAGTTGAATGGGAACCTAGGAAAGTTAATAAGAAATGCTTCTCGTTTGGATAGGTAGGATGTTTGTGAGTTGTGACGTAGTGGGATAGGCATTAGAAGTCAAACATGTCTAGCTGAGTAAAGAAATGCATCAAGTATACTGATGAAAGAAAACGTAGTTCACAAGGCAAAGAAAAAAGAAGAAAAGTTCTCACTAAAATTTTATTATCGAATAACTTGATGCCTAGTGGGTTATAACTTATAACCACTAACTAACATAGGAAAAATATTAGAGAAACCCTATTATCAATAGGAAAGCCTAATTCGTGTTAGACACGAAATTAGACAAAAATAAAAATAAAACCCCCTAAAAAAGGGAAAATTTGAGAAATTTACAAAAAGGAAAATAACAGGATTTTTTTTTTTTTCACTTTTAAAACAAAAGTAAAAATGATCACAAATAGTAAATTAGTTAAAAACAAAGGTTTAAATGAAGGAATTTGGCTGAAAAACAACATAGGTCACAGTCCTAAAATTGTTTAATCCTCACATTAATTCTGTTTTGATTGCTAAATTTCACAAGATTTTACTATCGACTTTGAGGACTTACGCTAATACCATTCATGAAATTTTCGAATTTTATTTGTGAATTGTGATTTAAGATTATCACATTATTCAAGAAAAGTTTGGGTTGTCCATTCTACGTACTAGCTCTTTTTTCATTTCCCATTTTTCTTGCGTTGCGATTTAAGATTATCAATTTGGTCAAGGAAAACTTAGATCGTCCATTCCACATCATTTTATGATTCAGCCCAAAGGATTTGAGACAAAGGATCCTCTTTTTGACTTCATCCATATTGGCTGAAGTATCCCACACACGCAACCAAGGTTCCTGATGTGAAATGCGAATGCCACTACCATCTTCTAAATTGACGATTCTTCTTTCATATTCTACTTCCTTGAATCGGCCATTAATGACTAAAAAAAGGGCTTTCTAAAAGGGGATGAGATTCCTAAAAGTACACTCACTCTTTCAACAAGATGATGTTGAAAATGCAATATGACAGATTAAAGGTTTGACAAGCTTAACATCTCAAGATATGAACATTAAAAGTGATACTATTATTTCAACTTCCCTTCAAACTATTCCCAAAGAGTTGAATACTGAGTTAAATCAATATGAAAGAGGAGTAGGGTATACAATTCATCTATCTGTTCACCATATTGTATGTGTTTTACATATAACTAGTCGCTAAACCGTGCGATGCACGGTAAAGCTATTGTGTATGTAGATGTTAACAATTATTTGTCTCTTCCTCTTTGATTGTATATTAAGATTCTAGACTCAAAATTTTCTATCCTTGATATGAAACATTAAATTACATAATGAAAAATATAAATCAAACTTAAATTAAAATTAAAATTAAGATTCCAATCCTTAACATCCTCAATCATCCAATAAATATATAAAACACAAATTTAAAGAACTACTTAATTAATATTTGAAATAAATTGAAAGGCAACTTTAAAGTATTATTTGTATTTTCTTCCTTTGTTGCTTCACAGTAGTCAATGAATAACTCCTTTTATTTTTTATTATTTTCCTTGATTACAAATGTTGGTGTAAGTTATACATTGCTTTCAACCATGGTTTTAAAAACCGGTATGGTCAAAGAACCGAAAAATAGACTGATTATCGGTTTTATGGTCCGACTGGGGTCGAACCAGTGGTCGAACCGATGACGTCATAAATAATTTAATTAATAATTTTTAAATTATAAATATATAAAGTGTTGAGTTATGTGTATATTTAACTTTGATAATGTAAATAATTTTTTATAATTTTAATAATGCTAACAATTTTACACACAACTTATCTAGTAAATATTTTTTTTTGAAAAAAATCTAGTAAATATTATTTAAATATTAAAAGTAATCTACTGTATGTTCACAAATATTGTTAGAAACCTCCGTGATAATAGTATATAAGTTGAAACATAGTAATACTACTTTCTTGGGATCTACCAGTGCAGCACGTGTCTAAGAAATAAGAATATTTTAAATGAGAAGGCATATTGACAGGTGGATCATTTAATGATTGAACGGTGAGGATTAAATCATCTGATATTGCTAGGGTTTGATTCATGAATATAAAAGCAACACTTAGTGCCGCCACTGCCAAATTATATATTCAGTTTTTCACCATTTATTAGAGCATCTTCCATTTCCAGAGGCTACTAAACTCGCAAAGGCCAAATCAGTCCTCTGTTAAGAAGTGTTGCCAGTATATATATTTGCTCTTCCATTTCCAGAGGCTACTTCATCCTCTGTAATATAGATCAAATCCTGCATTTTGTTTGGTTTGCCATCTCTCTCTCTGCCATGGTGTAACTGGCGTTCTACTTTTATGTTTTGTTTTGTGTTGTGCACAAAGATCTTGCCCGACCGTTCCAAAACCGGTTAAACCGGAACGGTTTTCGGTTTTACCGATCAAACCGGCGGTTTCCGGTTAAAGCCGATTTTTCCTTCATTTTCGGTTATTAATGACAACCGGACCGGATTAGTGTCCAGTTCCCGATTAAACCGGTTGAACCGGACGGTCCGGTCCGGTTTTTAAAACTATACTTTCAACGTCAACTTTTTGAAACTTTGTAAAATTACTATCTTGTTCTTGATATGTTGTCACATTCATTTGAAATAGGTTGAGAAATCTATTACAACATATAGAAGTGAAATATTAAATTTGTAATTTAGCTATATTTAAAAAGAAAAAGAAAAAAAGTACTTTTGTCATTTTATCATATAGAATTTCCATCCATATTTGAGATTATAGTCATTTAAACTAAACAGTTAAACCAAACATAAAATCAAGTTTGAGGTAACAAAGAAACTTAAATATGCAATCACATTCCAATTTCAAATTCTTTCTAAAAACATATAACCAATAAATAAGCAAGAAACAATATAACCAATAAATACGCAAGAAACAATATAGAATAAGGGAGAAGACTGGTAAATAACTGGCTTTTCTCATCTTGTTGTCGTATAAAGAGTTTTACACAAATAAAAATCCACAGTTCCAAATAATCTAGATAACAAAATGCCAAATACCTATCTACAAAACAATAAAATCCAATTTTCAGCCAACATTCAAGAAACATTAATAGAATAGAACAGATTAAATAAACCAACTGCAACCGGAAAAGAACTACAAATGCAGAGAAAAAAAGTAAAACAAAAGCATTCAGAACATAAAAATCATCCAAGTCACAGTTAGGAATGGCTAAAAACTTGAGGGCTTCTACTAAATTTGTGAGCTAAAGTAAAAAGTTTAGTCCAACACATAGAGGAGAGTCCTAGTAATCTAATCATTATTGATTCTAAATATGAAGGAAACAATGTTAAAGGAATTCAAATTAAGATCATCCAAGGTAGTATTGATGTTTTCCCAATATATATATATATATATATATATATATATAGACACACACACACACATTCAATATGTTCTACATATTCACTGAGAAATTTAAACAAACAAATATTGAACAAACACAAAGATAACCAAGACAAAACTCTCAAACCCACATTGCTCCTTTTATAGAACTTGACATACGAAATAGAAAATTGGTTATATCATAGGTGCTAAAAAGTACTTAATACAGAAAGTTATTTAAAAACAATGCAGAAAGTTATTCAAAACAATGCAGATTTTATGAAATAGTGCAGTGCAGATTTTTATGAGACAGTGCCATGCAAATTTTGGTTGTAAAAAAAAATGCAAATTTTAGATGTAAAATAGTGCAAAAAATAACGTTCTGAAGAAGAAATCTTTTTTAACAAATTGGATCCATAGACCAAATTTTACACATAGAGAACAAACACAAAGATAACCAAGACAAAACCTTCAAACCCACATTACTCCTTTTATAGCACTTGACATACGAAACCTGATTTATTTAGATTCGAATGCATGTTAGAAACAAAAATCCCAAAGCCAAAACCTATTAGTAAAATCACATACCAACCAATACAAAGTACACATTAAATAATAGGAACAAATCACAGTGCTCCTTTTATAGAACTTGACATAAAAAAAAAAATAAATAAAAAATCCTAAAGCCAAAGCCTATTAGTAAAATAACATACCAAACAATACAAATTTTAAGCTGTTAATTGTGATTGTAACAAATAATCTCTAAAAAAACACTAATTATAATATAGGGTTCTGTATTTGCCAACATACTTGAAAAATGTAGAGGTCCATGGGTAGGAAGTATTGGAATTTGGGGGATAAATAGTTTGGGGGAGATATTAAAAGTCACAAACCAAAACAATGTAGAATTAAAACCTTTTATATAGACAACAATGCATCAATCACACACTAATAACACTAAAAGAAAATTACACAATCAACTTTTCATATATACATTACTAATTAAATTCACACACATGCTCAATGTTTCGGTATCATATTTCACTAAACAATCAATGAGTAAAATAAGAAACATAGAAATATGATCCACACCAACATTGATGTAATACCAAAAAAAGAAAAAAAAAAGAAAAAAAAGAACTAACATAGTGTTGGCAATGCAAGAATACACAGAAGGTTCATTTCACTTATAAATGGCCTTACTGAATGGTTAACAACAGAAGAGAGATATGATGGAGAAAGCATAAGATTAAAGCTACTAAAAAAGAAAATGAGCATTTTGAACTTACCAGTTACCAATACCACCCAAAAAAAATGTAGAGTATGAAAAATCAGTAGATCCAAAGAGAATATATATTAGAAACTTAATTGGATTAGGAATCTCTCCACTTATGATTGTCAACCTTAGCGTCACAACTTCTCTCTTCTTGTATCCATTTGGGTTAGAAGAAACACAATGAGAAAGAAACATAAATCTTGCGTACTTTCATGAGTTGGAGGACCCTAAAATTATCATTACCATTAATCACAAATTACAATGAGAAAGAAACATTGTTAAATCTACATTGAAAATTTAAACAATGCCAAAATTCAAACATTTTTTTAGGGCTAAGTGCATCTCTTGAAATAGCCACCACTACAGAAGGATCTTATAAATTATGGAGAAACAAAGACTTTTTTTTTTTTTTTCAATCAATAATAGAGAATTAAAATGTGATTCAATCTCTTTCTTTAATTCTCAAACTTCAAATACTAATCCTTTAAACAAATAAATGCATACCTAATAAAATCAATCTAAACCATTATATACGGTTGAGTACAAAATCAAGGAAGACAATAAGCAAGCAACTTTATATTTGAGAATTAAAAAAGAATCTACTAAATTGAATTGATTATAGATTATAAATTAGCTTTCTTAGTCCATTAGTTATTCACTGATAAACACAATTGTAAGGTTTAATTTAATCAACTATGTATTGGCTTTATTCCGTGCCAAATTTGCTTGTAATTCAGCATGTAGAAACTCTGTATTTAGGTGGGAATAATGTAAGGGTTGTGTGTGAGAGAGTGTGAAGAAACTCAAGTTGTATGCATTAAAGAAGAGTCTTGCAACTGGATTTTGCGACTGACTCGCGACTGGCAAGTCGCCACACATGTGAAGCATGCAGAGAGATAAAAGGTCACGACAGCTAGAGCGCTACAGGACAAAAAGTACGGTCTGGCCTGAAAGTTATTTCACGACTCAAACTTGCGACTCACTCCAGTAGCGAGGCCAAGTCGCCAAAATGCCCTGTTTGGATGAAAACTGACTTTTCACATTCCATCTCATACCCTACTATAAATACCCTTATTCCCACGAAATGTAGTGTGGTTATTCAGAGAGAAAAACCCTAAGAGAGGTTTCTACAACACATCCACCTATTAGAGAGAGCTACCCATTCTTAGAGAGAAATCTTTGTAGTCTCTTCTCATTCCCTCTCCCATTGTTATGCTCATTGAGAGGAGATTACTACCTAAACACTACCCACATCCATTTAGAGTGTTGAGTGTTTTTGGAGTTTTGGGAAGCATTGGATGCAATATGGAGCTTGTTGCGGGATCTGGTAGGCTAAAGAAGACAAGGTTCGGCGTAACCTTGTTGGAGCAAAAAACTTGGAGGGCTTAGGTGCACTGGGTATATTAGGCTTGGAGGGCCTTTTGCTATTCATGTATCCCAATTTTATTCTCTAGTGGATTATTGACCATTTGGAGGGTAGCGGAGAGGTTTTTCATCGAGTACTTCGGTTTCCTCTTCGATAACACATCGCTGTGTTGTCTTTGTGTTTGCATCTCTCTTCCTTTAATCTTTACCTTTTAATTACTGCTGTGGTTATGATTAATTTCGGTTTAGATTGTTTTACCAAATCTGTTTTAGCTTATTTACATTGTTTGATTATAAGCTTGTGTTGGTAATTTGTGAATTGGGGGTCTAAACATTCATAGGTGTTTTACAAACTATTTAAACATTCAATTGGTATCAGAGCGGGTACACTTATTGTGATTTAAATACCTAAGTGTGATCCTTAACCCCTTGTGCTTGTTGCCATGGATAGTGATTTGTATGCTTCCTTAGTTGTTGATGATTGTAGCATGCCACGTGTTTGTGAAAATGCCTCTATGAGTGTTTATCTTCATGATTGTGATGACATGTTACTTGAATCATTGGGTGTTGTTGATATTCCAAACGACAAACTCTTGAAGAAAAAGGCTAAGAAGTTTCAAAAGAATTTGAGCAAGTTATTTTGTAAAAAGGATGATTTGATTGCTAAGCTCAATGAATCCAACAAATTGGTTGAGAAATATAAGAAACTTGCTGAAAATTCTCTTGAAAAGCTAAAAGAGTTTGAATGTTTGAATATGGACTTGGATGCTAAACTTGTTTTGTCTAACAAACTTGTTGCTGAGCTAAAATGTGAAAATGAATCTCTTAAGATGCATGCCAAGTGTTTGATTGCCAAACCTATTGCTAAAAAGGATGAAAATATTTGTTGCAATCATGTTATGGTACCCAATTTTGTGCCTATTGTGTGTTCTACCTCAAAGGACAAATCGATGTACATTCCTACACACAAAAGAAATCAAAAGGTGGAGAGAAAGACTCTTAAGCCAAAGCCTCCATTTAGGTCTCAATATAAGGTTTTGAATGGATCTAAGTTTGTTCTAACTTGCCACCATTGCGGTGTGATCGATCACATAAGACCTCAATGCTCCAAGTTGAAGAGAGAACAAAACCATGTTGTTAGATCCCTTTCCAAAAAGCCTAATGGACCTAAATGCATTGTTTGTCACCATTGTGGTGCCTTTGGTCATCTAAGACCTCAATGCTCTAAATTTCATGCTTTTAAAAAAAGAAAAACTTAAGCTTCTTGGAAGTTGTGCTAAAAAGGGTAACCGGATTTGAGTGAAAATAACATGTTGTTAAAGAAAGTGTTTAATGCTCTTAACTCCTTATTTATGTGCATCTCCTTTTCTCATTCTTCCAACCCTCGTCTCACTTCTCATGAGAAACTCATTCCAAACAATCGTTCTGTTTGGATGAGGAAGGGTTCCTATGCTTGAGCTTTTGCTCTTTTTGTCCTTGATCTAATTCTTTCAATCTTTGTAGGACCTTTCATGCATTGAATTTCATATCTTCATGCATTTTATGCATCTTGCATTTCTTTATATGCATTGTTTTTGTTTTGATCTTACTTTTATGTTTTAGTTAAAAAAATCCAAAACCACATAAAAAGTGAAAATTTCAAAAAGTTTGATCGTATATGTTTGAGCACATATCACATGTGAGTTTGGCCTAGTACCTTAGTACCTTCGTACAAATGGCTTAGTGCATTTATGCGCTTAGCTTGTTTTGTATGCACATCTATCTTTGTGGGAAAAATCCTAACATCTATGTGTGATTGTTGTAAATCGATCTTCAAGCTTGTCATGAATGATTAGTCAATAGTCATGTTGGTTTTGATACATGTGTAGACTTGTGCCTATATATCTTCTCACTCTTTTATATTTTTTTTCTTACAGAGTTTAACCAATGTAAATCTCAAAATGAAAAGAGATAATGAGCTGCGAAAGCTGTCGCACATACTAGTATTCGACTAAGAAAAAGGGAAAGCGACTTATATAAAAATGTATGATGCCCAAAATGCCAAAGGCTTGTTCATCAAATTGAAATATCAAAAATTTCTGACATCGATCTCAAAAAGAGATGTAAAGATAAAAAATGATCAAATGCTATAAATTGTAAAGAAGCCAAATGAAAAGCTTCAAAGATATGTAATCATTTTCTTGTGAGAGGTCATATATGTTCATTTCTATAATTGAGATAGACCACTTGACTTAGTACTAGTTGTGTATGACTTGATTGAATTGATCATTGAAGCTTCACTCTAGACTAAGGACTATTCCACATTTGATACACACACACAACACATATGCCTAATGTTCAATGAATGCCTTATTCATTTGTTCAATTGTACTTGTTTAAATGTGATGTATGTGTGCTCAACTATATATGGATCAAACCAAAAAGATTTTTGATCATTTTATATGTATTTGGAAGTGATTTTTATCACTCTTTGTGTTCATGCTTAGTGCTTACTTTGTATTTCATTGTTTAAACATGTTCTGTGTTGAAAAACAAGTGTCAGAATTTTTGGCTACTCATTTTGGCTATTCTCGCGAGTAGCGAGTTTTGGCTACTTGTTTTGGCAACTCGCCCAATCGCGAGATCCAGTCGCAAGTTTACACATAATGGTTTCGCGACTCATCTCGCGACTCGCCAGTCACGAAACGCCCAGAAACAGCTTTTTAAAGAGTTTTTTCATGGGAAACTTGTTTTAAACCTCTTCCATCCTCTCTAAAACCCCTCTTTCATTATTTTTACATCAAAACCCAACCAATTTGAATGGTTTTTCATTCCATTAACATCTTTAAGGTAATTTTAAACTCTTTTCATTGATTTGGATCCTTGGATTATGTTTTGGTGAGTTTTGTGCTCTTGGTTGGGATTTTCATCATAAAGGTTGGGAAAACTTAATTTTTGTCAAATTTTTGTATGAGATTGGTTTATTTTGATGATTTGCTTTGGATGTTGGCCCCTTATGGCAAAAAGATCATGTATTAAGGGTGGATTTCATGATGTTCATGCATTGTTTCACATTGTTGTTCATAGTGTGCATGCTAGGTGTTTGATAAAATGCTTCTGAGGCATTTTCTCACTTGTTTGGACTCTGATGAGTACCAAACTTTAGGGTTTCTCATGTTTCCTCACTAGGATCATGTTTGGTTCATTGATTGTGTACTTAACACACCTTGCCCCACATGTGCATTTTCCATGCATTGCACATAGCCACCTCTTGCACACACATTTGCTACCTTTGTTATGCATTGGTCTATACCTTGTTTCTTCATCCTAGCATGTTATGTTTACCTTATGCTTTGTAGCATTTTGTTTTGTCTTAGGTTTGAGCTTCATTTTCTCATTCATCTCGCACCCTTCATGCATCATTTTCATTGTTCGTACCTTCATATCTTGCCCTCATTTCTCCTTGACCCTTTGTCTATTCATGACAAAAAGGGGGAGAATATACTCTAGAGAGTATACCAGAGAAATTCTATCTCATGCACATTCGTAGGGAGAGAGATTACCATGGGGGAGATGTATATACCAAGGGGGAGAAGACTTTGATTATAAGAAAACTTTGTTTTATTTGTTTTTCCTTTTGTACCCATGCTTTGTAGCTTAGTACTTGTTGTTAATGTTATGCATTTCTTTAAGTATATCACTATTGTTCCCTTGTTGGATTTTGTATCCTTGATGCAATTTAAACCTAATGCTTCTTGCTTTAGTGTTCTTGCATCGGTTTTGTGTTGGACATGCATACATCCTTATGCTATTGTGCTTTATTGATTGCATATTCGGATGATTATTTGCTTTGCTATGTGATCATTGTAGTCATTTCTGTATGACTATTTTGGTGTATGATCAAGTTGCTCACATGTTTCACATTATGTTTACTTGATCACAATTTACTTGTTTCATTATACTTGTCCTTTTATTACTTGCTATACCATGAGGGTCTAATATGCTTTGTGTAAGTGTTTCAGGTTACAGGTATTTTGTTCCAAGTGCATCACAGTTTCTAGATTTAGGTGTGAGTGAGTTTTGCCATTGTTCCCAAACTCACGTTTAAGTCTAGAGTCTGTTTTAGGGTGTTTTGTCACGGAATAGCCAAAGGGGGAGATTGTAAGGTTGAATTTAATCAACCATGTATTGACTTTATTCCGTGCCAAATTTGCTTGTAATTCAACATGTAGAAACTCTGTATTTAGGTGTGAATAATTTAAGGGTTGTGTGTGAGAGAGTATGAAGAAACTTAAGTTGTGTGCATTAAAGAGGAGTCTCGCGACTAGATCTCGCGACTGACTTGCGACTGGTAAGTCGCCACACGTGTGAAGCATGCAGGGAGCTGAAGGGTCACGACAGCTAGAGCACTACAGGACAAAATGTATAGTCTGGCCTGGAAGTTATTTTGCGACTCAAACTCGCGACTCATTCTAGTCGCAAGGCCAAGTCGCCAGAATGCCCTGTTTGGATGAAAACTGACTTTTCACATTCCATCTCATACCCTACTATAAATACCCTTATTCCCACGAAATGTAATGTGGTTATTCAGAGAGAAAAACCCTAAGAGAGGTTTCTACAACACACCTACCTATTAGAGAGAGCTACCCATTCTTAGAGAGAAATCTTTGTAGTCTCTTCTCATTCCCTCTCCCATTGTTATACCCATCGAGAGGAGATTACTACCTAATAACTACCCACACCCATTTATAGTGTTGAGTGTTTTTGGAGTTTTGGAAAGTATTGGAAGATGCCAAGGATGGCGGATGCAACATGGAGCTTGTTGCGGGATCGATAAGCTAGAGAAGACAAGGTTTAACGTAACCCTATTGGAGCAAGAAGCTTAGAGGGCTTAGGTGCATTGGGTAGATTAGGCTTGGAGGGTCTTCTGCTATTCATGTATCCCAACTTAATTCTCTAGTGGATTATTGACCACTTGGAGGGCGGCGGAGAGGTTTTTTGCCGAGGACTTCGGTTTCCTCTTCGATAACACATCGCTGTGTTGTCTTTATGTTTGCATCTCTCTTCCCTTAGTCTTTGCCTTTTAATTACTGTTGTAGTTGAGATTAATTTCGGTTTAGATTGTTTTACCAATTCTGTTTTAGCTTATTTTCATATTCCACACATACATTGTTTGATTATAAGCTTGTGTTGGTAATTTGTGAATTGGGGGTCTAAACGTTCATAGGTGTTTTACACACTATTTGAACATTCAACAATCCAAAACAAACTTGGACTCTGTTAAGGTCAAAAACTATCTTTATAAGCCATGCCTCCAAGCCAAGCATTTTGTCGAACATTTTAAGGTTGATGGGGTTGGCCTCTTTTCTCTTCTTATGCATATAGTTTAACAAAATTAAATTGTTGCACATCAATTATTGCAAAATGATAGAAGAACTAAGAATATTACATTGTACTCATATTTTGCATGATGAAAATAAAGTTATAAAATAAGAGCTGAAGGGAAAAATATCAAAAGAATACAGTTTGAATGGAGAGAGAGAGAGAGAGAGAGAGAGAGAGAGAGAAGCAACTCATATCCAATATCAATTATCAAATAACTCTTGTATGTAAATATCATACACTACAACATTAGGGATAGATATCATAACGATGATAACTGACTAAATCACATATAGTGGAAAGTCTTGTGCCACTCAGTGGCAAGCTCACAAAAATTAACAACCTCCACATCATTAGGTTTAACATGGATTGAGGCATTGTGTACACCATATAAACTTATCAAGAATTACCTTACGATGCTCCTAGTTGTATTGCATTGGTTTGGGGTAACCTTTAGCAAAATAAGAAAAATAATATCTATCTGAATAAAAAGTTAAGTCCAAACAAATATAATAGAAGTCATGAAGTTAGTAAAAACAAATTTTAAGAATAGTTCAGGTTCAAAATTAAATGTTTGTTAGTTTTTCCCAACTTAATTTTGTCATAAAATATCCCTATTCAAAATTGAAAATATTAATGTTGTCCACTATTCAAATTTGTGTAGTAGTAATTTAAATATCCTAGAGCTATATCAACCAAGAATCATAAAGAAAGGCAGACGGAGGCAGACTGATTTAAATGAAGAAAAATGAAGGCCTCTAGAAGAATTCAAACTCGTATAAATAGCAAGCATCACCTCCAACTTAAACATAAGAGCCCTTATGTATGCTAAAATTATCATGCACGAATATGTTTATGGAGTGGTCTCACACCCTTAGCCCAAATGATATGCATTTGGCTGTAGTTTTTATTGAGGTCTTTGACTATATAATTCCTCAAGGGTTTACTTTTGGGTGGGTATACAGTCTTGAGGCCTCTCCTAAATTTTCAATAAAACCCAAAAACCAATGCATTATCATGGGCTTTCAAGTGGGAAATTATAATTTTTGCTATAATACTTAAGCTTATAACTTTGAATATACATGCAGAATCACTACTTCTCTTTTGCATAATTGGATGACAAATGCAATCATCAAAATGTGATTTGATTAGGTCCTTTCTTTATTCTGCTTGTTAAAACATGTATTTAATGCTCAATGTTTGTATTGTAATGATGATGAAGACACAATTAAGGACATCAAACATGCTTAGAATAACAATATGTGTTATATCATACCTTTACCAAGTGTAAAATAAGACAAAGTATTGTACCTGTCCAAAAATATGTCTAATTCCTCTATTAAAAATATCAATTAACTACATACCTTCGCACACGATTAGTTCTCTGTATACAAAAGCTCCTCAACAACCACCTATTATTTTGTAATACAACTCTACAAAGTTTAGTTCACACTCCTTAAAATTTTCAAAAATCAAATGAACTAACAACAAAAATCTAAAGATTTTCTAAAACAAAACCAATAACTATTTAGCATCAAATCAACCATGCGGGGCTCTTTGATGGTGAGCATGCTTAAAATTTTCAAAAATCGAATGAACTAATGACAAAAATCTAAAGATTTTTTTTAAAAAAAAACCAATAACTATATAGCATCAAATCAATCGTGCCTAAGATTTTTATTGAAACCCATAAACAAAATCTATCTGCAACGCACAACCCATATATATCACTGAAAATTCTGAAACCACAATCTAAATCAATGCATCAACTTCAATTTAAAAAAAGAAAAAAGAAAAAGAAATCAGAGATAAAACAAATGGAGAAGGAGAGAGACTCTTAAAGGAGTGGCAGAACTTAAATAGATTACCAGTCAAACAAAATAAATTTAGATTGACCCTTCAATGAAATAAATTTAGCCCAAATAATCCATTTAAATTTTGAAATTTAATCCAAATAATTCAAAAAAAAATTAACCACTAGCCCATTCTTAGGCCTTTCAAAAGCATAGGAACATAAAAACCAATAAAAAAACACCATGGCTTTTGCCAAAACCTATAGCATGAACTCCAATGGCATAACCAACATTGGCCTCTCTAAATAGGCCAAACATGTGATAAAAATATAGATTAGTGCAACAAAGATCTCCTCCATATTGGCATCGAGACTATAAGTATTATCAGCACCACTGGCCTATGTGCTTGGTGCATGTAACTCTAGAACTAAATTGGTCTATCTAAGCAAAGCCAAATCAGATCTGCTAAAAAAACCTAGATATCAAAATTAAGCAGAGCTTGAAGCTAAAGCAAAATACATGTTTTCTTGGTCTCCACTCTCAGGCTCTTCAATACTATCTCCACTACGAAACCCATCCATATCCACAATATTTTCTTACAAAAAGATAGGAATTGAAATCCCTAACTTGACAAATAACCTAATTGAAGACATAATTAAAACTCAACTTTGAGCCTCTGAATTTTAACCCATATTAGTAACTATCATTTCATCAAATGAATAACTATGCAAATTTCAGCAACTAAATATTAAAACCTGATGTCAGTAAGAGCCCTGAAACCGAAACTCAAAAAATAAGATTTAGAGAAAATCGTAGAGAGAGAATTTCTTGAGAAGCAAATCAATCAAATAGGAAAGAGAATGACAGAGGGGAAATTATTTAACCTAATCGGCTTTGTGGCTGAATCCGTCCATGGAGAAAAGAGGCTGAGAGTGGAGACCAAGGAAACTCCTGCATAGGCCTAGCATGTTGGCTGCCTTAGGTGTAGGGTTTGCCTTAGATTGACGATTAAATTTGGTTTCCAAGGGAGGCGAGAAGAGAAGGTTTTAGGGAAGTATCGGTTTTAGAGAAGAGAGTGGAGAAGAAGATGGCATTTGGGATTGATTTTCGAAGTTGGGTTTTGGGGAGAAGGGTAGAGAAATAGAGGATTCAGAGTTGGGTTTGTGGAAAAATTTGACTACAGTTAGAGAGAGACGGTATCGGGTTTGCTTTTCATGATTGTGGAAAAAATTTTGGGTTGCTTATTATTATTATTATTATTTAAATTTAATTAATGTTGATGTGGAAAATTGTGGAGAAAGCATAGGTTTCGGTTATATATATATATATATATATATATATATAGATGTGGGGTACTTATTTGTCTGGATGTCTGTTGGTTTAATCTTTTATTCGTGGGATCTTTGTTACCTATTCTGCATATACAGGCAAGTCACCATTCAATTTCTATGTGTACTAAGGAATCATAAAAGCACATAGTATGTCTTATGTAAAGTTCAATTTATTCAACTATGTGTTAAATTTATTCCGTGCCAAATTTATTTGTAATTTAGCATTTAGAAACCCTGTATTTAGGTGGGAATAATGTAAGGGTTGTGTGATCAAGAGTGTGCAGCAAGATGATAACTGGCGACTGGAACTTGCAATTGACTCGCAAGTGGTGACTTGCCAAAATGAAGCACACGTGTCAAGCATGTAGGAAGATGAAGAGTTAGGACAGCTAGATCACTACATGACAAAAAGTATAGTCTGACCTAGTCTGGTAACTGGCGACTGGAACTCGTGACTCATCCCAGTCACGAAGTGACTCGTCAGTGCACCCTGTTTTGTTGAAAAATGACTTTTCACATTCCCTCTCATACCCTACTATAAATACCATTTTACCCACGAAATGTAGAGTAAAGGGAGAGAGAACTTTGAAAGAGAAACTCTAGGGAAAAACAAGATTGGTTCATCCACAATCTTATACACTTGATTCTCCAAATTTCTCTACTCTCACTCTCTCCATTGTCATATCCATGAGAGGATCATAAACCAAATCCTTACCTCACCAAATTCAGAGTAGTGAGAAGGTTCTTGGTGTTTGGGAAGTAGTTCAAGAGAGAACCAATTCATATTGGTTGATGCAATGGGTTAATTGCGGGATCCAGAAAGTTAGAGAAGACATGGTTCGACGTAACCTTGCTGGAGCAAGAAGCTTGGAGGGCTTAGGTGTACTGTGTAGATTAGGCTTGGAGGGTCTATTGTTATTCATGTATCCCAACTGATTTTCTAGTGGATCATTTATCGCTTGGAGGGCTGCGAAGAGCTTTTTCGTTGAGTTCTTCGGTTTCCTCCTCGAACACGTGCCGGTGTTATCTTGTGTTTGCATCTCTCTTTCCCTTACTCTTAGCTTTTAATTTCTGCTAGTTGTGATTAATTAATGGCTTAGAGTAGTTTGTTAAATTGGGTATTGCTTATATTTCATATTCCGTATTCCGTACATATATTATTTGAATATAAGCTTGAATTGGAAAATTTGTTTTTGGAGGTCTAAACATTTATAAGTGATTTATACACTAAGTGAGTTTTCATCTTATATCATTTCACTTATGGGGGAGACTCAAAAATTAAGAAAATCCACATGATTTTAAGCATCCAAGTTATGTGGAATTCATAGACCAAGTTCCTCTTTAATATAAATCAATCACAAAGTAAAACAAATACCATTTTCTATTTTTTTCGATGATTCTTGTAATAATGCATGTCCAGTCAATATCTGTACACATTCAATTTTTCACGCACGGTTTGTATAAATTAGTAAATTAATTACCCCGTTTGGAAAACAATGTGGGGAGACGAGTGAAATAGTGGAAAGTTGGTAAAGTTCCTTTTCAAACTTTTTAGCCATTAGTTTAAATTAGTAAAAGCCGTAATTGAGAGTTTTTTTTCCCCAAAAAATAAATATATGGCTCATGTTTTTGTCATCTGTTGGGCTAACAATAAAAAAAACAAAATGAGTCTCTTGGACTAATGAAGCCAAATTGGGCCTGAGTTTGTCAAGGTTCTTGGACGTTAAAGTTATGGACCCAGAACAGGCCCCAAGCCCATGCTACTATTGGGAACTAAGAGCATTCACAATGATCATGCTAAAAAGTTTAGCAACTCAAAAACTACTTTATTTATTTTAATACATCACTTCATAATACATTAAGTACCCATTTGGGTATAGTTGAAACAGACACAGTGTCTGCGTTTCAGCGTTTTTTATTTATTTTTATTTATTTATTTTAAACGTGCATTGGTTTTTTTTTTTTTTTCTAGTGGGTACTGTGCACTGTTTATGGAATTCACAAATCTCTTTTTTCAACGAAATTTTTTTTAAAAATGGGTCCCACGGTATTATTCATATATTTAAAAATTATTTTACTACAGTGTTTTTAGTTTTCAACAGGTTCTCAAAAAAAAAAAAAGTTTTCAACAAAATAAGCGGTATCCAAACAAACCCTAATATATCAAATGTTTTATTTTTTTACTACTTTATTTAAATATTCTTTATTTATTCTTCCTCTTCGTCTCCATCTTTTCTCTGAAACAAGAGCAACCAACAAAGTCATACCTCTTTCTTCTCAAACTAGCAAACCCACACTCACTACCAATCACCACCACCAATATGAAAAGAAAAAGAAAAGAAGATACACCCGCCACTCCACCCAAAATCCATACTATCAAAAACCACCACACCCAAAACCCAATCACACCCAACAACCACCAGACTACCCAGAGCCACTATGCCTAAAACCCAAACACTACCAATAGCCAGCACACCCAATAGCTATCACACTATCAACAGCCACCATGCCTAAAACCCAAAAGACTACCAACACCCAAACCTAGATCGGGCCACCACCTAACACCAGATTAGAAACACCGCTGCAAAGATTGGACCACGATGAGGAGAACCACCGTCACAAAGATTGGACCACAATTAGAGAGGAAAATTCAGAGATCGGACCACGATGAGAGAGGGACATGAGAGAGACGAGAGATAGAGAGAAGTGAGAAGTGAGAAGAGTGCATATATTAATGAGAGAGAGAGAGAGAGAGAGAGAGAATGTAATAAAAAATATATTTTTTAAATTATAACTTATTGTTACAATATCGTGGTATAGATAAGAGTTTCCCATAGTTAAGTACTAAATAATTTTAGATATAGCACCACCAATATAGCATTTTTTTTTTTTTGGGTTGTTAAAATAACTTTTAAGTGGTTTTATCACCTCCGATGTGAATGCAGGTAGTGGCTCAAATAGTATATGCTATAAAACTCACTCTATTTCCTTTGTGATATTACATGTGCACTCGGGACATTTGTTGTAATTACATGAGTTCTCTAGTAAGAGAATACAAGTCTGATGACAATTTTGAAGAGCACAAAGCTAGTTTTAGTCATCCAATCGTTCATGTTAGAGATATATTAACCAATTAGCATAGGGCCAAGCCTAATTCTACTTTGTATACAAGCCGAATCTCCTACTTGTACTGGAAGTTTATTAGTTTAGAGTTTAGTCTACTATATATATCTATGTTATGGTTCATTGTAGCAGAAGTTTTATATTATATTCTTATATAATAAAAATGTAGCCCTTAAAAGTTTTCTCCGTAGATGTAGGCCATAAAGCTGAACCATATAACCCTCATATTCTTGTGTTTCTATTTTATGCTTCTCTCTTCCGCATCTATTCAAGTATATTCAACATGGAATATATCATAGTTAATATTTAACAATTTACACTCTAAGATGCCTTCTATTCTACACCGAATATTAGAGTGAACACTGCTGAGTTGTTAAATGCATCATCCTTATATTGGCAAAACGTGTCTCCAAGCCTCTTGACGTGTTACTCGCTGCATGCGCCACCTTTTATGTTTAACTCTTACAACAATGTTGAGCATGTATATATGGTTGATCATATAGGACCAACCAAAGACCCAAAAACAAAAGGTGTGAAGGAAATTAGGAATCACAGAGAGTGAGTTGGCATGGCAGCAATATTCTTAACAAAGAAAGTCATCACCATTGTCTCTAACTAAGTCCAGTGGATTTCGCAGAGCTTGCTTCTCCACTGCTTATGAACGCGCTGAAGTAATTATCTTCCACCTTTTTGGTTTTTTAATATTTTATATATACTTTTTTATGGCTGGTGTAGATGGATGGTTGTTAAAGTCTTCTGTCGATCATGCTTTAAGAAACAAAATATAATTCTTCGTGGGGTAATCAAAATAATCACTTTATAGTATCATCCATAAAGATACTAATATCACAAAAATAAAATTTATTTGTGTTATGTATGTAGTAACAGAAAATTAATTTGTGTTCTACCAACTTTTCATTATTAATTTTTTATAGATACCCAAAAAATAAATAAAAAATACAATGGAATTTTAATAAGTCAAATTGTCAAGACATGCACTAATTGGTTTTTAGTAAAGTGGAATTAATTGAACTTCAATTCTTTTATTTGATGATAAGAAATTTTACCCATTAATCTAACTAAAACCCAAAACCCAAACATTGTAAGATGTTATTTAATTATTTTTTTTGGGATGAAAATGTTATTTAAAATTTAGTTCGCCATTTTTGGCTCACATTAATGGAGTACCTTGGGCTAATTTGACTAGTAAAATGGTAGTAAATTAGTAATTGGTCTGACCATGCATGAGATGCCAGTAACGTAGTTACGTAGATTATATATATATAATTTTTTTTTTTTTTTTGGGAAAACATTACGTAGATTAGATTGATAAATTCATTGCTATATTAAGAAGACATTTTGAACTCTCTCAAACAATATTGAAAATTATTCTCGGAAGAAACATTTGCACTATGAAATAATATATATATATATATATATATTTTATAGACTATGAAATAATATTGATTAGAAATTATGTTGGGAAATATTAGCATATTGAGCATAATATTATTAGCACTATGGAATAATATTGATTCGCAAGAATCTTGTCTCTTTTCATGAGTCCTCGGGTAGGAGCATTTATTTGTTAAACAAAAGAAAAAAAAACAAGTGAAAATGCACATTTGTTCAATGGTTCTTGGTTTTCAGGGTAGCAACGCAGTAGCAGAAGCGGAAGGAGTTGGAGACCGTGGACCATCAACGCCGCCGGGCATAGCAAATGACCCTGTGAGTGAAGGATTGTACGAGGCCAAACAAATAGATTTAGACATGACCCCGATAATGCGAAAGATGGAGCAGCAAAAGCAGCAGAAATGGCAGACACTGTGGGTGACACGGCTAAGCAGACTTTAGATGGTAAATGGAAAGCGGCCCAAGAGAGTAGCAAGAAGATTAAAGACACAGTAACAGGAAAGGAACATGAGGCTGAAGGGCCTAATTTTGATAGTTCACCTGATGATAGTAATATTGAGGATCTGAGAAGGCGTGCTGGAGGGTATTATAAAGCATTGAAGGTTATTTATTTATTTATTTATTTTTTATTGGACCGGATTTCATTCAAAAAGCTGAGAAAGAAAGACAACAAAGTCCAAGACACAGCTGCACACAGCAGAAACACAGCAGCAGCAACAAGCTGATACAGGGAAACCATTAAGTCTTATCCAGCTGAAGAAGGAGTTGCACCATAGGTGGAGAAACTCCTTTCCAAACCTGGTTAGTGCCGCTGCGTTTTGCGAACTGTGCAAGCTCATGAGCAACCTTGTTGCAGTCACTTTTCAAGTGGTTAATCTGCCAAACTGTAAATGACCTTAGGTTCTCACTGATCCCTTGAATAAAATGGCCAAGGCATCCCTCCTTGTCACCTGTTGCCAAGCTTTGAGCCACTGTGAGTGCATCAGTCTCTAGCAAGATCTGTTGCAGCCCCATCTCTTTGGCTAATAATACTCCTTTCTCAACGGCAATAGTTTTTGTCTCTAAACTCGTGTATTGGCCAGGAAGGGACATACACATAGCTGCAATGGTCTCACTTTTGCTGTCTCTAATGATCACGCCTATACTTGAGGGCCTGCCATCCTCTGATGTAGCACCGTCCACATTAATTTTATACATCCCCACAGGTGGAGCTCTCCATTTTGAATCTGCACAAGCTGTTCCACAGTTGCATAAGTTGGAAGCCTCCTTATAGTCCTGAACAAGTCTTCTAGCAAAACTCCAAACTTGGTCAGGGGTCTGAAAATCTGCTTCAAACACTTTTAGGTTCCTGCTACACCAAAGGGACCAAGTAGTCACAAAGAAAAGCTCAAGATCCTGTAAAGTGCCAGCTGCCATAGATCTCAGTGCTATATCTGCAATATCCAAATAATTTGATTTAAGGTTCACTGGACAATCTTTCAATTTGTCCTAGACTTGCCTAGCTGGATCACAGAAGATTAAAGAGTGTAATATGGTTTCAACCCCATGATCACATATGGGACATATAACACTTGTATTAATACCTCTCTTGTACAGATTCAACTTTGTTGGGAGAGCATTCATACACGCTTTCCACGCAAAAATACAAATCTTTGCTGGAACTTTTAAGTGCCATAATTTCCTCCATAGTGGGGTTCTTGGATCCCCATTAGAGCACTCAGCAACCTCAACAAAATCAACCATCTTGAGAGCAATGTAATACGCACTCTTCACAGTAAACTCACCCCTTTTATTGCCTATCCAAATAATTTTGTCTTCAGGCAGATTGTAACTCAAAGGAATATTTAGAATTGTATTAGCTTCAAAGGGGAGAAAAAGAGACCTGACTAAATCAGCTTTCCACCTTCTGCTCACCGAGTCTATAAGAGTTGAGACCATTGGGAAATCAGAAAGGATGCGAGGTGGGGAGATTATCTTGTAGGTTGAGGGAGTGGGCAGCCACTTGTCTTCCCATATGTGGATTACTTTTCCATTACCTACCCTCCATCTAGTTCCTCTTTTAATAACTTCCAAACTGTTGAAGATACTTCTCCAAGTATATGAAGGGTTACTTCCCAGTTGCGAATTGAGAACATCGCCGTGGGGAAAGTATTTTGCCTTATATATGTGACCCACTAAAGAATGAGGATTGGAAAGCAACCTCCACCCTTGTTTAGCTAGCATGGCTAAGTTAAAAGCTTTCAAGTTTCTGAAAACCATTCCACCTCTTAGCTTGGATTTGCACATAGTCTTCCAGTTAACCCAAGCTATTTTTGACTCCTTTTGCCTTTGTCCCCACCAAAATCTTCGCATCATACCTTCAATCTCGTCACAAAGTCCCTTTGGAAGCTGGAAGCAGCTCATGGTGTATGTTAGAATGGCTTGGGCAACGGCTTTTATTAGGACTTCCCTTCCCCCACCCGAAAGGAGCTTCTCTTTCTAGCCAAACACTTTTTTCCCCACCTTCTCTTTTACTTTTGCAAAAATTTCCTTTTTTGACTTGCCAATGATTGATGGGAGGCCCAGGTATTTGCTATGTCTTTGGTCTTGCATAGGCCCCAAGATTTCTAGTACTTCATTTTTCAACCCATTAGGAGCATTGTGACTAAAGAAAACTGAGGACTTGTCTACATTGATCTTTTGCCCCGATGCCGCCTCATAGAGCTCAAGAATTTCAGTGAGTTTTTGACATTCTTGCCTACTGGCTTTGTAGAATAGCAGGCTATCATTGGCAAAAAATAAGTGGGTAATCATGGGGCATCCTCTACATATAGATATTCCACTGAGCATTTTATTTCTGGCTGCATCACTTATAAGAGATGAGAAACCATCTGCGAGCTGTAGCCTTAGTCTTAGTACGTGCAGGGGCTACCGAATGTGCCAGTGAAAAAATAAAATATTGTTTGTGTGCCGCGAAGGGCCTACCCCTTGAAAATGGAAGGGCATGGAGAAGCGGATTCCTACTTCTTAATAGAATAGCTTGATCGACCACCATCCTTACTTCCCTCGGGTTGGTATAAGGTGATAAAGGGTCGCCTTGACGCAAACCCCTTGAGGGAATTATGTTTCCATATGCCACTCCATTCACAAGCACAGAATAGGATACAGTAGAAATACATTGCATAATGATATTGATCCATTTTTCATGAAAGCCCATACGTTCCATAATTTTTTCAATAAAGCTCCATTCAACCCTATCATAGGCTTTGCTCATATCAAGCTTAACAGCCATGAAACAATCCTTCCCATTCCTTTTATGATCAAGGTAATGCATAAGTTCAAAAGCAACTAATACATTGTCTGTAATAAGGCGCTCAGAAAGGAATGCTCTACTTTATGCTCTACTTATCATAATTTATTCTATTCTCCTAATTTTGTATCACAATTTATTCTATCCACCTGATTTTGTAGTCATTTGCAAAACTTTGGTTGGTGTTTAGGTTTATACTTGGTTGGTGTTTAGGTTTAGACTTGTTGGATGGATGTGTCATTTATGGTTTTATTTTACATACAAAATTGAAGAGTGTCTTATGATACTTTTTATCTAAATTCTCTTGATATGACTCATTTGAGAACCACATGGTTCAAATATGGACCAATGTTGGAGGTATGCATGAAAAAGTATAGCTTTTGTTAGGTTCTAAAAGTTTAGAATAATTGTCAAACCGTGAACACAAACTTATCTAGATATAGATTATAGAGTCTATAAGGTATATTAAATAGGTGCTGCAAGTCAGAATACAAGAATAAGGAAGCTGCAGGTTCAGGGAATTCGAAATATAACAGGTTCGACAGACCGAGATTGTGGTTCGATCGATTGAGATACGGATCTGCAGAATTTAATTAAAGCCCAACAGCTCATTAAGCTCATTAAGTGATTAAAGTTTTAGATATAATTCTCCTAGCATTTATAGGGAAACTAAAACACATTTTAAAGTGGTTTTTTAGAGAGAGTAGAGTGCTTCTTGTGCCTCCTATTGTAGATCAAGGCTTTTGTACCCAAAACTCTCTCAAATCTTCTACCGGTGTTATTCTTTGAAAAAACTCAAGATCCGGTGTTGTAAAAGTTGTTGCTATCACTAGTCATCAAAGGTGATAGAGATTTAAACCTTCAAGAGTGGTCTTGGAGTCACAAACTGGAGAGTATTGATGATCTAAATATTTGAGTGGAGATTTTCGAGTCACAAATTGGAGTGTTTGTGTGCAACAAATTCAGATAGAAGAGTCTGTAGATTTGGAGCTGTGTGTGGTCACGTGAGTAAGTACTATGAGAGGTACCATTAGATTTAGGGAAAAATCTATTGTAAACACTCTATTCTATTTAGTGAATTTGTTGCTTTGTAGATTATTTAGGTTAAATCTTCCATAGTTTTTTATTTATTTTTTATTTTTTTATTTTTTTACCTTGAAACTGGATGGTTTCATTGGTTTTCCTAGGTCATCGTATCGCTTGTCTTCTTTATTATTCCGCTCTATGTGATATGATTGCTATAGTTTAACTTATATCTACATAATAAACCTAAGTAATAACTTGGTTAATTAATTAGGTTAAAAAATCTGAGTTTACAGGGGTTTAAATATACAAATAGCTTTTGATAGATTTAAGCTTTGATTTAGACTGCCAAGAGCTTCCCTTTTCTAACTATCCAACTATTTAAATTGAAGTTGATTTGAGTCCAATTTTTGAAGAAATTTTATTTTTAAAAAAAAAATGGAGAAATTGTTTAGAGCACAGGAGGATCACGTCACAAGCAGTGGTCTAATTTTTTTTTTTTTTTTGGAGAAATAAGTAGTGGTCTAAAATTAATTGATTCAAATTCTAGTAAAAAAAATAAATACCTTAGAAAGGGCATGTGATAAAATTAATAGACTCAAAGTCTAATTAAGTAAAAAAAGTGGGGGTGGGGGGGGGGGGGGGGTAGAGATGGGGAAGAGGCGGGAGAATAAGGATTTCAACGAGCTTGAATCCGAATGAAATGCCTCTCTTTCAATGAAAGGCAATGGGTGGGGTATCTCTCTTGTTTGGTTGTATTTATTTTCTTCCACTTTTCCTCAATTTTCCAGGAAAGATCAAGTTCACTGATTCACTGTGGGATAAAAACATATGATGGTTGCAAGGGCATTTTCATGGGGTCTAATCACTAATTAAGGCATCAGGAAAATGTGGGAGAAAAGACAATAAAGAGAAAAGGATTTAGTTTGCTGCCCCAGGAGGGGTGGCCTAGCGGTAAGGATTCGCGCACATGCACAATGATCTCTCATTCGAACCCTAGCAAGTACTTGGGATGGGAGGTGGGAGCACTCATGCGTTGCGCCTTACTACTAGCTCTCTTGGAGTGCTAGGGTGAGAACTGTGGCACCCTAATTACAGTAGTTATGGCTCAATTTAACATTTCCTAGCGGAGGGTGCCCCCATAATCACGCCCAAGGGGGTAAGTCACACATGGTCCCCCCTCTCTTTCTCTTGTAAAAAAAAAAAAAGGATGTAGTTTGTTGTTTGGAGATGAAAGTCAATTGAGTAAGTAGATAACTTACCTTAAAGTTGGGGTTTTGATGAATGGGGACAAAAAAAAAAAAAAAAATGTCTGGCAACCTGTGATTGACACTGAAAGTCAGAAAGTATAGGACTCATTAGAAGTTGAGGTAGGCGGGCCTAACAAATTAAACCTTATATTTTTAATTGTTATCAATTTAAACTCTATCTGTACTATCATTACCGTTACAATCAAAATCTTCATCCCACTCCATTTAGTTTGTGTTAGGTTCTAAAGATTTAGGATTTTATGTATTTAGAACTCTAATATGTAATATTGGCAAACCATGATCAAAACAATATGTTTAGTCTTGTTAAGACTTGCTCAAAGTTGATTAATTATTGTAAAGTTGGAATCGAGAGGCTGCAGATGCATTGGGGCATTTCGGCCTGGCTCGATCGATCGAAAGATAGACTCGATCGATCGAAAGTCGGCTAGATTGCGTTTTCTGCAGAATTTCCAACTCAACCCTAACTCATTAAACGTTTAGGGTTTTATGTTTTTGCCCTAGGTATATAAGCCAAAACCCTAGCCACGTTTTTAGAGTTGCTCCTGTTGTATTGTTGCTCATACATTGCTGTTTTGTGTAAATCTCTTGTGAGATCTAGAGGAGCTTTCCTTTACACAAAGCTTAGGGTTTTCAAGGTAGAGATTACTTCAACATCTTGATGATCAACTCGGTTGCTGCCATTGGAGCTTAAAGAATAACAAGCGTGGGTGCTTGTAGCTGATTGGAGAATCCAAGAAAGAAGGAGTCCGTGGATTCGGAGTTTGCACGTGGTCGTGTCAGTAAGTTCTACTGGTAGGTAGCATTAGGAAGTTAAGCGGGGAGCTTGTAAGTCCTTTTGTATGAACTTCGATTCTTTCGCATAGTGGATTCAGTTTACCTTGAGGATAGCTAGGTCAAATCCTCCCTAGGTTTTTACCGTGTGGTTTCCTGGGTGATCATATCATTGTGTCTTTTATATTTCCGCTGCTTTATACTTTTGATATGATTGTATGTTTGTGATAACCTAGAATTGCATAAATTGACTAAGTTAATCACTTGGCTAATTAACTAGGTTAATCTGGTTGTTTTAAGGGGTCTAAAACCGTTCAGTTTGCACGAGAAGCACCAGTATAGACAAAAATGCACTAATTTTTTAACTCACAGAACTCACTATTCATTTTCTTACATTAGATCAATCTTTGTCTCTCTCTCTCTCTCTCTCTCTTAGATTTCAATGAAATACATCACTATTGACTACTTAGGGGTGCGAACGGGTCGATCCGGGTTGGATTTGTGCTCAACCCACACCTGAGAGCATCTCCAGCAAATTCATCAAATTTTTGTACTGTTTAGAGAATGAACAGTGACTTTTACCTCTATCTACCCACTTTTTCAAATACACTTTCCAACATATTCTCTATCTCATTTAAATATTATTTCTTCATTCATTATTTATTCTTTTTTTAACAACTACACATTTTCCAACATTTTTTTATTCAACACCTAATTATTATAATACAAAAAAAGTATTTGAAGAATGAACAGTAGCCCATCAGACTTGATAGGTTACTGTTCATGAGCAAAAAAAAAAAAATCCAAGTATACCAAACCAGTTGGAGCATGAACAGTGCATTGATTTTCCAAATTTTAGCCAACAAACCCGGATACAGCATCTGTTGGAGATGCTCTGACCTGATCTGATCAAATGGAGTGAGACTCAACTTGCTGTCAACCGGAGAGGAGCGGCAGATCAGGCTCGATCTTCACGGGTTGCGGAAGGTTTGAGCGACAATTGAAGGTGGCTGAGAATGGTAACATTAAAGGGAAGAACGGTGGTTGAAGTTTGGTTTTTAAGCCAGTTCGGATCCGTCTGTTTTCAAACCTCTTACCCTACAACTCAACCCGGAAGTTTGGTTTTTAAAGTGCACAAACTTATATCCGATTGACTAAAGCCATCTGGAACCATCCATTGAGCTTTGGAGTTTGGTTGGGTTATCTAACCAACTGGACAGACGTCCTAGCTGTCTTCATAAAAAATGGTTAGAGTTTTTTTTTTGCGTGCATGTGTGTATTGTTGCTAAAATTTTCCTTGCTAAGGTAAAGTTTAACGAGGTGACATTGAGGGTTTTGATTGTCATAGTCAGGGCCTGTTTAGTGTTTAGGCCTAGGCCACATAGGTGTACGCTAATTGAAAAAACCATTTGGTCTTTGTCCAAACAGATTTTATCATACACATTTCAATTACATAATTATCTGGGTTAAAATTTTTCTAAATGCATAAGCAAAATTGAATGTGCCAAAGGAATTAGAAGAAATTTCTAACATGGATGACAAGAAATCACATCATTAAACAAAATATAAGGGAAGTACTTGATCTTTTTCTTTCAACTAGCCATATTAATAAAATATACACTAAACTTCTAATGTCTAGGTATTATATGTGCAAGAGAAAAGAACTCGAAAGAAAGTCGATGGGATCTCCCTCTTCCTTCTTAATTTTGTGAAAATGAGTTTTGACATCGTCATTAGATTGGAGAAAATATACTAAGCATCAATGGATCTAGAAATCATAATAAAGAAGTTATTATATTTGCATGGACAAAGTTGTCAAATCATCACAGATCTTTAAGCAAAAGCCAAAGCAACAAGGTTAATTAGGAGCAACAAAAGAAAGAGAATTAGGATACGAATATGCTATTTGTGAAGGAGATGCCTTAAATGTTATTCCACCACTACAAAATTCAATCACTCTCTATCAGTCTATAAAACATATTGTCGATGAAACTAAGTTCATTTTGATTTCTTTTTAAAAATATTTTATAAATCACACGTATAGGGAAACGAATTTCGTGACCAACAATGTTTGTTAGATGGATTCTATTGTGTAATCTTGAGGGAATTTTCTCCCCTCCTTTCCCAAATTTTTGCCTTGGAGACTTAAAAAAGAGCTTTTGTAATTATTATTTTTCTTCTTCAATAAGTTATTCATGTTTTTTACTCAAGGGGGAAAAAGTCAACACATGCGCATAAATTTTAGCGGTGAAGAACGTATGATGACAAAAAATACATATACCATTACCACCTCCAATTCACCACAAAATTAAAGTTAAAATCAACATGTTTTGAGTAGCTAAATGACCAAAATCAGAGTCATCCTCAGCATATCCGAAACGTGTCCAAGTCCCCGAGCCTAGTGCACATCCAATCCGCCGACCGACTAAGAAAATTCTTATATATAGCGTCCTTCCTTTATGATAGCTTGACATTATTCTATATATAGGAGTATGATATTTCAGCTACCTATTCAGATGGAGTCTGTTCAGGGTATATACTACTACTTCAGGGAATAGAAGAACACGTACACGTGGTGCATGGTGGTGTTGCTGGTGATATAAAGCACGAGAGAGAAGTTAACAATTTAACACTTTGTGTGAAAAATGGCTGCAATACTTTTGGCAAAGAAAGCCCTCTTCCGCATATCTAATTCTTTGCCTAATCATGACCCTCCTGGCTATGTTCAAATAAGTAGCAGATTCTGCAGGGCTTGCTTCTCCACTTCTTACCATGCCCAAGTATGTCTTTATATTCTTCTACAAGGGATTTTTCTTTTCTGCTTTTTCTTTCTTACCTGCCTCTTTTAGTTAGCTATTCCATTTTAATGTTGTCGGTTTTTGTTTTTGTTTTGGGTGTTCATGTGTATCTATATATATATATATATATATATATATTTTTTTTTTCCATTTCCCCTAATCTGGGGTGTTCTTATTTATTTATTTTACATAGCCAGGTAATTAGTTTATATTACAAAATTAGCTATGGTTGTACATCCGATTATAATATCTAAAACAATTTTTTTTCTCTCCGAAGAAGTAATTAAGAAAAATCTTAAATACAAAATAAAATGTTTTATTTATGGTAATTTGACTTGTGTACCTTTGTATTTTAGTTAGCTTTTGTAATTCTTTTTTATATCAAAAAAGAGTTATCAAATTAATAAATTGATTGAGATGCTGTCAAATTTGAAGTAAGAAGTGGTAAAATTAACGGCTTGTTGTGTATACGGTTGTGGGCCTTTCTCTTGTGATATGGATCGATCATGTCTCAAGGCTTATACCTATGCACACAAACTGTAACTATCATCCAAATGATTTATCAAAAAGAAGAAAAAAATATTTCTTTTTATTTTATTTTCTGCATTGAACAAATGATCGATGACGAATCAAATTATATGTGGGGGAGATTGCGTGACTACGTAATTTTACTTCATGGACCATGGTTTGCCTTAAACCAAGAACTAATTTTACGTGTAAATATATTTCAGGGTAGCAAAGCGGTTTCAGAACCTAGAAATGTGGCATCAGTACTGCCTGATAGTACAGTAAGCACAAAAAATACAAGCACTAATTATGAAGCGAAAGATCAAGCGCAAGATATCAACAATGATGAAGATGATATGAGTGGTGTGACAGGTTTCGTGGCAGACACAGCGAAACAAGGTGTTAAGAAAGCAATGGACACGGCTGAGGATGTTAGTGACACTGTTAAACAGGCAATGGAAAGTGCTTTTGATGTCACAACTAAGACCACACAACATATCAAGGCGACAATAGTTGCGGAGGCTGATGATAATGTGATTGATACAGCAGAGTATAGAAGCATTCAAGACGCAGAAACTGAGAAAAGCAACCTGAAGGATATGGAAAGGTAGATTGAAGAGCACTGTGTAAGAGTTTTGGTGGTCAAAGAAACTGATAAAATTATGTTGATAAAATGGTGTTGAAGTTGAATTCGCAGTCTCAATGTGTATTATGCTTTGCATACACAAGACAATGTTTGTATGACCTTAAATAGTTGAACGTTAATATTTCTTATTACCACTTTTTGAAGGTTGAAACTTCAAAATAGCCAAGAGTTTTATAGTTTAACTAGTTAACATCTTCAAGTATTTTTAATTAGGTACGTATATGTTGTTAACCTAGGCCATAGTTCCTTGGAATTTTAAAAAAATGATTTTACTATATATATATATATATATAGATGAGTTCAAGTTACACCTAGTGTAACTCTTATAAACTTACACATTTTTTACACTATAAATTTCTAAGAGATCTAATAATTAAAAAAACATCATTAAATACTATTGTTTTCCACTTTACCACCTAATTAATACCAACATTCTCTCTCTCTTTCTCTCTCTCTCTCCTTATTTATTGCTTTCCACTATATAATATTTTCTTCAACACAATCTAACCATAAAAAAGAAAATTTGAAAAATAATCCCAACTCTGTCCAACATTTGAGTATCTCTGAACAATTCGTAGTGGGCAACTTTTCTAACAATAACCTACAACATTTGATATATTTCTATGTGGAGTTATATCAAAACGACTAAAAACATCAATTAAAAGAAGAACCAATAAATATATGATCTGCCAAGCAACATGAACATAAGCTGTACAGTCAGTGTATTCGAAAAAAACCAAGGTTAGACAGCCCATGGAAGAAACCAAAGTGAGTTTGAAACTTTTAATAGACAGAGAAAACCAAAGGGTACTTTATGCAGAAGCGGGCAAGGATTTCATCGACTTCCTCTTTCACATTCTGGTCCTTCTGGCTGGATCTTACATTCCGCTTCTCAAAAAGCAGGAAATGGTTGGCCGCTTCCATAACATTTTCGAGAGCATTGAAAATTTGAGTAGTGCTTACCTTAAACCAAACGTGAAGAAAGAGACTATCCTAAACCCCAAAGTATACATCTATGATAGTACTACTGGTAGTGTCCCTCGCCTATTACCAAACATTGAATCATCCACATCCACTAAATTCTACCGGTGTTCTAACAATTACAACGTAAACTGTAGTAAATATGTGGCTTATGATTTCAGCTCAATCTGTCCTTCGTGCTAGCTTGTTATGAGCAGCGAGTTAAGTTTCGTAGGCCTACCAAGCGTAACAAATATGGAGTCCTCCAGTGAGGGAGGCTATGTGAAAGGCCTGGTTTCATACATGGTGATGGATGATCTGGAGGTTAAACCGATGTCCATTATCTCTAGTACTATCACTCTGCTTAACACTTTCAATGTCAAGGAAATAGGGGCTCTTGACGAGAAAGTTGTCAATTTGGGCATGGATGAGGTATGTAATTGAGAGAGAGAGAGAGAGAGAGAGAGAGAGAGAGAGAGAGAGAGAGAGAGAGAGAGAGAGAGAGAGAGAGAGAGAGAGAGAGAGAGAGAGAGAGAGAGAGTAGACGTATAATTTTTTTTTGGGTTTAGAAATAAATATGGAATGTATTAAATATAGAGTAATAAATGAGATCAATTAGAATATTAGTATTAACGAGGTTTTTTTTTTTACCGTTAAATCTACTTAAATCCAATGGTTTAAAAAATGTGTAACTTAAACCCATCTCATATATATATATATATATATATATATATATATATAAGTTTAGATTAAAAAATTTATACTTTGCCCTCCCAAATTGCAATTAGTCAATCTAAATTGTAAAATAACTCAAAAAGAATTTTAAATATTAAATAATCACTTCATTTTATATGTGTTTAGTATTACCATATCTTGTATGATGTTTGGGACTCAATGTTTAAAGTTTGAGACTTTAGATTTTAAGTAATGTTGTATTACATTGTTACATATTATATGCGTTTAGTATTATAATATGCTTGTTTGAGTGATGTCGTGTTACATTTTTACATATTACGTGTTTAGTACAACAATATGCTTGTTTGATGTTTGGGGCTCAAAGTTTAAAGTTTGAAACTTTAGATTTTATGATGCAGTGTTACATTTTCACATAACGTAAAGTGCTTTTTTTTTCTTTTTTCTTTTTTCCTATGTTTTTGTTTGTCTTAACACTAATGATAAATATAAAAAGAATATTGGACATATAATGATAAATATAATTATCATCTTTTGTAGTTAGTATTATTTTCTTTACAGAAAACTTGTTTTTCTATTTACTTTTTTATTTTTTATTTTTTATATTGCAATTATATGAATCAAGCATTTTCAGTCAAAATTAGGTTTCATAACAAAATAAAATATTATTTGATTTTATAAATGAAAAGAAAAATTATTATAATATTTAGTTAAAAAACAATCATAGATAATTGTTGCGTTTTAAAATAAAGTTGAATATATAAAAAAATGATTGAGTAGAAATATATTAAGAATATTCACTTCATATATATTTTTGTCTAATCTTTATATATTAATTTAGTTTTGAATTTTACTTTATTTCGTTTGTTTGAATGTTTGAATGGTTAAAATTTTTTCTCATGCCATTTATTTTAGACTTCGGACCTTAATGTAAAATAATGATCAATGTATTCCGATAAACTTCCCACAAAAGAATAAAAAATAAAAATACATGGGATCTCAAACTTCAACTTCAGTGTGAAGTTGGCCAGTGCCTCAGTGGCCCTCAAGTCGACCGGTACACTATTGTGATGCCGGATTCACTATTTTCGTTTTCAAGTGTAGTTTCAAGTTTAAACCAAGTGCAAAGCTACTGTCACGATGAATACATATCTTCTATACTATATTTTGTGTTCTACTTTATGTTCCACTAATCACAATTTGTTATGTGTTTATTTCTTTCATATTAAACTTTTGTTATTTTATAAAGAAAGTTAAACAAATACATGACAAGTCGTGATTTGTGGAACATAGAGTGGAACACAAAAAATGGTACAAAAGATTTGTATTCCTGTCATGACCTCCTCAAAAACGATTGTTATGTTCTAAAGATTTAGGATTTTATGTATTTAGAACTCTAATGTGTAATGTTGGCAAACCATGATCAAAACAATATGTTTAGTCTTGTTTAGGCTTGCTCAAAGTATGTTTATTTGTAAAACTGGAATCGAGTGATTGCAGATTTATTGGACTAAATCTGTAAGGCTCGATCAATCGAAAATTAGACTCGATCGATCGAACCACGTACAGATTTATTTTTCTGCAGAGTTCTAGTTCAGCTCAAACTCTATTTAAACGTCTTGGGGATCAAGTAAAACACTCCTATATATAAGGAAAACCCTAGAACGTTTTTGAGACTTTTTGAAGAGAGAGAAGATAGTGCCTCTTTTGGATTTAGGGTTTTGTACTCAAACCTCTCTAAGGTCTTTGTTGCTCATATTGCGGTTTTGTGTAAATTTCTTGTGAGATCTAGAGGAGCTTTCATTTACACAAAGCTTAGGGTTTTCAAGGTAAAGATAGTATCAACATCTTGATGATCAACTCGGTTGCTACCATTGAAGCTTAAAGAATATCAAGCGTGGGTGCTTGTAGCTGATTGGAGAATCCAAGAAAGAAGGAGTCCGTGGATTCGAAGCTTACACGTGGTCGTGTCAGTAAGTTCTACTAGTGGGTAGCATTAGGAAGTCAAGCGGGGAGTTTGTAGTCTTTTTGTATGAACTTCAATTCTTTTATAGTGGATTCAGGTTTACCTTGAGGATAGCTAGGTCAAATCCTCCCCAGGTTTTTACCGTGTGGTTTCCTGGGTGATCATATCTTGTGTTATTTATTATTCCGCTGCTTTAAACTTTTGATATGATTATTTGATTGCTTTAACCTAGTATTGCATAATTTGACTAAGTAACAACTTGGCTAATTAACTAGGCTAACCAATCTGGTTGTTTTAAGGGGTCTAAATTTCTAACAAGTGGTATCAGAGCGGGTTGCTCTCTTGTTAGAGATTTTTTATCTCTGAGCTGATCCTTGATCCCTGTTGTCATGGATAATTTGAAGTGTCTTTCTGATCATGTTTCTGCTCATGCTTCTGCTGATTTTATTGATGCCTGTGATGTTTTGAATAAAAATGACACTATTGTTTCTGTTGATTTTTTTGATGCTTTTGAAACTCTTCGTAATAAATTATCTAAATCTTTGAAAATCGCTAAGAAATTTAAAGAAGAGTTAAAATTGGCTAATCTTGAAAAAGAGGATTTGATTATGAGATTAGATGAGTCTAATAAAAAGAATGAATTTTTGAGAAATCAAATTTCCTCTCAAGATGAGAAGATGAAAAGCTTGGAACAATAGTTAGTTGAATTTAAAACTAAAATTGAAAATTTGACTAGTACCAAGCCTGCTGTTGATAACAGAAGTGTTTCTGTTTCTCTTAAGCCTAAAACTGAGAAAGTTTATATCCCTCCTTTCAAGAGGAATAATAAAGAAAATACTTATTTTGCTAGGTTAGACAAAGGTAAAAGTTCTGATGTAGACGTTGAAGTTTCTAAACCTAAGTCTAAACCTACTGTTAGAGAGCATAATAAAGATGTTTTTGTGCCTACCTGTCACCTTTGTGGTGTTGTTGGTCATATTAGACCAAACTGTTCTTTGTTGAGGGAAAAACCAAAATCTGAGACTAGATTTGTTGTTAGGAATACTGATGTTCCTAAATTTGTTCCTGTTTGCCACTTTTGTGGTGTCTCCGGTCACATTCGTCCTAATTGTCATAAATTGAAATTTAAGTATTCTGTGTTTCAATCTAGGATATGTGATGAGATTTCTCCTGCCATAAGTCCATATAAATTATTTCATATACTTTTGAAAAATTTGAGCTCGTTGGCTTATGAAAGGAATTTGCAGGATTTTAGTCTTTCTCAGAAGATTGGTGTAGTCCCTCAAATACACTCCACTTCTCATGGATTTTCACCTACAAAGCCAAAGAATCGTGCTGTATGGGTGAGAAAAGATTCTCCAAGGTGAGTGTTGCTAACTTGTCCTTGATTTAATTCTTTCAATTAATTGTGGACATGTTTTGTTTTTGTTTTTGGATGTTTTGTTTTTTAGGTTGTTTTGTTTTATTTTTAAAAAAAAAAAATCCAAAAACATTGAAAAATTTCAAAAAGACAAAAATATTTTATTTTGTGTCTTGTTTTATTTTTCTTGAGGATTACATGAGTTATAATATCTCTCTCTTGATTTAGAACATGCTTGACATTGTGGAGAAACTTGAATAGTTTGTGCTAAGCTATTTCTGATTTTAAATGAGTATGTACTAGTTTGTACATGTACTCATGGGTTAATTAAGAAATTGATATTTCTTGTTTGTGTACCCTCTATAGCTTAGTTAAGCACTGTCATGCATTGCATTTGCATTGTTCATTTAGCATAATATGTGCTTTTTGTTTTTGGTCATAAAGTTTGTTAAAACCAAAAAGATTTTTGTGTTTTGTATTATAGATCTTGGATTTATAATCAAGGTTGGCCACCTTATCTTTACATAACTAGCTTATGTACCTTGTTTAGCTTTGATGAGCTTATTTATTGCACTTGACTAGTTGAAGCTTTGTAGTGCATGTTGTGTGGGAAAGATGTTTATGGTGTTTATCACTTTGTCTTAATCTTGAAGTCATATGTTAGTTGACTGACGGACTTGATCTTTTTGAGAAAAGGTATAAATAACCATCTCACCACTGTTCACTAGCCAATCATGAACACCTTAGTGCATATCATAAGATTTTATGCTCAAGAAAGTGTAGCACATGCACAAAAAGAACATAAGGTGTAGCCTCGGTTTAATTGCTTAAATGCTTAAAATTGGTGTGTACTATTAGGCTTGATGCCAAATCACATAATTAAAATTGGTGTGTATATTATGAGGCAAAATTTCAAGAAACTTACATGATTGCAAGCTTATGTTCTAGGAGATGTGGGAGTTATATGATGTAACTCTTTAGGTGATAGTCTCTTTTAAATTCTATGAGATGAATTTTGTAGACTTTGTGATTGATTGCTATTCACATATCACCTCACATGTATCTCAAGCTTTTGCTAGTTGCACACACTACACAAGTTACTCTTTGCTAAACTTGGTACATTATATTGTGTGTGATTTTGTTATGGTCATCCAAGATTAAAAGTTCCTTGATTTTAATGCAAAATGTGTAAAATGTTTGCGCTTTGAGGACAAATTGATTGAAAATCTTGATTTTGGAAGATCTGGGTTAAATTCAAGTGTTTTTTGAAAAACTTTTCGTCTCATACTCATGTATTTTTTATAAAAAATGTGCTTTGAGTTGTTTTTGCATTAAAATGCTCTGTTTTTCAAAAATCTGATTTTTCCAAACTTTCGATCGATCGAACCTGTTTTTCGATCAATCGAAATTGCGATTAAAATTTTTGGTTTGAGTCTGCCTGACTCGATTGATGTTCGATTGATTCTCGATCGATCGAAACTGAAAAATTTTTAGTTTCTATGTTTTTAACCAAAAAATTTTCATGCATCATTTGTGTTTAGGATTCACATGCATTGCATTGTTTTTGTATCCATCTTGCAGTTTTGCAGTCATATCTCTCATTGTTTTCACACATAACATGCATACACTTTGCTACATTGGGTACTCAACTTGATTTAAAAATTGATTGATTAGTTTTTGAGTTTTGTACATTCTAGTATATGCTATTTCTTATGTGTGAATTGTAGAAAAGATTTTTCTTAAGAGATATGATGGATAATCAATGTGCAAATATTTTCTCTACTCATGCAACTGTTCATGGGTCACATAGTGCCATGTTTGCATTTTATTGAAAGAGAGAATTTTTTTTCTTCATGTGTATCCTCACCTTAGTTTTTAACTTTGGTTTGTGTGTTTTTAACTTTGGTCCTACTGGTGAGGATGTTCCTGATCCTGTTGGTGATGCTGCTGCTGCTGCTGATTCCCCCCCCCCCCCCTCCTTTATTTTTCCCCAAAACTGTTTTTCCCAAAACTTGTTTTGTTTTTCCTATGTTTATAGGGGGCGAAAAGTTTTTTTTTAACCTTTGTGGTTCTTAGGGAGAGTTGTTGCTCTTCGTAGGGGGAGTTGTCTCTATTTTCTATAGAGTTATCTTGTTTTGTGTTCCGTTAATTCTCTATTTCCTCTTATTCTCTGTTGCGTTATTACTCTTTATTGAGTTGTCTTTGTCAATACGTGACAAAAATGGGGAGATTTATTTGAAATGTGGGAATATGTGTGGAAAATACAAGAATGTTATGTTTAGGGGGAGTTAACCTTGTTTTTGATGTATCTAACTTAGGGGGAGAGTTAGTTTGCATATTTGTTGATTTACTATTTTTCTGTCACACATGCGTTTATGCATTTTGTTGAGTGTTTTAGGAATATACAGGTTGATTCAATTGAGCTGCTGTCTATACTTGCAACTGATGGATAGTAGTTAGGTTGGATTTGTTGTTATGAGCATTATTTTTGTAATGGGCTTTTACTTGGTAAACTTTGAGCTTTTAGTTTGTGTTTTGTCACGGATTGCCAAAGGGGGAGTTTGTTAGGTTCTAAAGATTTAGGATTTTATGTATTTAGAACTCTAATGTGTAATGTTGACAAACCATGATCAAAACAATATGTTTAGTCTTGTTTAGGCTTGCTCAAAGTATGTTTATTTGTAAAACTGGAATCGAGTGATTGCAGATTTATTGGACTAAATCTGTAAGGCTCGATCGATCGAAAATTAGACTCGATCGATCGAACCACGTACAGATTTATTTTTCTGTAGAGTTTCAGTTCAGCCCAAACTCTATTTAAACGTCTTGGGGATCAAGTAAAACACTCCTATATATAAGGAAAACCCTAGAACGTTTTTGAGACTTTTTGAAGAGAGAGAAGAGAGTGCCTATTTTGGATTTAGGGTTTTGTATCCAAACCTCTCTAAGGTCTTTGTTGCTCATATTGCGGTTTTGTGTAAATCTCTTGTGAGATTTAGAGGAGCTTTCCTTTACACAAAGCTTAGGGTTTTCAAGGTAGAGATAGTATCAACATCTTGATGATCAACTCGGTTGCTACCATTGAAGCTTAAAGAATATCAAGCGTGGGTGCTTGTAGCTGATTGGAGAATCCAAGAAAGGAGGAGTCCGTGGATTCGGAGCTTGCACGTGGTCGTGTCAGTAAGTTCTACTGGTGGGTAGCATTAGGAATTCAAGCGGGGAGCTTGTAGTCCTTTTGTATGAACTTCAATTCTTTCATAGTGGATTCAGGTTTACCTTGAGGATAGCTAGGTCAAATCCTCCCCAAGTTTTTACCGTGTGGTTTCCTGGGTGATCATATCTTGTGTTATTTATTATTCCGCTGCTTTATACTTTTGATATGATTATTTGATTGCTTTAACCTAGTATTGCATAATTTGACTAAGTAACAACTTGGCTAATTAACTAGGCTAACCAATCTGGTTGTTTTAAGGGGTCTAAATTTCTAACAACGATAATCTGCCCTAGGGCTATCCACAGGTCGGGCGGATCGGGTTTGTAATCAACCCACCACTCGACCCGCTCAGATCGGGTGGAAGAAGTGAAGACCCGCAACTGATCGGCAACCACCGCGAGTTGAGTTAGATCAGGTTTTGGCAGAGGATCGGTTGGTTCAGTTGAACCGATGGAGCTGTGGTGGTGGTAGATCTTCACCGGATCTGAGTAGAGGAGATAAAGATTTGGTTGGAATTTGAATGGATCTGAGCTAAAACTTGTAGGATCTAAGCCAAATGTTGCCGGATCCACACCAAAAATTGTCAGATCTAAGCAAATCTATTTTAAACATCACCAGATCTGAGTAAATCTAAGCAAACATCACCGGATCTGAGTAGATTTAAGCAAACATCACCGGATCTGAGTAGATCTAAGCAAAAAAAGGCCAAACGTGGCCTAATTTGAGAGGCAAAGGGTCTAAAAGTCGCGAGTCTGGGTAGAATCCGGTAGATTCGAGGGTTTTTGAGGTGGTTTTTCGATCAGGTCGGGTAGATGGGGTTATGGTGGAGGACACCCGCCACTCGACCTGCTAGAGTTGGTTTTTGAGTGACTAGACTTGTAGCCGACCGACAAAGGGATTGGATCGGGCCACCGGCGGTCGGTTCCAGTCAGTTTGGTTGGTTCTGTTGGGTGGTCCGTTTGCTTGGACAGCCCTAATCTGCCTAATGCATTTTGGGGTTTAAGGCTACAACTCTAAAATGAATTTTTTATATTTAAATATTAATTAAATAATACTTATTTAACTTTGATATCATTTTTTTTCCATTTAAAATCTAGTTATACTTACAATAACAAAAATCCCAATTAAGTTTTTATATTCAAATTCTACTAACGTTTTCTTTTGAATTAATAATATGACAAATCTACCTAATCTTTTTTGTAAGTCAATCTTAAATTGGTTCTTAAAAATTTTTAGTTTGAAAAACTAATTTTTGCTGACTCAATTTTAACGTTTATTTTTAATAATAATATTTTAAATTTTCTCCTTTTTAATATTTTTTTCATATCCAGATGGATATATATATTTAAATAATTTAAAAGAATTTTCATCTACACTATAAAATTATAATATAACTAAAAATATAAAAATAACTTCTAAAGTGTAGAACAATGCAGCTGGATTATGGGCAGTCAGAGAAGGGCTAAAAATTGCATGGGAACTTGGTGAAGAGGTGAAAATAAGTTGACGGATCCAAGTAAGGTTGATGGACGGGCCCATCATGTGCAAGACTTGGCGAGGACGAATTTGTTGGCCACGTGTCAGACAGAATCCTTATAAGGAAATACTTGTGGCATACACCACAGAATCTTGGGGAAAATAGAGTCCTAGCGCGATTAGAGTTCTAGAAGCTGCGTGCATTAATGGAGATTTTCTTTATAAGGAAGAGACTTGTCCATCACGTTTAGGATTTCTAAAGAAGACTCCTACAAGGAAAGGACTACAATTTCATGGAAAATAGGTCAACTATCGACTACTATAAAAGCCCCAATACCCTTACAAATCAAGGTACGCATAATTTACCTTCTTTAGCACTCTAGAGTTGCGAGAATATTTCTGACTTAACCTTCGGAGGGTATTTGGCCGGCACCACACCGGTGCTCTCTGTTAGGTTTTTTTTCTTCGTATTGTGCAGGTTCACGTTCGAGCACGTAGGTATCGTGTAGCTCACTGGTGAATTTCTCGGCCTCATCACTTGGATTTAAATATATCAATCTTTGATCTAGATTCCAGAATTTGTTATTCATTGGCTAACATCTTTTGGTGTTATTGTACCATCTTTAGCTCCTCTTATTTTTTTATTGCATGACCCTCCTGGACAGAGAATATAGATCGTCCGTCCGCTTCACGTTTACCAAGAGGCTATTGGAGTGGCAGACAGACTCGCAAAGAGGGGACGGAACAAGATAGCCGACTTCAAGAATATGATCAATGTCCAAATTTTGTAAAATGTCAATATACATGGTACTTGTTGCAAATATGTATCCTTAGGGAATGCAATCTGGGCCCTTTTGTTAATAACCATCAGTCTGTTATGGCTTCTAGACATACAATGTTGTACCAAGATTCCTGTTTATTAAATAATACGTCCTCTTTCCACCAAAAAAATATAATAATAATTTTATAGCTTCACTTTTTTTCTTTTTTCTTTTTTGAGAAAAAATTTATAGCTTCACTTAGCCTTACAATCTATAACAATTTCAACCTTAATAAGTAAATATGAATTAACTATAAAACAAATTAATACCACAAATTAAAATTTCATTTTAGTTGTATACAAAGCATAAAATATAACAAATAAAGAAAACTTATTTTCCTTAAATATGACCTTTTTATGATAAGTTTAGGAGTAAAAGTGACAAAGATTGAACACACATATACACTTTTTTTTTTTTTAAAGAGTTTCAACCTATGGCGTCCGCTCCTGATGATAGCTCTTTATCATCAGACCAAAACACCAATCGGTTTTTGGTGTAGGCAGGGATTGAACCCTAGATCTCTTATTCAACCATTAGAGACTTTACCAGTTGAGCTAACTGGAACCTATCATCACGCATATATACTTAGATTAGGCTAGAGTAGAATTTCTATCTTGGATAGAAAAAATAAAATAAAATAAAAACTTCAATTTTCTCCTTATTTTAGGATAAGACCTTAATTTTCCTATTTTAGTTAACCGTATTTTTCTTTTCTTCCACACCAGATTCCTTATTCTAAACTCTTTTTTATTTAAATATTATTTCTCTATTCATTATTATTATTATTATTTTATATCTTTTCTCACTTTTCAAAACACCCATTTTACTTTTTTTACAATTACTAAGACACAAAAGTAATAAACAAATGTTTAAGGAATGAACAGTACTCCCATCATAAAGATAGGGGGCAACTACAGCTAAAACCCATCTTAGGAGGGAAATTGGTGAGTTGATGTAGTAGGGTTTTTTTTTTTTTGGTTACCTATATTCACCCTTTATCCTATTTTAGGTAACCTACTACCAATGCTGGTAATTGTCTTAATTTTCTATATAGTGGAGTTGACTTTGTTAGAAAAACCAGGAGACGTTAAGCAAACATAAAACATGTACTTTTTAGTTCAACTCAACTAGCAAAGTTCTCACATGATGTGCGGTGCATTTGAAATATTTTATAATATAAGGATCGTGTATAATATTTATTATGTGTTATAATGTTTGAGTGCTATTGACTGAAATATCATTTAGAATGAGTACGAGTCAGGTTAGAGTCGACCTGCACTTGGACCTAATCCAATCGGGTTGAAACTTCTTTCACCCAAACCTCCTTGAAATTGAGATAGTATATCATGTTTCGGGTGTATATGTCATCTCTCTCACAGTAGCTGGGTCTCACACAGTTGTGGGACCCAGCTGCTGTGAGAGAGATGGCATATACACCCGAAACATAATATAATTTTTCCTTGAAATTTTGAGTTAACTTGTCCGTAGATACTATTCATTTTAGAGGGCAATACTCGGGTCTTGGGTCAATTTTGGGCCTTTTTCTTTCTTTTCAATTGAGTCAACCTGCACCTTGACCCAATCAAATTGGGTTGAAACTTCTTTCACCCAGATCTCCTTGAAATTTTGGGTTAACCCGTCCGTAGATACTATTCATTTTAGAGGGCGTACTTGGGTCTTGGGTCGATTTTGAGCCTTTTTTTTTTCTCTTTCCAATTTAAGAGCTTGACCAAATCTCATAAGACTCAATCATCTTTTATTACTTGCCAGATTTCATTCAAGTTCAAATTTAAGTTTCAAGAGAAAAGCTTTTGGCAATAATGACCCAACTCATATAGAAAATGCAATCTAAATTTATTCCCCTCTTGATTTATCTCCTTACAAAGCAGAGTTTTTGTTTTAATCCGAATGTTTTAGAGTTAGTTTCATAAAGAAGTGAATTGGGTCAACTACAATACAAAATAGAATATAGAAGAAGGAATTTTTCGCAATCAAGGCAAAGTTTAAATTCTCATAATTGATTTAAATTGCTTGATTTCACTGACTAATGGAATTAGGCTTAACTTGCCCGTTGGAAATCTAGTTTAGCAAATTCCTAATCTAACATGTACTATACCAAATTCAAAAAAGGATTCAAATTTGGAATCAAGTTTAATGGAGAAAGGTTAGTTATGTCAATAAAGAAGAGAAGTGTAGGCCAATCACGTTGGCCCTACGACACTTCTCTCTCCCAAACCCCTTTCCAAAACTTTAAAACAGTCAGACAACCTAAATCCTAATCTATTTTCATTTCCATCCCCATGTGAGAAAAAATGAACACAAATCCCTTCAATCTGTCGAAACCTTAAAAATTCAAGTGAATAGGTAGACTTGAGAGAGATTTTAAGAGAGTGGCTGAGTGAGGTCAAGTGGGGTAAGAACTTTCATTTTCAAGGTAAGGCAGGTTAGGTTACATGAGTTTGGAAATAGATTCCGACCCGAAATATATCTGAGTGTACGGCTTGAACTTGACTCGGATATCTATTAAAACTCTTTGAGTTGGATTAGATTGGGTTGGCAAGCAGTTTGAGTTTCCCGGATTCCTGCTCAATCCTAAATATCACTAACTTGTTATTAATTTCCTCCAATATTTCAATAATTTTTCTGTAATAAAGTGTTCTATTTTATAGACAAAATATTAAGACAATAAAAGTGGTGTAGTGATTTGATCATATTATATCTATTTGCAGATTTATAAATTATGTGATATAGTGACTAATATAGATAGACATGTTTCATGTCTATTCAAGAATACGAATATCGTGTTTGCGAAAGAAAAAAAAAAATGCAAATAATTTTTTGATAAAATAAAAATGCAAATATCCATCAATTTTTATTTTTATTTTTTACATTTTTGATTGTGTGATTATTTTTTTTTCTTTTATTGGACTTTGTTGCAATTTGTGCAAATACAACTAAGCTTAGACAAGAATACCATGTTTCAAATAAAAATTTTCTCATATAAGTCTTAGAAAAATGATATCAAAATTATTATACTTAAATAATTAATGCACTACTTAAAGTAATTAATGTAAGGACACAGTTTGATTCACAAGCCCAAAGGATGGATGAACCTAGGCCCAAAAAGCCCAATACAATGAATTTGTAGAGAGTGTGTTGAAAAACCGGGCTTTAGTGAGTTAGACAACAAGTAAAGTGGATCCAGATGACAAGAAAATGAAAATAGACCGGTTTAATCTAAAGAAAATCATCCTCGGCACAATCCGAGGAGATCAATTCTTATATATTTCTTCTCAAGTTCAACTCTTGATTGCTACAGTGATTTTCTCTTTCTTTCTCGATCCCTTTCCCTTAGGGCCTCCTCTCTATTTTATACTCTCTTTTTCTTTTATCTCTGCCCTCTACGTGTAAATTAGATTGTTGATCCTGATCCTTGTCACATCAGCACTCTCTTGAAGTCTTTGGGGAGTAGCTGTAAGGCTGAAAACTACTGTTCAAGAATCACTTCCTCATTAATGCCGCCAGAGAATTAGCTGCAGAGCATTTAATGTGATGGTAACAGCTTTCCTTTAGATATTTCCCAATTCCCATTTGTCCTGTATGTTCATAGTGCATATCATTATCAATAGAATTTCCTGGAACGTCACTCTAGATAACAGAACACACTTTCTGACCTCTGCTTCGTTTAGCTGAGGAGATACTCCTCCTTGACCTACCTACCCCAGCCTTCACAGTCATAGCTTGCTTGTGAAGTTCAAAGTCTTACATCTTCCTTACTATTGATTTATCATTGGACCACTAAGCCTCCTTGGATAAGGCCCACGACCCAGCATATATTTTGGGCCTCTTACCCCTACAATTAATATAACAAAATAAATGTATTTATTTTCAACTATTACCAAACAAACTACACAATTACACAAGAGGAAGAATGTCATGTTCTAAATCTATTATTATTATTATTCAAATAAAATTCGTTTTTATATAAAATTTATAAAAATAAACATATAAATTCATTTAATATAAATAATTAATAAACAACTATAGATAATTAATATATGCATTTACTTTATTGGCTAATTCAATGAATTAATACTTTGATTTTGAAAGCTCGAAAATGTGTTGAAAACACAAGAGCAATTTAGACCCCCAAATTATAATTACGGCTTAGTTGATTTTACACTAACTTAATACTAAGTGCGGAATAGTGTAAACACAAGCGTATAAACAAGACAACTACTCTAATCCATATTTAAAGCAACACAGCAGTAAAAATGAAATAAACAAGAGTAGGGAAGAAGGATATAAACACAGATAACACCGAGACGTGTTATCGAAGAGGAAACCGAAGAACTCGGCGAAAAACCTCTCCGCCGCCCTCTAAGCAGAAATCGATCCACTAGACAATCAGTTGGGATACATGGGTTAGCAAGAGACCCTCCAAGCCTAATCTACCCGATGTACCTAAGCCCTCCAAGCTCCTACTCCAACAAGGCTTCTCGGAACCGTGTCTTGTCCTAGTTCTCCAGATCCCGCAACAAGCTCCATGTTGCATCTGCCATCATTGGCTTCTTCCAATGCTTCCCAGCAACTCCAAAACACTCTCTACACTCTGAATAGGTGTGGGTTGTGTTTGGGTACAAATCTCCTCTCAAGCTATGATAATGGGAGAGGGATGGAGAAGAGACTACAATGATTTCTCACTAAGGATGAGTAGCTGTCTCTCAAAAGATGGGTGTGTGTGTTTTAGAAAACCTCTCTAGGGTTTTTCTCTCTGAATGGCCTTACCTACATATGTGGGTAATGAGGGTATATATAGAGTGGGCAAGGATAGAGTGTATCAAAAATGACAGTTCAGCTAAACAAAGCGTTTCGCGAGTATCTCGCGGGAAGGCCTTACCAGCGAGATACTCGCGAAACACAGCTGTCTACATCTGTCCTGACTCTTCGCATTCCAGCATGTGCAGGGCACATGTGTCACTTCGCGGGAAGCTAAGTCGCGACATACTCGCGAGAAATCTTCAGTCTTCAAATGCTTGAGTCTTCACACTCTCTCTCTCTCTAACACACAATCCTTACAACAAATCCCACAATAGATACAAGGTATAAACGATTGATAATAATTACAATCAAATTTGGCACGGAATAAAAGCCAACAAAATACATAGTTGTAAATAACAACTTTACAATCTCCCCCTTTGGCTATTCCGTGACAAAACCCTAAAACAGACTCTAGACTTAAACGTGAGTTTGGAAACAAAGGCAAAACTCACTCACACCTAATCTAGAAGCTGAAAGGCTCTTGAAACATATGGACAAGTATCTCCTGAAACACAACAACACAATAATATCATTGTATGCAGAAAAACTTGAAAAGCATATGGAGCAATATTAGCATGATCAAGCAAAATGGAATAAAAACAATAGACCATGGCAAGATCAAACAAGCAATCACTATACAAAAGTGATCACTATGCTCATTCACTCACAGAATGAACATCCGGACATGCAAGATGATAAGCTCATTTGAAGAGTATCATTTGCAAATCCAACACTCAACCAATGTGAAATACACGAAGTATTTGCATCTAGGAACAATCCTACATGGGCACAAGAGTGTTCATCACTCAACCAATGCATAGAACGTATATGCATCTAGGAACAATCCTACAAGGGCACAAGAGTGATGTACTGAAGTAAAATGTATGACATTAAACATCAAGTACATAAGCATAAAGGTTGCATAAGCAAGGTACTACATATGCATGGCACAAACCATAAAAGCCTACAAAAAGCATGGAACAAACCCTTAAAGCTTACAAAAGCAACATGGGTACAAGTACCATACAAAATGTAAAATACTTCCCTTATCATATCACTCCCCCTATCATGAATCATAGGAGCTGTGATGAGCTTGGAACATATATACCTGTACCCTGAAACACTTGCACAAAACACATTAAACCCTCAAGGTAAAGCAAGTAATGAACGGACAAGTATAATGAAACAAGTAAATTGCGATCAAGTAAACATGATGTGAAACATGTGAGCAACTTGATCAACACCAAACAGTCATATGGAAATGACTACAATGATCATATAGCAAAGAAAATGATCATCCGAACATGCAACCAATAAAGCACAATAGCATAAGGATAAAAGCATGTCCAACACATAAGCATGATGCAATGAGAGCAATAAAGCATATCAAAGCACCATACAGCAACGAGAAAACAAGCATAAAGTAAATCAAGGTTTTCTAAAAAAAATGTCTTCTCCCCCTTAGTATATGCATCTCCCCTATGGCTTACTCCCTCTACAAATGTGCACGAGGTAGAATTTATCCCCCTAAGAATGTGCACATGAGTCATATAGAAATGACTAAACACACCGGTATACTCTCCGGTATAGTCTCCCCCTTTTTGTCACGAATAGACAAATGAAGCAAGAGGAATGAGGGAAAGAAAAGAATATGAAGATGATGCATGAGGGGTGCAAGATGAATGAGAAAATGAAACTCAAACATTAGACAAAAACATTTTTTTAAAAAAATACTACAAAGCATAAAGAACATGACATGCTAAGGACCAAGGCATGACATAGACACAAAGAACATGTTATATGTGCTAAAAGGTCTAAAAAGACTTAACTAGCATGAGTGAATACAAAAACATGTCAAGTGTTAGAGTGTGTGCAGCAAGGTGCATCTACTGTGCATCTAGTGTGCATGTGAGATGCATGACCAATGCATGAATAAGCACTCATGGGGCAAAGTGTACAAAACACACTACCAATGATCAAAACATGATAAACATGAATAATTATGGTGATCCCCAAAGTTTGGTACTCATCGGAGTCCAAAACAACGAGAAAATGCCATTTGAGCATTTTATCTAACACTTAGAGTGCACACACTACACAAGTATGATAAACAATGCAAGAACATATGAAAATCTTGCCTAAATACATGTTATTTTTGCCACAAGGGGCCAAAATTCAAAGCAAATCATCATTCAAAACAAAGCCCAATCAAAAAGATTGATAGAAAATAAGTTTTCCAACTCCCATTTGAGAAAATCCCAACTATGAACATAGAACCCCCAAAAACGTAATCTAAGGATCAAAATCAATGAAAAGAGTTAAAGATTACCTTAGAGATGTTTATGGAATGAAAAACACTTGAATTTAGTTGGGTTTTGATGTAGAAACATTAAACCAGGGGTTTGGGAGAGGATGGGAGACGTTTAAAATAAATGACCCACTAAATGCCCTTTAAAACGCTGATCTGGAAATTTTCGCTGGTATCTCGCTACTTAGAATCCCACAAAAATTTCGCTGGTATCTCGCAGGTAATCCTTACTCGCGAAACAGCTGCGAAACAATCGCGAAACTCTCTGTCCAAAGCTGAAAAACTTGCGAATTGGACCCTTTCACTCGTGACTGAACTTAAACATGAAATAAGTCACGAAAACACCCAGAAAACATGTTTTTCACACAAAAACACTTTAAAAACTTTGAAAAACATAGGTGATACAAATCACTTCCAAAAGCAAACAAAAAGAACAAAAATATTTTTAGTTTGAACCACATATGGTTGAGCACACACACATCACATTTGAACATGTACAATCACACAAATGAAATAGACATTCATTGAACAAAAGTCTTGTGTGTTGTGTGTGAGGATCAAGTGTGGAATAGTCCTTAGACTAGAGTAAAGTTTCAATGATCAATTCAATCAAGTCATACACAACTGATACAAAATCAAGTGGACTATCTCCATTATAGAAATGAGTATATATGACCTCCCACACATTGAATACACAACTTAGAAGCTTTTCATTTGGCTTCTGCATAAAGCATAACAATAGATCCATTTTTTTGGACAAAACATCTCATTTTGAGATCGGTGCTTGAAATTTTTGATATTTCAACATTGAGGATTAGCCTTTGGCTATTTAAGCACCATACAAATTACATTAAAAAGAGTCGCTTTCCCTTTTTCCTAGTCGAATACTAGTGTGTGCGACAGGCTTTTGCAGCTCAATATCTATTTTCATTTGGAGATTTACATTTGGTGAGCTCTTTTTGCAAAAACATAAAAATAAAGTGAGAAGAGATATAGACACAAGTCTATGCAAGTATCAAGACCAACAAGACTATTGACCAATCATTCATGACAAGCTTGAAGATCTATTTACAACAATCACACATAGTTTTCAAGATTTCTTCCACACAGAAATAGGTGCATACAGAACAAGCTAAGCTCGTAAATGCACTACGCCATTAGTACGAAGGTACTCGACCAAACTCACATGAGATATGTGCTCGAACATATACGATCAAACTTTTTGAATTTTTCACTTTTTATGTGGTTTTGGATTTTTTACTCACACAAAACAAAGACATAAAAGTAAGATCAAAACAAAAGCAATGCATACAAATAAATGCAAAATGCACAAATGCATGAAGATATGACATTCAATGCATGAAGAGCCCTACAAAGATCGAAAGAATTAGATCAAGGATCAAAAGAGCAAAAACTCAACTATAGGAACCCTTCCTCATCCAAACGGAATGATTGTTTGGAATGAGTGTCTCAAGAGAAGTGAGACGAGGGTTGGAAGAATGAGAACCGGAGATGCACATAGTCAAGGAGTTAAGAGCATTAGACACTTTCTTTAACAACATGCTATTTTCACTCAAATCCGGTTTATCATTTTTAGCACAACTTCCAAGAAGCTCAAGTTTCTCTTTTCTTTTGATTCTTTTAAAAGCTTGAAACTGAGAACAATGAGGTCTAAGATGACCAAGGGCACCACAATGGTGACAAACAATGTGTTTAGGTCCATTAGGCCTTTTAGGAAGGGATCTAGCAACATGAGTTTGTTCTCTCTTTAACTTGGGGCATTGATGTCTTATGTGACCGATCACACCACAATGGTGGCAATTAGGAACAAACTTAGATCCACTCAATTCCTTAGGATTGGACCTAAACAGAGGCTTTGACTTAACAACCTTTCTCTCCACTTTTTGATTTCTTTTATGTGGAGGAATGTACACCGATTTGTCTTTTGAGGCAGAACACACATTAGGCACAAAATCGGGTACCACAATATGATTGCAACATATATTTTCATCCTTTTTAACAATAGGTTTAGCAATCAAACACTTGGCATGCATCTTAAGAGATTCATTTTCACATTTAAGATTATCAACAAGTTTGTTAGACAAAACAAGTTTAGCATCCAAGTCCATATTCAAACATTCAAACTCTTTCAGCTTTTCAAGAGAAATTTCAGTAAGTTTTTTATATTTCTCAACCAATTTGTTGGATTCATTGAGCTTAGCAATCAAATCATCATTTTCACAAACTAACTTGCTCAAATCCTTATGAAACTTCTTAGCATTTTTCTTCAAGAGTTTAATGTTAGGAATATCAACAACACCCAAGGATTCAATTAACATGTCATCACAATTATGAGGATTAACACTCATATAGGCATTTTCACAAACACATAACATGTTACAATCAACAACATCTATAGAAGCATACAAAGCATTATCCATGGCAAAACACACAAGGGGTCAAGGATCACACTTAGGTAATGAAAGCAAATCAAGTGTACCCGCTCTGATACCAATTGAAAGCTCGAAAATGTGTTGAAAACACAAGAGCAATTTAGACCCCCAAATTAAAATTACGGCTTGGTTGATTTTACACTAACTTAATACTGAGTACGGAATAGTGTAAACACAAGCGTATAAACAAGACAACTACTCTAATCCATATTTAAAGCAACACAGTAGTAAAAATGAAATAAACAAGAGTAGGGAAGAAGGATGCAAAAACAGATAACACCGAGACGTGTTATCGAAGAGGAAACTGAAGAACTCGACGAAAAACCTCTCCGCCGTCCTCCAAGCAAAAATCGATCCACTAGACAATCAGTTGGGATACATGGGTTAGCAAGAGACCCTTCAAGCCTAATCTATCCGATGTACCTCAGCCCTCCAAGCTCCTACTCCAACAAGGCTTCTCGGAACCGTGTCTTGTCCTAGTTCTCCGGATCCCGCAACAAGCTCCATGTTGCATCTGCCATCCTTGGCTTCTTCCAATGCTTCCCAGCAACTCCAAAACACTCTCTACACTCTGAATAGGTGTGGGTTGTGTTTGGGTACAAATCTCCTCTCAAGCTATGATAATGGGAGAGGGATGAAGAAGAGACTACAATGATTTCTCACTAAGGATGAGTAGCTGTCTCTCAAAAGATGGGTGTGTGTGTTTTAGAAAACCTCTCTAGGGTTTTTCTCTCTGAATGGCCTCACCTACATATGTGGGTAATGAGGGTATATATATAGTGGGCAAGGATAGAGTGTATCAAAAATGACAGTTCAGCTAAACAGAGCGTTTCGCGGGTATCTCGCGGGAAGGCCTTACCAGCGAGATACTCGCGAAACACAGCTGTCTACATCTGTCCTGACTCTTCGCATTCCAGCATGTGCAGGGCATATGTGTCACTTCGCGGGAAGCTAAGTCGCGACATACCTGCGAGAAATCTTCAGTCTTCAAATGCTTGAGTCTTCACACTCTCTCTTTCTCTAACACACAACCATTATAACAAATCCCACAATAGATACAGGGTATAAACGATTGATAATAATTACAATCAAATTTGGCAAGGAATAAAAGCCAACAAAATACATAGTTGTAAATAACAACTTTACAGATTTAAATACAAATTTTGTTGAGGTAGAAACCTAAATATATATATATATATATATATAAAATTCTCAAGAAATATGCCGCATAGTAAAACCTCATTCTCTTTCACATATGCATTTACTTCATTAATATATACATTTACTTCATTCTCTCTTGTCAGAGAGGGAGAGGGGGGAATTCTAGGGTGAGCTTTGCTCACTCAATGCCACTGTCATTTCTGATTTCCCAGATGATATTGCAATGTGAAGTTGAATTCAAAACCTCATTAACACTTCATTTATGGACCTTTTCAAGATCATTTGTATTATTTTGTGGGAGGAATTCCCTTGGGTTATACACTTGCGTTGGGCTTTAATACCACTGGTTGAAACCCATTTTTTTATAGTAATTAATTCTTCATATTCTTTACAATTTTCTATGTAGAGCTTCCAGTCACACACATATATCTAACACGACATAGAACTTCCATCAAGGGAAATTTAATGTTGTTTGGTAAAGTTTCAAGTCATTATAAATAACTTTTAATAGAAAATATAAAATATAGCTCTAATTCCATGTAAAAAGATAGCAAAACTACATTGATGTATGAGAAAATAGAAAGAAGAAAATAAAGGTGGAGAGATAAAAAGAGAGATCATAGGAAATTAACGTAGTTAGAACTTAAAGGCGTACGTCCATAGAGGAAAGTCCTTAATGACTAAATCTATACCATTAAGTTTTATATCATGGGTCATGTTAACGGGTATCTTTAGGGCAATTATTAATAAATCATATTAGGAAAGTCTTGACATTACTTTCATAGGAAATATAAAAGGTTGTCAAAACATTTTATTACTTTATCATTTTCTCATAAAATGTTTCTAAAAATAGTTTCTAAACCAATATCCGTAAGGTATCCGTTAACATTTCCCTTATATTATAATGAATTTTGTTAAACAAAAAAATCAAGAAGGAAAATCTTACCTAAAAGATCATCCATACAAGAAGATCATCTTCCACCACCAACTGTCCAGCAATGAATGAAAAACATAACTAATAAAGGTATTTAATGAAGTAATGACTAACTATTACCCAACAGCTACATGCCCATTAAGTTAGAAGACGATTCAGTCAAAGTAATAAATGATAAGTATCGTCCAGAACTAGCACTCTATACCAACATTTATGGAAGAATAAAGCCAACGGACGAATAGCTGTTGCCAACCATTACGCCAATCATATAAATGCACAATATTAATTGATAGACAACCAACAGTTAGAAGACAACTATAAAAGGAAACGCATCTCCATAAATAGAGGTACGTTCTTTAGATGTTCTTCATATGTTCTCTAGATGTGCTTTAAATGCTAAAACATGCTCCATGAGACACATATTCTTTTAACTCACTACAATATCATATTAGCTCTTTGGACTCCTGACTTAGACCTTTAGGTCAGTGCTACACTGGTGCCCCCTTCGATTAGTCCTCTCTATTTTGCAAGCTCGTCAGATATTCCATTACTACTTCTTTGAAAACATCTTCTATCGACATCTCTGGACTACCCAACTGAAGGTGAATTTTCACTCTAACAATTTCATTTAAAGGTATTTATAGTAAGGTAAAATCCTAAACAAACTAGGGTTGCACTACTTGAACTACTTACAAATAAGATTAAAATTACTTTGCATGTACTTTAAGTAAGATTAATATTATTTTATTCTTAATTTGGTAGCACTATAAGTATGACTAGATAGAATGAACATGGATAATAGATTTGACATTGACTAAGATTCAATATTGTTATCTTTAACATAGTGGCGGAGCCAGGATTTCAATTCAGGGAGGGCAAAATTATAGGGAACTTTAGAAACACAATCGTTCATCTATTGATCTCCCATTCAATTTTTTAATTAATTTTTAATGCTCCGTTGCTAAAAAGCCTCAAAGTTCGTTACCAAAACATAGAATTTGAAACAATGAAAGAGTCAAAGAGATTGAGGGGGAAAAAAAAGATTAGTGGAAAGATGTAAGCATTAGAGATTTAGTGTCATGAAAAAATAAGACATAATTTGAAAGTATGGATCCCTACTTAGAGTTGGAACCATGAAATATTTTAAACTCAATTTAGTAGACGATTTTTATTTAAACTTCAAAAGTGTGATGAAAATTGAATTTCAAATGGTGTAAAAGATTAAGTGTTGTGTATCTCCCATTAAAAAAAATTAGTAAGCGTCAATGTGTCCAATTTAATATTATCTCTTTGTATCTTTTTTCTCTAGTATGATATTTAGTAAAACATTGTTGATAAAGGTACAAGTGTGTAGCACATCTCATGACAGCAAAGCAAGTTCTTGCATGTGCTGCCAGAGAATAACAAGCCACCTCATAAGGCACTATCTCTCACAAACATACATGATCATTTAATGTAGTTAAAACCACCAGGATTGCTTGTCCAAAAAAATCAAATCTAGACACTGTTCATGATAAGCAAACTTAAGATTACATTACTTTTTTTTTTTTTTTTTTTTTGCAAAGCTAAGATTTCATTACTTGTTTACTTTACTTACGTTTAAATTATGATTATATACAATGAACATGGATAACAGATATCGAACTTGATATTTTAAACAAATTTTATTTATTTCTAAATTAAATAACTGATGTTAACAATGTTATAGAACAATCTACTTAGATATTTCAAGATAGGATTAATAATTTTATATGTAAGTGTTTGAGAGGGGGTATATAAAAAAACAAAAAAGTATTTTGTATGAAATTTCTAATATGCCCTTACACTATTCACCTGAGGGAACCTTTGTATTAAATTGTTTTTTATTTTGAGAGGGTATTAAATTGTTTTTAAAACCATAGGTTAAGATTATGGACTTATATTGTAAGATACTCCATTTTCTTTTATATTTTCCTTCCATTTTTGGAATGACTAAAATGGTAGCCCGAATAGAAAAATACCCCCCTCTTTCTATCTTTTTTGTTTTACTTCCATCTTTCTATTCTACCAAATAAGAGAAAATATCAAGGTATCTTTAATTTTTTCTTCAGCTTTTTTCTATTTTTTCACTCTTTCATCCTTCCAAACATATCCAAATCAAAGCTAATAATGAGAAAAAAAGAATGACATTCAAAGCATAAAGCAGAAGCGCATGCAAAGGAGAAAGGACTGTACCAGACCTAAGTTTGGACTGTCCTTGAGGCTTTTTGAGTGGCTTTATGGACTGCATATGTGCTCTTTGGGCTAGCTGTCCACATACAAAATGCCTTGCTTATTGTCGGACTCGCTTGTGTCAAAATACTGGGGTTCTGGTATCTGATACGCAGTCTATTTTTTGGCGAATAATTTTGATAGATAAAGAGTTCAGGAGGAATGATAAAAAAGAAAACGCGATAGAAAAGCAGCTTCTGATAAAGCCACTAGTTAGATTTGTGCGAGTGAAATGGACATACATAGTTAGTGTAGGTACCACACTATCACCACTATATACTATATGGTATTCGACGACAAAAAGCTTTACTAATTGAGCTATTGAAACGCACGATCTAATATGGACAACTTTTGGATAGAACAAGCTGAAATTTTGGGCATATATGTGACCTACCTTCTGCATGATTCGTCAAAATTGAAGTTGCTGGGACCAACCAATTCCACATTGGATTACATTTGACAATGAACTAGGGTGTAGGGGACCTCTGTCCAGCTATCTTATCCTCTTTTACAGACAGGAATAGCACCTTTCTCATTTCCATAATCTTCGATTCTGTATAATTAATACACATATATTGTATATTTATAAGAGTAACAAAATCTTTGTTCTTTGTTCCTTGTTTTAGTTTTTTAGTTTTGTTCTTTTTTTTCCCCCTAGCCGTATAGACAAAAAAAAAAAAAATAATAATAATGACAAATCTTGATCAATATCCAGCAAACATAAGAAAAGAAATACAATTTTACAATTTTTGTGAATTTTAAATTTGAAATTTCATGTGGACCTATTTTCTTGAATTCAAGTCCTAATGCTTGATGATCAAGGTTCTGTCATTGAAGGGCCCTGCAAAAAAGGAAGAATCCAAGAGCGATGATGGGACCAAAATCCAACTCAATGCTGAGGGTGATGGGCACATTATTGTGACAAATATCAAGTGGGTGTGATGTTGATTCTCACTGGCGACGCGGAAGCCAGTGAGCACGGTGGTCCTATGGCCGAATCATGGCATATGTCCGAAAAACAGTTTTGTCTTCCAAGTTCATGTAGCAGGCTATATAACTTCTTTATGATTCTTATCTCTCTGGGTATTATAACGTTTCAAGAAACTGCCTAAACTTTCGTTTCTTTTCACTAGTCAATGGCCTTGCCCCTTGGCAATGATAAGTTGTAAACCTTGTAACTCGCATTACAGATGATATTGTTGAATGGGCAGTGTCTATTACACACATGTATGGATCCAAACACTACCCAAGAGCAGCCAAGCACAACCCAAAATGCTCTGAACTGTAGACTTTAACAGCCTATCCCCTATCATTCTACATCACTTTGGAGCAGCTGAAATTTAACAGAAAACATATCAAATACGATCAGATAACTAATAATTATCTGAAGCATTTCTAAACCATTGCCTCTTATTCTTCTAATTTTTTTTTTATAAATCGAACAAGAAGAACTTATGACTTCTGTTAAATGCTTAAATCAACTACTTATGCCCATGTTAATTCATGTTGCAAGGCTACTCAACTTGGTCCCTTCATATAACAAAATATAAGGTCCCTTTGTCCATAATATCAATAGACTCAAGTACATAAAGGTATTTGTAAGCCAGGAAACTGTTGGGGGATAATAGCTTTTAGAGGCTCCAATTGAGACTTTAATATAAGGTAGATAAATCACACATTAGACATATCTAATATGTCAACCATTTGGCCACAAGCATTGTGTTAGTCAGATATGAAAAATTATTATATATAAACATAACTTATGAATTAAATTTACTAAAAAAAATTAAATAACACATCACGGTTTGACCTCGATTGAATCCTGATCTGACTTTAAAAACATTAAACCCCTCCATTTTTCCGTTCTTTGAATAGTCTAGGTTTCAAAACCATGATAAGGAGTAAGGATACCACATAACCTAATAACCTAAGTCTAAAAGCCTTGAAACACTTAAAAACTTAAGTCTAGGTGAAAAACCATAGTTTTTGAAGTAGAGAGAGAAAACTCTACTTTGAATCACCGTAGGAAAGTGTTAGCCACATCTGTGCTTATACTCCAAAAAGACTAACCAAATTACAATAGGGCTCCTCATAATAACTTATAAACCCAAAATACACAGTAAGCATAACAGTTGTAAGGTTCTAATTGGATATGAACATACTACAAAAGTTGCTACAATATTTTGGAGTCTATACTGTCATGCCAGTCTTTGTTAGGTAGCTAGTGGTGCATGACTGATACTATAGTAGATGAGTGGAGTATTATGTAATGCCAAAGCCTACTGAGTTCCTTGTTTGCACTAAGGTTACACTCACAACATGGCCTGATGGCCAAGGGTGCACTCCATAGTACAGGTCCTCAGCACCTTTGTTTGTAATGACATTGGATCTTTGTAGTGGGCATGCCCTGATGCTACCACCACAATGCAACAGCGAGCTCTTAGTCTCTTTGTCCTACTCCTTATCATGGCACACCTTCTCCATTTGTCCAAACCTGGAACATTATGTCATGAATTTTCATAACTGCCCCTGAATCCTTAGATATTCCTAGGATAGATGTGTGGTCTTGATTTATCTATTTCTTGGACACGTGAATGGTTGGGATGAGCTCTAAGATTTCCCAAAGGAAATGACCAGTTTGCCCACTCTATTACGGACTTACCCAAAAGTTTTACTTTAAACCCAATTATATTATATTAATTTTGAAGTTTTAAAATTTTTCTTCATGTAGACTTCTATTCATGTGTATGCCGAACAAAAAAAACATTAAGGCATAATATTGGTTTATAAAAAATTAAATATATGTTGTATTTCATGAAATTATTACAGGAAAAGGTAAAGTAGAATAGGCAGATAAAGCATGATTTAAAGATATATAGGCCATCTGAAAGGCAAACAAAGAGGGTACCGTCCTGTACATTTTTACTTGTATGTATAACTGAAAAGAAGTGATTTTAGGCACTCGTACAGTATAGTTGAATAAAGGGTTCATTGGTAAAATGATGTGTCCCTCTCAAGCCTCTTCCATCATAGTGAACAAGAACAACTTTACAGGCTTTAGAAATGCAGTGCAATTCATATCCACTTGTGAAGAAGTTTGCCTTATATAACATTTGATCATGGAGTAGATATTCTAAATCATATTGGAGGTTGAACTCAAGGTTTATGCCAATGAGTTTCCTTCATTCATCTCCTTCATTTAGCAAAAAGAAAGAGACATAGAGCTCATACACAAATATTCTTCGCTTAGCAAAGACTCAGTGAGAGATCCCATGTCTAATGAAAGACTAGTACTATATAAAGTCGATGAATCCGTCTGTTTGGCATTTGTTTTTTATTTAGGTTGTAAAGTCATTGGCATCCAAATTACAACTAAAAAGAAAATTATAATTCTCCTTTAAAATCAATAAAGAAGAAATTAGGTCCTGTTAGAGGAAGATACATCCATCCAGCTGCCTCAAGTGTCAATCCTAAAGACGTTCAAGGTGCCTAGCCCTAGCTATTACTCAACTTAGACTCATTCTTTTGCTCTAAATTTCTAATCAAGTTTTGGTCTCTGCCATGCGCTTTGTGCATCATGATCATATGACAGTACAGTTTAAAGATGACAAGGAATTTAGGCTAGTACGTATCCTAATTATTTCAATAAGACTTTTATGACCCAGGCACTGATCAAATCGCCTATAAATTAGGTGGCTCTACCACCAATTGTCCATTTCAAGGAACAATGAATTTATGTAACACTTTGAATATGAACTCAGACTGTTTCTCAAGTTCAGTCCAGATGGACCACAATGGTCCATAATTTAAACTAGTACATGCAAGTAATAATTTAGAGTTAAAATGGGAAATAATGATCCTTCATAGTAATCATCATGACACTTTATAGAAATCAACTATGAAATTAGATCCTACAAAGACCAAATTAACAATAAAAACTTTTCGTGTACGTATGATATCTTAATCTTAACAATGAATTGTGATAATTCATGCACTTCGTACCCTCAAACAGGAATCAGTTTAACATGTAATCTACACCCTCCAAAAGTCTAGCATGTAATTCCAACACACTATTGGTACAGCACCGACCACTGGTAAACAAAATTAGGCTCATCAAACCTTTCCAACATCAGCAAATCATAACTTACCGTTCTCCAAACTAGCTTATAAACATCTTGTTATTCACTATTCCACCACCATATACTGACACACTCAAGACAATGGAGCTTGTGGTCCTGCTTCACCTTTTTCACCTTTTTATTACACTTTCTTCACCTACATTACTCCCAAGTTCCACCCCTTTGCTCCACTACTCTCCACCACTACCTTCTTCTTGCAACCTTTCTCAATGGAAGCAAGGAGCTTTGAAGGCAAGCGAACTTTCAAAGAGAAGGTCTACAAGGAAGTCGAAGAAGATGTAGATGATGACTTGGATGAAGAAGAGGGAGGTGGTGAAATGATGAGCTTTGCAGATAATGAGAGAAAGAGAGCAGTTGCTGTTTTCTCTGGTAAAAGAGGCACTAGTGGTGGTGCTGGTGGGGTGTCACCGCCGTGTTGTCAGGCAGAGAAATGTGGAGCTGATTTAACTGATGCAAAGCGTTACCATCGCCGTCATAAAGTGTGTGAGCTTCATTCAAAGGCATCTGTTGTGATTGTTGCAGGGCTGAGGCAACGGTTTTGTCAGCAATGCAGCAGGTCCAGGATCTCTAAACCTTCTTTTAGCATTGTTTCTGATTCAAGTTTCTTTAATATTGTAGTACTAGCACGGCCTCTGCTTCTTTTTACTTGATGATCATAATCTATATGTAAGGAAAATTTTCTGCCTGTGTGAAAAAAAATATTTTCCTAGATCATGCTCCCCGAATTTTCAAGCTACATCCTTTATTTCTTTTTGGTTAAAAACGTCACACACACACACACACACACACACACACATAAATGAAGCTTCGAATAATTCTCTATTCCAAAGAATACTTCAAGAACTAACTTTATCGGCATAATTTAGAAGTTTTTCACCAAAACAAACAAGTCAAACTTTTGATGTATGGCAACAATGACCTGTAGACCCCAATATGGCTAATTTTCATTTCTAAACCTTTGAATATGTTTGCAGACTTGGAATGTGATTCCTAGCATTACTTCCTCTACCAGTTTGGCTTCTATATATATGTAAATGTATGTGTATTCCATCATATACTAAAACGTCAGCAAATAAAAATAATTCCTAAAATATGTGAATTTCTTCTATACTTTATTTTGACCCAATGTTACGCAATGTAACTATTACGCTAAAATACTAAAACATCTTAGACATTTGCAAGAGGAATTCATGTGCTAACTTGCTCGCCAAAAGTAGTGGAGAGTCCTAATTTCAATGAAAGAGCTTCCCTCTAATTCCAACACAGGAGGCAATGCAATTAAAGAAAGTTACCACATAAGACAGGTTCAAGTTGTAGTAACAGGAACTTTTTCTAAAAGGAAGTTTTCAAAGAATACCTTAAATAAATAAAGGGTTATGGCATTCGAACAACAGTATCAACATAAATTGCTTGAATTTTTAGTTACTTTCTACTTGTAGATATTATTGTCTCTGCTGAACTTAAAGCTTCATTTGTCCCTTGCCTATAAATTCATTTAGCACTTACCACTTCTATAAAACTAGGACAAGGCTGTTTTTTTTTCTATATTGTATGCTCTTTCAGTGAATTTAACTTTGATGGTTTCTGAGAACTTTTCATAATTGGACCATATAGGTTCCATGATCTATCAGAGTTTGATGAGGCTAAAAGAAGTTGCCGCGTACGCTTGGCTGGACATAATGAGCGCCGCAGAAAGGTTGGTTACCAGTCAAAGGAAACTCAGAGTAGGCAAACTGATGATCATAGTGGCAGAATTCAGGTAACAATCCCAGGGAATTCCAGTTACAAGCAACTCCAGATCCGATAAGATCAATGGTTTCCTCGTTCTGGCACGCTCTCTCTCTTCTGTCATCCTTACATGCCCTGCCCTGCATAAGATTGATAGTTTTCTATGCCGCGTACTGAGAAATCGTATCTACATCATATTTAAGAGGAGACCATCCTTGTAACGAGTAACAACTACCTTGGGTTGTTTGTTTTGGTTCTACTTATGTCATTGTTTATGAACTGGTATGGCTATGTGGAATAGGCCTTAAGTTGTTATATAGTAACTATGCTTGTCTCTCTATGTACTTCCCTCTCATATTAGTTTTGAAATTGAAGGACCAGGTCTCTAATTATCTATACAGAGCACTTAATTTATATCCTAAGTTTCTCTCCAACCTGATGAGTGATGAGTGATAGAATTTCCAGTTTGATGCATAGAGTTCCCTTGCGACATTAGTCTATAATAGATAAGCATGTTTCGAAGCCTTAAAACCTCTACTGCTGGATGAGATATTTCACTTCAACACTGAAATCGCTTGATGCCATTAAACAATGTTAAATATTAGCTATGATATATTTCATATTGAATATGTTTAAAGAGATGCGGAAAATGGAAGCATAAAATAGGAACATAAAAACATAGGCTTACATGATTTAGTCTTACGGCCTACGTTCACAAAGGAAACCCTTAAGAGCTACATCTTTATTATATAAGAGTGTAGTACAAAACCTGTGTTATAATAAATCATAATATTGGTATTTATAGTAGACTAAACTATAGACTAATAGACTTCTAATACAAGTAGGAGACTTGGCTTGCACACAAAGTAGAATTAGGCTTAGGCCTATGCTAATGAGCTAATATATCTTTAACACCCCATTTCAAACTCAAGATGGAAGCTTGATGAAAACTTGAGATTTGATAAGGTTAAGAAGATCTCTTGAATGAAGTTTGGTTTTGTGACAGTGGTTTGAGAAAGGCAATGGTTATGATCTTGCAGTGTTGACCTTCTAACGGTGGCATGACTATACTGGAGAACCAAAGAGTTTTGACAGTAGCAATGGGAAACTAAAGAAGATGAACACGGTGAAGAAACACCAAGGAAGATAAAGATTGCTCTTAAACACACCGTAAGAACAAAAAATCATGGCCACAAGAAAGTGGCTCTGATACCATGTTAAATATTAGTTATGATATATTCCATATTGAATATGCATGAATAGATGCGAAAAAGGGAAGCATAAAATTAGAACACAAGAACACGAGAGTTATGTGGTTCAACCTTATGGCCTACGTCCATAGAGGAAAAACTCTTAAGAGCTACATCTTTATTATATAAGTGTAGTACAAAACCCATGTTACAATAAAGCATAACATGGATATAGTAGACTAAACCCTAGACTAATAAACTTCTAGTACAAGTAGGAGATTTGGCTTGCACACAAAATAGAATTAGGCTTGGGCCTATGAAAGCTCAATTAGTGTGAAAACACTAATGCTTATTTAGACTCCCAATTTTAAATTACGGCTTAATTGCTTTTACTCTAACTTATCTAAGTGCAGAACAAGAGCAAATGAAGTGCAATAAATTGAAACATTGCTTTAAGCCATAAGTAAGTACAATAAGTGATAAATGTAAAGCTTAAAGAGTAGGGAAGAGAGATGCAAACACAAGATAACATTGAGACGTGTTATCGAAGTACTCAGCAAAAAACCTCTCCGCGGCCATTCAAGCCGAAATCGATCCAGTAATGAATAAGTTGGAATACACGAATATCAAAAAGTCCCTCCAAGCCTAATCTACCCAATGTACTTAAGCCTTCCAAACTCCTGCTAGCAACAAACTTCTCAGAGTCTTATCTTCACTAGTTATCTGGATCCCGCAATTCCACCCGATTGCATCCACCACTCAATGGCTTTTTCCAATGCTTCCCATAGGCACCAAAACTTCTCTCAACACTTAGAATGGGTGAGGTAAGTTTTTGGGCTAAGGACCTCTCAAGGGTGTGTAGATGGAGAGGTAGGAGTATATGGAAACTCTACAAAAATGATGTAAAGGATTGTGGGTAAACAATCTCTAACTCTCAAGTGTTTGGTAAGGGCTTTCTCTCTCAAAAGTTTCTTGTGAATACTCCTTCCACTTCTTACATTTTGTGGGTAATGAGAGTTTATATATTGTTGGTAAAGGAATGAGAAAAGGCACTCTAAAAAATAATCAGGCAGAGAGTTTTGCGAGTCATTCATGACTTGGCCTGAGTCGTGAATGACTCGCAAAATCCAGTTTGTTAAAGACTCTTCAAATTCCAGCATGTGCTTTTCACGTGTCCTGTTTCGTGGGTCAACAGTCGCGAGCCAGTCACAAGCTAACCGTGAAATCCTCATCTTCACAAGTTCTTCACCAAACTCTCACACACAACCCTTACATTAAATCCCACAAAAATACAGGGAAATGATTGAACAGAATTACAATCAAACTTGACACAAAATTAAAGCCAACATAAAACATAGTTGTAAATCACAACTTTACAATCTCCACCATTGGCTATTTTGTGACAAAACTCCTAAATAGACTCTAGACTTAAAACGTGAGTATGGGAACAGAGGCAAAATTCACTCACACCTAAATCTAAAACATGTGAAGCACTTGAACTATATACACCTATATCCTGAAACACTTGCACATAACAAATAGCTTCATTAAATACGAGACAAGTAGAATACAAGGCATGTATAAAAAGCAAGTAAAATGCGATCAAGTAAAACAAAAGATATATGAACTTATAGCATAACTTGATCAAACATGAATAGTCTTTAAGAAATGACCACAATGAACATTTAACAAGTAAATGATCATCTAGACATGCAAGCAATTAAGAGCAGTGCAAAAAATTAATTGCATGTCTAACAAGCACATGATGCAATAAAGAAACTAAAGCAAGAAGCAATAGATAACTCAAAGCATCAAGAAACGGCTATAAAAACCAAGATACATAAATTACTAAAGATAAACTGAGTTTTAAACTAAAGTATTGAAAGCTTTAAAATAAAGCAATGTAAATGAACATAGCAAAGTAAATAAACTATAAGAGCAGTAAAAAGGTCTCAAAATTTTGCTCCCCCTTGAAATATACTCCCCCTCAACTAAATACTACTCCCATTTTTTGACCAAAATGGCCAAATGTGTTAATCCATGCTCGCCAAATCTCTAATCTAAGTGGAGAGAGAAGTGATTTGCTCTTAAAGATAAGTGAATTGGTGTGTGGAGTAGATTGAGTGCTCATCAAAAGATCGCTACAGGTGATCTAGGCGATCAAGAAGAAGATCGAGGCGATCGAGGGCATGAGGTGGTGCATGTGGCTGTCCCTAAGGCTGAGCCTGTGGTTGCTTCTAAGGCTGAGAGGGTGAGGCTTCCATATCTTTAGGTCCAAGGGTGAAGTTGTCAATGTCTTCATCAGTGTTGCCAACCTCATGACCAGCGTCCTCACCTTCTACTTTCTTTTCTCCCTCTTTAAGACCACGAAGACGAGCTTTGCTCCTCGTCATCGTTTGAGCAGAAATCTGGTCTTCCCTCTTCATGACTGGCAAATTAGAAGGAATCCTGACCCTTTCATGTCGCAAGACATGATCAATCCCGAGAAAGGCTGAGTCATCCAAGACTTCTTCTTGCTAACACACTTTGCAAGGAGATGGTAAATGTGAGCACAAATGCCTGTCCTTCTTCTAGTACAAGTAATGAAAGAATAATGCTTGTGGTTGAGAGAGAGTTGTTAGATTCCTCACTAAGTAAAGGTTTAAGAGCATGGTATAGGCCAGTGTTCTCATAGCAAGAGAGAAGCTGGTAGAGAGTAAGGATTGTTTCTTCCGTTCTCCCCTAAGATTTGGAGCTATTACTAATACTAATCTTGTCCTCTTGTCATTAGGAAGAGAAGACTCCGGGATCACTGGTCTGATCTGTAGGAAGTTCTGGATAGACATGGTTGAGACAATGAACTCCTTCCCTCTCACCCAATAGTTTAGGTGATCTCCCTCCACAATGGCATTTGAGAAGAACTCCCGAATTAGGATATGATGCACATCCATTGAGCCTGTGAAAAGAGGAGCCCAAGTGCAGTCTCTGAACACATCAGGAATGAAAGTGCCCTCAAGAGACTTAAAATCCACCTCTCTCCCTACAATAATGATTGCATCCTTATAATACTCAAAGAAGGCCTCAAATGCATCTCTATCTCGGAAGCAATCCTCTTTGTATCGTTGACGCTTAAGAGGTTTATTGGTAGTGGTTTTCTTGCGAGGAGACATCTATAAAAGAAACAAACACAAACCATACACAAAAATGGCAACAAACTTGATTAAAAACAAGTTAGTTAAAAAACAAGTAAACAACTCTTAAACTAAGTAAAAAAGCATACAATAGGACACAAAGACATGAAAACAATGCTAGAAGTCTAATTAGACAAAGAGCATTACAATATGCATGACATGTCACTTGTGATAGGGTGTGTGCATCAAGCATGCATGTACAATGCATGACCAATGCATGTACAATGCATGACCAATGCATGAACAAGCACTCATGGGGAAAAGTGTGTAAAACACACAAGCAATGATAGAAACATGTTAAAATTAAGTAAACAAAGCCAACATTACAACATGATCAACCATACAATGCCCCAAATTCCAACAAGAACACACAACAAAATGACAATGTCCCACCATTAAACTTTCGATGAAGCATGAAACAACATTTTTCCAAACAAAGAAACCAAAAAAAAAAACTCACCTTGATGTCCATGTGAGAATATGGAGCATGGGTCTTGGGGTCTCGAAGGAGCCCCTCCTCATCATTCCAATCAAATGTTGGATCACATTTCTTGCCATGAAAAGTAAGAAAAGAGGATCCATTGGAAGAAGAAGACATGTTGGTGCAAAGAAAAGATGGATTTGAAAATGGGTTTCACAAAAAATAGGTGTGTGGCAAAAGTGCTCAAGAACACAAGGATCTAAGAAAATATTGAGGGATATGAGTGAAGGAGGGTTAAGAAGCTTAGAAAAGTGTTTTTTTGGAAAAGAAATGGTGAGAAGAAGAAGGAAAATCGAGTTGAGGAAGAAGATGAATAGTTTTAATGGTGGAAGAAAGGTGATGAAGGAGGAAGCAAAAAAGAAGAAAAGAGACACTTAAGTTTCAACTAAGTTGCTGAGTCAACTCAGTCAAGCTAAGTTGACTCAGTCAACTCCCAAAAAAAAATTTTCCTTTTATTTTTCTTTTCTTCTTCTAAAAAATCAAAAATCAAAAATCAATTCTAAAAAAAATAAGAGAAAAAAAATTCTTGGAGTAGATTAAGGATAAAAGATTCAAGTTCAAAGTCTAAAATTTTCAAATCCCAAATTTTCAATTCAAAATTTTCATTCCCAAGTTTCAAATTTTCAAATCCCAAATCTCAAAATTTTCAATCTAATGTTGCAAAAATTTTAAAATTTCAAATTTCAAGTTCTAAATTTCAATCCAAAATCTCAAGTCTCAAAATTCCAAAGTTTCAATTTTCAAAGTTTCAAACTTTCAAAATTTCCAATTTCAATTTTCAAATCTCAAATCTTTCAAGATCTCAAGCCTCAAGTTTCAAAATTTCAAGTTTACAATCTTTCAAATTTCATGTTTCAAAATTTCAAAATTCAATTTCAAAACCTCATGTTCAAAATTTCAATTTTCAAAAGTTCAAGTCTCAAATTCCAAGTTCCAAATTTCCAACTTCAAATTCCAAGTTTCAAGTTTTAAAGATCAAATCTTTTTTAAAGAACTACAAAAATCAAAGTTTTCTTGATAAAAATAAAAAGTTCAAATCAAGAAGGGACAAATGAAAATCACACATTTCAAAAAAGTCAGGGAACAACAAAACACTCATCAGTTAAAGTCTAATTCCAAATTTTAACTTTTGTAGGTAACAAGCTAGGTCAGAGTTGAAAAGCCCTTTAATCAACATTCCAGCTCCGGTTTCAAGGTTGAAAAGCCCCTTGATTACCTTTCATCAAGATCGAGGTTGAAAAGCTCCTTGGTCGCAGACAGACCTATTGTCAAGATCGAGGTTGAAAAGCCTCTTGGTCGCAGACAGTTCCTTCGTCAAGATCGAGGTCACAAACAATTCCTTCGTCAAGATAGAGGTTGAAAAGCCCCTTGGTCGCAAACAGACCTTTCGTCAAGATCGAGGTTGAAAAGCCCCTTGGTCGCAGACAGTTCCTTTATCAAGATTGAAGTTGAAAAGCCCTTTGGTCACAGACAACTCCATTATCAAGATCAGGGTTGAAAAGCCCCTTGGTTGCAGACAGTTCCTTTGTTAAGATCGAGGTTGAAAAGCCCCTTGGTCGCAAACAGCTCCTTTGTCAACGTTGAGGTTGAAAATTCCCTTAGTGGCAGATAGACCTTTTGTCAAGATCGAGGTTGAAAAGCACCTTGGTCGCAAATAGACCTTTCGTCAAGATCGAGGTCGCAGACAGTTCCTTCGTCAAGATCAAGGTCGCAGACAGTTCCTTCGTCAAGATCGAGGTCGCAGACAGTTCCTTTGTCAAGATCAAGGTCGTAGACAATTCTTTCGTCAAGATCGAGGTCGCAGACAATTCCTTCATCAAGATCGAGGTCGCAAACAGTTCCTTCGTCAAGATTGAGGTCACAGACAGTTCCTTCGTCAAGATCGAGGTTGAAAAGCCCCTTGGTCGTAGACAATTACCTTTCGTCAAGACCAAGGTTCAAAAGCCCTTTGGTCGCAGACAACTCCATTATCAAGATCAAGGTTGAAAAGCCCCTTGGTCGTAAATAGTTCTTTCGTCAAGATTAGGATTGAAAAGCCTCTTTGTCACATCAATTGTCAAGAATGATTTCCAAAGTTCATCAGCTATCAGTTAGGTCAAGTAGTTTCATTTTTATTAAAAAGCAAGGTACTAGTTCTATGATCCAAAGTTTTAGGTTCGAAGGCTAAGAATTTGAACATTCAACCTCAATTAAATCATGGCCGCTAAAATCAGTGTCTTTGTTTTACATTGACATTCACTTTCCAAGCCCTATCAATGAAGGGCATTCTGTAGACACTCGATTTTGCACCCATGCTTTAATCAAGGAAGATGACTGGAATGACCATCTGTGTACCCCAAAAATCATGTTTGCATTACATGCATTAATTCATTCATTGCATATCATAAAAATGATCTTGAGATTCTAGTAGTCACGATAGTATGTCCAGTTTCCAAAACGGACCATCGGATCGAAAGATATCACATGATCAAGTTTGCACAATCAGCATGCATTGTGTCTAGGTAGAGTCGACCACGCATGGTTAATTTAAATTAATTCTGATTGGTTAAACAATGAAAATTAATTAAATAATTTTGTGATTATTTGATAATTAGTGTTTAAAATAGGATTGCTTGCATAGGAAAAAAGGGGATAATTGGATAACAATAAAATTGTGGATAATCTGAACTTTATCAAGATTTATTTTAGAGTATTTATCTACAAGATAATTGTTGTTGAAAATACCTGAATTATCCAGAAAAGAGATAAAAATTTTAGAATACGGATTGAAAACACGTCTAAGTGCAAAGCTCAGCTAAAGAAAACCGAAAAAAAGAGTCCAAAACGCACCTGAACACAAAAGTGCGATCAGCATCGAAGAGTACCATTCAGCACTTTTGGAGTGCCAATTGGCACTTTCAAAGTGCCAAATGGCACCCTTAAGGGCTAAGGCCCAACTCTCTTTGGGTGACGATAAGGCACATCCTTTTTGACTTATTCATAGAAGGACGCATCCGAATTTGCATTCTAATCATCTGAGCTATTTTTTAGACTCTTCCAGCCTCTATAAATAGAGCCTAGATCTCAAAATTCAGCACACTCTTTTACGCTCTCAAGAGAGACACTTTCTCATACCCTTAAATTTCTCATATTTTCGATCCCCATTCTGATATTCTCTCAAGCTAGGGTTTTTAGGTTTCAAAGATAATTGAATAAATTTCTTTGAACTCTAAAATATCCTCTCAAGAAGAAGAGTGCTCCAAGCAAGAGGTTGTTTCTTGTTAACCCTTTTTTTTATATAGCTCTTGTTGAGATGATGCATGTTTATTTATTTTATTGTAGTTGTGTCAAATATTCATATCTTGAATTGTTAACTTATTTTTGTTAAAATATATTCTTGATTCTTTTTATTATTGTTATGATCTCTTTCTTAGTTTCAAAATCTGCATGTTATCAATTCTTTTCTTAAATCAAAAATAGATCTGCATCTTCCATAGATGCAAATTTGAATTTTTCTTAAATAAAAAATGGATCTGCATCTTCCTTAGATGCAAATATGAATTTTTCTAAATAAAAAATGGATCTGCATCTTCCTTAGATGCAAATATGAACTTTTCTTACATCAAAAACTGATCTGCATCTTCATTAGATGCAGATCTGATTTTTTTTTTTTCCCCAATTTAAAAACTGATCTACACTTTCATTAGATGTAGATCTGATTTTTTTAACGTAGTAGATTTTGAAAAAAAAAAAGGATCATTAATGGTTGTGTTTCTTGTGTTTGTTTTATTTAGTACACATAGCATAAATTTATTTCATGAATAAAATTCTCTTCTCAAAGAAATCTTTTTCATATTTCTTTACACATAAAAACAAATCTGTTTTTTTTTTTTTAATACACAAATCTAATTTTTTTATTATTTTTTTTATCACAAAACAGATTTGATCTTTTACAAATCAAAAACCTTTTTTTTTTTTTTCAATTCTCAAAAACAAATCTAATATATTTTCAAATCAAAAGATTTTGTTTTCTTTAATAGCACATATCTGAATTTTTCTCTTCAAATAACCAATTTTTTTTTTTTAAGTTCTAAAAAACAGATCTAATTTTTCTAAACCAAATTCAATTTTTTTTTACAAACACAGATCTAATTTTTTTTTTTTTTTTAACTAAGAAGAGGATGCATTCATAAATAAACTTGTGTGATTTAGTTTTTTTTTTTTTCATGTGTGCAACATATCATTCATGTCATGCATAAAGGGTAAATTAGTCACAAGAGTCTAGAAAACTAGACTCTGTCTGGGTGGAACGGGTGCCTAACACCTTCCCATTCCATAACCTAACTTCCGAATTTAGAGTTTTTGGATAGGTAGACCTAGGCTTTATCTTTGTCTTTATTTATTTTGGGTAGATTGTAACTAGGACAAAAAGGCATGTATTTTTGGTAGTTTCTAACTAGGATCCAAAGCCATGTAATTTTCAATTTATCAAATATGTACTTTTTTACTCAATAAATGAAATGAAATAATTCAGTCATGTATAGTTATATTTAGTTTTTCTTATTTTTTTTGTACAAAAAATAAGGGGCGACTCCACACCACTTACCTAAAAAGAGAGGTGCCTTGAAAAAGCACCCAAAAATCTCTCTTTTTTTTTTGAGAGGCATCAAGTTTGGCAGTCTCTCACAATCTCATAAGATGTTTTCTTGGTACCTGCTCGAAAGAAGATTCTATTCCCAATATGACATGATATGTTCACGGCTTCACCCCAAAACTTTTGAGGGATATCCTTGTTGAGAAGCATTACCCTTGTCATTTCTTGTACAACGTTGTAGACACTCAATTTTGCACCCGTAATTTAATTTTGGAAAATGGCTAGAATGATCATTCGTATACCCAAAATTCATGATTGCATTACATGTATTAATTCATTCATTTCATATCATAAAAATGATCTTGAAATTCTAACATTCACGATGATATGCCCAATTTCCAAATCGGACTGTCGGATTGAAAGATATCACATGATCAAGTTTGCACGATCTGCATGCATTTTGTTTGGGTGGAACCAATCACGCACGATTAATTTAAACTAATCCTGATTGGCCAGACAATTAAAATTAATTAAATAATTTTGTGATTGGTTGCTAATGAATGTAAAAAATAGGCTTGCTTGCATGGGGGGAAAAAAAGGATAATCAGATAACAGCAAAATTGTGGATAATCAAGACTTTTTGGAGTATTTATCTACAAGATAAAAATGCGTCTAAGTGCAAGTCCCGACTAAAAAAACCTCAAAAAAGGAGTCCAAAATGGACCAAAACTCGAACATGGGACCAGCATCCAAAAGGGCCATTCGGCACTTTTGGAGTGCCGATTGGCACAAATGCCGGCCCCAGCCCAAGGTCACTTGGATAGAGATAAACCTTACATTTTTCAATTTTTTAGAGGTAAGGATGCGTCCTAGTTCGTATTCTGATCATTTAGATAATTTTTCGAACATCCCAGCCTCTATAAATAGAGGTTACATCTCATAATTCAGTACACTTTTTCACGCTTTCTGACTCCCCCCTTTCTGACTCTTCTTTTCTTTTATTTTCCCTCTTACGTTAAAGACGTTCTGGAGGCTCTGACCTTAGGAATTTCTTTTCTATAAGCAAAATATTTTAGGTTTCAAAGAGAATTAAATAAATTTCTTTAAACCCTAAAATAATCCTTCACTACTAAGAAGAGCACACTCATGCAAGAGGTAGTTTTTCTTTTCTTTTTCTGTTCCTTTTTTTTAATTCTACTTGATGATGCATGAACAGGCTTAAGTTGATTTTATTATTTTGATTTCTGATGTTATTGCCATGTGTTGTTAAACTTTTCTTTAAAGCATGTTCTTGTTATATTTTGTTGTTATGATTTTTCTTTTGAGTCTCAAAAATCTGCTATCAAAGATTCTTTTTTTTTTTTTTTAACACATAAAACAGAGCTGAATTTTTCAGATCTAATTTTTTAACTCCAAAAACTGATCTGCATTTTCATTAAATGCAAATCTGATTTTTTTTAAACCCATAAAACTGATCTGTATTCTCATTAAATAGAGATCTGATTTTTTTGTAACACTCAAAACTAATCTGTATTTTCATTAAATACATATCTGGATTTTTTTAACACATAAAATAGATTTGAACTTTTCAAATCTGATTTTTTAACTCCAAAAAACTAATCTGCATTTTCATTAAATGCAAATCTAATTTTTTTAACCCATAAAACTAATATGTGTTGTCATTAAATACATATCTGAATTTTTTTAAACATAAAAGTGATATGTATTTTCATTAAAAACAAATCTAATTTTCTTAGGAAAAAAAAAAGTTTTCTTTGACTCAAGTGCAGATTTTGGGATTTAAAAGAAGAAAATAAAAATTAGATTGAAGTCTTTTCTTTTTCATAATGAGTGATGCATGTAAAATAATTTTATCTCATGAGTGTGAGTCATCTTCCAAAAAGTTTTTTTTTTTTTAAATGTTCAACAACAGGTCTAATTTTTTTACACATATAAACCAAAAATCATTTTTTTACTATTCAAAACAGATCTAATTTTCTTAATAAAATCACCTTTTTTAATTTTTCCCAAAAACAGATCTGATATTTTTTACAAAAACCCTGTTCTTTCTTTATATAAAAACATATCTGATTTTCTTTACAAAACTAATTTTTTTTATCTACACAAAAACAAATCTAGTTTCTTTTTTAATGAATCAAATCGATTTTATTTATTTACAAAAACAGATCTGAATTTTTCTAAAAAAGAGGATACATTCATAAGATAGATTTATGTGATTTAGTTTTGGTTAAGTGTGTCATGTATGCAACATATCATTCATATCATGTAAAAAAGGGTATATTGGTCATTAGAGTCTAGAAGACTAGACTCTGTCTGGCTGGAATGGGTGCCTAACACCTTCCCATTCCATAACCTAGCCTCTGAGTTTAGTTCTTTTGGATAGGTAGATCTATACCTTGTCTTTCTTTTATTTTTAGGTAGATTGTAACTAGGACAAAAAGCCTTGTAAGATTCATTTTATCAAGCTTGTATTTATTTTTATTTAATCAATGACAATGAAGCATTTCAATCATGTAAATTTGTATTTATTTTTTTCTTATTTTTTTGTATTAAAAAAAAAAAAAGTGGCGACTCCACACCACTTATCCAAAAAGAGAGGTGCCCTTCAAAGCACCGAAATCTCTTTTTTGAGAGCACCTAAATTTCCCGGTCTCTCACAAACGTGATTCTTCCTTTCAACAACCCCATTTTGTTGAGGTGTCTTTAGAGCTGAAAATTCCTTCTTTATTCCATGTTCATTGCAAAATGTTTCAAACTTTGCATTCTCAAATTCCTTCACATGATCACTTCTTATTTTGATGATGGGAACCATCTTTTCATTTTGAAGCCTCTTACAAAGTTTTTCCATCTTCCCATATGCTTCCAATTTTTCTCTAAGAAATTCCACCCAAGAGTATCTTGAGAAATCATCAACTACAACCATGATGTACTTCTTGCCGGCCAAGCTTTCCATCCTTGTGGGACCCATTAGATCAACATGAAGTAACTCCAAAGGTCGAGACGTAGCGATGACATTCACCTTAGGATGACTTGACTCGGTTTGTTTTCCCATTTGACATGGTCCACAAACGGTCTTCTCAACTTTTTCGAACTTTGGTAAGCCAACCACCGCTTCAAGTTTGGAGACTTTCGCCACTTGTTTGTAGTTAGCATGACCAAATCGTTGATGCCATAGCTCCAACAAGTTGACTCGAGCACTTCGACATGATACATTTGATTTAGGAACCATACCATAACAATTGTCAGTAAATCTAAGTCCTTTCAACACTTGAACACCATCTTCACTAAGGATGACACACCCTTTATTTGAGAACTAAACCAGAAAATCCTCATCACAAATTTGAGTAACACTCAACAAGTTTGCCTTAAGTCCCTTGATGTACAACACATCAGTCAACAATGGTAGCCCCAGTATTTCTATCGTTCCTTTTCCAATAACTTGAGAATGACTACCCTCTCCAAACGTGACATATCCATCTTCCTTTTCTTTAAGACTCTTGAAGAGAGATTTATCACCTGTCATATGCCTTACGCATCCACTGTCAAGATACCATAAACATGAGTTAAACACTTTCAATGCGGTATGTACAAAAAGGCAAGCATGAGATAAGCATTCTTGATTTTCATAACAAGATTCATCTTCCTTTTTATTGTGATTGGATGAGTGAAGTTTTCTTTACAAACTATCAAGCTTATCACACAAGTGTCTATTCCATCTCTTATATTTTTCAATCAAGGAATTTGACTCACACAAACTATTATGAAGCATGTGATTCCTATGCTCTAAACATCTTAGCATGTGTAAGAAGATTATATCATGTTTCTTCGATTTTAATAACTCTATGAGCTCATTACTAGGACAATCTCCAAAGATGCTCATCAAGTCATTATCACAAACACATAAACCACAATTCATGTTAGCTTTTTCCATTGCCATTTCCATAGCGAGAAAGGGTCTAGGATCACATAAGGATAACAAGATCCAAAAAGTGTACCCACTCTGATACTAATTGAAAGCTCAATTAGTGTGAAAACACTAATGCTTGTTTAGACTCCCAATTTTAAATTACGGCTTAATTGCTTTTACTTTAACTTATCTAAGTGCAAAACAAGAGTAAATGGAGCGCAATAAACTGGAACACTAATTTAAGCCATAAGCAAGTACAATAAGCGATAAATGTAAAGCTTAAAGAGTAGGGAAGAGAGATACAAACACAAGATAACACCGAGACATGCTATTGAAGAGAAAACCAAAGTACTAGGCGAAAAACCTCTCTGCGACCCTCCAAGCTGAAATCGATCCACCAGTGAATAAGTCGGAGTACACGAATATCAAAAAGACCCTCCAAGCCAAATCTACCCAATGTACTTGAGCCCTCCAAGCTCTTGCTATCAACGGACTTCTCAGAATCTTGTCTTCACTAGTTATTCAAATCTCACAATTCCGCCCGATTGCATCCGCCACTCAATGGCTTCTTCTAATGTTTCCCACAGGCACCAAAATTTCTCTCAACACTCAGAATGGGTGAGATAAGTGTCTGGGCTAAGAACCTCTCAAAGATGTATAGATGGAGAGGTAGGAGTAAATGGAAACTCTAGAGAAATGATATAGAGGAATGTGGGTAAACAATCTCTAACTCTTAAGTGCTTAGCTAAGGTTTTCACTCTAAAAAATTTCTTGTGAATACTCCTTCTGCTTCTTACATTTTGTGGGTAATGAAGGTTTATATATTGTTAGTAAAGGAATGAGAAAATGCACACTAAAAAAGAATCAGGAAGAGAGTTTCGTGGGTCATTCGCAACTTGGCCTGAGTCGCGAATGACTCGTGAAATCCAGTCTGTCAAAAACTCTTCAAATTCCAGTGTGTGCTTTTCACGTGGCCTCTTTCGCGGATTAGCAGTCGCGAGCCAGTCGTGATCTAGTCGCGAAATCCTCATCTTCACAAGTTCTTCGCCAAACTCTCGCACACAACCTTTACATTAAATCTCACAAAAATACAAGGAAATGATTGAACAGAATTACAATTAAATTTGACACGGAATTAAAGTCAACATAAAACATAGTTGTAAATCACAACTTTACAGCCTATATTAATGGGTTAATATATCTCTAACAAATAAATAAGTGTACTTAAATCATTAATCCCCTCCCACACTACCCTGTACTTTCCTTTCTCTCAAAACTTCCAAACACACTAAAAAAAACTTATGACTAGGCAACTAGCAACTAATTATGCTAACTAGTTGCGGTAATCAACGCATTTATGCTTACTAAATAGTAAATACTAACATTCACCTCCTCCATACACTAATCCCATAGATCAATAATCAATTAATTTGTTGCCATCGTGTTGTCTCTAAATATTTTTTTCATTATAGATTTTGTTTAGCATGGACTCTGGAATTTGTTTGGGGTTTTATTATTTAGCTGCTTCTTTACGTTTTGTTACTCGGAAACAGTCTCGATTTCAACTTACTCAACCGAAAAAGAAAAAATCTGGAAAAAACTGCAAGGAACTTCTAAAGAATTAAACAGTGCTTACATGAGAACACTTAATTATACCCCAAATTTTATATACTTAATGTGAGAGAGAGAGCTAAGCAATGTTACATCATTTAATAATTTTTTATCTGATTAACATTCAAAAAATCTCATCGGATTACATGTTCTTAATATGCATACCAAGTTTCGTTTCAATTATATGTTATTTACTATTCGATCTAGACACCTATCTTTTATGTGCAATTTTAAATACAAAAATTGAAATATAATTTTCAATTGAAGTTTAATTTTTCACCATATGTCTCGTATATTTTTTTAATTTTTGTGCCAAGTGATTATTAGTGCAAAAGTCAAACAGTAAACAAATAAATAAGAATGAAAAAGAAATGTTTGGTTTGACTTTGACAAGATATTAACGTGATTGTTGGCAATGGAAATTGGGGACAATCAAAAATAAATAAATAAATAATGAAAATGGAATTTCTAAGTCCCGTAAACTAAACTCTAGCACAACAAAAAATTAATAATATTTGCTATCAATATTTTTTTTTCTTATAGTATTATGATTATTATACAAATAATGGTTGGACAAACTAAAAATGATAATTTCATTGATAAAACTTTAAATGATTTTTTTTTTCATTTGTTTCAAATAATCTTATAGTTATTTTATAAATAGTTATTTTATATTTTCAAATATACAAACATTATATATATATATATATATATATATATATATTATATACATAAACTTGGTGAAATTTTAATATGCATTTAGTGGTGCTTATTTGTAAATGTATCACATGCATGTACATGGAGTTACAAGCTAGCCATCAATTAAGCCAATTATGTGAACCCAATTCAAACAATCTTATCAATCAAACCAACAAATCACCAAATGCATTAAGCATGCATGCAATAAAATCAATAAACAAAACGGATGAGAGAATTTCTTCAAAGGAAAATTCACTACAAGTAAGGGTGTCCACAGGTTGAATCAAATCAAGTGTGGGGTAAACCTGCCACTCAACCTGACAACTTCAAGTTTTGAAACTCTAAACCCATCGCCAACGATCAATTCTTTGAAATCAACCGCCACTTATGTGTAAATCCTCTGGTTAGGTCGGTCAAAGTCATCTCAAATAAGGTAAGGTGACCAGTGCAATGCACAAACAATGGAACAATGCCTAATCTCATCAATTTTGGTGGAGATCTCCACCGGATGTGCTAAAGATCTAAATAAATTTGTTGAGATCTTCACCATATCTGACGGAGATCTCGCCAGATTTGAGAAATCGACAACATAGGTGGAAGAAAATGGGTCACAGTAAGGGGAGGAGGAGGAGAATGGCAAGGACTTCGGTCAGATTTGGCCACTCGAGTCTCTAACAACGAAACCTGCTACTCGATCCACCAATGTCTAGTGTTGAAGACATAAACCCACCGTCGACTGCTACACATGTTGAATCGAGTGAGTTTCAGTTTAAATGGCTCTAGGTTGGATGGATTCATCAAGTCCATAATCGGATTGGACTTCCCTAACTACAAGGGTGACACACCCCTATTAAGGAAAGACACTATAAAAGGAGTTACAATCTAGAATAAAATCTTTGTTCCCACAATAAATCTAGACCATCAAACTTCTTCAACATGAATCCCTTCATAAACGACCCATTTATGTTAATGACCAAAATCTTTGAGCTGACTCCAAGGTACCTTCTTGAAGTTGATACCATCGTGGATTCCATTAGGATGTGGTTTCATGCTCTTTGATCACAAGTATGGATACACACCCAAAGGAATATGTTCTTCTAAACTCATAGGTATTATAGGATGTAGGCTAAGATTTTCTCTCTGAATGCTTCGGAGTTTCTACCTCTCAAAATCTTTATAAAACAACATTTATAACATGCTTTGTATAGTATGAAAGTATCCAACTTGAATAAAACACGTCATTGAGCCCGTGATTTTTGATTGATCAAAATTGAACTAGTCGCTATCAAAATTGATCCAGTCGCTATCAAAAATTCGAACTAATTGAATAAGAATAAAAATTTTGAAATTTATTTTTTTGCTAGTATATAATAAAGGTAGCACTATGACATTTAATAGTAATTGTCTCAACTAAGGTAATGTAGTAGGTAGTGTGGGTCATGAGACCATCTCATGAGATACCCTCATTTGAATAAACTTATTTTCATTGGTTTATTTTGTTTTATATTTATTATACAAAAGTACAATTGTGCATTGAAAAATGTGAAACTTAAAAAAATGTACATTAAAAAAAACAGTTAAAAATAAACTCATTCAAATGAATGTTTAGTATTTGGACTATTGAGTATATTCCATAGTTATGAATATACTCAATAGTCAAAAAAAAAAAAAAAAAAAAAAGCCCTTGTTGAACTCTAAAATCTAACTCTAAACCCCACTTACAAATTGGAGGGGAAAATAGAATGAGGCATAGTAAGGAAAAAGTATAAAAAGAACACTAGAAGAGAAATTCAAAAGAAGCTCACGTATCTTGCCAGCATCTTGAGACAACTCTCAAGGGATTCCTCAATGTTATAACTTAGTGTGTGGAAGGGGAGACTACATAAACCCAAGAGAATAGTCAGGTACTCAAAGAGGTATGGATACTCTTATTTGTCAAAAAATAAAAAACAAAAAGAAGCTCGCGTTGATGTCTTGCCTTTGATTCTAAAACTTAGTTTGTTTTGAAGTAAAATATTTACCAGAAATGTTTTTTCATTTTCAGGTGTTTGTTTGCAGATAAAATATAATCAAACTTATAATATATTTTCTATTAATAGTAAAATCATTTATAATAAGTTGTAAAATGTTTTACCTTTAAAAATTTGGTAAAACATTTTTCAAAAACACACAGTGGCTTTCCCTCCCCCACCTAGTCGCTAGGTCACTGGTCCAATGGTCAAAGACACCACTCTGGTGACTAGTGTTGGTAGTCTTGTGGACAGAGACTCCACTCTGGTGGTTGGTGCCGTCAGTCTGGTGTCTAGTGACTCTGCTCCATGACCAGTGCTAGTGGTCCAGTGTTCAATGTCTTCGTTCTAACGACCGGTGTTGGCGGTTCGGTGGCAAGAGATGCCTCATTAGCAATCAGTGCTGGTGATTCAATGGCAAGAGACACTGCATTGTAACTGGTTTCGAAGGTCTGGCAACCGAAGACACCATTTTGTCAACTAGCGTTGGCGGTCTGGTCATTGAAGATACTGCTTCGATAGTGATCATCGATACACCGATCCTCGAAGCCACTGCTTTAACTATCGATTCCAGTGGTCACCTCACTAAACCCTAACACTAGTGGCTTCAGTGTTAAGCCATCAGTTTTGGTTGTTTGCTTGAAAATTTTATTTATCATACCAAACACTTGAAAGTGTTTTACATGTAAAAAATTTTACTTAAAAAAAAAACGTAAATAAGCTCGCGTTGATGGCAACCTCACCTCAAAATTTCTCTTTTAATTTTCAAAGGTCTGCGTATTTGAAGGAGAGAGAACTTAGATGAGAGACAAAATGATAAAAAATAAAAAATTAAAGGGTAAAATATCATTTTCGTCCCTAAACTATCACAAAAATTCGTTTTTCGTCCCTAAACTATCACAAAAGTTCGTTTTTCATCCCTAAACTTTCAAAAGTTCTATTTTCGTCCCTAAACTTTTCCAAACGTATTGATTTTCGTCCCTCCCACATCAGCACTCTATCAAAGCCACGTCAGCACTCCGTCAGACGGAGGGACGAAAATCAATACGTTTAGAAAAGTTTAGGGACGAAAAACGAACTTTTGAAAGTTTAAGGACGAAAAACGAACTTTTGTGATAGTTTAGGGACGAAAATGATATTTTACCCAAAATTAAATTAGGAATTGAGATTGAAAAATCTTCACAAAAATAGAGATTGAAAAACCAACCACGTTGGTGGGTGATTTTTTGGAAGCTTCCTATTTTACAAATGCCCCAACATCCATGTTAATTTAAAAACCGTAAAATAAAAAAAAAAAAGTAGTTTTTAAGTAACTAATTTGATCAGTTTTATAAATATATATATATATATACACACACTAAAATGCAAATTACACCTAAATTTGACTAAAATTCATTTTTTAGTCATCTAGCTTTTTTTTCGTTCATTAAATATGCAATTAACCAATGAAAAGATATTTTTTTTAATTCCTACATAAAAAATTAATCAAATATTTTTATTTTTTAACATAATAGATCATAAAAATAAACCTGAATTAAATAAATTTGAAACTTAAATAACTTAATTGAACAAGAGTAAAGTTGACTGAAATTAATTTTAGTCAAATTTTGATAGTGCCATTTTTTTTTTTTTTTGGTTAACTGGAATGATAAAAAAATAGAAACTACAAAGTTATGGCACTACCCGGCAGTGCCTGCAATAAACAGTGCCCAAAGCATTAAGTCTGAGTAGTTTTAATAGACAATTTAGAAAGCATCAAGTGCAATTTGCATTATATATATAAACATATTTTGTTTTAATGGACAAACTGAAACAGCCACCGAATTGGTACTTAGAACATTGGACTATATGAAACAAACACCGAATCGGTATTTAGAACATTGGACTATATTCAACATCGCCCTCAAGATATATATGAAAGTCCATCTGTATTGAGTCCCACATGCATATAAAAGAGGGTCTCATACCTTATCAAAAAAAAAAAAAAAAAATGAGGGTCTCATACACTAATACCATACATAAGATACTTTTGGGTCCCAGCATGTTTTACAAAGCAATTTCTATTAGTCTATTTTGTCCAATAGACCAACCAACACGACTGCATTCTCCAGCGCGAATGATTCTTTCTACAATTCAAAAGAACTAGAAACAATAACATTTCACCTACCTTTCTGCCTGATAAGTCATTACCTTTTTCCCCCCCTCCTTATTATGGAAGCTAGATTCTCAAGGGTATTACCCCAAAAGTAAGGGAAGAACACTATTTTCCAGAACAAGTAAATTAGGCAGTTCTCTCACGGTTTGCTTGCACATTAGACACTGATACAGAGAAAACCCAAAAATAAAAGCCTTTAACATGGCACAATGTAAGGCATCAGTTTTATTTCTACACAACTGATGTCAAAACATCACTTGAAACAGAGACTTTTACCAAACATAAGCGTGGAGAGCAATCCTTAGTTCACTGAAATCTTAAAACTATGCAGGAAATATCGTCCGTGCTCTTCCTATTAAGTGCCTCTTCAGTAAGGTGCTTCGCTGCTGATCTAGCATCCTTGATTTGCCTGATACAGTCTACTGCTTCTTGGTTCGACATAACCTGGCACCGGATTGAGCAAAAAGAATCAGTCCATTAGAAGTACAAAACATATTTCAAAGGAAAAAAAGAAGAAGTTCAATTTAAATAAAACAATCTGATGTAATATGTTTTGTACTATCAAACAGAAGTAGACATGAATAAGAGGTAGCTTGGCCAGAAATTATAACAAAACAAACCTTCCATAATCCATCACTTGCCAGGATAACAAACTCTGTGTCATTTTCTATAAACTCCACCGATACATCAGGCTCTGAACTCAGGTGCTTCTTCAAGCTCTTGTCACCAAATGCCCTTGCCACTGCCAATTGACCGTCAACTCGTGGAACATCACCTGCACTCATCAGAGCAGTAATCTTAATATCAAAATAAATGTAAATAAAACATTGCACCGAGTGGGAAACTGCTGGAGATGATGACATTAATTATTCTCTATAGTTGTAGCTAACAGCGCTAGCACCAAAGGTCAGAAAGTGCAAACCTATTTCAGAGTTCCATCAAGTTTATATTTATCCCCCCCAAAAAAAAAAAAATCCATCAACTTTATGATCTTTGATGATTAATAAAACAAAGATCATAGTTGGATTGCTTGCAACTAAGTGTGATGACAATAATATAGTTTTCAGTATCATCTAAAATGTGCAGAGTGGACACCATCAAAAGGATTAAAAAATAATAAGCTTATGTTAAATGCTATGACACACATGAGAATGATATAAGTTTCATGTGGCATCAAAAAAATGTCATCTCCGATCAATAGTAACTTTTATTGAAGAAATCTGGTTACCTGGAAAGTTTGATACAAAACCGCCTCTCTGCTCAATGCTCCCCCTTTCCACGCTTGGCTCATGATCAACTGATAGTTGTTTGGCTGTGCCATTCTTACAGATAACAGCTCGGGAATCCCCAACATTTGCTACTACCAGCTTTTTACAATCAATCAATATTGCTGTAACTGCAGTTGAACCACCCTTACCCAAATCAACTGCTTCTTCCAAAATGTTAGCATCGGTTACATGATAAGCTCTCCTGACCGCTTTCTCTGGTTCCATCCAGAAGTCAGCCTACTTGGAGAGAGAAATAATTAAGATATTGATATATTCATAAAAAATTATACCATATATATAGGTAACGAAATAGATACAAGTCTTTCAACTGCATGCATTACCTCCTTTAAAATATTGTCAAACAAATGAGACCTTAGATAATCAGGTACATTATGGCTCAAATGACCATCAAAGATTGCAAACAGACCAAGCTCTTTGTCGTCATGTTGCTTAAACTGTGCAACGACATAATCTTCCATGGCATGATGGGATTTTCCCTTTACCAAGTGAAAGCCATGTGTAATGTTCTTTGACATCTTGCTCTTTCCTTTTCCAGAGTCAGCATCCGATGAACCTAACCCAACCTTTTCCTACAATAAATATATTCACAATGGCCAATCCAAATGAGAATACTTTTGTGAAGGACATGAGAGTAAACCATTTCAGAATGATAAATAAACAGGCATAAGCACACCAAACTACAACCATCATTCTAGAAGTCTAATTATGGCCTGTTTGGAAGTTTAGAGAGGGAGGAGAGTAGAGGGGAATGGTTACCTTCTACCTTGTTTGGACGTTTTTAAAATTAATAAGGGGAAAAGGAGTAATTAACCCTCTTGTTTGGATGTTTTAAAATTATGATGGAAATGAGAGGAAATGATTTAAATAAACAAATTTACCCCTATTTGAAAATGAACTTGCAACATTGGTCTGATTAATTTGTGGAAATGCTGAAATTGAATCTTATTACTTTGTTTGGTCAAGAATGCCAAGCACGATATCATTGACGTAGCAAAACCAATTACCAAAAAAAAAAAAAGGACGTAGCAAAACCCAGAAGCCTTAGACTTCTTCGCATGGTGGAGCCCACCGGCCCAGTTGAGAGCGATATCGGCATCGCCACGGTTGGGCTTGACGGCGGCGCCGATGGACCCGCCGGCAGAGGACTGATAGAATCTGAACAAGCTTGAGTTTGAACCACCATCGGCAAGTCCAAGAGCACTTGCACTATAATCTGAACTCCGAGCTCGTTCACAATCGGCCGCACTCTCTCTTGGTCATTCGCTAGGTTATAAATCGCCGTTGTGGCCGCAATTTGTGCCTCGAGAGACGCACCGTCTTTGAGAAGCTTCAACAATGGCGGAACTCCACCTTCGACAATGATCTCCTTGTTCCGATTGTTGTCTCGCACGAACGAAGCGAGTTCGTTCGCGGCTTCAATTTTCTCAGCCAGTTGGGACATTTGGAGCATGGCAACGAAAGACCAAACCCAAGAGAGAATCAGATCGTTGCTCGTGATCGAAGGGAGCGAGAGGTTGATGCCACCGCCGCCGTTTTCGGTGTCGAAGATACTGAGAAGCCACCGCATGTTGTCGACGGAAGAGTCTAGAAAGCTCTGAGCTTTCAATGGTTTTTAGTGAAAATAACATGGTTAAAGTGTATAAAAAAAGGGGTTGTTTAGCTTCAGTGTCAATGAAACAGTGAGATTCAATTTTTTTTCCATACACCTTAAATTTTCTCAGGAAACAAACAAAGAATATTTATATAATTAATTTGTAATTTTGTTAATTTAGAAAGGGTAAATTGGAGAATTCATTTGGTTAATAATTTATCTACTCTACTCTCCCTCCAAATCTCTCCAATTTGGGGGAATTAAAAATGAGGGGTAGTTGAAACCTCTCCCCCTCCTTCCTTAAAAAACTTCCAAACAAGGTAATTGAATTATTCTCCCTCCCTCTACTCTACTCCCTCTCCTTTTTTTAACATCCAAACAGGCTGTTACACTCCACTTAACAAGTTGTATGTGGGCAATTTAGAGGAAGTGGAATAACCAAACTGTTAAGGCATGGAGAGATCAGTCACTGAGAACAAGCCTTCCTTCTTGCGTTTTTTATATGAATGTTTTATTATGTTGGGGAGGCATCTTGTAAAGATAAATAAAAGCAACCTGGTGTGCATGTGTGTGTGTGAGAGAGAGAGAGAGAGACTTAATAAAGCTTCTTGCAAAATTCTCCTTGGTCCGATTAATATAACTCAGAAATCTTCCCTTCTGAAATAATTTTAAGCATTTCATGGCTTTAAATCGAATATAAAAAGCTTAGACCTTAACCCAATGCAACTCTGATTCACCATTGGCTGTTACTATTTCAGGTGCAAGACTAAGCAAATGTTTCATATTGCTTACAGAAGACCTCCATTCCTTCAAGCTGACAACATCTTCCAAACTAAAATCTAAGCATATTTATTTATATAAATAAGAATATTGCAACACAATGATGCACAGCATCTGAACTAACTTTATATGTTTATTTCTGTCAGCAATAGTGAAAGAGATGGACGGGCAGAAACATCCTATCAGATGTCAAAATACATTTTCTATGTTGCAGACCATTATTATAATTATTTTTTATTTTTTTATTGATAAGTTACACACACACCTACCGGGTCTTGCACCCACAACCTCACCCTACATTACAAGGGGAGGAGTTGCCAGTTGAGCTAGAGTTCATTGGCACATAATATTAAAAATTATGTAACCACTTCCACTGCCAGAACCTGTTTACAGAGACTGAAATGAAATATGGAACTAGACTATCAAAGATGCTCAGAGTCAGGAACAACTCTTTGAGAAAAAGGGCCTTGTTATTTAGTCAAGTCTAGCATGTGGTATTACAACACTACAAGGAAAAAGAGAGACAGAATAATAGACAAAACGATGCTACTGTTTCACACATACACACAAAATATCCCGTGTACACGTGCACTTGCGAGCACACAGACACAGATGCACACATGCATGATTGCCCAATCCAATGCTGTTAACGAGCTCTATATATATTTATGTTTCTAAGAATTTCAATGGATTTTTGTTTGTTTGGATTTCTTAGGTGCCTTTCCATTCATGTGAGTAAGCAAGCAGCAATGTGGAAAATGCAACATAGACGGGGAATGTTTTATCATTTAAAGGAAGAAAAGAGTAGTTAGGTTATCATCCAACCTAACACAAACAATATAATGAATTACAGAAGGTTATTTTATACTCTTATATTTTTGTTTATAATCATGGACATTCTCATTATATGTTTCAGAACAAGTTATGAGATACATTGAAGTTGTACTCAATCAAATCCAAAACATCAAACCCCCCAAATCAATCCCGAAATGTTCCAGGTTTATATTAATAAGATTTAAAATTCCAGGGTTCAATTAGAAACTACCAAAGGTTCAATATGTAACAGTCTTCAAGGGTTTAATTTAAATATTTTAAAAAAAAAATAGTATTTACTTTGAAGCCACCCGTTTAAAATATTATTTAAACAAAGTTATTTAGTCTCAAATTTATAATTTTTATATGACTACCAAGAGCTAACACGTAATTGGCCTAAGAATGTAGAGTAGCTTATAAGAAAAATGATATTCTCTTATACTTGATGATCACAAATGTCAGTGTGAACTAATAGGCATTGGACATTACTAATGTGAAATTTTGGTGATCTAAAGAGTACTCGGTTCATAAGTATTACTTCAATGGCATCCAAAAAGTTCCTGAAACATGTACCAAATGATAAAATACACTCATTCCAACCTATAAAGTAAGTTGATTATGATCCTCTCCAATTGATATGAAGCCATTTCATGGTTCAGATTAATTACTAGAAATCTAAAAGTGTAAACAAAATTCACTTTCAAAATAAAAATTTTATCTTGATTGGATCTATTACTGGAATCCACAAGAAATCAATCATGATATCATAAAATGAACCAAACATAAAGTTTAGAGAACTGGGTCGATGTCAATTTGTGTGTGTCTGTAATATGCAATTCAAACAACTCTAACTACCACCAAAAAAAAAAAAAAAAGTAATAAAAATAAAACAGATCGTACGGAAAGCCAAGAAGCAGTAGGTCAATGGGGGTCAACGACCCAAAAAAGAAAACAGACACAAAAACATGAGATAGCCACGAAAGAACGTGTGGAAAAAACAAATACCTTCATCTTGTGGAGGATTTCTTTGCCTGTCATGGTGTCTCTTTATGCAGAGCAGCCTATAAATATACTAAGTAAAGTAGAATAGTATTGAAAAAAATGAAGCAAAAACAGTGGCCAAGAGTGGAGAGAGAGAGAGAGAGAGAGTAAAGGGGAGAGAAGGACAGGTGCGAAGTGTTATAGATGAGGATACAAGTCCTGTTGACACGCCCACCGTTTTTCCCAACAATAATGCCGCGTTCTTTGCAATAATCAAGACGCGTTCCCGCCACCTCTTTGTCTTTTCTTTCCAACTCTTTCCTTTCACCATTATTATCACTTTTCTTCTTTTCACCCCTTTTTTCTTTTCCTAATTTTCTACCTTATCCATTTCAACTGTGGCCATTATCATTGATCAGCAATTTGCAACTTGCAACTTGCAAGGGTGTTGTTCAGCGAAAAAGAGAAAAAAATAAAAAAAAATACCAACGGGTGTATGAAAGCTCGAATGACCAATAGAAACTGATCGGTCATCTTTGGGCCCCAACCCAAAGATCACCCATGTGATGTACCTAGCTTTCTGCTATGTTTGGTAGGTATGAAAAGGAAGATGTAGGAAAAGGGAAAAGAAAAAATTATTAAGAAAGAAAATAAGGTTCATGAAGTTCCGAGATGTTACGTGTACAATATTTTTACAATATTTTCACAATAAATTATAGGTAATTAGTTGTTATTGGTTCAAATTTAAATCTAACACTAAGATTACTTTTTCGCCTTAACAATAACAACCAGTAACAGCTTACCACTTATGATTTATTGTAAAAATATTGTGAACATATCATTTATCTTTTTACCCTGACCTACCCTTTTTTTTTTCCTTCTAAATTAGTAGTGATGCATTCAACCTGAACCATCCAACATCTTCAATTGGTTTCCGTTGGTTGGGTAAGTCCAAATTTTTTCGTTCTATTTTTGGTGCTCCATCAATAGACTTGCCACATATATACTTATACCTATTTAGTTAAAGAGAAATGATATGTTCATAACATTTTCATAACATTTTTACAACAAATCCTAAGTGACAGGTTGTTACTGGTTGTTATTGTTTCTATCATTCCTTAAAATATAATTTTCTATCATTTCTTATTTGTTTCATTTCCAAAAGTAATCAAAAATTAAAATAAAAACTCAAACCATGCCCACCACCACCAACCTTCGCTGGTGCCGCTAGGGAGAGATCGCCGATGTCATTAATGATCATCCATGACTGCCTCCTTATCTTCAAATCAATGACTAGTATTAGTTTTGTGACGTCTTCTTAGTAGTTACCCATGATTGCCTTTTCTTCTTCAAATCGACGGTTGGGTACCCAATCATGGCGGCAGTGTGGCGTTGATAACATCACGATCTCTTCTTGGTGGCATTGGAGAAGGGTGGTGGTGGTGACTAGTGGGGATGTGTTGGGGGCTTTTTTATTATTTATTTTTGGTTACTAGTCGACAGTGGTGGATGGCTGGCTAAAGGCAGCAGTTGGCCGTTGATGACATTTGGTGATCTCTTTGTAATGGTGTCAGTGATGGTTGGTGGTGGTGGAGGACTGGTGGGGATGGTTTGGTTTTTTTTTTTATCTTTTATTTATTTTAGGAAACTAAAATTAGAACATGCATAAAATTAGGATTTAATTAAATAGGTATACACGTGGCAAGTTTCTATCGGTGAAGCAAAAAAAATGGGAAAGAAAATTTGATTAGATTGGGTTAGAACTTTTGTTTTAGTCTTGGGTAGGGTCGAGTTTGCGTTGATCGTTGGTAGATTTTCAACCCAACTCAACCAAACATATATATATATATATGTTTAGTTTATTAACCTTATTTTAATAGTTTGTTTTTATTGATATTGGTATGTTGAGAATTAGTTTTAATGAAAATTAGAATAGAATTTATGCATATTGTATGAATTTGTATTAATTTATTGAAATATATATATATATATATATATATATCTCATAAATAGATGATGAAATCCTTTTTCCTTTTTTCAACAAGAGAAAATGTTCCAACCCAACCCATATGATTGGGTTGAGAATTTCTCAACTCGACTCATGCACACCTCTATTCTAAATTGAAAAAAATAAAATAAAAAAAGAAATAGCATTAAATAAAAAATTATACAAGTACCCTTCAACTTTTGATTCTTTAACTTTTGTTAATAAACATATAATAGTAATTTATTATCTATCATTCCATTGTTTCATTATCTCTACCAAACACACATAGTGGAAAACACAAATATTTTCCATCCTCCTAATATTTTTTTAGGATTTATGATCCTTAATACTTTTGTGGGAATGTGATGCTTTGGTTCATCTTTTACTTATTTTAATATATTATTCCACTTTTTATTTTATGGAATGTGGTGAATTTATGTGAATTGTGGTTTATTTTTTGTTTGTAAATTGTTTACATTTGCTAATGAGACTAGTTTTAGGACTCGGTATGTGTGGGTAACACCTTCCCACTCTATAACTTTGTCTCCAAACTAAAATATGAAATTTAGGTTAGATATTGTAATTTTTATTTTTAAATTGTACCTAGAAACAAAACTATATGAAATCTTTCTTACTATATTGTATATTTGACCAAAGCCATATAAATCATGGTTTGTTTAGTGACCAATTCTTGACATGACCAGGTTTACTCTGATACCATTTGTAAAATTCAAGGAAAGCACTATCAACATGTGAGTTACCATCCCAAATTGATTAGTCAAGTTGCAATTAAACCCCTTCATAATCACTTATGAACCCAATTTCCAGCTAATAAACAGTTAATTTAGGACATAGCGCACACCTACACAACACATACTCAAATAATCCAATACTCACAATTTGGGTTGTCACAATTCTCAAAATAGTTAACAGAATTTCCAATTATTTTAAAAATCATATTTTTTTTTTTGTTTTTGTTAGGCCATATAATTAATTTATAAATTGAACACGTGCTAAATAAAAAGGAGACGTGTGGAAAATGAATGCCAATAGAATTGCCACGTCATTAGTGAATTAACAATAGGTTAAAGCACTGAAGAAAGGCCGATGGCTTTAATCTATTGGAGACTAGAGATTAGGAGTTACCTTGAGCAGTTTTCTCTAAGTAAGAACACATGAGAAGCACAAGAGAGGTAACAGTTACCTCAAGGCAGTTACAAGGGGAGTTCCAGCCTAAGTACATGGAAGTAAATGCAATCAAAATAAAAGCTTCTAGTATAAATAAGGGATTTGTTTTATGAGGATGATACGCACATTCAAACATAAAAGTCCAGAATGTCACTTCTATTTGTATCAAATAGGCTATAGTCCTTTCTCCAAAAAAAAAAAAAAAGAGGCTATAGTCAGTTAGTGGGTTTCTAAGAGGTTTTATACTTACTAGACTCATTAAACGTGCTTCGCACGTGCAATGAGGTTTTTTTTTTTTTTTTTTTAGTGGTCATATTTTGTAGGGAAAAAAAAAATTGTGTAGGGTTGCATTTTTATATATATAATTTTTATTTTGAAAATCTAATTTATAAGTGAATAAATTAATTTGAAAATTAATAGGAGAGTAGTCCTATTTTTTAGACAATATTTTAGTGGGAGTTAGAATTGCATTTTTACAGGATTATCCTTTAATTTTGTCTCTACTGAAACATAGGAGTGTAGGGGCATTTTTTAACTAAAAAATGAGGAATCCAAACAGAAGAAGCCCCTTAAATAATAGTATAGATAAGTTTGTACTTCAATTCTTAATTGTAGGTTGTTTACTTTTCTATTCAATATATTTCACTTCAAGTAGGCTTGGTAACTTGGGCTTCATAATCTAAGCTTGGTAATATGCTTCATGACTCAGGTTTTTCCTTGTTCTCTTGTGTATTTCTCAGAAGTCTTAGAGGTTTTATTTTATTTTTTTTCCGCAAAAGTCTTAATGAGTTAAGCATTACTGAACCCCAAACCCTTACCCTTGAAGTTAAAAATATACTTTGAGCCGTTTAAACAACTTTGAGTGACTTGGAATATAATTAAGATACCATAATTAATATTAAAAATTGGTTTCTACTGATCAAACAATTTCTTAATAAAATTTGGTGATCCATTACTCATTGAAAATGTCCATGACTGTATTTTCATATTAAATTTGTTCACCCAAACTTTCAAATTATTTTGTGAGATATGGATATAGCTCTTGGACTTGATGGATATACGCTTCTATTTTTTATGCATGATCGGCACATTTTTGGTCAAGAGGCGTTAAAAGCTTTTTTTTTTTTTTCATACAACTAAGCTTCTTCTAAAATAAAATAAAATAACCTCTTAGGGAGGTCATTGCCACAATAATTTCCTTGGTTGCAATGGTTCCAAATCCAAAGAGAATGGGGGGACTTTAGGGCTATGGGTTGTTGTACTTGTAATACGATATACAAATGTACATCTTTATTATAGACTGAAGTCTATTCTCTATAGTTTTATAAACTCTGCTCAATTGGCTTTTGTTCCTGATATAATGTTTCTACAGGCAGTTTTCTTACTCTTAATTTGGTTCATGGCTATCATAGACTCTTCAAAAGCTAAGTATGCCATCAACATTAATTTGAGAAAAGTCTAATGATTCTATTGAATGGTCTTTCATTCCCGTTGTTTTGAAGGCTATTGGTATTCCTCCAATTTTTGTTAAATGGGTTAGGTTGTAATGTTGTATAACCACTCCTCAATTTTCTATTACCGCCAATGGCAACTTCATGCTATTTACTTCAGCTCATGAGCCATCTATTAGGATTGTCCTAAATTTTTCTGATGAGTTTCATTCCTTGTTTGGATTGGATGTAAACCGGCAGAAGAGTGAGCTATTCTTTTTGGGTGTTGATGGTGATTTGAGGAAGCAAATTGTGTCTTTGTTAGGGTTTTGTATTGGCAAGTTACCCATGAGGTATCTTGGGGTTCCATTGATGTTAGGGGAACTTTTTCCTAAATATTGTAAATATCTTTTTAAGAGAATTTAGGGCTGAATTTGGTCTTGGACTGTCAAGCATCTCTATTTTGCAAGAAGACTTCAATTGATTAAATATGTACTGCTTAATATCCAAAATTACTGGTCTAGCTTATTCATTAACCAGAAGATAGTAATTAATGGCTTTGAACAGAAGCTTAATACATTCCTGTGAACTAGAAAGGATGCTAAAGCTTGTGGTGCTACAGTGGCATGGAAATCAATATGTTTCCCTAAGAAAGAGGGTGGATTGGGTGTGAAGAACTTTAGTTGATTGGAATGGGGCTGCGGTTTTGAGGCATTATTGACGTCTGTTTCCTCATTGTGGGTTGCTTGGGTTAAGACTTTTCTGCTTTAAGGGATTTGCCCCATCCTGTGTTCTTGCTCTTGGAATTGGAGGAGTGTCCTTAAAATAAGAGATCTTGCAAGGCATATTATCTATGTTTAGGTTGGTTTAGGTGACTATTTTATTTGTCACGACTATTGGCACCCGCTAGGTCCTCTATATGTGAAGTTTGGGCAGAGGACTATATATGATCTGGCTTAAAATGAAATTTTGAGTATCATTGTAAGGACACTTGAGAGGCGTTAAAAGTCAAGATGAATCAGATTATATGATGAATGGCAGTGCTGTTCAAAAGATTTGGCTCTAAGTTTTTCTTTATTTGTTGGTTAGCAAACAGAAGACTAACAACCAAGGATAGATTGTTATCTGGGGGTCGTACATTTGGTCCCTGTCTGCTGTTTCTGCAGAAATATAATTGAAGATAGGAGCAAGTTTCTTTTTTAGTGTAGCTTTTCTAGTCAAGTGTGGAGGCAGATTTCAAGCTATTGTTTGATTTATATATATTTCTGTCAATGGTTGGAATGGAGTGTTCAATTGGATTGTTAGTTTGAAGGGTGAAAATTTTAGAGGTATTCTTAGTCAGTTAGCTTGGAATGCCTTTGTCTATTACCTTTGGCAAGAAATGAATATAGAGTGTTTGGCAAAAATGCAAGGAATGAGGAAGCGCTGATTCATCAGATTAAAGAGGGTGTAAGCTTCAGATTGACAAACACAAAGAATGTCCCTTATTCTATTTGAATAGAAAGCTATGTTATTTGTGAAGACTACCGGGCTCAGTTCATGTGAATTTAGGTAAATAGGAAGTTTCTTGTTTGTAATCTTTGTTGTTAGTTTGGATGCGTTTGTTCTGTGGGAAGCAATTTGCTCTGCATGTTTTGTAATCCTGCTTAGAAGTTCCATTTGTTTGAACAGATCTCTTATTCATCAAAAAAAAAAAAAAAAAAAAAAATTGAGAAGGATTAATCATGTGATTATAAAGATTGTGAGTTTACGTTCTTCCCCTAAGATCATATTTTTTAATTATCATTTTAGTTCCTAACGTTTTAATTGTGTAGCTTATTCTCCAACATTTTAGTACTATGCTAAATAGTCTCTACCATTAAGTGATAGATGAAAAAAACTAACATAACTAATGATAATTTAAAATACTAATTCTGATGCCACATGGGAGGCCACATGGCTTTGATAAAAATCCCAAGACACAACTGAGAGAGAACATTTGGGATTGAAATCCCTAAACCTGACTAAGAGTAGCATAAAAAGGGGAATGAGAGATACTCGATTTTGTTGACTATCTCTTCACCTATAAGATTTTTTTTTTTTTTTTTTTTTTTGAACTCAAAGACAATCTCATTCATTCATAATATTGCAATTATCTAGATACCAGGCATCAGCAGCAGGTGGGGGATTTTCTTCCAACCATACTATTTCCCCATCTATATGTCTAGCAAATTTTGCCAATGAATGTGCCACTGAATTGGCACCCCTCTTGACACATGAAACATAAAAAACTCTAAACTCCCTTCCCATACTGTTAATGTCATCAGACACATGTCCCAACCTATCCCTATCAGACTTTGGACCCAAAATAGACTTCATGACATTACAATTATCCCCCCTCCAAAATGATCTCCCTAAACCCAGCTTCTAAGGCAAACTCCACAGCTCGTCTACAAGCTAACGCCTCAGCTTCCTCGCTGTCCTGCTCCTGAGAGCCTTTCCCCGCCATCGCCACCATAACCTCACCATTCTCATTCCGAACCACGACACCAACGCCTGAAGCCTTCATCCCTTTAAACACTGCTGCATCCACATTAAGCTTATAGACTGAACCTGAAGGTGGTACCCATCGCACCTGATGCTGAATATAACCAGATGAAGTACGAACAGAGAGCTGAGTCTGGGCATCCCTATATTCCTAGAGAAAGTCTTTTGCACGCTGTACCAGTCTAGTCGGATCCTGGATACATCCTCCGTACACCACCGAATTTCTCTAATTCCAGAGAACCCAGCATTGAACAAAGAAATGCTCCAAGTCCTCCACCTGAAGCCATTCCATCAAATCCTCCACTAACTTAAGGATCCATTCTGAATGTTGTGCATTTCTGCATACACACCTTACTACCAGCCCACACGTCTTGTGCAACTCCACACTCCCATACCACATGAAGCACAGATTCATCCCCCTGCTTGCACAGCTCACAGGATCGGTTTTCAACAATTTTTCGACGGGCTAGGTTCTCCTTCGTTGGCAAAATGTCTTGGCATACCCTCCATGCAAACACCTTTATTTTATTGGGCAGATGGCATCTCCATAATTTCTGCCAAACCTCACCTTTTCCTCCACTGTTCGATCTTTCCATCAGTCCATACTCCTCCTTAGCAATCATTCTAACAATATGGTATCTCGACCTCATTGAGAAATTTCCTTTTTAATTATGAAGCCACATCCACACATCTGGTACGTACCTCCTACTCAATGGGATTCGAACCATGGCTTCCATATCCTCCGGATGAAATTTTGCAGCAATAATACTTTGATTCCAGTCATGAATATTCCAGTCAATTAAATCCAATACTCGACAGCCCCAATCTCCATCAAGTGGTGGATAAAGAGCTCTATTTGTTGGATAATTCGGCATCCATTTATCCTGGAAAACCCAAATATTGGCACCATCCCCAACCCGCTAACAACAACCTCTCTTTAGGATTGGTTGGGTAGCAATCAAACTTTTCCAAACGTATGAGCTATTAGGAACATCAGTAGCCTCTAAAAATGAAATTCGAGGAAAATACCTTGCCTTAAAGCACTTATAGATTAAAGACTCTTGTTCTTGCAAAAGCATCCACCCTTGTTTTGCTAACATAGCCAAATTAAAGCTCTTTATGTCCCAAAATCCCATTCCACCCTCTTTCTTAGATTGAGATAATACACTCCAACTCTTCCAATGTATTTTCCTTTCATTGTTGACCTACCCCCACCAAAACCTCGCATACATTGCATTCAACTCATTACACAACTTCACCGGTAATTAGAAGACACCCATAGTGTAAGTAGGAATGGCTTGAACCATAGCTTTAATGAGGACTTCTTTCCCTGCCCTTGATAATAATAATCCTTTCCATCCTTGCATTTTCTTCCATACTCTCTCCTTCAAATAAGCAAACGTCTGGTATTTTGATCTACCAACCATAGTGGGCAGCCCAAGATAGGACTCAAAGCGTACCACCTCTCTTGTTCCCAGTAACTCCTTAATTCTCTCCCTCTGTTCACCCACTGTGTTAGTGCTAAAAAATACAGAAGATTTGTCAAAGTTAATAAACTGACCCAATGCAACTGCATATGTATGTAAAATATCAGAGATAGCTTGCACCTCCTCCAAATTAGCCCAACAAAACAATAGTGAGTCATCCGCAAATAGAAGGTGTGAAATGTTGGGAGCTCTCTTACAGATAGAAACACCATTAATCCACCTCTCCCATTCTGCCTTAGCTAGTAACGATGAAAAACCTTCTACACACAACAGAAACAAATAAGGTGATAAGGGGTCACCTTGCCGGATTCCCCTTATAGGACAAATCTTACCATAAGCTTTGCCATTAATACAAACTGAGAATGTAGGAGTTGTCACACACTTCATAACCCTATCAATCCATACATCTAGCAAACACAATTTAACCATAATACCCCTTAGAAAAGGCCATTCAACCCGATCATACGCCTTACTAACATCCAATTTCAGAGCTAAATAACCTCTTCTGCCCGATCTTCTATTATGCATGGAATGCAAAGACTCGTGCCACTAACACATTATCAGTAATCAGCCGACCCAGGACAAAAGCACTTTGATTGGGTGATATTAGCTAAAGGAGAATAATCTTTAGTCTATTGGCTAGCACTTTGGATATGACTTTGTATATGACATTACATAGGCTTATAGGTCTGTAATCAGACATTCTTTCAAGCGACTTAACTTTGGGAATAAGGACAATATGGGTAAAATTAATTTCAGACTGCATGTTACCAGTATTTAAAAAAATCTAACACAGTAGTGATCACATCATTACCCACAATATGCCAAAATTTTTGGTAGAAAAGAGCATTCATACCGTTAGGTCCAGGAGCCTTTGTTGGTCCCATTTGGAACAAAGCTGCTTTAATCTCCTCTGCACTATATTCTCTGGACAACATTTCAATCATATCTGGTGTAACTCTGTGGGGTACTGTATTCAGACATCCTTCCATCTGATCACATCCAGCTGAAGTAAATATAGACTCAAAATAATTCATCACCACCCAGAAATTTCAATAATCTCCTCTACCCAATTCTGCTAGAAGTCCCATATCCCTTTAATAAAATTTCTTCGTCTTCTCTGGGAAGCTTTAGACTGAAAATACTTGGTATTTTTGTAGCTATGCTTTAACCAAGAAACCCTCGACCTCTAATGCCAGAATATTTCCTGTTTTAAAAGAAGATCATCCAACCGCTTGCTTGTCTCTAAAAATTCAGCTTTATGTTCATCTGTTAATTCCTCACTAGTCAAGATCTCCACCTGTTTTTACAATCTTTTAATCTCTTCAATGTCGGGATGGGTCTTCTGTGAACCCCATGCTTGTAATCCTACCCCATATTCATTGATTTTCTCTTGTATAGCTGCTAGGGCCGAATCTGACCCACTCCTTGAAATCCAATTTTCCTCAACTGTTTTCTCACAATCATCCCATAAAAGCCAAGACTCTTTAAACTTAAAGCTAGGTGTACCCCTACCTCGGAATTCCTTGTCTGATCTAGTCTACATAATTAATGGAAGATGGTCTGAAGCATGAGACACCAAATGGGTTACAGTAGTAGTAGGAAACCGATTCTTCCATTCACTATTGGCTACCGCTCTATCCAATCTCTGTCTTGTATTAGCTTCACCTGGTCTCTTATTATTCCATGTAAAAGGGTAACCCCAAAATTCCAGATCTACCAATCCACATGAATCTAATGCTAGGCCGAACTCCTCCATCTGCTTAAATGGTGGTGGATAGGCACTTTGTTTTTCTGCACAAACAAAATCGCATTAAATCACCAATGCAGCACCATGGTCCATCAACAAACGTAGAAAGGTGTGCTAATAGAGCCCAAGATTTCATTTTTTGACTTGCTTCAGGCCACCCATAAAACCCAGTAAAATACCACACAAATCCATCCTCTTCCACCACCTTGGCTAACACATGGTTTTCAGTATAATTGATCACATCCAATTGCACATCTGATTTCCAAATCAGCGCAATACCTTCTCCTGAATTCGGCTTCTTAACAATGAGTTTATTTCGGAATGGAAATTCTCTACAGTGTCTTTCATAACCCTACTTATCCAATCATGTTTCCATTAAAAAACACACCGTGGGAGCTTGTTCCCTCACAATTTTGGGAAGGCTACGAAATGTCCAAGGGTTCCCAAGTCCTTGGCAGTTCCAGCTTAATAGCCTCATTGTGCTTAGCGGGGGTGGATAGACACCCTGGCCGATTTAGAATTTTGTGAAAGCTCCTCATTCAATTTACTCTTCTTCTGTACTTGCTCTTCAGAATCCACTTTTGCACTGCCCTCTTGCTGCAACGTACTCCGTTTCCCCAAGCTAAGCAAATTGAAGTTGAGAGAATCGTCTAGCCCACACACCATACGAGCTAGCCTTTTCCAAGTGGGCCAGGTCCTAAATGAACTTACCCAATCTAAATTTATTCCTTCTCCCTCATCCTCCACCTATCTTGCCTCATATTCCTTTTCCTTCGGTTGTGGTTCATTTGTTTGGTTTCCTCCACTAGAGTTCGAAATGGAGTAGGTCTCATCTTTCAAATTTGAATCTACACATATCCTATCCATATCATCATCACCTTCCTTCTCGGCACTAATTCCATCCCAATCCAATACATTGCCTACCATCTCGGAGATTCCTTCCTTACATCTCGCATGCTTTGTAAACTTCTCCTGCCCACCTTTTGCCACCGCCACCGTATCCGTCTCAGGGACATCACTATCGTTATGGAGCTTTTCCGCCTCAACTCCCTCCTTTGGCTTCCTTAAATCTTCTAAACCTTGTTTGGATAACAGTTTAGCTCGACCTCCACTAGCTCTCAGCCACTCCCCATATTGACAAACCACTTGCTTCCCCTGTTTCATCGCTGCAAAATAGCTCGCACAATGCTTCAAGTCATGCCCTAACATCCCACAGTAATGGCAGTGCATTGACAGCCTCTCGTACTTAAACACAATCCATGTTCTTTGTCCAGCCGAGTCAAATAAAAAACCCCCATGCCGTATCGATTTCGCAATTGGAATGGCAACCTTCACCCTCATAAATAAATTCTGCATGTCTTGCTTATTTCTCCGTTCCACCTCTTCCACCATTCCCAACCAACGCCCCACTTCCAGTGCCACCTGAGGACAAACCATATCGAAGGGTGCACCCTAGATTTGTACCCACATAGAGACTGTTTCAAACTTCACGTTCCTCGCTATCATCCCCACTTCCCATTTATGTAACATGAGAACCTGATCATCAAATGTCCACAGACCTTCCCTCAAAACACATTCCAATTCAAACTCTGCTGTAAACTTGAATTGAAACAAATATGAACTGACCTCGACAGTCTGCACACCTTCCTCTAACCCCCATGCCTTTCTCAACATGTTTAGCGCCTCTCTTTTATTAAAAGGCTTGCAAGTAAGAAACTTGCCAACTAAACTTTGAGTAAACTTCTCAATTTCTTCCCTTCGGCCCTCATCTGACATTGGTATAACTTCCTCTTCCTTCGAAGTTAACTTCATATTCTCCAAACAGTTAACCACATCATCGGCCATCTTGCATAGGACTCAACCAAAGAAAAAAACAAGAAAAATCAAACCCTTAGGCCTTGTTTGGGAGGAGGGAATGGAATGGAAAGAAATGAAAAAAATAATTTTAGAATATTCTTCCCTTCCCTTGTTTGGGAGATTTAATGGATGGAATCCATTCCCTTGTTTGGGAGGGAATGGAATGGGTAGGAGGGAACACTCATTCCTCTCTATTCCCTTAAAATCTCAAATTTTCATTCCTCCCGAAATTGGGAGGAATGAGAGGGAATGGAATTAGATTTAATGAATTTTTTACTAAAACTCCTAAAATACCCCTATATATTCAACCCTTTATTTTAAAATAAGGGTCTAACAGTAATATTGTCATAAAATGATTCTATTCCATTCCCTCTATGTTACTCCCAAACAAGATTACTTACATTCCATTCATTTTCATTCCTTTCCATTCCCTTATTTTAAAACATCCAATCAAGGTTACTTAATTCCATTCCATTCCATTCTTTTCCTCCCTTTCCCTTACTTAAATACATTCCATTCCTTTCCATTCCCTTATGATCATTCCATTCCATTCCCTTATAAACTCCCAAACGAAGCCTTAGGAGACCTAAGGGAGGGAGAAGACTCGTAGGAACACGAGGGAGAGAACTCCTATAGCAGGAGAGAACCCTAGGGCTGGCACCTATAAGAATTTAGTAGAGTTATACCATATTTTGTGGCTATGTATGGTAGCTGGGTGACAGACCTTATTTTGATATGTATTCTATTGTTAGGAATTTTTCTTTGTTGGAAAGGAATAAATTAATAATAAATTACTAATCGTCCCAAATACTTAAAAAAATTATATATTTAATTATTTAATCGAACAATTAAAAAAAACAACAACAATAAGAAATTACAGAGCAAATAAAAGAGAAAAAAAAAATAGAGAAGTAATGATGACTGTCACATAAAGAAACAAAGCAAAGAGAAGCCATAAGATTCCATGGAGCAATCAGCCTAGAGCAAAATTGTAGAGCTAAACCCAACTTCTAAACTTCAAGGCCTCCACAAACCAGAGGCTAGGGGTGTCAATGTTCGACCCAACCTGCGAACACGACACGAACCCAACACGAGTTTTTTCGGGTTAGGGTTGGGCCTTAATGGGTTTGGATCATAAACGGGTCGACCCAAAAGCAACACGATAAGAAACGTGTCATAAGCAGGTCAACTCGCGTAACCCGCAATAGACACATTTGACACGCCAATTTATTTGTGTCAACCTAATATGACCCACTTAACACAACCTGTTTAACTTGTATAACAAATAAATATTTATTTTATTTTAGATTTGTCATATACCTTTTTGTGCGCACCCAGAACTGAAACCCGTTGGGCTGGGCCTTACTTGGGCTCACAACTTACTTGTATAGTGGGTTTGGATTTCCTACACCGGGTCGTTCTTAACGCTAAGACTCAATGGGATCACTTTTCTCTCATCGGGGGTCTGAACCACCTTCTCACTCTGCTCCCTCTCTGTTTACACTCTTCTTACAGTCAATTCTCCAACCCCTGTCTTCTCAAAACTTCTTGTATTTATAGTCCATAGGTTAGTGGAGAGGTCATAATTACTTGCCAGTAAGTGCAACCGGCGGTCCAGTATTATCGATCGTAAGTGGGTGGTTAGGTGGGAGTGGGAAGCGGTGAGGATGGCGTTGGAACTTGGTTCCCACCTCCACGGTAGTTCTCGGCAGTGGTGCCTCTCCGAGGCACAGCCGGGTAGGTACAGGGCGGGGTGTTCCGAAAGTCGAATATTTATCACTACTCGGGAAGGTATTGCCGAGAAACGATGAAGGGGGAAAGCTTGGGCCGGCAGCACGCGTGGCTCTGGGGTGGGCCGCCAGGTAGAGGGAGACTGGCCTTATGGGCTATACACCCAGGCCAGGGTCCAAGGCCCAATATGGGCCCTGGTGCGGGGGCCGTACACTTTTATATCCAACATATATTTTAAATTTAAAAAGAAAAGTGAGTAATTACAAAAATTTACAAGGGATATAATTGAAAATTGAAACTTTATAGACCCTAGAACTACTATGGATATAAAAATATAATATTCTTGGAACTTTATAGACCCTACCAATTTTTATAGGATTAGTCTATTGTAAATAAGAAAAAAGTTGTATCCCTTGTAAAAATTGAAACTTTATAGACCCTAGAACTACTATGGATATAAAAATTCATGACATCAACAAAGAATCTATAGATGATAATCGTGGTCATAGTTAGAATTAGTCTATTGTTTGCTCAAATTCTTTCAATATTGATACTTAGCATTTGGCGAGTTCCAAGTATATTATATTTTTATTGAACTATGTTATTTTATTTTTGTTAAACTTTTTTATTTTGAATTTGGGCTGAAGTGTATGCACTTCTTTTGGAGTGTAATGAACTTATTTCTAGATGAATGTTATATTTTTGTTGAACTATATTATTTTGAATGTGGGTTGAAGATTTGAAGTGTATGCACTGCTTTTTGGGATGTAAAAAAAATTATTTCTAGATGGATGTTATATTTAATATTATGCAAGTTGAAATGGGTTGTGTTACATTTGTGTCAACCCAACACGACTTGTTTATTAAACGTGTCAAATGGGTTGGGTCAGGTCAACCCACCTTATTAACAGGTCAGGTTAGGGTTGAAAGATCATGACACGATTATTAAATGGGTTGGGTTAGGGTTGAGCCATTTAGTCGAATACTTTTACCTCAACACGACACGAACCCAACACGCTAACCCGAATTGACACCCTTACCAGAGGCGACTAGGGGCACTAAACCAACGTAGAAGCGATGACATTAATAACTGGATACAGGTTTCTAAGATTGCAGCATTCGTTGCCTAAGTTTCTAATGGAAGATTCTTGATGGCCATTACATCCAATCCATGTGGCTTGGTCTTTTATGATGATTGATGGAGTTGGATCATGGGTTTGGTGACTCGATTGGGCTGGATCCAGATCCTCTCCATTTTACAATGGCAATGAGAACTGAGACATGCTCGAGATAAAGGATCTGGTTCAGCTATGGGGTATGGCTATTGCTTTTTCTATCTCCTCCTTCCTTGCTTCTCTTCTCTTTTACTACCTTTCTACTTCTTTTATTAGTTACTCTTTCTTCTTCTTCTTTTTTCCTTTTTATTTTTTATTTTTAAACAAGCACGTCAATCTTCCTTTAACTATTTTAAATTTTTTTTTTTTGAAAGCCCAATCAAACTTCATTCATTTAGAAAAGAAGAATCAAAATACAAAGCATCACGAGCTAGTGGTGGTGAATCTTCCAACCACACCCAGACGAGACTAGTTTGGAGACGAGGAAGAAACAACACCCATTACTATCACATTATCCCCTTGGACAATTATTTCCGAAAAACCTGCATCTATAGCGAACTCTATTGCTTTCTAGCATGCCAAAGCTTCCGCCTCCTCATTGTCAACCACTGCTACCCCCCTAGCCGATAACGCTGCCATCAGATCCTTAGCTGCATTATGAATCACTGCTCCTATCCCCGATCTGTTTTCAAACGTAGTCGCATCAAAATTTAGCTTGTACAGCTGACCCATTGGAGGCTTCCAGTTCTGCATAATATCAGGTGATACCAAACCTGCTACAAGTGAGCTTTGAGCATCCCTATACTCCCTCAAAAAGTCTGTGGCTCTCTGATTTAGTTGTGTAGGATGTTGCAATGCTCCACCGTGTAACAGAGAATTTCGATGGTGCCAAATAAGCTAGCATTGGACCAGAAAAGTCTCAAATTCCTCCAGCGACAGTTTGGACATCGTGAACTGAAACAGTTGCAGAAAATCATCCTTCTCTCTGCCACACCTCTGTATCTGAGAAGTAGACCTAGCCCAAACATCCTAAGCAGCGCTGCAGTCCTATATTGCATGTATCACAGATTCCAGACATCGTTAGCACACTCCACTCCTATCCTCTGTCTTTGTCTTCGGACTAAGTTCACCTTTGATGGCAAAATATTAAGGCAAGCCCGCCATCCAAAATTTTTAATTTTGCTAGGAATCTAGAGCTTCCAAAGCTGAGTCCAGACCTAGTGATCTTCCCTTTGTTCCGAGCTCTCTTCTCTACCAATAGCATCTTTAGCTAACAAGCGAGCAACATGGTACCCAGATTTAACTGCATACTTTCCAATGCGACAATACATCCACACCAACCTATCTTGCACTTGCCTTCTGCTCAACGGAATTCTAAGAATTGCCTCCGCATCAAAGTGATTGAATATCATATAAATTCTTTCCCTGGTGCACTCTCCAGTCAATTAAATCTGAGAATCTCCATTCCCATTCATCATATTCAGTAGGAAACATAATTTTATTACCGAGATGATTCGATATCCACTTATCTTCCATCACTTGGATTGAAGAACCCGTTCCCACCCTCTAGTAGCACCTCTTTTTCAATATTTGTTGAGCAACCAGCACACTCTTCCAAACATATGAGCTGTTAGGATAATTTGCCGCCTCCATAAAGCTACATCTCAAAAAGTACTTGGCCTTGAAGCATCTGGATAACAGTGAATTTTGGTCTTGTAACATCTGCCAACCCTGCTTAGCCAACATAGCTAAGTTAAAGCTCCTGAGATCTCGGAATCCCATACCACCCATCTTCTTAGGTTTCGTCAAAAAACATCAACTCTTCCAATGAATTTTTCGTTCATCACCAGTATGGCCCCACCAAAATCTTGCACAGAGAGCATCTAATTCATTGCAAAGCTTTGCTAGCAATAAGAACACTCCCATAGTATATGTTGGAATTGATTGGGCCACGACTTTGATCAGAACTTCTTTTCCTGCTTGAGAAAGCATTCTACCCTTCCAACCCTGAAGTTTTTTCGAAACCCGCTCCTTAAGATATGCAAATGTTTGGTACTTGGCTCTACCAACCAAAGTCGGTAAACCCAAATAAGTGTCAAACCTATCCACTTCCTTAACTCCCAAAGCTTGTTTAATCCATTACTGTTGACTGTCAGATGTATTTCCACTAAAATAAACTAACGACTTCTCAAAATTAATACATTGACCAGAAGCTTCAGCATACAACTGCAGTGTATCAGAAATCACCTGCACTTCTTCCTGATTTGCCTGGCAGAAAATCAAAGAATCGTCTGCAAAAAGCAAGTTAGAAATACTAGGCGGCCTTCTGCAAATCTAAACACCATGGAACTGCCCCTCATATTCAGCTTTGGAAAGCAAAGAGGTGAACCTTTCTGCACATAAAAGAAACAGATAAGGTGATAAGGGGTCCCTTTGATGGAGCCCTCTCAATGGGATAATATTTCCATATGCTTTACCATTAACATGAACCGAGAAGGAAGGTGTGGTGACACAACTCATCACCCTATTAATCCAATCCTCATGAAATCCCAGCCTAACCATCATACCCCTCAAAAAGGCCCATTCTACTCGGTCATAAGCCTTACTGACATCTAATTTCAAAGCTAGAGCTCCTTTTTTCCCCTTTTTCCTCCCGTGCATGGCATGTAAAGTTTCATAGGCTATCAGTACATTATCTGTGATGAGGCGGCCTGGCACAAAAGCACTCTAATCAACTGAGGTAATATAATCTTCAGTATATTAGCTAGCACTTTAAAAATTATTTTGTAAATAACATTGCACAAGCTAATGGGTCTGAAATCAGTCATCTTCTCTGGAGACTTAATTTTTGGAATAAGAACAAGATGAGTATAATTAATCTTAGGTATCATAATGCCAAAATTCAAAAATTCCAACACAGTAGAGCTAACATCATTACCAATAATATGCCAAAACTTTTGATAAAAAAGAGCATTCATACCATCGGGTCCTAGAGCTTTAGTAGGTCCCATTTGAAATAATGCTGCTTTTACTTCCTCCACAGTATACGGCCTGGACAACTCTTCCCTTATATCTGTAGTCATCCTTTGAGGAACAGTGTTGAGACATTCCTCCATCCTTTCACATATGCCTGAGTGAAATATAGTCTCAAAATAATTAACAGCCACCTCCGCCACATCTATAATGTCCTCCACCCAATTACCATGTTGATCTTTAATGCCATGAATGAAATTTCGTTTATGCCTTTGGGAAGCTTTTGAGTGAAAGAATTTTGTATTCCTATCACCATACTTTAGCTAGGATACCCGCGACCTTTGTGCCCAAAATATTTCTTGCTTAAGTAGAAGATCATCTAGTTTTTTGCTTGCTGCCAGGACTTCCTCTCTGCTCTCCTCTGTTAACTCTTCTTCATTCATTCTCTCAATCTTCTTAGTTAAGTGTTTTATCTCATCGTATCAGGGGCTATTTTGGATGAACCCCAGGCCAGCAAGTCCGCTCCACAGCTCTTAATTTTGTCCACAGTTACACCTAAACCAGCTGCATCACCGCCCGAATTGACCCAAGAATCCGTGACCACCTCTTCACACTCATCCCACATCAACCAAGATTCTTCAAATCTGAATCCACGTGGTCCTCCTCCTCTGAAATCACAATTTGTTCTAATATGAAGGAAGAGCGGGACATGATCAGAGGCATGGCTGAACCCATAGGTTAAAGTGGTATCTGAAAATTTTTCCTTCCACTCACGGTTCAGAATGGCCGATCCAATCGTTCTATAGTATTTGCTGCACCAGTTCTTTTATTGTTCCATGTGAACTTATACCCTTGAAAGCCCAAATCAAATAAATTACACCCCTCCAACGCTACTTGAAAATCTTCCATCTACTTGTACTGAGGTGGATGTCTGCTTTGCTTTTCTGACTAATGAAGAATTGCATTGAAATCTCCTACACAACACCAAGGCCCATCCACAAACGAAGAAATATGAGATAATAGCGCCCAACATTTCTTTTTTTCACTCGCTTCTGGCCACCCATAGAATCCTGTGAGAAACCAAGTAAAACCATCCTTCTCGACCACCTTCGCCAATATATGATTTTCAATAAAATTAATAACATCTAACTTAACGTTGGATTTCCATAGCAATGTTAAATCTCCCCCAGAATAAGGCTTTTTTACAATGAACCTATTCGGAAAAGGCAACTCTCTACCATGTTTTTTTAAAACCTTCTTTATCCAGTCTAGTCTCCATTAAGAAGCAGACTGTGGGAACTTGATCCCTCACTAACTTGCGAAGGCTTCGAACTGTCCAAGAGTTCCCAAGCCCTTGGCAGTTCCAACTTAGAAGCTTCATTGTGCTCGACAAGGTTGCATGGGCACCCCTGCCGTTTCCTCTAAGTTAGAATCACCACTGCTTTTTACCCGTTTCACCACTGCATGCTGCTCATCTCCAACCGGACTGCTCTCCACTCTGCTTATAACTCTTTTCCCCAATATAGACTTAGCTCCCTCTTTAATAAATTCCACAAGCCCAATTTCCATACTTCTAAGCCTAGTCCAAGTTGCCTTTTGTTTTGGGCTTTGAGGCCCAAAACCCGAATCCACAGTCACCATGTGCATGAAGTCTTCCACGTCAACCACATCCCTTGCATTTGAACTTGGCGCTGTGTTTGTAGTATCAGATACACCAGATCCCGTACCTTCCTTATTAGTCTCCACAATCCCATTAATTTCGGTTGCCACGTGTTCCCCTTCCAAATTTGTGCCCTGTTGGTCATAGTTTCCTCCCTTACGTCTCTCATCCTGTTCCCTAGGGTTTTGAACAGTTACTTCGCCGTCCCTCGTGGCTGCTTCATGACTGGCCTGACCAGACCGGTCTTCTCTCCGTTTAACCTGCACTCCTACCTCTTCCCTATCATCCTTTTTGCAAGGAGGTGATCAAATCTGGCCCCCCATAGCCTTCAACCAGTCCCTATATTGACAAACAACCTCCCCCTCATTCTTGGTTGCAACAAAATATGAAGCACAATGCTTTAAATCATGGCCTAGTAAACCACAAAAATGGCAAAACAAAGGAAGTCGCTCGTATATAAAAGTAACCCAGTGACTCTTGTCATCTAAACCAGCCAAAAAAGCCCCTCTCTGGATCGGCTTTGCTATTGGAATAGCAACTTTGACCCTCATAAAATAGCTCTGACCCTCATGTTTCTGTTTTTTCTCAACCTCAACCACCGAGTCTAATCTACTTCCTACTGTTTCTGCAATTGTAGGTGACACCAAATCAAATGGAGTGCCCCAGATTTGCACCCAAAGAGAAACCGACTCAAACTTAACATTGTCTGTCGTCACCCCTGCTTTCCAACGAATTAACATCAAAACCTGGTTATCAAAAGACCATGGCCCACCCTTAAGCACACAATCCTTCTCAAACATCGTCTGCCATGCTAGTCGGATTAAGAAAATAAAAGAAAAAGCAAACCCTTAGGAAACCTAAGGGAGGAATATCTCATAGTAACGAGAGAGAGAGAGCTCCTACTAGCGAGGAGAGAGACTTGAGTAATATCAAGTGTTTACTTAAAGCGCATAGAATTTATATTTTGCAAGCTGTGTTATTGGCTAATTGAAAAAATTGCACATGTAGCACATCAAGTTCTTAGGCTTAATAATAATAAGCACATAAAATATAATTAACGTAATGTATTTTAATTGCAAGTTAATTCATTCAATCTGGGAAAGATTGTCTTCTAAATTTAGTATTTTTATCACTCCTTTTCGTAGTTCTTTTAAAGATTTTAATAAAAAAAAATTAATGAACTAATTGACTATTCTTTTTTTATTCCTTATAGGGAGTGGAAGTGAAAGATGAGACTCATCACAAATAATGTACTGGTGACATTCGAAACAATGCACCTCATCAACTAGAGAAGGAAAGGAAAGGAAGGCTTAATGGCAATCAAACTGAACATGAGTAAGGTTTTTGATAGAGTGGAATGGGATTTCCTAGCTAGAGCAATGCAAAAATTAGTATTCCATGATCTCTAGATATTTATTTTTATGACGTTCATAACTTCTGTATCTTACTCTGTGCTAATCAATAGGGAACCAAAAGGCGAAATCATCCCTTCCCGAGGTATTCTCCAAGGGGCATTTCTATTCTTATTGTGTGCAGAAGGTCTTTCGGTGATGCTCCAAAGAAAGGAGAGGTTGGGAAACATCAAAGGGATCTCCATATGCCCGGGGGCTCCGCATTTGTCTCATTTATTTTTTGCGGATGATAGCGTCTTCTTTTGCAGAGCCAATATGGGTGGATATTAGCGTATTTGGGATATCCTTCAAGACTATGACGCTGCATTAGGATAGAAAATCAACAAGGATAAACTTCCCTCTTCTTTAGCAAGAACACTAAAGTTGCTGATCAATCTGAAATTGAAAACCTTTTTGGGGCCCAAATCATCAAGCAGCATGATAGATACTTGGTTCTTCCATCCTTGTTCGGTCGAGGTAAGAAAAAAGGCTTTTAATAGGATTAAAGACCAGCTTAGCCAGAAGATGGTAGGCTAGAAAGGGAAACTCTTATCCTCCACTAGCAAAGAAATCCTCATCAAAGCGGTTGCCTAAGTCACCCCTACCTATACCATGAGTTGCTTCAAGTTACCAAACTCAATGTGCAAAGATCTCAGCTCTATGATTAGCAAGTTTTGGTGGAGGCAAAAGTCTGATGGGTGAAAGATATCTTGGGTGACATGGGTTTCAAAGACTTAAAGGCCTTTAACCTAGCTCTTCTAGCCAAGCAAGGGTGGCGGCTTCTCCAAAACATGAATTCTCTCTTCCACCATGTTTTCCAAACTAAGTATTTTGCTGGCCGATCTTTCTTGGATGCTCAGATCTGTAAAAGACTATCCTTCGCTTGGAGAAGCATTATGGCTACCAAAAGCATGGTGGAAGAGGGAATTAGATGGTCTATTGGAAATGGTGAGAGTGTGCAGATCTGGAATGACAAATGGATTCCCAATCCTAATACATACAAAACCATGACCCCCATAAACCCCCTAATGTACAATGAAAATGTCTCGACCTTAATTGATAAAAGAGAGCTATGTGGAAAACTGAACTGGTCAAATCCATATTTCTCCCCCATAATGCTGCAAACATCTTAGCTATTCCCTTAAGCTCTGCTTCTCCTAAAGATCAGAAAATTTGGTTTGCAACAGCCAATGGTGTGTTCTCGATTCGTAGTGCATACTGGGTAAGCCATAAGAAGCTAACCAAGGTTGATGTGGGGGAATGCTCGAGCAACACCAGGATGGTATCATTATGGAAGTCTATATGGCATCTATGTTGCCCAAACAAAATAAAAAAACTTCATCTGGCGGGCTTGCAAAGATATTCTCCCCACTAAAACTAAGCTCAAAGACCATAAGATCCCAATGGAAGTGGAGTGCGACATTTGTGGAGGTGTAGAAATAGCTGGACATGTGTTTTGGGGTTGTGAATTCACGGCAGCGGTGTGGCAAATGGCAAATCTCAAGGCTCCAAGCCTTAGTACCAACTCACAAAATTTTCTAGACCTGTTCTAGTGTGTAAAAAAGGCGAAACCAGACCAAGACCTTGAAGCCTTCACAACATTGGCATGGTCCCTGTGGAATAATCGAAATGCCGTTCAGCATGGTGTAGACATCGCATTTTGTACCCCTTATGACTCGGGCCCCCATTTCCCAATGATGCCTGAACTCTAAGGCCCAAGGCCAGTTTAGGGCCCAATCAAATATCAAATTGACTTGAGGAGTGTTAAAATGGAAAATATAACTTTTTAAATGAGAAAAAATCTATTTTTGGAAATAAATGACCAAAGAGGCCCTCGGCCCACATACGCAAGCTGCTGCGTATGCAGGCACACTTCAGCGTACGTAGCTAGGGTTTCAGAAACATAAAAAAGATAAGTTTTCTGCAATAATGGCTGAGGTTTGATATGAATCCCACATCGTTTAGAGTCATTCCAAATCTCATTTTTTCCACTATATAAAGCCTTACATGGTACATTTTCAAAACACACAGAAATCCCACGGGAAAAATACAAGATTCACTAGAAAATAGTGAATCAAAAGGGAGTTTTTCACAAAACACCCTTAAGTCAATTTTGTTTGATTGGGACCTTTTCTGGCCCTAATCCTTTTAGTTTAACGTAGCTAATCACTTTCTTATTGGTTTGTGAATAGATTTGACTGAAGGGAACGGTCAAAATCAAGCTAGGAAAGCTTTTGTGTGAGGTATCTAGTCTAAACTTTTATTTTTCCTTTCTTTCATTTTTTGCTTTTAAATTCTTTTTGTTTGCTTTTTTTTTTTTTTTATAATACGTTTTAATATGTTTTTCTAGTTTAGATTTGTATGTTTGTACGTTTAAAATGCATGTTAGGTTATGATAGGTTGTTAGAATTTTAGTTTTGAGGTTCTGCCCTGTTTTTGGTGTTTTTAAGGTTACGTACGCATAATTTTTCCTGGCACGCGCAAGCTTGATTATACACGTGCAGACCTGTTCTTGCATGCATAAACCACTGCCCAGAAACCCTAATTTTTGTTTTTATTTGTTTTGCTTCTGCTTTCACATGTTTGTTTTGTTTAGTTTCTTTTCCATGTTTTTATGCTTCCAAAGTTCCTGTTTTACATGTTTTGTTTGCTTGGTTTGCTATCTCATTTTAGAATTAGGGTTTGTTTAGTATTTGCTTTGTTTCAATGCCATGATCATGCATTCATATGCTCATGCATAATGCCACAGGTGCTGAGTTGCTGAAAGGTAAGTCAAGGTAAATCATGCATTGGTATGAACATGCATTTGATGATGTATATTGTTTGAATATTTGTCTTATGCCTTTTAATTGCAATTACATATTTTATATAATTTTGTGATTGCCATGATTGAGTTGCTGCCTTGTTTTAGATGTATGATATGATAGGGTTTTCATATGCTAGATGAATGCTAGGTTTTATATATGTGTGTGGTTTGGTTTCTTATTGCTTTATAGATAGATAGGTATGTGTTTTGGGATAATGACGCCATATTGTATGCTTAGATGTATGCTAATGTGTGTGTGAGTATAGATACAAGTGTTGAACATGTTTTTAATAAGGTTAAGGTGTAAGACACAATGATGGGAGGCCAACCTTAGGGTTACGTAGTCTTGGGTGCCTAACACCTTCCCAAGAACGTACCTAAACTCTGAACCCATATCTTTGGTAGTAAGATCAATGGTCCTTCCCCGATAGGACTCTATATATATGGTTCCTAGACCATTGCAAAAACTAGGTGGCGACTTCCCCTTGTGTCCACACATGGGGAAGCCATCAGAACTGCTTTATAGATTTTTGAAGCATCAAGATCCTATTTGAATGAGTTCCAAAGCTACTGCGAGCTTCCACACCCTCGTTAACCCCATGCTCTCAACTTGTGGAGACAACCTCCACTCGGATGATACAAGGTCCATGTTGATGGAGTTGATTTTAAAGAGCTAGGACACTGTGGGATTAGGGTAGTGGTTCGAAATGACAAAGGATAAATAATGGGAGCTCTTAGCATGTTACTCCCATATCCACTTGGTGCTCTAGAGATTGAAGCCAAAGCTGCTGAAATTGGCACAATCTTTGCCTAGGAGTTGGGCCTTAGAGAGATCACCTTGAAAGGGACTCCCAAACTATCATGAATGCCATTGCCAACCATGACCTAGGTCCAATTCAAGTCCAACAACTAGTTGCTGGTATAAAATCCTAGGAATCCAAGTTCAGAGCATGGAAGTCTTCTTTCACATGCAGAGAAGGGAACAAGACAGCTCACCTATCAGAAGGGCAACTCTAATGTTGCTAGCTAAGATGAACAAGTACTAAAATGTGGAGAGACAATCCTTCAGGCAGAGAGGCAGGGGTCCAAAATAGAGGAGTGGAAGGATTGCATCAGTTATAGCAATACGACAGTCCTTCAGTCTAGAACAGCTATGCGACTTGTAGTTTAGGATTAGTTCATTTCTGTAGTTTAGTAGTTATTTATACATGTACACGTGTAGTGATTTGGTTGGTTATACAGCTTAGATCTGTATAATGAGAAGTTAGTTAGGAGTTAGTTTTTGCTTTAGCTCTTGTATCAACACTAGAATAAAATGGCTCTTGTACAATCATTTTCTAATTAATGCAATCAGAGTTTTCTTTCACAAATTCTCACATGGTATCAGAGCACTCTGTTTTCTTCTAGAATTTTCTCATTTTTTAGCTTCGTTTTCTTTTCACTCTTAAGGTCCTTCAATGGCGGATCCAACACAATCTGTCACAACCTCATAGTCTGTCACAACCATTGATGAGTCTCACCCATTCTTTTTGCAGTATGGAGAGAATCCAAGCGCAATTCTTGTGGCTCAGCCTCTAGTCAATGACAATTACCCTAGTTGGGCAAAGTCAATGCAAAGACCTTTGGGAGCAAAGAGAAAATTAGGATTCATTGATGGCAGTTTCTCTTTGACTCCATCTGGGGCTTATGTTGAATCCACTGCATTAGCAGCTCAATCAACTGCAGGATCTGCCAATCTTGCTTATGGAAATGCCTATGGAAGTGGTCCAATAGGGAAAGGCAGCAAGAATAAGGGCAGGGATAGACCTATATGCAGTCATTGTGGAATCACAAGGCATACCATGGGGAAATGCTACAAGCTCCATGGGTATCCTCCTGGATACAAGGCCAAGGGAAAGAATCCAAAGGCTAATCAAGTTGTTGGGCCTGAGTTTAGGGTTATTCTTGGTGGTGTAGAGTCAAACCTTATGCCTATGTAGCAGCCTTATCCTCCATAAGCTTTTCCATTTACTCCAGATTAGTATCAAAGACTATTGGCTTTAATTGGGGGTACAGGCAATGGTTTTCAGGCTCAAGGAAGAAATGCAGCATCAGAAACTACTCAACTAGCAATGGCTAACAGTGTTTCAGTCACTACTCCACTTGTAGGCAAATCTTGCAACTTGAAACATTCTGTTTTTGCTGCTAAGGTAGTAAATAGGAATGCTTATAGTTGCAACACTTGGGTTTTAGATACAGGTGCCACTGACCATATAATCTATTCTGCTACTTTACTCACCACCATAACTAGCCCCATTCCATTATTGAATTACCTAATGGAGAAAGTGCTCAAGTTACTCACATTGGCACAGTCCAACTTTCTGCTACTTTGATCCTAGATAATGTACTTTGTGTCCCTTCTTTCTCTTTTAATTCGTTGTCCATAAGCTAGCTTACTCAGAAATTTCCATATTACCTTGTTTTCCTTTCTCAATTTTGTTTCATTCAGGACCTTTTATCTTGGAAAACGATTGGAATAAGTGAAGTGCATTATGGACTTTACTTGCTACAAAGATCAGATTGTGTTAGTCCTTCTTTGTCAGATCATCTCATCAAGCACAAGCTTGGTTCCTCTTCTCATTTTGTCAATGCTGTTAGTAGCATGCCTAGAATTTGGCACTTTAGGTTAGGTCATCCTTCCTTAAATAAGCTAGTATCTTTACAAGATAGTATGTCTGCTTCCTTTGACACTTGTACTAATATTTGCAATATATGTCCAATAGCAAAACAGAAAAGGTTACCCTTTCCTTTTAATAACAATTTCTCTTATTCACCTTTTGATCTTGTTCATGTTAATATATGGGGGCCTTACTCAATGCCTACTCATGATGGTTTCAAATATTTTCTCTCTATTGTTTATGATGCAACTAAATGTACTTAATATACCTGTTGAAAGCTAAATCTGATGCTAGAGCTCATTTAATTTCTTTTCACAAAATGGTACAAACTCAATTTAAGGCAAATATCAAGTCTATAAGATCTGATAATGGCCAAGAATTTGCTATGTTTGAATTTTATTCTAACCATGGTATTATCCATCAGAGAAGTTGTGGAGAGAAAACATCAACATCTCTCATCTATTGCTAGGGCATTGAGAATTCAATCCAATGTTCCTTTGTGCTATTGGGGGGACTGCATTCTCACTGCCACTCACATCATTAATAGGTTGCCATCTCCCATTTTACAGAACAAGTCTCCTTTTAAACTTCTTTTTCATATTCAGCCTTCTTATGCTCATTTAAGGGTGTTTGGGTGCTTGTGTTATGCACCCACTATTTCTACCCACTATTTCTGTCCATAGAGACAAATTTCAACCTAGAGCCCAGCTTTGTGTCTTACTATGTTATCCACCTGCCACTATAGGCTATAAACTTTTGAATCTTGTTTCTAAACAAGTGTTTCTATCTAGGGAAGTTGTTTCATGAACATATTTTTCCTTTTCACTCCCTTGATTCTATCTACTCCACTCCTTCCTATGTTCCTTCTACATTTCCTTCCATAGCTAAGTCCACTTCCACACCCACTTGTCTGCCTATGGATTCTACACCTGTGTACCATGATTCTTATTTCCATTATCAACATTTTGCACCTGATGTTGATTCTAATTCTGACATTGAAGATGGTGTTATTGATCTTCCTGGTCAAGTCAGTCCAACACAAGATGTACCTCAAATGATTCCAACACGGTTCAAAATGACATTCCACCTTCACTAAGTCATCCTTCCTCATTTGAGTCACCTTCCACTGCTTCATCTTAGCCTACACTTCCTTCACAAACCCTTAGAAGATCCACTAGAGTGTCTACTAAACCTTCTTATTTGCAATCTTATCATTGCAATCAAGTGAGTTCTTCCTTCCTCAATCTAGTCACTCAAAAAAAGGTACATCTCACCCTATTCAGAATTTCCTTTCCTATTCACATTTATCTACTTCCTATAAGCATTTTTGCAATTCAATCTCTTGAATTGTGGAACCTAGTACTTATACCCAAGTTGTTAAGGATCCCAAGTGAAGAGAGGCCATGGCAGTTGAGATTACTACTCTTGAGGCTAATTAGACCTGGTCCTTCACTTCTTTGCCTCCTCATAAGAAACCAATAGGGTGTAAGTGGGTTTACAAAGTTAAGTATAAGGCTAAAGGTATTGTTGAAAGATACAAAGCAAAGTTAGTTGCAAAAGGTTTTACACAAAAGGAGGGGTTGGATTATACAGAAACCTTCTCTCCAGTAGCCAAAATGGTTTCCATTAAAGCCTTACTTGCAGTGGCTGTTGTGAAAGGGTGGCACTTATCTCAACTTGATGTCAACAATGCATTTTTGCATGGTGACCTTGATGAAGAGGTTTACATGGTCTTGCCCCCCAGGCTTTCACAACAAGGGGGAGGTTGTTCATAAGCTTAACAAATCATTGTATGGCCTCAAGCAGGCATCTAGGCAATGGTTTTCCAAGTTTTCTCATGTCTTGATTAAACTAGGCTTTCATTAGTCTAAAACCGATTACTCTTTGTTCACAAAAGGCAGCCTTGGTTCATTTATTGCTTTATTGGTGTATGTGGATGATGTCCTCATTGCCAATGACAATGCTCAAGCAGTGGCAGACCTCAAGGTGTTGCTAGATAAGCTATTTAAGCTTAAAGACTTGGGACACTTGAAATTTTTCTTAGGCTTGTAGGTGGCAAGGTCTAAGAAAGGTATAAGTCTTTGCCAAAGGAAATATGTCCTGGAGTTGTTGGAAGATGCAAGTGTGAGAGACCACAAGGGTGCTTTCAAAAAAGAGATTTAGATGCTTTAAGGCACCTCTCTTTTTGGGTAAGTGGTGTGGAGTCGCTACTTATTTTTTTATACAAAAAAATAAGAAAAAATAAATACAATTAAATATTCAAAATACGTCAAATGTCATTGATTGAATAAAAAAAAGTACAATTTAGTAGATTAACCTTGCAAGGCTTTGGTCCTAGTTACATTCTACCAAAATTGAAGACAAAACACTAATCTACTAACCAAAATCCAAAGTTCGAGGGCTAGGTTACAGAATTGGAAGATATTAGACACCCATTCCGCCCAGACAGAGTCTGGTCTTCTAGACTCTAATGACCATTACATATCCTTTTGTATGGTGTTGAATGATATGTTGTAATACACATAACAAACACTTGACAAAAATTAATTTAAACAAATTTGTCTTATGAATAATGTCCTCTTTTAAAAGAAGAATCAGATCTGTCTTGAAAATTAAAAAAATGAGACTTGATTTGTAAAAATCAGGTCTATTTTTGTAAAAGGTAAAAGAAATGAGATTTTGTTAAAAAGAATCGGATTTATTTTGAAAAGTTAAAAGAGAGAGAGAGAGAGAGAGAGATTTGGTTTACAAAAAATCAGATCTGTTTTTAAAAGTTAAAAAAGTAAGATTTTTAAAAGATGATTCATATTCATGAGACAAACTTATTATGCATGCATCACATATTAAAAAGAAATACTTTAACCTAACTCTTAATTCCTTCTTTGAAATTTCAAAATCTGCAATTTTATAAAAAATAAAACTTTTGTTAAGGACATATTTTATGTAGCTGGTTAATCCTTTGACAAAACGCACTTTACTTGTATTTGGGTAGATCTAAGTTGTGTTTAATACTTGAAGAAACATGTTGTTCAAGTCTAGTATTAAAGCCATGAAGATTGGACCAAGAAACAAGTGAAGAAAAGGTGTTCAATAAAGCTGGACAGATAGCTCGACACCTGCGAATAGATAGCTCGATAGCTTCTCGATAGCTCCTCGACAGCTCCTCGACACCTGGCTATCTGTCGAGATCTTCAGCTGATGCTTATCGCAATCTCAATAGCTTGTCAATCGATCGAGAAAGTTTCTGTCCCCTCAACACCTTCTCGACACCTCCTCGATAGCTGCTATCTGTCGAGGTTACGGAAATTCAGATTTCTATTTTGGGCCAGGCTTATGTATTTGAGTAGGGTCTCTTTTCTCACAACCCTAGACTTATATAAGGCTTATTTTAGAGGCCGTCACATAAGAGAATACAAGGAAAACATATGCAAAAGGTGACCGATACCTTATTCTCTCTGAAAGAAGCTACTGCGTCTTTGCGCCTTAGGGTTTTGTAACCAAGTGCTTCTTGATCTTCATTCTTGATGAAGTGAAGAACTTTGCAACCAACATTCTTCTTCTTCAAGTTGGTGAGTGAGTCACGTATTGGGATTCGTGCAAAAGAGTTAGTCACGTACTGGGATCCGTGCAACAAAAAGGGTGGCGTTCATATATTGAAGAGTTCAGAGGTTCTGAAGCGGTAGAAGGTTTCTGCTGTGAGTTCATCTACGGGGATTGTAGAGTCTAGGGACAAAGGTTTTGTACTAGATCTGAAACTTCTCTTTACTATAGTGGATTGCTTTTCGGGAAGGTTTCCCCCCAGGTTTTTTACTGTGAAACTGGTTGGTTTCATTGGTTTTCCTGGGTCATCATGTCTTGTCTTATTTATTTTTTCGCTGCATAATTTTGACATGATATTGATGTTTGTTTGTTTTAACGAGTTTTATTCATAATAAATCTAATTAACAACTTGGGTTTAAAACTTGTTAATTCTATCAACCGGTGTCTAAAATTCCCAACAACTTTTTCAAAAAAAAATTTAGATTTGTATTTAATGAAAATACAGATCTGTTTTGTAACCAGAAAAAATACAAATCTATATTAATGAAAATACAAACCAGTTTTATCACTAGAAAAAATACATATCTGTATTTAATGAAAATACAGACCAGTTTTGTGACCAGATCTGTATTTAATGAAAATACAGACCAGTTTTGAATTTTTTTTAAAAGGTTTTGATGATCATTAGCAGATTTTGAAATTAAAGAAAAAAAAATTAAAACAAACAATCAACTAAAAACATGTCAAAGAAAATTTCAACTAAGTATATAAGCATGGCAAATATGAATTAAGAACAAGGCACAATAAAAATCAAACATATTAACTAATGGAAAAGAAAAAGAAAAAAAGAATATAACTAAATACCTCTTGCATGAGCGTGCTCTTCAGTAGAAGAATATTTTAGAAATAAAAGAAGTTTTTCACTTCTTTGAGTTCTAAAATACTTTACTTTCAAAAAAGAACTTCTTAAAGCAAAAGCCTTTAGAACGTCTTTAACATAAGGGAAGCAGAGAAGTCAGAAAAGAAGAGCCCTTAATTATGATCTTTTTCCTCTATTTATATTGGTTGGGATGCTTAAAAAATAAGCTGAATGAGACCATATACGAATTGGAACGCGACCTTGTCTCTAAAAAGTAGAAAAAGATAGATTTTATCTCAATTAGGAAGCTCCCGGGCTAGGCCGAGCATTTGGGCCAATTAGCACTCCAAGAGTGCCGACAAGCCCTCTTGGGTGCTAGGCTCACGTTTGAGTTTTGGTCTAATTTGGACTCCTTTTTTGAGGATTTTTTAGCCGAAAATTGCACCTAGACGCGTTTTTGATTCATATTCTAAAAATTAATCCATTTTTCTTGATATTTAGGTCTTTTAAGTGATAATTATCTTATAAATAAATATTCCAAAAAGACTTGATTATCCATAATTTCTTTGTTATCTGATTATCCACTTTATTCCCATGCAAGCAAGCCTATTTTTGACACTAACTAACAACCAATCACAAAATTGTTTAATTAATTTTAATTGTTTAACCAATAAGAATTAATTTAAATTAATCTCACGTGGTTGGTTCCACCCAAACAAAATGCATGCAAACTGTGAAAACTTGATCTTGTGATATCTTTCATCCAACGGTTCGATTTGGGAATCGGACATTCCGTCGCGACCGTTAGAATCTCAAGATCATTTTTATGATATGTAATGAATGAATTAATGCATGTAATGAAACCCTAAATTTTGGGTATATAAATGGTCACTCTAGCCATCTTCCAAGATTAAATTATGGGTGCAAAATCGAGTATCTACAGAATGCCCCTCATTGATAGAGTTTGCAAAGCGAATGTCAATGTAAAACAAAGACACTAATTTTAGTAGCCATGATTTAATCGAGGTGGATCTTTAAAAGATTGCCTAGCCCTAGATCCTAAAACCTTGGGACATAGAACTAGTGTTTTGCTGTTTTGAAGAATGAAAACTGTGAATACTTGACCTACTTGACAACTGATAAACTTGAATTGAATCTTGAAATGTGAGGTAACTGAGAGGCTTCTCTATCTCAATCTGAATCTAAGGTGGATTGAGAGGCTTCTCTATCTCAATCCGCATGTAGGGGCGACCAAGGGGCTTCTCTACCTTGATCTGAATGGGGAGGTAACCAAGAGGCTTCTCTATCTTGGAACTTGGGGCAATTGAGAGGCTTCTCCATCTCAATCTTGAACTGTGACGACCAAGGGGCTTCTCTATCTTAATCTTGAACTGTAACGACCAAAGAGCTTCTCTACCTTGATCTGTATGGGAGGTAATCAAAAGGCTTCTCTATCTTGGAACCTGAGGCGATTGCGAGGCTTCTCTACCTCAATCTTGAACTGTAATGACCAAGGGGCTTCTTTACCTTAATCTGTATGGAAGGTAACTAAGAGACTTCTCTATCTTGGAACCTGAGGTTTTGCCTGCAAAAGACCAAAATTTGGGATTAGATTTTAAATGGTGGGTGCCCTATTGTTTCGCTATTTTGAGATGTGTGATTTTCCTCTCTCTTTTTCTTTGTTTTGAATTTCCTCTTTAGAAGGAAAACCTTGATTGATTTTTGTAGTCCTTTGAATTTTTTTTTTTTTTTTTTTTGAAATTTGATATTTGAAATTTTCTTTGAAAAATGATACCCTTTGTTCTTGACCATCCTTGAAAATTTATTTTTCCTTCCTTCAAAATTGAAATTTTCTTGAAATTGAAACCATCTGTCTTTGAAAATCTTCGAAATTTTTTTTCTTTCATCTTTAAAAAAAAAAAAAAAAAAAAATTTGGGTGAGTTGACTAAGTCAACTCAATCAAACCTGAGTTGACTTAGCAATCAGGTGTGTTAAAAAAATTTGGCCACCTTTTGTACTTGTTTCCATCATTTTTTTTACTTCCCCTTCTTCACTCTCTCTTCTTCCTCCATTGTTACTATTCACAAGCTTCTTCCACTTGCATTTTCTTCATTCTCACACCATTTCTTCCTTAGAAAATCACTTCCCTAGGCTTCTAAACTTGCTTTCATTCATTTCCCCCAATATCTCTTCAAATCTATGTTCTTGACCACCTTTGCAACAAACCCATTTTCTTGAAACCCATCTCCACACCTCCATTTTTTGCATCTTCAATGGCATCTTCTAAGAGACCATCTTTTCTTACTTTCAATGGGAAGAAATTTCATCCATCCCTTGAATGGAATGAGAAGAGGGGTTTCTTTAAGACCCTAAGACCCATGCTCCACACTCCAAAAAGGACTTCAAGGTGAGCTCATTTTTCTTTCTTTGTTGGCAAATTTGCTGATTTTATGTTTTGTTGAGAGCTTGATGGTAGGACATTGTCATTTTGTTGTGGTTTGTTCTTGTTGGAATTTTGAACATTGTATGATTTGGTTGGAAATCCTTGTGTGATCATGTTGTACTCTTTGTTTTGGGGCATTTTTGAATTGTTGAGTTATTTGGTATGAAACTTGGACAATGTTGATGACTCATGAAGTTTGGCAATGTATGTAACTTGTGGTATTGTTGAATGAATTTTGACTTGAATTTTATGGGTATTGAAATCATGAAAATTTGACGTGTAGGCTTGATTGAAGAAACTCACTTTTGATGAGTGTGGAAATTTTGTTGGAATGTATAAGTCTTATTTCATGATTATGGAAAATTTTTGTGGTGGTATGGATTTTTATGTTGGATATGGGATTTTTTTTTTTTTTTTTTTTTTTTTTTTTGACATGGGATTTTTTTTGGTCATGGAATTTTTTTTGGACATGGAGAAAAAAAAATTTTGGTTAGACATGAAATTTTTTGTTGGACATGGAAAAAAAAATTTTGGTTGGACATAGAATTTTTTGTTAATGTTAGACATGGGATTTTTGGCATAGGATTTTTTTGTTGGACAAGGGATTTTTTGGACATGGAATTTTTTCTTGGATTTTTTTGTTTGTTGGGATCTTGGGGTGAGTATTTTGGGACATGGTGTTTTGTGGACATCTCACTAATTGGCTAAACTTTGTTTTGTAGAACCTAAAGGGTGGAGATAGCCTCCAGATGTTGAAAGGCATATGAGAGGTATTGTCCCTACCTCCTCGGACATTAAGAACATCATTAATGAAACCGGCTTCCAGACCTTTTTCCAAGCTCTATTGAATCATGATACCAATGAGTATAAGGACTTCCAACTACTCCTTTCTTTGTCAGAGTGATTCTAGGACACTACTTGCACTTTTCATTTTCCAGGCATTGGTGAGATGATGTTGACACCCTATGACTTCTTAGCCATTACTGGCTTAAAATTGGGTGGTGAAAGAATTAAAGTCAATGATTTCATCACCTCAGCAGAGATCAAAAGTATTTTGGGTGTGTTGCCTTAAAAAATTAGGAGCAAAAATGTATTCTTGATGTGGTTGTACACCAATTTTGAGAACTGTAAGACTGTAGCAACCGACACTCGCATGTTCATGCTTCTCATCATTGGAACTCTCTTACGTCCGGACTTAGGTAGTATTGTAAGCTTGCGCTATTTGTGGAGTTTGAGGGATATTAGCCAGATAAAAAATTATGATTGGGGTGGCATGGCTTTTGCAACCCTTTTGCACTTCATGACTCAACTTTCTCAATGTAGCCTCTTAAGCTTAGGAGGTGCCCCATTTGTTTGGCAGGTGAGGTTTTGAATTCCTGGTTATGTGTATTTTGGAAGACCATTTTGGTTCTTGTGTCGTTAGCGATGTGTTGATTTTTTTTTTAGGTTTGGATGTATGACTATTTTGGGGTTGGTCCTCAAGTTTTAGAAGATGTTAGTGACATGTATCCAAGGTTTCTTCGTTGGCTACCTAAGTATCGTTTGTCAACGCCTCCCAAGCGTTCTTTCAAGTTTGGCATATGGTGATTGATAACCTGATTGTCGATGATGTGAGTTTTTTTTTTAGGGGTTTTGCGTTTGGTTGAGAATTTTTGTGTTTTTTTTTTTTTTTTTTTGGTTTGGCTTCCTTTCATTCTAGGGTCTTTGTGGTTTTCAGATGTCTTTGGATCCTTGGCTTAGCAGTGAGGAGTGTGCTAAATGTGAATGGGCTCAAGAGCTGAATGGCTGCCAAGTACTGCTCGAGTATGTCCATGGGAGATACTGGTATCTTGGTGACCGATAATTGGCTCAAGTTCAACATGTGTACCCTCTTGAGACGATTCCAATTAATCCTTTTCCATCCCTTTGGTTGGTAGACCTTTTAGCTAAGGAAGAAATTGCTCGTGCTCAAGTCGGCCATGTTGTTTTGGGGACACCAGGAGATTATCTTGAATTTATCCAGACTCAATTGCAGGGATGCATGGCTAGCATTCCTGTAACCTCGGTAACTTTCTTTCCTCCCAAAGTCAATTTGCATCTTATCTTATATTCTTTGTTTCAATTTTTGCGAAAATATCTGCATATTGCACTTTTAGGCTTCATCATTAGAAGAGGAGGAGAACCCCGCTCCAAGCCATGCTAACGGCTCTTCTAGCTCTTTCAGGGAGACATATCCTTATTTTCCTGCATGGCAATATGAAGTGATGAACCCTGATAGGTCATACAACTCTATAAATTTAGACTGGCTAGAGTATACCCCAAATTTCCCCTAGAATGACCTGGTATATTCCTAAATCCTTTAGTCTTCTGTCCTCATGTTTGTTCATTGAGTTATTTTGAACTTGTGGATCTGTGCTGTAGGTCGGTGTCAATCTTATGGAAGAAAGCATGCAGATGATTGGTGGTTTGCAGCTTATGGCACACACTCAATCTTCTCAATATGTGTTCAATGAAATGAACTGGGTAAAAGATGATGCTTCCTTAGTGCTCTTTGCTTGAATCTCCATGATAATGGATCTAACACTTGCCTTGGTTGATTTTTCAGAACAACCGAATGGCAATGGCTGATGTCAACACAAGATCCTTGGAGGAGAGAATCAGAAATTTGGAACTTCAGAACCGACAACAAGAATCTCGGTTTTATGCAAGTCAAGTGGACACTAACGGTGGCTTCTCTAGGGGTGGGTCTAGGAGATCTTCCCGTAGGCAGACCCGAAGTCCGAATGATGCTTGACTTGTATCTTAATTTTCCTGCAAGAACAAGAAAAGGAATTCCTTAGAAAAATTATATTAATTTCCACTATTAGCTCTTTATCTTTGGATTGCTTCTGATCTTGCTTCTGTAGTAAACAATCTAAACTTATCTTACCACTTTTGATGGGATTTGTACTTACTTGAATTAGGCACGGCCAAATGCCCCTAGTTTGAAAATTTTATGCATGACGACCCTTCCTTTTTAAAAGAATTTCTCTCCTTTTTTTTTTTAAGGGGTGAGTTATTTTTACTTGTTCCAAAAAGAGGGGATAAGGCATAGCCGAATGCCCCTAGTTTAAGAGATAAATGCATGACTTTGGAAAATCCTGACTTGATTAATTTTTCACTTCCCTCTTTTTTTTTTTTTTTTGAAACAAGTGATGCGAGTGATTTTTTTTTTTTTTTGAAAAACAAATGGACAAGGCATGTCTAAATGCCCCAGGAGATTATCTTGAATTTATTCAAACTCAATTGTAAGGATGCATGGCTGGCATTCCTCTAACCTCTGTAACTTTCTTTACTCCCAAAGTCAATTTGCATCTCATCTTGCATCTCTTATATTCTTTGTTTCAACTTTTGCGAAAATATATGCATGTTGCACTTTTAGGCTTCATCATTAGAAGAGGAGGAGATTCCCCCTCCTAGCCATGCTGACAGCTCTTCTAGCTCTTTCATGGAGACATATCCTCATTTTCCCGCATGGTAGTATGAAGTGATGAACCCTGATGGGTCATACAACTCTGTGAATTTAGACTAGCCAGAGTATACCCCAAATGTCCCCTGGAATGACCCGATATATTCCTAAATCCTTTAGTATTCTGTCCTCGTGTTTGCTCATTGAGTTATTTTGAACTTGTGGATTTGTGCTTTAGGTCGGTGTCAATCTTGTGGAAGAAAGCATGCGAATGATTGGTGGTTTGCAGCTTGTGGCATGCACTTAATCTTCTCAATATGTGCTCATTGAAATGAACTGGGTAAAAGATGATGAATTTGATCTAACACTTGTCTCTGTTGATATTTAAGAACAACAGAATGGCAATGGCTGATATCAACACAAGATCCTTGGAGGTGAGAATCAGAAATCTGGAACTTCAGAATCGACAGCAAGAATCTCGGTTTTATGCAAGTCAAGAAAGAGACACTAAGGGTGGCTCCTCTAGGGGTGGGTCTAGGAGATCTTCCCGCATGCAGACCCAAAGTCCGAATGATGCTTGACTTGTATCTTAATTTTCCTACAAGAACAAGAAATGATGTTCCTTAGAAAAATTATATTAATTTCCATAATTAGCTCTTCATCTTTGGATTGCTTCTGATCATGCTTCTATAGTAAATAATCTAAACTTATCTGACTACTTCTGACGGGATTCGTACTTACTTGAATGAGGTACAGCCAAATGCCCCTAGTTTGAAAACTTTATGCATAATGACCCTTCGTTTTTTAAAAGAATTCCCCCCCCCCCCTCTTTTTTTTTTTTTTTTTGAAAAGTGGTGAGTGATTTTTACTTGTTCCAGAAAGAGGGGATAAGGCATAGCCGAATGCCCCTAGTTTAAGACATAAATCATGACTTTGGAAAATCTAGACTTGATTAATTTTTCTATTCCCTCTTTTTTTTTTTTTAAACAAGTGATGTAGGCGATTTTTTTTTTTTTGGTTGAAAACAAATGGACAAGGCATGTCTAAATGCCCCAGGAGATTATCTTGAATTTATCCAGACTCAATTGCAGGGATGACTGGCATTCCTGTAACCTCGGTAACTTTCTTTCATCCCAAAGTCAATTTGCCTCTCGTCTTGCATCTCCTATATTCTTTGTTTCAACTTTTGCAAAAATATCTGCATATTGCACTTTTAGGCTTCATCATTAGAAGAGGAGGAGAGTCCCCCTCCAAGCCATGTTGACGGCTCTTCTAGCTCTTTCATGGAGACATGTCATCATTTTCCCGCATGGCAGTATGAAGTGATGAACCCTAATAGGTCATACAACTCAATGAATTTAGACTAGCTAGAGTATACCCCAAATTTCCCCTAGAATGACCCGGTATATTCCTAAATCCTTTTGTCTTTTGTCCTCATGTTTGGTCATTGAGTTATTTTAAACTTGTGCATTTGTGCTTCTGGTCGGTGTCAATCTTGTGGAAGAAACCATGCGGATGATTGGTGATTTGCAGATTGTGGCACACACTCAATCTTCTCAATATGTGCTCAATGAAATGAATTGGGTAAAAGATGATGCTTCCTTAGTGCTCTTTGCTTGAATCTCATTGATAATGGATCTAACACTTGTCTCTGTTGATTTTTCAGAACGACCAAATGGCAATGGCTAATGTCAACACAAGATCCTAGGAGGAGAGAATCAGAAATCTGGAACTTCAGAACTGACAACAAGAATCTCAATTTTATGCAAGTCAAGAAGGAGACACTAAGGGTGGCTCCTCTAGGGGTGGGTCTAGGAGATCTTCCTGCAGGCGGACCCGAAGTTCGAATGATGCTTACTTGTATCTTAATTTTCCTGCCAAAACAAGAAAAGGTGTTCCTTAGAAAGATTATATTAATTTCCACTGTTAGCTCTTCATCGTTGGATTGCTTCTGATCTTGCTTCTGTAGTAAGCAGTCTAAACTTATCTGACCACTTCTGATGGGATTTGTACTTACTTGAATGAGACACGGCCAAATTCCCCTAGTTTGAAAACTTTATGCATGATGACGCTTCATTTTTCATTTTTTAAAAGAATTTCTATCCTTTTTTCTTTTTTTTCTTTTTTTTTTCTTTTTTTTGAAAAGGGGTGAGTTATTTTTACTTGTTCCAAAAAGAGGGGATAAGGCATAGCTGAATGCTCATAGTTTAAGAGATAAATGCATGACTTTGGAAAATCCTGACTTGATTAATTTTTCTCTTCCCTCTTTTTTTTTTTTGAAACAAGTGATGCAGGTGATTTTTTTTTTTTTGTTTTGGAAAACAAATGGACAAGGCATGTCTAAATGCCGCAGGTGATTATCTTGAATTTATCTAGACTCAATAGCAAGGATGCATGGCTGGCATTCCTGTAACCTCAGTAACTTTCTTTCCTCCCAAAGTCATTTTGCATCTCATCTTGCATCTCTTGTATTCTTTGTTTCAACTTTTGCGAAAATATCTGCATGTTGCACTTTTTGGCTTCATCATTAGAAGAGGAGGAGAGCCCCCCTCCTAGCCATTCTGACGGATCTTCTAGTTCTTTCATGGAGACATATCCTCATTTTCCCGCATGGCAGTATGAAATGATGAACCCTAATGGGTCATACAACTCTGTGAATTTAGACTGGCCAGAGTATACCCCAAATGTCCCTTAGAATGACTCGGTATATTCCTAAATCCTTTAGCCTTCTGTCCTCATGTTTGCTCATTGAGTTATTTTGAACTTATGGATTTATGCTTCAAGTCGGTGTCAATCTTGTGGAAGAAAACATGCGAATGATTGGTGGTTTGCAACTTGTGGCACACACTCAATCTTCTCAATATGTGCTCAATGAAATGAACTAGGTAAAAGATGATGGACTGGATCTAACACTTGTCTTTGTTGATTTTTCAAAACAAAGAAATGGCCATAGCTGATGCCAACACAAGATCCTTGGAGTAGAGAATCAGAAATCTGGAACTTCAAAATTGACAACAAGAATCTCGGTTTTATGCAAGTCAAGAAGGAGACACTGAGGGTGGCTCCTCTAGGGGTGGGTTTAGGAGATCTTCCTGCAGGCGAACCCGAAGTCCAAATGATGCTTCACTTGTATCTTAATTTTCTTGCCAGAACAAGAAAAGGTGTTCCTTAGAAAAATTATATTAATTTCCACTGTTAGCTCTTCATCTTTGGATTGCCTTTGATCTTGCTTCTATAGTAAACAATCTAAACTTATCTGACCATTTGTGATAGGATTTATACTTACTTGAATGAGGCATGGCCAAATGCCCCTAGTTTGAAAACTTTATTCATGACCCTTCATTTTTTAAAGGAATTTCTCTCCTTTTTTTTTTCTTTGAAAAGGGGTGAGTGATTTTTACTTGTTCCATAAAGAGGGGATAAGGCATAGCCGACTGCCCCTAGTTTAAGAGATAAATGCATGTCTTTTGAAAATCCTGACTTGATTAATTTTTCTCTTCCCTCTTTTTTTTTTTAAACAAGTGATGCAGGTGATTTATTTTTGGGAAAACAAATGGACAATGCATGTCTAAATGCCCCAAGAAATTATCTTGAATTTATCCATACTCAATTGCAGGGATGCATGGCTGGCATTCCTATAACCTCGGTAACTTTCTTTGCTCCCAAAGTCAATTTGCATCTCATCTTGCATCTCTTATATTCTCTTTTGTGAAAATATCTGCATGTTGCACTTTTAGGCTTCATCATTAGTAGAGGAGGAGAGTCCCCCTCCTAGCCATGTTGACGGCTTTTATAGCTCTTTCATGGAGACATATCCTCATTTTCCCACATGGCAGTATGAAGTGATGAACCTTGATGGGTCATACAACTCTGTGAATTTAGACTAGCCAGAGTATACCCCAAATGTCCCCTAGAATGACCCAATATATTCCTAAATACTTTAGTATTCTGTCCTCGTGTTTGCTTATTGAGTTATTTTGAACTTGTGGATTTGTGCTTCAGGTTGGTGTCAATCTTGTGGAAGAAAGCATGCGGATGATTGGTGGTTCGCAGCTTGTGGCACGCACTCAATCTTCTCAATATGTGCTCAATGAAATGAACTAGGTAAAATATGATGCTTCCTTAGTGCTCTTTGCTTGAATCTCCATGATAATGGATCTAACACTTGTCTCTGTTGATTTTTCAGAACAACTGAATAGCAATGGCTAATGTCAACACAAGATCCTTGGAGGAGAGAATCAGAAATCTGGAACTTCAGAACCGACAACAAGAATCTCAATTTTATGCAAGTCAAGAAGGAGACACTGAGGGTGGCTCCTCTAGGGGTGGGTCTAGGAGATCTTCCCGCAGGCAGACCCGAAGTCCGAATGATGCTTGACTTGTATCTTAATTTTCCAGCAAGAACAAGAAAAGGTGTTCCTTAGACAAATTATATTAATTTCTACTGTTAGCTCTTCATCTTTGGATTGCTTCTGATCTTGCTTCTATAGTAAACAATCCAAACTTATCTGACCACTTCTGATGGGCTTTGTACTTACTTGAATGAGGCACGGCCGAATGCCTCTAGTTTGAAAACTTTATGCGTGATGACCCTTCATTTTTTAAAAGAATTTCTCTCCTTTTTTTTTTTTGAAAAGGGGTGAGTGATTTTTACTTGTTCCAGAAAGAGGGGATAAGGCATAGCCGAATGCCCTTAGTTTAAGAGATAAATGCATGATTTTGGAAAATCCCGACTTGATTAATTTTTCTCTTCCCTCATTTTTTTTTTTTTTTTTGGAAAACAAATGGACAAGGCATGTCTAAATGCCCCAGTTTAACAAACGCTGCAAAATTTTGAAAACTTTTGTGCTCAATCAATTTTTTTACTGAAAAACTGAGTCAAAATGGACCCATGAAGTGCCAAAAAACATAAAACAGGGTAATTGGGCCATGGTTGAGCTGGGTGCCAATTAGCACTCTTGGAGCTCCGATCGGCATTCTTAGAGTGCCAACTTGCACGCCCAATTTTGCCCTAATTCCTCGTGCTTTTCCCACGCAGTTTCTGTGTTTTTTAGTTTTTTGAAAAATATTTTCTCCGTTTGGGGCCACGGAACACTTTCTTAGTCAGCTACAAGCTCTTGAAACCTATTTTAACCTAGTTAGGGACTGAGGTAGCTTATTTTAGCATCTAACCTGCAAACAAATCTCTGAATCAAAATTATCAAGAAACAACCATCACATGCAAGAGTTATACATGGCTAACAATGAAAATTTTCCTCGTTCAACCATTCATGATATCAATAGATGGGTTCGTAGCTTTGATTTTAGCACCAAGACCAATTTTGCAGCCTACAAGCTAGAAAGAATCAAGGCCTTGAGGAATGTCAAGATCAAGTGGAATTTCCTCCGTGCTACCGTGAAGTTCTGGGATACTAAAGACCATGTATTCTAATTTAAAACTACTGAACTTTGTCCCACAATGAAAGAATTTTCAGCTATTCTGGGTTATGATCCTGACAAGAAATCTATAGCAATTCCTTGCGATCCCGGACATAGGGAGATTTTATCTAGTGCTCTAGGACTTTCTACTTTAATTACCAATAGCATGATTGAAGGCCACATGGTGAATCTTTATGCAATTGTTTCAAGACTAATTAACAAACGTACTCATGGAGTGACTGACAACATGCAAAAGAATTTTGGTTTAGCTCTTTGGTTCATGGGAGAATTTTTGCTTTGCTCTAGATGGCTTGGTTTTGTGGATGCTCGAGCTATTGGCATTGTGAGACAAATTAAGGATGGTGATAATCCTATTTCTCTGATCTTGGCAGAAACTCTTTTAGTATTGGATTCCATATTTCTTGGTGGAGAGTCACAACACTTTCTTGTGAGTCCCTTGACTTTGCAGATATGGTTGATGGAAAGACTGGAAATAATTGCCATGCCTACTATTGCTAATTATGGTCCTAGCAATTTCCTCAGTAGGACTGTCCTAAAAACCGAATGTCAAACTGAAGGCGACTAGGTGAAATTTCTTAACAAGAAATCCAATGTCTCAATTTGATGGAATTGTTATTGTTAGAAGTGTTCACCTCCTTTGTTGCGGTCCCCTGGATTAGATCACATCTTCATAGTCGGGTTAAAGAGGGCAACTTTCTATAAGGCTGATAGACTTTTGAGACAATTCCAATATGAGACCTGGTGGAAAAGGAAGAAAACCATTCACTCCTGTGGACACAAATCCTACTTCTACAAGGAACATGTTGTTGGGCTTGGAGATGGCTGACTGAGTGGATCAATCTTTTGTTAAGGTTCACTTTAACAGGATGACCACAAAATATTCTAACTAGTTGGTGAACAAAATTGCGGATAAGGAGGCTGACATGGTTGCCATGAGAAAACAATTTCTCAGTGACAACCAAGAAAAACATGAGACTGACAACTATGAGTTTAGAAGGAGGGACAAAGATGACAAAGTACCCAGCACAGATGGAACCAACGAACAACCAAAGGAGAAAAGACTGAAGAAAAAATGATCTTCTTATTTTTGGCTTTAGACATGTTTATTTTAAAAGTTGATGTGAAACTCTTAGGTTTAGAAATTATTTAGGACTTTTAGGTTAAGGGTTCTATTTAGGGTCTAGGTTTTTATGGTTTGGCTTAAGGTTTGGGTTTTGATTTTTGTGTAATGGCATGTTTTAATGGAATGGTTAGATTTTGAAAATAATTTTTTTTTTTTGCTAAATGGGTAAATGGTGGGTTTGGGGAAGTTGTGACAGGACCAATATATGGTTACCTACGTACCTTATTGGTAGAAGGATCAGGTCATTACGTAGTTCATTTTATTTGCCTTAACTTTTGTCTAGGCCACCCTTTCAGGTTTTCAACCTAACAAGCTCTCTCACTCTCTTTTTTTTACTCTCATTTTGCGTATATCAGCCTTTCAGGTTTTCAACCAACCCTTTTTTTCTTTTTCTTTTTTCTTTTTTGTTTTTCTGATGCCCTAATTTTTGCCTAAACCGCCCTTTCGGGTTTTCAGCCTCGCGAGCTCTCTTTCTTTTTTTTCTTATCTTTTTTACTTTTTTCTTTCTTTTTTTGCTAAACCTAGGAAAGGAAATAACATAATTTACAACCACTTCAGACGTGGTGTTTTCTGGCTACCACCTCAAACGTGGTATTTCTTCAATTGATCAATATTGGTTGGCTTAGTAAAAGGGTTTGTATCTAAATCCATCAACCTTACTGCTCCCCCAGAGTAAATTTGCTTGATAATATATAGACCTGCCCAATTTTGCTTAAATTTCCCGTTTGTCTCTTGAATTGGGGCTCGGATCTCTTTTAGCACTAAATCTCCCAACATCAAATCCCTAGTTCTCACTTTTTTGTCAAAAGCTTTCCTAAATCTCATTTGATAACCTTGAATGTGATACAAGGCCTTAAGTATCTTCTCATCCATCATGCATAATTGGTCATATCTACTTTGCAACCAATCTACCTCAGGGATTTCACTCTCCAGTACTATTCTCAATGAACGGTCACCCATTTCAATGGGAAGAACTGCTTCCATCCCATACAACAAAGAATAAGGAGTGGCTCCTGTGGAAGACTAAATTGATGTCCTATACCCCCAAAGTGCATAGGGTAATTGTAAATGCCAGTCGTTGTAGTTTTTTGTGCTCTTCTTCAAAATTCATCCAATATTTTTGTTTGCAACCTCAACTGCTCCATTAGTCTAAGAACAGTAGAGGGAGAATTTATGGTGTTGAATATTGAACTGTCGAAGTAGCTTCTCAATTTCTCCCTTGAAAAGCAGCCTATTGTCTAAGATAATTTTATGCGGTACCCCATATCTACAAATGATATTAGTCTGAATAAACTAAGCAACTTTCTTCGAGTTCAAAACCTTGAATGAGGCAACTTCCATCCATTTAGTGAAATAATCAATAGCAACCAGTATAAATTCAAGGCCATTGGATGATGCTAGGTGAATCTTCCCAATAATATCTATTCCCCTTGTAAAGAACGGCCGGGGTGAAGTCATGGTGTGTAACAACGTAGGTGGCATGTGCTTCAGATCTCCATGGACTTAGCATTGATGGCACTTCTGAACATGAGCAGCGCAGTCTACTTCCATAGTAGTCTAGTAATAACCTTGTCTCATTATATTTCGTGACAGCATGTGCACATTCATGTGTGGCCCATAACTTGACTCATGAACCTCTTCAATTATTTGATGTGCTTCCTTGGCGGTCACACAAAGGAGATGAATTCTATCATATAATCTTCTGTAAAGCCTCTCCCCATAAATAATATAATTAGTGGACAACCTTCTGATAGTTAATTGGTCATTCTTGTCTGCAGACTTTGGGTATGTCCCATCCTTAAGGTATTGTAGAATGTCTGAATACCATTCACCTTCTCCATTCATTGCCTCATCTTCTTCTATTGACATGCAATAAGCTGGCCCTTCTTTTTGTTCCACCACTATTGATCAAGCTTCATCTTCCTTAGGTCCATCCATCATGGATGCCATTGTTGTTAAAGCATCTGCAATCTGATTCTGCATTCTTGGCACATACTGGTACTAGATCTTATTGAATTTCGAGGCCCACTTCTGGACACATTCATGATAACGCATTAGTTTTTCCTCCTTGATTTTCCATCTATTCTGAATTTAAGAAATTATCAAGGCTGAATCACCATACACTTCCAACTCTTTTACTCCAAGACCAAAGGCCGCTTGTAACTCCATAATGCAAGCCTCATATTCAGTGGCATTATTAGTGGCAGGAAAGTTGAGCCTACCAAAGAATGGGATGTGTGTCCCTTTTGGAGAAATTAGGAGAACTTCAATGCCACTTCCATTTTGATTAGTTGCCCCGTCAAAATACATCTTCCATGAATCTAGCTCTATCCCCATGATATCCTTATCTAAAAGTTTCCTTGGATTTCTTCAGCTTCTTTGGGTGAATAGTGAGCCAAGTGATCAGCAATTTCTCTCCCCTTCACAGACTTCTAAGTCACATATTTAATATCAAATTCTGACAGGAGCAGAACCCATTTAACTATTTTCCCCATCTTGCACAAGCTTTTCCATCAAGCATTTCAAAGGGTCCATTCTTGCAATCAATAGACTCCTCTAGGTATTGAGCAAGCAAAGCCCCCATTTCTATACTCGTAGTTATGAGATACAACAATAATGGCTTTTCAAGTACCGGTGGAGCCAATATTAGTGGCTTCATCAGATAATTCTTAATCTTCTCAAAACCTTCTTAACATTGTTCATTCCATACTGTGGGAACTTCTTTCTTGAGTAGTCAGAAAAGTGGCTCACATGTCATGGTGAGCTAGGCTATGAATCTGCTGATGTATTGTATCCTCACTAAAAACCCTTGGATCTCCTTCTCAATCCTAGAAGGCTTCATCTCTACAATTGCCTTAATTTTTTCAGGACCAACTTCAATCCCCCTCTAACTTATCATAAACCCCAACAGCTTTTCGGATGTTACGCCAAAAGTGCACTTCTTTGGATTTAGCCACAACTTATAGAATTGGATTCTTTCAAAGAACTTCTGTAAAGCTAGTATGTGCCCTTCATGGCACTTCACTATCATGTCATCCACATAGACTTATACTTCTTTGTGTATCAAATCATGCAACAGAGTAGTGGTTGCATGTTGGTAAGTGGCACCAGCATTCTTAAGGCCAAATGGCATGACCTTGTAGCAATACGTCCCCCATGGAGTAATGAAAGAGGTTTTCTCTATATCTTTCTGGGCCATCTTTATCTGATTGTATCCTGAAAAACCATCCATAAATGAAAACAAGGTGTGTCCTGCTGTGTTATCAACTAGGATGTCAATGTAAGGCAAGGGAAATCATCTTTTGAGCTAGCCTTATTAAGATCTCGGAAATCTACACACATTCTCACTTGCCCATCCTTCTTCGGCACCGGAACCACATTAGCTAACCCTTCTGGGTATTTAACCACTCTCAGAAATCCTACATTGTACTGTTTCTCAACTTCTTCTTTGATCTTGAGAGTCCACTCTAGCTTCATTCTTCTCGACTTCTGCTTGACCGGCTTCATGGTTGGATCTGTTGAAATGCAATGCTGCACTATATTTGTATCAATCCTAGGAATGTCTTCATATGACCATGCAAATACCTCTTTGAATTCAGTCAGTAGGGAAACAAATGCATCTTTCTCATAGGAGGTTAAAGTGTTGCCCAATTGTATCATCTTAGGTTCATCATCAGTTCCCAGGTTAACAGGTTGGGTTTCTTCTTTTATAGGTTCTACATGCCCTTGTTTTAATTCCTTATTATTAAGAGTTTCTTTACCAATTTCTGAAAAAAAAATACATTCAAAGCCAACAAATAAGCAGAATCAAAACTCATATTATAAGGGAGAGAGTTCTCAACAGACTCAACAGAAACAGACTCTATAGGAATACAATCACAAACAAACTCAACAGGAACAATAATACTAGCAGAAAAAAACTCAATAGGGATAGAAACAATATTTTTGGTAGAAGTGATTGACTCAACGGTCTTGATCTTCTTCATAGAGTCTTTCATGGGGTGGGAAGCTACCTCCCATGCCCAATTCTTTAACTCGGTTGTGGTTTCAACGATGGCGAATGGCTCCCAGTGAGTTTCTTCTTCCCTCAGCATCAGTACCATTGGGTTTTCATCCATATAATTTGTGCCTTCACCATCAATCTCCATATATGTGGGATTGTCAGTCACATAAGCATCCAGACGCTCTATACTGTCCATCCACTCAACAAACATATCTTGCTTTCCTTTGTTGCTTGGAAAGATGTATTGAGGGAGGTATTCTGACTCATTCCTGCCCATCGTTTCATCTTCATCTTCAAGATTCTCTAGTGTTAAGTTTTTGAAACTGTGGATCATCAGCTTTCTGTCTAGGGTGGCCAATCTAGCATCTATGTCATCTTCTTCCTCAATGTATGGGGTCAGTGAGCCAAGTTCTGAATTATGGAATGACCCTAACTCAAGAATTTCTCTACCATGCTTGTCATATTGAGGGCCTGGCCTTGAACTAACATCAGTAATGTAGCTCCAATTCGAGGGCCACCCATAAGGGTAATCATCATAATCTATATCATCAGCCTCTTCATCTTCAACTTCCACCTCATCTCCTAAAACTCCAAGCACATTTTCTAGCTCATTTTCTTCACTTTCAACACCATTCTCCATACCTACAGGTTTAGCTTCAACATCATCCTTTATATCTCCATCATAGTAGTCCACGTCATCATCAAAGTGGTCTTCGTAGAAAGGTCTTACATCTTCCTCCTCTCTATCACTAAGGGGTTCACCCCAATCATTGCCACTATATTGGCTATCATAGTCTTCACTATTGCTGCTTTCACTATCATTATTGCTATCATCCTCACTATTTTCATTGTCACTTCTGCTGCTATCACTACTACTATGACTCTTGTTGTTGCTACTTTCATCATCATCACTAGGGGCTTCTCCCCCTTCCTCTTCTTCATCACTTGCTCTTGCTTCATATGGGCTCTTTAATGCATGTTGGCAAGCCTCCTAGTACTTTTCTTCTTCTATATTGCAGATGGCATCTCCCAAAAGCGTAGTCATTGCATCAAGGTCCATGTAAACAGCCCAATTAGTGGGGACCCAATTTGTGTCCTCTTTCTTCAGTTCTAGAACCTTGTTGTTGCAATCAAAGAATAGCTCAAACCCAGGCATCATTGTTCTCAACTCAGGATCATACCTTAGTTTAGGGAATCCCCAATAGCGTTGACCATCTCTAGCTTTGACAAACTTTCCGTTCAACGTGGGAGTATAGGGCTTTAGGTTCTCCAGAGGACAAACGAGTCCCTTGGCTTTAGCCTTTGCATGGGCCATTCTTCTCACCTCCATTTCTAGCAAGTCATCAAGTAGGCTTATAACCTAACCAAAAAGGTGGGGTGGCTGTAGGAATTATCGGGACTTAAGCAGTTGCATTCTTCACAGTCCTCCCTAAGTTTATCCCTAGAAGATAATTCATTCTCCTCATCATTGCCACCACATTGTTGTTGCCGTAAGGAGCAAAGTCCATGGGGATCTTCTCTACCTATTCTTCTCTTCTTCCAAAACTAGGCTTTTCAATTTCAAAGCCATCCAAGGTCAGTGGCTCATTCTCAGAATCAATACCAAAAATGGGCTTTGGTACAGTCAAAGTATCGCCATATATGGTAACTATGGCCCCTTTATGCGGAAACTGAACCTTTCTATATAGGGATGAAGGTACAGCATCTGTATCATGGATCCATGGTCGTCTAAGGAGAATATTGAAGCACAAGGCTATGTTCAGGACTTGAAATTCCACCTTCTTGATCATTGGCCCTATAGTGAGGTCCAGTGTCACAATTCCCATGACCTCCCTTCTACTATTGTCATATGCCCTCACAAGCTGATCAGTTGGCACAAAATCCTCAACACTCAGGCCCAAGCAACTTGCAGTCTTTAAAGGACACACATTTAAAGCACTTCCATCATCAATTAGAACCATTGGAACTGTCTTGCATTTGGCATCTACAATAATGTGCAATGGGTCATTAAGGTGCTTCCCCTTCTTTGTAAAATCTTTGTTAGAGTTGGAAATAGTGAGTTCTCTACTTGTAGACCCAATTATAACATTCAGATCTTGAGAAGTAGTGGTTGTATGGACTTGGATTTGATTGAGAAGGCCTACCAAATTTTGGCGGTGCTTATATGAGGCCATGAGTAAACCCCATAAAGATATATTGGCTTGTGTCTTCTGCTGCTGCTTGAGGACCTCATCCTCTTTAGTGGGTGTTTGTTGGGTAGATTTGTTCAAGACTTCTATTGGGTTGTCTGTCTCTAGGTGTGGGGGTTTGAAGTGTCTCCCCCCTTGTGATGTGGGCAATTTTTAATGGGTCATTTAGATCAGTATCTTGGGGTTTGAAGTGTCTCCCCCCGTATGTGGATGTTGGGCTATTTGACTAGGGTTCAAAGTGCTTCCCTTAAATGTGGGTGTTAGGTTGTTTGATTGGGGTTCAAAGTGTCTCTCCCCATATGTAGGTGCTTCGTAACTCGATTAGGGTTTGAAGTGTCTCACCCCATTTGTGGATGTTGGGTAGTTTGATTGGGATTTGAAGTGTCTCCCCCTATTTATGGATGTTGGGTAATTTGGGGTTTCTGTAACATCTTCACTCCATATATCATACCCTACAGTGGATATCGTACCCATCAACTCTTCCCATGTCATCATAAAGCACTCGGGTAGGTCATAAATCAAATCAGACGGGTCCTTTTCTCCTTCCTCTTCAGTCATCAAGTAATTAATCCTCGGTCCTCTCCCAAAATTTTGGTTGGGCAAGGGATTGTTAGTAATGCTAGGCCTTGTAGGCGGTGCAATCACCTTAGTGTCTATTAGATCTTGAATTACATAACAAAGGCCAAAACACTTGTCATTGTCGTGACCAGGGCTTTGATGGTAGGCACATCTCTTACTCACATCAAATCTTGCATGCAATGGGTTTGGGATTGGCCTTGGGTCTAAGGGTTTTAGCAAACCCTTTGCTTTTAGTTTTTCAAACACTTGACTCACGAGCATATATAACTCATGAAATTCCCTCCTAGGCCTTGGAGGTGGCCCTTGTGATATTGGCATGGGGTCAATAGGGGCAATAAGTTGGTAAGGATCATTTTTATTAGAAACCTCGGTGGGTCCTCATTCTTTATAGTGACATTATTTATTGCATCCTCAATTTAGGTTCCAGCAACAATCAAAGTTTTAAAATTAAGAAAATATTGAGCAAACAAATACTTATGGTATACAGGCAATAAGTTTTTTACAACCATGGTTAATTGTTTTTCTTCACTTGTCCTATTCATCATCTAAGCAGCTTTGGACCTCCACTTGGTAATAAGGTAGAGAAAGATTATTTCGGCTCATGCTTAGTGGTTTACAAATCCCTCCTCGTCACATCCACTTCTATGTTGTACATGTATTGATTGTGAAACTCACGACAAATGTCCTCCCACCTCCTTGCTCTAGCATCATCTAAGTTGAGGAACCACCTAAGAGCAGCTCCAGTCAAGGTATTTTGAAATATTTGAGCAAGTAGTTCTTCAAATACTCCTAGGGGCTGCATGGCCCTCATGTACATCTTCAAATGGAACTTTGGGCAGCTAGTCTCGTCGAACTTGTCCAAGGTTGGCATCTTGAACTTAGGAGGCAATCTCACATTTGGGAAAAGTAAGAGTGATTGGTAGTCCACGAGGTCTTCCATCTTGCGAGCTCTTTTGATCATCTCTTCCACCTTGGTTATCCTCTCGTTGATCTTCTTCTCACCCTCCATGGTTGGGGAATTATGATCAGTCTTGTTCTCCTCTTGGCCACCCTTCAGGTTTTGAAATTGTTGCACAATAAGGTTCATGTCTTCCCTCAACTAAATTTGACTAGCTACCATGGTGTTTAGTAGCTCTTGAGTGTTCATGGGTTCTTCAGTGTTCGGATGTTCTCCCCCTTCCGCCATGGTGATGGAGTCTTCGGACTTCTTGTGGCTTGGACTATCTTGTAGGTCAAACACGGGATTGTGATGTTGCAGCAGTGGAGTGTCTTTTATGCTCACGGGCTTCAGTACCGTGATGGGCTTGGAACTAGAACTACTAGCTTGAATGTCGGTCTTGGGTTCTCTTTGGAGTCTTCCCTCTAATCTTGACCAAATTCTCCCCTAAGAAAAGGCTTAGTTGGGTCAAACAAAGCTAGGTCCCCATCTATATCAATCTACAAACCAAACAAACACACACAACATGCAATGCAATTTTTAACATGGACTGGCCTAAAGGTAGGTTCTAAGTCATTACATTGTAGGGTGGGTTTGTTGTTTCACTGTTTCCCATAGCTAGGACATTACACCACCCAACTTGTAATGTAATGAACATTACGTTGGTCCAAACGGCATGGTCTATCCTTTATAGTCAACAAGAAATGATCCAGTGACTTTGGGCTATGAGTTGGTGAGTTCACCACTGGGTACCCGAATCTAATGAAAACCAATGATCCATGGTTACTACACCATATGTTGAGATGGGTGCATACATGTTTGTTGTTTTGATGGCACACACTATGACAGTTAGGGAAAGCTTTTAACAATCATCGTGGCAACACAAACAACACAAAAAATATCATACAAACATTTCAAGACATAGCCAACCAAACAAACAACAACATCATTAAAAAAAGGGTATATAGTTGGTCACTTAAAGTCTAACACAAAACTTAGCCCTCGACATCCCCAGCAGAGTTGCCACTGTGAGAGACCGCAAGGGTGCTCTCAAAAAAGAGATTTAGGTGCTTTAAGGCACCTCTCTTTTTGGGTAAGTGGTGTGGAATCGCCACTTATTTTTTATACAAAAAAATATGAAAAAATAAATACAATTACATATTCAAAATACATCAAATGTCATTGATTGAATTTTAAAAAAAAAGTACAATTTGGTAGATTAACCTTAAAAGTCTTTGGTCCTAGTTACAATCTATGCAAAAAAATAGAAAATTTTGGTCCTAGTTACATTCTACCAAAATTAAAGACAAAACACTAATCTACTAACCAAAATCCTAAGTTAGATGGCTAAGTTACGGAATGGGAAGGTGTTAGGCACACATTCCACCCAAACAGAGTCTGGTCTTCTAGACTCTAATGACCATTATATACCCTTTTGTATGATGTTGAATGATATGTTATAATACACATGACAAAAATTAATTTTAAAAAAAAAATTCCTTATGAATAATGTCCTCTTTTAAAAGAAAAATCAGATTTGTTTTTGTAGAAGGTAAAAAAAAAAAAAAAAAAAAAAAAATGAGATTTTGTTAAAAAGAATCAGATCTGTTTTGAAAAGTTTAAAAAAAAAAAATCAGATTAGTTTGCAAAAAATCAGATTTGTTTTTTAAAAGTTAAAAAAAATATATATGAGATTTGGTTTGGAAAAAATGTTTTTAAAAGTTAAAAAAGTAAGATTTTTAAAAGATGATTCATATTCATGAGACAAACTTATTATGCATGCATCACATTAAAAAGAGAGACTTTAAACTAACTCTTAATTCTTTCTTTGAAATTTCAAAATCTGCAATTTTATAAAAAAGAAGAATTTTTCAGAAAAATTTTCAAATCTGTATTTAATGAAAATATAGATCTGTTTCGTAACCAAAAAAATACAAATCTGTATTTAATGAAAATACAGATCAATTTTGAGACAAAAAAAAAATACAAATCTGTATTTAATGAAAATATATACCAATTTTGTGACCAGAAAAAATACAGATTTGCATTTATTAAAAATACAGAGCAGTTTTGTGACCAGAAAAAAATACAGATCTGTATTTAATGAAAATACATACCATTTTTGAGACCAAAAATACAGATATGTATTTAATGAAAATACAGACCAATTTTGAATTTAAAAGAAAAAAGGTTTTGATGATCATAAGTAGATTTTGAAATCAAAGAAAAAAAAATTAAAACAAACAATCAACTAAGAACATGTCAAAGAAAATTTCAACTAAGTATATAAGCATGGAAAATATGAATTAAAAACAAGGCACAATAAAAATCAAACATATTAACCGCATTCATGCAACGAACAATCACAACATATTAACTAATGGAAAAGAAAAAAACAGATAGAAGAATATAACTAAATACCTCTTGTATGAGCGTGCTCTTCAGTAGAAGAATATTTTAGAAATCAAAAAAGTTTTCACTTCTTTGAGGTCCAAAATACTTTACTTACAAAAACGAAGTTCTTAAAGCAAAGCCTCCAGAACGTCTTTAACATAAGGGAAGCAGAGAAGTCAGAAAAGAAGAGCCCTTAATTCTGATCTTTTTCCTTTATTTATAGAGGTTAGGGTGCTTAAAAAATAAGCTGAATGAGATTAGATACGAATTGGAACGTGTCCTTATCTCTAAAAAGTCGAAAAAGATAGTCTTTATCTCAATCAGGTGGCTCCTGGGCCAGGCCAAGCATTTGGGCCAATCGGCACTTGGGAAGTGCTGATCGGCACTTACCATGTGCCGATCGGCACTCCAAGAGTGCCGACAGGCCCTCTTGAGTGCCAAGGCCGCATTTGAGTTTTTGTCCGATTTGGACTCCTTTTTTGAGGATTTTTTAGCCCAAAATTGCACCTAGACTCGTTTTTTATTCATATTCTAAAAATTAATCCATTTTTCTTGATATTCAAGTCTTTAAAGTGATAATTATCTTATAGATAAATATTCCAAAAAGACTTGATTGTCCATAACTTCTTTATTATCTGATTATCCACTTTATTCCCATGCAAGCAAGCCTATTTTTGACACTAACTAACAACCAATCACAAAATTATTTAATTAATTTTAATTGTTTAACCAATTAGAATTAATTTAAATTAATCACACATGGTTGGTTCCACCCAAACAAAATGTATGTAGACCATGAAAACTTAATCTTGTGATATCCGGCAGTCCGCTTTGGGAATCAGACATACCGTCGCGACCATTAGAATCTCAAGATCATTTTAATGATATGCAATGAATGAATTAATGCATGTAATGCAACCCTAAATTTTGGGTATATGAATGGTCACTCTAGCCATCTTTCAAGATTAAATTATGGGTGCAAAATCAAGTGTCTACAGTAGGATTGTTGGGTTGTAAACCAACAAAGGTTCCTATGGAGCCAAATCTGAAGTTAAGCTAGTTTGAAGGGCAATAATTGAAGGATCCTAGCATGTATAGGAGACTGATGGGGAGGTTGCTCTACCTAACTATCACAAGGCCTGACATTACCTTTGCAGTTCATAAACTTAGTCAATTCATGGCTAAACCAAGGCTGCCACATCTTCAAGCAACTAATAAGATCTTGCAGCACATCAATGGTAGTCCTTGGCAAGGCTTATTATTTTCTAGCAAGTCTGAATTGCATGTCAAGGCCTTTGCAGATGCAAGTAGGGCTGCCTATCCAGATACAAGGAGATCCACTACTGGTTATTGTGTCTTTATAGGTAAATCTTTGGTCTCTTGGAAGTCTAAGAAGCAGCAAACAGTCTCACGTTCATCAGCAAAATCAGAATATAGGGCAATGGCTGTTGCAGTGTGTGAGGTTGTACGATTGATCAATTTTCTTAAGGACATTCAGGTTTGTTAGTCAAAGGTAGCTTTGTTTTTCAGTGATAGCCAAGCTGCATTACATATTGCAGCTAATCCTGTATTTCATGAAAGAACAAAACATATTGAGATAGATTGCCATGTTGTCAAAGATAACATTTTAAAAAAGTTGTTTAGACTATTGCACATTAGAACCAAATCACAAGTTGGGGAAATCTCTTAACCAAGGCACTGAATTCACAACAGTTCTCTCACCTTTTGTCCAAGATGAACATGCTCAATATTCATGCCCCTGTTCCTCTTGAGGGAGAGTATCAGAAGGGCAAGTCTAATGTTGCAAGCTAAGATGAACAAGTACTGAAATGTAGAGAGACAAACCTTCAAGCAGAGAGGCAGGGGTCCAAAACAAAGGAGTGGAAGGATTGCATCAATTATAGCAATACAACAGTCCTTCAGTCTAGAACAGCTTGTGTGACTTGTAGTTTAGGATTATTTCATTTCTGTAGTTTAGTAGTTATTTATACATGTACACGTGTAATGATTTGGTTGGTTATACAGCTTAAATCCATATAATGTGGAGTTAGTTAGGAGTTAGTTTTTTCTTCAGCTCTTGTATCAACACTAGTATAAAATAGCTCTTGTATAATCATTTTCTAATTAATGCAATTAGAGTTTTCTTTCACAAATTCTCACACACCTAATGGCTAGATATGCCAAGCAGATTTCTGATTGTATTATTTGGGTGAAGGATACTCCTCCTATAATTGCTTCACAAATCCTTAATGATGTAACTATTTTGGGTCTTAACAACCCCGTTTAATGAGAGCTTATCAGCATTCCTATCAAAAAAAAGAAAAAGTCATTGGCACAAGTCTTGTAACAAAATTTTTGCTGGCTGAGGAAAGGGGGTATTTTGTAAATTTGTTTAACGAAAAGGGTGACTTGTAATTTTTGAAATAATTCAAACTAGAAAATGGAAATGGGATGAGTTTTTTTTTTTTTTTGGTAAAATATTCTTTATTGTTGTTATGGTCAGTGTGATGGCACTAGTTATGTGTTCACTGGCCTGGGTAGATAACCATTACCTGTGTATATTGAAACACGCATCCATTGCCTGTGTATTATGCAATTCGAAATACAACCTTGCTTTCTTGAAAGGTAATAAGTGATAAGTCATCATAAATTATGTCCACAAGTAAAAAAAAAAAAATCTACTCTTTAAACAAAAAACTATCTAAAATAAAATGAATTCAATTTTGTCTCTTCTTCTTTCATTTTCTTTGGCTCTCCTTACTTCCAGTGAGAATCACATCAACTCCAAGAACTCCAAGATCTCCGTCTTCATATTAATTCATGGTACCTCACCAACCTCAGCAATCTTTGTAAGTGGACAGCCATAGTATGCCACACGACAGGAACAGTATAAATAATAAACCACTCCAATGTAAACCTCACAGGAACACTTACCCAACTCGACTTCACTTTATTGTACAGTGTATGTTTGGATTGCATTGAAAACAAGGGACTTGTGCGTCTGCGTTTTTTTGTGTGGGTCCCGTGCACTGTTCACGGGTTCCGCAAGTACGAATTTCAGCAAATTTTTCTTTAAAACTGGGTCCCACAGCGTTATTCACACATTTAAAAATTATTTTGCTACAATGTTTTCAGTTTTTAGCAATAAGCGGTATCTAAACAGACCCTAATCTCACCTACTTAGACCTCAGCACCACCAATCTCCGTGTATCAATACCACTAGCCATAGAAAACCGCTAGTAAATGGTCCAAGTTTTCGGGCATGCCTTTCTTGACCCACCTTAGCTTATGTTTCAATGAACTCACTTATAAATTCCTTGAGTTCACAGTAAATTAATGGAACTTGACTTAGGCATCTGACCAAAGATTTTCGTGTTAGGACTTTTGTCTTTCATGTTTTGTAACAGAGCTGGCTGTACATAGTCATGCATGCTTCCTGCAAAAAAAAAAAAAAATGAAATTTTTAAAGAAAAAGACTAAGGCTGCGTTTGTTTCGCCTAAAAAGCATTTCAGGAAATCATTTTACAGCCTACCGTGTGTTTGGTTAGGCATGGAAAATTCGGTCAAACGAAAAATAATTTCCGTTGACCATAAAACTCTCCCACTTCAGCCGTAAAATCAATTACACTCTCATTTTACCTTCAATTGATTTCCAGGACTCAGACAGAGAGAGAGAGAGAGAGAGAGAGAAGAAAGAGCACAACGAAACCCATCTCCCCTCAGCTCCACCCCACGCACCAACGAGAGAAAGGCGCAGCTCCACCCCACACGCAGACGCCGATCCGAGGTCCCCCACACTCCGACGAGCAGCGCCGCCGTACCCGATCCACTCAACCTCACCTCCGACCACTTTGAGCTCTGCATGTACCCGATCCACCAAGGCAAAACTCTCCCTCACGCCGGCAAAGCCCATCCCATCTCCAACATCTCCGATCCGTCGCTCCCATGTCGCCGGCAAGATCGCACCCCAGCACCGATCCACCCTCTACAATACCCGATCCACATCCCTCACCTCTCTCAAACCCACACTTCTCTCAAACTCAACCTCACCTCCGAGATCACATCGCCGAGATCGCACCCCAGCACTGCCGAATCACGCCCCCGAGATCGTCGCCCATGACCCACCCATGACCGATCTCTCTCTTTCTCGATCTACCTGTCCCTTTCCCTCAATTTTTGATCACTCTCTCTGCCTCCCTCTCTCAGTTTGACCGAATAGTTTGAGTTTAGGAATGGTTTTGTTTTGATTTTTTTTTTTTTAAGTTTATATATTGAAATTTTTTATTATAAAATTTGTTTGGAAACTGAGAAAGTGGTTGAGAAAATGTGAGAAAATAGCATTTTCAGAATGCAAATAAACACATGAAAATATTTTCTAAAACAATTTTTATAATGCAGCCAAACACTTGAAAATATTTTCCTTTCCCAAAAATATTTTCACCTGAAAATATTTTACACTCGAAAAATATTTTACATTCAACCAAACGCACCCTACCCTAAAGCAATCTCTTATAAACATAATTTCCAAAACCTTCCTCAACGTCAAAAAGTTGAAGTTAACACATACCATTGAATGGTATGAAGCACAAATTGTGAAGCAACAAATCACTCATCTCAGATATTGAAACTATTGAAGTTTGAGCATTTCCAACTACAATGAAATAAATTTATCTTGTACTGTAATGTCATGTGTGGAACCAAAAAGTAAAGAAATTTTATTGTTGACATGTAGCAGTAGCACGGTATTATTGTGCCAAAGTCGGGTTTTTTTTTTTTTTTTTTTTTTTTGATGAATGCCAAAGTTGGGTTTTAAAACAAAAGAATGATAGCTATTAAATGAATTCCAAGTGCCATACAACCAATATGGCAGTGCATCTCTCATTAAATAAATGAAAAAAACCATGTCAGAGCATCAATGAAATGAGTCTATAGTTCATTCAATGGACTACTTACCAAGCAAGAGTATATCCAATAGAATCTGGTGACTTTGGCATTTTATCAAACAGATCATACACAATACGCAATTGTATATTAGCATTTTGTCAAACAGCTTATACACAATACCCAATTCCACATCGCATGCTCTTGTTAAGTATAGGAAGTTGGATGATGCAATGAAAAATTAGAGAATAAAACAAAAAACTTGGAAAAGAGAAATATAAACTCGAGATCCAAGTAAAGAACGAAGATTTACTAACCTAAAAATGAACAGAACTACCTAATACGGGGCGGAGGGAGAATCCAATGAAGGAGATGGGTGTTAGGAACCCCAAATAATACCATATGTCTTGTAATCTCTTAATTGTTGTTGTAATTTCTTTAGTTGGTTGGTTAGATAATGATGAGTTAGTTAAGAATTGAGCACATTTAACACATGGCTTAATTCTTTAAGCACATGTTTAATTAATTAACCAATTATCTTAGGTCATGTGAGCCAATGGAATTAGAGCTAGTCTCCTATAAATACATAATTGTAATTCAACATTAAATATTGAAGAATAAACCAATTGCTTAGTGCATCTCTCTCCCTTAATCTCTCTCTTTCTCAATTGAGGTCTAGGTCCCTTTGAAGTGGCATACAACAATTACTATTCCCATTCACTGTTAGCAAGTCCTTATCATTTGGTATCAAAGTCGTTGGTTGAAACCAAATCTACAACACTTCTAAACGAAGCCATTTCCAACTTTCAAGAAGTTCATAAACAACTTAGTATCATTTTGCAAAAATTATCTGATGTAGAAACAAAAAGAAACCAACTCCAAACACCTCGGTCCAATGAGAATCATACATCAAGCAATGCTCTAGCCATAACTTTTCCAAAATCAATCAAGGTTGATTTTCCTAGGCTTAAGGGTGAAGAACATGTTGCTTGGGTTTATAAAGCAAACCAATACTTCAACTATTACAAGATCCCAGATCATGAAAAGCTTCCAATAGCCTATTTTCACATGGATGGGGAAGCATTAGTGTGGTTCAAAGAGGTTGAAGATGCTGAGTTATTTATTAGTTGGGATGCCTTTGTTCAAGCACTACAAGTCAGATTTGGATCTACTGCTTCCATTGAAGGCTACTATTCAAGAACCAACTATTCTTGTAAGTGATCCAATGCTCATTGCCGTTAGCCAAACTCTATTTCATCAAATGGGTCTGCTCATGTAATTAAGAATGAGGATGTAGACTTACCATGCATTCACATTGGGGGCCAAATCTCACTCCTTAGTGGCTATCACATAGCCAAGGAACTAGATTCTTCTTTTCTTGGTGACAGATGTGCAATAAATGATAGGTTCCATAGTCGAGACTATTACAATTTTTATAAGGAATTGAGTTCTACGTCAACTTATGGCATCCTAAATACTCAAGAATGTGCTCTTGGTAGCAGTAATGCGTTACTTGCTAGGAAGAGATATGGTGCTGCTGATCTTTTGAAGTGTGCAAGACCTTTCAATATTAAGGCTGATATGGATAGGGATGTGAAAAGGAAATTACTAACATCTCCCGTGTACATGGAGTCAAGGCTATCAACAATTGGAGTTATTAATTGTGGTCTATGGAAAATTGGTGAGAAGATTCTCTATGTTGGTACCAATGTCATGCTTGTAATATTACACCGTCATTGATCTATATTGTCGAAGGATAAGTTCAATACGACTACTTTGGGTTATGCTCCTATGTCATGGGTTGTGATTAATTGCTTTGGATCTGTTCGTGTGATTAATGGTCAAGATGCTTTGGTGTATTGGGTTAGTGGCCAGTTTCTCCTCATGAAGGCGTCATTTCACAACAATACATTGTAGGCATGGTGTTTTGAAGGGGAGGAAAGTGTTGGGAACCCCAAATTATAATATATGCCTTGTAATCTCCTAATAATTGTTGTAATCCATTTAGTTAGTTAGTTAGTTAGTTAGTCAGTTAGTCAGTTGGTTGGATAAGGATGAGTTAATTAGGAATTGAACACATGTAACACATGACTTAATTCTTAAAGCACATATTCAATTAACTAGCTAATTATCTTAGGTCACGTGGGCCAATAACATTAGAGGTAGTCTCTTATAAATACATAATTGTAATTCAACATTAGATATTGAAGAATAAACCAATTGCTTAGTGCATCTCTCTCTGTCTCTCTTAATCTCTCTCTTTCTCAATAGAGGTCTAGGTCCCCTTGAAGTGACCTACAACAACTATTATTCTCATTCACTGTTCTTACTCTTCCACAATTCATATTCATATTCTAGCAAGTTCTTATCAATAGGGGTCTTCCCTGTATCAAACCACTGTCTTCTTTCTTTGTTTTGTCTAGTTTATACTCTCTCTCTCTCTCTCTCTCTCTCTCTCTCTCTCTCTCTCTCTCTTAGATATGTCTAAACTTAACGGTTTTTTAGATAGAATTCCCTGTTAAGTCTCTGTCCAGCATTAATTGCCAATTTTAAATGAGGTGGCACATCCTAGCCATAGATTTCTCTCAAATAAATCTCAGCTATGAAATGGACTCTCTCCTTTTCAAGTGAAATGGAGAGGATCCTAATCCATTGGGCTTGGGTTTGGTAACTCAATAACTTTAAGCAATGTAATACCACTTAATAGTTTTTTACTAGATTATATTTTGAAAATTTAAACGATTACGTCTTCTCTATGTTCTTAACATGCATGTCCAATTTTGTGCCAATCGAAATTTATTTACTATTTAATTCATAAACCAATCTTTGGTGCATAATTTTAAAATAGAAAACTTAAAATTTAAACATTTGATTAATGATATAGTTGTTGATATTTGATTATCTTGAAATTTTGCAAGCACTTAGAATATATGAAGAAAATGTAATCCAAAAGTAGATTTGTCAAAATTCACATTCAATAAAAAAATATATATTAAGTATTGTAATATTACTTAAAGTTATACTAGGTGTAATATATTTGGCTAGACTTCTACCAAAAAATATATATATATTTGGCTAGACAAGCAAGGTTTCATGATTTTTCTTAATTTGAGTTTTCCATGATAGAAATAGATTGTCTTTTATGTGTGATTGCTTACCATTATGTTTTTTGTAATTTATCACATGCTTGGTTGATGTTAAATTGAAAAGACTTAGATTTTTTTTTTTTTTTTGGTGATAACGAAAACTTCTGGAGAACTAAAGAGATTAGTTTTTAGACACACGGTATATGTCATTGTTAGGGGACCACAATTTGAATCCCTACAACCACTCTAAAAACAGGCCCACGTGGTGTGATGTCGAATACCATAAAAGATTTTAGTGTGTCTTCCTCATCACCAATTAGTTTTAAGGTAGAATGGCATAGCTCACTGTCCGACATATGGCATCAAAGCCAAGGTTATGGGTTCGAATCACGAAAGTGTCATTGTAAGAGAGGGATTGTTGGGGGGACCACAATTTGACTCCCAGAACTACTCTAAAAACAGGTCTGCATGGTGTGATGTCGAATATCATAAAAGATTTGAGTGTGTCTTCTTCATTACCAATTAGTTTTAAGATGGAATGGCACATTCACGGTCCGACAGTCATAATACATACCCAAATTATTAAAATATAACAAAAATAATATATTAGAAGGTGAGTTATCAAGAACTTCAAAATCTTGTTCTTGTCTTACGCCTCTTTTTGCAAGTGCATAAACTTGTTTCCTTCTCTACAGCAATTAGGGCTGTCTAGAGACCCGGTCAACTCGACCCACCCGCCGCCGCCGACCGGACCCGACCCACCGCCGACCGAACCGACTTCTCCGGCGGTCGGCGACGGGTTTATTCCTCCAAAATCCGAGTTTTCCAAGTCGAGTGTCGGTTTTCCTTCCTCCAAAATCCGATCAACCCAATCCGACCAACCCACAAAATTTTCGGCGATAAAGTGTAGATCCGGCGAGATTTTCAAATTTTTTGGGAAGATTTAGGCTAGATCCGGCAAGATTTCGCTAGATCTAGCCAAGATCTTACTGAAAATGGCCGAGATCTCACTGGATCTAGCAAGATCTGGCCAGATTTCTGCCTTTTTTTAAAACAAATTCACCGGAGTTCTGCCATTTTCATCTTTTCTTAGCCGGATTCTCACCGTTTTCCAGATGATCAGCCCCGACTGATCCACCCGACAGCCGTGGAAGCTCCGACCCACCTGATCCGATCAACTACTCAGGTCGGCGGCGGGTTGAAATATTGACCACCTGATCTGGTCAAGTCAGTTCCGGGTTTGGCACAAACCCGACCCGTGGACAGGCGTAACAGCAATGTTTGATTTTCTTTGTTGGGAGGCCTTGGAGGAGATTTTCAGTCATCAACAAGTACAACAAATTCACCAATGGATTCAAATAAGTTGGAAGCAGAGGAGAAACCCATCTCTATGACTCCAAAGCTCGCTTGTTATGCTAGTGGCAGCCCCTACTGACTTAGTTTTCCAGCATAGAAATAGATGGATTAGTGTTTTTATTTTGCTTCCTCGTCAATACCTAGTAGACATATGAATTTACTGTGTGCGCAAAACTTGTAACTTGTGATACTCGATCCTAGGTAGGAAAAATTTCATGTAAACCTGTGTACCTTCTTGGGTATGTGTGTGCCTTGTTTTTTGAAAACTGGGTTAGAAAGCCCATTCTCGAGGGTAATTAGAGTATGTCTAACCGTTTCTCCATTTTTTTAATCAAAATTGAGGAAAAAAAACACATTTTTATTTTATCTATTTACTTTTTTTTTTTAAATACACTTTCCCATTAAAATCTCCATCATCTTCTTTATTTCATTAAAATAATTTTCTTTTCTTTTTTTAATTATTTACTTCAATAAAATAACTTTCTATCCTCTTTTATTTCTTTTTTCTCCGTCAAATCTTCCAATTTTTTTGCACAATCTTTTTCTCCCCAAACTTTTTCTCCTCAAATTGGTCTCCACCCACTCAAATTCCAGATAGAGAGAGAACCTGAATATTTTAGTATTAGAAATTCATTTACAGAGCTACAATTGCTTTTAATGTGTGAATACTGAATAGTCACTGTAACTCTTTAAAAAAATATTTTTTAATAGGGAGATGGTTGGACTTAGATTTTGTGAGTTTACTCTCCAAAATGGCCTAAAAAAAGGAGCTTGGAGAGGCAATTGCAACATTATTATAGGAAACGCGTATTCGAATTACCAATTAAGTACAAATTGAAATGTCAAAAATTACTAATTAATAAATAATAATAAAAATGAGATTCACTCTACTTAATGAATTGACTCGGGATTATTGATCTTATAAAGGGATCTTTAATAATAAGGCATAGGTTAAACGGACATGGAAAAAACTAGGGATCCTCTCACGCCTTTGAATAATTTACTTCCTATAACTATTTGTCACAAATTTGAAACTTTTCACAAAGGATGCATGCTAGATAACTGATTCTCATAGGAGAAGAAATGGTAGGATTTATGTCTCTGTGAAGTATATGACAGCACAAGAACAATCTTTACGAAGATACTAAATTGTATCTAGCCATTATAAAGAGACTTGCTTTATAAAGTAAGTTCCTTGAATGCTATCAATAATTGTTGAGAATATTCCTTATATTAGTAAGTCCCCCCTACCCCCACAAGTAAGGGATGATAAGAATTGTGATGGGAATGACGAAACCAGTGACATCATGACGAGGAAGTCTTTCAGTGACGAGGCTAGACGAGACAGACGAAGGAATGCTCGGACGAGCATATCTTATATCCACGTCACTGACGAGGAAAACACAAGACATTCATTACAGCACAATTAAGTTCAGAACGGTTGTAGAGCCAACTATATGAGCCGTTGTAACACATTAAAGTCACATTACACCAGACCAGACGTTACGAGGAGGAGCATTAAGATCTCCATAACTACTCCAATGACTAGAAGCCATGAAGGTATGCATATAAAGCCCTCTCATTGTCAAGAACAAGGTACATACACAGATACACTGAAAGAGAACTATTATTTCTTGCATTATCCATTTTTCTGAGATTTTCTTGCATACTAACTTTGGCATCGGAGGCGTGGTGGCAGGCACCACACCGGTGACCCTTTCAAGAGGCTGCAGATTGGCTTCATCCGACCACATTGACTGACGAGTTCACGCTCCATCAGTTTGGCGCCGTCTGTGGGAAACGACATTTTTTGCATTCAGTCGCGAAAAGGTAGTTTCCTGTCAAATACTTATTTCAGATGGAGTCCAATCAAGATTCCGCAGCCTTGGCGCAGCAAATTCAGGCCCTTGCAGCTACCGTCGAAGAATTGTCCAAACAAAATGAGGAAATGAAGCAGAGGCTTCAGCAGGAAGAGAATCGGTCCAAGGGAAATCGAGATGACGAAGGGGATAGCCATAGAAGAATCGACCACCGAAGGCCTACCACTCCAACCGAGCAGGACTCGGATCTACTCCAGGAGATGAGGAAGGAGATGGACGAGCTTAGGAACGCCATCAAAGAAAAAACTAAACGGAGTGTGGACCGACTGGTGAGGGCAACAAATTCGCCATTCACTGTAGCCGTCCTCGATTGTCCAGTACCGTCAAAATTTTGGCTACCCCAACTTGAACCCTTTGACGGGCTAAAAGATCCCCAGGATCGTCTTAATACATTTAAGACGACCCTAGGACTCCAGCAGCCCCCAGACGAGATTTTGTGTCGTTCCTTCCCAACCACTTTCAAGGGAGCCGCACGGGAATGGTTCACGAAGCTGCCCACATCGTCCATCGACACCTTCGAACAGTTGATCAATGCCTTCCTGCGTCACTTCATTGGAGGACAACGACCAAAGAGAACCGCGGATCACTTACTCACCATCAGGCAGGGAGAGAAGGAAACTTTGAGGTCATATGTGAAACGTTTCACCCGGGAGACACTGGAAGTGGACGAGGCTGATGACAAGGTGCAGCTAACGACCTTTAAGGCGGGGTTGAGATCTAGAGAGCTCGTCTCGTCACTTGCAAAAAATCCCCCGAAAACGATGGCTGAAATGCTCCTCAAAGCACAGAAGTACATGAACGCGGAAGACGCACTGGCCGCCATCAGGGACATTGAGAGGCTAGGAGACAAGGGTAGAAAGGAAGACGACCGTAGGGGGCAAAAGCGCGAGCGTCCAGATCGCCGAATCAGTGACAGAATCAGAAGAAAAGATGATAAGAATCCTCAAACGGTAAAATTTACTCCTCTTGTTATGCCTGTTGATAAAATCCTAACGCAGATTAAGGACGAGCATTACCTAAAGTGGCCGCGGCCTTTACACTCGTCTCCCAACGTCCGTGATAAGAACAAGTACTGCCGGTTCCACAAAGACCATGGCCATTACACCGAGGACTGTCGGGACCTCAAAGAGCAGGTAGAAGAGCTGATACGAAAGGGGAAGTTGCAGAAATTTGTAAAGAAGGGTGAGTATAGTAGATTTCGGGATGGGAACAAAGGCCAGCCTGAGGCTTCGTCAAGAGGGAACGACCGTCAATCCCAACCTCCTCAAAATGTGGTCGGGGAAATACAGACGATCACAGGGGGACCCGTCACCAGAGGTTCGTTCAGGTCCCTTCAAAAAGCATGCCAACGTCAGGTGAACAGCGTCCATACGACTCCCCCGTCAAAGCAGAGACGAACCTATCAAGACATGACTTTCAATGAAAACGACGTAAGGGGAGTGAAGCAGCCCCACAATGACCCCCTGCTCATAATGCTTACCATAGAAGGGTTCAACACCAAAAGGATCCTCGTGGACAATGGTAGCTCTGCTGACATCATTTACTTCCCTGCATTTCAACAATTGAAGCTAGACCCCAGAAGGCTACGTCCTTTTGATTCCCCCCTCGTCAGTTTCAGTGGTGACAGGGTCTACTCCAAGGGCATAGTAACGTTGACAGTGACAGTGGGGACATACCCGAAGCAACTGACCCGTCAGCTGGACTTCTTGGTGGTGGATTGCCCCTCTTCCTACAACGTCATCATTGGAAGACCTACCCTCAATAAGTGGAAGGCGTCCACATCTACCTACTGCTTAAAGGTGAAGTTCCCCGTGGAGAACGGGGTTGGTGAAGTTAAGGGAGACCAAGTCTTAGCTCGAGAATGCTACCAGGCCGTGTTGGCCGCAAAGGAAAACCACACCTGGATAATTGAAGAGAATGAGGAAGAAAAGGTGGAGGCTCTAGAAACAGTGCAACTAACTGAGGAAGAAACAACCAAAACAACCAGGATAGGGACGACCTTAAGCCCCGAGATGAGAACAAAGCTCGTCCAGTTTCTTAAGCAAAACCTGGACGTCTTCGCCTGGAGCCATGACGACATGCCAGGTATATCCCCGGAAATCATCCAACACAGGTTGAATGTAGACCCAGAGAAGAAGCCCGTCAAGCAGAGACGAAGAGTCTTCGCACCAGAAAGAGATCAGGTAGTCGCTGACGAAGTGAAGAAGCTCTTGACTGCAGGTTTCATCAGGAAAGTGTACTATCCAGACTGGCTGGCCAACACTGTTCTGGTAAAGAAAGCAAATGGGAAGTGGAGGATGTGCGTAGATTTCACGGACCTGAACAGGGCCTGCCCGAAGGATAGTTTCCCCCTTCCAAGAATAGACCAGCTCGTAGACTCCACAGCCGGGCACAAGCTATTGACGTTCATGGATGCTTTCTCAGGATATAACCAGATAAAAATGGCTGACGAGGATGAGGAGAAAACGGCCTTCATCACCAGCCAAGGCCTCTATTGCTATAAGGTAATGTCTTTCGGACTAAAGAATGCAAGCGCTACTTATCAGAGATTAGTGAACAGAATGTTCAGCAGGCAGATAGGTAGGAATATGGAGGTCTACGTGGATGACATGCTCGTCAAGAGCAAGGAAGAGCTTACCCATTTGGACGACCTCAGGGAAACATTCGCCACTCTCAAACAATACCAAATGAAGCTGAATCCAAGTAAGTGTGTGTTTGGTGTAGCCTCAGGGAAGTTCCTGGGATTCATGGTATCCTAGAGAGGAATAGAAGCAAATCTGGAGAAGGTTCAGGCCATAATCAACATGGCGTCACCCAAGACCGTCAAGGAGGTCCAAAAGCTCACGGGACGGATCGCCGCCCTCAACAGATTCGTCTCTAGAGCAACGGATAAATGCCTCCCCTTCTTCAAGACCCTGAAGCAGGCCTTCGCCTGGACCGAGGAATGTGAAGCAGCTTTCCAAGAGCTCAAACGCTACTTGAGCAATCCACCTCTCCTAAGCCCGTCAAAGGAAGGTGAGAACTTGTATCTGTACCTAGCTGTTTCGTCTACAGCCGTCAGCGCAGCCCTGATCCGAGAAGAAAACAGAATACAACTCCCAGTTTATTATATCAGCCAAGCCTTCTAGGGGGCTGAGTCCAGGTACCCAAAAATCGAAAAAATCACGTTCGCGTTGATAATTGCCTCACGCAAACTCAGGCAGTATTTCCAGGCAAATCCGATCTGGGTAATGACGGACCAACCTATCAAGAAGTCCATGAGCAAACCCGAGGCAGCAGGGAGAATGGTCCAATGGGCGATTAAACTTAGCCAATTCGATATAGAATACCATCCCAGGGCAGCCATTAAAGCACAGGCTCTGGCAGACTTTATCGCTGAGTTCACCCTTCCGGACGAACAAAACCTTGCCAGTAAGGGCAAGCCTTGGGTAATACAGACCGACGGTTCGTCGGCCCAAAAGCGGGGAGGAGTAGGGGTCGTCATAACCACCCCTGACGGAGAAGTATTGAGGTATGGAGTTCAGCTGAAATTCCCGGCGACCAACAACGAAGCCGAGTATGAAGGAATTCTGACGGGGTTGAGGCTAGGGAAAGTGTTTGGAGCCAAGACCCTGTTAGTCCAGAACGTCTCAAAACTAGTAATTGGGCAGATCAAGGGAGAATACGAAGCAAAGGAAGAGAGAATGCAGAAGTACCTCAGGTTGACGAAGCACTTGATTCAGGAGTTCGAAGAGGTAGAGTTCGTCCAGATTCCTAGAAGCCAGAATATGGCAGCAGACGAAGTATCGAAGATAGCCTCGTCAGAAGGAACGGGGTCGAATGCAGACTTGATGATGGAAGTACAGAAGAACCCCAGCATAGAAGAAGTTCCAACCTTCGCAATCCAGAACATGAGTAGCTGGATGACGCCCATTGTATCTTTCCTTCGGGATGGGCACCTCCCTCAAGACACAAATGAAGCCAGGAAGATCAAGAAGAGGTCTGCCAGATTCACAATTCTTAATGACACTTTGTACAAGAGGGGCTTCTCCATGCCCTATTTAAGGTGTGTGAATGAAGAAGACGCTGAGTACATCCTAAGAGAGGTCCATGAAGGAATCTGCGGAGATCACGCAGGCCCTAGATCATTGGTAGGCAAAATTATGCGAACAGGTTATTTCTGGCCTACTATGCAGGTGGACGCAATGGAGTTCGTCAAGAAGTGTGACAAGTGCCAGCGATTTGGGAATATTCAACGACTGCCAGCCGAAAGACTGACGACGATAGGGTCCCCTTGGCCATTCGCACAGTGGGGAATTGACATCGTTGGCCCATTACCCTTGGGCAAAGGCCAGGTAAAATTCTTACTCGTCGCTATAGATTACTTCACAAAATGGGTTGAGGCAGAGCCACTGGCAACTATCACTGAAGCAAAGATCCAGAGCTTCGTATGGAGGAACATAGTCTGCAGGTTCGGGATTCCAAGGACGATCATATCAGACAACGGTCGACAGTTCGACTGCCAAGGCTTCAAGGACTTCTGCTCTGGCCTGGGCATCAAGAACCATTTCTCATCGCCAGGCCACCCTCAAGCAAATGGACAGACAGAAGCGACGAACCGGACTCTACTCAAAATCATAAAGACGAAACTAGATGATGCAAAGGGTTCTTGGCCAGACGAACTACCCAACGTCTTGTGGGCATACAGAACAACAGCAAGAACCCCGACGGGAGAGACCCCGTTCAGACTTACTTACGGGACTGAAGCAGTGATCCCGGTCGAGGTCGGAGTAACCAGCACCAGGCGAGAGATGTTCAGCGAGGAAGACAATGACGATCGCCTACGAGTCAACCTGGACTGCCTAGACGAAGTAAGAGATAAAGCCTGCAGCAGGATGACGGATTACAAGAAAAAGATGACAGAGTATTACAATAAAAGGGTGAAACTCCGACGACTCAACATCGGCGACCTCGTCCTGCGTGAAGTAACTCTGGCGACCAAAGATCCAACTCAAGGGAAACTTGGCCCCACATGGGAAGGACTGTACCAGGTTGTTCATTACTCCAGACAGGGAAGCTACCACCTTGAAACTCTGAACGAACAAAGACTCCCGAGGCCATGGAACATTGAACACTTAAAGAAGTACCATCAATAGACGTAACAATCAAATGTACTTGTTATCAAAATCAATAAAGAATCCATTCAGCTGATATTATTCTATGAGCAGGTCTATGCAACCGAAGGTAACTGACAAAGGCAATATCCCTAACAAGGGTGTAAGCCACAAAAAGCCAAAAAATGGCTAAGTAACAAAATTCCGCCTTGACGGATGTAAGTTACTGACGAAGGTAATATCCCTAACAAGGGTGTAAGCCACAAAAAGCCAAAAAACGGCTAGGTAACAAAATTCCGCCTTGACGAATGTAAGTTACTGACGAAGGTAATATCCCTAACAAGGGTGTAAGCCACAAAAAGCCAAAAAATGGCTAAGTAACAAAATTCCGCCTTGACGGATGTAAGTTACTGACGAAGGTAATATCCCTAACAAGGGTGTAAGCCACAAAAAGCCAAAAAATGGCTAAGTAACAAAATTCCGCCTTGACGGATGTAAGTTACTGACGAAGGTAATATCCCTAACAAGGGTGTACGCCACAAAAAGCCAAAAAATGGCTAAGTAACAAAATTCCGTCGTGACAGATGTAAGTTACTGACGAAGGTATCACGACGAAGGTATATAAAAATAAAAAAAAATGGCCAAGTATCACAACGAAGGTAATTGCTTCAAAAAAAAAAAAAAAAAAAAAAAAAAAAAAAAAAAAAACAGGTAAGTGATATTAAATTAAAGCCTGAAATAGACTGAATCATCATTGTCTCTTACAACTAAAAGCCCATAAACACTGGGCTAAAAATCTTTCCTGTTGTTCCCAAAATAGACAGAAGGTAAAATTGTTCAGAAATTAGATTTACATAACTGCCCAACTGCCCAAAACATGAAGGGCATCTCAAAAAAAAAAAAAAAAAAAAAAAAAAAAAAAAAAAAAAACTTTCTAAGTGTCAGGCTCGTGTAGAGGCATCGTCATCAGGAGCATCTTCATGGGCATTACCACCAGCAGGAACCTCTCCAGGAGCATCAGTTTGAACAGCAGAAGATGGGGCGGCCTCGTCAGCGGCCATCTCTTGATCCACCTCTTCTAAGTCCAGAGTGTCCATGTTTACTCCGGAAGGATGCTTGGCGAGGTATCTTCTAAGGAACTCGAAGCCTTTAAAGTACCAGCTGAACAGGACGGTCTGGTACTCGTCCGTAGTCTGGAAAGCCTCTACAGACCTCGCAGCAATAGTCTTCAGACTTTCTTTAGCATTCAAAAGCTGTTCGTCCTTCTCCGAAATCAGCTGACGCTCAACCCTCAGGTTGTTGTTCAAAAATTTGACCTTCTCCTTTAAAGAGGTGGCCGCGTCCATAGACTCAACAAGGTTCTTCTTCAGCTCCGAGTTCTCCTTCTCCAAAGCCTCCATCCTAGAGGTCAAGGATGCCACCCTAGCCTCTTGTGTAAGATGCTCAGAGGTAATGTGAATGCTTTCCCCCAACACCTGGAAAGGAATGTGAGGGCGTTGTTAAAAAAAGAAAAAAAAAATCTTTTTGATAGTACAGAGAACATTCTACCTGGACGAGTCTCTGAATATGACGAAAGGCGACCTTGTTGAAAGGCACACCTGAGAAGACCTTAAGATCATCCGCTGTCAACACCTCGTGGGCTCTGTCCACGGCCAATCTCTCGTCATCCCATATTGTGGACGACCGTGAATCAGCTTTCTCCTTCCCTGATGTTCGCTGCTTCTTCGAGGCAGGAGTAGGGATCTCCTCAATCGAAGTAGCCGGAGAAGCCGTCCTCGACGGTTCAGTGACGGAGACTATGGCGGTGACGGGGACATTTGGGCTGGCAGGAGTAGCCATCCCCTTGACACGCACTGCTCTCTTCCCAATGCTGGATAATGGCTCGTCCTTCTTATCTCTCATCTTCGCGTACATGTCCTTTTTAAACTTGGTCGTCATTTCTGCAAGAAGGAAATGGTTAGGAAAAAGTCCACATATGCATAAAGGAAGCAGAGCTTGACGAGGTTAGTACTTACTTTTCTTGCCTTCAATACCAATGGAACGAAGAACGTAAGGAGACGGATCTGGCCCGAGGTGATAAAAAGCCAAAGTACGTGGGTTTACCAGGTCGTCCCAGCTCTCTATCGTCTGGGCGTATCCAATGGCGGTCTCAACGCGCTCTTTATGCCTGCTCTTGAGCTTAGGCTGTCTCTTAACTGCACACAGCAAGGGGCAAAGGGGTCAGCAACATCACATAGCAGAAAAACATCAAAACTGAAAACGACGAATAGAAAGACTGACGCACCTAAAGCCGGGATTCCCCACCGACGATGCAACCTTGGTATATCACCCCAATCCGTGCTAGATTGAGTCTCAAAATTGTCCCCCGACACAAAGAAAAACCTGGATTTCCAGTACTTGAAGGACGAAGGCAAACCCCTGACGATCCTAGTATTCCTCGCCCAGGGAACTAACTCATAATACCCATACTCCTTGGACTCTTTCAAGCGATATAGATATGTGAGTTCGTCTATCCTGATCATATCTCCATTAGCAGCCAACCATATCTCCATACAGTTCACCACTATTCTCCACGAATTGGGCATGAGCTACCCAGGAGCAATGCCAAAACGATCCAAAAGTTCCATCAGGAACGGATGGACGGGGAATCTAAGCCCGCAGGTAAAGGCTGACTCATAAAAACACACCTCACCCGGAAAGAAGTGGCAGGCCCTATCCTCGTCACTAGGTAGACGAACACGAACCCTTGCTGGAAATTGAAACCTATCCTTAAATCTAGCCACACTATCCGCGTCCAAACCACACGCCTCCCCGAGGGCGTGAAAAACCCTAACCTCTCGAGGGGAAGAGACGACTGAACCTCCCTCCGCTGGATCACCGTTCGACGATAATCCAGTTTCAAGGTCGCTAGACCTAACTTCAGACATCGTTTCTCCCTCTCTCACTAGACCCTCGAACCAATCAACTGATTGACGAAGCAAAGGCAATAGATCAGCCAATGCAACGCCCAAATAGTTACCCTCAAAAACAAAATTTTCTAAGTATGGGAAATTCCCCAAAGACCCTCCTAATCGCGCAAATAGGAAGGAAATTGAGGGGCAGTCTATCCTAACTTCAGAACTATGGACCATGGAAATGCTAAAAACCCAAAAAGAAAAAAGAAATCGAGTACATAAAAGGAGGAAAAAGAAGAGTAAATTAGAAACCACAGCAAGGCAGAAGAGAAAAGAAAAACTTGAAAAGGGAAAGAAAAACGTACCTTAAAGCAACGGCGGAGAACACCAACGCACGGCGCACCGGTCTGAAGAAGAATGGCAGAATGGAGCTCACCAAGGGACACTCAGCAAAAGTTTTTGTTTGAGAAATGAAAAGATGCAAAGTGGAGGAGTTTTAACCCAAAAACTAAGGCAACTGAAAAACGGCGGGAAACCCAAGGGTCACAAGAATAACCCCACCAATCCACACACAACACGTGGCAACCACGCAGAGAACGCCATCATTGCGCAGTTAATACGGCACGGAAGCCCAACAGGCACTTTTGGCCCAGGAGACTTTTTATCTTCCACGGCCAACATGACATGTCATGACGACCATGGAATCCGGGGGCAACTGATGGGAATGACGAAACCAGTGACATCATGACGAGGAAGTCTTTCAGTGACGAGGCTAGACGAGACAGACGAAGGCATGCTCGGACGAGCATATCTTATATCCACGTCACTGACGAGGAAAACACAAGACATTCATTACAGCACAATTAAGTTCAGAACGGTTATTGAGCCAACTGTATGAGCCGTTGTAACACATTAAGGTCACATTACACCCGACCAGACGTTACGAGGAGGAGCATTAAGATCTCCATAACTACTCCAACGGCTAGAAGCCATGAAGGTATGCATATAAAGCCCTCTCATTGTCAAGAACAAGGTACATACACAGATACACTGAAAGAGAACTATTATTTCTTGCATTATCCATTTTTCTGAGATTTTCTTCCATACTAACTTTGGCATCGGAGGCGTGGTGGCAGGCACCACACCGGTGACCCTTTCAAGAGGCTGCAGATTGGCTTCATCCGACCACATTGACTGACGAGTTCACGCTCCATCAAATTGGTTAATTGGAAATAATTATTGCCTGAGGGATTACTATAGCCTAGGGTTCAAACCAAACGGGGAAAAATTGATTTTGATTGGTTCTATTAAGATAAATTAATACATATTTTTATAAAAAAATTGTGAATTCAATCACTTAACCATTATTTTAACACTCTTCGCTTGTGAACGAAACTCCCTATCAATAAATATATTGGGTCAACACATAAAATTCTTAACTTAAAATGAATAGTGGAGACAATGTTAAAACTCAAAACCACATTTTTTAATATTATGATAAATTATTATTTGCCTAAAATATCTATTAGATAATAGGATGGGGTGAATCCAATCTCATATGTTAACCATAAATCAAACAAATTTCATAAAATAATTCTAGTTCGTTTAGCGCAACCTGAACCAAGTTGCACCCAAGTAATCTTGACTTTGGTTTCGTGTAATTTAAGCTCTATCTTTGGTTTCGTGTGATTTAAGCTCTATCAGTTTTAAAACAATAGTTGTGAATATTAATAAGATGGGGATTCGTTATCAAATATTAAAAAAACATAAAATTTCGATAAGTCGGTAATTAATTATTATGGACCTACTAGGTTGCAAATTAGGGTGTTACCTAAGGAAGAATACCAAATGAATCAGTTGATGGAGAGGAAGAAAACACTAAATCTGGCTGACCAGTGGTCCCAGAGGCATCATGAGTTAAAATGGGCCCGTAGCTCCTCCACAAAAACCCAAATGGGAGACCAAAGAATTTTCTAAGAGCTGCTTTGTCTCCTAATTTGCAGTAGCCAAAAAGTCTTTGACCAAATTCCTAGTGAGGAGCCCTTGCTTCCAATGACACAAAGAAATCTATGCTGATCCCATCATTGCTTGATTTTGTGAAAGCCGAACGGCTTAATGTGCTATCACTTGAGTTTGTATGGCCCAACAGTCCCTAAACCCAACTCCCTCTCTCCCTCCTTTAAAAAGCTCTTCTTTGCTTTTATATGGATGAGCATTTTTTGGAGTCTGTGCCCTTTCAATAAAACAAAAGCAAGTGGACAAAGATGAAAGGGGAATTCTTTTTGAATAGGATATAAACAAACAAGTACTGTTAGGAGAAAGAAAATTCAGCAATACATGCTTAATTACACCTCTTTAATTTCCACGAATTGAATTCCCTTATTAAACAACCCATTAGACTGGGGGCGACAGTGCCACACCACAAAATAAGATGATTAGTGATTTATTATATACATTCTATCCTACATTATATACACCCTAAATAAGTATTAATTTATATCTCCGTGATTCAAAAAAGTTAGATATGTGGCCATGTTGGAACTGTTTGAATCGGATCACATGGACATTGTGGCCCATTTCTATAATGTGGGGTTTATGTTTGACTGGAAATGAATGACCCTCCCACATCATTTAACACACTTCTATGCAATATTATCCCACACTCTTGCATATAATTGCAACACCTTCATCCATGTGTTACAAATTAAGGTTGAGTTGGCAAGTATATTGACTTCATGATTTCGACCACCAAGCTCATCAAACTTTCCCAACAATGGCTCCTGATCACTCCACGTGTCCCCCTTACAAACCAAACGCCCAACTCTACCAGCCTATTTCTCACAAGCTAGCCATCTATAAAAACCAAACCAAACTGCTTCTAGTTTATCACATCAAAATTGTAACAAAAGTTATAATATAAAAATTGTGTCCACCAACTTTCTTAATTTATTATTCACATTCATTTTCATAAGCTAGCCTTCTATAAAAACCAAGCATATCCAAGCAAACCAAACCCTGACACCCTCACAGGATTCCATGGGGAGTCGCAGGCGAAGGAGTGGCTCGAGCGAGATGTTCTCATTTCCATGCACTCCTACTCAAGACCAAGACTCCGACTTTGAGTTTGGTTCTATAACACCAGACTCACCCTCTGGTGATCCCTACAAAAACTCCCCAGCTGACCATTTGTTCTTCAATGGCCGCCTCTTACCACATGCTTTTCCTATTCAACCAGCCACTATCCTTCTCGATAATTCTCGTACAACAAGCAGAACGAGCAGCATTAACAGCAAGGACTCGCTGATGTCTTCGCGAAGCAACAGCACGAACAGTAGGAGCAGCAATTGCAGCAGTGCAAGGACAAGCTCCAGTGACAATTCTGAGAGAAAATTGTTGTATAAAACAACTTTGCTTAGAGATAAATACCATGGAAATAAAGTTTTCTCAGCTCAAGTTTATGGGTCTTCTCAAAGGTGGCAATATATAACACCTGTACCAGTTTTGAGTCGTGAGTCTTCACGTAGAAAGAAAGTTGAGCCTGTGGGAAAAGAAGTAAGAACAAAGAAACGAACCCAGGAGAGGAAAGTGACGAGCTCGTGGTTTGGTTGGAGATTCTTGTGGTGGTTTGTCTCAGCTTGCAGAGAATGCCACGCCATGGAACCGTCCAGGAAAGATGATGCATTGCGAGGAAACATTAAGTTACAATAACTTTTTTTTTTTTTTTAGTTTGATTTTGAGTATCATGTGAGTAGTATAGTGATTTTCTTTCCATGATTTTGAAGTACTTTTGAATTCACAGAAGAAAATAGTCATTTGTGTGTTAATGATTTTGTTATTATTTTTCACATAATCATAATTTCAAGTCACTGATTAATTAACTAGGAGCATTTTGTAGAGGGTTGTAAACTATCATGATTGCAGTAACTGCGGATACTTTTTTAGCAAATTGATTGTGGAATGCCCAGTTCTCTTTAAGAAAAGCAAAGTGACTAATTGGTTTCATCTTTTTGTTCCCCCCATTGCTTCCTTTCCTCCAGATTTCCTTGGGATTTGACACACACATATGTATTAGCAAAGCATCAGTATTTGAGCTTTAAACGTACCCAATGACGAAGTTAAAGCCTTTTCTCGCTCTGTTTAATTAATTAGGGAGAGGAGATTCTTATAAATTGTATTATAATTCTATTAAACTTTCACCAAACCCATATATTTATATGAATAAAAGCCCTTGTCCCAACATGGATGCTGCAATTTATTCTCCACCAAATATGTAACTTACCACGTACTACTTACCACATAAATTCCAGATAACTCATGTTAAAAATATATTAGCCCATTAGTATAGGCTCAACTCTAATTCTACTTTATTTGCAAATCAAGTCTCCTACTTATACTAGAAGTCTATTAGTCTAGGGTTTAGTCTACTATATATACTCATGTTGTAGTTCATTGTAACACAGGTTTTGTACTACACTTTTATATAATAAAGATGTAGCCCTTAAGAGTTTCCTCTATGGATGTAGGCCGTAAAACTGAACCACGTAACTCTCGTATTCCTATGTTCTTATTTTATGCTTTAATCTTCCGCATCTATTCAAGCATATTTAACATGGAATATATCATAGCTAATATATAACATGGTATCAGAGCTAGGGGTGTCCAACCCAACCCGGAACCGACCAAACCGAGCAACCCGCCCGAACCCAAACCGACAACCGCCCGAACCGACCACTCCAACGGTCGGTAACGGGTTTCCGCGCCCAAGACCCGACGCCGGCGGGTCAAGTGGCGGGTTTTCTTCTCCAAAACACAAGCCACCCGACCCGACCGACGTTATATACAAATCCGGCAATATTCGGGGAGATCCAAGCGAGATTTGGTGAGATCCGGCAACATTCAAGGAGATCCAAGCGAGATCTCGACCATATTTGGTGAGATCCGGCGAGTTTCGAGGAGATCCAAGCTGATTTCAGCGATTTTTGGTGCAGATCTACTGGGTTTTTGCAGATTCTGGCGAATTTTTTGAAGATTCCGGCGACATTTGCAGGATCCGGCGACTCTCTCCACCGACCGAACCGACCCGAACACCACTCGAACCCAAAACCAACTCGACCGAGTGACGTCGGCAGTCGGTTTCGGGTCCCTCCGCCTTCCACCCTACGTTGACGGGTCGAGTCCGGGTTGGGTCCAAAACCAACCCGGCCCGACCCGTGGACAGCCCTAATCAAAGCCACATTCATGTGACCATGGTTTTCTATCCTTACAGTGTGTTTAAGAGCAATCTTTGTTTTCCTTGGTGTTTCTTCACTGCATTAATCTTCTTTGGCTTCCCACTATTGCCATCAAAACTCTCCGATATAGTCATGCGAATGATAAAAGTCGCATCAACACTGCAAGATCATTGCCTTCCTCAGACCACCATCACAGAGCTAAACTTCATTCAAGGGATCTTCTCAATTAACCTTATCAAATCTCAAAGTTTCATCAAGCTTCCATCTTGAGTTTGAGAGGGGGTGTTAGAAATATATTAGTCCATTAGTATAGGCTCAAGCCTAATTCTACTTTGTGTGCAAGTCAAGTCTCCTACTTGTACTAGAAATCTGTTAGTCTAGAGTTTAGTCTACTAAATATACTCATGTTATGGTTCATTGTAACACTCTTATATAATGAAAATGTAGCCCTTAAGGGTTTCCTCCGTGAACATAGGCCGTAAGGCTAAACCACGTAACCCTTGTGTTCTTGTGCTCCTATTTTATGCTTCCTTTTTCCGCATCTATTCAAGTATATTCAACATGGAATATATCATAGCTAATATTTAACAGCTCAACTCATAAAAAATTTTATTATTAAATAAAAATTTAGGGTTTAATTTTCGTCTACACAAAAAATCAATCAATGTCTTGAATCTTGACCTGATAATAAAAAACAATCATCATGGAGTGGACGCTATAAGTTAAAAATATTATTATAGCAGGACGCCATAAGTTTGAATTAAAAAAAAAAAATTAACTTACCACACAACATATTATCGTTGGTGCTCAGCTAGTTAAAAGCTTTTTACTTTTTTTTGTTTTCATTTTTTGTCTCAACATTTTTTAATTTAACAAAACTAGTTTTTAATCTCTTCTAAATTGATCGTTTTTAATCTCTTACAAACTTAACATGATTGTTTTTAGCTCCTAACAAAATTTAAGGTTTTTTTTTTCCCCCTCTTATTCAAGTGAAAGAAATCACTTTAAACTTTACATGCACACTAAAATTGCTTGTGGACTAAATTAAAGAGCAGGGACTAACAGTATATTTTCCCATTATATAATATATTAAAGTAAAATCTAATTAAAACATCTAAATCAGATTTTAATTGTATTCTAATTCTGTAACTAGGTACCATGTAATTTGTTATTTACATTCTTTACTTGGCAAATTTGGTTAGCCGGAATGATAGAAATTTCAATAATAAATCTATATCTCAATCTCATCTTGTTTACAAATCCGCTCAGCTAGCAATTGAGTTCTATCCATGGTTGTCAAAATCCCGATCTGGATCCTACGATTTTACGATCCCACCTGCCCAAAACAATCCAGATCTTTTAAGGATTTTTGCGATCGTTCAGGATTGGTAGGATCATACGATTCTGACAATTCCAAACGACCTTAGTTTCTTTTAATCTTCTTTAACTTGACAGAAGGCTCCATTGGACCCAAATGAAAAATAAAATTCCAATGGACCAAATTTTTCCACTCTAATGTAAAGAGAGTGTTAGTTGGACCCAAATAAAAAATATCCCAATAGAGTGTCACGTTTTGAGGTTTTTGGCCTCTTTAAATGATGCTTACAATTGGATGTAGTGATGTATGGTAATTATATCAATGAATGAATAATTTGTGATTATTTAACATACCAATGTGTTTTTTTTTTCAAACAATGTAGGATCTTACGATCCACGATCCCATGATCCTATGTAGGATCCCGATTTTGACAACCTTAGTTCTACATCTTGTCTGTCCTGTTAAATCTTTAAAAGTTGGTGTCCCTTGGATTATTAAATGGCATTCCCTTCCTGAACCTTTTATAAAATTAAATAAAGATGGAAGTTCATTAGGTAATCCTGGAAAGGCCGGTGCTGGTGGTATTTTGCACAATAATTCAGGTTTATGGATTTCTGGTTTCTCTTTGAACTCAGGTATAGCTACTAATAATACGGCTAAGATATGGCCAATACAACAGGGACTTTCGTTAGCATGGGATATGGGGGTTTAATTTTATTTCCCTAGAAACTGACTCTACTACTAATATCAATTGGCTAACCACTAATGGCATGGCCGTGGTTGGACTTGGGGGCAATGCTCACACCCCCCCCCCCCCAAATTTTTTTTAAAATATATTATTATTATATGTGTGAGTACTAATTTTAGCAATTTTGTTTTATAAAATTACATTTTTGTCTCCTTAACAATATCATTGATTCTTTTAAGAGTATTGTTATAGTCACAAATTTTTCTACAACATTTTTACAAACTGTTAACATAGCAAATTCTTATTGATTCGCATTTGGGCCTACAACTTACATTATTTTTTACTTACCAATAACCACTTATCAAATCAGCAATTTGTAAAAAAGTTTGTAACTCTAGCATTTTCTTCATTTTAAGAACCAAATCTAAAACAAACTATAGAAGCCAAAAAAATTAGTCCAACAACAAAATTACCAATAGTAAAACTAAAAAAATTAAGCCTAGTCAACCAATTTTACCCAAAATAAACAATTTGACCCTTTAAAAAATTTTGAACAACCAGCAACTAAGCAACAGTAGAGTCGAAAGCCGAAGTCACTACACACAACCAGAATCAAAGCAGCCCCCCTAACTCTAAGTTCTGGCTCTGTCCCTGACTAATGGCATATTATCATAGGATGTTTTCCCTTTAATTTCTTATTGTAGGACCTAATGGCACGAGCATAGACCGTCCATCTACTTCACATATACCCTAAGGCTAACGGATGTGTGGATGCGCTAGCAAAAAAGGGGTCGACAGCAGCAGAGCATTTTGAAAGTTTCTAACATATGCCCAAATTTTTTGTTTATCTAAAACTTTTGTGTGCGATACGAAGCAACTTGGAACTAGTAAACTGCGTCTTTTGAAGGCTTATAAGCCTGTTGTTGTATAAAAACTTTATTTTCTAAATAATACTCCCCTTTTTACCAAAAATAAGTGGACACATGAACACTTTTCTAAAAAAATATTTTTTTTAATAAAATGAAATAAAAATCATTTTCATATAATTTAAATAACCAAAACTTAAACAAATAAAGCTTGTCAAGGTCAATGCCTTGCCGGAGGAGTACTCGAGGCACTTCGTCAATGACTGGACTCTTCTTGCCTGAGATGGTACAATTCAACCATAAGTTAATACTTCCCAAAACCATGAGGTGTAGTATTACATTTGGCCAGCATATCCCAGGCAGACTTAGCATTCTCATTGTTGCCAAATAGAGCAAAGATGGAACCGATAGAGGTGTTGTGTAGTCAATTAAGTATTTGATGGTTGTTATTGTCCTAGTCAATAAGACGAATCAGGAATTGATCATTACTTTCAAAGGCACCCTTGATAGATTTCTCCAGCTCCTGGGTGACATACAGCAATAGTTTGCAACCTTTAAGAAAGTTGTGCATAAATTAAGACCAACCAAGATAGTTTTTGCCATGTAATGTGACATGAATAGGATGAGAAATTTCATTTTGAGCCATGTAGACACTTTAAATGCAAAATCAAACTGGAAAAATGGAATCATCATGAAAGATTGAGTATGAAACACCTGGCTAGTCAAAGTCAACAATCGCAACTAACATGGCAATTGCTAATCAGATTCTGATACCAACACATAGGGTTGTCCACGGGTCAGTTGTCCGAGTTGGGTTTGTGCTCAACTCGAACTCGACCCGAGTCCATCAAGTGGCAGATCAAAGGACCCGTCATTAACCAATATGGTGATTGGGCCAGTTTGAGTCAGGCTTTGCATGAGTCGAGTCGGTTTCAATTGGAATAAATAAGGCAACAGTGATTAGCGGATCTTGTCGGAGCTTTTAGATATCCTCTCGATCTCGCCAAAGATCACAAGATCTCAACCAAATCTGGGTTAAGATTGCAAGATCTCCACCAGATCTCCCTAGGGATATGATATTTTAGCCAAATCTTGGTGGAATCTTTGATGGCGATGTGATTTTGGGTCGAATTCTTGGTAGACATGGAGGATTCCAACAAGATTTTTGAGATATTTGGGTGGAGGGTTTGTCGGGTCGATTGATGTTGGGTTTTAGAGGGAAGACCTACTACTTAACCCAATCCCATCAGGTTTTGGAGGAGAACACCCGCCACCGATAGCCACAAGCATCAATTCAAGTAGTAGTCGACCCAATTTAGGCGAGTGGGTCAGGTAGCCGGGTCTAACGAACAGCCCTACCAACACATACCATAGGGTGTGTGATGGTGTGTGTTGGACACTTGACTTGAATTACCTAGCATGTGGAAACAACCAAATTTAAGCAAGACAATGGTTATACAGATGAGAGTGGCTTTTGATAGCGGCAAGGCAACACTGAAACCTCTAACAATGATGAAGGGACACCAAAGAGTTCTAACAGCATGGGGGTAGATCAAAGAAGGCTGAGGCAGAGGAGGAAAACCAAAGAGTAAAACAACACTTGAGACACTGAAAGTTTAGAATTGTGAAACCATCCATTTGTTTCAACACAAAATATTTTCAATGTTTGGTGTGACATGAAAATTTTTCAATCACAAACCACTGAAATGGGCAGCTCAGCCACCAGAGCCACCGATGCTGGAGTGATGTCGCAAAATTTTGAAGAAAGCACACATGCATGATGTTCTCTTTTATGGAACAAAAACTAAACTATTAATTTCTAGTAGTAAACTTCGAGTCCACAAAGAGTTCCTTGAATCCACATGGTAATAAATCTGGAATCCACCAAAGAAAACAATTGAGAAAAATTTAAATTTTATTATTAATTATCTATGAAAAACGTGTACATACTTAAAGGCCTATTTAAGGGTTCCGTAAAACTTGAGAGATAAGAAAATATATTCTAAAATAAATCCTAATTAATACCTAACCATAATAGGAACCAAAGTTGACCTAAAAGTATTAAAAGCACCTAAAAATAAGGAAATAAATAACATAAACCTAAAATAACCAAAAATACATAAAAATACCAAATTAAATAATTACAAAAATTAAACAGTGGATTTTGTCCTACATCAGACCCCTCCACTTGAAACAAACTCGTCCTCGAGTTCATCTTTGAGATCTGAAATCTTCCCCTCCAAATAAACAAATACTTCAAATGCTTTAGTAACTTGATCAGCTTTTGAAATACACCATAAAATTTCTTCTCATATGCCTTCAATTTACTTGCACCATCAATCAACAAAGGGTTGATAATAAAATTTAGATTTTTTACTCCAAGAAAATCAACATATTTTGTAGTCATCTTCAGCAAATCAACCGAAGCTTGGGAATCGTGGGTGATGGACTCATCCTCATATTTGACCTCAATTGGATCCTCCACAATATTCTTAATAAATACAATCTCTTGATTTCTATCATTAACTACAATCAACTTAATCTTCTTTTCTTTAACATTTTCATCAAATTTTTGACAAGTGGTATCTTCAAGCTTCAATTCAACAACTTGTTGCAAGTCTTGATCTTTTTCAACCACTTCAAAATTTTCTTTAGAAATTGTCTGCACCTTGTCAACTCTCAAACCCTTTTCTTTTCTTAACACATGGACTTGGCTGTGATAATTATGGTTTTGTAGTTGGCTTTTCATGTATTGAACATATTGCTTTTCATATGAATATATAGATTTACAATCAACACTTGTATAATCTAACTATATCATAATAGTCATTAGGAAACCATAAATCAATTAACTCCTTTTTCATTCTTTGCCAAGAGCAGATTGGATGCTTACCTCGTCGCTTTCTATCGATTTGAATGTCTTCCCACAATTTCTTAGCTTCATCATCCAATTTATTAGATGCAAGCCGTACTTTTTCTTCATCACAAATCTTCCAAAAATTAAAATACTTTTTCCAAATCAAGAAGCCAGTCAATAAAATCCAACTTACACATGTCTCCATCAAAGAATAGAATTTTCTTGTAGTTAGGAGTGCGTCTATGAATATATTGATCATTGTTTTTGTGAGATGATTTCCTAGCAAGAAGAGTAGCAATCCTTTGCCGGATGTCACCCATAATTTGCTGTCTCTCTTCACGAAATTGGTGGAACTCAGCCCTAGTGAGAACTGCATCTTCAACTTCGTTGTTGTTGTTATGGTGATTACCGTCATGCCGATTTGCCATTAGACTATGGTAAGTTAAGGCTCTGATATCAACTAATGTCACGGAAGTTTGAAGAAAGCATACATGATGCTCTCTTGATGGAATAGAAACTAAACTGTTAGTTTCTGATAGTAAACCTCGAGTCCACGAGAGGTTCCTTGAATCCACAAGGGGATAAGTCTGGAATCCACTAGAGAAAACAATTGAGAAAAACTCTTAATTTTATTATTAATAATCTCTGAAAAACGTTTACATACTTAAAGGCCTATCTAAGGGTCGTCAATGGGCCGGGTTGGGCCAGCCCGACCCATTTTTACTTGGCCCATGGGCACAATGGGCTGGGCATAATGGGCTATTAACTAGTTATCGGGTCGGGTCAGGCTAGGCCAAAAGAGAAAACCTCAACTCATGACCCTGCCTATGGGCAATGCCCATTTTGTCTTTAGCGAGCTGGGCTATCAAGTTGGGTCTAATGGCCTAATGGGCTACCCATAGGCTTGTGTTAGCATATTATTTTATTATTTTTATAAGAAAATAATCAATTTTTTATAAGGAAATAATCAATCTATTTTTTAAAAGGAAAGAATTAAAGAATTTAATACAAAATTACAAATTTTTTTACTATCAAATCTATTTAATTTTTTGTTTTGTTGATGGAAACCTATTTAATTTTTTTTTATTAAGGCTTTAAATAGTTTTTTTTTTTATCTTTAATAATAAAAAATGTCAAATGGTTAATTCAAATTTGCTAGACTACTAAAAAAATATATATTTAGTAAACTAAGTTTAGCATAATTACTTTGAGTATCTTAGTGGTTGAGGGAGTTTTCTTAAAAAATTCTTCTATAATATCTCAAGATCAATCCGTCATACACTTCCTATATATTTTTGTTATGAATTATGAGTTATTAGGCTGGGTCAACGGGTTAGGCCAACGGGCTAGGCAATGGGTTGGGCTACTGGGCTAGCCCACCGGGTACCCATGGGCATAAAAACTAGCCCACGGCCTCACCCACTGGGCTAGTGGACTACCCATGGGCCTCAATAACAACGGGCCGAGCCGCCCATTAGCCCGGTGGGCCATCGGGTTTCTGGGTCGGGCTGTGGGTCGTGAGCTATTTGATGACCCTTAGGCCTATCTAAGAGATCCGTAAAACTTAAAAGATAAGAAAATATGTTATAATATAAATCCTAATTAATACCTAACCAATAATAGGAACCCAATTTGACCTAAGAAGCATTAAAACACCTAAAACAAAGAAATAAATAACTTAAACCTAATATAACATTCACAGCTGTAGACCTCGCAAAAGTGGGAGTTTGAAAGAATGCTCTCCCCTCGCTCTCTCTCTAGGGAAGAACAAGCTGAGCTTGCACGAAGCACAAAAAAAGTGAAAGATGTATACCATGTTGGGTTTTGTGAAGAGCAGTCCTCGGGCTCTCCATCCCCAAACCAGGGTGCTGGACCATGGAACGTGAATATGTCCTTCAAAGATAAGCTGGTTGGAGAGATTCCAGGTGCATATACTCAAGGTTTTAACTTTGGGGATTTTATGGAGGATGATGCCGAGTCAGATGAGGAAGTTGAGGTTCTCCGGCAAGGCGTTGCTGCGGTTAAGTTCTCCAAGGAGTTCAAGCAGCTCATTCGAGGTCCCTGGACTAGAGGTCTTATTGTTAAGGTGTATGGTAAGTCAGTGGGATTTAATTTCCTCCAACCGAAGCTTTTGTCATTGTGGAAACCAGCTGGTCGTCTGGACTGTGTGCCGCTTGGTCACGAATTCTTTCTTGCGCGACTTTCGTTGAAAGAAGATTTCGAAAAGGTTTTGAAGAAAGGACCATGGTTCATAGGTGAGCACTTCCTTTCCTTAAGACCTTGGGAACCAAACTTCTAGCCAGAAATAGCCAATGTCACCTCTGTGGCAGTTTGGGTTAGATTAAATGGGCTTCCTATTGAGTATTACCATGCAGAAGCTCTCCATCACATTGGTAGTTCCATCGGTAAAGTTCTAAGAGTGGATACCTTCACAGCCACTGAGTCAAGAGGCAAATTTGCAAGACTTTGTATCCAGGTAGATGTGGAAAAGCCATTGATTACTACTGTTCTCATCGGGAGGCTTGAGCAACCGGTGGCGTATGAAGGCATACATAAACTCTGTTTCGGGTGTGGTAGAATGGGCCACCGTAAGGAAACATGTCCATACACCATACGCTGGGATATACTGACTGTGGAGGTAGGGAAGGAAGGGACTACAGAGACGGGTACGATCCCACGCAATCCGCATGAGCAGGATAGTCCAAGAGCAGATGCGGGCCCCAAGGAGGATGTACAAGTGGGCGTACAGGGAGATATGCATGAGGGGGCTTATGGGCCGTGGGTAGTGGTGACTCGAAGGAAGAATACGACAAAAGTACAGAGAAGTGGTGGGACCAATACAGGTCAGGTATACATCCACGCTCCAAGGGGCAAGGGGGTAAATTGGCAAGATAGTAAGGAGAGCTTTTTGTCCAGTAGGACTAGTTCTCCCATTGGGCCTATTCGAGAGGCCAAACGTAAGCTATCTCCCTTGAGAATTGCGGATAGAGCCCAGGTTTCGAAAGCTATTCAGTCTCTTCGTGAAGAGCCTGTGAGTCAGGCCCAGCTCCCTTCAATCCATACGTCCAATCCTGAAATCCCAGCCCACAATGAGGGTTGGGCTGAGGAAGAACTTAGGCCTTTAAGACTTAGTCTCAAGGATTCAGTGAAGGGTAAAAAGGTACTTGCGCGAAATAGGGCTTCTCAAGTTAATACCATGTGCGCCGCTGGTATCCCTCAGTCAAAGTGTTTAAACTTGTCCCAACCAACTATTTCAGTCAAACCTTTATTAGAAGCTCCAAGTTTTAGTCATGGAGAACCAAACCAGAGAGCTCCCAGTGAGCTTCAGCTCTCAATTCCTGATGGGTTACCAATTTCGTGGAGGAAGTAGCAGAGACTCCGGAAGGAGCCCAAAAAAATCCAACGACAACTACAAGTTGGCTCAACGTGAGATTAAGGATAGTGTGGAAGCCCGGTCTTCAGTGGACCGATCTAGTTTGGGGAATAGCAAAGGAAATAACAAAGCTAATCCAAGTCCGCTAACCCACGACGATCTTCAAATTTCAAGTTTCGTTAAGGGAGTTGAAGACGGGTGTGTTCCAGCTCATTTTAATGATGTCACCCGGGGAAGGGTAGGCATTGGAGGTGTCAATGAGGACCGAATGGAGTTTGATGGCGAAGGCGAAGCTGATAACTCCTGTTGTTAAGTGCCTCACCCCTGTTTTAGTATTTATGATGAATATCATAGTGTGGAATTGTAGGGGGGCTTTGAAGCCCTCATTTCAGAAGTATGTTAGGGAGTTGGTGCAGAACCATAATCTTGCAATCTTAGTTGTGATGGAGATGCGGATTGGGGGCGAAAGAGCAAAGGAGATTACTGATAGATTGCATTTTGATGGAGCTGTACACACAGACACTATCGGGCTTGCTGGTGGGCTGTGGGTTCTATGGGATTCAGAGAGGGTAGACCTATCAACTCTGGCTAAGATGGAGCAGGAGGTTCATCTTGAAGTGAAGGTAAGAGCCTCCAACTCTAATTGGTTATTTACTACTGTCTATGCTAGTCCTAGGAGTGCCGAAAGGCAAATTTTATGGAACAATCTAATGAAAGTTGCAGAGCTGCAAAACATACCGTGGGTGATAGCTGGGGACTTTAATGAACCCCTGTTGGGGGATGATAAGTTTGGGGGGAGAGCAGTTAGTGTGAGTCGGTCTCTGTTGTTCAAAGAGTGTCTTGATAAATGTAATATGATGGATATTGGATTTTCGAGACCCCGGTTCACGTGGACCAACAGAAGCGAAGTGCAGGCATTGATTCAGGAGAGAATTGATAGGGTTTTTGTCAACCCCAGCTGGTGTCTTATTTATCCTGATGCTACAGTAGTTCATCTCACAAAGTGTCATTCGGACCACTGCCCGGTTCTCTTGGAGTTGCAACCGAGGCGAAGTAATAGTGGGAAGAGGCCTTTCAAATTTCAAACTTGCTGGCTCACTGATGTTTCCTTTCCAAAAATTGTGGCTCAGGCGTGGGGGTCAAGTTCTCGTCTTGAAGATGCTATTAGGAAGTTTGAAAAGGATGCTACTAGCTGGAATAGGATGCAGTTTGGTAACATATTTGCTCGAAAGAAGAATATTATGGCAAGGCTTAATGGTATCCAAAGAGCAGTCTCTATTAGACCTTCGGCTTTTCTGCTAAACCTAGAAAATGAGTTGCTTAAGGATCTAACATAGTTCTGAATCAGGAGGAAGAGCTTTAGGCATTGGAATCTCGGGTTAATTGGATGGTTCAAGGAAACCGTAATACAGCCTTTTATCATCTCTCAACTCTAGTTAGAAGGAAGAGGAATCATATCCTGTCTATCAAGGATACTACTGGAGAGTGGATAGGTGAGGAAAATGTTGTAAAGGGTTTCATTAGGAAAGGCTTTGAGGCTATTTACACGACCTCACTAACTAGCACTAGCTTCCCAGTGGCAACCAAGACTAACGGAGGAGGAAAAAGATAGTATCAGTGGGGATGTAACAGAGGAGGAAATTAAGGCAGCTTTATGGTCTCTAAAACCGTTTAAAGCGCCGGGTCCGGATGGTTTGCATGCTGGTTTCTACCAAAGATTTTGGCATATTGTGGGGAAGTCGGTGATGGTAGAAATCAAGAAGATTTTCAGTGAAAGGAGAGTGCCTAAGTACTTAAATAAGACTCATATTGCCCTTATTCCGAAGATCCAAGGACCGGAGACACTGGGTAATTATAGACCCATCAGTTTATGTAATTCGGTGTACAAGGTGGTGACGAAGATTATTGTTGCTAGATTGCGCCCTTTTATGGGGAACCTGATTTCTCCTCTCCAAACGGCTTTTGTTCCTGGAAGAAAAGGAGTGGATAATGTCATTATTGCTCAAGAGATTATCCATTCTCTAGGCAGAAAGAGAGGCAAAGTAGGCTATATGGCCTTGAAAATAGACTTGGAGAAGGCGTATGATAAGATTGAATGGAGTTTTATAAAGGAAATGTTGGTAAGGATAAATCTCCCAACCAGCCTTATAGACATTGTTATGAGCTGTGTGGCTACTGTTTCGACCTCTATTTTGATCAATGGGGAAACTACTGATCCGATTTTTCCTTCTATAGGTCTAAGGTAGGGAGACCTCCCCCTATCTTTTTATTCTCTGTATGGATTATCTTAGTCAGCTAATAGAGGAAAAATGTGAGGCAAAACATTGGCATTCAGTCAAAGTCTCTCAAAATGGTCCAGCTTTCTCCCATCTGCTGTTTGCAGATGACCTTTTATTTTTTGCTAAAGCTAACACTCAAAATAGCCAGGCAATAAGAGAGGTATTAGATGATTTCTGTAGCATTTCAGGACAGTCCATCAGTGAAGCTAAGTCAAGAGTATATTTTTCTCCAAATGTGAGTAGAGAATTGAGGGAAGAACTAGGTGATATCATCGGGTTTACCTCTACTCCTACTTTGGGAAAGTACTTGGGGTTTCCTTTGAAGAAAGTTGGCACTTCTTCTCATGATTTCAACTTCATCCTTGACAGAGTTAAACAGAAGCTTGCCGGGTGGAAAGCAAATGTTTTATCCATGGCCGGCCGGTCAATTCTTGTTCAAGCCTCCTTGACAGCCATTCTAACTCACGTGATGCAATGTAATTACCTGCCGGGCAGAATCTTGGAAGGGATTGATAGAGTTAATCGAAACTTCCTTTGGGGATCCTCGGAATCAGCTAGGAAGATTCACTGGGTAGGATGGAAAAAAGTTGCCAAACCAAGGGAGGAAGGGGGTCTTGGATTACATTCTGCTAGAGAAAAGAATATTGCTCTCCTTGCCAAGCTGAATTGGCATTTTCACACTGAAGAAGGTGCGTTATGGGCACGAGTACTGAGAATGAAGTATTGCTCTGCAAGAAGAGTAAGGTCCTCTAATCCGGATAAGCTTGTTTGTTCTTCCACCTGGGCAGCAATGAAGAAAGGGAAGGCTGTTTTTCTGAAAGGCAGCAGATGGACAGTTGGCAGAGACAGTGATTTAAGTTTGTGGTATAGCAATTGGTTGGAAAAAGGTCCTCTCCGTAGCCTGGTTCAGGGTCCTATCTCTAGAGAGGCAAGTAACATGAAAGTTAAAGATTTCTTTCTTGATACGGGCTGGGATTGGGATGCTATCTCCTGTGAGCTCCCAGAAGATATCAGATTGATGATTCGAGCTACTCCCCTCGCTATAACCAGTAGAGGTAGAGATAAACTAGTCTGGAATGGTACTTCCCAAGGTGTGTTTGATTTGAAAAGTGCTTATAGAATGTCAATGGTTAGTGAAGAAAGCCAACCTTATTCGGCCTCTTAGGTATGGAAAGCTGATACTCTACCTAGAATCAAATATTTCTTGTGGATGTGTGGCCATAACAGCATTGGGGTCAAATCTGGTATAGTTAAGAGGGGTGTGTTGGATGATGATTGTTGTCCCATTTGTCATGAGGATTCAGAGACAATTCTTCACGTTCTTCGGGACTGCCCCCAGACGAAGCCGGTTTGGTCTCAGTTGGGAGTGCAGGTGGCAGATCAAAGGTTTTGGGGATGTGGTCTTCAAGATTGGCTCAAATGGAATGGTAGTCAAAGTGGTAAATCAAACATAGCAAATCTGCCTTGGTGCACCCTTTTTTCCTTTGCTGTCTAGAGTATATGGAAAAGAAGGAATTCATTTGTTTTTCGGAACAACTCTGGTAACCCAAATCTGCCTAGGGAGATAGTTAATCAGGCAGTAGAATTTATCCACTGTGCCTCATCCCCGAGACTGTTGAAGCAACGGGTTGTGCAGAGGATTAGCTGGGAAAAACCTCCTGAAGGGTGGATGAAGCTGAATACGGATGGTTCAGCTATAGGGAATCCGAGTCTAGCTGGCTGCGGAGGTGTTATAAGGGATAATAATGGCCATTGGATTGCGGGGTTTAACAGACGTATCGGGGTTGCAACCAGCTTTACAGCAAAATTGTGGGGCCTTAGAGATGGTCTCAATATGGCTTGTAGTCTGAATATTCCTTCTCTCATAGTCGAACTTGATGCAAAAGGTATTGTGGATGCCTTAGCGAAGCCGAGTTATGTGAATTATGTTGTTTCTCCTATTTTGGACAACTGTAGGCTGCTGGTTACTCGCATCCCTCAGATACAGTTCAAGCATTGCTTTCGTCAAGCGAATAGATGTGCGGATTATCTTGCAAGGATGAGCGACAGCCTAGAAGTAGATTTTAGTTTCTTTAACTGTCCGCCTGTGGACATTTTAAGGGTGTTTGAGGATGATTGTAATGGGGTTTATTGTAGCAGACTGTGCTCTATCCCTGTTATTCCTTCTTAGTTGCTTTTAATAAATCGTTTATTTATCAAAAAAAAAAAAAATACCTAATATAACGAAAATTACATAAAAATACCAAAATTAAATAATTACAAAAATCAAATAGTAGATTTTTTCCTACATGATGGAGGTCCAATGACCAGCGCCAACTGTCAAACCGTCTGTCCCAACTGCTAGAACCGTTGTCTTCTACAACCTAACCAACGACACTCGTTGCTAGAATAGGTGCTCCGACTATCGCACCACCGAAATCGACAACCTAGTCACCGGCACTAGTTGCCCAACACACCAAACCAGCGACCTAGCCACCAGATGTGAGAGGGGACCACTATGTGTTTTTGTAAAATTGTTTTACCAAATTTTTTAAGGTGAAGCATTTTACAACTTTTTACTAAGAATTTTACTATCAACGGAAAATAATTTATAAGTTTAACGAAATTTTACATACTAGCAAACATCTAAAAGTCGGTAAACATTTTACAGAAAATATTTTCTGTATTAAAGTATAGGTAAAACCGTACAAGGGACTACATTTATATAGGCAAACATATATGAGTGATTTATGTTGGTGCAAATACAATGATAATGGAAATAACACAAAGAGAAACTGAATAATACTTCTGGATATTATAAATTCAATGAGAAAAATTACACAACACTATTTGGACTGAGGCGCGGCACTCGCTCTCTTTAAGGAGATTCAAGCCCTTGGTTGGCTAAACTTTGTAATCGGTGCAGACCTTCTCTAACTTGTCTCCCCCAGGATACAACAGCCCAACAAGTGTCGTATGGCTAAAACAACCTTTGCACAAAGTGTTCAAGCCCAAAGCTCCACCAGAAAGAACACCCTTCCTTACCAAGAATCTCTCTATTATTTATTTTTTATTTTTTTTGTGTATTGCAATGATATGGATTGGGTCTGAATGAGTCTATTTATAAGCTCAATGGGCCTCACGAAATTACTACCCAAATTAATTTGATTAATTAGGTCCATTATTCTGATGTAGTGGGTGTTATAAGATTAATTGTTGGATATTAATCTAATGGGCTGGAGTTACTCAATTAATGGTGAGATAAGGAGTTTCTGAATAATGAAAAGGCCCAAACAGATAGTCCATTAAGTGGGTTAATGGCTCTTCATTGTCCATAATAAAAATGGAGTCTTAATTCGGGTCATTTACTCACCAACGAATATGGTAATTACTCTGAATGGGCTGTCAAGTAGGAGGATCCAAGAGGCTGATTCATTTCTAATTTTGATACCTCCACTCTTCACCTCCCCCTTGCACACGTATCTAGCCCAATATCTGAGACAATTCATTTTAGCCCATTAATCACCACAATTAAAAAGAATAAAATAGTCTTTCTCCTTTTCAATGTGGGATTAAATATTTTCACTAACTCCTCATCTTCCATATTCACTCCCACATCTTTACATTTATGTTATAACATTTATTCATTTCAATTATTTAATATTAAAATGCTCCAACAATCCCCCACTCATTTTAATATTAAATTTTTTAGTTAAAGAGAGATTACCAAGCAAAGACGGGTCACTATGCATCATGAAGGTGTGCTCTGTATTGAACCTTCACTTAGTAAAACAGTGATCTCAACTCCAGAGTCGTAGTGGTCTCCAACTTGAACTAGGACTGCTTTAGGGAAATTAAGCATCACTGCTTACACATAACAACCCAGGTGTTGACATGAACTTTTATAGCTAGCACTTTACGGCCTTGTGCTGATCCCAATTTCATGAGTGTATTTGAGATTAAGTCCAAATCTCATAGGGAGCGGCCCCACCCTCACACTCACATAGGTGAAATTTTGTCAAGGGTGCTCCTGTAATTCTGACACCCCACTCATACGAGCTACAAATTTCATTAAGAGTTTTTTACTCAACCTCTCCACATTACAGGATAAATGCACTTACATCATAGGGATGAACAATTAAAAAATTATTTACAAAATAAATAAATTGTGCATTTCTTACGACCATCGTATGATTCGTTTTTCCCATTGAACCCAATTCTCAGGATCTCTGGTCCTTGGGTTGGGTATCCTCACACATGGCTCATGATTCTATGGACTTTAGTCCCATCCCCCTCGATGTATTCTAGACTCTATCTTTTGCCAAGGCCTTGGTAAATGGATCTGCAAGATTATCATTACATTTAATATAATCCACAGTTATGATGCCACTACTCAAATAAGATCGCACGGTACTGTGCTTTCTTCTTATAGGTCTGGATTTACCGTTGTAGTAACGGTTTTTAACTCTACCAATTGCAACAGTGCTATCACAATGAATTAATATAGGTGGAATTGGCTTTTCCCAAAGTGGAATTTCATATAACAAATCTCTAAGCCAATTTGCCTCTTCACTAGCTGAAGCTAATGCTATTAATTCAGCTTCCATTGTTGAATTAGCAATTATTGTTTGCTTTTTAGATTTCTAACAAATAGCACCACTACCTAAGGTAAAAATATAACTAGTGGTAAAGAGAGAATCACCTGACAAAGTATTCCAATCGGCATCACTAAAACCTTCAATCACAGCAGGGTACTTTTTATAAAATAAGCCATAGCCTTTGGTACTAATTAAATATCTCATGACTCGCTCAATAGCTAGCCAATGATCTTTACTAGGCTTGCTAGTAAATCTGCTAAGCACTCCTACTGCATATGCAATGTCAGGTCTAGTACAATCAGTAGCATAACGCAAACTACCAATGATACTAGCATAATCCTTTTGATTTAAAATCTCATCATCATAATTCATAGGAAATAAACGAACACTAGAATCAAAAGGAGTAGCTACACTTTTGTGATCATGAAAATTATATTTTCTCAATATTTTCTCAACATAATGTGATTGATCAAGATATATTCCATCACATGCTTTTGTAATTTTCATGCCCAAAATAAAATTAGCCTCACCAAGATCTTTCATATCAAAATGGCTTTTAAGCATATTTTTTGTCTCATTTATAACATGCATATTTGAGCCAAAAATCAACATATCATCCACATAGAGGCTAATAATAACATGTAAATTATTCCATGATTTAGAATAAATACTGTGGGGGGGAGGAAAAGCCCAACCCAACGTATTGGGCCCAAGGCCCTATATGAGAAACACTGTTCATCCGAGGAGATTAAGACACTCGGTCAGAGGCCCATGTAAAAGGAGAATGTCTGGAGATGAATACGTGCACTATCCGAGGAGATGTTCCTATGTCCGAGGAGTCCGATATCCTCGGATCCGACGAAGTTTTGCCCGACACGTGTATGGGAGGTTCAAGTGATCTGTTTGACAAGTGTTAAGAGAGAAAGGAGCCTCGGACACGCATGAAGGTAACAGGAACAGAGAAATATCAAGGAGACAGACTTCAACCACCGCATTTAATGACTGCACCTACCTTCCTGGCCGCATTTATGTGGAGAAGACCCCTGAACAGTGCATTCTCAGCTACCGCCACTCAGACAGGGCTAAAGGGGGAGTGTGACAGGACATGCACTCAAGTGGGCGTCTAGATGATGAACAAGTGGACGGTGAAGATGTGGAAAGGCAGACTATATAAGAGAGAGGTGTCTCTGATAGAAGGGGATCGAAAAATCAGAAAGAGAAAAGAGTATATTATTTTACTGTAGCTCTAAGAATTGTAACCCAAGTTCATTAATGAAAATCACCTCTTCGGACGAGACACTTACATCCGTCCGAGCACATATTAATTCAAATTCTCCCACTAGCGTTGCTGTTTAATACTGTTATTTTCATTATTAGCCTAGCTCTTTCACCCACTCTCTACAAATTTATTGTTTTGGGTTCAGTGGGCTCCAAATCCACCCCTTCTTGGGCTTGGGCAGCAAAATCTGACCCTACAATTGGCGCCATCTGTGGGAAGAGCTTGTGCAAGAGTGAAAACAACAGTTGATAATGGCAGGACAAGGTGAACAACAAGCAGAATCCAGGGCATCCCAACACGTGGACCATTTTGTCAACTTAGAGAGGAGGCAAAATCGTGAGGGCAGTGTACACACTGTGCGCCTTAGCCAGAGCCAATCACAGGGCGGAAGTCACATGTCCCATGCAGAGAAGAACCGTGACTTACAACTGGAAGTGGAAAAACTAAGGAGGGAGTTGCGCCACGCAAAGAGGAAACGGGCTTCCTCGTACTCTGAGGATGATCTTGATGACGAGCAGGACGTCTCTTATCAGCGCAAATCTAAGACACCAACTAGCGAGTCCTACACTTATGTAGAGGAGTCCCATCGTAAAAGGGAGCGTAGGAGCCCATCACGCGAGGACATGGAGAACGATGCCATGAACAGGGCTCTAAATTAGATATCTAAGTCACCCTTCACGCGCAGGATAGAGGATGCCAGACTCCCTCGGCGCTTTAACCAGCCAACGTTCACCACCTACAACGGTAAAACTGACCCCGTGGAGCATGTGAGTCATTTTAACCAGAGGATGGCCGTCTACTCCAGAGACGAAACTCTGATGTGCAAGGTTTTCCCTTCCAGTCTTGGGCCTGTTGCCATGAGGTGGTTTGACGGTTTGAAGGCAGGCTCCATCAACTCCTTCAAAGAGCTCACTCAGGCATTCGGCTCCCGTTTTGTTACATGCCGAAGAGTGGCCAGGCCTTTCTCTTCGCTGCTGTCCTTGTCCATGCAGGAAGGCGAGTCCTTGAAGGCATATTCAGACAGATACTGGGAGATGTTCAATGAGGTGGAGGGCAACAATGACGCAATGGCCCTCAGCACGTTCAAGCTCGGCCTCCCTACTACTCACGGTTTGAGGGCATCTCTATCTGGTAAACCAGTCACAAACGTGCGTCAATTAATGGACCGCATAGAGAAGTACAAGAGGGTTGAAGAAGACCAGCAACAGGGTAAGGGAAAGGACAAGGTTATCCCTCAGGAGAGGAGGGATTCGCGGTCGGACCGGTACAATTACAATAAACCGCGGAGGGATTTTGCCGGGCAATCAGGATCAACGAATCCTCAATCGGTCAACACCGTGTTCAAAGAGCCAGTACATCAGGTCCTGGAAAAAATCAAGAATGAATCATTCTTCAGGTGGCCGAACAAGATGATAGGAAACCCCGAGAAACGCAACCATAATCTCTACTGCCAGTACCATCAAGACCATGGGCATACCACGGAGGATTGTAGGAGCCTGTGGGATCACTTGGACCAATTGGTTCGCGATGGCAAACTAAAACACCTCCTGCACCCCTCCAGCGGCCGAGGGCAGACGGGCTCAGGGCCACGCAGGGATGACCCCTCAAAGCCGCCGCTAGGCACTATAAACGTCGTCTTCGCCGCGCCGGGGAGAACAGGGTCCTGGCCATTGAAAGTCATGTCGGTAGGCCGACCATCCGCAGGGGAGTCAAGCCGAAGACCGAAGAGGGCTAAGTCTGTTGCCCCGCTGGTTATGGGATTCTCGGACGAAGACATGATTGGCACCATCCAACCCCATGATGATGCACTAGTCATCACCCTCAGAATAGGAGGGTACGATGTAAAGAGGGTGATGGTGGACCAGGGCAGTGCTGTGGAGATAATGTACTCGGACCTCTACAAGGAGCTAGGCCTAAAGCCCCAAGACCTGACGCCATACGATTCTCCCCTCTTGAGCTTTGAAGGAAGGCCTGTCATCCCGAAAGGCCGGATATGCTTACCGGTGCAGTCCGGCTCCGAGGTGGTGGAGTTGGACTTTATAGTTGTGGATGCATATTCGCCCTACACGGCACTCGTGGGCAGACCCTGGATTCACGCTCTTGGGGCTGTTCCCTCTACTTTGCACCAGAAGGTCAAATACCCATCGGGAGGTCAGATACATGAGATCCGAGGAGACCAGTCTGTCGCTCGACAGTGCTTGGTAGCTGCCATTCAGCATAAGGCCCCAGCCGAGTCCTCGGACGTAGCTGGGAGGGATTTATAGCAACTACAGTCTCGGGGAGTGCCTTCTGAAGAACCAGATGAAAGCACTCGATGTGAGGATCTGACGAAAGTGATCATTGGAGATAATCCTGATAGGTTCTTTCAAGTCGGATCTCAGCTGCCTCTTCAAGAGAAAGAAGAGCTAATAGAGTTCCTCAAGCGAAATCTCGATGTGTTTGCCTGGAGTGCCTACGAAGCCCCAGGGGTGGACCCAGAGTTTATATGCCACCACTTGAAGGTGAATCCACTGGTCACCCCCAAGCAACAGCCTATTCGGCGCCCATCCAAAGAACATGCCGACGCAGTGAGAGACGAGGTAGCGAAACTCAAAGCAGCTGGGGCTATCAAAGAAGTTTTTTATCCCGAATGGCTAGCGAATACTGTGGTGGTAAAGAAGAAGAGTGGGAAGTGGCGAGTATGCGTAGACTTCACGGATTTAAATAGGGCATGCCCCAAAGATCCGTTCCCTATGCCGAAAATCGATCAGCTGGTAGATGCCACTGTCGGCCACCCTCGGATGAGCTTTCTAGACGCCTTCCAAGGCTACCACCAGATACCATTAGCCCCGGAGGACCAGAAGAAAACTGCTTTTGTCACCCCTATTGGCAACTACCACTATAAAGTGATGCCGTTTGGCTTGAAGAACGCGGGAGCTACCTACCAGAGGATGATGACGAGGATGTTCGAGCCACAGCTGGGCAAGAATATCGAGGTTTACATAGATGACATGGTGGTGAAGAGCAAAGTTATAGCCGAGCATGTGAAGGACCTTGAAAGTACCTTTGAGATTCTACGAAGGTACAAGCTACGACTAAATGCCTCTAAGTGCTCGTTTGGGGTAGGGTCCAGAAAGTTTTTAGGATACATGGTCATGCACAGAGGAATTGAAGTCAACCCTGACCAGATAAAGGCCATCAACGATCTACGAGCTCCTCGGAATCCCAAGGAGGTTCAGAAACTAACCGGAATGACCGCTGCCCTCAATCGGTTCATCTCTAGGTCAGCAGACAGGTGTCGCCCCTTTTTCTCTCTACTCAACAAGTGGAAGGGATTCGAATGGACTGAGGAATGTGCTTTGGCATTCCAGCAACTCAAGGATTATCTGGCTCGGCCACCTATCATGTCCAGTCCTGAGCCTGATGAGGTACTGTTCGCCTACATCGCTGTAGCTCCCTATGCGGTGAGCCTAGTGTTGATACGATCAGACTCGGGTGTGCAAAGGCCCGTTTATTACGTAAGCAAGTCGCTGCATGAGGCTGAGATTCGTTACTTGCCTCTAGAGAAGGCTATCCTAGCAGTAGTACTTGGCACGCGGAAGCTACCTCACTACTTCCAAGCCCACACGGTCATCGTTCTCACATAACTCCCACTCAAAGCTATACTCCGAAGTGCTGATTACACTGGTCGGATTGCCAAGTGGGGTACAATCTTAGGGGCTTTTGATATAAGATATATGCCTCGCACATCGGTCAAGGGACAGGTCCTTGCGGATTTGGTGGCTGAATTCACGGAGCCCCAGTTAAAAGAAGTAAAGCCCACGTCGGGCATGGATGAAAAATCAGTTGGCATGATCTCCCAACAGAATCCCTCCCATTGGGAAGTGTACGTTGATGGCGCGGCAAACCAAAGAGGTTCTGGAGTTGGGCTAGTATTGATATCCCCCGAGAAAATCATTATCGAGAAATCGTTAAGGCTGGGCTTCTCGGCAACGAATAATGAGGCGGAATATGAGGCCCTACTGATGGGAATGACTATGGTTCGTAGAATGGGTGGGAAGTCTGTGGAGTTGTTCTCAGACTCGAGACTGATAGTAGGTCAAGTACAAGGCGAGTTTGACGCAAAGGACAAAAGAATGCAGGGGTATTTGAGTCGTGTTAAACATCTGCAATCAGAGTTCGACTCTTTCAATTTGCTGCACATCCCCAGAAGTGGCAACTCACATGCTGACTCCTTAGCCACGCTTGCCACCTCTTCGGCGCAAGACCTGCCGAGGATCATCCTCGTCGAGGACTTGCACAGGCCTACAGAAGCAAAACCAAGGGCAGTCCGGGTTCACCAGGTCAGGGCCGGGTCATGCTGGATGGATCCATTAATCAAATTTCTCAAAGAAGATATATTGCCTGAAGAGAAGGATGAAGCTGATAAAGTTCGGAGGAAGGCGACTAAGTTCTGGTTATTTGAGAACCAGAAACTGTACAAACGCTCCTATTCAGGACCATATTTGTTATGCGTACATCCCGAGGCGACTGAGACATTGTTAGAAGAGCTGCACGAAGGAATCTGTGGGAGCCACACTGGAGGTAGGTCCTTGGCTCACCGAGCCCTCACCCAAGGCTATTGGTGGCCTAACATGCAAAAGGAGGCACACGAATACGTCAAAAAGTGTGATCAATGTCAGCGCTTCGCTCCAAACATTCACCAGCCGGGGGGAAATCTTAATCCGCTATCTAGCCCATGGCCCTTCGCCCAATGGGGCTTAGATATTGTGGGACCCTTCCCCAAAGCTGCAGGAAACAAGAAGTACCTCCTGGTCGGAACAGACTATTTCACCAAGTGGGTTGAAGCCGAGCCACTAGCCAATATCAGAGACGTTGATGTGCAAAAGTTCGTGTGGAAGAATATTGTCACTCGGTTTGGAGTTCCTCACACTCTCATCTCGGACAATGGCTTGCAATTTGATAGCAGGGCATTCAGGAATTACTGCAGTGAGCTGGGAATTATGAACAGATACTCCACTCCAGCCTATCCCCAGGGTAATGGGCAAGCAGAAGCCGTCAACAAGGTCATACTGAATGGCTTAAAGAAGAGGCTAGATGATGCAAAGGGCAGATGGGTAGATGAACTGCCGCACGTACTTTGGGCTTACAGGACTACGCCTTGTAGGTCCACTGGGGAGACCCCCTTCTTAATGACCTTTGGGGCTGAAGCTGTCATTCCTTTGGAAACCGGGTTCCCAACGATAAAAACTAGCTCATTCAGTCCAGCCGACAACGATGAGCAACTACAGAGGAGCTTAGACTTGATTGAGGAAAGGAGGGAGAATGCAATGGTTCGACTGGCACATTATCAACAGAAGCTCAGGCAAGGCTATGATGCTAACGTAAAGCTAAGGCCTCTAGAGCCTGGTGATCTAGTGCTGAGAAAAGTTGTGGGCACCGCAAAGAACCCGGCTTGGGGAAAACTAGGACCCAATTGGGAAGGACCGTATCGCATCACCTCAGGAGCAGGCATTAGGGCATATTTCTTGGAAGACCTAGATGGTCATGTAATACCGCGTCCATGGAATGTAAATAACCTCAAGAGGTATTTTTATTAATCAAATCTTTTCTTCAACCGACGTGTCAATTCACTGCGTAAAGTATTCTCTCAAGTGTTTAAACTTAAATCCAGTCATGCCTGTAGTCCTCGGACCAGATGATTAGGGTTAGTTAACACTCATTCGCCACTAGCTTAAGTGTTTAAACTTAAATCCAATCATGCATGTAGTCCTCGGACCAGATGATTAGGGTTAGTTAACACCGTTAGCTCAAGTGTTTAAACTTAAATCCAATCATGCCTGTAGTCCTCGGACCAGATGATTTGGGTTAGTTAGCACTCAGTTACAGTTCTAGTGTTTAAACTTAAATCCAATCATGCCTGTAGTCCTCGGACCAGATGATTTGGGTTAGTTAGCACTCAGTTACAGTTCTATAGTGTTTAAACTTAAATCCAATCATGCCTGTAGTCCTCGGACCAGATGATTTGGGTTAGTTAGCACTCAGTTACAGTTCTATAGTGTTTAAACTTAAATCCAATCATGCCTGTAGTCCTCGGACCAGATGATTTGGGTTAGTTAGCACTCGGTTACAGTTCTATAGTGTTTAAACTTAAATCCAATCATGCCTGTAGTCCTCAGACCAGATGATTTGGGTTAGTTAGCACTCAGTTACAGTTCTAGTGTTTAAACTTAAATCCAGTCATGCCTGTAGTCCTCGGACCAGATGACTAGGGTTAGTTAACACTCCGGTGCGGCTCTCTAAGTGTTTAAACTTAAATCCGGTCATGCCTGTAGTCCTCGGACCAGATGACTAGGGTTAGTTAACACTCCGATGCAGCTCTCCAAGTGTTTAAACTTAAACCCAGTCGTGCCTGTAGTCCTCGGACCAGATGACTAGGGTTAGTTAACACTCAAATACATTCGCATCCCATAATCCTTGAACCAAACGACAGGTTAGTCAATACCCCCACGCAGCTATTGTCACTGGGGCTTAGTGCTAAAATTCCTGATTGCGTTTAAATCGATTCTAACTTATAAATGTCTTCCTTAGTTATGTTTAATTCGAAACCGAGGGACAATAACTTATGTTTAATTTGGAAAGGTATGCGAAACTCACATAAGTACTCATTCCAATCATTACTCATCAATAACTCTTATTTGGCCTATCCTTTTCAATGTTAATTTCGATTACTCACACCATCAATATGATGTATCAATCAAGTTATTTGCATTATTATGTTATAATTGCAATGTATAGTTATGTGTGTGGCAATAATAAGTAATAAAACATGTATCAAAAACATCAAAGACAAATAGGGAGCCATTCCATTAAAAAAAAAGGTATACATACAGGGTCAACAAAACAAAAAGGAAAAATTACAATTCCTTAAGCAAAGAACAAAAAAGTACAAGTGCAAAATAAAAGCCCTATGTATCTACTCTTTCGCTGGAGGAAGCACAGGGTCAGCAACGTGGCCTGTCCGTTCATATGCTTCAGGGGCTTGGTCCTTGGCCTCAGCAGGAGTTTTCTCTTTACCTGAACCTTGGCCTTTGTCTTTGGTTGGCTCAACTGGTTTACCCATGTCATCTGGCTGACTAGCCTCTTTGGGTGCATCGAGAGTGGGTAGAGGAGCATGACTGACCAAGATTGGCTCCAAAGCCTCTGGAAGCTGTGGAACAGGAGGGGGATCAGTTCCTGGGAGCTCTCGGATATCAGGATCATAATATATGCTCCCAGGCAGCCTCAGCTCCGAGTCGGCAGGGACTCCAGCTGCATCCAGGGCCTTGCCCCAACTTATGACGCAGTAATCTCGGCTGACCGAGGCGAATTGCTCTAGAAGCTGGGATGTGGTCGTCTCTACCCCCAGCTGGTACGCCGCCTTCCTTTCGGCTTCAACCGCCTCCTTGGCCAGTCTGGCGTTTTGCTCAGCCACTTGGGCGCTCGTCTTGGCCTTTTGCAGCTCAGCTTTGAGACCCTTCACCAGCTCCTTCTCGGTTGCCAGATTGATCTCTGCCATGTGTAATTGTTTACGCTGCTCCTCGGCTTGTTTTTCAGCATTCTTGATCCCGGCATCGAGGCTTCGCTTCTGAGAGGTCACCTCTTTAAGCTCCTCAGACATCAGAGCATATTCCTCCTTCAGCTTGCCAAGAGATGCCTCTGCCTCAAACTGGGACTGGGCCGCTGCTTCGGCTCTGAGCCAGGACTCCTTGTTCAATCCCTCGGCCACGTAAACCTGCTGAGTAATCTGTATAATAACATCTCCAGTATTAGGTTAAGAAAAGAAACAAAGCCAATTAAGGATAAAACCTAAACTCAGGAATGGTGCACTTACCATGGCTAAATCCCTCTTAAGGGACATGAATAGCTCCTGCTGGGTGAAGCGCTTGAAGGAGGCCATATCGTGTGGGAGGAAGAGTGGTTGCTGTAGGGCCTCGGCGACATAGCCTGCCCTTCCTCCGTCATAATTCCTGAGGGAGGTATCCCACAGGATTGGAGCGCCATCCAGCTCCAACTTTGGAGACCAGATTCGCGGTCCTCCTCCTCGGCGTACATCTGCACCTAAAGGCTCCTCTCGGCTTTCAGTAGATGAGGCCCTGTGGGTTCGGTTGTCTTTCACCACCTTTTGCTGCTTAGCCCCCTTGGTTGGTAGCACCTGTTTTTCCCCAACCTCAATGTGGGGTCTCTTCTTCTGCAGGTTTGGCATGGGTTTCAAATTTGGGTCAGGGACCTGGATAGGCACTGGAGGAAGTGTCACCACTGTTTTAGATGTCCCAGCATCTTTCGGCTCGGGCTTTTTGCCCCTGCCCTTCATCAAACTCCTCAGATCCATATCGTCGTCCGAGGAGTCTTCTAAATGAGTGGCTAGTAAATTAAGATGGGCGCCTGACTGCTCGTAGGCTTCTTCCTCGGCGTCTGAGACCTCTACCACCTGGTTTACTCCTGAAGCTTCTCCCTCAAACTGAAATCCGTCTATTTGTTCTTCTAGCGAGGAAGTGGAAGAGCCGGCCCCCTCACCTTCAATCTCTTGTCCGAGGGGAACTTGCTGGAGTGGTTGGACAAGGGGAGGTACAGCCCGAGGATTTGGACGAGGTACAGGTGCAAGGTCGTCTGACGCCAAGAAGCCTTTCCGACCAACGTCAATACGCGCAAGGCGATGGTCTCCCTGGACGATTGCGTTGCCGACCGGTTGGAAACTCTTTGGTTTCCCTGTATATCCAAGAATAAGGGGAGCAGATCGTAATTGCCCGTCCTCGCTCACGAAGATCTCTGACCTTAAAAGGTAATTGAGGGCGGCAATATTCGTTAGGCTGAGCCGAGGAGAAACTTGTCTCTTATCTGTTGCAAGTCAGCAAAAAATGGTTAGAAACTCAGAAATAGAAACCGCAGAGGAATCAAAAACCGTTAAAAGACGAGAACCCTAAGCCTATGGTTAGTGTGCCTAAATCTAACATGTCCCACCTGGCTTCCCATGCTTGGTTGGGCAACCATGGCCGTCATGCCAGGCGCCCGAGACGATCACATAGTCGTCTTTCATCCCTTTGTTGGATTTGGGAAGGCAGGAAATGAGCCTGACAACATCCGACCGGGATTTTAAGTAGTATCCAGCATCTTGCTGGCTGTGGCATTCGTACATATGTACCACATCAAGCCAGGTGAGTCCCAACCCCATGTGACGCTCAAGGTCCTCAATCGCTCCTAGGATCCTAAACATATTGGGCGCGCACTGCCAGGGAGTAAGCCTATGGTTCCGAAGGTAATTAGTGGTGATGGGACCCATGGGGATTGTCATTCCCCCTTCTTTGAAGGCGATGAGGGGGATAACCACCTCTCCCGTCTTCCGGTCTGTTAGTATCTTTTCTGGGGGGCAATACCTCACACCCACGTTAGGGGGTATGCGATACGCGGCCCTAAACGCCTCTAGTTGCTCAGGGCTATCCACCATGTACTCGAGCTTTCCCATGGTGCTTGAATGAAACAGTTGGCCGAAGAGGGAACTAAATGATTTGGTGGACGATGACTCACCAGGACTAAATCGGAGAGAAGATTTCAGGCTCGTAGGAGGGTTCGTGATGATTCTGGGGAGGCCTGAAAGCAGCGACTGAGAGATTTGGACGGAGTGGCGCGTCTGTTCTTGCTGGAGCGTCTGAAGATTTGCAAAGTGAGGAAGAAATAACTTCCTCTGAAGCTTTATACGGGGTCAAGCGAAGGGTCAGGGGCACTCCCGCCCAAATCCTGAAGAAAAACCACAGCCGTCAGATCAATCAGCCACCGTTGGATACGAAGGACAAAACGCCACCTGGTGCAGTTAATGCAGCGCCTTGGGAATAAGGAAACCGCAGCGGCATTAATGAGGCGTCTGTTCCCACGTCTACACACGTGCCAGCTCGGTTGTGCGTGTTCCCAAGCTTTTGCTCCGTGGCAAGTCAAAATCCTACTTTTTCTCCTCGGATGCGAGGGAAAAACTACAATTTCGAGGGGCTAATGTGGGGGGAGGAAAAGCCCAACCCAACGTATCGGGCCCAAGGCCCTATATGAGAAATACTGTTCATCCGAGGAGATTAAGACACTCAGAGGCCCATGTAAAAGGAGAATGTCTGGAGATGAATACGTGCACTATCCGAGGAGATGTTCATATGTCCGAGGAGTCCAATATCCTCGGATCCGACGAAGTTTTGCCCGACACGTGTATGGGAGGTTCAAGTGATCTGTTTGACAAGTGTTAAGAGAGAAAGGAGCCTCGGACACGCATGAAGGTAACAGGAACAGAGAAATATCAAGGAGACAGACTTCAACCACCGCATTTAATGACTGCACCTACCTTCCTGGCCGCATTTATGTGGAGAAGACCCCTGAACAGTGCATTCTCAGCTACCGCCACTCAGACAGGGCTAAAGGGGGAGTGTGATGGGACATGCACTCAAGTGGGCGTCTAGATGATGAACAAGTGGACGGTGAAGATGTGGAAAGGCAGACTATATAAGAGAGAGGTGTCTCTGATAGAAGGGGATCGGAAAATCAGAAAGAGAAAAGAGTGTATTATTTTACTGTAGCTCTAAGAATTGTAACCCAAGTTCATTAATGAAAATCACCTCTTCGGACGAGACACTTACATCCGTCCGAACACATATTAATTCAAATTCTCCCACTAGCGTTGCTGTTTAATACTGTTATTTTCATTATTAGCCTAGCTCTTTCACCCACTCTCTACAAATTTATTGTTTTGGGTTCAGTGGGCTCCAAATCCACACCTTCTTGGGCTTGGGCTGCAAAATCTGACCCTACAAATACATTTATCACATTCATTTGATTTATAACCATTCTCAATCATACAGGAATCAAACTTTTCATGCCACTGCTTAGGTGCTTGTTTTATGCCATATAGGGATTTAGTTAACTTACATACCTTGCTTTCTTGTCTAGGCTCTACAAAGCCTTCGGGTTGATCCATATAAATCTCTTCCTCTAGGTCCCCATTTAGAAAAGCAGTTTTTACATCCATTTGATGAATTTTCAAATCAAAAATTGCAGCAATAGCAATTAACAATCTAATAGATGTAATTCTTGTTACCGGAGAAAAAGTATCAAAGAAATCAAGATCAACTTTTTGTTTAAAGCCTTTTGCAACAAGTCTAGCTTTAAACTTACCTATTGATCCATCCGGTTTCAACTTTTTTCTAAGGACCCATTTACAACCTATGGTCTTACAACCCGGTGGAAGATCTACTAATTTCCAAGTTCTATTAGAAATTAGAGATTTCATCTCATCATTTACAGCCTCTTTCCAAAATATAGCATCAGGTGATGTTAAAGCCTCTTTTAAATTTTGGGGATTTTCCTCAATGTTAAAAACATAATAATCAGGACCAAAATCCTTTTCAACTCTAGCTCTTTTACTCCTTCTAGGTTCCATTTCAAAATTTTCTTGATTTTGTAAATGTGAAGTAGAAGAACTAGGTTGTGACAAAATATTTTCTTCACCCCCACTATTTTTCAATTTAAAAGGAAATTTTTCTTCATGAAAAATTGCATCACCAGATTCAAAAATTATTTTGTTTTCAAGATCAAAAAATCTATAGGCTGCACTATTAATCACATAACCAAGAAAAGCATAGGTAGTAGCTCTTATACCTAATTTAGGCATTTTAGGGTCAGTAAGCCTTACATAAGCAAGACAACCCCATACTCCCAAATATCCCAAATTTGGCTTATGTCCTTTCCACATCTCAAAAGGAGTGGTATGTGACTTTTTATGTGGCACCCTATTCAAAACATGACATGCAGTTAAAATAGCTTCACCCCAAAGATGTAAAGGCGCACCAGATTCAATTAACATAGCATTTGTTAACTCAATTAAAGTTCTATTTTTTCTTTCAGCCACACCATTAGAAGCAGGTGAATATGGTGCAGTAGTTTCATGGATAATTCCCAAAGACTGAACAAATGAGTTGAATGCACTTGATTCATACTCACGGCCTCTATCACTTCTTATTCTTTTTATTTTTCTACCGAATTGATTTTCAACTTTTTTTAAAAAATCTTGAAATTTTTCAAAAGCATCACTTTTATTTTTCAACAAATAAATAGTTGTATATTTTGAGAAATCATCAATAAAAGTGATAATATATATATTTCCTCCGTGAGTTAAAATTCCTTCAAATTCACATAAATCAGAGTGAATTAACTCAAGCAATTCGGTATTTCTTACAACACTTTTATGAGGCTTTTTTGTAATCTTAGCTTGACTACAAGTTTCACATTTTTCAAAATCTTTTGACAGTCTTGGAATTAATCCTAAACTACTCATGATTCCCACATATCTACTATTTATATGACACAAACGAGCATGCCAAAAATTAATAGAAGAAAGCATATAAATTGAACTGGTAGATGCTTTATTATTCTCAACATTCAATTTAAACATTCCATCACAAGCATAACCCTTGCCCACAAATAATCCATTTTTAGTGATTACATAATTATCAGATTCCATAGTTTGCAGCCAACTTTGTTAAGCAAAAAACTTGACATCAAATTATTCCTCATGGACGGAGTGTAAAGTACATCTTTCAATGTTAGCACGCGTCCAGAAGTGAATTTCAATTCAACCTCACCACTCCCAAGAACCTTGGTTTTGCTAGAGTCACCAAGCATAACAGTTTTTTCTTCTTCAAAATGAGTGTACAATTTGAACCAATTTTTGTCATAGCAAACGTGCCTATTAGCACTAGAATCTGCCCACCACCCTTCAACATATTACACCATATTGATGTCTATAATCATAGCCACAAAAGGCTCTTCGGTTACGTTAGCCTGCGGGATAGATTCACGTTTCGAAATTTGCAAAATCGAGCAATATGCCCACTCTTGCCACAAACAAAACAAGATCTATTAAATTGATCTTGTGAAGGGGGTCCTTGGTTCTTATTGTAATTTTTATTCGGGTTTCCCCTTCCTTGAGGTCTATTATTATTTTTAAAGGCTCTCTTTTTAGGCTTCAATTGACCATTTCTAGGAAAATGATTTTTGGGCATATTATTATTGGCTGAAATAAGGTTTACCTTTGTGGTGGAATTAGCATTGCTCTCTTGTGTCATGAGTGCATCTTGTCCTCTAGCCTCCTCCTCCACACGGATGCGTGTGATCAAAGTCTCCAAGGATGTCTCCTTTTGTTTGTGCCGCAAAGTCTTTTGGAACTCCCTCCAAGATTGTAGTAGTTTATCAATTATGCCAGCTACCACCAAATTGTCTCCAATCTTTATGCCTTCGGATCTCAATTCTGCCACAATCATTTGGAAGTCTTGTGCTTGATCCACCACCGATTTTCCATCCACCATTTGGTAACGGAAAAATCTGCTAGCAGCATACTTCTTTGCACCTGCCTCCTCAATATCATACTTGCTTTGTAAAGCTTTCCAAATTTTCTTAGCAGAATTGTAAGTCGTATCATAATAATCATAGAAATGATCGGCAAGACAATTCAATAGATAAGAGCGACAATTATACTCATCTTTTGTATACTTATCTATTTTTTCTTGATGGAGAATATATTCTTCATCACTCATCTCATCGGTAGGAACTTTTAATGGATTCTTGTCAGTGAGGATGTAGGAGACTTTGAGAAGACTCAAGTGGAAGAGGACCTTTCCTTTCCACCTCTTGAAATGGGCTCCCTTAAAGCGAAAGGGCTTGTTAAGATCTCCAACAGACTCACTTGGTTTCTCTTGTGTAGGTTCCGTGTGTTGAATCTCCTTAAAATTGTTGGTGCAAATACAGGAGTTTATGAATAATGAAAAGGCCCAAACGGATAGTTCATTAAGTGGGTTAATGGCTCTACCTCCACTCTTCACCTCCCCCTTGCGCACGTATCTAGCCCAATATCTGAGACAATTCATTTTAGCCCATTAATCACCACAATTAAAAAGAATAAAATAGTCTCTCTCCTTTTCAATGTGGGATTAAACATTTTCACTAATTCCTCATGTTATAACATTTATTCATTTTAATTATTTAATATTAAAATGCTCCAACAATTTACAAGTAAAACGAGTGTGTTACAACTAAGTGCAGTAGAGTCTAGACCCGTTGGATTTGTTTTCTAACCCAACAAATTAAAGAACAGTTAACAACCCTCCTCCACCAACGCCTCTGCAACGAGTAGGAGCCAAAACATGACCAACAAAAGCATTTTTGAAATCCCATTTACCAAAAATTAGCTTTGGCTACCAGTATATATCTTTTTTTTTTTCTTTTTTAAATATTATAAATAGTATATATCATATTTGGTGTGATAAAAAAATTTTAAATTACAACGGCAGAGTAATAACTGAGAAAAGAATACTTCAAGTTGTTTATCATAATGTGAGATGTAGAGGTACGATTTATAATATGACTAATATATATATAACTGAAGTCTTTGACTTTTTATTAACCTCTCCAAAACTTGCCACATCATTATTATTTTTTTAAAATAAAATTATTTTTGTTTAGTCCAAACTTAACAAGGAGTGAAACTCCATCTCTCTAACAAGTCCAACTTAAACTCAAACTCATTCCAATTAATGTATTTCCAAATAAAAATTTAGGTGGAAGGGTAGAGGAGGAGTCATTTTTAATCAAACTCTTAAATTACTAACTTTCCAATACCCCCAAGAAACCGTACCATATAACATGAAGTCCATGTAACTGATTTTCTTTTGAAGAAATACAGTGGAAACCGTGGAATTAATATTTTACATTGAAGGGCATATTTTATATATATATATATATATATATATGAGTTGGGTTCAAGTTACACCTAGTATAACTATAAGCAATGCTACACCACTCAATATTTTTTAATTAGATGCAAATTTTGACAAATCCACCGTTAGATTACATTATCTTCGTATATACTCTATGCTTGCAAAATTTCAAGGTGATCAAAGATTAATAGCCATGTCATTAATCAATTTTTTTAATTCAAGTTTTTGTAATTTAAAATAATGCATAAAAGATGATTTTATGGATCAAATGGTAAATAATATCCAATTGATATGAAAATTGGCGTGATTGTTAAAAACATATAGAACATGTAATTCAACGGTGGAATTTCCAAAATATGAATTCTATAACAAATTATTGGGTAGTGTAACATTACTTAGAATTCACCATGTATAACTTGAACCCAACCACACACGCGCGCGCGCACACACACACACATATATATAACCGAAGCCTTTGACTTTTTATTAACATCTCCAAAGCTTGCCACATCATTATCATTTTTTTTTAAATAAAATTATTTTTGTTTAGTCCAAACTTAACAAGGAGTGAAATTTTATCTTTCTAACAAGTCCAACTTAAACTCAAACTCAAACGTTGATAATTTATCTCCAAAATTGCGAGGTTAATCATGAGCACTATAAAAGCAGTGCAAACCTTTTTTTTTTTTTAAAGCCGAGTAGAGGTATGAGCTCTTCTTCTATTATTTTCTTCTCCTTTACTTTGTTTTAAAAAAAAAATTTATTTTATTATTTTTCATGTATTTTTTAAAAAGTAATTTTCGTACATGAACCATCAAACTTTCTTTAGCCGTTTTTTACAAGATAAAAAAGATTGCAATAATTGAAATTTAAGATTGCTACTACTACATATGTCTTTGTTTTACCTCACAATATAAAAGTATGTTAATTTCTTGGGCAAAAAGCTTATATACGATATATTAAGAGGAGATATCGCTTTCATTATTTCAACATGGACTCCTACTCAACATTTTTTAGCGTGGGGCACATGCTGATAAGGTTTGTTTAAAATTTAGACCCATTAAAATTTAAAACTTATTGCTTAATGGATTCGTGTATTTTTTTCTTTTTCTTATATTTCTCTTTTGAATAGTTATATATTTTTTGAATTGCTTTAATAACTTATTTTTTAATTATATATCTTTTTTGGCATTTTGGAAGTTTTAACATCTAAATTTGTATAGTCACACACACACACAGACATATATATATTTTTATCTATAATTTGTAGGTTCTGAATCTTTTAATTCCTTTCAATAGTTATAGTCATGAATTATTCTTTTGAATGTAACTCATCTTACATTTCTCTATTGTTTAGTCATATATATTTTGTTTTGTTTCAATAATTTCTAAGCAGTGAATCATTTGATTTTTTTTTTTTTATATATCTTTCAAAAGTTTTAATATCTAAATTTTTGAGTTATTTTTTTTTGCAGTATATTAAACTGTCTGACAAATTTTAATAAGTCATTGCACGTTCAAGCAATGGCTTCTTCATCAAATTGTAACACAAATTGAAGTCATACAAGAGCAAATCATGCAATGGTGTAGTTTCTTAATCAATTTAAGATTTTATAAAATTATTTTAGTTTACCTCATAAATAGATAAGTTCCCATGCATAAGACGGGTTAGCGACTAGTTATTTAAATTTCAAGTTATTAATTGTATGTCGTGTCTTTTATAGAGATGAAGATTTGATTGTTATGCTGCTCTCATGTTAAGAATTTTGTATTTTCTACTTGGTTGAATGAAACACTAATTCATCCAACCCCTTAAAAAAAGTATAAAATAAACAAAACAAACAAAAACACCCGTCTTTTTTTGTGTGAATGGGCCATAGTAGATCGAGAATCAGGGTATGGAATAATCAATAAATTGACTAATCCAATAGTTTATAAATGTTTTGAATCCAATTCAAGCTACCTACACCTTTTCATCCAAAGTTGTATTTTTATTCTGTTGAATGGGCCTGAGTCTCGCTATAACACAGAGAAGGAGAAGGGAAGTGATCAGAAAGGCAATTAAAGACATGAAATTATATATAGAACCTTCTTCCAATTATTTGAAGATCATTTTAAACTTTACCCCCGTAATAGCTAGTGTAGCTCCAATCTCTATCTCTATCATTGTGGAAAACTAAAAACAGCCTGCCGGCTCAATGGTATAAGCCATTGATGCAGCCGCCTAAGGCCTCAAGTGAAAAAAAAAAACCCCTAAATTTTAACCAATAGTATTAATTAAGCAGAAATATTAACAAATAAATAAAATAATATTTTCTTATCAAATAAAAAATAGAAACAAAATGCTATGTCCATAACATTTTTCACAATATTTTTACAAAAAAATCCTAAATAGCAGATTGTTAAGGGCTATTATTGACAGCAAAAATATAATTTTAGTGATAGGGTCAAATAGAAAACAAGAAATAACTTAACACCTAAGATTTGTTATGAAAAACATTGTGAATGTAGCACTTCTAAAAGAAAAAAGAAAAGAAAGAAAGCAATCTACAAAAAAATTCACAACATTTTTCACAATAGTCGAGTTAGCAAATTTTTACTAGTTTTTAACTAGATTCACTATTAACATCATTTTTTTACTCACTATTATCAATCTGCTACATCAATAAATGTAAAAAGTTTTGTCAAATTAATTTGTGTTTATAAACCTTAAAAAAAAAAATTCTACGTGGCTCATGTTAATTAATAGTAATTTTATATGTGAAACAAGATACTCAATTTTCGCCTTAGGCCCCAAATACATCAAGCCACCCCGCCTGAGAGTATGCAGTAATTACGTGCTAAACTTTTGAAATCATTGTTATTAAACTAAGCACTTACACACTATAATCTACGTATATGTCCCAACAGAGTTCGTGAAAGTCAAAGGAAATGCACAATGACAGTGACCCGTTTCGAATGCTATGTAGAACAGCATCAAAAGCAATATTGTCACGACCTTCATAGCATTACTCAAATATTTTAGTTTTTTCGTTTTTTCTTTTTTAACATGCTTTTTATGCATGGATTGGACGATCCCTTAGCCTATGAGACTTGAAAAAACGACGCGCGGAAAATGCCTGTCAGACGTAGGATTCCCATATCACTCGGTAAAAGCGATTCAGCATATGCATGAACGGTAAACTTGCCCACGCTAGGCTACAGTTCGGCTTCAACCATAGGCAAGGGCAGCATTTTTTCTTCTTAGGTCCGGTTGTTTGGCTTTTATTTATATTCAGCAGCTTATTTGCAAAATATTTATCAAAATATATGGTTTTTTATTATTTTTATGTTATATGTGTTACAAAAAACAAAAAAACTATTTATAAATAAACATTAAAAAGAAAAAAAAGGTAAAAACTAGTTTATTTAAAAAAAGTGTTTTAGAAAAAAAGGACTAAAAAGTTAAATTATTTGGAAAAAAAAAAAGGCCGATCGAGACCACCCAAAAAAAAAAAAGTAAAAGCACTTTTTTTTTAAAAGCAAATCTCAAACACACTCATTTGACTATAACTTGACTACTTTTAAATTTTTGCTTTTGTTTCAGTTTTATTTCAAATATTTATCTTTTAACTCTTTGGAAATGAGCTAACTTTTAGTTTTTGTTTCATATTATGCAAATAAATTATTAGAAATAATTAAGTTGTACCCAAATGTACAAATAAGGTTTATTATTTAAGCTTTTAAAATGAGATTTCTAAAAAAAAAAAATTATACATAGAAAAAAGTAAATTTTAAAATATCTTATACTTTGAATAAGTTCAATTTGAAAACGCATTACCAAAAAATTAAATCCCTTCAATTGCTGTAAGTTAAATTTGATTTGTGTTAGCATAATTTGATTCTCAAATTTTCAATTTAATTAATTGACACCCAACAAGAACAAGTTGAGTCATGCCTAATAAGAGCATGAAAATCTTTTTTATATGTATATATATTATTCAATGAATTCATTGTAACACACAAAATAATCAGTATAAAGATGTAAGAGCTTTACATTATAATTAAACATAAATCATCGAGTCAAACCACATTAATTTTTAACATGGTTCTACTTTCTCACTCATAGTCCGAACAACACTTCTAACAAGATATCAAAGGGTGTTACCTTTTTAAATATGATACCAAAGCCACCAAATCAAGTTCTTTGAATTTTCTTAAAAGCCACCAACACCATGTTCAAGCGAGCATCATTTCAATACGACAGTGCCATTTTTTACTTTTTAGCAATTTTATCACATACTGTAAATATAATCCTTCAATTCCAAAGATTGATTTGCATCACAAACCACACAATTCAATCCCTTGAAAAGTCAATCTACATAATACCAAAAGAAATAAAATCATCCTTTACACACGTCACCAAAAGGTCTTTCCACCTACCCCATATATATAGGCCTAAACAAGCCTCCATGTAACTACTTATTATTCATGAGCCTCACAAGGGTAGATACAGCCCTATGTAACCACTCGCTCATGTTGCCTTTGAGAGGTAAATGTGCCCCTAAAACCAATTTCCTACTAGCCACCGGTGATGTTCACAGTTGATGTTAGTATTCTAATTGTTGGTGTCACCATTATCAACCGCTCAAAATGCATTCATCTACACTATTCCAATCATTGATTGGATCAGCCATCTTCTGATCATAGTAGTAGTCATTCTCTAAGCACCATTTGTAGTTGACTACCACCAATATCTATTTCGAGCTAGCATTCCTTTATACATCGAGTGTCACCTTCTGTTCATGCAATTTAATCTAGCTTGGCCATATATTTCTTTAAGTATCTTGCTTTCCAATGAGTGGGTTTTGAAGACCAAAACACAACCCTAGTCAAAACCTGAGTCCATTACCCCAGTCCCCACTCTTAGTACTAGGACTTACTACTCATATTACAAATAAAGTAATCTAATCCTACTTGTAGTGCAAGTTAAATAATTATAATATAACTTGTTGTGCAAGAAACGTAACTCTAGGGCTAATCTAAAATTAGCTTAGGATTTAACTTAATTACTATATATATATATATATATATATATGTAACCTTCAATAATTTCATTGAAATACTGAAGTTCCTCAAAATAAAGATGTAACTAGAAGGCTTCTGTTTGTGAATGTTAACCATCAAGCAAAACCATATTAATTCAATGTATGCTTTCGTTTTCTCCCTCTTTCTCACTCACAATCCCAACGGCACTTCTATTATAGTATTAAAGCTATGTCTCACTTTTTTTTAACGTTAAGATCAAATCAAATTGGGATAGGAAATACCCATGGAACCAGGATATACAAACAATGTCCTTGCTAAATGGCGCTAAAGATTGATTTAATCAGCCTTAAATATATAAGAGACCCACGGGTGGGGGGAGCCATTCTTAGGGGCCTCAGGGATGGTTTTAAATAGCCTTAAATACGAGAATGTCTACCTTAAGCCATGGAATTGAATTAGGCACTAAGGCTGTGATGAAAATTGACCATATGGAATAGGCAGTGATGACTGCCAACCGCTTCCATATTCTGTTGAATTTTCGCAGCGGTCAGAGATTTTAAGGAAAATTTATGCTTTGATGAACTAAACAAATGATCATAAGTCATAGTAACAGTTTAAGGAAACACAACATACAAGAGCATAAAAACAGGCACAAGAACATGAGCACAAACGAACAGAAAAGATCTGCCTAGTTACAACATCTCCTTTTCCCCTCCAATACAAGCGTCTTCAATTTACTCCAAGAAGGTCTCCATGACATCGGGGTAGATACCCGCTTCTGAATTCCTATATTCCACAGGTTGGTGCTGATGGTGATCAACGGAAGTTGAAGAAGAGGATGAAGCCATTCTAGCAGGTAAAGTATAACTCCTCTTAAATTTGTTTTCCATCTTTCTTGCACTCTCCGAATGGCTGTCCAAGCTCAAGAACTCATTGGGGTTTGCTCCACCACCATTATGCATATTAGATGCATCTGAATTTGGGTTCGTAGTCTTCCCTTCAAGGATGAGAGAGTGGTGATTTTGGTCTGGTTTGTTTCCCAAACTCTCTGGGTTGAACAACAACTTGGCATCATCACTACGTCCAGTGAGAGCATTGAAGAAAGACAACCCATTTGGCCACTTGATGTCGTGTTCATGCTCTCCCATCATGTCTTCAATTCGGGTTTCAGATGAATGAGGTAGGAGAAACATGTGTGTCTCATCTTTGGTTTGTGGAAATCCAAGTCTGGCCGAGTTCGGGAAATTGGGTGAAGAAAGCATAGAAGTGGCAGGTGGAAGTGGCCTTTGGCCCCAATTAAAGAGTGGGGCAGGAGGGCGGATTGGAATTGGTGACTGCTTTGAAGGAAGTGAGGAAGAAGAGGAATTGTTTCTGGTTGAAGAAAAGAGTTGGGAGAGGTAGAAACCAGACTGATAGCCTAGAGATTCAAATGTATGCCTCATTCTAAGCACAAAATGGAGGTCTTCAGGTATCTGTTATAACATATATCATCTATCAGTTTAATCAAACAATTTTCAAAATATTAATGCCTTTGTGCGTGCGTGCACAATATGTTTGCAATTAATCTTTATTATTAGAAAATCAAGCAAATATATAATAATTTCCTACAAAATGAATAATCAATTAATAAAAAGAAAAAAGAAAAAAAAAATAAACTCACAATCTTGCAAGAACCCAACTGTAAAAGACCATGGCCAGCTTGAATTACAGCTATTGTCTGGTCAAGGAGTTAATTAAGGAGCACAAAAGTCTAAGTAATTGAATGAGTAGTCCAAAATCGGAAAAATTTTAACAAAAGACTAGCAATAGTGATAGAACTGTTTGTATTCTGACCTGAATACCGGAATCAAATTGATCAGTCCACTCAGGAGGAAGCTGCATTAAATAGCACCAAAATAGAGAGGTTAACATCAATCATTGCTATAGTACCATGTAACCAATAGCAGACCAGACTAACATAGATATTTGGTGGAATCTAATACATATACATAGAAATGAAATAGGAGTAACAAACTTCTTTTCTTTTTTTTTCTTTTTTTTTTTTTTTTAGAAGAAACAAACTTCTAAATAGGGGAAGAAAAAAAAAATCATTGATGTATGGATTTTATTGCATACAGCATCAAAAGAACTCTGCCAGTAGTTGGAGATGTTTGGTTCGCATTCGGTTGGTTCTTTGAAAACCCATTTATGGCACTTATCAGATGCAACCTTTCCCATTAACCTGTTGAAACCATTTCAACCAATCAGACCCCATATACATTATATAATAAGCATGCTTTACCCTTATATCTCTCTCTACTGTCTATGGTGCAAAATTTCCATTTGTGAGAGACAGAAATAAAACCACAACCAGAAAATAAATAAAACAAAACACCTACCCAGTACCCACCCTTCTCCATAATTATATAACTGAATGGACATCTTGCTGAAGGATCTTCTAACAGGATCTTCACCGTCAATCTCTTCCAGACAATCCCCAACTCTTCCTCGACAGAACCCATCTTCCCACATCAACATCCTTCACAAAATTTGACAAACAAAAAATTATATCTTTTCAGAAAATTATTAAAACTTGTAGGACCCAAGTGACAAATTTACTGAATACCCATGTCAAATTATCGATCATAAAAAACTAAAAAAGACCCATCTCCCATTAACAAAATTCACACTGTAGTTGCTCTGTTTGTAAAAGAAAAAGAGTAATAGTGCGCTGCCTCGTTTCAGAGCAAAGGACAGAAAATAATGCAAACTGTGTTGAACTAAGCTGAACTTACAAGCTGCCGTTGTCGTCTCCAACTTTGCACCCATTACCACCTCTGACTCTTCTGCAATAATAGGAAGAGAAGCAGCTCAATTAAAAGCATAATACAAAGGCACAGAGAGAGAGAGAGAGGTAATAAAAGAGAGAGAGAGAGAGAGAGAGAGATACGGGCGAGGACGGATGGTCCAGAAGACAGAGTAAGTCCAGTCTGAGTTGAGACAGACGCTTCTGAGGGCCTCATGAAGGGCCATCATCCCAACAGCTTCTTTGCTCCTATCTGATGCTCCTGAGCCCACCATCTCTCTTTCTCTTTCTCTGTCTCTCTCTTTCTAACACTAAATATATATGCCTTTTCTTTTCTTTTTATTTCTCTTTCACTTCTTCACACACTTATTAGAGAGTTTCCTTTCCTCTTCTCTTCTCTTATCTCCTCTCAACCTCTGAAACACTGTCTAGGTACTTCTAAGTTCTAACTAAACTCAATTTTTATCTTCTTTTGCAGCTCTATAATGTTTAACAACCCCAAAGAGTACTCTTTTATCTCTCTCTCTCTCAGAGTTGTGTATGTTTTAGTTGGCTCTCTCTTTCTCTCTCTACTGCTCTTCTGTTTGTACTACCAAGTAAACAGGTTTGGTATCCTGATACAGGTGAGTAAAAAAAGCAAGAGAGAGAGAGAGAGAGAGATGAATGTTGGAAGTATTAATAAACCATGAAAAACTGTGGGGACAGCTTTTATCCTCTTTCTCTGTCTCTTGCAAAGCACAACAGTGAAAGTGAGGGAAAAATAAAAAGCTGAGGTTTCTGATATTCAAATCACATTTTTACCCTTTTCCCTTGTGAGAAATTTCAGTTTGGTTGCAGGGTTAGGTTCGGCTAGTCAGAGCTGCTTGTTATGATTAAACCCATTTTGGTAGAGTGGGGTGGCTAGGCATAGATTTGCTCTTGAAAGTACTCTCCAAAGTTACATCTAAGAGCATTCGCAGCAGTGCATCTAAAATTTTAGCTATTTAGCTACACAAAAAGTCACTTTATCTATTTTACCTACACACATGCTACAGCAGTGAATCTATTTTAGCTTTTAACCCAATAAAATAATATAAACACTATAATAAAATAATATTTCTACAACAATAAAATAATATATCAAACTACTCAAAAAAAACATCCCAACACCATTCACAACCAACTCTACCATCAGCCACGGCCACAGCCACAGCCACAGCCACAGCCGCCGCCGCCACCACCAATCCACAGCAAGGAAAAAAAAAACCCCCAAATCTCCAATCTTTTTCCTCAGCCACAACCACGGCCACAGCCACAGCCACCACCAACACCACCACCACCACCACCACCACTACTAGCAGTCCACAGCAAGAAGAAAAAAAAAAAAAAAAACCCAAATCTCCAAGCACTCCGATCGGCGAGCAAGCACTCCAATCACGTCGGCGAGCTGGGTCGGCGATCCACGAGCAAGCAATCCGATCGGCGGCTTGGGAGACCGGAGTTGAGAGAATGAGAGAACGCAGTGAGAGGCCGGAGTGAGAGAGTGAGAGGTCGGAGTGAGGCGAGATCGGAGTGAGAGAGTGAGAGGCCGGAGTGAGGCGAGACCGGAGCGAGAGAGTGAGAGGCCGGAGTGAGGCGAGACCGGAGCGAGAGAGTGAGAGACCGGAGTGAGAGAGTGAGCTTGAGAGATGTTCAAAGAAGAGATGAGAGTGAATGAGAGAGACAGAGAGATAGAGGGAGGTATTATTTTAATAACCGATGGATTAAAATAATATTTTTCTTTTTACATTTGAGCTACAGTGCACATCTATCTTTAGATGTGCACTGTAGCGGAGAAGCAAAAAATTTTGCTTATTGCTCCACTGCTGTGCGCCTCTTTTGTGTGCAGTGGTGCTAAAAAATAGCAATATAGCTATTTAGCACCACTGCTGCAAATGCTCTAACAGATTTTTCTTTGGCTCTCACGGGCTTTTCTTCCGTGATAAACTCATTGCCTTTGTGAGTGTCATTGTCTCCTAGTAGTCGAAATCAAGTAAAAAATAAAGATAAAAATGATTTTTTTTTTTGGTTACAATATGTGAAAGGTGAATGATTGGAATTTAAGTTCCCTTAGAATAATGAGTTCATAAAATAAAATAAAATAAAGTTCCCTTAGAGTTAGAATAATGCCATCGAATTACATAACTCTTCATAAGAACATCCAAAATTACCTTTTGTGGCAGTAAACACTACCAAATAAAATGTTTTACTTCGATAGTCCAAAGAGCGTTTATGATGAAGAAAAGAATTTATTAGTTCTCTTCTCTAAACAATGATCATCATGCAAGCTAATGTTATACATTGATGCGAATGGACAGAACTTTTGATGTCATTTTCTTTGTTTGATGTATATATATAGTTTCTAAAATTGGTACAATGTAGTTATTTTATAAAATCATTTATTTATCAATCTACAAAATGTAAGGATTAGAAAAGGCTCTTGAAGATAAAAGCCCAAGAGAAACTTAAATTATTCATGTGGAATTAACTTAGCAGATAATCTTATCTCAGTCAGTGATAAGTAAAAGAATCCACATAAAGGAAAAGGAGTGCAATTCTTTGCGAGGCAGAATAAGAAACCCTACAAAAGTTATTCATTGAATGTCCAATGACAAAAATCATTTGGACTAACTCCCTTTTGCCCTTTAGATTTTTTTATAAAAAAAAATTGATATTGAGTTCAACTCCTTAAACAATTGGGTTAAGTTTGTGATTCGATTTGAAGAAAATTTGATACTTTCAAATGAAGAAGTAAGGAAATTTATGTTATTTGCAACTATTTGTTGTAATATAATATAGACAACAAAAAACTGCATCATAAGGCAGCCTAAAAAATAGGTGATTGATTTTTTTTCTTAATTAGACATATTAAATATAGAATAATTATTTGACATATTGGGAATCTGTAGCTAAGGAGGCCTCCAAATACTACCTATGGAATCCCTCCATTCCTTGTTTTGTGAAATTTAACTTTGATGCAACCATTAGTAAGGAATGAGCAGACATATTAGCCATTGTCAAAAACCACAATGGAGAAATCATTTTTGTATGGATGGAGATAATTGAAGATCAAGACCCTAAGAAGAAGCCAAAGCGGCTCATTTAGGAGCAAAGAAAGCAGCAAGCTTAGGGTTTACTTTTTGACGGGACTGACGAACTCATTTACCGAAGACGACGACCATGATCCCTGGACGAGCATACTAATACCCACGTCACTGACGAAAGGCAGGAAGGCCATTCAATGCAGCACAATTACACCCAGAACGGTTACAAAGCCAACTGTATGAACCGTTGGAGCACATTAAAGCCACATTACACAGCACCAAACGTTACCAAGAGGAGCATTAAGACCTCCATAACTATCCCAACGGCTAGAAGCTATGAAAAACATATATAAAACCCACACATTGCCAAGTACAAGGTACATACACACATAGACACTAAGAGATCTCTTTCATTCTGTTCAATTACATTGTTTATTCCTAAGAGAGCTTCTTATACTGACTTTGGCATCGGAGACATTGTGGCAGGCACCACACCGGTGACCACCTTTGAGAGTACGTTCATACAAGCTGAGGATTGCTTCCATCTGACCAACTCGACTGACAAGCTTATGCTTCATCAGTATAACTCTACTGACGAACTTATTCTACTGACGAACTTACGCTTCATCAGTTTGGCGCCGTCTGTGGGGACGTGACGTTTTCATTTTCATATTCGAAAACGCTGCTTCCATCAACTTCAGTATTCAGATGGAGTCCAATCAAGATTCCGCAACCTTGGCTCGGCAAGTCCAAGCTCTTGCAGCCGCCGTTGAAGAACTTACTAGGTAAAATCAGGAAATGAAGCTACGGTTTCAACAGGAGGAGAATCGATCCAAAAACAACGTAGAGGACGAGGGAAATAGCCATAGAAGGAGTGACCATCGAAGACCCATTACTCCGGCAAAACAGAATTCAGATCTTCTTCAAGAGATGAGGAAGGAGATGGACGAGTTGAGAAATGCCATCAGAGAAAAGACAGACCAGAGCGTGGGCAAAATGGCAAGTAACAAGATTCCGCCTCGACGGATGTAAGTTACTGACGATGACAAGATTCCGCCTTGACGGATGTAAGTCACAAAAGCCAAAAATGGCTAAGTAACAAGATTCCGCCTCGACAGATGTAAGTCACAGAAGCCAAAAATGGCAAGTAACAAGATTCCGCCTCGACGGATGTAAGTTACTGACAGTAACAAGATTCCGCCTCGACGGATGTAAGTTACTGACGATGACAAGATTCCGCCTTGAAGGATGTAAGTCACAAAAGCCAAAAATGGCTAAGTAACAAGATTCTGTCTCGACAGATGTAAGTTACTGATGATGACAAGATTCCGCCTTGACGGATGTAAGTCACAAAAGCCAAAAATGGCTAAGTAACAAGATTCCGCCTCGACGGATGTAAGTTACTGACGATGACAAGATTCCGCCTCGACGGATGTAAGTCACAGAAGCCAAAAATGGCAAGTAACAAGATTCCGCCTCGACGGATGTAAGTTACTGACGATGACAAGATTCCGCCTTGACGGATGTAAGTCACAGAAGCAAAAAATGGCTAAGTAACAAGATTCCGCCTCGACGGATGTAAGTTACTGACGATGACAAGATTCCGCCTTGACGGATGTAAGTCACAAAAGCCAAAAATGGCTAAGTAACAAGATTCCGCCTCGACGGATGTAAGTTACTGACGATGACAAGATTCCGCTTTGACGGATGTAAGTCACAAAAGCCAAAAATGGCTAAGTAACAAGATTCCGCCTCGACGGATGTAAGTTACTGACGATGACAAGATTCCGCCTCGACGGATGTAAGTCACAAAAGCCAAAAATGGCAAGTAACAAGATTCCGCCTCGACGGATGTAAGTTACTAACGATTACAAGATTCCGTCTCGACGGATGTAAGTCACAAAAGCCAACGACGGATGTAAGTTACTGACGATGAAAAAATCCTTAAAAGGGGGTAAGTCACAAAAGGTACTGACGAAGATAAGGGGAGAAGTTTAGAAACAAAGGCTCAGAAAACTGAAAACTAGCGGGAAACCCAATGGTCACACGAATTGGAGTTATTTATAGCCCAAAACCTTTCACATTCTACAGTCGTCATTACAAGTCACGACGACCACAGAATCGGGGGGCAGCTGACGAGACTGACGAACTCATTTACCGAAGACGACGACCATGATATCGACGACCATGATCCCTGGACGAGCATACTAATACCCACGTCACTGACGAAGGCAGGAAGGCCATTCAATGTAGCACAATTACACCCAGAACGGTTACAAAGCCAACTGTATGAACCGTTGGAGCACATTAAAGCCACATTACACAGCACCAAACGTTACCAAGAGGAGCATTAAGACCTCCATAACTATCCCAACGGCTAGAAGCTATGAAAAACATATATAAAGCCCACACATTGCCAAGTACAAGGTACATACACACATAGACACTAAGAGATCTCTTTCATTCTATTCAATTACATTGTTTATTCCTAAGAGAGCTTCTTATACTGACTTTGGTATCGGAGACATTGTGGCAGGCACCACACCAGTGACCACCTTTGAGAGTACGTTCATACAGGCTGAGGATTGCTTCCATCTGACCAACTCGACTGACAAGCTTATGCTTCATCAGTATAACTCTACTGACGAACTTACGCTTCATCACTTTTGTCATTTGTGAAGGAGATGAATTGAATGTGATCCAGCCACTTCAAAGTTTAGAGGCTTCCCCATATTGGGCAATTGAAAACATAACAACTAGTAATAAAGTTGTTTTAAATTCCTTTACTGATTTGTATTAATCATATGTTTAGAGAATCTAATTTTGTTGTCTATAATATTACTATATAAACTCTTTTATCTAGGTGTGAGGAAATACCACATTTTCTATCCCTGATTTTTGCTCAAGGATTCAGAACAAAAATGGTTACGCTTCCTGCTTCTGTAAGTTCTTTCCCTTTTAATATTATTCTTATTCAGTCCAAAAAAAATAAAAATAAAAATCAGTAATTCACCCCCAAAAAAATCATCTATGTGATGGTAAAACCCCTAATTCAGCCTATTTTGATATCGGGTAGTTTTGACTATATATTTGTAGATACTTGAACTTTAAAGAAAAGGTAAATTTGTGATAATTTCTTATGTGTGCTTCAAAGAGTTTGCTTTCCTAGATGTTTTATTCCCTTTTCACAATCATGTTTTCTGATGGGACAACAAGCTCTTTCAACGCCTATGATTTGGGAAAAAGTATTTTGGTTTTATATAAGATTTCACTTCATGACTTAGTTTCTTTTTATCAGATGATATCCGTAACCTATCCAAAAAAAAAAAACAAAATCCATAATAGTCACATTGTTAAAGTTCAAATACACATTAAAATCTCCCATTTGTTCTAGGTTGAAAATGTGAAATAGATATCAAATTTGATTTTGCAACCTCCAAAAGTAAGGGGACAAACCGTGAACCATACAACCTATATGCCATTAGAAACATGGTGCTTTTGAAATGAAAAACCGATAAACATGGTTCATTGAATATTCGTATATTGTGCAAAAGTTTCTTCTTATTCTTCTTTTTTCCTTTTTGCATGGACCTGCAAAATGCTATTCATTTCGTTGTTTGGTTGAAATGAACACGGTTATTGTTAAACTTGCCAAACAACCCTAAACCATTTTCTATCACCATAATGTGAAGGATAATTAAGACAATTGGCTTGGCTCAGAATCTTTACCAGTCAAAAGAGATAGGATGGATTCTGATTGTTAGATTTAATTAATATTTAAAGGGAATATGATATTGTTATTCTGTCAGTTTGTAAGGACGAACTTAGAGTAATCATCATAAATTCGTACTAATGTATGTGCAAGAAAGGTTAAAAAAAAAAAAAAAAGGGTATAGACATTTGGGCGCCCCCTCCTTTTTTTAATTGCCTAACATGTCTTCATAATTAAGGAAATTGGAAAAACCAAGATTGCCCTTTATTGATATTGGATAGTTAATTAATTAACATTTTTTTTTTCACTAAAGAATGGAATGCTTGTAGCACCTCTAGTTCATTTTCTATGTAATTCAATTAATTTTGTTGCTAAATTTTATCATTCACTTATTTTTTTCCTCTTTTTTTTTATTCTTTTTTTTGAATGGTTCACTTATTCTTTTTAAGCATTTCTAATTTCTTTGCTTTAGCTTGGTTTCAAGTCTATTTGTTATTTACTTAGATATATTTAGTCAAAATCTGTCTTTTTTTTTTTAATAAAGGTATAATGGCATTTTTACACATCTCAATTTTTAAATAAAATAAAACAATAAATATAAGTTTATTCAAACAGATACTAATTTCACAATTACTAAACCTTTCTTCAAAAAAAAAGTACTAAACTTAAATTGTACAAAAAGGAAACAAAATTCTATCCTTAAAAAGAAATTTTTTTTTTTTTAAAAGTCTACTTTTCCTTTTATGCTATTCTTAAATAAACAACCATTGCAAATATATATATATATATATATATATATATATATATATATATATATTGATGGTGTAAGAAGTCAGTTGGTTGAACACTTCGGCTTCGGTGGACTGCAACGCTAGCGGCGGCCTACAAAAAGAGAAAACAGTCAAAGGGTGACCGGGTTGAGCCGGCCAAACACCCTCCGATGGTGAAGTGAGTTTTCTCGTCCTCTAATGGAGTTTCAACTTTACTTAATGTAATCTCAGGAAATTCATACCTTTGCATGATGAAGACCAGGCCTTATATACCACACTCTAGGGCGGTTATTAATTCAATAACTTCCCCCAGAATCTTGGAATTCGGACATAACCTCCTCAACGGCTACGAGAATCGTAACCGCCAATGGAAGTTACATCAAGTTGGAGGGATTGGCGGCGATGAATGCGGGTTAATGAACCGCTACGAAGTTCACCCAGTGTTGGTGTAGTCGTCCATGTGCTTTGCGCATGGACGATACTTTGTTCTGTAGTCGTATCGTCGTCCATGCACCTTGTGCATGGACGATTCCCTCGATCTGATTCCCCGGAGTGATCAATTGCCCAACATCCTATGGACGAGATATAGGGACGAATCGAAGATGGCCTGATGTTTGGCTAACCGCAGCTCTCTGGACGACCTGTCTGGACGAACTATAGATGTGTGTTTTGCTATCCCATCATATATATATATATATATATATATATATATATATATATAAATGATTTTTGTCACTAAACCACTTGACTCAGCTCGTACCACCTGACTCTCTCTCTTAAAAATATCATACAAAATTATTTTTATCATTTTTTAAAAAGATTTTTATCAATGTTGTAAAATGCAAAATTTATTAATCATTTTCCTTTTTCTTTTAATACATTCGATAGGTGGGGAGAGGAAATTTATACTTCGAGTATCTTCGTTGAAAACACTAAAAAAAGCTAGTTGAGTTACAAAACTTTTTTTGGCTTTTTTTTAATTCTTTTTGATAATTCAATAGTTGAAAGAAAACAAATTTAAATCCTAGATATCTCATTGGAATCATCAAAATATATCAATTAAGTTACAATTGTGGGGGCATATTTTGCTTCAAGGAAACTTATGAGTACTCATTGACAAACTTTTGCAACCACCTAGGCCGTCCTCAGATGGCCTTGCATTCACCATGGCATGCTTTGCATTCACCTCGGCATGCTTGGCATTCACCTCGGACGGTGTCCTAGGAGCCCTACATCGAAGGAAAACCCCCCCACTTGCTACCTTATAAGCTTTGAAGCGAAGGGAGTAGTGTACCATTAGTTTAGTTATTCGAATAACTATAAACTAATAGTAAACTACTCCCTTCGCTTCAAAGCTTATAAGGTAGCAAGTGGGGGGGTTTTCCTTCGATGTGAGACTCCTAGGACACCGTCCGAGGTGAATGCCAAGCATGCCGAGGTGAATGCAAAGCATGCCGAGGTGAATGCAAGGCCATCCGAGGACGGCCTAGGTGGTTGCAAAAATTTGCCAAGGAGTACTCATAAGTTTCCTTGAAGCAAAAAAGCCCCCACAACAATATTTTAGGCGGTTTTTTTTTTTTTTTTTTTTTTTTTTTTTTTTACCATATAAAAGTGACAGGTAATCTTAAAAGGTTAGAATATTTCCATAAGTGGAAGCTTTTTTAGCCAAAATAAATTATTGCTTTTTAAAACTTGTGTATTTTTAAGTAAGACAATTTTAAAGGGAAATGAAACTTTCCTATTTTCCTGTTATATTATTTCTTCATGTTTAGCCTTATGTTTAAGAGTTTATAAAAGAATGGAATTGAGTGGAATGGTATAAAATAAAAAAGAATGAATACAAATTGAAAACAATTAAAAAATTTATGTCCGTTGTTTAAATTTTGAAAGAAGAGAAATTGAATGAAAACTAACATTGTTTGGAAGGTAATGGTAGTGAATACTTTTACAACAAAATTAATATTATATTATAACAATTTTTAATAAAAATAGGGGCTGGGTATAGGCATTTAAGGGCAAGAAAAAAATATGTGCATTATGAGGCTGTAAAATTCATTAAAACATATTTCATTCCATTAAATTCCTCTCATTTTTTGGAGGGATAATTAAAATGGGCTTAAGGGGTAATGGAATGGACTATTCCTTTCTTTTCTCTCCCATTAAACTATCAAATGAGAGAATGAAAAGGATATTCTTTATGGGTCAAAAAAAAAAAAGGATATTCTTTATAAGAAAAATTCTTTTCATTCCTTTTTTTTTAGCAACTTTATTATTTAAGGAGAAATGAAGCTTTCATATTTCTCCGTTATATTATTTAACTCAACAATTGTGTGAAAAAAACTATTGTTCTTTAAAACATGCATATTTTTAAGTATAAGACTTTTATTTAATAAAATTTTGATATTTCCCCATTATATTATTTAACTTGACAATAAAGTGGTTTCACTTAATAGTTGTGAAATGTGTTGTGAAAAATATTGTATGCAACATTGCTCAAAGTACTAGAAATGCCACCTAATTAATTTCAACTTGTTTACTTTTAAATTCATGTTTAGAGAGAAAGAGAGAGAGAGAGATTGTTTGACTAAAAGCTATAGCTTTTAGTTTTTTCCTTTTGTCTAAGCTTTTTTTTTTTAATAACAAAACTAGTTTTATTGAAAATAAATTAGTTATCAACTTTTTTTCACACATTTAACAAAAAAGTTACCAAAAATTATATTGTTTAATAAATAATATGTAAATAAATTATTAAAAACTACAAGATTACCAAACACACACTAAAAGTTACACTCTTTTTTCCGTACCTTCAAATCCTTATATATCTAGAAATGAGTCAGAAAGCAAATATAATATTTTCATCATGGCATGTCACTACTTTCTTAGAAGTTAGATCGAAAATCATTTCTTTTGTTCATCCACTCTAATAAAAAGATCAAATAATATAATGATGAAATGATGAGATTTTAACACACCACAAACTAGACTTGATCAGAATTTAATATTTTAAGGTATATGTCTAGGTTTTGGGAACTGATAAGTACCAACTTTTAACCCTAGTCACACCCTTTTTACCTTCAAATCCTTATAAATCTAGAAAGAAGTGAGATAGCAAATATACTCTCATCATTCCACCAGAAAAAATATGTACTCTCATCATTGCATGTCACTGCTTTGTTATTATAAGTTAGATAGAAAATCATTTTATTCATTTAAGTATAATGAAAAGAAGAAGATCAACTTATCAAAAAAAAAAAAGAAGAAGATCAAATAATGCCATGCATGTACTGAACTGTCTTTTCACCGACAAGGGGGTTCTAGTAGTCAAATGCAACTAGAGTGCTCTAATCATTTAGCCATTAAGAACAAATTGCAGGGTATTATTATAGTAAGTATTAAAGTTAACAAAGGTAAAAGGAATAGTAAGGTTAAGCCATCACGTGCTCACGTGCCATGGCAGTGAGTCGGTGCATCGTTTCTCATAAAGAAAACGAAGCGCACGAATTGCGGGGCTCTGCGTCCTATACTTGCGACACCCTTCGTCCTTAGCACCACGCGCTCCACACCACACTCCCGTCACCGCATCATGGAAAGTACGTATTGATGACCTCATATCAATATTATATGATATATCTTATAAATAAATAAATAAATAAAATATATATATATATATACATATATTGTGGGAGGATGAGAATCCAAGAATAAGAGCATGTGAGAGAAGTCTAATGTCAAAAGAATAGACCTCAGAAGGCACTGACAACAAGCCCTCGAGAAAGATATAAACAACTCATCACAGGCACATGAAGACTACGATGCCTGAGGACCCCAAGAATACTAACGTGTCCTCAGAAGGACCAAGAGTCAGTTCTGAAGACCATCGAGTATAAACCAAGAAAGAGGATGAAGATTTGTTGTCAAGTAAAGAATGAAAGAACTTAGATAAAACATTCATCACCTCTGCATTCAATGTTCTGAACCCACTTAGCTGGCCGCATTAATGAGAAAATAACCCCTGAAAAGTGTTATCACAACTCATAGCTTGGTTTAAAAACCTTCCAGTGAAGTCCTGATGGGACAAGTATCAAGGGAAATGAACCATAACCCTCCAAGTGGAAGGCTAAGATACAACCTTATAAGGTAGAGAGGCCTCTGTGAAAGGGAGGAAAAAAAAAACATCGGAGAGCAAAGAGACATAGAAAATTGTGATTGTAATCCAAGAACAAGTGTAATCGATATCTCAAACCAAACCTGAGGAACATAATATAAGCCATCCGAGGCTATCTTTAACCAACCCTCACGTCATATAATTATAATTAACATTAATCCTTTCAATTCTAGTTAGTTTAGTCCATCTAAACAGGGGTATTAAAGGTTGATTGGCATCCCATCTCTACAAATTGATTGTGTGAGGAAAAAAGCAAGTTTGACTTATTTTTACCCACCACATATATATAATACAAATTTTAAGGAATAAAATTGTAAAAAAAAAAAAATAGAAAATTTTCAATTTAAACTCTATGGTTTAGAGTTTTGATTTCAAAAAATTAATTTAGAGGTGTAACAAATTAACTTTTTTAGTCTTGAAAGTAAAAAAATTAAATCCTAATATTTTTTGTAATAAAAAACTTAAAAAATATATTTTCGAAAGTAATAAATTAAACCCAATATTTTAAAAAATATTAAATTAAAACCCCAATATATATATATAAACCTCAAACATAATGTATGAGGTTTAATAATTTATTTTATGAAATCTCAAGGTTTTTTACTTTTGAAATCATAGGGTTTAATATGCTACTGTTTAAAACTTTTGAAGTTAATTTTTTACTTTCAAAATTACAGTGTTTATTTATTACACGCTATAAAGTTTAAGGTTTCGTAATGTAATTTTTCCAAAAAAAAAGATCATAACTATTAATTTGGTTAATTTTAATTAGAAAAAAACGCTTTCATATAAGTTTATTGTTAGTATTAAATTATTAGCACCAATCATATTATGTTATCTCACAAATTATTAAAAAGTTTTATCACCGTACACTTTTAGCATGATAGTTGTAGGGTCAATTTTTACAGCCCAAGCCCAAGAAGGTATGGATTTTGGGCCCACTGAACCCAAGACAATAAATTTGTAGAGAGTGGGTGAAAGAGCTAGGCTAACAATGAAATAACAGTATTAAACAGCAATGTTTGTGGATGAATTTGTATTAGTATGTGTTCGGACTGATGTAAATGCAACGTCTGAAGAGGTGTTTTTCATTCATAAACTTGGGTTACAATTCTTGGAGCTACAGTAATGGAGTACACCCTTTTTTACTTCTGATTTTCGATCCCCATCTATCAGAGGCACCCTTCTCTTATATAGTACTTCCTTCCTGCATCTTCACCGTCCACTTGTTCATCATCTAGACGCCCACTTGAGTGCATGTCCCATCATACTCCCCCTTTAGCCTTGTGTGAGTGGTGGTAGCTGAGAATGCACTGTTCAGGGGTCTTCTCCACATAAATGCGGCCAGGAAGGTAGGTGTAGGGCATTTAATGCGATGGTTGAAGTCTGTCTCCTAGATATTTCTTTGATCTTGTTATCCTCATGCGTGTCCGAGGTTCATCCCCGTAGTCACATTTGTTAGGGGGATTACCTGAGCATCCCAGACATCTGTTGGGCCCAGCTTCTTCGGATCCGAGGATATTGGACTCCTCGGACAATTGAACATCTCCTCGGATCACGCCCGTGCTCCTCTCCAGACATGCTCCTTTCACGTGGGCTTCCAACTGAGTTTTCACCTCTTCGGATATACAATGATCCTCAAATTGGGCCTTGGGCCCAATACATTAAGTTAGGCATTTCACCCCCCACAATAGCCCCTCAAAATTGTAGTTTTTCCCTCACATCCAAGGAGAAAAAGTAGGATTTTGACTTGCCACGGAGCAAAAGCTTAAGAACATGCGAATTTGAACTGGCACGTGCGTAGGCATAGAAATAAACGCTTCATTAATGCCGCTGCGGTTTCCGTATTCCCAAGGTGCCGCATTAATTGCACCAGGTGGCGCTTTGCTCTCGAGACGAGGCGGAGAAATCTCTGGGCCAGCTAAAGGAGGAATATGCCCATTTGTCCGAGGATCTGAAAGAGATGACCTCCCAGAAGAAAAGCCTCGATGCTGGGATCAAGAATGCTGAAAAACAAGCCAAGGAACAGCGTAAACAACTACACATGGCAGAGATCAATCTGGCCACCGAGAGGGAGCTGGTGAAGGGTCTCAGGGCTGAGCTGCAAAAGGCCAAGACGAGCGCCCAAGTGGCTGAGCAAAATGCCAGACTGGCCAAGGAGGCGGTTGAGGCCGAAAGGAAGGTGGCGTACCAGCTGGGGGTAGAGGCGACCTCGTCCCAGCTTATGGAGCAATTTGCCTCGGTTACCCGAGATTACTGCGGCATAAGTTGGAGTAAGGCCCTGGATGCAGCTGAAGTCCCTGCCGACTCAGAGCTGAGGCTGCCTGGGAGCGTATACTATGATCCTGATATCTGAGAGCTCCCAGGAACTGATCCCCCTCCTGCTTCACAGCTTCCAGAGGCTTCGGAGCCAACCTTGGTCAGTCATGCTCCTCCATCCACTCTTGATGCACCCAAAGAGGCTGGTCAGCCAGGTGACAAGGGTAAACCAGCTGAACCAGCCAAAGACAAAGGCCAAGGGTTGGGTAAAGAGAAAATTCCTACTGAGGCCACGGATCAAGCCCCTGAAGCAGCTCCTCGGACAAGCCAGGCTGCCGACCCTGTGGTCCCTCCAGCAAAAGAATAGATATATAGGGCTTTTGTTTTTGCACCTGTACTTTCTTTTGTTTTTATCCAATGAAATGTAAACTCTTCTTTCATTTATAGAATGGCTTCCCATTTGTCTCTGATGTTTTTAATACCCGTCTTACTACTTATTACCGTTGTATATAATTGCACATTGCACTTATAACGAAATAATGCAAATAATCTTGATCGATACATCATACTGATGGTGTGAGTAATTAAAATTGATATTGAAAAGAGTAATCCGAATAAAAGTTACTAACAGGTAATGATTGCAGCGAGTAGTTGTATAAGTGAGACAGTCACAAGCATAACTAAGGAAGACAGTCATAAGTGGGAATTAATTTAAACGCGGTCAGGAATTTTAGCACTAAGCCTTAGTGACAGTAGCTGTGTGGGGGTATTGACTAACCTGTGTCATTTGATTCAAGGGCCACGGGGGACGAACGTATTCGAGTGTTGACTAACCCTAATCATCTGGTCCGAGGACTACGGGCATGATTGGGTTTAAGTTTAAACACTTAGAGAACTGCACCGGAGTGTTAACTAACCCTAATCATCTGGTCCGAAGACTACAGGCATGATTGGATTTAAGTTTAAACACTATAGAACTGCACCGGAGTGTTAACTAACCCTAATCATCTGGTCCGAGGACTACAGGCATGATTGGATTTAAGTTTAAACACTTGGAGAACTGCACCGGAGTGTTAACTAACCCTAATAATCTGGTCCGAGGACTACAGGCATGATTGGATTTAAGTTTAAACACTTGGAGAACTGCACCGAGTGTTAACTAACCCTAATCATCTGGTCCAAGGACTACAGGCATGATTGGATTTAAGTTTAAACACTTGAGAACTGTAACGGAGTGTTAACTAACCCTAATCATCTGGTCCGAGGACTACATGCATGATTGGATTTAAGTTTAAACACTTGAGAACTGTAACGGAGTGTTAACTAACCCTAATCATCTGGTCCGAGGACTACAGGCATGATTGGATTTAAGTTTAAACACTTGAGAACTGTAACGGAGTGTTAACTAACCCTAATCATCTGGTCCGAGGACTACAGGCATGATTGGATTTAAGTTTAAACACTTGAGAACTGTAACGGAGTGCTAACTAACCCTAATCATCTGGTCCGAGGACTACAGGCATGATTGGATTTAAGTTTAAACACTTGAGAACTGTAACGGAGTGTTAACTAACCCTAATCATCTGGTCCGAGGACTACAGGCATGATTGGATTTAAGTTTAAACACTTGAGAACTGTAACGGAGTGTTAACTAACCTAATCATCTGGTCCGAGGACTACAGGCATGATTGGATTTAAGTTTAAACACTTGAGAACTGTAACGGAGTGTTAACTAACCCTAATCATCTGGTCCGAGGACTACAGGCATGATTGGATTTAAGTTTAAACACTTGAGAACTGTAACGGAGTGTTAACTAACCCTAATCATCTGGTCCGAGGACTACAGGCATGATTGGATTTAAGTTTAAACACTTGAGAATTGTAACGGAGTGTTAACTAACCCTAATCATCTGGTCCGAGGACTACAGGCATGATTGGATTTAAGTTTAAACACTTGAGAACTGTAACGGAGTGTTAACTAACCCTAATCATCTGGTCCGAGGACTACAGGCATGATTGGATTTAAGTTTAAACACTTGAGTTAGTGGCGAATGAGTGTTAACTAACCCTAATCATCTGGTCCGAGGACTACAGGCATGATTGGATTTAAGTTTAAACACTTGAGAGAAGACTTTACGCAGTGAATTGGCACATCGGTTGAAGAAAAGATTCGATTAATAATAGTACCTCTTGAGGTTATTTACATTCCATGGACGTGGTATTACATGACCATCTAGGTCTTCCAAGAAATATGCCCCAATGCCTGCTCCTGAAGTGATGCGATATGGCCCTTCCCAATTGGGTCCTAGTTTTCCCCAAGCTGGATTCTTTGCGGTGCCCACAACTTTCCTCAGCACTAGATCACCAGGCTCTAGAGGCCTTAGCTTTACGTTAGCATCATAGCCTTGCCTGAGTTTCTGTTGGTAATGTGCCAGCCGAACCATTGCGTTCTCCCTCCTTTCCTCAATCAAATCTAAACTCTTCTGCAGTTGCTCATCGTTGTCGGCCGGACTGAACGAGCTAGTTTTCAACGTTGGGAACCCGGTCTCCAAAGGAATGACAGCTTCAGCCCCATAGGTCATCGAGAAGGGGGTCTCTCCAGTAGACCTACGAGGCGTAGTCCTGTAGGCCCAAAGTACGTGTGGCAGTTCTTCTACCCATTTGCCCTTTGCATCATCCAGCCTCTTCTTTAAGCCATTCAGTATGACCTTGTTGACAGCTTTTGCTTGTCCATTACCCTGGGGATAGGCTGGAGTGGAGTATCTGTTCATAATTCCCAACTCACTGCAATAATTCCTGAATGCATTGCTATCGAATTGTAAGCCGTTGTCCGAGATGAGAGTGTGAGGAACTCCAAATCGAGTGACAATATTCTTCCACACGAACTTTTGCACATCAACGTCTCTGATATTGGCTAGTGGCTCGGCTTCAACCCACTTGGTGAAATAGTCTGTGCCGACCAGGAGGTACTTCTTGTTTCCTGCAGCTTTGGGGAAGAGTCCCACAATATCCAAGCCCCATTGGGCGAAGGGCCATGGGCTAGATAGCGGATTAAGATTTCCCCCTGGCTGGTGAATGTTTGGAGCGAAGCGCTGACATTGATCACACCTTTTGACATATTCGTGTGCCTCCTTTTGCATGTTAGGCCACCAATAGCCTTGGGTGAGGGCTCGGTGAGCCAAGGACCTACCTCCAGTGTGGCTCCCACATATTCCTTCATGCAGCTCTTCTAGCAATGGCTCAGTTGCCTCGGGATGCATGCATAACAAGTATGGTCCCGAGTAGGAGCGTCTGTATAGTTTCTGGTCCTCGGATAACCAGAATTTAGTCGCCTTCCTCCGAACTTTATCAGCTTCTCCCTTCTCTTCAGGCAATATATCTTCTTTGAGAAATTTGATTAAAGGATCCATCTAGCACGGCCCGACCCTGACCTGGTGAACCTGGACTACCTCTGCCTTCGCCTCTGTAGGCCTGTGCAAGTCCTCTACGAGGATGATCCTCGGCAGGTCTTGCGCCGAAGATGTAGCAAGCGTGGCCAAGGAGTCAGCATGTGAGTTGCCACTTCTGGGGATGTGCAGCAAACTGAAAGAGTCGAACTCTGATTGCAGATGTTTAACACGACCCAAGTACCCCTGCATTCTTTCGTCTTTTGCCTCAAACTCGCCTTGTACTTGACCTACTACCAATCTTGAGTCCGAGAACAACTCCACGGACTTCCCACCCATTCTACGGACCATAGTCATTCCCATCAGTAGGGCCTCATACTCCGCCTCATTATTCGTTGCCGAGAAGTCCAGCCTTAACGATTTCTTGATAATGATTTTCTCGGGGGATATCAATACCAGCCCAACTCCAGAACCTCTTTGGTTTGCCGCGCCATCAACGTACACTTCCCAATGGGAGGGACTCTGTTGGGAGATCATGTCAACTGATTTTTCATCCATGCCTGACGTGGGCTTTACTTCTTCTAACTGGGGCTCCGTGAACTCAGCCACCAAATCCGCAAGGACCTGTCCCTTGACCGATGTGCGGGGCATATATCTTATATCAAAAGCCCCTAAGATTGTACCCCACTTGGCAATTCGACCAGTGTAATCAGCACTTCGGAGTATAGCTTTGAGTGGGAGTTGAGTAAGAACAATGACCGTGTGGGCCTGGAAGTAGTGAGGCAGCTTCCGTGTGCCAAGCACTACTGCTAGGATAGCCTTCTCCAAAGGCAAGTAACGAATCTCAGCCTCGTGCAGCGACTTGCTTACGTAATAAACGGGCCTTTGTACACCAGAGTCCGATTGTATCAACACCAGACTCACCGCACAGGGAGCTACAGCGATGTAGGCGAACAGTACCTCATCTGGCTCAGGACTGGACATGATTGGTGGCCGGGCTAGATAATCCTTGAGTTGCTGGAATGCCAAAGCACATTCCTCAGTCCATTCGAATCCCTTCCACTTGTTGAGCAGAGAGAAAAAGGGCCGACACCTGTCTGCTGATTTAGAGATGAACCGATTGAGGGCAGCAGTCATTCCGGTTAGTTTCTGAACCTCCTTGGGATTCCGAGGAGCTCGTAGATTGTTAATGGCCTTTATCTGGTCGGGGTTGACCTCAATTCCTCTGTGGGTGACCATGTATCCCAAAAACTTGCCGGACCCCACCCCAAATGAGCACTTAGAAGCATTCAGTACGACTTGTACTTTCGTAGAATCTCAAAGGTACTTTCAAGGTCCTTCACATGCTCGGCTACAACCTTGCTCTTCACCACCATGTCATCTATGTAAACCTCGATATTTTTGCCCAGTTGTGGCTCAAACATCCTCGTCATCATCCTCTGGTAGGTAGCACCCGCATTCTTCAAGCCAAATGGCATCACTTTATAGTGGTAGTTACCAATAGGGGTGACAAAAGCAATCTTCTTCTGGTCCTCCGGGGCTAATGGTATCTGATGGTAGCCTTGGAAGGCGTCCAGGAAGCTCATCCGAGGGTGGCCGACAGTGGCATCCACCAGCTGATCAATTTTTGGCATAGGGAACGGATCTTTGGGGCATGCCCTATTCAAATCAGTGAAGTCTACGCATACTCGCCATTTCCCACTCTTCTTCTTTACCACCACGGTATTTGCCAGCCATTCGGGATAAAAAACTTCTTTGATAGCCCCAGCTTCTTTGAGTTTTGCTACCTCCTCTCTCACTGCGTCGGCATGTTCCTTGGACGGGCGCCGAATAGGCTGTTTCTTGGGGGTGACCAGTGGATTCACCTTCAAGTGATGGCATATAAACTCCGGGTCTACCCCTGGGGCTTCGTAAGCACTCCAGGCAAACACATCGAGATTTCGCTTGAGGAACTCTATTAGCTCTTCCCTCTCTTGAAGAGGCAGCTGAGATCCGACTTGAAAGAACCTATCAGGATCATCTCCAATAACCACTTTCATTAGATCCTCACATCGAGTGCCTTCATCTGGTTCTTCGACGGGCAATCCCCGGGACTGTAGTTGCTATAAATCCCTTCCGGCTATGTCCGAGGACTCGGCTGGGGTCTTATGTTGAATGGCAGCTACCAGGCACTGTCGAGCAACAGACTGGTCTCCTCGGATCTCATGTATCCGCCCTTCTGATGGATATTTGACCTTCTGGTGCAAAGTAGAGGGAACGGCCCCAAGTGCGTGAATCCAAGGTCTGCCTACCAGTGCCGTGTAGGGCGAATATGCGTCCACAACTATAAAGTCCAACTCCACCACCTCGGAACCGGACTGCACAGTAAGTGTATCCGGCCTTTTGGGATGACAGGCCTTCCTTCAAAGCTCAAGAGGGGGGAATCGTATGGCGTCAGGTCTTGGGGTTTTAGGCCTAGCCCCTTGTAGAGGTCTGGGTACATTATCTCCACAGCACTGCCCTGGTCCACCATCACCCTCTTTACATCGTACCCTCCTATTCTGAGGGTGATGACTAGTGCATCATCATGGGGTTGGATGGTGCCAATCATGTCTTCGTCCGAGAACCCCATAACCAGCGGGGCACCAGACTTAGCTCTCTTCGGTGCTCGGCTTGACTCCCCTGCGGATGGTCGGCCTACCGACATAACTTTCAATGGCCAGGATCCTGTTCTCCCCGGTGCGGCGAAGACGACGTTTATAGTCCCTAGTGGCGGCTTTGAGGGGTCATCTCTGCGTGGCCCTGAACCCGCCTGCCCTCGGCCGCTGGAGGGGTGCAAGAGGTGCTTCAGTTTACCGTCGCGAACCAGTTGGTCCAAGTGATCCCACAGGCTCCTACAATCTTCTGTGGTATGCCCATGGTCTTGATGGTACTGGCAGTAGAGATTGTGGTTGCGTCTCTCGGGGTTTCCTACCATCTTGTTCGGCCACCTGAAGAATGATTCATTCTTGATTTTTTCCAGGACCTGATGCACTGGCTCTTTGAACACGGTGTTGACCGCTTGAGGATTCGTCGATCCTGATTGCCCGGCAAAATCCCTCCGCGGTTTATTGTAATTGTAACGGTCCGACCTCGAATCCCTCCTCTCTTGAGGGATAACCTTGTCTTTCCCTTGCCCTGCAGCTGATCTTCTTCAACCCTCTTATACTTCTCTATGCGGTCCATTAGTTGACGCACGTTTGTGACCGGTTTGCCAGATAGAGATGCCCTTAAACCGTGGTCAGTAGGGAGGCCGAGCTTAAACGTGCTAAGAGCCATTGCATCATTGTTGGCCTCCACATCATTGAACATCTCCCAGTATCCGTCTGAATATGCCTTCAAGGACTCGCTTTCCTGCATGGACAAGGACAGCAGTGAAGAGAAGGGTCTGGCCACTCTTCGGCATGTGACAAAACGGGAGCCGAATGCCTGAGTGAGCTCTTTGAAAGAGTTGATGGAGGCTGCCTTCAAACCGTCAAACCACCTCATGGCAACAGGCCCAAGACTGGAAGGGAAAACCTTGCACATCAGAGCTTTGTCTCTGGAGTAGACAGCCATCCTCTGGTTAAAATGACTCACATGCTCCACGGGGTCAGTTTTACCATTGTAGATGGTGAACGTTGGCTGGTTAAAGCGCCGTGGAAGTCTGGCCTCCTCTATCCTGCGCGTGAAGGGTGACTTAGATATCTGATTCAGAGCCCTGTTCATGGCATCGTTTTCCATGTCCTCGCGTGATGGGCTTCTACGTTGCCTCTTACGATGGGACTCCTCTTCATAGGTGTAGGACTCGCTGGCTGGTGTCCTAGATTTGTGCTGATAAGAGACATCCTGCTCGTCATCAAGATCATCCTCAGAGTATGAGGAAGCCCGTTTCCTCTTTGCATGGCGTAACTCCCTCTTTAGTTTTTCTACTTCCAACTGTAAGTCACGGTTCTTCTCTGCATGGGACATGTGACTTCCGCCCTGTGATTGGCTCTGGCTAAGGCGCACAGTGTGTACACTGCCCTCACGATTTTGTCTCCTCTCTAAGTTGACAAAATGGTCCACGTGCTGGGATGCCCTGGATTCTGCTTGTTGTTCACCTTGTCCTGCCATCATCAACTGTTGTTTTCACTCTCGCACAAGCTCTCCCCACAGACGGCGCCAATTGTAGGGTCAATTTTTACAGCCCAAGCCCAAGAAGGTATGGATTTTGGGCCCACTGAACCCAAGACAATAAATTTGTAGAGAGTGGGTGAAAGAGCTAGACTAACAATGAAATAACAGTATTAAATAGCAATGTTTGTGGATGAATTGGTATTAGTATGTGTTCGGACTGATGTAAATGCAACGTCCGAAGAGGTGTTTTTCATTCATAAACTTGGGTTACAATTCTTGGAGTTACAGTAATGGAGTACACCCTTTTTTACTTCTGATTTTCGATCCCCCTCTATCAGAGGCACCCTTCTCTTATATAGTACTTCCTTCCTGCATCTTCACCGTCCACTTGTTCATCATCTAGACGCCCACTTGAGTGCATGTCCCATCATACTCCCCCTTTAACCTTGTGTGAGTGGCGGTAGCTGAGAATGCACTGTTCAGGGGTCTTCTCCACATAAATGCGGTCAGGAAGGTAGGTGTAGGGCATTTAATGCGGTGGTTGAAGTCTGTCTCCTAGATATTTCTTTGATCTTGTTATCCTCATGCGTGTCCGAGGTTCATCCCCGTAGTCACATTTGTTAGGGGGATTACCTGAGCATCCCAGACATCTGTTGGGCCCAGCTTCTTCGGATCCGAGGATATTGGACTCCTCGGACAATTGAACATCTCCTCGGATCATGCTCGTGCTCCTCTCCAGACATGCTCCTTTCACGTGGGCTTCCAACTGAGTTTTCACCTCTTCGGATATACAGTGATCCTCAAATTGGGCCTTGGGCCCAATACATTAAGTTGGGCATTTCACCCCCCACAATAGTCATTCCACAAGTACAAGTTCTTGTGGACTAGAAATGGTAAGAGATAAGATTTAAGTCTCTAAGAAGGAACTTTGCACACATATACACTAAAATATGATTTTTATCTCAAAAAAATAAAAAATAAAAACGTTAAAAACTTTGTTACTCCATACTTATTTAATTTTATATGAAAATACAAAAGATACTGTTAAATTGTTAATTTTATTATAAAATGTTTACTATGGTGATAATAATTAATCATATCAATAACAAAATATATAAAAATTGTATTATTCTTATATATTATAATTTATATATATATATATATATATATATTAAAGGAGATTTTGAAAAGTAAAGCATGGAGCGTGAATCGATAGCGCGTGGGATTGCTAGTTGTAAAAACGTACAAAATGTGTGCATCAATCTAAATCCTGGGGCAACCTCACTTCCGCATTGACCGGCCCGGGCCTCGCTCCAAACCCATGACCGTATCTTTTGTAGGTCCCACTTTCAAATCCTCCTACTTCTAATCTCTTAACCTAACCCTATAATATCAATCTTTCTTAACCTTTGCTCTATAACTCTCAGCAGCAAAAATTAAACATATATACATTTTTTAAAATAAAATGATAATGTATTTCTAACCTTTCATAATAAAAAAAAAAAATATATATATATATATATATAATGCAAATCTTGAATATAATATACTAACATTTATATAACAAATGGAGAAGTAGAGCACCCGTGGTCCAGATATTGCACCCAAGAGAGAGAATCAAATTTATGTATCACAGGATAAGCTCTGGGTTTTTTTTTTTTAAATATATTTTTCTTTAGATTGTACTCTAATTTTTTATTTTGTTAACCTAAAACATAGGATATTCTTGTCTTCAAATTCTTTTTTTTAGGCACAAACATATTGACCCCTTGTGATATATTAATCAATTAATTTAGCCAAGTGAAATTAATTAGATTTAATTACATGCAATGAGCGTGGTAGCACAAACAAATCACCAAATAACTAAATGTAGCGGAAATTAAATTGACATGGTGATTTGTTTACGAATGAGGAAAACCTACAGGAAAACCTACACGACAAAAACCCAACCGGGTGTATTTAAGGTCACCACTCCCGAGATCCACTATTATCAAAACAAGTGGTTACAAGTAAAGGAATCTCAGTACCTTATACCAACCTACAGTTAAACTCTTACCCCAATACTCAATTGGACTTGTTCTATAGTGACAATCTCTCCTTTTGATGCACGGCTCCCAATACGTGACTAACCAATTTAATACGCGGATCCCAGTACGCGACTTACTCCTTTGCACAAATCCAAGTACGTGACTAACTACACAGCAACCCTTTGATTGTTGTAGTTGATTTTCAGCAGTTTCACATAGAAACACCAATAAGATCTTCAATGTTGGTGCAAGAGACTTTACTTGGTTACAGAACCCAAAGGCGTACAAGAAACACAACAATAACTCTTTCTTCTGTAGGAGGAGGCTAGGGTTTCAAAAAGAAAACCTTATGAAGCTCTCTAGAGTTAGGGTTTTTCTTTTTCTACCTCCTTTAAATAGGAGCTTAATGGGCTCTCCTATTCCAAATAGGTTTACACAAACCTTGAGCTTTCCTAGTCCAATAAGGATTATACAAACCCACAAACCTTGAGTTTTCCTAGTCCTATAAGGATTATACAAACCCATAAATAAACAGCCTTTAACAATAAAAACGTTGCTGGCTATAATCTGAATCCCGTAAGCTCGATAGATCGAGACATCTGTCGAGCTTTAATGAATCTTAACAGATCGAGCTTCTGTCGAGGAGGTATCGAGACCTGCAGATTACACTTTTCTTGAGCAATTCTTGAGTAATCTTCATGTCTTCAATTTAACCACTTGTAATGATCATCTTGAACCTTCTTAGATTTACCTAAATACAAGTAAAGTGCGTTTTGTCAAAGGATATGCCAATTACATAAAAATATGTCCTTAACAATATTTTTTATTTTAAAGAAAACAATAGTAGACTTTATTAATTGAGAATCATGATATACAATGGGGAAGAGAAAGTGGGATATTCTATTAACTAAATAGTGACCCTCTCATTCTCTTTTGCAACACTAGCATACGGTAGAGTAGCACGATTATATCGTAAAGAAAAGAAAAAAAAATCTACAACATCCAAACTACTTTAAGAAAAGTGAATCTTCACTTCAAAGTCTCTAGATGCCCAGAAAACCAGAAAAAGTGCCAAACGACACATTCTTGAATTACAAGGACATCAAAATAATGAGTTTTTCTTTCTTTCTTTCTTTTTTTTTTTTTTTTTTTTTTTTTTTTTTTTTAAGGTTTTAAGGATGATTGAAAGCTGTCTTTTACAATCGATTGCTTTTTCTGTTTATGATTGATATCCAAGGTCTGTGTTAGGATCAGATGCTCCAGCAAGCTGCTTTGTAGGCACTGGCATAGAGGTGGATGAATCCTTAGAATTCGAATTTGCCTTGTTCCTTATAACCCGCTTCCAGCTACGTAAGGATGCAATCTTCAGTTCTGGATTCTAGATAGTTACATCAGATAAGGATTCCATCTCTATATCCTCATAAATATCAGGCAGTTTCTCAAAAGGAATTTCGAAATTCCTAGCTTCTGTCTCAGAACCCAAAAAGCTGTGTTGTGAAGGTTTAGTGGTTAAGGAAGACTCAAATATCTCTGCAACATGATTTTTGGCCTTATCACAATTTTCGGACTCATGATAAATATACGAATTATCCACCAACTTCAAGTTTGTATCCGAACTGGGAGTAACCAAATCTAACTGGATAGGATAGTTATCCTTATCAGGGTTTGAATTGGATGAAACCTCTATATTCTTAGCTGCTTTATCAATTTGAAATTTCAAAAATCCCAAGGAAATAGGAGCCAATTCTTTTTCCCACACTAGAGCTGATTTGTCTCCTCCTGGCATCATACCAAACGGCACCGATTTCCCCGGTTTAACCACCATGGCTGCCATAGACGCCTCGACCTAAAGATGGCGACGTTGAGAAAAATCATCATCATCCTTCGCAAATGACTGAATATTGTCTTCATCTTCATCACGTATATCTGAATAAGAATTCCTTGAATCTTTTTTCCTATTTCCCTTTGGTGCCAAAGAGCGGAGCCATGGCCCAAATTGAAAACCATCATCATCTGAAGAAAAGCAGCCCGTTTTCAAATGAGGACACTCCCTATCTTGATGACCAAGAACACCACATCTATAACAAAATATAGGAAGCCTTTCATATTTAAAGACAACCCAACTAGCCTCAAGATCATCAATCTGAATCATCTTACCACGCATAAGAGGCTTTGTAATATCAATATTTACTCTGATTCGAAGGAAAGGACCCCAGGCAAGCCCACTTTTAGGTGCATCCACCATAATGAGCTCCCCCATTTTATGGCCAATATGGGTTCCAACAGCCTTGTTCATACTTTTTATAAGGATATTAAAAATACGAATCCAAAAGGGAGAATGCTAAGTGTGACGTTGGCTGGGCTAGAATCACCATGGAAACGCTTCATCAAAATCAATTTCTTATCAAAGGACCATGGGCTTTTATCAATTACAGACGTCAAGTGCTATTCTGAACCGAAAATAGCGATAAAGAGATTTTGTCCAACCTCTCTGATGGTTACGCCCTGATTAGAGCGCCAAAGATTGCCACAAGTAGCTTTAAACGCTTCTTTATTGAAATCTTTATTGGTCTGCAACTTGAACAAAATACTATACTGCGCTTGCTGTTTGGAACCTGCAACTTCAGAAGCTTCCACCGTCGTAACTCCTTTTTCCTCTTTTGAAAGTTTGAGATGTTTCCAAAGTTCTTCCATCGATTCATCCATGATGAATAAATTGACAAAGAAAATGTTGGTGCAAACACAATAATAATGGAAATAACACAAAGAGAAACTGAATAATATTTCTGAATATTATTTATTTAAAGAGAGAAATTACACAACACTATTTGAACTGAGGCGCGGCTCTTGCTCTCTTTAAGGAGATTCAAGCCTTGTCTCCCCCAGGATACAACAGCTTACTCACCAACGGATATGCAATTATTCTGAATGGGCTGTCAAGTAAGAGGATCCAAGAGGTTGATTCATTTCCATTTTTGATACCTCCACCCTTCACCTCCCCCCTTGCGCACGTATCTAGCCCAATATCTGAGACAATTCATGTTAGCCCATTAATCACCACAATTAAAAAAAATAAAATAGTATCTTTCATTTTCAATGTGGGATTAAACATTTTCACTAACTTATCATCTTCCATATTCACTCCCACATCTTTATATTTATATTGTAACATTTATTCATTTTAATTATTTAATATTAAAATGCTTCAACAATCCCCCACTCATTTTAATATTAAATTTTAGTTAAAGAGAGATTACCAGGCAAAGATGGGTCACTATGCATCATGAAGGTGTGCTCTGCATTGAACTTTCATTTAGTGATCTCAACTCCAGAGTCGTAGTGGTCTTCAACTTGAACTAGGACTACTTTAGGGAAATTAAGCGTCACTGCTTACACATAACAACCTAGGTGTTGACATGAGCTTTTATAGCTACCACTTTACGGCCGTGTACTGATCCCAGTTTCACGAGTGTATTTAAGATTAAGTCCAAATCTCATAGGGAGCTTCCCCACCCCCACACTCACATAGGTGAAATTTTGTCAAAGGTGCTCCTATAATTCTGACATCCCACTCATACGAGCTACAAATTTCATTAAGAGTTTTTTACTCAACCTCTCCACATTACAGGATAAATGCACTTACATCATAGGGACAAACAATTAAAAAATTATTTACAAAATAAATAATTAAGAAAATAAATAGTGCATTTCTTACGACCATCGTATGATTTGTTTTTCTCATTGAACCCAATTCTCAGGATCTCTGGTCCTTGGGTTGGGTATCCTCATACATGGCTCATGATTCTATGGACTTTAGTCCCATCCTTCTCGATGTATTCCAGACCCTACCTTTTGCCAAGGCCTTGGTAAATGGATCTGCAAGATTATCATTAGATTTAATATAATCCACAGTTATGATGTCACAACTCAAATAAGATCGCACGGTACTGTTCTTTCTTCTTATAGGTTTGGATTTACTGTTGTAGTAATGGTTTTTAACTTTACCAATTGCGGCAGTGCTATCACAGTGAATTAATATAGGTGGAATTGGCTTTTCCCAAAGTGGAATTTCATATAACAAATCTCTAAGCCAATTTGCCTCTTCACTAGCTAAAGCTAATGCTATTAATTCAGCTTCCATTGTTGAATTAGCAATTATTGTTTGTTTTTTAGATTTTCAACAAATAGCACCACTACCTATTGTAAAAATATGACCAATGGTAGAGAGAGAATCACCTGAAAAAGTATTTCAATCGACATAACTAAAAGCTTCAATCACAGCAGGGTACTTTTTATAAAAATAAGCCATAGCTTTTGGTATCAATTAAATATATCATGACTCGCTCAATAGCTAGCCAATGATCTTTATTAGGCTTGCTTGTAAATCAAGCTAAGCACTCCTACTACATATGCAATGTCAGGTCTAGTACAATCAGTAGCATAATGCAAACTACCAATGACACTAACATAATCCTTTTGATTAAAAATCTCATCATTATTATTCATAGGAAATAAATGAACACTAGAATCAAATAGAGTAGCTACACTTTTGTGATCATGAAAATTATATTTTCTTAATATTTTTCTCAACATAATGTGATTGATCAAGAAATATCTCATCACATGTTTTTGTAATTTTCATGCCCAAAATAAAATTAGCCTCACCAAAATCTTTCATATCAAAATGGCTTTTAAGCATATTTTTCGTCTCATTTATAACATGCATATTTGAGCCAAAAATCAACATATCATCCACATAAAGGCTAATAATAACATGCAAATTATTCCATGATTTAGAATAAATACATTTATCATATTCATTTGATTTTTAACCATTCTCAATCATACAGGAATCAAACTTTTCATGCCACTACTTAGGTGCTTGTTGTAAGTCATATAGAGATTTAGTTAGCTTACATACCTTGCTTTCTTATCCAGGCTCTACAAAGCCTTCAGGTTGATCAATATAAATCTCTTCCTTTAGGTCCCCATTTAGAAAAGCATTTTTTACATCCATTTGATGAATTTTCAAATAAAAAATTGTAGCAATAGCAATTAACAATCTAATAGATGCAATTCTTGTTACCAGAGAGAAAGTATCAAAGAAATCAAGATCAGCTTTTTGTTTAAAACCTTTTGCAACAAGTCTAGCTTTAAACTTATCTATGATCCATCCAGTTTCAATTTTTTTCTAAGGACCCGTTTACAACCTATGGTCTTACAACCAGGTGGAAGATCTACTAATTTCCAAGTTCTATTAGAAATTAGAGATTCTATCTCATCATTTATAGCCTCTTTCTAAAATATAGCATCAAGTGATGTTAAAACCTCTTTTAAATTTTGAGGATTTTCCTCAATGTTAAAAACATAATAATCAAGACCAAAATCCTTTTCAACTCTAGCTCTTTTACTCCTTCTATGTTCCATTTCAAAATTTTCTTAATTTTGTAAATGTGAAGTAGAAGAACTAGGTTGTGATAGAATATTTTCTTCACCCCCACTATTTTTCAATTTAAAAGGAAATTTTTCTTCATGAAAAATTGCATCACCAGATTCAAAAATTATTTTGTTTTCAAGATCAAAAAATCTATAGGCTGCACTATTAATCACATAACCAAAAAAAGCACAGGCAGTAGCTCTTATACCTAATTTAGGTATTTTAGGGTCAGTAAACCTTACATAAGCAAGACAATCTCATACTCTCAAATATCCCAAATTTGGCTTATGCCTTTCCACATCTCAAAAAGTGTGGTATGTGACTTTTTATGTGGCACCCTATTCAAAATATGACATGCAGTTAAAATAGCTTCACCCCAAAAATGTAAAGGTACACCAGATTCAATTAACATGCATTTATTAACTCAATTAGAGTTCTATTTTTTCTTTCAGCCACACCATTAGAAGCAGGTGAATATGGTGTAGTAGTTTCATGGATAATTCCCAAAGACTGAACAAATGAGTTGAATGCACTTGATTCATACTCATGGCTTCTATCACTTCTTATTCTTTTTATTTTTCTACCGAATTAACTTTCAACTTCTTTTAAAAAATCTTGAAATTTTTCAAAAGCATCACTTTTATTTTTCAACAAATAAATAGTTGTATATTTTGAGAAATCATCAATAAAAGTGATAATATATCTATTTCCTCCACGAGTTAAAATTCCCTCAAATTCACATAAATCGGAATGAATTAACTCAAGCAATTCGGTATTTCTTACAACACTTTTATGAGGCCCTTTTGTAATCTTAGCTTGACTACAAGTTTCACATTTTTCAAAATCTTTTGACAGTCTTAGAATTAATCCTAAACTACTCATGATTCCCACATATCTACTATTTATATGACACACGAGCATACCAAAAATTAATAGAAGAAAGCATATAACTTGACATCAAATTCTTCCTCATGGACAGAGTGTAAAGTACATCTTTCAATGTTAGCACACGTCCAAAAGTGAGCATATAAACTAAACTAGTAGATGCTTTATTATTCTCAACATTCAATTTAAACATTCCATCACAAGCATAACCCTTGCCCACAAATAATCCCTTTTTAATGATTACATAGTTATCAGATTCCATAGTTTGCTTAAAGCCAGCCTTGTTAAGCAAAAAACTTGACATCAAATTCTTCCTCATGGACAAAGTGTAAAGTACATCTTTCAATGTTAGCACATGTCCAGAAGTGAATTTCAAATCAATGTCACCACTCCCAAGAACCTTGGTTTTGCTAGAGTCACCAAGCATAATAGTTTTTCTTCTTCAAAAGAAGTGTATAATTTGAACCAATTTTTGTCATAGCAGATGTGCCTATTAGCACCAGAATCTACCTACCACCCTTCAACATATTGCACCATATTGATGTCTGTAATCATAACCACTAAAGGCTCTTCAATTACGTTAGCCTGCGGGACAGATTCACGTTTCCGAAATTTGCAAAATCGAGCAATATGCCCACTCTTGCCACAAACAAAACATGATCTATTAAATTGTTCTTGTGAAGGGGGTCCTTGGTTCTTATTGTCATTTTTATTCGGGTTTCCCCTTCCTTGAGGTCTATTATTATTTCTAAAGGCTCTTTTTTTAGGCTTTAATTGACCATTTCTATGAAAATTATTTTTAGGCATATTATTATTAGCTGAAATAAGGTTTACATTTGTGGTGGAATTACCATTGCTCTCTTGTGTCATGAGTGCATCTTGTCCTCTAGCCTCCTCCTCCACACGGATGCGTGTGATCAAAGTCTCCAAGGATGTCTCCTTTTGTTTGTGCCACAAAGTCTTTTGGAACTCCCTCCAAGATTGTGGTAGTTTATCAATTATGCCAGCTACCACCAAATTGTCTCCAATCTTTATGCCTTCGGATCTCAATTCTGCCACAATCATTTGGAAGTCTTGTGCTTGATCCACCACCGATTTTCCATCCACCATTTGGTAACGGAAAAATCTACTGGCAGCATACTTCTTTGCACTAGCCCAGGGGCAGAGCCACGTAGTGGCTTGGGGGGGCCCCGACCCTTGCAAATTTTTTTTTTTTTTCCATTAGAGTAGGTAGAAAAAAAAAATTTGGGCCCCCCCAATATTGGACAGCCGGCCCCCCCAATGCCCAATTCTCAACTATTCTCCCAAGCCCAGCTCAAATATTCTCCCAAGCTTAGCTTTAGTTTTAGGCCTTATCACCTTATGTACTCCAAATAAAACAAGCTGGCCCGCTCAAGTCCAAACACTAAAAACAAAACTTCACTTTCTCTTCATCTCAAAAAACCCACCCACTAACCCACAGAATCCTTTCATTTACTTCTTATTCTTTTGTTTGGTCTTCTTTGATACACTTTCATTTGCACTGTACCGTTGCCTACTTACCAGCCCCCAAAACTCCAATCTTCTGTACTCACAGTCCCAAAAAAAAAAAAAAAAAAACCTGACCAATTTTTTCTTTCTTCATCAGCTTTAGTTTGGGAACTTGGTGACTGGTGAGTTTTCTTCTCTTTCTTAAGCATTAGACATTCATCTCTTGTTAGTGTCTTTTTTTGATTTTCTCAACTATCTACACCTAAATATTCACATGCTCTTTATATTTTCATAGATTTTTAGAGAAATACATGATTGAAGGCATGGGGAGATTGTTTGTGATGAGTCTTGAAGGGAAGATCTAAAGTTGGAGGCAGTCAGGCAGAGGCAGTAGGCATTGCCACACGGGTGACCCATCTTTGCACTTTGTGAAGACAAAGTTTATAAGGTAAAATTGTTTTGATTTATTACCTATTTTTGATTAGTTAGATATCATGTGGCTGTGGGTGTTGTTAAATTGTTTGGTTTATGTTGTGTACCAATACTTATGTGTTTAATTTTTGTTTTTGTTTGAGGGATTATTATTAATTAAAGTCGTATTAAAAATGGGTTGTATGTTTAAATTATAGTGAATTTTTTTTTTCTTGAGTATGAATAACATCCATATAACTAAGTAAAAATTACTAATTAAAATTTTATTTTTTAAACTTCTTTTCAAGTTAATTTTTGAGTCATATTCTTAAAGCTAAAAGAATTATGAGCAAATGAAAAAACAATTGATGCATTTTTTAAGAAAAAAGATGTTAACAATTCAAAAATTAGGACACCTGTGGCTGTAGAAACAAATGTTGATACTTCAATGCCTAATGAACACCCTGACCCCTCCAAATGTTCAAGAATTCAATCTGAAGAGATAGATCGTGATCCAGGATCACGTAAACAAATATGTGAATTTCCTATCAACAAACAAGATAAAATCCGATGAGCTTATCTCAAAAAATGTCCATATCAACCTAAAAATATAAACTATCCATACAATGATGATACTCATTGTAAAGTTGTTATTTACAACTATGTATTTTGTTGGTTTTTATTCCGTGCCAAATTTGATTGTAATTATTATCAATCGTTTATACCCTGTATCTATTGTGGGATTTGTTGTAAGGGTTGTGTGTTAGAGAGAGAGTGTGTGTGAAGACTCAAGCATTTGAAAACTGAAGATTTCTCGCGGGTATGTCGCGACTTAGCTTCCCGCAAAGTAACACATGTGCCCTGCACATGCTGGAATGCGAAGAGTCAGGACAGATGTAGACAGCTGTTTTTCGCGAGTATCTCGTTGGTAAGGCCTTCCCGCGAGATACCCGCGAAACGCTCTGTTTAGCTAATCTGTCATTTTTGATGCACTCTATCCTTGCCCACTCTATATATACCCTCATTACCCACAAATGTAGGAGAGGACATTCAGAGAGAAAAACCCTAGATAGGTTCTCTACAACACACACACCCATCTTTTGAGAGAGAGCTACTCCTCCTTAGTGAGAAATCCTTGTAACCTCTTCTCCATCCCTCTCCCATTGCCATAGGTTGAGAGGAGATTTGTACCCAAAAACAACCCACACCTATTCAGAGTGTAGAGAATGTTTTGGAGTTGTTAGGAAGCATTGGAAGAAGCCAAGGATGGCAGATGCAACATGGAGCTTGTTGCGGGATCCGGAGAACTAGGATAAGACACGGTTCCGAGAAACCTTGTTGGAGTAGGAGCTTGGAGGGCTTAGGTACATCGGGTAGATTAGGCTTGGAGGGTCTCTTGTTAACCCATGTATCTTAACTGATTGTCTAGTGGATCGATTTCCGCTTGGAGGGCGGCAGAGAGGTTTTTCACCGAGTTCTTCGGTTTCCTCTTCGAGAACACGTCTCGGTGTTTTCTGTGTTTGCATCCTTCTTCCCTACTCTTGTTTATTTCATTTTTACTGCTGTGTTGCTTTAAATATGAATTAGAGTAGTTGTCTTGCATATACGCTTGTGTTTACACTATTCCGCACTTAGTATTAAGTTAGTGTAAAATCAACCAAGCCGTAATTTTAATTGGGGGGTCTAAATTACTCTTGTGTTTTCAACATATTTTCGAGCTTTCAATTGGTATCAAAGCGGGTACACTTGTTTTGGTTTCATTACCTATGTGTGATCCTTGACCCCTTGTATGTTTTGTCATGGATAATGCTTTACATGCTTGTATGGATGTTGTTGATTGTAACATGCCATGTGTTTGTGAAAATGCCTCTATGAGTGTTTATCCTCATGAGTGTGATGCCATGTTACATGAATCTATGGGTGTTGTTGATATTCCTAACACCAAACTCTTAAAGAAAAATGCTAAGAAATTTCAAAAGAATTTAAGCAAGTTATTTTGTGAAAAGGATGATTTGATTGCTAAGCTCAATGAATCCATCAAATTGGTTGAAAAATATAAGAAACTTGCTGAAAATTCTCTTGAAAAGCTGAAAGAGTTTGAATGTTTGAATATGGACTTGGATGCTAAACTTGTTTTGTCTAACAAACTTGTTGATGATCTTAAATCTGAAAATGAATCTCTTAAGATGCATGCCAAGTGTTTGATTGCTGAACATGTTGTTAAAAAGGAAGATAATATATGTTGCAATCATGTTGTGGTACCCGATTTTGTCCCTATTGTGAGTTCTACCTCTAAAGACAAATCGGTGTACATTCCTCCACACAAAAGAAACCAAAAAGTGAAGAGAAAGGCTCTTAAGCCTAAGCCTCTGTTTAGGTCTCATCCTAAGGATTTGAGTGGATCTAAGTTTGTTCCTAATTGCCACCATTGTGGTGTGATCAGTCACATAAGACCTCAATGCCCCAAGTTAAAGAGAGAACAAACTCATGTTGCTAGATCCCTTCCTAAAAGGCCTAGTGGACCTAAACACATTGTTTGTCACCATTGTGGTGCCCTTGGTCATCTTAGACCTCATTGCTCTCAGTTTCAAGCTTTTAAAAGAATCAAAAGAAAAGAGAAACTTGAGCTTCTTGGAAGTTGTGCTAAAAATAATAAACTGGATTTAAGTGAAAATAGCATGTTGTTAAAGAAAGTGTTTAATGCTCTTAATTCCTTGACTATGTGCATCTCCGGTTCTCATTCTCCCAACCCTCGTCTCACTTCTCTTGAGGCACTCATTCCAAGCAATCATTCCGTTTGGATGAGGAAGGGTTCCTATGGTTGAGCTTTTGCTCTTTTGGTCCTTGATCTAATTCTTTCGATCTTTGTAGGACCCTTCATGCATTGAATGTCATATCTTCATGCATTTGTGCATTTTGCATTTATTTGTATGCATTGCTTTTGTTTTAATCTTACTTTTATGTCTTTGTTTTGTGTGAGTAAAAAATCCAAAACCACATAAAAAGTAAAAAATTCAAAAAGTTTGATCGTATATGTTTGAGCACATATCTCATGTGAGTTTGGCCTAGTACTTTCGTACTAATGGCGTAGTGCATTTACGAGCTTAGCTTGTTTTATATGCACCTAGTTCTTTGTGGGAGAAATCTTGAAAACTATGTGTGACTGTTGTAAATAGATCTTCAAGCTTGTCATGAATGATTGGTCAATAGTCTTGTTGGTCTTGATACTTGCATAGACTTGTGTCTATATCTCTTCCCACTTTATTTTTATGTTTTTGCAATAAGAGCTCACCAAATGTAAATCTCTAAATGAAAAGAGATATTGAGCTGCAAAAGTCTATCGCACACACTAGTATTCGACTAGGAAAAAGGGAAAGCGACTCTTTTTAATGTGTTTTGTATGGTGCTCAAAAAGCCAAAGGCTAATCATCAATGTTGAAATATCATAAATTTCAAGCACCAATCTCAAAATGAGATGTTTTTGTCCAAACAAAATAAAATGGACCAATTGTTATGCCTTATGCAGAAGCCAAATGAAAAGCTTCTAAGTTATGTATTCAATGTGTGGGAGGTCATATATACTCATTTCTATAATGGAGATAGTCCACTTGATTTCGTATCAGTTGTGTATGACTCGATTGAATTGATCATTGAAGCTTCACTCTAGTCTAAGGACTATTCCACACTTGATTCCCACACACAACACACAAGTTTGATGTTCAATGAATGTCTATTTCATTTGTGTGTTTGTACTTGTTCAAATGTGATGTGTGTGTGCTCAACCATATGTGGTTCAAACCAAAAAAAATTTTGTTCTTTTTGTTTGCTTTTGGAAGTGATTTGTATCACCCATGTTTTTCAAAGTTTTTAGAGTGTTTTTGTGTGAAAAATATGTTTTCTGGGTGTTTTTGTGTCCTATTTCATGTATAGGCTCAACTGGGAGTTAAATGGTCCAATTTTAAAGCTTTTTCAGCTTTGGACAGAGAGTTTCGCGACTGTTTCGTGTGTATCTTGCAAGTAAGGTTTACCCGTGAAAATTTCCAGATCAGCTTTTTAAAGGGCTTTTCGTGGGTCTTTTGTTTTAAACTTCTCCCATCTTCTCCCGAACCCCTGTTTTAAGGTTTCAACATCAAAACCCAACTAAATTCAAGTGTTTTTCATTTCATTAACATCTCTAAGGTAATCTTTAACTCTTTTCATTGATTTTGATCCTTAGATTATGTTTTTGGGAGGTTTTATGTTCATAGTTGGGATTTTCTCAAATGGGAGTTGGAAAACTTAATTTTTGTCAATCCTTTTGATTGGGCTTTGTTTTAAATGTTGATTTGGTTTGGATGTTGGCCCCTTGTGGCAAAAATAACATGTATTTAGGCAAGATTTTCATATGTTTTTGCATTGTTCATCATACATGTGTAGTGTGTATACTCTAAGTGTTTGATAAAATGCCCATATGGCATTTTCTCGTTGTTTTGGACTCTGATGAGTACTAAATTTTGGGGATCACCATAATTATTCATGTTTATCATGTTTTGATCTTTGGTGGTGTGTTTTGTACACTTTGCCCCTTGAGTGCCTTGCTCATGCATTGGTCATGCATCTCACATGCACACTAGATGCACACTAGTTGCACATTTGCTGCACACACTTGAACACTTGACATGTTTTTGCATTCACTCATGCTAGTTAATTCTTTTTAAACTTTTAACTCATTTAACATGTTCTTGTGTCTATGTCATGCCTAGGTCCATATCATGTTCCATCATCCTTAGCATGTCATGTTCTTTATGCTTTGTAGCATTTAAAAAAAAAATGTTTTTGTCTTATGTTTGAGCTTCATTTTCTCATTCATCTTGCATCCCTCATGCATCATCTTCTTATTTTCTTCTTTCCCTCCTTCCTCTTGATTCATTTGTCTATTCGTGACAAAAAGGGGGAGAATATTCCAGAGAGTATACCGGTGTGTTTCGTCATTTCTATATGACTCATGTGCACACTCTTAGGGGGAGAAATTCTACCTTGTGCACATTCGTAGGGGGAGAAAGCCATAGGGGAGATGCATATATCAAGGGGGAGAAGACATTTTTTGAGAAAACCTTGATTTACTTTATGCTTGTTTTCTTGTTACTTTATGGTGCTTTGATATGCTTTATTGCTCTCATTGCATCGTGCTTATGTGTTGGACATGCTTTTACCCTTATGCTATTGTACTTTATTGGTTGCATGTTCGGATGATCATTTGCTTTGCTATATGATCATTATAGTCATTTCCATATGACTGTCATGTGTTTGATCAAGTTGCTCATATGTTTCACAACATGTTTACTTGATCGCATTTTACTTGTTACATTATACTTGTCTTTTTATCACCTGATTTACCTTGAGGGTCTAATGTGTTTTGTGCAAGTGTTTCAGGTTACAGGTATATATGTTCCAAGTTCATCACAGCTCCTATGATTCATGATAGGGGGAGTGATATGATAGGGAAGTACTTTATATTTTGTACCCATGTTGCTTTTGTAAGCTTTAAGGGTTTGTTGCATTGCATGTTTGTAGGCTTTTATGGTTTGTGCCATGCATATGCAGTGCCTTGTTTATGCAGCCTTTATGCTTGTGTACTTGAAGTTTAATGTCATACATTTTACTTCAGTACATCACTCTTGTGCCCTTGTAGGATTGTTCCTAGATGCATATACGTTATATGCATTGGTTGAGTGATGAACACTCTTGTGCCCTAGTAGGATTGTTCCTAGATGCAAATACTTCGTGTATTTCGCATTGGTTGAGTGTTGGATTTGCAAATGATACTCTTCAAATGAGCTTATCATCTTGCATGTCCGGATGTTCATTCCTTATGTGAATGAGCATAGTGATCACTTTTGTATAGTGATTGCGTGTTTGATCTTGCCATGGTCTATTGTTTTTATTCCATTTTGCTTGATCATGCTAATATTGCTCCATATGCTTTTCAAGTTTTTCTGCATACAATGATATTATTGTGTTGTTGTGTTTCAGGAGTTACTTGTTCATATGTTTCAAGAGCTTATCAGAATCTAGAATTAGGTGTGAGTGAGTTTTGCCTTTGTTCCCAAACTCACGTTTAAGTCTAGAGTCTGTTTTAGGGTTTTGTCACGGAATAGCCAAAGGGGGAGATTGTAAAGTTGTTATTTACAACTATATATTTTGTTGGCTTTTATTCCGTGCCAAATTTGATTGTAATTATTATCAATCGTTTATACCATGTATCTATTGTGGGATTTGTTGTAAGGGTTGTGTGTTAGAGAGAGAGAGTGTGAAGACTCAAGCATTTGAAGACTGAAGATTTCTCACGAGTATGTCGCGACTTAGCTTCCCGCGAAGTGACACATGTGCCCTGCACATGCTGGAATACGAAGAGTCAGGACAGATGTAGACAACTGTTTTTCGCGAGTATCTCGCTGGTAAGGCCTTCCCGCGAGATACCCGCGAAACGCTCTGTTTAGCTGATCTGTCATTTTTGATGCACTCTATCCTTGCCCACTCTATATATACCCTCATTACCCACATATGTAGGAGAGACCATTCAGAGAGAAAAACCCTAGATAGGTTTTCTACAACACACACACTCATCTTTTGAGAGAGAGCTACTCCTCCTTAGTGAGAAATCATTGTAGCCTCTTCTCCATCCCTCTCCCATTATCATAGCTTGAGAGGAGATTTGTACCCAAACACAACCCACACCTATTCAGAGTGTAGAGAGTGTTTTGGAGTTGCTGGGAAGCATTGGAAGAAGCCAAGGATGGCAGATGCAACATGGAGCTTGTTGCGGGATTCGGAGAACTAGGACAAGACACGATTCCGAGAAGCCTTGTTGGAGTAGGAGCTTGGAGGGCTTAGGTACATCGGGTAGATTAGGCTTGGAGAGTCTTTTGCTAACCCATGTATCCCAACTGATTGTCTAGTGGATCGATTTCCGCTTGGAGGGCGGCGGAGAGGTTTTTCGCTGAGTTCTTCGGTTTCCTCTTCGAGAACACGTCTCGGTGTTTTCTGTGTTTGCATCCTTCTTCCCTACTCTTGTTTATTTCATTTTTACTACTGTGTTGCTTTAAATATGGATTAGAGTAGTTGTCTTGCATATACGCTTGTGTTTACACTATTCCGCACTTAGTATTAAGTTAGTGTAAAATCAACCAAGCTGTAATTTTAATTGAAGGGTCTAAATTGCTCTTGTGTTTTCAACACATTTTCAAGCTTTCACTCATCGTCATCGATTTCAACCTTTATGGTTCGAATCGGCCCCCCCATGTAAAAATTTCTGGCTACGCCCCTGCACCAGCCTCCTCGGTATCATACTTGCTTTATAAAGCTTTCCAAATTTTCTTGGCAAAATTGTAAGTTGCATCATAAAAATCATAAAAATGATCGGCAAGACAATTCAAAAGATAAGAGCGACAATTTGTATTCATCTTTTGTATACTTATCTATTTTTTCTTGATGGAGACTATATTCTTCCTCACTCATCTCATCGGTAGGAACCTTTGATGGATTCTTGTCAGTGAGGATGTAGGCGACTTTGAGAAGACTCAAGTAGAAGATGACATTTTCTTTCTACATCTTGAAGTGGGCTCCTTTAAAGCGAAATGGCTTGTTGAGATCTCCAACAGACTCATTTGGTTTCTCGTGTAGGCTCCATGTGATGAATCTCCTTAAAATTGTTGGTACAAACACAATAATAATGGAAATAACATAAAGAAAAACTAAATAATACTTCTGAATATTATTTATTTAAAGAGATAAATTACACTACACCTCTTGCGCACGTATCTAGCCCAATATCTAAGACAATTCATGTTAGCCCATTAATCACCACAATTAAAAAGAATAAAATAGTCTCTCTCATTTTCAATGTGAGATTAAACATTTTCATTAACTTCTCATCTTCCAAATTCACTTTCACATCTTTACATCTATATTGTAACATTTATTTATTTTAATTATTTAATATTAAAATGCTCCAACAGAAAAGAACTAAAACTTCTACGACAATCTGATGCAAAGATTGGAGAAGTTGTACCTCACAATGGGCAGTGAGTTTTTGTCTTCTACAGTCCACCACAAGAAGGAGCCGAGAGAGAGAAGTCTCTACGAAATAGCATAGAGATGGGTATGTATTCTTTTTACCATAATGCTTCAGGAGACAAAACAAGCCATGCATGAGTTGTAGACGTCAGATTAAAGCAGAAAAGTACAAGAAAAAATTGAACTTTCTTTTTAATAGGTTTTTTCCCTTGTCTTTGTAGAATATAGTCAATAATAATAAGTTAGCATTAATGGAGAACATGGCTGATTACACCATATCTTGTTTTGAATGAGACGGGGTGACATGATGTGTGGCACTGGGAACCAATAAGAGATTTGACAATGAGCACCATATGATATGAACAAAAGTTGAGAAAATGGATAAGGCCAGGGGCAGGGACCCGATTAGGCTAGCTACATCTGCACTTTAATTTGCAAGTACTGCTGGAATAGGTCCCGACCCGGGAGTGTTGTATACCTATTACCAACAGTTTCTACCAAATGACGGAATAGACCCGATCCAACTATCCCGGCAATTCGAATAACCATAGGGTGCGTTTGATTCGGGTGAAAACGTTTTCAGGAAATGGTTTTACGGAAAATTGTGTGTTTGGTAGCTCCAGAAAATTCGGTCAAGCGGAAATTGACCGGAAAATAACACCCCTCACAACGTAAAACGATTTCCGTTCCTATTTTACCTTCAAAGCATTTCCGGAAAATACACACCCAAAGAACAGAATGAAAACCCAAGCCGAAGAACACCGGAAGAACGAAACAGAAAACGCAAGCCGAAGAACACCTGAAGAACAAAACAGAAAACCCAAGCCGAAGAACACCTGAAGAACGAAACGGAAAACCCAAGTCTTCGCCGGAAGAACGAAACGGAAAACCCAAGTCGAAGAACACCGGAAGAACGAAACGGAAAACCCAGGCGATCTCGGTCTCAGGCGATCTCGGTGCGATCGCACCCCAGGATCGCACCGAGATCGCACCGATCGCACCCCAGGATCGCACCGAGATCGCACCGATTGCACTGAGAAAGCCGCCGTCCGCCGTCCGCCGTCCTCCGAGATCGCACCGGATTTGATGATTTTGACCGGATTGGATGATTTTTTTTTCTTTGTGTTTTGTTTCTTTTGTTGTCTGTGAACTGGGAAATAGTGTTAATATTTGTTTGGAACGTGGGAAAATGTGAGAAAATGTGTTTTCTAGTATTTTCAAGAAAACAACCAAACACATAAAAATATTTTCTACACACAATTTTCATAATGCAACCAAACACCTGAAAATGTTTTCTTTTCCTGAAAATAGCATTTCCGGAAAATAGGCTATTTTCCGGAAATTATTTTACGTGAAACAAACGGAGCCTAGTAGATCATCTCCTATATATCGGCGATTAAAACCCTTTTTTTTTTTTTTTTTTTTTTGGGGATAAGAAGGGAATTTTATATATATATAAAAGCTAGTACATCAGATTTATCCAAGAAACACCTGTGATAGGTGTTCAGTTACAGGAACAACGATTAAAACCCCTGCTATAGGTCTTTTCATAAACAAATATTAATATATATATATTTTAGCTATATATATTTTTTTTTGAAAATAGGTTTAGTGATGCTTTGAAACCGCCATTCTAGGTTTTATTTTTTCTTTTCAGGGCGTGCAGCACTTATCTCCCTGATTTTTTTTTTTTTAACCTGTTTATAACTAAACAAAAAGAAATTCAAATATAGGTCTAGATTTAGTTTACACACGCAATATACACCCCACAATCAAACATGTCCATTTGGATGTGGTGGTTGGACGGTAACGGGTAGTTGATTGGCTCAGTCTTATTTAAGAGAGAGGGCCTGACAATGTGAGAGAAAAAAATAAAATATTGAAATATATAGCCACTGATGTGAGTAGTTTTTGAAGCAAAAAAATGTAAATTTCACAACTTTTTTTTTTTTTTTTATTCTTTAACGTGAATGCTCTAAAATAACTATTTCAATAAATGAGAAAATAACTTATGATATAGCATTACCGTCTGAATTCAACAAACAAAATCTTTAATTATCATGATTGCTTCTGTGGGAAAACATATAACTCTCCAAAAAACAAATTCATTCAGATCAAAAGGTGACATGTGTCTACAAGTAAGGCACATTATTGTCACTAACTTGTAACCCCATGCATATGCAGGAATATATTTATAAAAAAAATAAATTAAGATGCATAGCATAATTCTTATATATATATATATATATATATATAAATTAAATACTATTGATATATAGTCATTCTTATATTTTGTTAAATATTTTTTAAAAATCTTGTAAGAATATTATTAGGTAGAAAATGTAAATTGTACATATTTTTAAATTTTTTTTATTAATTCTTAATTTTTGATATTGTGAAGCACTTTTTTTTTTCTTTCTTTTTTACAGTTCATTAATTCTAAACTCTTTGGGTTTTTTACTCAATAACTCACTTGGATATATATTTATGATGTGGTCCCACATTTGACTTCAAAATTAAGAAATAAAACTCTCTAAAAATAAATAATTTAGGACACATTGAGCAAAATTAGACTTCAATTGTAGAATCTAATTAGATTCTAGACTAGCATGTAACCCATGCAAACGCATGGATGAATTTAAAATTAAACACAATTTTTATTATAAAAATATAAATAATTAGTCAAATTATTAAAAAAAAAATAGCATGTAACACATGCATACATACAGATACATTTAAAATTAAACACAATTTTTATCATAAAAATACAAATTATTAGTCAATTTTTTTTTTAAGTAAACGTAATTAGTCACACAGTAAAATTCTTACCTAAATTTAATACTACTTATGATCATTTTTTTCTTCTAATTTTTTATAAGATAAAACATGTGGTGATCTTTGTTGTATGGTGGTTTTTATTAAGTATATGTGATTGGTTTTTTTTTTTTTTTTTTTTTTTTATAATTCATTAATATTAGATTCTTAGTATTTTGCACTCATTAACTCACTTGGCACAAAAATTGAAAAACTTAAGTGAACACATGGCACAAATTTAAGAGGGTAATTATGGTGTGGTCCTTACATAAATATAGACACATGACACAAAATTGAATTCTAAATTGTTAGAATGTATTTGGAATAATTTATTTTGTTTAAAAAATAAAATAAGTTAAAATAAGTTCTAATTAATTTTTTTTCTAAAAAAAACTGGTTTTAGAAATATATATAAAAGCTAAATAAGTATTCTAGCTAAAACAAAACTGAAATTTTTTTGCTAAAAGTATTGTAGAAAAAAAAAAACTAAAAGCTAGTTGAATATTGCAGTGAGGCTCATAAATAGTACCAAAAAGTGCAATAAGACCCATAAATAATACCAAAAATAAGCTAAACACTTTAGTAAGCTTTAGCTTTCATCACTTCTCAAACACAACTTTTATCTTTAAAAAAAAAAACACTAAATAAGTCAACTGAATGAAAGTGTAGGGGTAGGTGATTCGAGCACATTTTTGGGCTACAAGCCCTGTCCGAGGATGATCAAATACCCAAGGACGATTAAAAAATCCATGCGTACATGGACCGGAAGGCCGAAGAGGAAAGATGAGTCCAACGTGGAAACCGAGGTTCCCGAGGAACAAAGGCACCTTGGGAACGCTTTAGGAAGTTAACCATTATGGAGAGGTGAGCTCCAGGGAAAGTAGCAGAGCCGTATCAGCAACAGAGAGAAGAAATATATGGGAAGGTGATTGTCACCACTACATTAAATGCACTGCACCAACTGAACTGACCTCATTTATGGAGAAATGACACCTAAACAGTGTTTTCCTAACTCATAGCCCTTCCTATTGCCTCCAAAAGGGCCTTAATGGGACAAGCATCCAAAGGATTTCCTAGAAATTGAATAGGTGGAAGGCTGTGATGTATTGGGGGGGACTATATAATGAAATTGCCTTCATAAAAACGGGCATGCAAGATTGAAGGAGAAAAAGGAGAGAGAGAAGAACACTTTGTAAACAGAAAAACTTGATCAATATAAGAACACTTTGTCCTCAAATTGGTCCGAGGAAGATATTTTGTTGAATTTGTGTGTCTAATCCTATCAATTTGAACCCAATCTATCTTGAGCCTAAACTTACGTGGCTTAGTAGTTCGCCTATAAGATCAACTCTCTAACAAATTTATTGTTTCAGGCTTATTGTGCTGATCTTCACTGTTCTCAGTGGGCTTGGGTCGTTAATCCAATCCTGCTTGAATTGCTAATCCAGTCCTTACAATTGGCGCCGTCTGTGGGGAAAAAAGGCACCTACAACCTCTGTTAGTCAAGCTTTCCATATCATAGCAAGGAGCAAAAATGGCGGGTTCAGGACAAAATAGAGAGGAATTTGTGGAGTCACAATGAGTAGATCATTTTGTTAGTTTGGAGAGGAGGCGAGACTGAGAGGCCAATCTAACTCCTAGCGTACATGTTGAAACAAATTATACAGAACATACCAGTAGAAGCCATTCAAGGCCTGGAAGTCACGTTTCACATGATGAAGAAACTAGGAATCTCAAGCTAGAGATTGATCATTTACGCAAGAAATTGCACCACAAGCAACGTGTTGCATCCCTTCCTAGCTCAGAGATTGATTCGGTTGATGATTACAGTTATAGGCGAAGGTCTAGAACACCTCCCAGTAAATCTTTCTCTGTATCCTCATGCTTGGAGAGGGAGGAACGAAACCACAGGAAAAGAACTAAAATTCCAACTCCTAGGAGCACAGGGAATGATGCTATGAATAAGGCATTGCGCCAAATCTCCAAGTCACCATTTACGCGTAGAATAGATAAGGCTAAACTCCCTTATCGTTTTACTCAGCCAACCTTCACTATTTATAATGGGAGGACTGACCCCGTGGAGCATATGAGTCACTTCAACCAAAGGATGACTATACACTCTAGAAATGAAGCCCTAATGTGCAAGGTTTTTCCCTCTACTCTAGGACCCATGGCCATGAGGTAATTTGACAAATTGGAAGAAGGTTTAATAAGTTCTTTCGAAGATCTTTCTAGGGCTTTTGGTGCTCGATTTGTTACATGCAGCAAAGTCCCTCAGCCTTTGGATTCCTTGCTGTCTATGGTGATGAGAGAGGGTGAAACATTAAAAACCTATTCTGATAGGTATTAGGAGACGTTCAATGAGATAGATGGAGATTTCGAGGATGTAGCAATAAGAACATTTAAGGTGAGTCTTCCTACGAACTACAATTTGAGGAAGTCATTAACGATGAAGCTCGCACGGAGCATGCGCCAGCTCATTGATCAAATTGATGAACACAAGCGGGTCGAGGAGGACCAGCAGCAAGGAAAGGGGAAGGCCAAAATTTCTCCCCCTTACAGAAGAGATTCTCGGGCTAAAGGGTATGGCCATAACTGACCCAGAAGAGATTTTACTAATCACACTAGGCATCTTAATGCTCAAATGGTCAGCTCAGAATTCAAGAAGCCAGTGCATCAGATCCTTGAAAAGATAAAGGGTGAGCTTTACTTCAAATGGCCAAACAAAATGGGAGGCGACCCCGCCAAACGCAATCAAAGTCTTTACTGTCAATACCATCAAGATAGTGGGCATACAACCGAGGATTGCAGAACTCTCCGTGACCATTTGGAGCAATTGGTTAAAGTCGAAAAGCTGAAACAGTTCATGCACCAGCCCTCTGGGCAGGGAAGCCAAGTAGGGTCGGGGTACCAAAGAGAGGTTGTATCAAGGCCCCCCTTAGGAACCATCAATGTTATTCTCGTCGCCCCAAGTCAGACCAAAAGTCATACGTCCAGGTCATGTCCATAGCGGCAAGGCAAGATATCGAGGAACAGGTCCCTGAATCCAAGCGGGTTAGGATAGTAGTTCAGCCAACCCTGGGTTTTTCTGACAAGGACAAGATTGGGACTTATCAATGCCATGACAATGCCTTAGTGGTAACCTTCCATATTGGAGGGTATGACGTAAAAAGGGTTTTGGTCAATCAAGGAAGCGAGGTTGAAATCATGTATCCCGACCTGTATAAAAGGCTGAATTTGAAGCTCGAAGACTTACTTAGATATGACTCCCCTCTAGTAGGGTTTGATAGGAAGATGGTCATCCTCAAGGGTATGATCAAGTTGCCTGTGCAAACGGGGGATGAGATAGTCGAAATAGATTTCATAGTGGTTGATGCCTTTTCCCTTTACACCGCTATTTTGGCAAGACCGTGGCTTCACGCCATAGGAGCTGTGTCTTCTACTCTGCACAAGAAGGTGAAGAACCCCACAAGGGGGCAAGTCGAAGAGTTGGTAGGAAGTCAGGCAATGGCTAGGCAGAGCTTGGTGGCAGCTATTAGACATCAGTCAGAAGATGGAGTCTCAGTTTCTTGAGAAGAAGTCCCATAGCAATTAACGAAAGCTAAAGACTCCCTTGAGACCAAGGAAGAAGGTATGTTGTGTGAAGAGCTTGAGAAGGTGGTCATTGACACAGATATGGATAAGCATTTTCAAGTCGGGACACAGTTGCCATCCTAGGAAAAAGAAGAGTTGTTGGGATTTCTTAGAAAGAACATTGATGTCTTTGCATGGAGTGCGTATGAGGTACCAGGGGTGGATCCAGACTTTATTTGTCATTATCTGAATGTAAATCCAACGGCTATCCCTAAGAAGCAACCACCTTGGCACTCCTCTAAAAAGCATGCTGAGACAATAAAAGAGAAGGTAGACAAGCTCAAATGTGCTGGAGCAATCAAGGAGATGTTTTATCTAGAATGGCTAGCCAACACAGTTGTAGTGAAAAAGAAGTCGGGAAAGTGAAGAGTGTGTGTAGACTTCACTAATTTGAATACGGATTGCCCAAAGACCATTTTCCAATCCTTCAGATTGATCAGCTAGTAGACGTAACGGTCGGACTTCCTCGGATGAACTTTTTGGATGCTTTTCAAGGGTATCATCAAATACCATTAACCTTGGCCGACCAAGAAAAAACAGCATTTTTAACCCCTACTAGAAATTATCATTTTTGGGTGATACCTTCCAGACTAAAGAATGTTGCTGGATCAACCTATCAAAGGATGATAACCAGAATGTTTGAGTCTCAACTCGGAAAGAATGTAGAAGCATATATTGACGATATGGTCGTGAAAAGTAAACAAGTATCTGAGCACTTAAATGACCTGGGAAGTGTGTTTGGGGTGCTTATGAAACAAAAGTTACGCCTTAATGCCTCGAAGTGCTCCTTTGGTGTTAGTTCGGGCAAGTTTTTAGGGTATATGATTACTCATCGAGGAATAGAAGTTAACCCTAATTAAATCAAAGCCATAAATTACTTACGACCTCCTTGGAACCCTAAAGAAGTTCAAAAGTTGACTGGAATGACTACTGCCTTGAATAGGTTTTTTTTTTCGGTCGGCAAACAGGTGTAGACCATTTTTTCAACTTCTCCACAAGTGGAAAAGGGTTTCAATGGGCTCGAAAGTGTAATGTTGCCTTCGAAAAGCTAAAAGAGTATCTGTATCATCCTCCTATCCTTTCAAGACCAGAGAAAGAGGAAGTTCTTTTTGCCTACATTGCAGTTACATGTTACGTGGTTAGTCTAGTATTGGTTAGGATGGAAACGGGGTGCAGAGATCAGTCTATTATGTGAGCAAGTCTTTACAAGAGGCAGAGGTCTGTTATTTTCCTCTAGAGAAAGCAATTCTAGCCATTGTACATGCCACGAGGAAGCTCCCCCATTATTTCCAAGCACATACTGTTGTAGTCCTCACTCAACTCCCCTTGCAGTCATTACTTCGGAGGTCTAATTACATAGGAAGAGTAGCTAAATGGGGAACAATCTTGGGAGCATTTGACATCAAATATTTGACCTTTACAGCTATAAAAGGGCAAATGCTAGTGGATCTAGTGGCGGAATTCACTGAATGCCTCAAAAAGGCTATAGCCGAGGAGAATGAAGCAATAAAGGCATGGGTCACAACAGTTACCTTTCCTTATCGACCAGTCTGGAAGCTCTACGCAAATGGGGTGGCCAATTAAAAAGGGTCTGGTGTTGGAATTTTTTTGGTATCTCCAGAAAAGATAACTATTAAGAAATCTCTGAGATTGGGCTTTTCAACCACAAATAACGAGGCCGAATATGAAGCTTTGTTAACCGAGATAATAATGGTAAAGAAGCTGAAAGGTGAATTGTAGAAATTTTCTCTAACTCAAGGTTGGTGGTTGGACAAATCAATGTTGATTTTGAGGCCAGAGATCAGCGGATGCAGGGGTATCTAAACAAAGTTAGGCGTTGCAGTCTAGCTTTGAAGCCTTCTCAATAAGGCAAGTCCCAAGGAGCAAGAATACTCATGCTGACTCTTTGGCAACTCTAGCCACCTCTTTAGAACAAGGTCTTCCTCGGATTATAGTTGTCAAAGATTTTCTAGTGCCTAACAACCAAAATCAAACCATGGTTGGAGTGCACCACGTGAAAGTTGGCCCGAGCTGGATAGATCCTTTGGTTTTGTTTTTAAATGATGGAGTGTTGCCCAAGGATAAAGGCGAAGCTGAGAAAATACGAAGAAATGCACCTCGGTATTGGCTTTTTAAGGAACTGAAGTTGTATAGACGTTCATTTTTTGGGCTATATCTACTCTAAGTCCATCCCAAGGCAGTAGAACCGTTACTAGAGGAGCTACATGAAGGAATCTATGGCAGTCACACAGGAGGAAGGTCCTTATCCTACAGAGCCCTTAATCAAGCATACTGGTGGCCGAGTATGCAAAAAACGGCCCAAGACTATGCCAAGAAGTGTGATCAATGTCAAAGGTACGCCCTGAGCATCCATCAACCTGGAGGCACCTTGAACCCCTTTTCTGGTCCATGGCCATTTGCGTAGTGGGGTTTAGACATAGTTGGGCCATTTTCAAGAGCAGTAGGGAACTGAAGATGGCTTCTTGTCGGGACCAATTACTTCACAAAGTGGGTCGAGGCTGAACCATTATCTAACATTAGGGATGTGGATGCAAAAAAGTTCATTTGGAAGAATATTGTCACTAGATTTGGAATTTCCTATACATTGATCTCGAACAACGGACTCCAATTCGACAGTAAAGCTTTTAGGAGATATTATTGCTAGTTAGGCATCAGGAATAGGTATTCAATCCCTGCCTATTCGCAAGGGAATAGGCAGGCCGAAACTGTCAACAAAGTTATAGTCAATGGGCTGAAGAAAAGGCTAGACAAAGCTAAGGGTAGGTGGGTGGATGAACTCCCACATGTGCCTTGGACATACCATACCATTCCTTGGAGGTCAACTAGGGAGACCCCGTTCTCCATGACATACGGTTTTGAGGCTGTTATTCCCCTTGAAACGGGGTTCTTGACGTTTAGGACGAGCCAATTTGACCCTAATGAAAATGACCAGCTACTTTGAGATAGCCTAGATTTGGTTTATGAGAGAAGAGAAGTAGCCATGGTCCAGTTGACGCATTATCAACAAAAGCTTAAACAAGGATATGACAAGGGAATAAAGGCAAGACCGTTGAATCTTGGAGATTTAGTCTTGAGAAAGGTAGTAGGTACTGCAAGAAACCCGTTATGGGGAAAGCTGTGGCATAATTGGGAGGGACCCTACCGCATTACTTCAATAACTGGTATAGGGGCATATTTCCTGGAAGATTTGGATGAAAATGTTGTGCCATAACCATGGAATGTAAATAATCTTCGAATATATTACTATTAATGAAAGGCTTCAGAGCCATCTTTTAGTCTCATTGTGGTTGTTGAAATTCTTCTATTGGTTGATGTATGTGCAAATTAATACTTGTTATTCAGTTAAGTGTTAAACAGAACCTTGGCCATGCCTGGTGCCTCGGACCACATGTCTTGGGTAAATTAATACTTATTATCCAGTTAAGTGTTAAACAGAACTTCGGTCATGCCTGGTTCCTCAGACCACATGTCTGGGGTAAATTAATACTTGTTATTCAGTTAAATGTTAAACTAAACCTCGGCTATGCCTAGTTCCTCGGACCTCATGCCTTAGGTAAATTAATACTTATTATCCAGTTAAGTGTTAAATAGAACCTCGGCCATGCCTGGTTCCTTGACCATATGCCTTGGGTAAATTAATGCTCGTTATTTATCTAAGTGTTAAGCAAAATCTTGGCCATGCTTGGCTCTTTGGACCACGGGCCTGAGATAAGGTAATGCCTAAATTTTGTTAAGTGTTTATCAAAATTTTTTATGCTCGGTCCCTTGGACCTTATATTAGAGAGCAATTAGTGTTTGAAGATTGATGACATGATTAAAGGGAAATATTGGCTAAGTCCAGTCCCATACATCATTTATTTTAAATGGATCTAAGCCTCTGGAATAATTGGGTGCAAGTTAAAACCCTAGATGTATTAGGTTCCTGGGATCCAAGGATTAAATTAAGGGATTCGCCTTTGGATTAAGAGAGTATTATGTTATAGTGGATAAGGTATTTGGCATACCCTTGGCCTTAAAAAGTCCCTCATTCCAAAAGAGGGTTAAGTTATCCTTTGTGAGAACGAATAAGGGTTTCTACCTTAGTTGATTTAAAAAGGGAAAAAAAAAATCAAGATGTACAAATGGGAAGTAAGAAAAGCACATGTAATTTGATAGCTGTTAGCACACAATTGAACCAAATTAAACTTCTTATTAATACTAGAAGAGTACAAAAGGCATTAAAAAAAATATAACAATAAAAAGGGGGAACTCCCCCCCTAGGAAATGGTCTCGAGGCTAGGGTTGGCGGGTCCAACTTCTCCTTCGTTGGCTGGCTTGGAAGAGGTAGTAGTGGTAGGAGTTGTGGTTGGCAAAGTGGCAATAGCTGGCTGGTCAGCGGGCAGAGATGCTGGGGTAGTAGCTGCCTCGGTGGTGAGGTTGGTTGCTATCCTCAAAGCTGGAGGATAGAAAACATTCTCGGGTCTCTTCAGCTCCGAAAAGGCATCCACTCCAGCCAAGTTCAGTGCCTCAGTCCATCCTCGAAGGCAATAACCCCGGTAGACTTTTGTGACTTAGGCCTTTAGGTTTTCTTCTGTCTCTTTGACACCAACATCATACCTGGCCTGTTCTGCTTGAGCCACAGCTTCCTCCTTTCTTTCCAACTCTTTTTGCTAGGATTCAATTTTTTTCCAAAGTAATGGCCAACTGCTCCTTAGCCTTACGGAGATGCTGGCGTTGGTCCTCGGCCTACTTCTCGGCACCAGCCAGGGCAGCCTCAACTAGGGACGGACCCAGGATTTCAAGCTGGGGGGAGGGCCGGAGATAAGTGAAAAAAAAAATTCAAAAAAATTCAAATACGCATCCATATAGTATTAACAAACTATCAACCAAGACAAATACACAAAAATCATTGTTTCTTAATATATTAGGATACAATCACCTACCAAGAAAAATAAAAGACACAAAACACTATTGTTTCTTAATACATTATCTATGAAAAGGGAACTCGACGCTCTTCTATAAATTTATCTAATTTCAAATTACTAGTTATAGCATTATGAGTTAACAATAGGCATAAGTGAATCACTATTATCTTATTGAATTTGTGTGACAATTTAGTATATTATATGATTTGTCTTTGTCTTTTGTCTTTATCCCTTTTTTCTGTCACTCACCCAGTCCCACTACCGAAACTATGAATTTATTATGCACTACCAACAAACACTTTTCCTAACTTTACCATTTTTATTCCTTGAAAGTTGAATCACTGTTCAGTATATTCCTATTTTTGTCACTTGTCCCAATTTTATTGTCCAACTACCAGACAACAAACAGTCAAACACTAATATATTTTCTAATTTTTATAGACTCTACTCTCTCTCTTATGACCTTTTCTATATAATATAAGAGAGAATCACAAACATAGAGAGTCACAAGACTCACAACTCACAAAAACAGAGAGTCACAGAGCCAAAAAGCCACACAAAAAAAAACACCACAAGCACAAATTCATATATTCAATCCACAATCACCATCATCACTCATCAGTAAAAACTAAAAACACAAACATCACAAGCACAGATTCAAAGATTCACAAACACTATATTAGGTTTTGAACGATAGATTAAATACTTAAGTGTGAACTGTGAAGGTTGGAGTAATGAAGCTGGGCTGGGCAAATCGAGCAATCGGCGGCAAGATGCAGATGGGTCTTACTGCGTTGTGGCTAGTGGCCGTTTGGGTCTGCGCATCCAAGATGGGTCTCGTGGTGGCGGCATGGGCAGTGAGATGGTCTCGTGTGGTGGCGGCGTCACAGCGGGGGCAGTGGCAAGATGGGTCTCTCTCGCCTCTCAATTTCTCTCTGTCTTGAGTCTCAACTACTCTCTGCTCTCTAGGTCTCTCTCGCCTCTCACTTTCTCTGTCTTGCACTCTCCCTTCTTAATTTTTCTTTTCTTTTTCTCTTTCATTTTTCCATTCAGACCACTAGGTTTACATTTTTTTGGATTTACATTTTTTTTTTTTTAAGATTCACATGGGTTGTCCGCTGGGTTAATGGTTCACGAGGGCCCAAGCTACAAAGTAAGGAGGGCCCAAGTTAAATTCTTTTTTTTTTTTTTGAAAATTAACCTACTAATTTTTTTTTTTTTGGGCCCAGGCCTTAGGTCCCCACCTAGGTCCATCCCTGGCCTCAACATTCTTTTTCTCCCAATCAGCCTCGATCAGCTTCATAGTGAGATCCTTGTTCTTTTTTTCAGCAACGGCCAGGTTCTTTATGTCTGAAACCCGGCGTGCCTCTTCATCCTTCAACTTAGAGTGGGCATGATCTACCCACTTTTTAGCCACGTGAGCTGTTTAAATTGCCTGAGTAAACAGAATGGAAAAATTGGTTAGACTGTTCTTTAAGAAAAAAAATTTTAAAAATTTAAAAAAAAAAATTTAAAAGAACAGAAAGGAAGATGGCAATTCAAAATTCTTACCATGGCTAGATCCCTCTTTAAGGTCAGAAAGACCTCATGTTTCTTCAAACTCCTCAGGTCAGCCATATCCTGAGGAAGAAGCAGAGGTTGTTCAAGGGCATTGGCCATGTAGCCAGCCTTCCATTGTTGGAAGTCTCTAATGGAAGAGTTCATAGGTAGATGGGCTCCATCCAACTCTAGCACTGGGTTCCACTCTGGAACCCTAGTTCGTCAGTCTGGCACCACCTCAGCACTAGAGCCCTCGGCAGTCCTTCTTCTCTACAGCCCTTTCGTAGCTTTAGCCCCCTTGGGAGGTTCCTAGTCCTTGGTGGGATGAATTTCACCCTCCTCTGACGTCTCTTTGCCTTTCTTGTCTCTTTTTCTTTTCTTCTCTAAGGGCTCGGCAGGAGAAGTTCAGGAGGGGAGGGGAGTAGGAGGCCGATGATTGAAAGCCACCTCGAGTATGGTTCCTCCAGCATCTGATTCCAGCAGCTCAAGCAGGTTGGTGTTCTTCCCCTATAACACCATTGCCTTTGGGACGACGATTGTTTCTTGATTGTCGCTTACTTGGGTAGAGGGCAGAGGTCTCGAGTTGATGCTTGAGGATTCTGCAAAATCTGGTTGGTCAAACACGTCAAAATCTTCTTCCAAGTCCACTACTTCAAGCACTCGGATAGTTTCTTGTTGCTTTTTTTGCTTTGAACCTAAAGGGATCACTTCCTCCTTGGCAGTCTATTGTTTGGGTAGATCAACGTGACAGGTCCTTTCAGGGGGAGGGCTGATGATGAACCCAGGAACTGCGACGTCGATCAGGTGTAGCCAAGGATCCTTGGCCTTGATTATGTTCTTGGGAGATTGGAAGCTGGAGGAGATGGGCTTGTACCCAAGAATGACGTGGGTAGCACGCAACTGGCTGTCTTTATGAAGAAAGACCTCGGACTGAAGTATCCTGTTAAGATCCTCTCGGTTGACCAAGTTGAAGTTGGGGGCTGTAAATTGTTTGTCTGTAACAACAAAAGTGAAGACATAATTAGACACAAAAGTGAAGAAATATTGCTACCAAAGAGAAAAGTGTCCATTAAAAAATAATAATAAAAAATAAAAATAAAAAAGAAGAAGAAGAAGAAGAAGAAGAAGAAGAAGAAGAAGAAGAAAGCAAAACCAAATAGATCAAGGGAGAAAACTTCATTATCTATGAGGGAAAAATGGTTACTTAAACCTACAAATACCCCACCTAGCTACTTGTCTCGCGTTGGACAGTGCAAGCCATCGTGCCATTCACCCGAAACGATCAGAAAATCTTGGTCCAAGCCATTTTGGATCGGGAAGACACAAGATTAGCCTGACTAAAGGAACCCTAGTTTTAAAGTAGTACCCCATGTCTTTGAGGTATCAGCAGTTGTATACCTAATTAACATCGTGATGGGTGAGGTTCACTCCCATCTTACGATTTAGGGCATCTACACTACCTAGTATCCTAAATAAATTAGGTGAGCATTAGGTCGAGCAGAGCCTATGAGAAATCAAAAAGTCCCTAGTCACTCTACCTATAGGAATTTTCATTCCACCCTCTATAAAGGCAATTATAGGGATTACCACGGCCCCCTCTGGCCTAAGGACATGCCAATCTCCTAAGAGACAATGCTCTATTGTCACCCCGGGTGCTATGTTGTATTTTTCCTTAAAGTCTTCTATGCCCTTGAGTGTGTCAACTAAACTAGCAAACCTACCCATATTAGGAAATGAGAAAGTGAGAGTGAGAATTGTAAGACGAGGAGGGGAAGGACCTTAAAATTTATGTGTAAATTGTAAGGTACTTACAAAGAAATGAGTAGGGGGGGGGCACCTCGGACCGCTTCTTTGAGAGACTGGGAGTTGGGAAAATGGAAGAAATGGTCCCCCCACATCCCTTATATAAGGAGAAAAGATGAGCGGGAAAGCTCCCGCTCAAAATTCCATGAAAAATCTCCACCGTTGGATCTTCATTGCGTCGTAGAACGTGGGGAACACAGTGCTGGACTAAGCAATAAATGGGGCATTACGAATGCCGAAGCATTAAGAACTTGCACAGAGCAAATGAAAAGACACTACCACGTAGGAACACTCTCAAAGTGTGTGAAAGCTGAAGAGAAAAATCAAAACCCCATCTTCACTGAAAGGGAAAAGGATGGAGTTTTGAGGGGCTATTGTAGGGGTAGGTGATTTGAGCACATTTTTGGGCTATAGGCCTTGTCTGAGGATGATCAAATACCCGAGAACGATTAAAAGATCCATGTGTACATGGGTCGGAAGGCTGAGGAGGAAAGAGGAGTCCGACGTGGAAACCGAGGTTCCCGAGGAACAAAGGCACCTCGAGAACACTTTAGGAAGTCAACCATTCTAGAGAGGTGAGCTCCATGGGAAGTAGCAAAGCCGTATTAGCAATGGAAAGAAGAAATATCTGGGAAGGTGACTGCCACCACCACATTAAATGCATTACACTAACTGAACTGGCAGCATTTATGGAGAAATGACACTTAAACAGTGTTTTCCCAGCTCACAGCCCTTCCTATTACCTCCAAAAGGGCCTTGATGGGACAAGCATCCAAAGGATTTCCTAGAAATTGAACAGGTGGAAGGTTGGGATGTATTAAGGGGGACTATATAAGGAAATTGCCTTCATAAAAACGGGCATGCAAGATTGAGGGAGAAAAAGGTGAGAGAGAAGAACACTTTGTAAATAGAAAAATTTGATCAATATAAGAACACTTTGTCCTCGGATTGGTCCGAGGAAGATATTTTGTTGAATTTGTGTGTCTAATCCTATCAATTTGAACCCAATCTATCTTGAGTCTGAACTTACGTGGCTTAGTAGTTCGCCTATAAGATCCACTCTCTAACAAATTTATTATTTTGAGCTTATTGGGTTGACCTTCATTGTTCTCAGTGGGCTTGGGTCGCTAATCCAGTCCTGCTTAGGTCGCTAATCTAGTCCTTACAAAAAGGATGGAAAATATCGATGCCCCAAGAATTGCACTACTACTTCCCTTCGCTAGAATGGTTACACTTTGAATTTTCCCTCTAAACAGTGGGTTGCACTAACTAAGTATATACCAGGAATAATGACAGTCAACAGAGACCATTTCAACTTGAAATGCACGAAACATGGCACAAATTTTGCAGTTTAGTTCCCTAACTGACACTTTAAAGTTTTAACTTTGCAAAACATGAATCCATGCATCACTACAAGAATTTTGGCCTTTTGCGACCAATGTTTTAGCCACAACCAAAAAGTCTTCACTATTAGGCACACATTAGCGACGATAATATATGTCCATTGCTAATCAAGATTTTTAGACCCGGACCGTTCATTGAACCGTAAAAAGGAGAGGTTCAAGGTTTTTGAGGTCGAATCAAGGTCGAACTGTGATGATGTCATAATTAATTTAATAATTAATTAAAGCCTAAATATAGATATTAAATTTATAAAACTAGCAAAATTGACTAATATATCTATATATGTAAGGGAAATTTAATGATTTTCAAGCATATATTTAATAATTAAATAAGAAAGTTAACAAAATAAAATAATAACTATGAAAGCATTAAAATTTATGATTAAATTTTGAAGTAAAGTTGAATATCTTTGAAGGGTTTTAATTATAATTTTTTTTAATTCCTTGTAAGAGATGGATAATTTAATTAAGTAGAATAAAATTGTGTTAAGTTGTTTTTATAAAATAAAAAATAAATAAATAAAAATTGCTAAGGGGTTGGATCGCACGGTTCTCACCGGTTCATGCGGTCCAACCCCGGTTTTAGGGGTTCATAGAATTAACAAAAAGTCCGGTTCTTTAGGCTTAAAAAACCGGTTTTCATCCCGGTTTCGGTTCTCACGGTTCGGTCCGATTCTGAGAACCATGTTGCTAATAAGTGCATAGTAGCGACGACACTAAAGTAGTCGCTAATAAGTCATCGCTAACATCATGGAGGGAATTTTATTTACTTTTGGAAAATGGAGGGAAATTTTTAGCGATGACAATAAATTTTATAGCGACAACATTTGCATCGCTAATAATCATCTTTAGTGATGACCTTGTGTGTCATCGCTAATATGTCGCCAAAAATATATTATATATATGTTGTTTTTATTAGCGATGACACATTGGTCGTTGCTCATAGAAGGCTATTAGCGACGATATAACTTGTCGTCTCTGATAGTCACCTTTTAGCAACAACACAACATGTCGTCGCAAATATATCTACCAAAATATAATAGGGGGGAAAATTTTCACTCTCAAAAAGTGGCAGGAATTAATGGAGGGAAGTAGATTATATATTACGAATTAGGTCGTCGCTATTAGGGATCTTTTAATGACGACAAAGATTGTCGTCACTAATATCTAGCCAAAATAATTTTTATATAATATGATTTTTTTATTTTATCAAATCCTCCAAAATGCCTCTTAAAATATTTAAAATGACATAAATTCCTTAAAAATATTTGAAATGATTAAAATACCATTAACCTCGTTAAAATGACCAAAATACCCCCAAACTTATACAATGACCAAAATAACCTTGAAACCTCCAAAGTAATTAAGTACTCTTAATATAAGTAGCAATGATAATTACAGCATTAGTGACGGCTATATGCGGTCGCTAAAGACCAAATTTCTTGTAGTGCATATGGTAACTATTGAATTAATTGGATGAAGAAAAAGAAAATTGACAACGATATCGATCTCTTAATTATTATTATTATTATTTTTTATACAAAATAGAATTTCTATTCTAACATAATCTAAGTGTATATGTGTGTGAAGTTCTCTCCTGAAAACTTGAACCCTGTCCCTTGCCCCCCACACCCCACAAGCACTTATACTTGTGAAGTGACCACCGCACCAAGGGTGACTATTATTGTTTTTATAAATATTATTGAAGCCGAACTATATATATAGACTTGAACCACCACAAGACTCAAATGCTTTCCAATATAATGCACGGGCTCCATTGACTATATATATAGCCGACAAGTTGAAGAAGATCTTGGCCAGTATATACCTCTAGCCATTGCAATGGTTTTAAAAGGATCCCTGGTTGAGCGGCGGCAGACAAAGTGTGAAAAAAAATAAAGGCAGGTGGACCCTAATAATCACCAATACAGGAATGAGAAAAAACAAAATCCACACAACGAAAAGAAATAGCTAGCCAACATTTATGTAGACCATGGAAAATAATATAATTGTCTTAGACTTTTCGTAAGCTATCTTTGGATCGAGAAGATATATTCCTAGCTAGCTAGTCATATTTCTCATGCAATTCTCCTTTTTCATGAATAGAGTGCGCGCAGCACAGCCTGATAGTATTATGTCTTGAGATTAATTGCGTGACAATGGTGTGGATGATGTTTTATAGCCATCCACATTACATGCATGTAATTCACAATAAAGGTTATGAACTGAGGTCTGAAGAGGATAGGGATCGAAGAAAAACAACACCGACAACAAAGTCATTATACTGATGTAACTCGATCAACTTCGATCCAGCAAACATTTTCAAACAGTAAACTTGTTCATGCACACTACCACGGTCAAGTGTTGGTGGTCTATTTAACATTATGTCGGCAGGATGGCCTGTTTCTTCTAATGTTGAGATGGGATTTTTATATACACACACACAAAAATATGTGTAACAAGATTTAAGCTATATTATTTTTTAATATATAACAAAATTTATAATTTACACCAAATTAGCCTTTACATAACTCAATTTTGTTTTATCAAGTCACTTTGTAAACTATATATATGAACTATCTTTCAACTCATATTGATTATAATAATTATAATTATTATTCAAAAATTTTAGATCAAAAATTTTCACTAAATAATTTTTGAGATTATACAGTTACAGTATGCTAATAGTTCTAGAACTCTAAAACATATCAAAAGATTATAGTTTTAAATAATTAAATATTAAACATCATTTTACATTCCTAAACATATACAAGTCATTATAAAAAATATATATAATAAGGAAAAATATTATTTTTCTTGGATGAAAATGCTATATGGATCTCTAACCTTTTTTTTTCTTAACCATAAAATTCGAAATATCCTTTCTTCTAAAAAATAAAAACATATTGTCTATATTTCTAATTCTCTAAATGCAAAATAAATAAATTTTTTTTGTTTTTGGTTAATCAAGAAGGCTTCTATTAAAGGTATTTACTTATTTAATTAAATAAATACATATCTTGAATACATTTTTTTGTTGTTGATAATTTGATAGTTACAATAATAAAGGTGGGGGAATTTAAATCTAGCTATTTGTGTGGGAAATGCCACAAATGTGTCAGTTGACTATTTTTAAGAAGATACATCTTTAATACATTTTGAAATTATAGATCAATAATTAAATTTTATCTATAAATTTTTATTTTTTATAACAAAAATATAGGAAACAAGGGGAAATTTTAAAATGATAGGGTTTGCGCCTGTCTATATAGGTTTGTAGGGTTTTAGTGGGTTTTATTTTAGGATTGACTATTTTAACATTAGAAACTTGTCCATTGTATTCAGATTGAAGTTAGAGGACACTTTCCAATGAAAATATGACTCTTAGAGCATTCGCATTGGATTAGAAAATGGTTAGTCCAACTAAAATTTGCATGCCCAACCCCAAAAAAATAACTTACATTGGACTAGCTTATCACTAAGCAAAATGCATGAGAGCTACATTGCGTGTCCAAATTTGACTAGCACGTATTAGACAAATTAGGCCAAACGCAAGAGTTCTATTACAAAAGGATTAGAGGTGCAATACCTCAAATCTCAACCATTGATATAATCTAATTACTCAAAATTTTCCCCTTTGAAACAGAAAAGGCAAAAACTCTCTCTCAAGCCTGAGTGACTGTCTTCGGCACAACCATTGCCCTGCCTTGTGATAAGAATCTAACCTAAGATAAGGATTTTGGTGTCTTATTCGAAATAGCCAGGTCTCCAATGGAAGAAAGGTAGAGCTTATGAACAAAATGGAGAGATAAGAGTTTAAGAACATAATAGAAGAAGAACAAACTTCAGTCCCGTAGCTTGCCTTGTTACAATTACAAATCCATATTTATCACTACATTCGAGTGCCTGCTCAACTACCTGCAAGCTGCATGCCTAACTAACTAACTACTAATTGTTAACAGAATTGGACACATGCTATGCACATGCCAAATGGAATTTGGCACTAAACTAGTACACGCTTACAACTATTACAACAACAGCTACAAGCTTATAAACTGTTACACAGCTGCTGAATTTTTGTCATTGCTGGTCTTTCACATATTGTGCTTCTTCACAATCAAGTTCTTATCACCTTCCTGGTTTTGGTGAGACCTGCCTTTGTCTCATCAAAAAAGTACTCCAAAATCCTCTTTGTCTAGCATCACAGCAGGTTCCATCGTTGCTTCCTACACTTGACAAGGAGGTATTTTCTCTTTTTTGTATATACTTGACCTCCAAAATTCTGTGTCTTTTGCATGTAAACGATAAATTTTTATAGAGAATTACATACTAACATATCCTTGTGTAGCTATTCCATTAGGAAGGAAGGCCTAGAATCGTTCATCAGTGAAGAGGCTTTCAGAGGCCTTTGTAGGTAATTTTTATTTTGTCTCCTTTGATTATGCTAGTTGTCTTTTCCCACAGTTCCTTTGAAGTTTTGGATTTGGATTATTGATGGTTGTTCATTTGTATGCATATCTACAATTGAAGCAGAGCTATCCGATAAGGCTCCTATCAAGATAATCACATCCACTACAACAAAGTGATAAAATCAGATCATCAGTTTGAAGTTAGCAATATAATAGATTACTCCTATCTCATCTGCAATTGATTATTGAAACACGAAAATTAGTATGGAGCACATTATTATTCAATTCATACCTATTCTTATATCTACAGTTCCAAGTTTAAAAGTAGATTCTAATGTTGGTTTTTTTTTTTTTTTTGTGGGGTGGGGGGGTGGAATTTCATCAATTTGGTGATTTTTCATTAATCTTGCCAACTTGGTGGAATCGATCATTTGTTCTATTATAATGTGCTTAGTTGTGCATACTGCTTAGTTTGTCTTAGGTATCATATTTTATCCACCTTATTTGGAATTTCAAATCTTTCAATTTGTGCATAAAATTACAAAATTCACCATTTGATCATGGAATCAAGAGGATGCCAAAAATAATTTGATTTGTCCTAATTGGTTGTTGGATAGCCAAATTTTGTAAGTATTAGATGAAAATAACCATAATGCCCCTGTTGACCAATCATTGACCAAGTTGACAAGTAGTCAAACAAAGTAAAAAATTCACCAAAATGTTAAATTTCATACATTTATGTCAAAATTAATATTTCCAAACATTTAAAAGTTTAGCATAGTTTGGCTGCAATCAACCCGGGTTTGACTAGCAATCAAACCATCTGATTATGATAAGTTTGAGCCCAGATTATAAATAATTAGACGCCTTTTAATTTGACAATTGGTGCAAAAAGGAAAAAATATTTTGAAAATAGACATCATAAGCTTTCCAGTGACATGACACCTCTCTTTATCAAAATAGAGGTCGGAAAGTCAAAAAAGATTTAATGTGAAAATAGGCAAAATCATAGGAAACCCACAAAAATTGAGTTTTGGCACCCATCTTGCACGCAAATTCCTAATCGCTCATGAAAATTGGACCCAAAAAACACGTGCTTTCCTAAACTAGAAATATTCCTCTGCATCTTGGAACAAACAGCTTGCCAAGAGGTCGCTCGAATTGAGAGATATTGATTCAAGAAAATTGACAAAAACATGATAACTAATTTGGATCAGCCAGCTTTGGAGGCTGATAACTTTCAACTTGGTGTTCCAAATGATACAAGGCTGATCATATGGAAAGTATGGTGCGAGATCCTTCTGTAGACAGTAAAAACGTGAAAATCAGATTCCAAAAAGGCCTTCAAATCAGTGTGCAAAGTCAGTGACTCAATGTATCAAAACATGGAAAGTTGAAGCCCAAGCGCTGCCAAAATTGGGTTGGAAAAACTAGGCCCAACTTAAAGCTGGGCCTAGAAGATAGTCCAGGTTTTTTAAAAAGGTCTGGCTAAGGGCACACATTAACCGTATATATAAGAATAATTTATTAATTTTGTTTGCTTTTTTCACAAGACAGCAATGACTTTTATGGAAACAAGAAAAAAGCATCTGACAAATTATATTTTTCTAAAAGGACTAAACTACCCTTCACTCATTTCTCCTTCTCCTCCTCAAAAGTTGAAAGGGCACACATTAACCGTATATATAAGGGAATAATTTATTAATTTTGTTTGCTTTTTCACAAGACAGCAATGACTTTTAAGGAAACAAGAGAAAAGTATCTGACAAATTATATTTTTCTAAAAAGACTAAGCTACCCTTCACTCATTTCTCCTTCTCCTCCTCGAAAGTTGAAACACAAGTTACACAACTCAAACAAGTTAACTGAAAACAACACTCTACCACCAAACAACCTCTTACAAAAATTCTCATTAAAAAAAAAAAAAATCCTCTTACAAAAATTACAACTCATACAAATTTCAGATGTTACTAGAACAAAACTAGAACATATAATCAACAAAATAAAAATAAAAAAATTTATGACTTAAATATTTTTTTAAAAGAAATCGATATGGGTTTTAAATAGTTGTGAATCTCGGCACCGGAACTGTTCAAAGCTGAACAACTATTTGTTGCCGACGATAGGAGGGGCCTTGAAATGGGTGCGTCAGCTAGGCGTGGTTCATGATCAGGTGTTCCTTGAAGCCATCCCCATTTCATGCTTGAGTTCTCTTTGATTTCAATGGTCTCTGTCTGTTGAAGGAATGAAAGAAAGAAAGAAAGAAAAAATACAGAGAAAGAGATGGGGTCTAAGAGAAAATGAAGGAAAGAAAGAAAAAAAAAATGTAGTGAAGTTGAAAGAGAAGAAACACTACTGTAAGGACACGTTTTGTAGCCCATTCCCAAAGTGTGTGGGATATTGGCCCAGTGAGCCCAGTACAATAAATTTATAGAGAGTTGATTAAAGAATTAGACCCTAGTGAATTTGACAACGGCTAGTATGGATGTAAAAGATTATTAAGCAAGAACAAGGAACATAAAGCTGAATGAATTCATTGTCCGAGGAGGTAAGTTTTCATATAAATTGATTAAACAAAGTACGAGAGCAATTTTGATTTCTACAGTGCCTTTTCTCTATTTTTCCCGGTCCCTTCCTCATGGAGAGTCTTTTACATTATATAACTCTCTTTAGACCATCTTGATCCTACACTTGTTGATCATCTGAGCCCTTATTTGAGTACCTGTCTCATCAGACACCCTCTCTAGCTTTTTGTGAGTTGTGGTAGCCAAGACAACAATGTTCAGAGGTCTTCTCCACATAAATCGGCCAGAAAAGTAGTTGCAGTGCATTCAACGCGGTGATAGCAGCTTTCCATTAGATATTTTTGGGTTCCCATATTTCTTGTATGTTTATGGCACTCGTCCCTACCATTAGAGCTTCCTGGAAGGTCACTTTGATCATTAGGATCTACATCTGATCTAAATTTAGCTTATCTGAGGAGATATTCATTCTTGGACCACCTTCCCATTTGTATTTTGCTCATTAAGTTCTGAGTCTGAACCATTTATTACCATTCATTCGTCCTCGGACTACTAATGCTCTCAGCCAAGGTCCAAGGCCCAATATATGATTTGGGCCCTTAACCCCACAATAGCCCCTAAAAACTCCGATTTTTCCCTCTTATCCAGGGAGAAAAAGTGGGGTTTTGATCTCACAAGAACTAAAATCCTTTATTCTACCCAACACTTAGATAAATAATTGAGGACTTTAACTTACTCAAAGCTACCAATCTGAGGGGTTGGTTACAATCTTGGATCTATCTTGACACTTAGTGAGAAACAAATAGGTATCATAGTGTTAATTTCCCAAGACATCTGGTCCGAGGACACAGGTATGACTAAGGTTCTGTTTAAGCACTTGGAAAGATGTCATAGAGTGTTAATTTCCCTAAAGCATTTAGTCTGAGGACACAGGCATGACTAAGGTTCGTTTAAACACTTGAAAAGATGTCATAGAGTGTTAATTCCTCCAAAGCATCTAATCCGAGAACACAGGCATGACTAAGGTTCTGTTTAAGCACTTCAGAAAAATGTCATAGAGTGTTAATTTCCCCAAAGCATCTGGTCTGAGAACAAAGGCATGCCTAAGATTCTGTTTAAGCACTTCAGAAAGATGTCATAGAATGTTAATTTTCCCAAAACATCTAGTCCAAGGACACAAGCATGACTAAGGTTCTATTTAAGCACTTCAGAAAGATGTCATAGAGTGTTAATTTCCCCAAATCATCTAATCTGAGGACACAGGCATGACTAAGGTTCTGTTTAAGCACTTGAAAAGATGTCATAGAGTGTTAATTTCTCCAAAGCATCTAGTCCGAGGACACAGGCATGACTAAGATTCTGTTTAAGCACTTCAAAAAGATATCATAGAGTATTAATTTCCCCAAAGCATTTGGTCTGAGGACACAAGCATGACTAAGGTTCTGTTTAAGCACTTCAGAAAGATGTCATAGAGTGTTAATTTCCCCATAGCATCTAGTCTGAGGACACAAGTATGACTAAGGTTCCGTTTAAGCACTTCAAAAAAATGTCATAGGGTGTTAATTTTCCCAAAACATTTAGTTTGAGGACACAAGCATGACTAAGGTTCTGTTTAAGCACTTGGAAAGATGTCATAGAGTGTTAATTTCTCCAAAGCATCTGGTCCGAGGACACAGGCATGACTAAGGTTTTGTTTAAGCACTTCAAAAAGATGTCATAGAGTGTTAATTTCACCCAAGTATGTGGTCCGGGGGACCTGACATAGCTTAGGATCTATTTAATCACTTATAAAGATGCTATTGAGAGTTAATTTCACCCAAGTATGTGGTCCGAGGAACTTGACATAGTTTAGGATCTGTTTAATCACTTATAAAGATGTCATAGTGTTAATTTCACCCAAGTATGTGGTCCAAGGGACCTGACATAGCTTAGGATCTGTATAATCACTTATAAAGATGTCATAGTGTTAATTTCACCCAAGTATGTGGTCCGAGGGACCTGACATAACTTAGGATTTGTTTAATCACTTATAAGGATGTCATAGTGTTAATTTCACTCAAGTATGTGATATGTGGTCCGAGGGACCTAACATAGCTTAGGATCTGTTTAATCACTTATAAAGAAGTCATAGTGTTAATTTCACCCAAGTATGTGGTCCGAAGGACCTGACATAACTTAGGATCTGTTTAATCACTTACAAAGATGTCATAGTGTTAATTTCACCCAAGTATGTGGTCTGAGGGACTTGACATAACTTAGGATCTGTTAAAGATGCCATAGTGTTAATTTTACCAAAGTATGTGGTCTGAGGGATTTGACATAACTTAGGATCTGTTTAATCACTTACTTGATAGCCCATGCCTGCTTGAGCTTCATCACCTCATCTCTGACAGCAACTGCATGTTCCTTGGATAGGCGTTGGGGTGATGGCTTTTTAGGAGTGATGGATGGGTCAATATTTAAATGATGACAGATGAAGTTCAAATCCACCCCCGGGGCTTTAACCCCTTGTACAGGTCGGGCTACATAATCTCAGCACCACTACCCTCTCGATCCTGTTCATGCTCACGATCTTTTTCACGCTCTAGGTTAAGAAAATCATCTTGTCATAGAGAACCTGCAGGTTCTACTCGGTGGATCCTACCATAGTTGACCGTTGCACTCACTAATACACAAGTTCTCCCCACAAACAGCGTCAATTGTAAGGACACATTTTGCAGCCCATTCCCAAAGTGTGTGGGATATTGGCCCAGTGAGCCCAGTACAATAAATTTGTAGAAAGTGGGTTAAAGAACTAGGTCCTAGTGAATTTGACAACGGCTAGTATGGATGTAGAAGATGATTAAGCAAGAACAAGGAACATAGAGCTAAATGAATTCATTGTCCGAGAAGGTAAATTTTCATATAAATTGATTAAACAAAGTACGAGTGCAATTTAGATTGCTACAGTGCCTCTCCTCTATTTTTCCCGGTCCCTTCCTCATGAAGGGTCTCTTACATTATATAGCTCTCTTTGGACCATCTTTATCCTACACTTATTGATCATCTGAGCCCTTATTTAAGTACCTGTCCCATTAGACACCCTTTCTGGCTTTCTGTGAGTTGTGGTAGCCAAAACAACACTGTTCAGATGTCTTCTCCACATAAATGCAGCTAGAAAAGTAGTTGTAGTGCATTCAATGCGGTGGTAGTAGCTTTCCATTAGATATTTTTGGGTTCCCATCTTTCTTGTACGTTTATGGCACTCGTCCCTACCATTAGAGCTTCCTGAAAGGTCACTTTGATCATTAGGATCTACATCTAATCTATATTTAGCTTATCCGAGGAGATATTCCTCCTCGGACCACCTTCCCATTTGTATTTGCTCATTAAGTTTTGGGTCTGAACCATTTATTACCATTCATTCGTCCTTGGACTACTGATGCTCTCGGCCAAGGTCAAGGCCCAATATATGATTTGGGCCCTTAACCCCACAACTACCATTGAAGACCAACACTTTCCTCCCTTATAGCAGTGTAGTACTTGAAAGAAAGACAAAATTTTTGAAACAAAGTTCTACCTGTTACACAACAATTTTTTTAAAAAAAAAAAAAAAAAATGTTGTCCTCATGTGGATACGTGGTAAAAAAAGAGCCACACAACAATTTTTTTTTTTTTTTCGTAAAGGCCTACACAGTGAATAACTTTTTGACTATGGATCCTTGGCTCTTGCTACAAACAATTATCTAAGTTTAATGATTAAATAATGCTTCCAATGCAACTTTTTATAAGTATTTGTGAAATTATTTAAGTATTTATATCACAATTAATTATTTTAACTATAATGAAATTTATTGTGAAATTTATTATATGTATTTGTGAAAAACTAAATTTATTGTGAAATTTATTATAAGTATCAATTGTGTTTATTATTCACGTCATTTTGATTCTATCACGTGACATTATTTTATTGGACAAACTAAACACATGTAACATTATTTTGTGACACTTAGTGGAAAAGTATAAATGAAGAGGCTACTGATGTAAACAATATACATCTTCAAGAGGTAAAATCAAAATTTTAAAACTCTAGGAAAAATAAAGATCACATCAATAAAATCTTTAAATTTCAAGTTTTTATTGAGTGTGAATTTTGACAAATACACATTCACACTACATTTTCTTCTTATAACCTCTATGCTTGTAACATTTCAAGATGATATGAGGTCAATAAGTATCATGACAATAAAATCTTGTTTCTTGCAACAATGACCAATTCCTTTTGAGTCCACAATTTCTATTTGTATATGTGATGGCATGAGCTTGAGTCATTGCATTTTTTTTCTGGTCCTGTACCACTAGCCTTATCATAGTAAGTATGTGAGAGGCCCCACCCTCAATCCGCCAACTTTTTGTTGGGACAAACCCGCGTGAATTGATGGGGTTGTGTTGGTGCCCTGCTATATTTCCCCATAGATTTAGGGTTTTACATGGAGTTGACATTTATTTTATTTAAATAGTAAAAATAATAAAATCCAAAATGAAAGAAATAAAAATATTTTATTGATTAGTAGTGGCTTAGAGGTGTTAGAGATTTAGTGTCCTAAGACAATAAAACATAAATAGCAATTTTTACAATTATTTTAAGTTTAAAAATAGTACCTTGCTATTTTGTGTTTCAAATGTCGTAAGAAGACCAGTTTGCTTTGGATTGAAAAAGTTTCATGATACATGATATGATATGGGACATTAGATTTCAATTTTAGTGAAACACTATTATTTCTACAGCAAAATTTTCTATTTTTTTTCAAGAATGCATGATATTCATTGGCATAATATTGTCAAAATGATAATAGAATACCAACAAAAATAAAAAGTTGACAAACATCATATTGGTGATTTTTTAAGCAAAAGACCTAACATTTCAAATAAAATATTGGGCTCAATCCCATATCTATTGAAGTACAATTTTTCATTTTCTTTGCACCATTTGAGGAAGTTGAGTTTTCCTCCTCCTTCTCCAGACATGTAGAGATGTTATGGCCAACATGCTTACAAAACCCACAAGTTCTCTTTTGCTTTTCCAATTCTTTTCCACCTTCCATTCTTTTTTGCTTTAGGCGACCTTTCGTCTTTGAGAGGGAGGACAAGGAACAAAACAATCTCCATCAATAGCATCATTAGCTTTAGCATCAACCATATTTTCCTTGTCCACTAAATTTTCATCACTCAACACTATCAATTCTTTTCCACCTAATGATGTTTCGCGACACCAACGTGGTGGAAGATACAAAGATGGAATTCGGTAACAATCTTTGTGAATGAATACACTAAGTATGTGACGACAAAGTATACCCCAAAATTCAAAATTCTTGCAACTACAACTAGTCATCTCACCATCCCATAAGACCAAGTGCTTTTGACTAGTTTTTTCTTCATAATATTGCAACACAAATTCAATACCATTTTCTTGAAGCACCGAATATTGTGTGGCTCTTCCAAACTCCTTTTGAAAAATTTTGAAAGCATAGGGTGTCAACACACTAGTGCTTGTTCTTCTATCGGTGACAATGTTCTTAAAGAAGAACCTCTATATTTCTCCAACATTGTATCATGTGATTGTGTTTGCTCAATATCTTCAATTTAAAAGAAAGCAACGATAAATAATGACTTACTTGTTCAATAAATTGTGTCAAGTTTATGTGGGAACTAACAAACCGTTTGATAAATGCATTTATACTTTCGGATCTTCTGGTTTTTATCATTCCCTCAAAAAAATAGCCGCGAAGGTAACATGGTACCCAAAAATGCTTGATTTGATATAAACCACTTACTTGCTTGTTAGTAAGCATGTCATATTTTGCCATTACTTAAGACCATTGATGCTCAAATTCTTCACATGAGTCTAACTTATATAGCTTGTAGAAATCCATGCACCAATTTAAATATTGACTACGAAGAATTGCTGTAAACCAACCACTAAATTTAGCAGTAATGTGCCATATACAAAAAGCATGTTTTGTGGGTGACAATTCTTTTGATATTGCCTTTGTAATCCATGGATCTTGGTCTGTTAAAATTGTCTTAAGTGACTTCTTCATTAAATTTGCCTTAAGTGACTTCTTCATTAAATTTGCAAAAGTCTATAAATCAAATACAAAGTTATTAGCACATGAAAAAAATATAGTAGGATATATACTATTAAACTACTAATTAATCAAATAAAATCAAAAAATAATTGCACAACCTTACAAGATAATTAAATAATTTACGTACCTTCATTAACCATTGAAATGCACTAGTTGTTTCATTTCGAAGAAGTGCACAACCAAAGAGAGTTGTCTTTCCATGATTATTGATACCAACAAAAATACCAAAATGCATGTCATAGGCATTTACTTTGTAAGTAGTATAAAAAACAACCTCATCTCCATATTTTTGGTACCATTCAAAACAAGGAGTAGGCGCCCAAAAAATATGCTCCAACCTACTCTCTTCATCCGTTGTATATGCATATTGAAATTTAGAATTCTTTTCCTTAGCAACTTTGCACAATTGTAAGAGACCTATAGCATCATTCATTGCATGCATGCTTCTCATTTTCACATAAAGGTTATGGATATCTCTTTTAAAAAATGGAAGATCTCCATGCTTCACACATTTCTCAAGCTCCATAACTCGTATTATTTGCCTAACCGAAAGTCCACCATTTTTCAATAAGAGAATGCGATCTTTATCTTCTTTAGTGATAACTTGATTGGCCGGAAGAAATCTAACTTCTGAAGGGGACAACAATTCATGATTGTGATCTATAACAAACTTAGTGACATGCCATTCTCGTGGAAAAATGTCAAATGACTTTCGCAATGTGATTCTTAGATGAGCTTTGCATTCACATCTTGTAGATATCCTATTTCGTTGCTCCTTAGATAAATCCACTATTTTTAATTGTTGTCTACCTTCTCGGTGACAAAAGAAATCATGTCTTACATTTTCTCCATTTTTTGTGACAAAACGACCTTTTCGAATTGTAAAACCATATCGATTTGCATAATTTTTATAGAAAATGAAAGCCTCTTCTTCACTAAGAAAACATTGACCAACAAAAGGTTCAAACTCATTTTCTATTGAGTTAATATCTTCATTTTCTTCAATAACTCCTATTTCTTCCATTGGATATTCATTCCAAACCACTAATTCCTCTTCACAAATGTCATTATTTTCTCCATCATTTGGAAGCTCATTTAAGTCAATACAATTCCTTGAAACACTTTGATAAATCTCACTTGCAATTACAATATCATTCATTTGTTCTATGTTGTAACAAGGATAAAAAGAAAAAAAGATCAACATCACATTCAATTATAAATGAAATATAAACTATAAATAAAATAGAATAGAATAAAATAGTATACCTTCTTAAGGTAATTCATTTAAGTCAAAACAACTCATTGGAACTAATTGATGAATCTCACTTGCAACAAAATTCTCATCCATTGATTCTACAATAATTTAACAAAAATGATAAATAAATATTAACATCATATTTCAATATATTTGAAAAATAAATTAAGAACAAAAGAAATATATGTACCTTATTTATAATTTCTTGAACACTATATTCTTGTAGACATTCTTTGATCATTCATTAACTCTTCTTTGTTTCTTGCCTTTTTGTTGAACATTGAACTCTTCTTTTAGTTTTTTTTTATGATATTGGTAAAGTGGAGGAGAAGAAAAAGTAAATATTGGTAAAGTAAGTATTGGTGGGAGATGAAATAGAAAATGGAGGGAAAGTAAGTATTGGTAAAGTAAGTATTGCAAAAAGAGCATTCTTGTCTTGTTAAAAAAATTGAGGTTAGATCCGGCTTGTTAAAAAAATTGGAGGACAGATCCGGCTTGTTAAAAAAATTGGAGGCCATATTTGTCATTTTGTTTTGTTAGATCAAAAAAGTATTCCTTGTACAACTTATTTCAAGTTCCTGTGCAAAAGGCACCACTATCATTGGCATAACCGTGTGCCTTACCCCTCTCCTCTTATTCTTAGATAGTTCCAACTACATTTTTGAACTCCAAACACTCTAGAAAAATTTATTTTCATTCATTATCATAAAATCAAAGCTTTCTAGGGTATCATTTTTCAATTTTGTTAAACTTCATCCATTTTCATGCTTTGATTTGCTTGCATATCATGCTTTGTTTGGTTGAATAACAAGCTATGCATGTTTGTTTACTTGGAATATTTTTCTTTTATGCTATTGAGTTTGGATATCTACTCTTGAATTTAACATGTTATTTATATGTTCATGTTCATGCACTTAATGCAAGCATGTTCCTTTACTAGATCTGTGTCACATGCCATGCATGCCCATCCTTGAATATTGATTCTATTGCTCATGGTCCATGATTGGTTTACATGCTTGATGTTGGAATACATGTTTTAACATGAAGATTTTGTTCAGATTCATATTTGAAACATAAAGCTTTCATCTTTACATTCAAGTTTACATTTTACATTAAAGTTTACATCTTTACATCCAAGCTTGCATTTTTACAGCAAAGTTTTCATTTTGGTAAAGGCAAATTACAATTTACCCACCTATAGTTTAGCTGACATTTAAGTTGCCTACCTGTGATTTGAAATTTGACACTTTATTCACTTGAGGTTTGATCGAAATTTAAGTTGCCTATATGTGGTTTGAAATCTCATGATGCAAGTGTTTCGCTGAATTGTTTTTTATCTTATTTGATCTTGTATTTTTGTGTTTTTTGTGTTTTTGGAGGAGAGAGAGAGATAAAAGTGGAGCAAAATTACATATTTAATTCTTTTTTTAACGGAAGTGGGTTACAGAACTCTAATTAAACTAACATCAGGTGGGTAAAGTGTCAAATTTCAAACTACAGGTAGGCAACTTAAATTTCGGTCAAACCACAGATGTATAAGTTATAATTTACCTTTTTGGTAATAAAGCTTGCATGTTTACATTAACGCTCCGTGATGAGAATCAACAAGCATTAAAGGATCCATTGCATGTTCCAGTTGGGCCTATTACTAGAGCAAGATCCAAGAAGATCAAAGAAGTACTTAATGGGCTGATTCTAACATAGGACACTCCAAGCTTGGCCCAAAAGAAGATGAAGGCGTAATAAATTTAATCCAAGCTATTGATAGGGCTGATCTGGCTTAATTGAGCGTGATTTATGGTTTGGATTAATGGTTGATTGACTTTCCAGTTTCATACCAATTAATAGCTATTTTTGCGAGCTGCTAATTTCAGACCAAATCCA